>CAWUDS030001423.1:0-1400598 GCA_963859935.3 Lathyrus sativus
ATGTGGAATTCATGATTTGATATGTGAATATATGTGTGGTTTTGTGCCAAGGAGAAATCAAAAGAAATCAAGAAGAAGAGGAGTTACTAAATTAGGGTTTCAGTGTAAAATCCCCTGATTTAGGTCAAACTTCCAAGCAAGATAATTCAAAATACAAGTCTCAAATGGATCTTTGGCCAACATGAGATTTGTAGAGAATCTCAAGACCTTTAATTTGAGTTGTAGAAGTCTTCGAGAAGATTTGTAGAACTCAAGTTATGGTTCTTGCAAGTTACAGGTCATCTGAGGACACTGAAATTTATCAGTGAAAGTTACTTGACTTCCAAGCAATTTTTTCCCTTCAAGGAATTTTCAAATGGATTTTTGATGGTCATGAAATTTGTTCCTCATGATCTTAGCTTTCCAAAAAGGTATAGAACACCTCATTCTGATTTGTGGAGCTCTACTTATGATCTTGACAAGCCAGGGGTATTTTGGGAAAGTGAGATTATAGGTCATTTCAAGCATGTGCCCAAAACTCTTATTTGCAAATTTCAAATGGAATTTTGTCCAACATCAAACTTTCTCAAAATGATGTTTTGAGTCCAAATAAGTGATCATGATAGCTTGGAAATGCTTGGAACTCAAAATGGCAAAAATGACCAAATAATGAAGGTTTAAAGTACATTTCAGGTGACCAAATTTGGGATTTTTTGATCCAAGGCCAAAACACATCATGTGACATATCAATTTGAATGGAAATCACATTTTAAAATCAATGGCATTATTACTTTTTTGATTTGAAGTCAGAATAATGGAGCTATCATGTATTGCTTGTAACTTAAGTAACACTTGCCAAATGCACAAGGGGTTAATGTACAAGCTCCCAAGGGGTTTCAACACATCTCATATCTCATTTGGAGAGAATTTCAGATCATAACCAAGTGCTGCAAGTGGCCAAACACAAACTGATATTTGCATCTCATCAAGTGAGAATCTCAAAATCTCATTGGAGTGTTCCAGGTCTTTCCAGAAGGTTCTAACATCATCTATATAGGATTTAGAACTGATCAGAATCGAGGGTTGGCCATAATTGGGGCAGAGCAGAAAGATTGAGTTTCGCATTCCTTGCTTGCAATTCACATTCGGTTTCACCAGTTTCTTCACATTCAATCCAGTTTCTTGATCATATTCAATTCCATTGATGTTACTGAGTGTTTCCATATCAAAATCAGAACAAATCCATGCTTGAATCGTGTTCTTGATTTCCAAATTTCACACCTGCAACTCCAATCCGGTTCCAACAATCCAAGCGATCTCTAGAGGATCTTTTGCATACAGAAGCAATAAAACATCACATTGAACGAATCTGGAGAATATCAAGCTTTGATTTGGAGCTTTCGTTCATCTGTTTTGCTCGATTTAGCAGGTTATTAAATTTCAATCTCTGGCACGATTGACTTGTTTTTCTTAGGTGTTAGGTGGTTAAAATGATAGGAGATGATCATGTGGAACTTTTAGGCTTTGATTCGTGGAATTTAGAGACAATTAGGTTATGAACACATTTTCTGTTTTGATGGAGAACTTGCTGAATTTGGAGTTAGGATGTGTGTTTGATAGTTAGAGTTACTCCTAGTAAGGTGAGAAAGAGTTTGAGCATGAATGGTGAAAGTTGGTGTTGGACCAAATCTTGGATGTTAAATCGTGTTTAGAGCTAGAGATTGTTTTATTGAATGCTGAGACTATAATTAGAATCAGGATGAAATTTGGGGTATGTCTGGGCTTTTAATTGTTGATTTTGATTGAGATATGATGGAGTTCGTATGAGGAGAATCTGAGTCCATGAACTCTGTTTCAATGGAGTTTCTCCCTCCAGAAATTCAATTTTGAAGAAGATGATGTTAATGCCGTCGGATGGAAGGAGGACTTTGACTAGAATCATGATTGGAGGGACAGGATGAGAGTTGTCTGAGGGCAAAACGCCCTGTTTCATTAATCATTGTGAATCTTGGGCTTAAGGAATTTGATAATCCCACCCCCGTTTGAGAGGCCCACCAAGATTGTACATGATTTGCTTACTAAGTGCACCACGCGTTTAATCTTTTCCCTTTGTTTTTTTTCTTTCTATTTTTATGAACAAACATGGGCCTAGAGCGCTTTGCTAGCGGTACCCCCCTCCTGGGCCCAGTTGCTTTTTGCGTTGTGTTTTATTGCTATTTGCAACATGATTTTCTTTATTTTCATTTGATTTGTTCATTTCATTTTGCATCTTAGAAAATTCATATAAAATCAAAAAATGATCATTTTGACATGGGAGTTTTTGTTACATTTTGAAAATTGTTTCAAGAAAATTGTGGAAAAATAAAAATGTTATTTTAGGTATTTTTCCATTTCTGGTGAATATTTTACATTTAGTTGCTTTTTATTTCATTTTGTTTGTATATACAATTTGATGAATTTTGTTTAGTCATTTAACTTCACATTTTTGTCCCATTCTTTTTGTGTTAAGTAGATTAGAATGATATTTCCCCCATGGATTTATTCCACATTTTTGTGGATTAATCTTGATTAGTTTTGATTAGAGAACATTAGGTTAGTTAGAGTAGGGTTCAAACTCAACATAGGTGCATTATAACATTTTATTTTGGGGTTTTTTGCATGAATTAGGTTCTGGGACATATAGGATATGTAGGGTAGATGTAGAAATCCCCTTAGAATTAATATTAGAATTTTAAATACTATATTACTATTTTTAGTATATTTTACAAATGGAGTGTTTGTTTGGTGTTCCCACGTGGGTTTTGAATTGTGTGCTTGGGCTTTTGGGCTTTGATATGGGGTATGGGGCTTGGCTTGAGCTTATGGAGCATGAAGACATCAAAAGAGAAGATTGAAGATGATAATCAAATGTTGAAGCTTGAAGATTGTTTGTGCTTGGAGTTGATTGAAGACATAGGAGATAGGAGATAGGTAAAGCCTTAGAATAGAACAAATTCCTTCATAAACATGGATAGCTTCCTTTGCTTCCATTCTTCTCAATGATTAAAAGTCCCTCCATGATATTCACATCCCTCCTTTGGAGGGATAAGTGGTTTTATCTAGGAGGTAGAACTTTGAGGGAAACAGTCTGTTACAATGTCAACTGTTCATGGACTTCCTTTGGTTGTCAATGAACTGTTTGACATTCAATTTATCCTGATAAATCAATTCTTTGCTGGAGTGCTTACCTTGAAGGAATAAGCTTGTAGAAGAAGACCTGGTGCATTGAAGTTTGAAGAAGGAGGAGCTTGTGCTGTCAGAGCTGTGCAACTAGTGAATTAGGGTTTTACTGCTGTCTGGAGCTATTTGCTGTCTGATGCTGTCAACTGTTTGAGATTCTGTGCTTGCTTAAGCTTGGTGATTTCTTGGAGATGGAAGCTTGTTGTAGCTTGGGTATCATTGGAGCTTGACTTTGGAATTCATTTGAAGATTGTTGTTTTGCTGTTTATCAACTGTCAGAGTTTGCTGTTTTTAGGAGCTGGTGTTGCTGTTTAGAGTTTTTGTTTGGGTTTCTTTGTTGTATTGTTTGATAATTACCCATTAGGTCTAAAGTGAATTTCGTTTCACTTTTGCCTGTTGTTTTTTAGGTTCGAGGTAGAGCTTGACTCCCTTGCCTCGCTTGTACTGTTGCATTCATGCATTTTACTGTTTTACTGTACATATGTTATTTCTTTTCTGTCCATCCCCTAGGATCTCTGTTTCTCTCTACGCAAGAGAGAAATATGACAGACATTAGGTGTTAATCCATGCATGACAACATTAGGGTAGTTTTGATTCCCATTTCAAACCCTAGGTTTTAGAGTTCGTTCTCTTCTGTCTCAAAATCATTCAAAACACAGTAATAAGATTTTAAACATCAATAAAAGACAGTTCTTGCGTAAAAGACTGAAAACCAATCAAAGTGTCATTTTTGTCCGCTTGGACCCGTAATCAGGAGAAAACCTTTTTCAGAAGGATAAAAGATAAACAGAAAAATCTGTGTCTTCCATAGCCCGAACTACGTTTGCTCTGATCTTTCATGCTGTATGAAAGTACGTAGGCATAGGATGCGATATCCTAGCGAGCAACCTTCCCCTCCTTTCCCGTAGGTAGGCGAACTACGTTGATTCTGATTTCTCGTTCCAGACGGGAATACGTAGGCATAAAGTGCGATACTTTGCCGAGTCATTTTATTTTCTTTTAACCCTTGACCTTTAGAGTAGATAGAATAACAATCTGTACTAGAAAATAAGCGTGGATCCCGTCGAGTACGACGGACGCGAGGGGTGCTAATACCTTCCCCTTACGTAACCGACTCCCAAATCCAGGATTTGGTTGCGATGACCATTCCTTTCCCGTCTTTGCGGTAGGTTTACTTCGAGCGTTCCCTTTCCCTCCTTTGGGATAAATAACGCACGGTGGCGACTCTTCTGTTCAGCCGGTGCCGATTTTGGCAGTAGCGACAACCAATTATCAAAAATAAAGATGGATAAGTTTCTCGAAATAGAGATGCCACTTATCGAAAATAAAGGTGGATAAGCTTCTCGAAGAGAGATGCCACTTATCGAAAATAAAGGTAGATAAGCTTCTCGAAAGTGAGATGCCACTTATCGAAAATAAAGGTAGATAAGCTTCTAGAAAGAGAGATGCCACTTATCGAAAATAAATGTGGATAAACTTCTCGAAAGAGAGATGCCACTTAACAAAAATAAAGGTGGATAAGCTTCTCGAAAGAGAGATGCCACTTATCAAAAATAAAGGTGGATAAGCTTCTCGAAAGAGAGATGCCACTTATCGAAAATAAAGGTGGATAAACTTCTCGAAAGAGAGATGCCAGTTATCAAAAATAAATATGGATAAGCTTCTCGAAAGAGATATGCCACTTATTGAAAATAAATATGGATAAGCTTCTCGAAAGAGAGATGCCACTAATCAATAATAAAGGTGGATAAGATTCTCGAAAGAGAGACGCCACTGATCGAAAATAAAGATGGATAAGCTTCTCGAAAGAGAGATGCCACTTATCAAAAATAAAGGTGGATAAGCTTCTCGAAAGAGAGATGCCACTTATCGAAAATAAAGGTGGATAAGCTTCTCGAAAGAAAGATGTCACTTATCGAAAATAAAGGTGGATAAGCTCCTCGAAAGGGAGATGACACTTATCGAACGTAAAGGTAGATAAGCTTCTCAAAAGAGAGATGCCACTTATCAAAAATAAAGGTGGATAAGCTTCTCGAAAGAGAGATGCCACTTATCGAAAATAAAGGTGGATAAGCTTCTCGAAAGAGAGATGCCACTTATCGAAAATAAAGGTGGATAAACTTCTCGAAAGAGATATGCCACTTATCGAAAATAAAGGTGGATAAGCTTCTCGAAAGAGAGATGCCACTTATCAAAAATAAAGGTGGATAAGCTTCTCGAAAGAGAGATGCCACTTATCGAAAATAAAGGTGGATAAGCTTCTCGAAAGAGAGATCCCACTTATCGAAAATAAAGGTGGATAAGCTTCTCGAAAGAGAGATGCCACTTATCAAAAATAAAGGTGGATAAGCTTCTCAAAAGAGAGATGCCACTTATCGAAAATAAAGGTGGATAAGCTTCTCGAAAGAGAGATGCCACTAATCGAAAATAAAGGTGGATATGCTTCTCGAAAGAGAGATGCCGCTTATCAAAAATAAAGGTGGATAAGCTTCTCGAAAGAGAGATGCCACTTATTGAAAATAAAGGTGGATATGCTTCTCGAAAGAGAGATACCACTTATCAAAAATAAAGGTAGATAAGCTTCTAGAAAGAGAGATGCCACTTATCAAAAATAAATGTGGATACACTTCTCGAAAGAGAGATGCCAGTTAATAAAAATAAAGAGAGATGCCACTTATCGAAAATAAATGTGGATAAACTTCTCGAAAGAGAGATTACACTTAACAAAAATAAAGGTGGATAAGCTTCTCGAAAGAGAGATGCCACTTATCGAAAATAAAGGTAGATAAGCTTCTCGAAAGTGAGATGCCACTTATCGAAAATAAAGGTAGATAAGCTTCTAGAAAGAGAGATGCCACTTATCGAAAATAAATGTGGATAAACTTCACGAAAGAGAGATGCCACTTAACAAAAATAAAGGTGGATAAGCTTCTCGAAAGAGAGATGCCACTTATCAAAAATAAAGGTGGATAAGCTTCTCGAAAGAGAGATGCCACTTATCGAAAATAAAGGTGGATAAACTTCTCGAAAGAGAGATGCCAGTTATCGAAAATAAATGTGGATAAGCTTCTCGAAAGAGATATGCCACTTATTGAAAATAAATATGGATAAGCTTCTCGAAAGAGAGATGCCACTGATCGAAAATAAAGATGGATAAGCTTCTCGAAAGAGAGATGCCACTTATCAAAAATAAAGGTGGATAAGCTTCTCGAAAGAGAGATGCCACTTATCGAAAATAAAGGTGGATAAGCTTCTCGAAAGAAAGATGCCACTTATCGAAAATAAAGGTGGATACGCTCCTCGAAAGGGAGATGCCACTTATCGAACGTAAAGGTAGATAAGCTTCTCAAAAGAGAGATGCCACTTATCAAAAATAAAGGTGGATAAGCTTCTCAAAAGAGAGATGCCACTTATCGAAAATAAAGGTGGATATGCTTCTCGAAAGAGAGATGCCACTTATAAAAAATAAAGGTGGATAAGCTTCTCGAATGAGAGATGCCACTTATCGAAAATAAAGGTGGATAAGTTTCTCAAAAGAGAGATGCCACTTATCGAAAATAAAGGTGGATAAGTTTCTCGAAAGAGAGACGCCACTTATCAAAAATAAAGGCGGATAAGCTTCTCGAAAGAGAGATGCCACTTATCGAAAATAAAGGTGGATAAGCTCTTCGAAAGAGAGACGCCACTTATCAATAATAAAGGTGGATAAGCTTCTCGAAAGAGAGATGTCACTTATCGAAAATAAAGGTGGATAAGCTCCTCGAAAGGGAGATGCCACTTATCGAACGAAAAGGTAGATAAGCTTCTCAAAAGAGAGATGCCACTTATCGAAAATAAAGGTGGATAAGCTTCTCGAAAGAGAGATGCCACTTATCGAACGTAAAGGTAGATAAGCTTCTCAAAAGAGAGATGCCACTTATCAAAAATAAAGGTGGATAAGCTTCTCGAAAGAGAGATGCCACTTATCGAAAATAAAGGTGGATAAACTTCTCGAAAGAGATATGCCACTTATCGAAAATAAAGGTGGATAAGCTTCTCGAAAGAGAGATGCCACTTATCGAAAATAAAGGTGGATAAACTTCTCGAAAGAGATATGCCACTTATCGAAAATAAAGTTGGATAAGCTTCTCGAAAGAGAGATGCCACTTATCAAAAATAAAGGTGGATAAGCTTCTCGAAAGAGAGATGCCACTTATCGAAAATAAAGGTGGATAAGCTTCTCGAAAGAGAGATCCCACTTATAGAAAATAAAGGTGGATAAGATTCTCGAAAGAGAGATGCCACTTATCGAAAATAAAGGTGGATAAGCTTCTCGAAAGGGAGATGCCACTTATCGAAAATAAAGGTGGATAAGCTTCTCGAAAGAGAGATGCCACTAATCGAAAATAAAGGTGGATATGCTTCTCGAAAGAGAGATGCCACTTATCAAAAATAAAGGTGGATAAGCTTCTCGAATGAGAGATGCCACTTATTGAAAATAAAGGTGGATAAGCTTCTCGAAAGAGAGATACCACTTATCGAAAATAAAGGTAGATAAGCTTCTAGAAAGAGAGATGCCACTTATCGAAAATAAATGTGGATACACTTCTCGAAAGAGAGATGCCAGTTAATTAAAATAAAGAGAGATGCCACTTATCGAAAATAAATGTGGATAAACTTCTCGAAAGAGAGATTACACTTAACAAAAATAAAGGTGGATAAGCTTCTCGAAAGAGAGATGCCACTTATCAAAAATAAAGGTGGATAAGCTTCTGGAAAGAGAGATGCCACTTATCGAAAATAAAGGTGGATAAGTTCCTCGAAAGAGAGATGCCACTTATCAAAAATAAAGGTAGATAAGCTTCTAGAAAGAGAGATGCCACTTATCGAAAATAAATGTGGATAAAATTCTCGAAAGAGAGATGCCACTTAACAAAAATAAAGGTGGATAAGCTTCTCGAAAGAGAGATGCCACTTATCGAAAATAAAGGTGGATAAGCTTCTCGAAAGAGAGATGCAACTTATCGAAAATAAAGATAGATAGGCTTGTCGAAAGAGAGATGCCACTTATCGAAAATAAATATGGATAAGCTTCTCGAAAGAGAGATGCCACTTAACAAAAATAAAGGTGGATAAGCTTCTTGAAAGAGAGATGCCACTTATCGAAAATAAAGATGGATAAGCTTCTCGAAAGAGAGATGCAACTTATCGAAAATAAAGATGGATAAGCTTCTCGAAAGAGAGATGCAACTTATCGAAAATAAAGGTGGATAAGCTTCTCAAAAGAGAGATGCCACTTATCAAAAATAAAGGTAGATAAGCTTCTAGAAAGAGAGATGCCACTTATCGAAAATAAATGTGGATAAAATTCTCGAAAGAGAGATGCCACTTAACAAAAATAAAGGTGGATAAGCTTCTCGAAAGAGAGATGCCACTTATCGAAAATAAAGGTGGATAAGCTTCTCAAAAGAGAGATACCACTTATCGAAAATAAAGGTAGATAAGCTTCTAGAAAGAGAGATGCCACTTATCGAAAATAAATATGGATAAGCTTCTCGAAAGAGAGATGCCACTTATCGAAAGTAAAGATGGATATGCTTTTCGATAGAGGGATGCCACTTATTGAAAATAAAGGTGGATAAGTTTCTCGAAAGAGAGATGCCACTTATCGAAAATAAAGGCGGATAAGCTTCTCGAAAGAGAGATGCCACTTATCGAAAATAAAGGTGGATAAGCTCCTCGAAAGAGAGATGCCACTTATCAATAATAAAGGAGGATAAGCTTCTCGAAAGAGAGATGTCACTTATCGAAAATAAAGGTGGATAAGCTCCTCGAAAGGGAGATGCCACTTATCGAACGTAAAGGTAGATAAGCTTCTCAAAAGAGAGATGCCACTTATCGAAAATAAAGGTGGATAAGCTTCTCGAAAGAGAGATGCCACTTATCGAACGTAAAGGTAGATAAGCTCCTAAAAAGAGAGATGCCACTTATCAAAAATAAAGGTGGATAAGCTTCTCGAAAGAGAGATGCCACTTATCGAAAATAAAGGTGGATAAACTTCTCGAAAGAGAGACGCCACTTATCGAAAATAAAGGCGGATAAGCTTCTCGAAAGAGAGATGCCACTTATCGAAAATAAAGGTGGATAAGCTGTTCGAAAGAGAGATGCCACTTATCAATAATAAAGGTGGATAAGCTTCTCGAAAGAGAGATGTCACTTATCGAAAATAAAGGTGGATAAGCTCCTCGAAAGGGAGATGCCACTTATCGAACGTAAAGGTAGATAAGCTTCTCAAAAGAGAGATGCCACTTATCAAAAATAAAGGTGGATAAGCTTCTCGAAAGAGAGATGCCACTTATCGAAAATAAAGGTGGAAAAACTTCTCGAAAGAGATATGCCACTTATCGAAAATAAAGGTGGATAAGCTTCTCGAAAGAGAGATGCCACTTATCGAAAATAAAGGTGTATAAACTTCTCGAAAGAGATATGCCACTTATCGAAAATAAAGGTGGATAAGCTTCTCGAAAGAGAGATGCCACTTATCAAAAATAAAGGTGGATAAGCTTCTCGAAAGAGAGATGCCACTTATCGAAAATAAAGGTGGATAAGCTTCTCGAAAGAGAGATCCCACTTATAGAAAATAAAGGTGGATAACATTCTCGAAAGAGAGATGCCACTTATCGAAAATAAAGGTGGATAAGTTTTTCGAAAGGGAGATGCCACTTATCGAAAATAAAAGTGGATAAGCTTCTCGAAAGAGAGATGCCACTAATCGAAAATAAACGTGGATATGCTTCTCGAAAGAGAGATGCCACTTATAAAAAATAAAGGTGGATAAGCTTCTCGAATGAGAGATGCCACTTATCGAAAATAAAGGTGGATAAGCTTCTCGAAAGAGAGATACCACTTATCGAAAATAAAGGTAGATAAGCTTCTAGAAAGAGACATGCCACTTATCGAAAATAAATGTGGATACACTTCTCGAAAGAGAGATGCCAGTTAATTAAAATAAAGAGAGATGCCACTTATCGAAAATAAATGTGGATAAACTTCTCGAAAGAGAGATTACACTTAACAAAAATAAAGGTGGATAAGCTTCTCGAAAGAGAGATGCCACTTATCAAAAATAAAGGTGGATAAGCTTCTCGAAAGAGAGATGCCACTTATCGAAAATAAAGGTGGATAAGTTTCTCAAAAAAGAGATGCCACTTATCGAAAATAAAGGTGGATAAGCTTCTCGAAAGAGAGATGCCACTAATCGAAAATAAAGGCGGATTAGCTTCTCGAAAGAGAGATGCCACTTTTCGAAAATAAAGGTGGATAAGCTCTTCGAAAGAGAGATGTCACTTATCGAAAATAAAGGTGGATAAGCTCCTCGAAAGGGAGATGCCACTTATCGAACGTAAATGTAGATAAGCTTCTCAAAAGAGAGATGCCACTTATCGAAAATAAATGTAGATAAGCTTCTCAAAAGAGAGATGCCACTTATCAAAAATAAAGGTGGATAAGCTTCTCGAATGAGAGATGCCACTTATCGAACGTAAATGTAGATAAGCTTCTCAAAAGAGAGATGCCACTTATCAAAAATAAAGGTGGATAAGCTTCTCGAAAGAGAGATGCCACTTATCAAAAATAAAGGTGGATAAACATCTCAAAAGAGATATGCCACTTATCGAAAATAAAGGTGGATAAGCTTCTCGAAAGAGAGATGCCACTTATCGAAAATAAAGGTGGATAAGCTTCTCAAAAGAGAGATGCCACTTATCGAAAATAAAGGTGGATAAGTTTCTCGAAAGAGAGATCCCACTTATCGAAAATAAAGGTGGATAAGCTTCTCTAAAGAGAGATGCCACTTATCAAAAATAAAGGTGGATAAACTTCTCGAAAGAGATATGCCACTTATCGAAAATAAAGGTGGATAAGCTTCTCGAAAGAGAGATGCCACTTATCAAAAATAAAGGTGGATAAGCTTCTCGAAAGAGAGATGCCACTTATCGAAAATAAAGGTGGATAAGCTTCTCGAAAGAGAGATCCCACTTATAGAAAATAAAGGTGGATAAGATTCTCGAAAGAGAGATGCCACTTATCGAAAATAAAGGTGGATAAGCTTCTCGAAAGGGAGATGCCACTTATCGAAAATAAAGGTGGATAAGCTTCTCGAAAGAGAGATGCCACTAATCGAAAATAAAGGTGGATATGCTTCTCGAAAGAGAGATGCCACTTATCAAAAATAAAGGTGGATAAGCTTTTTAGAAAGAGAGATGCCACTTATCGAAAATAAATGTGGATAAACTTCTCGAAAGAGAGATTACACTTAACAAAAATAAAGGTGGATAAGCTTCTCGAAAGAGAGATGCCACTTATCAAAAATAAAGGTGGATAAGCTTCTCGAAAGAGAGATGCCACTTATCGAAAATAAAGGTGGATAAGTTTCTCAAAAGAGAGATGCCACTTATCGAAAATAAAGGTGGATAAGCTTCTCGAAAGAGAGATGCCACTTATCGAAAATAAAGGCGGATTAGCTTCTCGAAAGAGAGATGCCACTTTTCGAAAATAAAGGTGGATAGGCTCTTCGAAAGAGAGATGCCACTTATCAATAATAAAGGTGGATAAGCTTCTCGAAAGAGAGATGTCACTTATCGAAAATAAAGGTGGATAAGCTCCTCGAAAGGGAGATGCCACTTATCAAACGTAAAGGTAGATAAGCTTCTCAAAAGAGAGATGCCACTTATCGAAAATAAAGGTGGATAAGCTTCTCGAAAGAGAGATGCCACTTATGGACGTAAAGGTAGATAAGCTTCTCAATAGAGAGATGCCACTTATCAAAAATAAAGGTGGATAAGCTTCTCGAAAGAGAGATGCCACTTATCGAAAATAAAGGTGGATAAGCTTCTCGAAAGAGAGATGCCACTTATCAAAAATAAAGGTGGATAAGCTTCTCGAATGAGAGATGCCACTTATTGAAAATAAAGGTGGATAAGCTTCTCGAAAGAGAGATACCACTTATCGAAAATAAAGGTAGATAAGCTTCTAGAAAGAGAGATGCCACTTATCGAAAATAAATGTGGATACACTTCTCGAAAGAGAGATGCCAGTTAATTAAAATAAAGAGAGATGCCACTTATCGAAAATAAATGTGGATAAACTTCTCGAAAGAGAGATTACACTTAACAAAAATAAAGGTGGATAAGCTTCTCGAAAGAGAGATGCCACTTATCAAAAATAAAGGTGGATAAGCTTCTGGAAAGAGAGATGCCACTTATCGAAAATAAAGGTGGATAAGTTCCTCGAAAGAGAGATGCCACTTATCAAAAATAAAGCTAGATAAGCTTCTAGAAAGAGAGATGCCACTTATCGAAAATAAATGTGGATAAAATTCTCGAAAGACAGATGCCACTTAACAAAAATAAAGGTGGATAAGCTTCTCGAAAGAGAGATGCCACTTATCGAAAATAAAGGTGGATAAGCTTCTCGAAAGAGAGATGCAACTTATCGAAAATAAAGATAGATAGGCTTGTCGAAAGAGAGATGCCACTTATCGAAAATAAATATGGATAAGCTTCTCGAAAGAGAGATGCCACTTAACAAAAATAAAGGTGGATAAGCTTCTTGAAAGAGAGATGCCACTTATCGAAAATAAAGATGGATAAGCTTCTCGAAAGAGAGATGCAACTTATCGAAAATAAAGATGGATAAGCTTCTCGAAAGAGAGATGCAACTTATCGAAAATAAAGGTGGATAAGCTTCTCAAAAGAGAGATGCCACTTATCAAAAATAAAGGTAGATAAGCTTCTAGAAAGAGAGATGCCACTTATCGAAAATAAATGTGGATAAAATTCTCGAAAGAGAGATGCCACTTAACAAAAATAAAGGTGGATAAGCTTCTCGAAAGAGAGATGCCACTTATCGAAAATAAAGGTGGATAAGCTTCTCAAAAGAGAGATACCACTTATCGAAAATAAAGGTAGATAAGCTTCTAGAAAGAGAGATGCCACTTATCGAAAATAAATATGGATAAGCTTCTCGAAAGAGAGATGCCACTTATCGAAAGTAAAGATGGATATGCTTTTCGATAGAGGGATGCCACTTATTGAAAATAAAGGTGGATAAGTTTCTCGAAAGAGAGATGCCACTTATCGAAAATAAAGGCGGATAAGCTTCTCGAAAGAGAGATGCCACTTATCGAAAATAAAGGTGGATAAGCTCCTCGAAAGAGAGATGCCACTTATCAATAATAAAGGAGGATAAGCTTCTCGAAAGAGAGATGTCACTTATCGAAAATAAAGGTGGATAAGCTCCTCGAAAGGGAGATGCCACTTATCGAACGTAAAGGTAGATAAGCTTCTCAAAAGAGAGATGCCACTTATCGAAAATAAAGGTGGATAAGCTTCTCGAAAGAGAGATGCCACTTATCGAACGTAAAGGTAGATAAGCTCCTAAAAAGAGAGATGCCACTTATCAAAAATAAAGGTGGATAAGCTTCTCGAAAGAGAGATGCCACTTATCGAAAATAAAGGTGGATAAACTTCTCGAAAGAGAGACGCCACTTATCGAAAATAAAGGCGGATAAGCTTCTCGAAAGAGAGATGCCACTTATCGAAAATAAAGGTGGATAAGCTGTTCGAAAGAGAGATGCCACTTATCAATAATAAAGGTGGATAAGCTTCTCGAAAGAGAGATGTCACTTATCGAAAATAAAGGTGGATAAGCTCCTCGAAAGGGAGATGCCACTTATCGAACGTAAAGGTAGATAAGCTTCTCAAAAGAGAGATGCCACTTATCAAAAATAAAGGTGGATAAGCTTCTCGAAAGAGAGATGCCACTTATCGAAAATAAAGGTGGAAAAACTTCTCGAAAGAGATATGCCACTTATCGAAAATAAAGGTGGATAAGCTTCTCGAAAGAGAGATGCCACTTATTGAAAATAAAGGTGTATAAACTTCTCGAAAGAGATATGCCACTTATCGAAAATAAAGGTGGATAAGCTTCTCGAAAGAGAGATGCCACTTATCAAAAATAAAGGTGGATAAGCTTCTCGAAAGAGAGATGCCACTTATCGAAAATAAAGGTGGATAAGCTTCTCGAAAGAGAGATCCCACTTATAGAAAATAAAGGTGGATAACATTCTCGAAAGAGAGATGCCACTTATCGAAAATAAAGGTGGATAAGTTTTTCGAAAGGGAGATGCCACTTATCGAAAATAAAAGTGGATAAGCTTCTCGAAAGAGAGATGCCACTAATCGAAAATAAACGTGGATATGCTTCTCGAAAGAGAGATGCCACTTATAAAAAATAAAGGTGGATAAGCTTCTCGAATGAGAGATGCCACTTATCGAAAATAAAGGTGGATAAGCTTCTCGAAAGAGAGATACCACTTATCGAAAATAAAGGTAGATAAGCTTCTAGAAAGAGACATGCCACTTATCGAAAATAAATGTGGATACACTTCTCGAAAGAGAGATGCCAGTTAATTAAAATAAAGAGAGATGCCACTTATCGAAAATAAATGTGGATAAACTTCTCGAAAGAGAGATTACACTTAACAAAAATAAAGGTGGATAAGCTTCTCGAAAGAGAGATGCCACTTATCAAAAATAAAGGTGGATAAGCTTCTCGAAAGAGAGATGCCACTTATCGAAAATAAAGGTGGATAAGTTTCTCAAAAGAGAGATGCCACTTATCGAAAATAAAGGTGGATAAGCTTCTCGAAAGAGAGATGCCACTTATCGAAAATAAAGGCGGATTAGCTTCTCGAAAGAGAGATGCCACTTTTCGAAAATAAAGGTGGATAAGCTCTTCGAAAGAGAGATGTCACTTATCGAAAATAAAGGTGGATAAGCTCCTCGAAAGGGAGATGCCACTTATCGAACGTAAATGTAGATAAGCTTCTCAAAAGAGAGATGCCACTTATCGAAAATAAATGTAGATAAGCTTCTCAAAAGAGAGATGCCACTTATCAAAAATAAAGGTGGATAAGCTTCTCGAATGAGAGATGCCACTTATCGAACGTAAATGTAGATAAGCTTCTCAAAAGAGAGATGCCACTTATCAAAAATAAAGGTGGATAAGCTTCTCGAAAGAGAGATGCCACTTATCGAAAATAAAGGTGGATAAACATCTCAAAAGAGATATGCCACTTATCGAAAATAAAGGTGGATAAGCTTATCGAAAGAGAGATGCCACTTATCGAAAATAAAGGTGGATAAGCTTCTCAAAAGAGAGATGCCACTTATCGAAAATAAAGGTGGATAAGTTTTCGAAAGAGAGATCCCACTTATCGAAAATAAAGGTGGATAAGCTTCTCTAAAGAGAGATGCCACTTATCAAAAATAAAGGTGGATAAACTTCTCGAAAGAGATATGCCACTTATCGAAAATAAAGGTGGATAAGCTTCTCGAAAGAGAGATGCCACTTATCAAAAATAAAGGTGGATAAGCTTCTCGAAAGAGAGATGCCACTTATCGAAAATAAAGGTGGATAAGCTTCTCGAAAGAGAGATCCCACTTATAGAAAATAAAGGTGGATAAGATTCTCGAAAGAGAGATGCCACTTATCGAAAATAAAGGTGGATAAGCTTCTCGAAAGGGAGATGCCACTTATCGAAAATAAAGGTGGATAAGCTTCTCGAAAGAGAGATGCCACTAATCGAAAATAAAGGTGGATATGCTTCTCGAAAGAGAGATGCCACTTATCAAAAATAAAGGTGGATAAGCTTTTTAGAAAGAGAGATGCCACTTATCGAAAATAAATGTGGATAAACTTCTCGAAAGAGAGATTACACTTAACAAAAATAAAGGTGGATAAGCTTCTCGAAAGAGAGATGCCACTTATCAAAAATAAAGGTGGATAAGCTTCTCGAAAGAGAGATGCCACTTATCGAAAATAAAGGTGGATAAGTTTCTCAAAAGAGAGATGCCACTTATCGAAAATAAAGGTGGATAAGCTTCTCGAAAGAGAGATGCCACTTATCGAAAATAAAGGCGGATTAGCTTCTCGAAAGAGAGATGCCACTTTTCGAAAATAAAGGTGGATAGGCTCTTCGAAAGAGAGATGCCACTTATCAATAATAAAGGTGGATAAGCTTCTCGAAAGAGAGATGTCACTTATCGAAAATAAAGGTGGATAAGCTCCTCGAAAGGGAGATGCCACTTATCAAACGTAAAGGTAGATAAGCTTCTCAAAAGAGAGATGCCACTTATCGAAAATAAAGGTGGATAAGCTTCTCGAAAGAGAGATGCCACTTATGGACGTAAAGGTAGATAAGCTTCTCAATAGAGAGATGCCACTTATCAAAAATAAAGGTGGATAAACTTCTCGAAAGAGAGATGCCACTTATCGAAAATAAAGGTGGATAAGCTTCTCGAAAGAGAGATGCCACTTATCGAAAATAAAGGTGGATAAACTTCTCGAAAGAGATATGCCACTTATCGGGAAAAAAGGTGGATAAGCTTCTCGAAAGAGAGATGCCACTTATCGAAAATAAAGGTGGATAAGCTTCTCAAAAGAGAGATGCCACTTATCGAAAATAAAGGTGGATAAGCTTCTCGAAAGAGAGATCCCACTCGAAAATAAAGGTGGATGAGTTTCTCAAAAGAGAGATGCCACTTATCGAAAATAAAGGTGGATAATCTTCTCGAAAGAGAGATGCCACTTATCGAAAATAAAGGTGGATAAGCTTCTCGAGAGAGAGATGCCACTTATCGAAAATAAAGGTGGATAAGCTTCTCGAGAGAGAGATGCCACTAATCGAAAATAAAGGTGGATATGCTTCTCGAAAGAGAGATGCCACTTATCAAAAATAAAGATGGATAAGTTTCTCGAAAGAGAGATGCCACTTATCGAAAATAAAGGTGGATAAGCTTCTCGAAAGAGAGATGCCACTTATCGAAAATAAAGGTGGATAAGCTCTTCGAAAGAGAGATGCCACTTATCAATAATAAAGGTGGATAAGCTTCTCGAAAGTGAGATGTCACTTATCGAAAATAAAGGTGGATAAGCTCCTCGAAAGGTAGATGCCACTTATCGAACGTAAAGGTAGATAAGCTTCTCAAAAGAGAGATGCCACTTATCGAAAATAAAGGTGGATAAGCTTCTCTAAAGAGAGATGCCACTTATCGAACGTAAAGGTAGATAAGCTTCTCAAAAGAGAGATGCCACTTATCAAAAATAAAGGTGGATAAGCTTCTCGAAAAAGAGATGACACTTATCGAAAATAAAGGTTGATAAGCTTCTCGAAAGAGAGATGCCACTTATCGAAAATAAAGGTGGATAAACTTCTTGAAAGAGATATGCCACTTATCGAAAATAAAGGTGGATAAGCTTCTCGGAAGAGAGATGCCACTTATCGAAAATAAAGGTGGATAAGCTTCTCGAAAGAGAGATGCCACTTATCGAAAATAAAGGTGGATAAGCTTCTCAAAAGTGAGATCCCACTTATCGAAAATAAAGGTGGAGAAGCTTCTCGAAAGAGAGATGCCACTCGTCGAAAATAAAGGTGGATAAGCTTCTCGAAAGAGAGATGCCACTTATCGAAAATAAAGGTGGATAAGCTTCTCGAAAGAGAGATGCCACTAATCGAAAATAAAGGTGGATATGCTTCTCGAAAGAGAGATGCCTCTTATCAAAAATAAAGGTGGATAAGCTTCTCGAAAGAGAGATGCCACTTATCGAAAATAAAGGTGGATAAGCTTCTCGAAAGAGAGATGCCACTTATCGAACGTAATGGTAGATAAGCTTCTCAAAAGAGAGATGCCACTTATCAAAAATAAGGGTGGATAAGCTTCTCGAAAGAGAGATGCCACTTATCAAAAATAAAGGTGGATAAGCTTCTCGAAAGAGAGATGCCACTTATCAAAAATAAAGGTGGATAAACTTCTCGAAAGAGATATGCCACTTATCGAAAATAAAGGTGGATAAGCTTCTTGAAAGAGAGATGCCACTTATCGAAAATATAGGTGGATAAGCTTCTCGAAAGAGAGATGCCACTTATCGAAAATAAAGGTGGATAAGCTTCTCGAAAGAGAGATCCCACTTATCGAAAATAAAGGTGGAGAAGCTTCTCGAAAGAGAGAGGCCACTCGTCGAAAATAAAGGTGGATAAGCTTCTCAAAAGAGAGATGCCACTTATCGAAAATAAAGGTGGATAAGCTTCTCGAAAGAGAGATCCCACTTATCGAAAATAAAGGTGGAGAAGCTTCTCGAAAGAGAGATGCCACTCGTCGAAAATAAAGGTGGATAAGCTTCTCGAAAGAGAGATGCCACTTATCGAAAATAAAGGTGGATAAACTTCTCGAAAGAGATATGCCTCTTATCGAAAATAAAGGTGGATAAGCTTCTCGAAAGAGAGATGCCACTTATCGAAAATAAAGGTGGATAAGCTTCTCGAAAGAGAGATGCCACTTATCGAAAATGAAGGTGGATAAGCTTCTCGAAAGAGAGATCCCACTTATCGAAAATAAAGGTGGAGAAGCTTCTCGAAAGAGAGATGCCACTCGTCGAAAATAAAGGTGGATAACCTTCGAAAGAGAGATCCCATTTATCGAAAATAAAGGTGGATAAGATTCTCGAAAGAGAGATGCCACTAATACAAAATAAAGGTGGATATGCTTCTCGAAAGAGATATGCCACTTATCAAAAATAAAGGTGGATAAGCTTCTCGAAAGAGAGATGCCACTAATCAAAAATAAAGGTGGATATGCTTCTCGAATGAGAGATGCCACTTATCGAAAATAAAGGTGGATAAGCTTCTCGAAAGAGAGATACCACTTATCGAAAATTAAGGTAGATAAGCTTCTAGAAAGAGAGATGCCACTTATCGAAAATAAATGTGGATACACTTCTCGAAAGAGAGGTGCCAGTTAATAAAAATAAAGAGAGATGCCACTTATCGAAAACAAATGTGGATAAACTTCTCGAAAGAGAGATTACGCTTAACAAAAATAAAGGTGGATAAGCTTCTCGAAAGAGAGATGCCACTTATCAAAAATAAAGGTGGATAAGCTTCTCGAAAGAGAGATGCCACTTATCGAAAATAAAGGTGGATAAGTTTCTCAAAAGAGAGATGCCACTTATCGAAAATAAAGGTGGATAAGTTTCTCGAAAGAGAGATGCCACTTATCGAAAACAAAGGCGGATAAGCTTCTCGAAAGAGAGATGCCACTTTTCGAAAATAAAGGTGGATAAGCTCTTCGAAAGAGAGATGCCACTTATCAATAATAAAGGTGGATAAGCTTCTGGAAAAGAGATGTCACTTATCGAAAATAAAGGTGGACAAGCTCCTAGAAAGGGAGATGCCACTTATCGAATGTAAAAGTGGATAAACTTCTCGAAAGAGATATGCCACTTATCGAAAATAAAGGTGGAGAAGCTTCTTGAAATAGAGATGCCACTCGTCGAAAATAAAGGTGGATAAGCTTCTCGAAAGAGAGATGCCACTTATCGAAATTAAAGGTGGATAAGCTTCTCAAAAGAGAGATGCCACTAATCGAAAATAAAGGTGGATATGCTTCTCGAAAGAGAGATGCCACTTATCAAAAATAAAGGTGGATAAGCTTCTCGAAAGAGAGATGCCACTTATTGAAAATAAAGGTGGATAAGCTTCTCGAAAGAGAGATGCCACTTATCGAAAATAAAGGTGGATAAGCTTCTCGAAAGAGAGATGCCACTTATCGAACGTAAAGGTAGATAAGCTTCTCAAAAGAGAGATGCCACTTATCAAAAATAAAGGTGGATAAGCTTCTCGAAAGAGAGATGCCACTTATCGAAAATAAAGGTGGATAAGCTTCTCGAAAGAGAGATTACACTTAACAAAAATAAAGGTGGATAAACTTCTCGAAAGAGAGATGCCACTTATCAAAAATAAAGGTGGATAAGCTTCTCGAAAGAGAGATGCCACTTATCGAAAATAAAGGTGGATAAGTTTCTCAAAAGAGAGATGCCACTTATCGAAAATAAAGGTGGATAAAGTTCTTGAAAGAGATATGCCACTTATCGAAAATAAAGGTGGATAAGCTTCTCGAAAGAGAGATGCCACTTATCGAAAATAAAGGTGGATAAAATTCTCAAAAGAGATATGCCACTTATCGAAAATAAAGGTGGATAAGCTTCTCGAAAGAGAGATGCCACTTATCGAAAATAAAGGTGGATAAGCTTCTCGAAAGAGAGATGCCACTTATCGAAAATAAAGGTGGATAAGCTTCTCGAAAGAGAGATCCCACTTATCGAAAATAAAGGTGGAGAAGCTTCTCGAAAGAGACATGCCACTCGTCGAAAATAAAGGTGGATAAGCTTCTCGAAAGAGAGATGCCACTTATCGAAAATAAAGGTGGATAAGCTTCTCGAAAGAGAGATCCCACTTATCGAAAATATAGGTGGAGAAGCTTCTCGAAAGAGAGATGCCACTCGTCGAAAATAAAGGTGGATAAGCTTCTCGAAGGAGAGATGCCACTTATCGAAAATAAAGGTGGATAAGCTTCTCGAAAGAGAGATGCCACTAATCGAAAATAAAGGTGGATATGCTTCTCGAAAGTGAGATGCCACTTATCAAAAATAAAGGTGGATAAGCTTCTCGAAAGAGAGATGCCACTTATCGAAAATAAAGGTGGATAAGCTTCTCGAAAGAGAGATGCCACTTATCGAACGTAAAGGTAGATAAGCTTCTCAAAAGAGAGATGCCACTTATCAAAAATAAAGGTGGATAAGCTTCTCGAAAGAGAGATGCCACTTATCGAAAATAAAGGTGGATAAGCTTCTCGAAAGAGAGATGCCACTTATCGAAAATAAAGGTGGATAAACTTCTCGAAAGAGATATGCCACTTCTCAAAAATAAAGGTGGATAAGCTTCTCGAAAGAGAGATGCCACTTATCGAAAATAAAGGTGGATAAGCTTCTCGAAAGAGAGATGCCACTTATCGAAAATAAAGGTGGATAAGTTTCTCGAAAGAGAGATCCCACTTATCGAAAATAAAGGTGGAGAAGCTTCTCGAAAGAGAGATGCCACTCGTCGAAAATAAAGGTGGATAAGCTTCTCGAAGGAGAGATGCCACTTATCGAAAATAAAGGTGGATAAGCTTCTCGAAAGAGAGATGCCACTAATCGAAAATAAAGGTGGATATGCTTCTCGAAAGTGAGATGCCACTTATCAAAAATAAAGGTGGATAAGCTTCTCGAAAGAGAGATGCCACTTATCGAAAATAAAGGTGGATAAGCTTCTCGAAAGAGAGATGCCACTTATCGTACGTAAAGGTAGTTAAGCTTCTCAAAACAGAGATGCCACTTATCAAAAATAAAGGTGGATAAACTTCTCGAAAGAGAGATGCCACTTATCGAAAATAAAGGTGGATAAGCTTCTCGAAAGAGAGATGCCACTCGAAAATAAAAGTGGATAAACTTCTCGAAAGAGATATGCCACTTATCGAAAATAAAGGTGGATAAGCTTCTCGAAAGAGAGATGCCACTTATCGAAAATAAAGGTGGATAAGCTTCTCGAAAGAGAGATCCCACTTATCGAAAATAAAGGTGGAGAAGCTTCTCGAAAGAGAGATGCCACTAGTCGAAAATAAAGGTGGATAAGCTTCTCGAAAGAGAGATGCCACTCGTCGAAAATAAAGGTGGATAAGCTTCTCGAAAGAGAGATGCCACTAATCGAAAATAAAGGTGGATAAGCTTCTCGAAAGAGAGATGCCACTTATCGAAAATAAAGGTGGATAAAATTCTCAAAAGAGATATGCCACTTATCGAAAATAAAGGTGGATAAGCTTCTCGAAAGAGAGATGCCACTTATCGAAAATAAAGGTGGATAAGCTTCTCGAAAGAGAGATGCCACTTATCGAAAATAAAGGTGGATAATCTTCTCGAAAGAGAGATCCCACTTATCGAAAATAAAGGTGGAGAAGCTTCTCGAAAGAGAGATGCCACTCGTCGAAAATAAAGGTGGATAAGCTTCTCGAAAGAGAGATGCCACTTATCGAAAATAAAGGTGGATAAGCTTCTCGAAAGAGAGATCCCACTTATCGAAAATAAAGGTGGAGAAGCTTCTCGAAAGAGAGATGCCACTCGTCGAAAATAAAGGTGGATAAGCTTCTCGAAGGAGAGATGCCACTTATCGAAAATAAAGGTGGATAAGCTTCTCGAAAGAGAGATGCCACTAATCGAAAATAAAGGTGGATATGCTTCTCGAAAGTGAGATGCCACTTATCAAAAATAACGGTGGATAAGCTTCTCGAAAGAGAGATGACACTTATCGAAAATAAAGGTGGATAAGCTTCTCGAAAGAGAGATGCCACTTATCGAACGTAAAGGTAGATAAGCTTCTCAAAAGAGAGATGCCACTTATCAAAAATAAAGGTGGATAAGCTTCTCGAAGGAGAGATGCCACTTATCGAAAATAAAGGTGGATAAGCTTCTCGAAAGAGAGATGCCACTAATCGAAAATAAAGGTGGATATGCTTCTCGAAAGTGAGATGCCACTTATCAAAAATAAAGGTGGATAAGCTTCTCGAAAGAGAGATGCCACTTATCGAAAATAAAGGTGGATAAGCTTCTCGAAAGAGAGATGCCACTTATCGTACGTAAAGGTAGTTAAGCTTCTAAAAACAGAGATGCCACTTATCAAAAATAAAGGTGGATAAACTTCTCGAAAGAGAGATGCCACTTATCGAAAATAAAGGTGGATAAGCTTCTCGAAAGAGAGATGCCACTCGAAAATAAAAGTGGATAAACTTCTCGAAAGAGATATGCCACTTATCGAAAATAAAGGTGGATAAGCTTCTCGAAAGAGAGATGCCACTTATCGAAAATAAAGGTGGATAAGCTTCTCGAAAGAGAGATCCCACTTATCGAAAATAAAGGTGGAGAAGCTTCTCGAAAGAGAGATGCCACTAGTCGAAAATAAAGGTGGATAAGCTTCTCGAAAGAGAGATGCCACTCGTCGAAAATAAAGGTGGATAAGCTTCTCGAAAGAGAGATGCCACTAATCGAAAATAAAGGTGGATATGCTTCTCGAAAGAGAGATGCCACTTATCGAAAATAAAGGTGGATAAAATCCTCAAAAGAGATATGCCACTTATCGAAAATAAAGGTGGATAAGCTTCTCGAAAGAGAGATGCCACTTATCGAAAATAAAGGTGGATAAGCTTCTCGAAAGAGAGATGCCACTTATCGAAAATAAAGGTGGATAAGCTTCTCGAAAGAGAGATCCCACTTATCAAAAATAAAGGTGGAGAAGCTTCTCGAAAGAGAGATGCCACTCGTCGAAAATAAAGGTGGATAAGCTTCTCGAAAGAGAGATGCCACTTATCGAAAATAAAGGTGGATAAGCTTCTCGAAAGAGAGATCCCACTTATCGAAAATAAAGGTGGAGAAGCTTCTCGAAAGAGAGATGCCACTCGTCGAAAATAAAGGTGGATAAGCTTCTCAAAGGAGAGATGCCACTTATCGAAAATAAAGGTGGATAAGCTTCTCGAAAGGGAGATGCCACTAATCGAAAATAAAGGTGGATATGCTTCTCGAAAGTGAGATGCCACTTATCAAAAATAAAGGTGGATAAGCTTCTCGAAAGAGAGATGACACTTATCGAAAATAAAGGTGGATAAGCTTCTCGAAAGAGAGATGCCACTTATCGAACGTAAAGGTAGATAAGCTTCTCAAAAGAGAGATGCCACTTATCAAAAATAAAGGTGGATAAGCTTCTCGAAGGAGAGATGCCACTTATCGAAAATAAAGGTGGATAAGCTTCTCGAAAGAGAGATGCCACTAATCGAAAATAAAGGTGGATATGCTTCTCGAAAGTGAGATGCCACTTATCAAAAATAAAGGTGGATAAGCTTCTCGAAAGAGAGATGCCACTTATCGAAAATAAAGGTGGATAAGCTTCTCGAAAGAGAGATGCCACTTATCGTACGTAAAGGTAGTTAAGCTTCTAAAAACAGAGATGCCACTTATCAAAAATAAAGGTGGATAAACTTCTCGAAAGAGAGATGCCACTTATCGAAAATAAAGGTGGATAAGCTTCTCGAAAGAGAGATGCCACTCGAAAATAAAAGTGGATAAACTTCTCGAAAGAGATATGCCACTTATCGAAAATAAAGGTGGATAAGCTTCTCGAAAGAGAGATGCCACTTATCGAAAATAAAGGTGGATAAGCTTCTCGAAAGAGAGATCCCACTTATCGAAAATAAAGGTGGAGAAGCTTCTCGAAAGAGAGATGCCACTAGTCGAAAATAAAGGTGGATAAGCTTCTCGAAAGAGAGATGCCACTCGTCGAAAATAAAGGTGGATAAGCTTCTCGAAAGAGAGATGCCACTTATCGAAAATAAAGGTGGATAAGCTTCTCGAAAGAGTGATGCCACTTATCGAAAATAAAGGTGGATAAAATTCTCGAAAGAGATATGCCACTTATCGAAAATAAAGGTGGATAAGCTTCTCGAAAGAGAGATGCCACTTATCGAAAATAAAGGTGGATAAGCTTCTCGAAAGAGAGATGCCACTTATCGAAAATAAAGGTGGATAAGCTTCTCGAAAGGGAGATCCCACTTATCGAAAATAAAGGTGGAGAAGCTTCTCGAAAGAGAGATGCCACCCGTCGAAAATAAAGGTGGATAAGCTTCTCGAAAGAGAGATGCCACTTATCGAAAATAAAGGTGGATAAGCTTCTCGAAAGAGAGATCCCACTTATCGAAAATAAAGGTGGAGAAGCTTCTCGAAAGAGAGATGCCACTCGTCAAAAATAAAGGTGGATAAGCTTCTCGAAGGAGAGATGCCGCTTATCGAAAATAAAGGTGGATAAGCTTCTCGAAAGAGAGATGCCACTAATCGAAAATAAAGGTGGATATGCTTCTCGAAAGTGAGATGCCACTTATCAAAAATAAAGGTGGATAAGCTTCTCGAAAGAGAGATGCCACTTATCGAAAATAAAGGTGGATAAGCTTCTCGAAAGAGAGATGCCACTTATCGAACGTAAAGGTAGATAAGCTTCTCAAAAGAGAGATGCCACTTATCAAAAATAAAGTTGGATAAGCTTCTCGAAAGAGAGATGCCACTTATCGAAAATAAAGGTGGATAAGCTTCTCGAAAGAGAGATGCCACTTATCGAAAATAAAGGTGGATAAGCTTCTCGAAAGAGAGATGCCACTAATCGAAAATAAAGGTGGATAAGCTTCTCGAAAGAGAGATGCCACTTATCGAAAATAAAGGTGGATAAAATTCTCAAAAGAGATATGCCACTTATCGAAAATAAAGGTGGATAAGCTTCTCGAAAGAGAGATGCCACTTATCGAAAATAAAGGTGGATAAGCTTCTCGAAAGAGAGATGCCACTTATCGAAAATAAAGGTGGATAATCTTCTCGAAAGAGAGATCCCACTTATCGAAAATAAAGGTGGAGAAGCTTCTCGAAAGAGAGATGCCACTCGTCGAAAATAAAGGTGGATAAGCTTCTCGAAAGAGAGATGCCACTTATCGAAAATAAAGGTGGATAAGCTTCTCGAAAGAGAGATCCCACTTATCGAAAATAAAGGTGGAGAAGCTTCTCGAAAGAGAGATGCCACTCGTCGAAAATAAAGGTGGATAAGCTTCTCGAAGGAGAGATGCCACTTATCGAAAATAAAGGTGGATAAGCTTCTCGAAAGAGAGATGCCACTAATCGAAAATAAAGGTGGATATGCTTCTCGAAAGTGAGATGCCACTTATCAAAAATAAAGGTGGATAAGCTTCTCGAAAGAGAGATGACACTTATCGAAAATAAAGGTGGATAAGCTTCTCGAAAGAGAGATGCCACTTATCGAACGTAAAGGTAGATAAGCTTCTCAAAAGAGAGATGCCACTTATCAAAAATAAAGGTGGATAAGCTTCTCGAAGGAGAGATGCCACTTATCGAAAATAATGGTGGATAAGCTTCTCGAAAGAGAGATGCCACTAATCGAAAATAAAGGTGGATATGCTTCTCGAAAGTGAGATGCCACTTATCAAAAATAAAGGTGGATAAGCTTCTCGAAAGAGAGATGCCACTTATCGAAAATAAAGGTGGATAAGCTTCTCGAAAGAGAGATGCCACTTATCGTACGTAAAGGTAGTTAAGCTTCTAAAAACAGAGATGCCACTTATCAAAAATAAAGGTGGATAAACTTCTCGAAAGAGAGATGCCACTTATCGAAAATAAAGGTGGATAAGCTTCTCGAAAGAGAGATGCCACTCGAAAATAAAAGTGGATAAACTTCTCGAAAGAGATATGCCACTTATCGAAAATAAAGGTGGATAAGCTTCTCGAAAGAGAGATGCCACTTATCGAAAATAAAGGTGGATAAGCTTCTCGAAAGAGAGATCCCACTTATCGAAAATAAAGGTGGAGAAGCTTCTCGAAAGAGAGATGCCACTAGTCGAAAATAAAGGTGGATAAGCTTCTCGAAAGAGAGATGCCACTCGTCGAAAATAAAGGTGGATAAGCTTCTCGAAAGAGAGATGCCACTAATCGAAAATAAAGGTGGATATGCTTCTCGAAAGAGAGATGCCACTTATCGAAAATAAAGGTGGATAAAATCCTCAAAAGAGATATGCCACTTATCGAAAATAAAGGTGGATAAGCTTCTCGAAAGAGAGATGCCACTTATCGAAAATAAAGGTGGATAAGCTTCTCGAAAGAGAGATGCCACTTATCGAAAATAAAGGTGGATAAGCTTCTCGAAAGAGAGATCCCACTTATCAAAAATAAAGGTGGAGAAGCTTCTCGAAAGAGAGATGCCACTCGTCGAAAATAAAGGTGGATAAGCTTCTCGAAAGAGAGATGCCACTTATCGAAAATAAAGGTGGATAAGCTTCTCGAAAGAGAGATCCCACTTATCGAAAATAAAGGTGGAGAAGCTTCTCGAAAGAGAGATGCCACTCGTCGAAAATAAAGGTGGATAAGCTTCTCAAAGGAGAGATGCCACTTATCGAAAATAAAGGTGGATAAGCTTCTCGAAAGGGAGATGCCACTAATCGAAAATAAAGGTGGATATGCTTCTCGAAAGTGAGATGCCACTTATCAAAAATAAAGGTGGATAAGCTTCTCGAAAGAGAGATGACACTTATCGAAAATAAAGGTGGATAAGCTTCTCGAAAGAGAGATGCCACTTATCGAACGTAAAGGTAGATAAGCTTCTCAAAAGAGAGATGCCACTTATCAAAAATAAAGGTGGATAAGCTTCTCGAAGGAGAGATGCCACTTATCGAAAATAAAGGTGGATAAGCTTCTCGAAAGAGAGATGCCACTAATCGAAAATAAAGGTGGATATGCTTCTCGAAAGTGAGATGCCACTTATCAAAAATAAAGGTGGATAAGCTTCTCGAAAGAGAGATGCCACTTATCGAAAATAAAGGTGGATAAGCTTCTCGAAAGAGAGATGCCACTTATCGTACGTAAAGGTAGTTAAGCTTCTAAAAACAGAGATGCCACTTATCAAAAATAAAGGTGGATAAACTTCTCGAAAGAGAGATGCCACTTATCGAAAATAAAGGTGGATAAGCTTCTCGAAAGAGAGATGCCACTCGAAAATAAAAGTGGATAAACTTCTCGAAAGAGATATGCCACTTATCGAAAATAAAGGTGGATAAGCTTCTCGAAAGAGAGATGCCACTTATCGAAAATAAAGGTGGATAAGCTTCTCGAAAGAGAGATCCCACTTATCGAAAATAAAGGTGGAGAAGCTTCTCGAAAGAGAGATGCCACTAGTCGAAAATAAAGGTGGATAAGCTTCTCGAAAGAGAGATGCCACTCGTCGAAAATAAAGGTGGATAAGCTTCTCGAAAGAGAGATGCCACTTATCGAAAATAAAGGTGGATAAGCTTCTCGAAAGAGTGATGCCACTTATCGAAAATAAAGGTGGATAAAATTCTCGAAAGAGATATGCCACTTATCGAAAATAAAGGTGGATAAGCTTCTCGAAAGAGAGATGCCACTTATCGAAAATAAAGGTGGATAAGCTTCTCGAAAGAGAGATGCCACTTATCGAAAATAAAGGTGGATAAGCTTCTCGAAAGGGAGATCCCACTTATCGAAAATAAAGGTGGAGAAGCTTCTCGAAAGAGAGATGCCACCCGTCGAAAATAAAGGTGGATAAGCTTCTCGAAAGATAGATGCCACTTATCGAAAATAAAGGTGGATAAGCTTCTCGAAAGAGAGATCCCACTTATCGAAAATAAAGGTGGAGAAGCTTCTCGAAAGAGAGATGCCACTCGTCAAAAATAAAGGTGGATAAGCTTCTCGAAGGAGAGATGCCGCTTATCGAAAATAAAGGTGGATAAGCTTCTCGAAAGAGAGATGCCACTAATCGAAAATAAAGGTGGATATGCTTCTCGAAAGTGAGATGCCACTTATCAAAAATAAAGGTGGATAAGCTTCTCGAAAGAGAGATGCCACTTATCGAAAATAAAGGTGGATAAGCTTCTCGAAAGAGAGATGCCACTTATCGAACGTAAAGGTAGATAAGCTTCTCAAAAGAGAGATGCCACTTATCAAAAATAAAGTTGGATAAGCTTCTCGAAAGAGAGATGCCACTTATCGAAAATAAAGGTGGATAAGCTTCTCGAAAGAGAGATGCCACTTATCGAAAATAAAGGTGGATAAACTTCTCGAAAGAGATATGCCACTTCTCGAAAATAAAGGTGGATAAGCTTCTCGAAAGAGAGATGCCACTTATCGAAAATAAAGGTGGATAAGCTTCTCGAAAGAGAGATGCCACTTATCGAAAATAAAGGTGGATAAGTTTCTCGAAAGAGAGATCCCACTTATCGAAAATAAAGGTGGAGAAGCTTCTCGAAAGAGAGATGCCACTCGTCGAAAATAAAGGTGGATAAGCTTCTAGAAGGAGAGATGCCACTTATCGAAAATAAAGGTGGATAAGCTTCTTGAAAGAGAGATGCCACTAATCGAAAATAAAGGTGGATATGCTTCTCGAAAGTGAGATGCCACTTATCAAAAATAAAGGTGGATAAGCTTCTCGAAAGAGAGATGCCACTTATCGAAAATAAAGGTGGATAAGCTTCTCGAAAGAGAGATGCCACTTATCGAACGTAAAGGTAGTTAAGCTTCTCAAAACAGAGATGCCACTTATCAAAAATAAAGGTGGATAAACTTCTCGAAAGAGAGATGCCACTTATCGAAAATAAAGGTGGATAAGCTTCTCGAAAGAGAGATGCCACTCGAAAATAAAAGTGGATAAACTTCTCGAAAGAGATATGCCACTTATCGAAAATAAAGGTGGATAAGCTTCTCGAAAGAGAGATGCCACTTATCGAAAATAAAGGTGGATAAGCTTCTCGAAAGAGAGATCCCACTTATCGAAAATAAAGGTGGAGAAGCTTCTCGAAAGAGAGATGCCACTAGTCGAAAATAAAGGTGGATAAGCTTCTCGAAAGAGAGATGCCACTCGTCGAAAATAAAGGTGGATAAGCTTCTCGAAAGAGAGATGCCACTAATCGAAAATAAAGGTGGATATGCTTCTCGAAAGAGAGATGCCACTTATCAAAAATAAAGGTGGATAAGCTTCTCGAAAGAGAGATGCCACTTATCAAAAATAAAGGTGGATAAGCTTCTCGAAAGAGAGATACCACTTATCGAAAATAAAGGTAGATAACCTTCTAAAAGATAGATGCCACTTATCGAAAATAAATGTGGATACACTTCTCGAAAGAGAGATGCCACTTAATAAAAATAAAGAGAGATGCCACTTATCGAAAATAATTGTGGATAAACTTCTCGAAAGAGAGATTACACTTAACAAAAATAAAGGTGGATAAGCATCTCGAAAGAGAGATGCCACTTATCAAAAATAAAGGTGGATAAGCTTCTCGAAAGAGAGATGCCACTTATCGAAAATAAAGGTGGATAAGTTTCTCAAAAGAGAGATGCCACTTATCGAAAATAAAGGTGGATAAAGTTCTTGAAAGAGATATGCCACTTATCGAAAATAAAGGTGGATAAGCTTCTCGAAAGAGTGATGCCACTTATCGAAAATAAAGGTGGATAAAATTCTCGAAAGAGATATGCCACTTATCGAAAATAAAGGTGGATAAGCTTCTCGAAAGAGAGATGCCACTTATCGAAAATAAAGGTGGATAAGCTTCTCGAAAGAGAGATGCCACTTATCGAAAATAAAGGTGGATAAGCTTCTCGAAAGGGAGATCCCACTTATCGAAAATAAAGGTGGAGAAGCTTCTCGAAAGAGAGATGCCACCCGTCGAAAATAAAGGTGGATAAGCTTCTCGAAAGAGAGATGCCACTTATCGAAAATAAAGGTGGATAAGCTTCTCGAAAGAGAGATCCCACTTATCGAAAATAAAGGTGGAGAAGCTTCTCGAAAGAGAGATGCCACTCGTCAAAAATAAAGGTGGATAAGCTTCTCGAAGGAGAGATGCCGCTTATCGAAAATAAAGGTGGATAAGCTTCTCGAAAGAGAGATGCCACTAATCGAAAATAAAGGTGGATATGCTTCTCGAAAGTGAGATGCCACTTATCAAAAATAAAGGTGGATAAGCTTCTCGAAAGAGAGATGCCACTTATCGAAAATAAAGGTGGATAAGCTTCTCGAAAGAGAGATGCCACTTATCGAACGTAAAGGTAGATAAGCTTCTCAAAAGAGAGATGCCACTTATAAAAAATAAAGGTGGATAAGCTTCTCGAAAGAGAGATCCCACTTATCGAAAATAAAGGTGGAGAAGCTTCTCGAAAGAGAGATGCCACTAGTCGAAAATAAAGGTGGATAAGCTTCTCGAAAGAGATATGCCACTCGTCGAAAATAAAGGTGGATAAGCTTCTCGAAAGAGAGATGCCACTAATCGAAAATAAAGGTGGATATGCTTCTCGAAAGAGAGATGCCACTTATCGAAAATAAAGGTGGATAAAATCCTCAAAAGAGATATGCCACTTATCGAAAATAAAGGTGGATAAGCTTCTCGAAAGAGAGATGCCACTTATCGAAAATAAAGGTGGATAAGCTTCTCGAAAGAGAGATGCCACTTATCGAAAATAAAGGTGGATAAGCTTCTCGAAAGAGAGATCCCACTTATCGAAAATAAAGGTGGAGAAGCTTCTCGAAAGAGAGATGCCACTCGTCGAAAATAAAGGTGGATAAGCTTCTCGAAAGAGAGATGCCACTTATCGAAAATAAAGGTGGATAAGCTTCTCGAAAGAGAGATCCCACTTATCGAAAATAAAGGTGGAGAAGCTTCTCGAAAGAGAGATGCCACTCGTCGAAAATAAAGGTGGATAAGCTTCTCGAAGGAGAGATGCCACTTATCGAAAATAAAGGTGGATAAGCTTCTCGAAAGAGAGATGCCACTAATCGAAAATAAAGGTGGATATGCTTCTCGAAAGTGAGATGCCACTTATAAAAAATAAAGGTGGATAAGCTTCTCGAAAGAGAGATGCCACTTATCGAAAATAAAGGTGGATAAGCTTCTCGAAAGAGAGATGCCACTAATCGAAAATAAAGGTGGATATGCTTCTCGAAAGTGAGATGCCACTTATCAAAAATAAAGTTGGATAAGTTTCTCGAAAGAGAGATGCCACTTATCGAAAATAAAGGTGGATAAGCTTCTCGAAAGAGAGATGCCACTTATCGAAAATAAAGGTGGATAAACTTCTCGAAAGAGATATGCCACTTCTCGAAAATAAAGGTGGATAAGCTTCTCGAAAGAGAGATGCCACTTATCGAAAATAAAGGTGGATAAGCTTCTCGAAAGAGAGATGCCACTTATCGAAAATAAAGGTGGATAAGTTTCTCGAAAGAGAGATCCCACTTATCGAAAATAAAGGTGGAGAAGCTTCTCGAAAGAGAGATGCCACTCGTCGAAAATAAAGGTGGATAAGCTTCTCGAAGGAGAGATGCCACTTATCGAAAATAAAGGTGGATAAGCTTCTTGAAAGAGAGATGCCACTAATCGAAAATAAAGGTGGATATGCTTCTCGAAAGTGAGATGCCACTTATCAAAAATAAAGGTGGATAAGCTTCTCGAAAGAGAGATGCCACTTATCGAAAATAAAGGTGGATAAGCTTCTCGAAAGAGAGATGCCACTTATCGAACGTAAAGGTAGTTAAGCTTCTCAAAACAGAGATGCCACTTATCAAAAATAAAGGTGGATAAACTTCTCGAAAGAGAGATGCGACTTATCGAAAATAAAGGTGGATAAGCTTCTCGAAAGAGAGATGCCACTCGAAAATAAAAGTGGATAAACTTCTCGAAAGAGATATGCCACTTATCGAAAATAAAGGTGGATAAGCTTCTCGAAAGAGAGATGCCACTTATCGAAAATAAAGGTGGATAAGCTTCTCGAAAGAGAGATCCCACTTATCGAAAATAAAGGTGGAGAAGCTTCTCGAAAGAGAGATGCCACTAGTCGAAAATAAAGGTGGATAAGCTTCTCGAAAGAGAGATGCCACTCGTCGAAAATAAAGGTGGATAAGCTTCTCGAAAGAGAGATGCCACTAATCGAAAATAAAGGTGGATATGCTTCTCGAAAGAGAGATGCCACTTATCAAAAATAAAGGTGGATAAGCTTCTCGAAAGAGAGATGCCACTTATCAAAAATAAAGGTGGATAAGCTTCTCGAAAGAGAGATACCACTTATCGAAAATAAAGGTAGATAACCTTCTAAAAGATAGATGCCACTTATCGAAAATAAATGTGGATACACTTCTCGAAAGAGAGATGCCACTTAATAAAAATAAAGAGAGATGCCACTTATCGAAAATAATTGTGGATAAACTTCTCGAAAGAGAGATTACACTTAACAAAAATAAAGGTGGATAAGCATCTCGAAAGAGAGATGCCACTTATCAAAAATAAAGGTGGATAAGCTTCTCGAAAGAGAGATGCCACTTATCGAAAATAAAGGTGGATAAGTTTCTCAAAAGAGAGATGCCACTTATCGAAAATAAAGGTGGATAAAGTTCTTGAAAGAGATATGCCACTTATCGAAAATAAAGGTGGATAAGCTTCTCGAAAGAGAGATGCCACTTATCGAAAATAAAGGTGGATAAAATTCTCGAAAGAGATATGCCACTTATCGAAAATAAAGGTGGATAAGCTTCTCGAAAGAGAGATGCCACTTATCGAAAATAAAGGTGGATAAGCTTCTCGAAAGAGAGATGCCACTTATCGAAAATAAAGGTGGATAAGCTTCTCGAAAGGGAGATCCCACTTATCGAAAATAAAGGTGGAGAAGCTTCTCGAAAGAGAGATGCCACCCGTCGAAAATAAAGGTGGATAAGCTTCTCGAAAGAGAGATGCCACTTATCGAAAATAAAGGTGGATAAGCTTCTCGAAAGAGAGATCCCACTTATCGAAAATAAAGGTGGAGAAGCTTCTCGAAAGAGAGATGCCACTCGTCAAAAATAAAGGTGGATAAGCTTCTCGAAGGAGAGATGCCGCTTATCGAAAATAAAGGTGGACAAGCTTCTCGAAAGAGAGATGCCACTAATCGAAAATAAAGGTGGATATGCTTCTCGAAAGTGAGATGCCACTTATCAAAAATAAAGGTGGATAAGCTTCTCGAAAGAGAGATGCCACTTATCGAAAATAAAGGTGGATAAGCTTCTCGAAAGAGAGATGCCACTTATCGAACGTAAAGGTAGATAAGCTTCTCAAAAGAGAGATGCCACTTATAAAAAATAAAGGTGGATAAGCTTCTCGAAAGAGAGATGCCACTTATCGAAAATAAAGGTGGATAAGCTTCTCGAAAGAGAGATGCCACTTATCGAAAATAAAGGTGGATAAACTTCTCGAAAGAGATATGCCACTTATCGAAAATAAAGGTGGATAAGCTTCTCGAAAGAGAGATGCCACTTATCGAAAATAAAGGTGGATAAGCTTCTCGAAAGAGAGATGCCTCTTATCGAAAATAAAGGTGGATAAGCTTCTTGAAAGAGAGATCCCACTTATCAAAAATAAAGGTGGAGAAGCTTCTCGAAAGAGAGATGCCACTCGTCGAAAATAAAGGTGGATAAGCTTCTCGAAGGAGAGATGCCACTTATCAAAAATAAAGGTGGATAAGCTTCTCGAAAGAGAGATGCCACTAATCGAAAATAAAGGTGGATATGCTTCTCGAAATTGAGATGCCACTTATCAAAAATAAAGGTGGATAAGCTTCTCGAAAGAGAGATGCCACTTATCGAAAATAAAGGTGGATAAGCTTCTCGAAAGAGAGATGCCACTTATCGAACGTAAAGGTAGATAAGCTTCTCAAAAGAGAGATGCCACTTATCAAAAATAAAGGTGGATAAGCTTCTCGAAAGAGAGATGCCACTTATCGAAAATAAAGGTGGATAAGCTTCTCGAAAGAGAGATGCCACTTATCGAAAATAAAGGTGGATAAGCTTCTCGAAAGAGAGATGCAACTTATCGAAAATAAAGGTGGATAAGCTTCTCGACAGAGAGATCCCACTTATCGAAAATAAAGGTGGAGAAGCTTCTCGAAAGAGAGATGCCACTCGTCGAAAATAAAGGTGGATAAGCTTCTCGAAGGAGAGATGCCACTTATCGAAAATAAAGGTGGATAAGCTTCTCAAAAGAGAGATGCCACTAATCGAAAATAAAGGTGGATATGCTTCTCGAAAGTGAGATGCCACTTATCAAAAATAAAGGTGGATAAGCTTCTCGAAAGAGAGATGCCACTTATCGAAAATAAAGGTGGATAAGCTTCTCGAAAGAGAGATGCCACTTATCGAACGTAAAGGTAGATAAGCTTCTCAAAAGAGAGATGCCACTTATCAAAAATAAAGGTGGATAAGCTTCTCGAAAGAGAGATGTCACTTATCAAAAATAAAGGTGGATAAGCTTCTCGAAAGAGAGATGCCACTTATCGAAAATAAAGGTGGATAAGCTTCTCGAAAGAGAGATGCAACTTATCGAAAATAAAGGTGGATAAGCTTCTCGAAAGAGAGATGCCACTTATCGAAAATAAAGGTGGATAAGCTTCTCGAAAGAGAGATGCCACTAATCGAAAATAAAGGCGGATATGCTTCTCGAAAGAGAGATGCCACTTATCAAAAATAAAGGTGGATAAGCTTCTCGAAAGAGAGATGCCACTTATCAAAAATAAAGGTGGATAAGCTTCTCGAAAGAGAGATGCCACTTATCAAAAATAAAGGTGGATAAGCTTCTCGAAAGAGAGATACCACTTATCGAAAATAAAGGTAGATAAGCTTCTAAAAGAGAGATGCCACTTATCAAAAATAAATATGGTTACACTTCTCGAAAGAGAGATGCCACTTATCGAAAATAAAGGTGGATAAGCTTCTCGAAAGAGAGATCCCACTTATCGAAAATAAAGGTGGAGAAGCTTCTCGAAAGAGAGATCCCACTTATCAAAAATAAAGGTGGATAAGCTTCTCGAAAGAGAGATGCCACTTATCGAAAATAAAGGTGGATAAGCTTCTCGAAAGAGAGATGCCACTTATCGAAAATAATGGTGGAGAAGCTTCTCGAAAGAGAGATGCCACTCGTCGAAAATAAAGGTGGATAAGATTCTCGAAAGAGAGATGCCACTTATCGAAAATAAAGGTGGATAAGCTTCTCGAAAGAGAGATGCCACTAATCGAAAATAAAGGCGGATATGCTTCTCGAAAGAGATATGCCACTTATCAAAAATAAAGGTGGATAAGCTTCTCGAAAGAGAGATGCCACTTATCAAAAATAAAGGTGGATAAGCTTCTCGAAAGAGAGATACCACTTATCGAAAATAAAGGTAGATAAGCTTCTAAAAGAGAGATGCCACTTATCGAAAATAAATATGGATACACTTCTCGAAAGAGAGATGCCACTTATCGAAAATAAAGGTGGATAAGCTTCTCGAAAGAGAGATCCCACTTATCGAAAATAAAGTTGGAGAAGCTTCTCGAAAGAGAGATGCCACTCGTCGAAAATAAAGGTGGATAAGCTTCTCGAAAGAGAGATGCCACTCGTCGAAAATAAAGGTGGATAAGCTTCTCGAAAGAGAGATGCCACTAATCGAAAATAAAGGTGGATATGCTTCTCGAAAGAGAGATGCCACTTATCAAAAATAAAGGTGGATAAGCTTCTCGAAAGAGAGATGCCACTTATCAAAAATAAAGGTGGATAAGCTTCTCGAAAGAGAGATACCACTTATCGAAAATAAAGGTAGATAAGCTTCTAAAAGAGAGATGCCACTTATCGAAAATAAATGTGGATACACTTCTCGAAAGAGAGATGCCACTTAATAAAAATAAAGAGAGATGCCACTTATCGAAAATAATTGTGGATAAACTTCTCGAAAGAGAGATTACACTTAACAAAAATAAAGGTGGATAAGCTTCTCGAAAGAGAGATGACACTTATCAAAAATAAAGGTGGATAAGCTTCTCTAAAGAGAGATGCCACTTATTGAAAATAAAGGTGGATAAGTTTCTCAAAAGAGAGATGCCACTTATCGAAAATAAAGGTGGATAAAGTTCTTGAAAGTGAGATGCCACTTATCAAAAATAAAGGTGGATAAGCTTCTCGAAAGAGAGATGCCACTTATCGAAAATAAAGGTGGATAAGCTTCTCGAAAGAGAGATGCCACTTATCGAACGTAAAGGTAGATAAGCTTCTCAAAAGAGAGATGCCACTTATCAAAAATAAAGGTGGATAAGCTTCTCGAAAGAGAGATGCCACTTATCGAAAATAAAGGTGGATAAGCTTCTCGAAAGAGAGATGTCACTTATCGAAAATAAAGGTGGATAAACCTCTCGAAAGAGATATGCCACTTATCGAAAATAAAGGTGGATAAGCTTCTCGAAAGAGAGATGCCACTTATCAAAAATAAAGGTGGATAAGCTTCTCGAAAGAGAGATGCCACTTATCGAAAATAAAGGTGGATAAGCTTCTCGAAAGAGAGATCCCACTTATCGAAAATAAAGGTGGAGAAGCTTCTCGAAAGAGAGATGCCACTCGTCGAAAATAAAGGTGGATAAGCTTCTCGAAGGAGAGATGCCACTTATCGAAAATAAAGGTGGATAAGCTTCTCGAAAGAGAGATGCCACTAATCGAAAATAAAGGTGGATATGCTTCTCGAAAGTGAGATGCCACTTATCAAAAATAAAGGTGGATAAGCTTCTCGAAAGAGAGATGCCACTTATCGAAAATAAAGGTGGATAAGCTTCTCGAAAGAGAGATGCCACTTATCGAACGTAAAGGTAGATAAGCTTCTCAAAAGAGAGATGCCACTTATCAAAAATAAAGGTGGATAAGCTTCTCGAAAGAGAGATGCCACTTATCGAAAATAAAGTTGGATAAGCTTCTCGAAAGAGAGATGCCACTTATCGAAAATAAAGGTGGATAAACTTCTCGAAAGAGATATGCCACTTATCGAAAATAAAGGTGGATAAGCTTCTCGAAAGAGAGATGCCACTTATCAAAAATAAAGATGGATAAGCTTCTCGAAAGAGAGATGCCACTTATCGAAAATAAAGGTGGATAAGCTTCTCGAAAGAGAGATCCCACTTATCGAAAATAAAGGTGGAGAAGCTTCTCGAAAGAGAGATGCCACTCGTCGAAAATATAGGTGGATAAGCTTCTCGAAGGAGAGATGCCACTTATCGAAAATAAAGGTGGATAAGCTTCTCGAAAGAGAGATGCCACTAATCGAAAATAAAGGTGGATATGCTTCTCGAAAGTGAGATGCCACTTATCAAAAATAAAGGTGGATAAGCTTCTCGAAAGAGAGATGCCACTTATCGAAAATAAAGGTGGATAAGCTTCTCGAAAGAGAGATGCCACTTATCGAACGTAAAGGTAGATAAGCTTCTCAAAAGAGAGATGCCACTTATCAAAAATAAAGGTGGATAAGCTTCTCGAAAGAGAGATGCCACTTATCGAAAATAAAGGTGGATAAGCTTCTCGAAAGAGAGATGCCACTTATCGAAAATAAAGGTGGATAAACTTCTCGAAAGAGATATGCCACTTATCGAAAATAAAGGTGGATAAGCTTCTCGAAAGAGAGATGCCACTTATCGAAAATAAAGGTGGATAAGCTTCTCGAAAGAGAGATGCCACTTATCGAAAATAAAGGTGGATAAGCTTCTCGAAAGAGAGATCCCACTTATCGAAAATAAAGGTGGAGAAGCTTCTCGAAAGAGAGATGCTACTCGTCGAAAATAAAGGTGGATAAGCTTCTCGAAAGAGAGATGCCACTTATCGAAAATAAAGGTGGATAAGCTTCTCGAAAGAGAGATGCCACTAATCGAAAAGAAAGGTGGATATGCTTCTCGAAAGAGAGATGCCACTTATCAAAAATAAAGGTGGATAAGCTTCTCGAAAAAGAGATGCCACTTATCAAAAATAAAGGTGGATAAGCTTCTCGAAAGAGAGATATCACTTATCAAAAATAAAGGTAGATAAGCTTCTAAAAGAGAGATGCCACTTATCGAAAATAAATGTGGATACACTTCTCGAAAGAGAGATACCACTTAATAAAAATAAAGAGAGATGCCACTTATCGAAAATAATTGTGGATAAACTTCTCGAAACAGAGATTACACTTAACAAAAATAAAGGTGGATAAGCTTCTCGAAAGAGAGATGCCACTTATCAAAAATAAAGGTGGATAAGCTTCTCGAAAGAGAGATGCCACTTATCGAAAATAAAGGTGGATAAGTTTCTCAAAAGAGAGATGCCACTTATCGAAAATAAAGGTGGATAAAGTTCTTGAAAGAGATATGCCACTTATCGAAAATAAAGGTGGATAAGCTTCTCGAAAGAGAGATGCCACTTATCAAAAATAAAGGTGGATAAACTTCTCGAAAGAGATATGCCACTTATCGAAAATAAAGGTGGATAAGCTTCTCGAAAGAGAGATGCCACTTATCGAAAATAAAGGTGGATAAGCTTCTCGAAAGAGAGATCCCACTTATCGAAAATAAAGGTGGAGAAGCTTCTCGAAAGAGAGATGCCACTCGTCGAAAATAAAGGTGGATAAGCTTCTCGAAAGAGAGATGCCACTTATCGAAAATAAAGGTGGATAAGCTTCTCGAAAGAGAGATCCCACTTATCGAAAATAAAGGTGGAGAAGCTTCTCGAAAGAGAGATGCCACTCGTCGAAAATAAAGGTGGATAAGCTTCTCGAAGGAGAGATGCCACTTATCGAAAATAAAGGTGGATAAGCTTCTCGAAAGAGAGATGCCACTAATTGAAAATAAAGGTGGATATGCTTCTCGAAAGTGAGATGCCACTTATCAAAAATAAAGGTGGATAAGCTTCTCGAAAGAGAGATGCCACTTATCGAAAATAAAGGTGGATAAGCTTCTCGAAAGAGAGATGCCACTTATCGAACGTAAAGGTAGATAAGCTTCTCAAAAGAGAGATGCCACTTATCAAAAATAAAGGTGGATAAGCTTCTCGAAAGAGAGATGCCACTTATCGAAAATAAAGGTGGATAAGCTTCTCGAAAGAGAGATGCCACTTATCGAAAATAAAGGTGGATAAACCTCTCGAAAGAGATATGCCACTTATCGAAAATAAAGGTGGATAAGCTTCTCGAAAGAGAGATGCCACTTATCAAAAAGAAAGGTGGATAAGCTTCTCGAAAGAGAGATGCCACTTATCAAAAATAAAGGTGGATAAGCTTCTCGAAAGAGAGATCCCACTTATCGAAAATAAAGGTGGAGAAGCTTCTCGAAAGAGAGATGCCACTCGTCGAAAATAAAGGTGGATAAGCTTCTCGAAGGAGAGATGCCACTTATCAAAAATAAAGGTGGATAAGCTTCTCGAAAGAGAGATGCCACTAATCGAAAATAAAGGTGGATATGCTTCTCGAAAGTGAGATGCCACTTATCAAAAATAAAGGTGGATAAGCTTCTCGAAAGAGAGATGCCACTTATCGAAAATAAAGGTGGATAAGCTTCTCGAAAGAGAGATGCCACTTATCGAACGTAAAGGTAGATAAGCTTCTCAAAAGAGAGATGCCACTTATCAAAAATAAAGGTGGATAAGCTTCTCGAAAGAGAGATGCCACTTATCGAAAATAAAGGTGGATAAGCTTCTCGAAAGAGAGATGCCACTTATCGAAAATAAAGGTGGATAAACTTCTCGAAAGAGATATGCCACTTATGGAAAATAAATATGGATAAGCTTCTCGAAAGAGAGATGCCACTTATCGAAAATAAAGGTGGATAAGTTTCTCGAAAGAGAGATGCCACTTATCGAAAATAAAGGTGGATAAGCTTCTCGAAAGAGAGATGCCACTTATCGAAAATAAAGGTGGATAAGCTTCTCGAAAGAGAGATGCCACTTATCGAACGTAAAGGTAGATAAGCTTCTCAAAAGAGAGATGCCACTTATCAAAAATAAAGGTGGATAAGCTTCTCGAAAGAGAGATGCCACTTATCGAAAATAAAGGTGGATAAGCTTCTCGAAAGAGAGATGCCACTTATCGAAAATAAAGGTGGATAAACCTCTCGAAAGAGATATGCCACTTATCGAAAATAAAGGTGGATAAGCTTCTCGAAAGAGAGATGCCACTTATCAAAAAGAAAGGTGGATAAGCTTCTCGAAAGAGAGATGCCACTTATCAAAAATAAAGGTGGATAAGCTTCTCGAAAGAGAGATCCCACTTATCGAAAATAAAGGTGGAGAAGCTTCTCGAAAGAGAGATGCCACTCGTCGAAAATAAAGGTGGATAAGCTTCTCGAAGGAGAGATGCCACTTATCGAAAATAAAGGTGGATAAGCTTCTCGAAAGAGAGATGCCACTAATCGAAAATAAAGGTGGATATGCTTCTCGAAAGTGAGATGCCACTTATCAAAAATAAAGGTGGATAAGCTTCTCGAAAGAGAGATGCCACTTATCGAAAATAAAGGTGGATAAGCTTCTCGAAAGAGAGATGCCACTTATCGAACGTAAAGGTAGATAAGCTTCTCAAAAGAGAGATGCCACTTATCAAAAATAAAGGTGGATAAGCTTCTCGAAAGAGAGATGCCACTTATCGAAAATAAAGGTGGATAAGCTTCTCGAAAGAGAGATGCCACTTATCGAAAATAAAGGTGGATAAACTTCTCGAAAGAGATATGCCACTTATGGAAAATAAATATGGATAAGCTTCTCGAAAGAGAGATGCCACTTATCGAAAATAAAGGTGGATAAGTTTCTCGAAAGAGAGATGCCACTTATCGAAAATAAAGGTGGATAAGCTTCTCGAAAGAGAGATCCCACTTATCGAAAATAAAGGTGGGGAAGCTTCTCGAAAGAGAGATGCCACTCGTCGAAAATAAAGGTGGATAAGCTTCTCGAAAGAGAGATGCCACTTATCGAAAATAAAGGTGGATAAGCTTCTCGAAAGAGAGATGCCACTTATCAAAAATAAAGGTGGATAAGCTTCTCGAAAGAGAGATACCACTTATCGAAAATAAAGGTAGATAAGCTTCTAAAAGAGAGATGCCACTTATCGAAAATAAATGTGGATACACTTCTCGAAAGAGAGATACCACTTAATAAAAATAAAGAGAGATGCCACTTATCGAAAATAATTGTGGATAAACTTCTCGAAACAGAGATTACACTTAACAAAAATAAAGGTGGATAAGCTTCTCGAAAGAGAGATGCCACTTATCAAAAATAAAGGTGGATAAGCTTCTCGAAAGAGAGATGCCACTTATCGAAAATAAAGGTGGATAAGTTTCTCAAAAGAGAGATGCCACTTATCGAAAATAAAGGTGGATAAAGTTCTTGAAAGAGATATGCCACTTATCGAAAATAAAGGTGGATAAGCTTCTCGAAAGAGAGATGCCACTTATCGAAAATAAAGGTGGATAAACTTCTCGAAAGAGAGATGCCACTTATCAAAAATAAAGGTGGATAAGCTTCTCGAAAGAGAGATGCCACTTATCGAAAATAAAGGTGGATAAGCTTCTCGAAAGAGAGATGCCACTTATCGAAAATAAAGGTGGATAAACTTCTCGAAAGAGATATGCCACTTATCGAAAATAAAGGTGGATAAGCTTCTCGAAAGAGAGATGCCACTTATCAAAAATAAAGGTGGATAAGCTTCTCGAAAGAGAGATGCCACTTATCGAAAATAAAGGTGGATAAGCTTCTCGAAAGAGAGATCCCACTTATCGAAAATAAAGGTGGAGAAGCTTCTCGAAAGAGAGATGCCACTCGTCGAAAATAAAGGTGGATAAGCTTCTCGAAGGAGAGATGCCACTTATCGAAAATAAAGGTGGATAAGCTTCTCGAAAGAGAGATGCCACTAATCGAAAATAATGGTGGATATGCTTCTCGAAAGTGAGATGCCACTTATCAAAAATAAAGGTGGATAAGCTTCTTGAAAGAGAGATGCCACTTATCGAAAATGAAGGTGGATAAGCTTCTCGAAAGAGAGATGCCACTTATCGAACGTAAAGGTAGATAAGCTTCTTAAAAGAGAGATGCCACTTATCAAAAATAAAGGTGGATAAGCTTCTCGAAAGAGAGATGCCACTTATCGAAAATAAAGGTGGATAAGCTTCTCGAAAGAGAGATGCCACTTATCGAAAATAAAGGTGGATAAACTTCTCGAAAGAGATATGCCACTTATGGAAAATAAATATGGATAAGCTTCTCGAAAGAGAGATGCCACTTATCGAAAATAAAGGTGGATAAGCTTCTCGAAAGAGAGATGCCACTTATCGAAAATAAAGGTGGATAAGCTTCTCGAAAGAGAGATCCCACTTATCGAAAATAAAGTTGGGGAAGCTTCTCGAAAGAGAGATGCCACTCGTCGAAAATAAAGGTGGATAAGCTTCTCGAAAGAGAGATGCCACTTATCGAAAATAAAGGTGGATAAGCTTCTCGAAAGAGAGATGCCACTAATCGAAAATAAAGGTGGATATGCTTCTCGAAAGAGAGATGCCACTTATCAAAAATAAAGGTGGATAAGCTTCTCGAAAGAGAGATGCCACTTATCAAAAATAAAGGTGGATAAGCTTCTCGAAAGAGAGATACCACTTATCGAAAATAAAGGTAGATAAGCTTCTAAAATATAGATGCCACTTATCGAAAATAAATGTGGATACACTTCTCGAAAGAGAGATGCCACTTAATAAAAATAAAGAGAGATGCCACTTATCGAAAATAATTGTGGATAAACTTCTCGAAACAGAGATTACACTTAACAAAAATAAAGGTGGATAAGCTTCTCGAAAGAGAGATGCCACTTATCAAAAATAAAGGTGGATAAAGTTCTTGAAAGAGATATGCCACTTATCGAAAATAAAGGTGGATAAACTTCTCGAAAGAGAGATGCCACTTATCGAAAATAAAGGTGGATAAACTTCTCGAAAGAGATATGCCACTTATCAAAATAAAGGTGGATAAGCTTCTCGAAAGAGAGATGCCACTTATCGAAAATAAAGGTGGATAAGCTTCTCGAAAGAGAGATGCCACTTATCGAAAATAAAGGTGGATAAGCTTCTCGAAAGAGAGATCCAACTTATCGAAAATAAAGGTGGAGAAGCTTCTCGAAAGAGAGATGCCACTCGTCGAAAATAAAGGTGGATAAGCTTCTCGAAAGAGAGATGCCACTTATCGAAAATAAAGGTGGATAAGCTTCTCGAAAAAGAGATCCCACTTATCGAAAATAAAGGTGGAGAAGCTTCTCGAAAAAGAGATGCCACTCGTCGAAAATAAAGGTGGATAAGCTTCTCGAAGGAGATATGCCACTTATCGAAAATAAAGGTGGATAAGCTTCTCGAAAGAGAGATGCCACTAATCCAAAATAAATGTGGATATGCCTCTCAAAAGTGAGATGCCACTTATCAAAAATAAAGGTGGATAAGCTTCTCGAAAGAGAGATGCCACTTATCGAAAATAAAGGTGGAGAAGCTTCTCGAAAGAGAGATGCCACTCGTCGAAAATAAAGGTGGATAAGCTTCTTGAAAGAGAGATGCCACTTATCGAAAATAAAGGTGGATAAGCTTCTCGAAAGAGAGATGCCACTAATCGAAAATAAAGGTGGATATGCTTCTCGAAAGAGAGATGCCACTTATCAAAAATAAAGGTGGATAAGCTTCTCGAAAGGGAGATGCCACTTATCGAAAATAAAGGTGGATAAGCTTCTCGAAAGAGAGATACCACTTATCGAAAATAAAGGTGGATAAGTTTCTCGAAAGAGAGATGCCACTTATCGAAAATAAAGGCGGATAAGCTTCTCGAAAGAGAGATGCCACTTATCGAAAATAAAGGTGGATAAGCTCTTCGAAAGAGAGATGCTACTTATCAATAATAAAGGTGGATAAGTTTCTCGAAAGAGAGATGCCACCTATCGAAAATAAGGGTGGATAAGCTTCTCGAAAGAGACATGCCACTTATTGAAAATAAAGGTGGATAAGCTTCTCGAAAGAGAGATGCCATGTATCAAAAATAAAGGTAGATAAGCTTCTCAAAAGAGAGATGCCACTTATCAAAAATAAAGGTGGACATGCTTCTCGAAAGAGAGATGCCACTTATCGAAAATAAAGGTGGATAAGTTTCTCAAAAGAGAGATTCCATTTATCGAACGTAAAGGTAGATAAGCTTCTCAAAAGAGAGATGCCACTTATCAAAAATAAAGGTGGATAAGCTTCTCGAAAGAGAGATGCCACTTATCGAAAATAAAGGTGGATAAGCTTCTCGAAAGAGAGATGCCTCTTATCGAAAATAAAGGTGGATAAACCTCTCGAAAGAGATATCCCACTTATCGAAAATAAAGGTGGAGAAGCTTCTCGAAAGAGAGATGCCACTCGTCGAAAATAAAGGTGGATAAGCTTCTCGAAGGAGAGATGCCACTTATCGAAAATAAAGGTGGATAAGCTTCTCGAAAGAGAGATGCCACTAATCGAAAATAAAGGTGGATATGCTTCTCGAAAGTGAGATGCCACTTATCAAAAATAAAGGTGGATAAGCTTCTCGAAAGAGAGATGCCACTTATCGAAAATAAAGGTGGATAAGCTTCTCGAAAGAGAGATGCCACTTATCGAACGTAAAGGTAGATAAGCTTCTCAAAAGAGAGATGCCACTTATCAAAAATAAAGGTGGATAAGCTTCTCGAAAGAGAGATGCCACTTATCGAAAATAAAGGTGGATAAGCTTCTCGAAAGAGAGATGCCACTTATCGAAAATAAAGGTGGATAAACCTCTCGAAAGAGATATGCCACTTATCGAAAATAAAGGTGGATAAGCTTCTCGAAAGAGAGATGCCACTTATCAAAAAGAAAGGTGGATAAGCTTCTCGAAAGAGAGATGCCACTTATCGAAAATAAAGGTGGATAAGCTTCTCGAAAGAGAGATCCCACTTATCGAAAATAAAGGTGGAGAAGCTTCTCGAAAGAGAGATGCCACTCGTCGAAAATAAAGGTGGATAAGCTTCTCGAAGGAGAGATGCCACTTATCAAAAATAAAGGTGGATAAGCTTCTCGAAAGAGAGATGCCACTAATCGAAAATAAAGGTGGATATGCTTCTCGAAAGTGAGATGCCACTTATAAAAAATAAAGGTGGATAAGCTTCTCGAAAGAGAGATGCCACTTATCGAAAATAAAGGTGGATAAGCTTCTCGAAAGAGAGATGCCACTTATCGAACGTAAAGGTAGATAAGCTTCTCAAAAGAGAGATGCCACTTATCAAAAATAAAGGTGGATAAGCTTCTCGAAAGAGAGATGCCACTTATCGAAAATAAAGGTGGATAAGCTTCTCGAAAGAGAGATGCCACTTATCGAAAATAAAGGTGGATAAACCTCTCGAAAGAGATATGCCACTTATCGAAAATAAAGGTGGATAAGCTTCTCGAAAGAGAGATGCCACTTATCAAAAAGAAAGGTGGATAAGCTTCTCGAAAGAGAGATGCCACTTATCGAAAATAAAGGTGGATAAGCTTCTCGAAAGAGAGATCCCACTTATCGAAAATAAAGGTGGAGAAGCTTTTCGAAAGAGAGATTCCACTCGTCGAAAATAAAGGTGGATAAGCTTCTCGAAGGAGAGATGCCACTTATCGAAAATAAAGGTGGATAAGCTTCTCGAAAGAGAGATGCCACTAATCGAAAATAAAGGTGGATATGCTTCTCGAAAGTGAGATGCCACTTATCAAAAATAAAGGTGGATAAGCTTCTCGAAAGAGAGATGCCACTTATCGAAAATGAAGGTGGATAAGCTTCTCGAAAGAGAGATGCCACTTATCGAACGTAAAGGTAGATAAGCTTCTCAAAAGAGAGATGCCACTTATCAAAAATAAAGGTGGATAAGCTTCTCGAAAGAGAGATGCCACTTATCGAAAATAAAGGTGGATAAGCTTCTCGAAAGAGAGATGCCACTTATCGAAAATAAAGGTGGATAAACTTCTCGAAAGAGATATGCCACTTATGGAAAATAAATATGGATAAGCTTCTCGAAAGAGAGATGCCACTTATCGAAAATAAAGGTGGATAAGTTTCTCGAAAGAGAGATGCCACTTATCGAAAATAAAGGTGGATAAGCTTCTCGAAAGAGAGATCCCACTTATCGAAAATAAAGGTGGGGAAGCTTCTCGAAAGAGAGATGCCACTCGTCGAAAATAAAGGTGGATAAGCTTCTCGAAAGAGAGATGCCACTTATCGAAAATAAAGGTGGATAAGCTTCTCGAAAGAGAGATGCCACTAATCGAAAATAAAGGTGGATATGCTTCTCGAAAGAGAGATGCCACTTATCAAAAATAAAGGTGGATAAGCTTCTCGAAAGAGAGATGCCACTTATCAAAAATAAAGGTGGATAAGCTTCTCGAAAGAGAGATACCACTTATCGAAAATAAAGGTAGATAAGCTTCTAAAAGAGAGATGCCACTTATCGAAAATAAATATGGATACACTTCTCGAAAGAGAGATACCACTTAATAAAAATAAAGAGAGATGCCACTTATCGAAAATAATTGTGGATAAACTTCTCGAAACAGAGATTACACTTAACAAAAATAAAGGTGGATAAGCTTCTCGAAAGAGAGATGCCACTTATCAAAAATAAAGGTGGATAAGCTTCTCGAAAGAGAGATGCCACTTATCGAAAATAAAGGTGGATAAGTTTCTCAAAAGAGAGATGCCACTTATCGAAAATAAAGGTGGATAAAGTTCTTGAAAGAGATATGCCACTTATCGAAAATAAAGGTGGATAAGCTTCTCGAAAGAGAGATGCCACTTATCGAAAATAAAGGTGGATAAACTTCTCGAAAGAGAGATGCCACTTATCAAAAATAAAGGTGGATAAGCTTCTCGAAAGAGAGATGCCACTTATCGAAAATAAAGGTGGATAAGCTTCTCGAAAGAGAGATGCCACTTATCGAAAATAAAGGTGGATAAACTTCTCGAAAGAGATATGCCACTTATCGAAAATAAAGGTGGATAAGCTTCTCGAAAGAGAGATGCCACTTATCAAAAATAAAGGTGGATAAGCTTCTCGAAAGAGAGATGCCACTTATCGAAAATAAAGGTGGATAAGCTTCTCGAAAGAGAGATCCCACTTATCGAAAATAAAGGTGGAGAAGCTTCTCGAAAGAGAGATGCCACTTGTTGCACCCCAAAATTTGACCAACATTTATTTATCCTTAAGTGTTTGAAAGTTGATACCCTCATCAGAAAGTTCAAGAGATCCCCAGAGAAGTGGTTTGAAACCAGGGTTGTGTGTTTCATAGCTTGAGAGTTGTGGGTGCCCCTCAGATGATTCTGAGACTTTGAGAATGAACTTGATGTTTTGAGAAAGCCTAGGAGATGTCTTGAAAGCCATCATGAAGCTCAGAGAAGTCATTATGCAAGAGTTCAGAAGATTCAACCATGAATGGTAGAATTAGGGTTTTGACTGGGTCAACCCTAGGTCAACTGAAAATTTGGAGAAGGTTGAGACCTAATCCAAGGGCCATGAGATCATGGAATGATGCATAGAGATGTTATAAAGATGATTCCTAGACTAACTCATCATGATTGAGGAGTTTGAGAAGTTTCAAGTCAGGGTTTCCAAGGATTGTCAGTGAAAAACCCTAATTTGATCCCTATTTTCCAGGCAGTTTTAGCTCTAGATGTGATTGATATCTCATCTTCCCCACAACATGAATGTTGTAGAGCTTGTTCTAAGCTTTAATTTGAGTGGTGGAAGTCCTTGATAGGAGTTACAGAGCTCAAGTTATGTCGTCAGCAAGGTCTTCTCAGGAGGAGCTTTGTTGTTATCCACGATGGATGGTGAAGATTTTGCATCCCCAGTGAACGCGGACGCAGTTAAAAAATACTTTGCTTGAAAGCGACCCGCTGGACAAAAAAGAAAGAGTCCAGGCAAAAAAGGGGCATCCCGGCGAACCAAAAACAGAATAAAAGGTTCGGGCAAAAATTAGGGATATATTGAAAAATGTACACCCGCGAAGTCGAAAACCTACACTGGGCGGCTTCGGCAAAAAAGGGTATCCCGGTGAACTGAAAACCCGTGAAGGGCGGTTCACGCAAAAGTTAGGGATTTGAATAAGCAAATGACTGCGTTCCGCGTATGGACTTTCATTGTTTAGTGGTTCGGAAGACCTGAAGGCCGCTTATCTGAATCAATCTCTTCCAAAGCTGAAGCATCGGAGAAGTATCGAAGTCGAGTGGGTCTTAGAGGGATCAACTCATGGTGTTCGTCTACGCCTCGATTGCCGACATTTGTATATACTGATGTATATTTATGTTTTCTTTTTGCGCGGCTTCCTCATTCCAGGAGTTTGCCTCTGTTGTAAAACATTTTTGCCCATTCAGGGGTTCATCATCAATAAAATGCACATTATTCAGCAATTCTACTTGACTGCTTAGCATTTATCTGTTTTGTTTGCGAATGATAACGCCGATGTTTTTTGATAAAATGCGCATACATAAACTTGCGGGCCTAAGCCCATTGATTGTTGAAACAATTAACTAACTGAACATTGTCACGAGATAATAACCTGGATAGGCCCCTTTGAGGAGGGTATTTTGTCTGTTTGTTTGTGTTGTTGCAGGTGTAGCGCCTCACCAGAAGATGTGCCGTGCGTATCCCCGAAGCAGGATGAGTCCTCCTTCTCCAACAGAGTTCAGTAGTCTCTCCTCCGCAGAATCAGAATCAGAATAGTGAGCATTGATATGTCTCCCCCAGGTAGAGGTGATTCTCTTCCCCAAGCAGATGCGTCCTGAAGGAATGTCACCACATCAGCTGAATCAAGCACCGAAGAATGATGTCGTCTCTCCCCCAGCACCGGGTCACAAGTGCAGAGTTCATAGAAATGATTGAGTACCGAAGCTCGTGTTTTCCCCAGTAAAGTCGTCGAAGCAGGATCTCCCCCGCACCGGGTCACAAGTGCAGGATCAGCAAGAAGCTAGTCGTATACCGAAGTATGCAGTAACTGATGGTGCCAGACTGAAGTCTCCAGTGGAATTGGGTTTCCTCACCAGAGTCGGGCTCTCTCCTGAAGTTTGATGATTCCCTCTTCCCCAGTAGAGTGTTGGAACAGCTGATGTTGTGGTCCCCGGCGGAGTCGTATACTCTCCCCCGAAGTCAGATAATCCTTTCTTCCCCGGCGAAATTGAAATTCCGCACCAGGGTCGCACTCTCCAGTGAAGTAGAATGATTTCCCTCCCCGACTGAGTCCGCAGAAAAGCAGAATCCTTGGAAGTTGATCAGATCATGATCAATTTTCCCCAGCAGAGCGTGGGGCAGCTAATGCTGTATTCCCCCAGAGTCGCACTCTCTCCAGTGAAGCAGAACGATTTCTCCTTCCTCAGCCGAGGTTGCAGATGTCCAAGAGATCCGAATCCTTGGAGGTTGATCAGATCATGATTGGTTTTTCCCCAGTGGAGTGTTGAGCAGCTGAAGTTGGTTCCCCACAGAGCGGTCATCCCCAGAAGAGTAGCCGAGACGGCCGCACAGTTCATTCTCGCGATTGATATCAGCAGATCCAAGTTCTCGTAGAGCTTCATCCCCTGCCGCAGTCAGCTGAAGTTGTTTTCCCTGCAGCAATCAACGGAAGATTAATTCCCCAGACAGAGCCTAATTGATATTGGCGTGTTCACGTTCTCCTCAGCAGGACGATTCCTCTATCTGAGCAGTTATTTCTCCTTGACAGGAGGATTTTCCCCCTTAGGCATTTATTTTGCTGATGGGATCGCATCATTGTGCATGATTGCATAGCATTGTGCATGACTGCATAGCATTTAAACGTTGCATAGCATTGTGCATGACTGCATAGCACTTAAACGTCGCAATAGCATTGTGCATGATTGCATGGCATTTAGCATAACCGCATATCATTCCCATGTGGGGCATAGCGCCAAAGCATACGCATCATAAGCATGATCTAGGTCATCGTCATCCTTATTGTACAGATGTACTACCGAAAGACCGGTTGCTCAGGACGATTCCTGATGTTCTCCCCAGCAAGACCGCTTGCGAGATGATTCTTAAAGACCCCGGTGTGATCCCCACGGTCGCTCGCTCAAGATGATTTTTGAGATCCCCAGCGAAGTCTTCAGTTCAAGATGATTCTCGAATTCCTCAGCAGGGCCGTTTGCTTAAGGTGATTCTTAAGACCCCAGTACAGCTTCCCGAATAGTTTGCTCAGGACGATTCTCGGGCTCCCCAATAGCGTCTCCAGCAGGAGTTGCCCAGGAAGATTCCTGGAATTCCCAACAGAATGTTTGCTCCAGAAAGGTTATTAGTTCAGGACGATTCTTGAAGATGCCCGGCGAAGTTTGTTTGTTCAAGATGATTCTTGAAGCCCTGAGCAGCATGATATGTCTGCTCCAACAATGATGTCTAATCTGAAGATGGATCTCGTAAGCACCTGAAGGCGATATCGGAAAGTTCCTGTGAGTTCAGATTTCCGTGTTGATGAATCAACGGGTGGCTGAAGACAAGGTTCCAGGGTTGTAGATACAACAGAGTGATTCGTGTGAGTCTGAAGACCAAGTCAGTTATCCTGAGGAGATGATTGATTGCGATCAAGTGAATAGTGTTTCTTCTGACTGAAGTCGGAAATGTTTCTCCAGCTGAAGCGGAGTTTTGCCTGAAGGCAAAATGTTGAATCCCCATAGAGTCATGAATGGCTCAGGATACCGTTTCTCTGACTGAAGTCATAGATTTCCCAAGCTGAAGCGAAGGTGCCTGGAGGGCAAGGTTATCCCCAAGGTCATGAATGACCTAGGATTCATTTTTCGGACTGAAGGCCGAAGTATATCCCTGACTGAAGTCTAGGATGCTCTATAGCAGAGGTGGAGTTGCCTGAAGGCAGATCCATGTATCCTTGAAGGCCAAGGATCATTTGCTTCAGACTGAAGTCGAAGATACCTCCTGCAGAGTTGTCGACAGGCAAAGTTTACATCCTTGAAGGCCAAGGATGCTTATCTTCAGAAATACTTGAAGATCCTTTCTAGCAGAAGCTGGAAGTGGCCAGGGGCCAGGGTTTCATATAGTTCTGATGTTGAAGTTCTACAGTGGGATCATTGTGCAGTAGTATTCCGATGTTCGTTATGGTTCTGAGGGTGAACCCCAGATCAGAGTGTGCTTGGTTGAGTCTCTCATCCCCAGCGGAGTAGTTTCAAATACGCAAGTGTACCTTTTGTTCCGTTTACCAGGGGTGAACCCCAGGTCAGAGTTGTTCAGTGTTGTATTTTCTCCAGCGGCAATGCGGGGTATTTTGATTATCCGACGGCGAGGTCAGATTATGTTTGTGTCCGGCGGCGAGGTTGGATGTTTGGATTTGACGGCGAGGTCAGATTATGTTTGTTTCCGGCAGCGAGGTTGGATGTTTGTTTGACGGCAATGTCAGACTCCTTAAATCCCCAGCAGAGATGATGTTGGTACGACGGCGATGTCGAGTGTCTCCCAGAATGATGTTTGTTTCCGGCGGCGATGTCAGATCAGTATCTCTCCAGCTAGTTGTTGAGCAGCTAGTGTTGCAGTGTTCGAAGGTTTGTTCTCCGCAGAGTATCATGTGGTCGTGCAGTTGGCAAATTTTCGGGTTTACCGATATTCAACCGTCTCGTACCTTGATTGGTTGAGAGCCGTTCGCTTCTCACCCAGTCAGGTTCAAGCCGTTTGAATAGGGGCAGCTGTTGCACCCCAAAATTTGACCAACATTTATTTATCCTTAAGTGTTTGAAAGTTGATACCCTCATCAGAAAGTTCAAGAGATCCCCAGAGAAGTGGTTTGAAACCAGGGTTGTGTGTTTCATAGCTTGAGAGTTGTGGGTGCCCCTCAGATGATTCTGAGACTTTGAGAATGAACTTGATGTTTTGAGAAAGCCTAGGAGATGTCTTGAAAGCCATCATGAAGCCCAGAGAAGTCATTATGCAAGAGTTCAGAAGATTCAACCATGAATGGTAGAATTAGGGTTTTGACTGGGTCAACCCTAGGTCAACTGAAAATTTGGAGAAGGTTGAGACCTAATCCAAGGGCCATGAGATCATGGAATGATGCATAGAGATGTTATAAAGATGATTCCTAGACCAACTCATCATGATTGAGGAGTTTGAGAAGTTTCAAGTCAGGGTTTCCAAGGATTGTCAGTGAAAAACCCTAATTTGATCCCTATTTTCCAGGCAGTTTTAGCTCTAGATGTGATTGATATCTCATCTTCCCCACAACATGAATGTTGTAGAGCTTGTTCTAAGCTTTAATTTGAGTGGTGGAAGTCCTTGATAGGAGTTACAGAGCTCAAGTTATGGTTTTGACAAATTACAGGTCAGCAGAGGTGTGTGAATCTGGGTCCTTGAAAGTCACCCAACTTGCAGACAACTTTTGCCCTAGTAGGATGACTCCTATGATTTCTTGGTCAACATGAATGTTGAAGAGCACCTTCTTAGCTTTAATTTGAGTGGTAGAAGTCCTTGATTGGATTTGTGGAACTCAACTTATGGTTTGAACAAGGCAGGGGTATTTTGGTCATTTGTCAGTTATAGGTCATTTTAGCCAATGCCTAAAACTCCTATTTCCAAGCCTCAAATGAAAAAACTCAAAACATGAAAGTTGCTCAAAATGTGATTTTAAGTCTAGAAAGAAGGTCACAAATTGTTGTAAAAGCTCATGGCACAAGATTACATGATTGGTCAAAAATGAACTAAAAAAGGCTTATAACTTTGAAAAGTTGAAATTGAAAAGTGATTTGGGAGATCCACAAATCCAAAATAGGTCATCCAATATATCATTTTAATTGGAAAAACCATTTTGAGAACATTGGTTTAGCTAGAATTTTCATTTGAGGTCTAAAAATGGGTGATGCTTTGAAAAGTTATTACTTGAAAAAGAAGGCAATGTTGAAAAACCCTACACAAGCCAAAGATACACTTGTTTTTCACTCATCCCTTCTCAATATCTCATGAAATGATATTTTAAGACTAAATTGCAAGGCATAACATATGAGATATGAGATAACCAATATGGCATGTCATGAGAATTTCAAGAAACTTCCATCACATTCTAGATGAATCTAGAAGCATCCAATAATCATTATAAAGAGAGTGCATCAGAAAGTGATCAAGGTTGGTGATAGAGAGTCAAGTCAGAGGAGAGAGAGAGAGAGATAGCCATTAAAGCTCTTGCTTCAAGTTCAAGCAATCCAAGATATCTTGCACTACAAGCCATCTCCTTCACAACCATTGCAAACAGAAGACTGGTGATCATCCAAGGATCATCTAGAAGCAATTCCAAGGCTTGAATCGTGCTCTACATCACTCCACCATAACCTCTTGACAGGTTCCTTCTCCATCTTATTTCTCTTGAATTATATGGTCTTGCTTAGTTTTAGAGGTATAGGAAGGTTGTACTAGGCTAGATGATTAAACCCTAGGAGTCCTAGCTCATTCCATGACAATGCATAACAGAACCATGAATCTTTAATCTCCAAGAATTGTGTAGATTGTTAGTTTTAGGCACTAAGAACTGGTTTAGAATAGCTAGGGTGGCATGAAGAGTATCTGTACACCATTAGAATCAAGACTAGTGAAGGTTGATCTCAGTTGATTTCATTTGAACCATGATCTTTAATCCCTCTGTTAGAGCAACCTAGGTAGAGTTAATAAAAAGTGTATGTGTGGCTGTGTTCCTCGTGAGTAGTAGATGATTTTTCGTTTTTGAATCGTGTCGAACCATGGCCTGAGCAGAGAGATAGAGGAGCTCGAATCTTGGTGCATGGAGGTGGGGGTTCTGAAAACCCTAAGTTTTGGTGGGGACGATGAAGGAGAGTCCTTGGATTCGTTCCAGATTTTGACTCATTATTCAGATCCAACGGCTGTGATTAAGTCTGAAAATTGGAGGGAAGATTCAAATTAATCCATACGCAGTCGTTTCATTAAACCAGCCACGCTGGGCTCAATGCGCTATTCGCACCCCCCCCCCCTTTTTGCTGGCCCATCCAAATATAACTAGCGAGAGTTGCTGTTCATACCCCCCCTCCCTTTAATTAATTTAAATTGTTTTAATTTTCTTCTTTTATTTTTTCTGTTTTAATTAACTCATAAATAAATGATAAAAAATGACTTTTTAATGCTTCTTTTTTCTATGATTAGATCATTTTGTGTAGAAAATTATAAAAATAAAAATGGGATTTTATTTTTTAGTCTAGTATTTTTAATAGATTTTCCAAATAAATAGCTTTTAAATAGTCTTAAGTTGGTATTTGATTTTGTAGGAATTGTTTTAGGACCTTCCCTTAGGGTTTTTAACCCATTCTTTTTTGTGCAAATAGATGATGAATCATAGTTCCCCATAGGAGTTTTTCTAGATTTTTAGAAATTAAATTTTGATTAGTTTAATTAGGGTAGATGTAGGGTATCCTGATTAGGGTTTAGATTGTGCATAGGTGAAGATTCACTTTCTTTGATTGAGTTTTATCTTGATTTTTAGGTAGAGGCCTATGTAGATGTTATGAGTAGGTGTTGAGGACCCTTGTGAATAATTGTTAGATTTTTCCCCATTAGTTTAGTATTTTTAGGTATTTTCTGAAGTTGCCTGTTGATTTTGTCTCCCTTGTGGTTATCTGTCCATCTTTGGGGTTCATTGTGAGGAATTTGTTGTGGGGCTTGTGTTGTCTTGAAGACCTTGATGGAGAGCATCATGAAGAGAAGAATGTAGATCAAGATTCAGAGACCCGGAGCTTGGATTGTTCCCTGTCTGTGAGGTTTGAGATCCTGAAGTGTGAAGGAAGTTCATGGTACTTTCCTGAGGAAGGCACTATGAATGACTTTCATTCTTCCTTCTCACCTCTTTCTCAAGTATCCAATGATGTTGGAGCCAACTTGTGAGTTTAATTTCTCCTGAGGAGGAATGTAAACTGATCACCTGTTGTTGAGCCACATGGGATACAACTCCTAAGTGGAAGCCTCCTAGTACTTTCCTGAGGAAGGTCCTATGGGTCTATTCACTTAGTTCCCTTAGTTTACCTAGGATTTCTCAAGTATCCAATGATGTTGGAGCCAACTTGTGAGTTTAATTTCTCCTGAGGAGGAATGTAAACTGATCACAGTTGTTGAGCCACATAGGATACAACTCCTAAGTGGAAGCCTCCTAGTACTTTCCTGAGGAAGGTCCTATGAGTCTGTTCATTTAGTTCCACTAGTTCAGATAGGATTTCCTAAATATCCAGTGATGTTGGAGCCTGCTTGTGAGTTTAATTTCTCCTGAGGAGGAATATAAACTGATCACAGTGGTTGAGCCACATAGGGTATGACTCCTGAGTAGTCACCTCCTAGTGCTTTCCTGAGGAAGACACTATGAGTCTGCTTACTTAGCTCCCTTTCTTTGGTAAGCTTGTTCTGAAGCTTGAAGACTGGGATTGATTTCTCTTGGTTAGAGTTTTGCTTTAGGGCTTTGCTTAGATTTGATCAGGATTCTGTGTTAGGATTAGGATTAGAGAGTAGATGATTCTTTCTCAAGTGTGTTTTGTTTGCCTGATGGCACTTCATCCTTTATCTGTTATTGCTTGATAGCATGTTGTTTATTTTCAGTATGATTACTGTTATTTCATGACTGGCTTGAGGTCGAGATGAGCTTGTGGAGGCTGAAGCCCCACACACATTTCCTCCCTCACTTGCATTGCATGCATTTTACTGTTAAAGCTGATGCTTTTGTCTGTTTTGGTGTATCATTGACATGATCCCTTAGGACTCTCATTTCCTCAGATGAGGAGTTGATGATAGACTTTTAGGTTGAAACCTATGCATGACAACATCTAGGAGTTCCCTGTTCAAACCTCAACCATAGGATGAATCCATGGCATGATAACAGTAGGACTTGATAGTCTCCCTCCTAGTTGAGCCATTTTCTCCCGTAGTTTCCCGAACTACGTTTGCTCTGATCTTTCATACCAGACGAAAGTACGTAGGCATAGGATGCGATGTCCTAGCGAGCAACCTTCCCCCATAACCCGTGGTTAGCCGAACTACGTTGACTCTGATTTCTCATTCTCTGATGAGAATACGTAGGCATAAAGCGCGACGCTTTGCCGAGTCATTTTTTCTTTTCTTTGTCAGCCAGCCTTGATAGGTAGATAGATTATAACCAACCCGTCCAAGTAAGCAAACAAGCGAGGATCCCGTCGAGTACGATGGACGTGAGGGGTGCTAATACCTTCCCCTTGCGTAACCGACTCCCGAACCCAGACAATGGTTGCGATGACCTTGTCTTACCCCTTTTTCGTCAGGTTTTTCCCGATCGTTTCCTTTCCCGCTCTGAGGGATAAATAACGAAAGGTGGCGACTCTTCTGTCATGCCGGCACCTTATTTTCGCGCGAGCGACACCACTCGTCGAAAATAAAGGTGGATAAGCTTCTCGAAGGAGAGATGCCACTTATAGAAAATAAAGGTGGATAAGCTTCTCGAAAGAGAGATGCCACTAATCGAAAATAAAGGTGGATATGCTTCTCGAAAGTGAGATGCCACTTATCAAAAATAAAGGTGGATAAGCTTCTCGAAAGAGAGATGCCACTTATCGAAAATGAAGGTGGATAAGCTTCTCGAAAGAGAGATGCCACTTATCGAACGTAAAGGTAGATAAGCTTCTCAAAAGAGAGATGCCACTTATCAAAAATAAAGGTGGATAAGCTTCTCGAAAGAGAGATGCCACTTATCGAAAATAAAGGTGGATAAGCTTCTCGAAAGAGAGATGCCACTTATCGAAAATAAAGGTGGATAAACTTCTCGAAAGAGATATGCCACTTATGGAAAATAAATATGGATAAGCTTCTCGAAAGAGAGATGCCACTTATCGAAAATAAAGGTGGATAAGCTTCTCGAAAGAGAGATGCCACTTATCGAAAATAAAGGTGGATAAGCTTCTCGAAAGAGAGATCCCACTTATCGAAAATAAAGGTGGGGAAGCTTCTCGAAAGAGAGATGCCACTCGTCGAAAATAAAGGTGGATAAGCTTCTCGAAAGAGAGATGACACTTATCGAAAATAAAGGTGGATAAGCTTCTCGAAAGAGAGATGCCACTAATCGAAAATAAAAGTGGATATGCTTCTCGAAAGAGAGATGCCACTTATCAAAAATAAAGGTGGATAAGCTTCTCGAAAGAGAGATGCCACTTATCAAAAATAAAGGTGGATAAGCTTCTCGAAAGAGAGATACCACTTATCGAAAATAAAGGTAGATAAGCTTCTAAAAGATAGATGCCACTTATCGAAAATAAATGTGGATACACTTCTCGAAAGAGAGATGCCACTTAATAAAAATAAAGAGAGATGCCACTTATCGAAAATAATTGTGGATAAACTTCTCGAAACAGAGATTACACTTAACAAAAATAAAGGTGGATAAGCTTCTCGAAAGAGAGATGCCACTTATCAAAAATAAAGGTGGATAAGCTTCTCGAAAGAGAGATGCCACTTATCGAAAATTAAGGTGAATAAGTTTCTCAAAAGAGAGATGCCACTTATCGAAAATAAAGGTGGATAAAGTTCTTGAAAGAGATATGCCACTTATCGAAAATAAAGGTGGATAAACTTCTCGAAAGAGAGATGCCACTTATCGAAAATAATTGTGGATAAACTTCTCGAAAGAGAGATGCCACTTATCAAAAATAAAGGTGGATAAGCTTCTCGAAAGAGAGATGCCACTTATCGAAAATAAAGGTGGATAAGCTTCTCGAAAGAGAGATGCCACTTATCGAAAATAAAGGTGGATAAACTTCTCGAAAGAGATATGCCACTTATCGAAAATAAAGGTGGATAAGCTTCTCGAAAGAGAGATGCCACTTATCAAAAATAAAGGTGGATAAGCTTCTCGAAAGAGAGATGCCACTTATCGAAAATAAAGGTGGATAAGCTTCTCGAAAGAGAGATCCCACTTATCGAAAATAAAGGTGGAGAAGCTTCTCGAAAGAGAGATGCCACTCGTCGAAAATAAAGGTGGATAAGCTTCTCGAAGGAGAGATGCCACTTATCGAAAATAAAGGTGGATAAGCTTCTCGAAAGAGAGATGCCACTAATCGAAAATAAAGGTGGATATGCTTCTCGAAAGTGAGATGCCACTTATCAAAAATAAAGGTGGATAAGCTTCTCGAAAGAGAGATGCCACTTATCGAAAATGAAGGTGGATAAGCTTCTCGAAAGAGAGATGCCACTTATCGAACGTAAAGGTAGATAAGCTTCTCAAAAGAGAGATGCCACTTATCAAAAATAAAGGTGGATAAGCTTCTCGAAAGAGAGATGCCACTTATCGAAAATAAAGGTGGATAAGCTTCTCGAAAGAGAGATGCCACTTATCGAAAATAAAGGTGGATAAACTTCTCGAAAGAGATATGCCACTTATGGAAAATAAATATGGATAAGCTTCTCGAAAGAGAGATGCCACTTATCGAAAATAAAGGTGGATAAGCTTCTCGAAAGAGAGATGCCACTTATCGAAAATAAAGGTGGATAAGCTTCTCGAAAGAGAGATCCCACTTATCGAAAATAAAGGTGGGGAAGCTTCTCGAAAGAGAGATGCCACTCATCGAAAATAAAGGTGGATAAGCTTCTCGAAAGAGAGATGCCACTTATCGAAAATAAAGGTGGATAAGCTTCTCGAAAGAGAGATGCCACTAATCGAAAATAAAGGTGGATATGCTTCTCGAAAGAGAGATGCCACTTATCAAAAATAAAGGTGGATAAGCTTCTCGAAAGAGAGATGCCACTTATCAAAAATAAAGGTGGATAAGCTTCTCGAAAGAGAGATACCACTTATCGAAAATAAAGGTAGATAAGCTTCTAAAAGATAGATGCCACTTATCGAAAATAAATGTGGATACACTTCTCGAAAGAGAGATGCCACTTAATAAAAATAAAGAGAGATGCCACTTATCGAAAATAATTGTGGATAAACTTCTCGAAACAGAGATTACACTTAACAAAAATAAAGGTGGATAAGCTTCTCGAAAGAGAGATGCCACTTATCAAAACTAAAGGTGGATAAGCTTCTCGAAAGAGAGATGCCACTTATCGAAAATAAAGGTGAATAAGTTTCTCAAAAGAGAGATGCCACTTATCGAAAATAAAGGTGGATAAAGTTCTTGAAAGAGATATGCCACTTATCGAAAATAAAGGTGGATAAACTTCTCGAAAGAGAGATGCCACTTATCGAAAATAATTGTGGATAAACTTCTCGAAAGAGAGATGCCACTTATCAAAAATAAAGGTGGATAAGCTTCTCGAAAGAGAGATGCCACTTATCGAAAATAAAGGTGGATAAGCTTCTCGAAAGAGAGATGCCACTTATCGAAAATAAAGGTGGATAAACTTCTCGAAAGAGATATGCCACTTATCGAAAATAAAGGTGGATAAGCTTCTCGAAAGAGAGATGCCACTTATCAAAAATAAAGGTGGATAAGCTTCTCGAAAGAGAGATGCCACTTATCGAAAATAAAGGTGGATAAGCTTCTCGAAAGAGAGATCCCACTTATCGAAAATAAAGGTGGAGAAGCTTCTCGAAAGAGAGATGCCACTCGTCGAAAATAAAGGTGGATAAGCTTCTCGAAGGAGAGATGCCACTTATCGAAAATAAAGGTGGATAAGCTTCTCGAAAGAGAGATGCCACTAATCGAAAATAAAGGTGGATATGCTTCTCGAAAGTGAGATGCCACTTATCAAAAATAAAGGTGGATAAGCTTCTCGAAAGAGAGATGCCACTTATCGAAAATGAAGGTGGATAAGCTTCTCGAAAGAGAGATGCCACTTATCGAACGTAAAGGTAGATAAGCTTCTCAAAAGAGAGATGCCACTTATCAAAAATAAAGGTGGATAAGCTTCTCGAAAGAGAGATGCCACTTATCGAAAATAAAGGTGGATAAGCTTCTCGAAAGAGAGATGCCACTTATCGAAAATAAAGGTGGATAAACTTCTCGAAAGAGATATGCCACTTATGGAAAATAAATATGGATAAGCTTCTCGAAAGAGAGATGCCACTTATCGAAAATAAAGGTGGATAAGCTTCTCGAAAGAGAGATGCCACTTATCGAAAATAAAGGTGGATAAGCTTCTCGAAAGAGAGATCCCACTTATCGAAAATAAAGGTGGGGAAGCTTCTCGAAAGAGAGATGCCACTCATCAAAAATAAAGGTGGATAAGCTTCTCGAAAGAGAGATGCCACTTATCGAAAATAAAGGTGGATAAGCTTCTCGAAAGAGAGATGCCACTAATCGAAAATAAAGGTGGATATGCTTCTCGAAAGAGAGATGCCACTTATCAAAAATAAAGGTGGATAAGCTTCTCGAAAGAGAGATGCCACTTATCAAAAATAAAGGTGGATAAGCTTCTCGAAAGAGAGATACCACTTATCGAAAATAAAGGTAGATAAGCTTCTAAAAGATAGATGCCACTTATCGAAAATAAATGTGGATACACTTCTCGAAAGAGAGATGCCACTTAATAAAAATAAAGAGAGATGCCACTTATCGAAAATAATTGTGGATAAACTTCTCGAAACAGAGATTACACTTAACAAAAATAAAGGTGGATAAGCTTCTCGAAAGAGAGATGCCACTTATCAAAAATAAAGGTGGATAAGCTTCTCGAAAGAGAGATGCCACTTATCGAAAATAAAGGTGAATAAGTTTCTCAAAAGAGAGATGCCACTTATCGAAAATAAAGGTGGATAAAGTTCTTGAAAGAGATATGCCACTTATCGAAAATAAAGGTGGATAAACTTCTTGAAAGAGAGATGCCACTTATCGAAAATAAAGGTGGATAAACTTCTCGAAAGAGATATGCCACTTATCAAAATAAAGGTGGATAAGCTTCTCGAAAGAGAGATGCCACTTATCGAAAATAAAGGTGGATAAGCTTCTCGAAAGAGAGATGCCACTTATCGAAAATAAAGGTGGATAAGCTTCTCGAAAGAGAGATCCAACTTATCGAAAATAAAGGTGGAGAAGCTTCTCGAAAGAGAGATGCCACTCGTCGAAAATAAAGGTGGATAAGCTTCTCGAAAGAGAGATGCCACTTATCGAAAATAAAGGTGGATAAGCTTCTCGAAAAAGAGATCCCACTTATCGAAAATAAAGGTGGAGAAGCTTCTCGAAAAAGAGATGCCACTCGTCGAAAATAAAGGTGGATAAGCTTCTCGAAGGAGATATGCCACTTATCGAAAATAAAGGTGGATAAGCTTCTCGAAAGAGAGATGCCACTAATCCAAAATAAATGTGGATATGCCTTTCAAAAGTGAGATGCCACTTATCAAAAATAAAGGTGGATAAGCTTCTCGAAAGAGAGATACCACTTATCGAAAATAAAGGTGGAGAAGCTTCTCGAAAGAGAGATGCCACTCGTCGAAAATAAAGGTGGATAAGCTTCTCGAAAGAGAGATGCCACTTATCGAAAATAAAGGTGGATAAGCTTCTCGAAAGAGAGATGCCACTAATCGAAAATAAAGGTGGATATGCTTCTCGAAAGAGAGATGCCACTTATCAAAAATAAAGGTGGATAAGCTTCTCGAAAGGGAGATGCCACTTATCGAAAATAAAGGTGGATAAGCTTCTCGAAAGAGAGATACCACTTATCGAAAATAAAGGTGGATAAGTTTCTCGAAAGAGAGATGCCACTTATCGAAAATAAAAGCGGATAAGCTTCTCGAAAGAGAGATGCCACTTATCGAAAATAAAGGTGGATAAGCTCTTCGAAAGAGAGATGCTACTTATCAATAATAAAGGTGGATAAGTTTCTCGAAAGAGAGATGCCACCTATCGAAAATAATGGTGGATAAGCTTCTCGAAAGAGACATGCCACTTATTGAAAATAAAGGTGGATAAGCTTCTCGAAAGAGAGATGCCATGTATCAAAAATAAAGGTAGATAAGCTTCTCAAAAGAGAGATGCCACTTATCAAAAATAAAGGTGGACATGCTTCTCGAAAGAGAGATGCCAATTATCGAAAATAAAGGTGGATAAGTTTATCAAAAGAGAGATTCCATTTATCGAACGTAAAGGTAGATAAGCTTCTCAAAAGAGAGATGCCACTTATCAAAAATAAAGGTGGATAAGCTTCTCGAAAGAGAGATGCCACTTATCGAAAATAAAGGTGGATAAGCTTCTCGAAAGAGAGATGCCACTTATCGAAAATAAAGGTGGATAAACTTCTCGAAAGAGATATGCCACTTATCGAAAATAAAGGTGGATAAGCATCTCAAAAGAGAGATGCCACTTATCGAAAATTAAGGTGGACAAGCTTCTCGAAAGAGAGATGCCACTTATCGAAAATAAAGGTGGATAAGCTTCTCGAAGGAGATATGCCACTTATCGAAAATAAAGGTGGATAAGCTTCTCGAAAGAGAGATGCCACTAATCCAAAATAAATGTGGATATGCCTTTCAAAAGTGAGATGCCACTTATCAAAAATAAAGGTGGATAAGCTTCTCGAAAGAGAGATACCACTTATCGAAAATAAAGGTGGAGAAGCTTCTCGAAAGAGAGATGCCACTCGTCGAAAATAAAGGTGGATAAGCTTCTCGAAAGAGAGATGCCACTTATCTAAAATAAAGGTGGATAAGCTTCTCGAAAGAGAGATGCCACTAATCGAAAATAAAGGTGGATATGCTTCTCGAAAGAGAGATGCCACTTATCAAAAATAAAGGTGGATAAGCTTCTCGAAAGGGAGATGCCACTTATCGAAAATAAAGGTGGATAAGCTTCTCGAAAGAGAGATACCACTTATCGAAAATAAAGGTGGATAAGTTTCTCGAAAGAGAGATGCCACTTATCGAAAATAAAAGCGGATAAGCTTCTCGAAAGAGAGATGCCACTTATCGAAAATAAAGGTGGATAAGCTCTTCGAAAGAGAGATGCTACTTATCAATAATAAAGGTGGATAAGTTTCTCGAAAGAGAGATGCCACCTATCGAAAATAATGGTGGATAAGCTTCTCGAAAGAGACATGCCACTTATTGAAAATAAAGGTGGATAAGCTTCTCGAAAGAGAGATGCCATGTATCAAAAATAAAGGTAGATAAGCTTCTCAAAAGAGAGATGCCACTTATCAAAAATAAAGGTGGACATGCTTCTCGAAAGAGAGATGCCAATTATCGAAAATAAAGGTGGATAAGTTTATCAAAAGAGAGATTCCATTTATCGAACGTAAAGGTAGATAAGCTTCTCAAAAGAGAGATGCCACTTATCAAAAATAAAGGTGGATAAGCTTCTCGAAAGAGAGATGCCACTTATCGAAAATAAAGGTGGATAAGCTTCTCGAAAGAGAGATGCCACTTATCGAAAATAAAGGTGGATAAACTTCTCGAAAGAGATATGCCACTTATCGAAAATAAAGGTGGATAAGCTTCTCGAAAGAGAGATGCCACTTATCGAAAATAAAGGTGGATAAGCTTCTCGAAAGAAAGATGCCACTTATCGAAAATAAAGGTGGATAAGCTTCTCGAAAGAGAGATCCCACTTATCGAAAATAAAGGTGGATAAGCTTCTCGAAAGAGAGATGCCACTTATCGAAAATAAAGGTGGATAAGCTTCTCGAAAGAGAGATGCCACTTATCGAAAATAAAGGTGGATAAGCTTCTCGAAAGAGAGACGCCACTAATAGAAAATAAAGGTGGATATGCTTCTCGAAAGAGAGATGCCACTTATCAAAAATAAAGGTGGATAAGCTTCTCGAAAGAGAGATACCACTTATCGAAAATAAAGGTAGATAAGCTTCTAGAAAGAGAGATGCCACTTATCGAAAATAAATGTGGATACACATCTCGAAAGCGAGATGCCACTTATCGAAAATAAAGGTGGATAAGCTTCTCGAAAGAGAGATGCCAGTAATCGAAAATAAAGGTGGATATGCTTCTCGAAAGAGAGATGCCACTTATCGAAAATAAAGGTGGATAAGTTTCTCAAAAGAGAGATGCCACTTATCGAAAATAAAGGTGGATAAGTTTCTCAAAAGAGAGATGCCACTTATCGAAAATAAAGGTGGATAAGTTTCTCGAAAGAGAGATGCCACTTATCAAAAATAAAGGTGGATAAGCTCTTCGAAAGAGAGATTCCACTTATCAATAATAAAGGTGGATAAGCTTCTCGAAAGAGAGATGCCACCTATCGAAAATAAAGGTGGATAAGCTTCTCGAAAGAGACATGCCACTTATTGAAAATAAAGGTGGATAAGCTTCTCGAAAGAGAGATGCCACGTATCAAAAATAAAGGTAGATAAGCATCTCAAAAGAGAGATGCCACTTATCGAAAATTAAGGTGGACAAGCTTCTCGAAAGAGAGATGCCACTTATCGAAAATAAAGGTGGATAAGTTTCTCAAAAGAGAGATGCCACTTATCGAACGTAAAGGTAGATAAGCTTCTCAAAAGAGAGATGCCACTTATCAAAAATAAAGGTGGATAAGCTTCTCGAAAGAGAGATGCCACTTATCGAAAATAAAGGTGGAGAAGCTTCTCGAAAGAGAGATGCCACTTATCGAAAATAAAGGTGGAGAAGCTTCTCGAAAGAGAGATGCCACTTATCGAAAATAAAGGTGGATAAACTTCTTGAAAGAGATATGCCACTTATCGAAAATAAAGGTGGATAAGCTTCTCGAAAGAGAGATGCCACTTATCGAAAATAAAGGTGGATAAACTTCTCGAAAGAGAGATGCCACTTATCGAAAATAAAGGTGGATAAGCATCTCGAAAGAGAGATCCCACTTATCGAAAATAAAGGTGGATAAGCTTCTCGAAAGAGAGATGCCACTTATCAAAAATAAGGGTGGATAAGCTTCTCGAAAGAGAGATGCCACTTATCGAAAATAAAGGTGGATAAGCTTCTAGAAAGAGAGATTCCACTAATAGAAAATAAAGGTGGATATGTTTCTCGAAAGAGAGATGCCACTTATCAAAAATAAAGGTGGATAAGCTTCTTGAAAGAGAGATGCCACTTATCGAAAATAAAGGTGGATAAGCTTCTCGAAAGAGAGATACCACTTATCGAAAATAAAGGTAGATAAGCTTCTAGAAAGAGAGATGCCACTTATCGAAAATAAGTGTGGATACACTTCTCGAAAGAGAGAAGCCACTTAATAAAAATAAAGAGAGAAGACACTTATCAAAATTAAATGTGGATAAACTTCTCGAAAGAGAGATTACACTTAACAAAAATAAAGGTGGATTAGCTTCTCGAAAGGGAGATGCCACTTATCAAAAATAAAGGTGGATAAGCTTCTCGAAAGAGAGATGCCACTTATCGAAAATAAAGGTGGATAAGTTTCCCGAAAGAGAGGTGCCACTTATCGAACGTAAAGGTAGATAAGCTTCTCAAAAGAGAGATGCCACTTATCAAAAATAAAGGTGGATAAGCTTCTCGAAAGAGAGATGCCAATTATCGAAAATAAAGGTGGATAAGCTTCTCGAAAGAGAGATGCCACTTATCGAAAATAAAGGTGGATAAATTTCTCGAAAGAGATATGCCACTTATCGAAAATAAAGGTGGATAAGCTTCTCGAAAGAGAGATGCCACTTATCGAAAATAAAGGTGGATAAGCTTCTCGAAAGAGGGATGCCACTTATCGAAAATAAAGGTGGATAAGCTTCTCGAAAGAGAGATGCCACTTATCGAAAATAAAGGTGGATAAGCTTCTCAAAAGAGAGATGCCACTAATCGAAATTAAAGGTGGATATGCTTCTCGAAAGAGAGATGCCACTTATCAAAAATAAAGGTGGATAAGCTTCTCGAAAGAGAGATGCCACTTATCGAAAATAAAGGTGAATAAGCTTCTCGAAAGAGAGATGCCACTTATCGAACGTAAAGGTAGATAAGCTTCTCAAAAGAGAGATGCCACTTATCAAAAATAAAGGTGGATAAGCTTCTCGAAAGAGAGATGCCACTTATCGAAAATAAAGGTGGATAAGCTTCTCGAAAGAGAGATGCCACTTATCGAAAATAAAGGTGGATAACCTTCTCGAAAGAGAGATGCCACTTATCGAAAATAAAGGTGGATAAGCTTCTCGAAAGAGAGATGCCACTTATCAAAAATAAAGGTGGATAAGCTTCTCGAAAGAGAGATGCCACTTATCGAAAATAAAGGTGGATAAGCTTCTCGAAAGAGAGATCCCACTTATCGAAAATAAAGGTGGAGAAGCTTCTCGAAAGAGAGATGCCACTCGTCGAAAATAAAGGTGGATAAGCTTCTCGAAAGAGAGATGCCACTTATCGAAAATAAAGGTGGATAAGCTTCTCGAAAGAGAGATGCCACTAATCGAAAATAAAGGTGGATATGCTTCTCGAAAGAGAGATGCCACTTAGCAAAAATAAAGGTGGATAAGCTTCTCGAAAGAGAGATGCCACTTATCAAAAATAAAGGTGGATAAGCTTCTCGAAAGAGAGATACCACTTATCGAAAATAAAGGTAGATAAGCTTCTAAAAGAGAGATGCCACTTATCGAAAATAAATGTGGATACATTCTCGAAAGGGATATGCCACTTAATAAAAATAAAGAGAGATGCCACTTATCGAAAATAATTGTGGATAAACTTCTCGAAAGAGAGATTACACTTAACAAAAATAAAGGTGGATAAGCTTCTCGAAAGAGAGATGCCACTTATCAAAAATAAAGGTGGATAAGCTTCTCGAAAGAGAGATGCCACTTATCGAAAATAAAGGTGGATAAGTTTCTCAAAAGAGAGATGCCACTTATCGAAAATAAAGGTGGATAAGTTTCTCGAAAGAGAGATGCCATTTATCGAAAATAAACGCGGATAAGCTTCTCGAAAGAGAGATGCCACTTATCGAAAATAAAGGTGGATAAGCTCTTCGAAAGAGAGATGCCACTTATCAATAATAAAGGTGGATAAGTTTCTCGAAAGAGAGATGCCACCTATCGAAAATAAAGGTGGATAAGCTTCTCGAAAGAGAGATGCCACTTATCGAAAATAAAGGTGGATAAGCTTCTCGAAAGAGAGATGCCACGTATCAAAAATAAAGGTAGATAAGCTTCTCAAAAGAGAGATGCCACTTATCGAAAATAAAGGTGGAGAAGCTTCTCGAAAGAGAGACGCCACTAATAGAAAATAAAGGTGGATATGCTTCTCGAAAGAGAGATGCCACTTATCAAAAATAAAGGTGGATAAGCTTCTCGAAAGAGAGATACCACTTATCGAAAATAAAGGTAGATAAGCTTCTAGAAAGAGAGATGCCACTTATCGAAAATAAATGTGGATACACTTCTCGAAAGCGAGATGCCACTTATTGAAAATAAAGGTGGATAAGCTTCTCGAAAGAGAGATGCCAGTAATCGAAAATAAAGGTGGATATGCTTCTCGAAAGAGAGATGCCACTTATCGAAAATAAAGGTGGATAAGTTTCTCAAAAGAGAGATGCCACTTATCGAAAATAAAGGTGGATAAGTTTCTCAAAAGAGAGATGCCACTTATCGAAAATAAAGGTGGATAAGTTTCTCGAAAGAGAGATGCCACTTATCAAAAATAAAGGTGGATAAGCTCTTCGAAAGAGAGATTCCACTTATCAATAATAAAGGTGGATAAGCTTCTCGAAAGAGAGATGCCACCTATCGAAAATAAAGGTGGATAAGCTTCTCGAAAGAGACATGCCACTTATTGAAAATAAAGGTGGATAAGCTTCTCGAAAGAGAGATGCCACGTATCAAAAATAAAGGTAGATAAGCATCTCAAAAGAGAGATGCCACTTATCGAAAATAAAGGTGGACAAGCTTCTCGAAAGAGAGATGCCACTTATCGAAAATAAAGGTGGATAAGTTTCTCAAAAGAGAGATGCCACTTATCGAACGTAAAGGTAGATAAGCTTCTCAAAAGAGAGATGCCACTTATCAAAAATAAAGGTGGATAAGCTTCTCGAAAGAGAGATGCCACTTATCGAAAATAAAGGTGGAGAAGCTTCTCGAAAGAGAGATGCCACTTATCGAAAATAAAGGTGGAGAAGCTTCTCGAAAGAGAGATGCCACTTATCGAAAATAAAGGTGGATAAACTTCTCGAAAGAGATATGCCACTTATCGAAAATAAAGGTGGATAAGCTTCTCGAAAGAGAGATGCCACTTATCGAAAATAAAGGTGGATAAACTTCTCGAAAGAGAGATGCCACTTATCGAAAATAAAGGTGGATAAGCATCTCGAAAGAGAGATCCCACTTATCGAAAATAAAGGTGGATAAGCTTCTCGAAAGAGAGATGCCACTTATCAAAAATAAGGGTGGATAAGCTTCTCGAAAGAGAGATGCCACTTATCGAAAATAAAGGTGGATAAGCTTCTAGAAAGAGAGATTGCACTAATAGAAAATAAAGGTGGATATGTTTCTCGAAAGAGAGATGCCACTTATCAAAAATAAAGGTGGTTAAGCTTCTTGAAAGAGAGATGCCACTTATCGAAAATAAAGGTGGATAAGCTTCTCGAAAGAGAGATACCACTTATCGAAAATAAAGGTAGATAAGCTTCTAGAAAGAGAGATGCCACTTATCGAAAATAAGTGTGGATACACTTCTCGAAAGAGAGAAGCCACTTAATAAAAATAAAGAGAGAAGCCACTTATCAAAATTAAATGTGGATAAACTTCTCGAAAGAGAGATTACACTTAACAAAAATAAAGGTGGATTAGCTTCTCGAAAGGGAGATGCCACTTATCAAAATAAAGGTGGATAAGCTTCTCGAAAGAGAGATGCCACTTATCGAAAATAAAGGTGGATAAGTTTCCCGAAAGAGAGGTGCCACTTATCGAACGTAAAGGTAGATAAGCTTCTCAAAAGAGAGATGCCACTTATCAAAAATAAAGGTGGATAAGCTTCTCGAAAGAGAGATGCCAATTATCTAAAATAAAGGTGGATAAGCTTCTCGAAAGAGAGATGCCACTTATCGAAAATAAAGGTGGATAAATTTCTCGAAAGAGATATGCCACTTATCGAAAATAAAGGTGGATAAGCTTCTCGAAAGAGAGATGCCACTTATCGAAAATAAAGGTGGATAAGCTTCTCGAAAGAGGGATGCCACTTATCGAAAATAAAGGTGGATAAGCTTCTCGAAAGAGAGATTCCACTTATCAAAAATAAAGGTGGATAAGCTTCTCAAAAGAGAGATGCCACTAATCGAAAATAAAGGTGGATATGCTTCTCGAAAGAGAGATGCCACTTATCAAAAATAAAGGTGGATAAGCTTCTCGAAAGAGAGATGCCACTTATCGAAAATAAAGGTGGATAAGCTTCTCGAAAGAGAGATGCCACTTATCGAACGTAAAGGTAGATAAGCTTCTCAAAAGAGAGATGCCACTTATCAAAAATAAAGGTGGATAAGCTTCTCGAAAGAGAGATGCCACTTATCGAAAATAAAGGTGGATAAGCTTCTCGAAAGAGAGATGCCACTTATCGAAAATAAAGGTGGATAAATTTCTCGAAAGAGATATGCCACTTATCGAAAATAAAGGTGGATAAGCTTCTCGAAAGAGAGATGCCACTTATCGAAAATAAAGGTGGATAAGCTTCTCGAAAGAGGGATGCCACTTATCGAAAATAAAGGTGGATAACCTTCTCGAAAGAGAGATGCCACTTATCGAAAATAAAGGTGGATAAGCTTCTCGAAAGAGAGATGCCACTTATCAAAAATAAAGGTGGATAAGCTTCTCGAAAGAGAGATGCCACTTATCGAAAATAAAGGTGGATAAGCTTCTCGAAAGAGAGATCCCACTTATCGAAAATAAAGGTGGAGAAGCTTCTCGAAAGAGAGATGCCACTCGTCGAAAATAAAGGTGGATAAGCTTCTCGAAAGAGAGATGCCACTTATCAAAAATAAAGGTGGATAAGCTTCTCGAAAGAGAGATGCCACTAATCGAAAATAAAGGTGGATATGCTTCTCGAAAGAGAGATGCCACTTAGCAAAAATAAAGGTGGATAAGCTTCTCGAAAGAGAGATGCCACTTATCAAAAATAAAGGTGGATAAGCTTCTCGAAAGAGAGATACCACTTATCGAAAATAAAGGTAGATAAGCTTCTAAAAGAGAGATGCCACTTATCGAAAATAAATGTGGATACATTCTCGAAAGGGATATGCCACTTAATAAAAATAAAGAGAGATGCCACTTATCGAAAATAATTGTGGATAAACTTCTCGAAAGAGAGATTACACTTAACAAAAATAAAGGTGGATAAGTTTCTCAAAAGAGAGATGCCACTTATCGAAAATAAAGGTGGATAAGTTTCTCGAAAGAGAGATGCCATTTATCGAAAATAAACGCGGATAAGCTTCTCGAAAGAGAGATGCCACTTATCGAAAATAAAGGTGGATAAGCTCTTTGAAAGAGAGATGCCACTTATCAATAATAAAGGTGGATAAGTTTCTCGAAAGAGAGATGCCACCTATCGAAAATAAAGGTGGATAAGCTTCTCGAAAGAGAGATGCCACTTATCGAAAATAAAGGTGGATAAGCTTCTCGAAAGAGAGATGCCACGTATCAAAAATAAAGGTAGATAAGCTTCTCAAAAGAGAGATGCCACTTATCGAAAATAAAGGTGGACATGCTTCTCGAAAGAGAGATCCCACTTATCAAAAATAAAGGTGGATAAGTTTCTCAAAAGAGAGATGCCATTTATCGAACGTAAAGGTAGATAAGCTTCTCAAAAGAGAGATGCCACTTATCAAAAATAAAGGTGGATAAGCTTCTCGAAAGAGAGATACCACTTATCAAAAATAAAGGTGGATAAGCTTCTCGAAAGAGAGATGCCACTTATCGAAAATAAAGGTGGATAAACTTCTCGAAAGAGATATGCCACTTATCGAAAATAAAGGTGGATAAGCTTCTCGAAAGAGAGATGCCACTTATCGAAAATAAAGGTGGATAAGCTTCTCGAAAGAGAGATGCCACTTATCGAAAATAAAGGTGGATAAGCTTCTCGAAAGAGAGATCCCACTTATCGAAAATAAAGGTGGATAAGCTTCTCGAAAGAGAGATGCCACTTATCGAAAATAAAGGTGGATAAGCTTCTCGAAAGAGAGATGCCACTTATCGAAAATAAAGGTGGATAAGCTTCTCGAAAGAGAGACGCCACTAATAGAAAATAAAGGTGGATATGCTTCTCGAAAGAGAGATGCCACTTATCAAAAATAAAGGTGGATAAGCTTCTCGAAAGAGAGATACCACTTATCGAAAATAAAGGTAGATAAGCTTCTAGAAAGAGAGATGCCACTTATTGAAAATAAAGTGGATACACTTCTCGAAAGAGAGATGCCACTTATCGAAAATAAAGGTGGATAAGTTTCTCGAAAGAGAGATGCCACTAATCGAAAATAAAGGTGGATATGCTTGTCGAAAGAGAGATGCCACTTATCGAAAATAAAGGTGGATAAGTTTCTCAAAAGAGAGATGCCACTTATCGAAAATAAAGGTGGATAAGTTTCTCAAAAGAGAGATGCCACTTATCGAAAATAAAGGTGGATAAGTTTCTCGAAAGAGAGATGCCACTTATCAAAAATAAAGGTGGATAAGCTCTTCGAAAGAGAGATGCCACTTATCAATAATAAAGGTGGATAAGCTTCTCGAAAGAGAGATGCCACCTATCGAAAATAAAGGTGGATAAGCTTCTCGAAAGAGACATGCTACTTATTGAAAATAAAGGTGGATAAGCTTCTCGAAAGAGAGATGCCACGTATCAAAAATAAAGGTAGATAAGCATCTCAAAAGAGAGATGCCACTTATCGAAAATAAAGGTGGACAAGCTTCTCGAAAGAGAGATGCCACTTATCGAAAATAAAGGTGGATAAGTTTCTCAAAAGAGAGATGCCACTTATCGAACGTAAAGGTAGATAAGCTTATCAAAAGAGAGATGCCACTTATCAAAAATAAAGGTGGATAAGCTTCTCGAAAGAGAGATGCCACTTATCGAAAATAAAGGTGGATAAGCTTCTCGAAAGAGAGATGCCACTAATCGAAAATAAAGATGGATATGCTTCTCGAAAGAGAGATGCCACTTAGCAAAAATAAAGGTGGATAAGCTTCTCGAAAGAGAGATGCCACTTATCAAAAATAAAGGTGGATAAGCTTCTCGAAAGAGAGATACCACTTATCGAAAATAAAGGTAGATAAGCTTCTAAAAGAGAGATGCCACTTATCGAAAATAAATGTGGATACATTCTCGAAAGGGATATGCCACTTAATAAAAATAAAGAGAGATGCCACTTATCGAAAATAATTGTGGATAAACTTCTCGAAAGAGAGATTACACTTAACAAAAATAAAGGTGGATAAGCTTCTCGAAAGAGAGATGCCACTTATCAAAAATAAAGGTGGATAAGCTTCTCGAAAGAGAGATGCCGCTTATCGAAAATAAAGGTGGATAAGTTTCTCAAAAGAGAGATGCCACTTATCGAAAATAAAGGTGGATAAGTTTCTCGAAAGAGAGATGCCATTTATCGAAAATAAAGGCGGATAAGCTTCTCGAAAGAGAGATGCCACTTATCGAAAATAAAGGTGGATAAGCTCTTCGAAAGAGAGATGCCACTTATCAATAATAAAGGTGGATAAGTTTCTCGAAAGAGAGATGCCACCTATCGAAAATAAAGGTGGATAAGCTTCTCGAAAGAGAGATGCCACTTATCGAAAATAAAGGTGGATAAGCTTCTCGAAAGAGAGATGCCACGTATCAAAAATAAAGGTAGATAAGCTTCTCAAAAGAGAGATGCCACTTATCGAAAATAAAGGTGGACATGCTTCTCGAAAGAGAGATGCCACTTATAGAAAATAAAGGTGGATAAGTTTCTCAAAAGAGAGATGCCATTTATCGAACGTAAAGGTAGATAAGCTTCTCAAAAGAGAGATGCCACTTATCAAAAATAAAGGTGGATAAGCTTCTCGAAAGAGAGATACCACTTATCAAAAATAAAGATGGATAAGCTTCTCGAAAGAGAGATGCCACTTATCGAAAATAAAGGTGGATAAACTTCTCGAAACAGATATGCCACTTATCGAAAATAAAGGTGGATAAGCTTCTCGAAAGAGAGATGCCACTTATCGAAAATAAAGGTGGATAAGCTTCTCGAAAGAGAGATGCCACTTATCGAAAATAAAGGTGGATAAGCTTCTCGAAAGAGAGATCCCACTTATCGAAAATAAAGGTGGATAAGCTTCTCGAAAGAGAGATGCCACTTATCGAAAATAAAGGTGGATAAGCTTCTCGAAAGAGAGATGCCACTTATCGAAAATAAAGGTGGATAAGCTTCTCGAAAGAGAGACGCCACTAATAGAAAATAAAGGTGGATATGCTTCTCGAAAGAGAGATGCCACTTATCAAAAATAAAGGTGGATAAGCTTCTCGAAAGAGAGATACCACTTATCGAAAATAAAGGTAGATAAGCTTCTAGAAAGAGAGATGCCACTTATCGAAAATAAAGTGGATACACTTCTCGAAAGAGAGATGCCACTTATCGAAAATAAAGGTGGATAAGCTTCTCGAAAGAGAGATGCCACTAATCGAAAATAAAGGTGGATATGCTTCTCGAAAGAGAGATGCCACTTATCGAAAATAAAGGTGGATAAGTTTCTCAAAAGAGAGATGCCACTTATCGAAAATAAAGGTGGATATGCTTCTCGAAAGAGAGATGCCACTTATCAAAAATAAAGGTGGATAAGTTTCTCGAAAGAGAGATGCCACTTATCAAAAATAAAGGTGGATAAGCTCTTCGAAAGAGAGATGCCACTTATCAATAATAAAGGTGGATAAGCTTCTCGAAAGAGAGATGCCACCTATCGAAAATAAAGGTGGATAAGCTTCTCGAAAGAGACATGCCACTTATTGAAAATAAAGGTGGATAAGCTTCTCGAAAGAGAGATGCCACGTATCAAAAATAAAGGTAGATAAGCATCTCAAAAGAGAGATGCCACTTATCGAAAATAAAGGTGGACAAGCTTCTCGAAAGAGAGATGCCACTTATCGAAAATAAAGGTGGATAAGTTTCTCAGAAGAGAGATGCCACTTATCGAACGTATAGGTAGATAAGCTTCTCAAAAGAGAGATGCCACTTATCAAAAATAAAGGTGGATAAGCTTCTCGAAAGAGAGATGCCACTTATCGAAAATAAAGGTGGAGAAGCTTCTCGAAAGAGAGATGCCACTTATCGAAAATAAAGGTGGAGAAGCTTCTCGAAAGAGAGATGCCACTTATCGAAAATAAAGGTGGATAAACTTCTCGAAAGAGATATGCCACTTATCGAAAATAAAGGTGGATAAGCTTCTCGAAAGAGAGATGCCACTTATCGAAAATAAAGGTGGATAAACTTCTCGAAAGAGAGATGCCACTTATCGAAAATAAAGGTGGATAAGCATCTCGAACGAGAGATCCCACTTATCGAAAATAAAGGTGGATAAGCTTCTCGAAAGAGAGATGCCACTTATCAAAAATAAGGGTGGATAAGCTTCTCGAAAGAGAGATGCCACTTATCGAAAATAAAGGTGGATAAGCTTCTAGAAAGAGAGATGCCACTAATAGAAAATAAAGGTGGATATGCTTCTCGAAAGAGAGATGCCACTTATCAAAAATAAAGGTGGATAAGCTTCTCGAAAGAGAGATGCCACTTATCGAAAATAAAGGTGGATATGCTTCTCGAAAGAGAGATACCACTTATCGAAAATAAAGGTAGATAAGCTTCTAGAAAGTGAGATGCCACTTATCGAAAATAAATGTGGATACACTTCTCGAAAGAGAGATGCCACTTAATAAAAATAAAGAGAGATGCCACTTATCGAAAATAAATGTGGATAAACTTCTCGAAAGAGAGATTACACTTAACAAAAATAAAGGTGGATTAGCTTCTCGAAAGGGAGATGCCACTTATCAAAAATAAAGGTGGATAAGCTTCTCGAAAGAGAGATGCCACTTATCAAAAATAAAGGTGGATAAACTTCTCGAAAGAGAGATGCCACTTATCGAAAATAAAGGTGGATAAGCTTCTCAAAAGAGAGATGCCACTTATCGAAAATAAAGGTGGATAAGCTTCTCAAAAGAGAGATCCCACTTATCGAAAATAAAGGTGGATAAGCTTCTCGAAAGAGAGATGCCACTTATCGAAAATAAAGGTGGATAAGCTTCTCGAAAGAGAGATGCCACTTATAAAAAATAGAGGTGGATAAGCTTCTCGAAAGAGAGACGCCACTAATAGAAAATAAAGGTGGATATGCTTCTCGAAAGAGAGATGCCACTTATCAAAAATAAAGGTGGATAAGCTTCTCGAAAGAGAGATACCACTTATCGAAAATAAAGGTAGATAAGCTTCTAGAAAGAGAGATGCCACTTATCGAAAATAAAGTGGATACACTTCTCGAAAGAGAGATGCCACTTATCGAAAATAAAGGTAGATAAGCTTCTCGAAAGAGAGATGCCACTAATCGAAAATAAAGGTGGATATGCTTCTCGAAAGAGAGATGCCACTTATCGAAAATAAAGGTGGATAAGTTTCTCAAAAGAGAGATGCCACTTATCGAAAATAAAGGTGGATAAGTTTCTCAAAAGAGAGATGCCACTTACCGAAAATAAAGGTGGATAAGTTTCTCAAAAGAGAGATGCCACTTATCGAAAATAAAGGTGGATAAGTTTCTCGAAAGAGAGATGCCACTTATCAAAAATAAAGGTGGATAAGCTCCTCGAAAGAGAGATGCCACCTATCGAAAATAAAGGTGGATAAGCTTCTCGAAAGAGACATGCCACTTATTGAAAATAAAGGTGGATAAGCTTCTCGAAAGAGAGATGCCACGTATCAAAAATAAAGGTAGATAAGCATCTCAAAAGAGAGATGCCACTTATCGAAAATAAAGGTGGACAAGCTTCTCGAAAAAGAGATGCCACTTATCGAAAATAAAGGTGGATAAGTTTCTCAAAAGAGAGATGCCACTTATCGAACGTAAAGGTAGATAAGCTTCTCAAAAGAGAGATGCCACTTATCAAAAATAAAGGTGGATAAGCTTCTCGAAAGAGAGATGCCACTTATCGAAAATAAAGGTGGAGAAGCTTCTCGAAAGAGAGATGCCACTTATCGAAAATAAAGGTGGAGAAGCTTCTCGAAAGAGAGATGCCATTTATCGAAAATAAAGGTGGATAAACTTCTCGAAAGAGATATGCCACTTATCGAAAATAAAGGTGGATAAGCTTCTCGAAAGAGAGATGCCACTTATCAAAAATAAAGGTGGATAAACTTCTCGAAAGAGAGATGCCACTTATCGAAAATAAAGGTGGATAAGCTTCTAGAAAGAGAGATGCCACTAATAGAAAATAAAGGTGGATATGCTTCTCGAAAGAGAGATGCCACTTATCAAAAATAAAGGTGGATAAGCTTCTCGAAAGAGAGATGCCACTTATCGAAAATAAAGGTGGATAAGCTTCTCGAAAGAGAGATACCACTTATCGAAAATAAAGGTAGATAAGCTTCTAGAAAGAGAGATGCCAGTTATCGAAAATAAATGTGGATACACTTCTCGAAAGAGAGATGCCACTTAATAAAAATAAAGAGAGATGCCACTTATCGAAAATAAATGTGCATAAACTTCTCGAAAGAGAGATTACACTTAACAAAAATAAAGGTGGATTAGCTTCTCGAAAGGGAGATGCCACTTATCAAAAATAAAGGTGGATAAGCTTCTCGAAAGAGAGATGCCACTTATCGAAAATAAAGGTGGATAAGCTTCTCGAAAGAGAGATGCCACTTATCGAAAATAAAGGTGGATAAGCTTCTCGAAAGAGAGATCCCACTTATCGAAAATAAAGGTGGAGAAGCTTCTCGAAAGAGAGATGCCAGTCGTCGAAAATAAAGGTGGATAAGCTTCTCGAAAGAGAGATGCCACTTATCGAAAATAAAGGTGGATAAGCTTCTCGAAAGAGAGATGCCACTAATCGAAAATAAAGGTGGATATGCTTCTCGAAAGAGAGATGCCACTTATCAAAAATAAAGGTGGATAAGCTTCTCGAAAGAGAGATGCCACTTATCGAAAATAAAGGTGGATAAGCTTCTCGAAAGAGAGATGCCACTTATCGAACGTAAAGGTAGATAAGCTTCTCAAAAGAGAGATGCCAGTTATCAAAAATAAAGGTGGATAAGCTTCTCGAAAGAGAGATTCCACTTATCGAAAATAAAGGTGGATAAGCTTATCGAAAGAGAGATACCACTTATCGAAAATAAAGGTGGATAAACGTCTCGAAAGAGATATGCCACTTATCGAAAATAAAGGTGGATAAGCTTCTCGAAAGAGAGATGCCACTTATCGAAAATAAAGGTGGATAAGCTTCTCGAAAGAGAGATGCCACTTATCGAAAATAAAGGTGGATAAGCTTCTCGAAAGAGAGATCCCACTTATCGAAAATAAAGGTTGAGAAGCTTCTCGAAAGAGAGATGCCACTCGTCGAAAATAAAGGTGGATAAGCTTCTCGAAAGAGAGATGCCACTTATCGAAAATAAAGGTGGATAAGCTTCTCGAAAGAGAGATGCCACTTATCGAAAATAAAGGTGGATAAGCTTCTCGAAAGAGAGATGCCACTTATCGAAAATAAAGGTGGATAAGCTTCTCGAAAGAGAGATGCCACTTATCGAACGTAAAGGTAGATAAGCTTCTCAAAAGAGAGATGCCACTTATCAAAAATAAAGGTGGATAAGCTTCTCGAAAGAGAGATGCCCCTTATCGAAAATAAAGGTGGATAAGCTTCTCGAAAGAGAGATGCCACTTATCGAAAATAAAGGTGGATAAACTTCTCGAAAGAGATATGCCACTTATCGAAAATATAGATGGATAAGCTTCTCGAAAGAGAGATGCCACTTATCGAAAAAAAAGGTGGATAAGCTTCTCGAAAGAGAGATGCCACTTATCGAAAATAAAGGTGGATAAGCTTTTTGAAAGAGAGATCCCACTTATCGAAAATAAAGGTGGATAAGCATCTCGAACGAGAGATCCCACTTATCGAAAATAAAGGTGGATAAGCTTCTCGAAAGAGAGATGCCACTTATCAAAAATAAGGGTGGATAAGCTTCTCGAAAGAGAGATGCCACTTATCGAAAATAAAGGTGGATAAGCTTCTAGAAAGAGAGATGCCACTAATAGAAAATAAAGGTGGATATGCTTCTCGAAAGAGAGATGCCACTTATCAAAAATAAAGGTGGATAAGCTTCTCGAAAGAGAGATGCCACTTATCGAAAATAAAGGTGGATAAGCTTCTCGAAAGAGAGATACCACTTATCGAAAATAAAGGTAGATAAGCTTCTAGAAAGAGAGATGCCACTTATCGAAAATAAATGTGGATACACTTCTCGAAAGAGAGATGCCACTTAATAAAAATAAAGAGAGATGCCACTTATCGAAAATAAATGTGGATAAACTTCTCGAAAGAGAGATTACACTTAACAAAAATAAAGGTGGATTAGCTTCTCGAAAGGGAGATGCCACTTATCAAAAATAAAGGTGGATAAGCTTCTCGAAAGAGAGATGCCACTTATCAAAAATAAAGGTGGATAAGCTTCTCGAAAGAGAGATGCCACTTATCGAAAATAAAGGTGGATAAGCTTCTCAAAAGAGAGATGCCACTTATCGAAAATAAAGGTGGATAAGCTTCTCAAAAGAGAGATCCCACTTATCGAAAATAAAGGTGGATAAGCTTCTCGAAAGAGAGATGCCACTTATCGAAAATAAAGGTGGATAAGCTTCTCGAAAGAGAGATGCCACTTATAAAAAATAGAGGTGGATAAGCTTCTCGAAAGAGAGACGCCACTAATAGAAAATAAAGGTGGATATGCTTCTCGAAAGAGAGATGCCACTTATCAAAAATAAAGGTGGATAAGCTTCTCGAAAGAGAGATACCACTTATCGAAAATAAAGGTAGATAAGCTTCTAGAAAGAGAGATGCCACTTATCGAAAATAAAGTGGATACACTTCTCGAAAGAGAGATGCCACTTATCGAAAATAAAGGTAGATAAGCTTCTCGAAAGAGAGATGCCACTAATAGAAAATAAAGGTGGATATGCTTCTCGAAAGAGAGATGCCACTTATCGAAAATAAAGGTGGATAAGTTTCTCAAAAGAGAGATGCCACTTATCGAAAATAAAGGTGGATAAGTTTCTCAAAAGAGAGATGCCACTTATCGAAAATAAAGGTGGATAAGTTTCTCGAAAGAGAGATGCCACTTATCAAAAATAAAGGTGGATAAGCTCTTCGAAAGAGAGATGCCACTTATCAATAATAAAGGTGGATAAGCTTCTCGAAAGAGAGATGCCACCTATCGAAAATAAAGGTGGATAAGCTTCTCGAAAGAGACATGCCACTTATTGAAAATAAAGGTGGATAAGCTTCTCGAAAGAGAGATGCCACGTATCAAAAATAAAGGTAGATAAGCATCTCAAAAGAGAGATGCCACTTATCGAAAATAAAGGTGGACAAGCTTCTCGAAAAAGAGATGCCACTTATCGAAAATAAAGGTGGATAAGTTTCTCAAAAGAGAGATGCCACTTATCGAACGTAAAGGTAGATAAGCTTCTCAAAAGAGAGATGCCACTTATCAAAAATAAAGGTGGATAAGCTTCTCGAAAGAGAGATGCCACTTATCGAAAATAAAGGTGGAGAAGCTTCTCGAAAGAGAGATGCCACTTATCGAAAATAAAGGTGGAGAAGCTTCTCGAAAGAGAGATGCCATTTATCGAAAATAAAGGTGGATAAACTTCTCGAAAGAGATATGCCACTTATTGAAAATAAAGGTGGATAAGCTTCTCGAAAGAGAGATGCCACTTATCAAAAATAAAGGTGGATAAACTTCTCGAAAGAGAGATGCCACTTATCGAAAATAAAGGTGGATAAGCTTCTAGAAAGAGAGATGCCACTAATAGAAAATAAAGGTGGATATGCTTCTCGAAAGAGAGATGCCACTTATCAAAAATAAAGGTGGATAAGCTTCTCGAAAGAGAGATGCCACTTATCGAAAATAAAGGTGGATAAGCTTCTCGAAAGAGAGATACCACTTATCGAAAATAAAGGTAGATAAGCTTCTAGAAAGAGAGATGCCAGTTATCGAAAATAAATGTGGATACACTTCTCGAAAGAGAGATGCCACTTAATAAAAATAAAGAGAGATGCCACTTATCGAAAATAAATGTGCATAAACTTCTCGAAAGAGAGATTACACTTAACAAAAATAAAGGTGGATTAGCTTCTCGAAAGGGAGATGCCACTTATCAAAAATAAAGGTGGATAAGCTTCTCGAAAGAGAGATGCCACTTATCGAAAATAAAGGTGGATAAGCTTCTCGAAAGAGAGATGCCACTTATCGAAAATAAAGGTGGATAAGCTTCTCGAAAGAGAGATCCCACTTATCGAAAATAAAGGTGGAGAAGCTTCTCGAAAGAGAGATGCCAGTCGTCGAAAATAAAGGTGGATAAGCTTCTCGAAAGAGAGATGCCACTTATCGAAAATAAAGGTGGATAAGCTTCTCGAAAGAGAGATGCCACTAATCGAAAATAAAGGTGGATATGCTTCTCGAAAGAGAGATGCCACTTATCAAAAATAAAGGTGGATAAGCTTCTCGAAAGAGAGATGCCACTTATCGAAAATAAAGGTGGATAAGCTTCTCGAAAGAGAGATGCCACTTATCGAACGTAAAGGTAGATAAGCTTCTCAAAAGAGAGATGCCAGTTATCAAAAATAAAGGTGGATAAGCTTCTCGAAAGAGAGATTCCACTTATCGAAAATAAAGGTGGATAAGCTTATCGAAAGAGAGATACCACTTATCGAAAATAAAGGTGGATAAACTTCTCGAAAGAGATATGCCACTTATCGAAAATAAAGGTGGATAAGCTTCTCGAAAGAGAGATGCCACTTATCGAAAATAAAGGTGGATAAGCTTCTCGAAAGAGAGATGCCACTTATCGAAAATAAAGGTGGATAAACTTCTCGAAAGAGAGATCCCACTTATCGAAAATAAAGGTTGAGAAGCTTCTCGAAAGAGAGATGCCACTCGTCGAAAATAAAGGTGGATAAGCTTCTCGAAAGAGAGATGCCACTCGTCAAAAATAAAGGTGGATAAGCTTCTCGAAAGAGAGATGCCACTTATCGAAAATAAAGGTGGATAAGCTTCTCGAAAGAGAGATGCCACTTATCGAAAATAAAGGTGGATAAGCTTCTCGAAAGAGAGATGCCACTTATCGAACGTAAAGGTAGATAAGCTTCTCAAAAGAGAGATGCCACTTATCAAAAATAAAGGTGGATAAGCTTCTCGAAAGAGAGATGCCCCTTATCGAAAATAAAGGTGGATAAGCTTCTCGAAAGAGAGATGCCACTTATCGAAAATAAAGGTGGATAAACTTCTCGAAAGAGATATGCCACTTATCGAAAATAAAGGTGGATAAGCTTCTCGAAAGAGAGATGCCACTTATCGAAAAAAAAGGTGGATAAGCTTCTCGAAAGAGAGATGCCACTTATTGAAAATAAAGGTGGATAAGCTTTTGGAAAGAGAGATCCCACTTATCGAAAATAAAGGTGGATAAGCTTCTCGAAAGAGAGATGCCACTCGTCGAAAATAAAGGTGGATAAGCTTCTCGAAAGAGAGATGCCACTTATCGAAAATAAAGGTGGATAAGCTTCTCGAAAGAGAGATGCCACTAATCGAAAATAAAGGTGGATATGCTTCTCGAAAGAGAGATGCCACTAATCGAAAATAAAGGTGGATATGCTTCTCGAAAGAGAGATGCCACTTATCAAAAATAAAGGTGGATAAGCTTCTCGAAAGAGAGATGCCACTTATCGAAAATAAAGGTGGATAAGCTTCTCGAAAGAGAGATGCCACTTATCGAACGTAAAGGTAGATAAGCTTCTCAAAAGAGAGATGCCAGTTATCAAAAATAAAGGTGGATAAGCTTCTCGAAAGAGAGATTCCACTTATCGAAAATAAAGGTGGATAAGCTTATTGAAAGAGAGATACCACTTATCGAAAATAAAGGTGGATAAACTTCTCGAAAGAGATATGCCACTTATCGAAAATAAAGGTGGATAAGCTTCTCGAAAAAGAGATGCCACTTATCGAAAATAAAGGTGGATAAGCTTCTCGAAAGAGAGATGCCACTTATCGAAAATAAAGGTGGATAAGCTTCTCGAAAGAGAGATCCCACTTATCGAAAATAAAGGTTGAGAAGCTTCTCGAAAGAGAGATGCCACTCGTCGAAAATAAAGGTGGATAAGCTTCTCGAAAGAGAGATGCCACTTATCGAAAATAAAGGTGGATAAGCTTCTCGAAAGAGAGATGCCACTTATCGAAAATAAATGTGGATAAGCTTCTCGAAAGAGAGATGCCACTTATCGAAAATAAAGGTGGATAAGCTTCTCGAAAGAGAGATGCCACTTATCGAACGTAAAGGTAGATAAGCTTCTCAAAAGAGAGATGCCACTTATCAAAAATCAAGGTGGATAAGCTTCTCGAAAGAGAGATGCCCCTTATCGAAAATAAAGGTGGATAAGCTTCTCGAAAGAGAGATGCCACTTATCGAAAATAAAGGTGGATAAACTTCTCGAAAGAGATATGCCACTTATCGAAAATAAAGGTGGATAAGCTTCTCGAAAGAGAGATGCCACTTATCGAAAAAAAAGGTGGATAAGCTTCTCGAAAGAGAGATGCCACTTATCGAAAATAAAGGTGGATAAGCTTCTGGAAAGAGAGATCCCACTTATCGAAAATAAAGGTGGAGAAGCTTCTCGAAAGAGAGATGCCACTCGTCGAAAATAAAGGTGGATAAGCTTCTCGAAAGAGAGATGCCACTTATCGAAAATAAAGGTGGATAAGCTTCTCGAAAGAGAGATGCCACTAATCGAAAATAAAGGTGGATATGCTTCTCGAAAGAGAGATGCCACTTATCAAAAATAAAGGTGGATAAGCTTCTCGAAAGAGAGATGCCACTTATCAAAAATAAAGGTGGATAAGCTTCTCGAAAGAGAGATACCACTTACCGAAAATAAAGGTAGATAAGCTTCTAAAAGAGAGATGCCACTTATCGAAAATAAATGTGGATACACTTCTCGAAAGAGAGATGCCACTTAATAAAAATAAAGAGAGATGCCACTTATCGAAAATAATTGTGGATAAACTTCTCGAAAGAGAGATTACACTTAACAAAAATAAAGCTGGATAAGCTTCTCGAAAGAGAGATGCCACTTATCAAAAATAAAGGTGGATAAGCTTCTCGAAAGAGAGATGCCACTTATCGAAAATAAAGGTAGATAAGCTTCTAGAAAGAGAGATGCCACTTATCGAAAATAAATGTGGATACACTTCTCGAAAGAGAGATGCCACTTAATAAAAATAAAGAGAGATGCCACTTATCGAAAATAAATGTGGATAAACTTCTCGAAAGAGAGATTACACTTAACAAAAATAAAGGTGGATTAGCTTCTCGAAAGGGAGATGCCACTTATCAAAAATAAAGGTGGATAAGCTTCTCGAAAGAGAGATGCCACTTATCGAAAATAAAGGTGGATAAGCTTCTCGAAAGAGAGATGCCACTTATCGAAAATAAAGGTGGATAAGCTTCTCGAAAGAGAGATCCCACTTATCGAAAATAAAGGTGGAGAAGCTTCTCGAAAGAGAGATGCCAGTCGTCGAAAATAAAGGTGGATAAGCTTCTCGAAAGAGAGATGCCACTTATCGAAAATAAAGGTGGATAAGCTTCTCAAAAGAGAGATGCCACTAATCGAAAATAAAGGTGGATATGCTTCTCGAAAGAGAGATGCCACTTATCAAAAATAAAGGTGGATAAGCTTCTCGAAAGAGAGATGCCACTTATCGAAAATAAAGGTGGATAAGCTTCTCGAAAGAGAGATGCCACTTATCGAACGTAAAGGTAGATAAGCTTCTCAAAAGAGAGATGCCAGTTATCAAAAATAAAGGTGGATAAGCTTCTCGAACGAGAGATTCCACTTATCAAAAATAAAGGTGGATAAGCTTCTCGAAAGAGAGATGCCACTTATCGAAAATAAAGGTGGATAAACTTCTCGAAAGAGATATGCCACTTATCGAAAATAAAGGTGGATAAGCTTCTCGAAAGAGAGATGCCACTTATCGAAAATAAAGGTGGATAAGCTTCTCGAAAGAGAGATGCCACTTATCGAAAATAAAGGTGGATAAGCTTCTCGAAAGAGAGATCCCACTTATCGAAAATAAAGGTTGAGAAGCTTCTGGAAAGAGAGATGCCACTCGTCGAAAATAAAGGTGGATAAGTTTCTCGAAAGAGAGATGCCACTTATCAAAAATAAAGGTGGATAAGCTTCTCGAAAGAGAGATGCCACTAATCGAAAATAAAGGTGGATATGCTTCTCGAAAGAGAGATGCCACTTATCGAAAATAAAGGTGGATAAGCTTCTCGAGAGAGAGATGCCACTTATCGAACGTAAAGGTAGATAAGCTTCTCAAAAGAGAGATGCCACTTATCAAAACTAAAGGTGGATAAGCTTCTCGAAAGAGAGATGCCACTTATCGAAAATAAAGGTGGATAAGCTTCTCGAAAGAGAGATGCCACTTATCGAAAATAAAGGTGGATAAACTTCTCGAAAGAGATATGCCACTTATCGAAAATAAAGGTGGATAAGCTTCTCGAAAGAGAGATGCCACTTATCGAAAATAAAGGTGGATAAGCTTCTCGAAAGAGAGATGCCACTTATCGAAAATAAAGGTGGATAAGCTTCTGGAAAGAGAGATCCCACTTATCAAAAATAAAGGTGGAGAAGCTTCTCGAAAGAGAGATGCCACTCGTCGAAAATAAAGGTGGATAAGCTTCTCGAAATAGAGATGCCAATTATCGAAAATAAAGGTGGATAAGCTTCTCGAAAGAGAGATGCCACTAATCGAAAATAAAGGTGGATCTGCTTCTCGAAAGAGAGATGCCACTTATCAAAAATAAAGGTGGATAAGCTTCTCGAAAGAGAGATGCCACTTATCAAAAATAAAGGTGGATAAGCTTCTCGAAAGAGAGATACCACTTACCGAAAATAAAGGTAGATAAGCTTCTAAAAGAGAGATGCCACTTATCGAAAATAAATGTGGATACACTTCTCGAAAGAGAGATGCCACTTAATAAAAATAAAGAGAGATGCCACTTATCGAAAATAATTGTGGATAAACTTCTCGAAAGAGAGATTACACTTAACAAAAATAAAGCTGGATAAGCTTCTCGAAAGAGAGATGCCACTTATCAAAAATAAAGGTGGATAAGCTTCTCGAAAGAGAGATGCCACTTATCGAAAATAAAGGTAGATAAGCTTCTAGAAAGAGAGATGCCACTTATCGAAAATAAATGTGGATACACTTCTCGAAAGAGAGATGCCACTTAATAAAAATAAAGAGAGATGCCACTTATCGAAAATAAATGTGGATAAACTTCTCGAAAGAGAGATTACACTTAACAAAAATAAAGGTGGATTAGCTTCTCGAAAGGGAGATGCCACTTATCAAAAATAAAGGTGGATAAGCTTCTCGAAAGAGAGATGCCACTTATCGAAAATAAAGGTGGATAAGCTTCTCGAAAGAGAGATGCCACTTATCGAAAATAAAGGTGGATAAGCTTCTCGAAAGAGAGATCCCACTTATCGAAAATAAAGGTGGAGAAGCTTCTCGAAAGAGAGATGCCAGTCGTCGAAAATAAAGGTGGATAAGCTTCTCGAAAGAGAGATGCCACTTATCGAAAATAAAGGTGGATAAGCTTCTCAAAAGAGAGATGCCACTAATCGAAAATAAAGGTGGATATGCTTCTCGAAAGAGAGATGCCACTTATCAAAAATAAAGGTGGATAAGCTTCTCGAAAGAGAGATGCCACTTATCGAAAATAAAGGTGGATAAGCTTCTCGAAAGAGAGATGCCACTTATCGAACGTAAAGGTAGATAAGCTTCTCAAAAGAGAGATGCCAGTTATCAAAAATAAAGGTGGATAAGCTTCTCGAACGAGAGATTCCACTTATCAAAAATAAAGGTGGATAAGCTTCTCGAAAGAGAGATGCCACTTATCGAAAATAAAGGTGGATAAACTTCTCGAAAGAGATATGCCACTTATCGAAAATAAAGGTGGATAAGCTTCTCGAAAGAGAGATGCCACTTATCGAAAATAAAGGTGGATAAGCTTCTCGAAAGAGAGATGCCACTTATCGAAAATAAAGGTGGATAAGCTTCTCGAAAGAGAGATCCCACTTATCGAAAATAAAGGTTGAGAAGCTTCTGGAAAGAGAGATGCCACTCGTCGAAAATAAAGGTGGATAAGTTTCTCGAAAGAGAGATGCCACTTATCAAAAATAAAGGTGGATAAGCTTCTCGAAAGAGAGATGCCACTAATCGAAAATAAAGGTGGATATGCTTCTCGAAAGAGAGATGCCACTTATCGAAAATAAAGGTGGATAAGCTTCTCGAGAGAGAGATGCCACTTATCGAACGTAAAGGTAGATAAGCTTCTCAAAAGAGAGATGCCACTTATCAAAACTAAAGGTGGATAAGCTTCTCGAAAGAGAGATGCCACTTATCGAAAATAAAGGTGGATAAGCTTCTCGAAAGAGAGATGCCACTTATCGAAAATAAAGGTGGATAAACTTCTCGAAAGAGATATGCCACTTATCGAAAATAAAGGTGGATAAGCTTCTCGAAAGAGAGATGCCACTTATCGAAAATAAAGGTGGATAAGCTTCTCGAAAGAGAGATGCCACTTATCGAAAATAAAGGTGGATAAGCTTCTGGAAAGAGAGATCCCACTTATCAAAAATAAAGGTGGAGAAGCTTCTCGAAAGAGAGATGCCACTCGTCGAAAATAAAGGTGGATAAGCTTCTCGAAATAGAGATGCCAATTATCGAAAATAAAGGTGGATAAGCTTCTCGAAAGAGAGATGCCACTAATCGAAAATAAAGGTGGATCTGCTTCTCGAAAGAGAGATGCCACTTATCAAAAATAAAGGTGGATAAGCTTCTCGAAAGAGAGATGCCACTTATCAAAAATAAAGGTGGATAAGCTTCTCGAAAGAGAGATACCACTTACCGAAAATAAAGGTAGATAAGCTTCTAAAAGAGAGATGCCACTTATCGAAAATAAATGTGGATACACTTCTCGAAAGAGAGATGCCACTTAATAAAAATACAGAGAGATGCCACTTATCGAAAATAATTGTGGATAAACATCTCGAAAGAGAGATTACACTTAACAAAAATAAAGGTGGATAAGCTTCTCGAAAGAGAGATGCCATTTATCAAAAATAAAGGTGGATAAGCTTCTCGAAAGAGAGATGCCACTTATCGAAAATAAAGGTGGATAAGTTTCTCAAAAGAGAGATGCCACTTATCGAAAATAAAGGTGGATAAGTTTCTCGAAAGAGAGATGCCACTTATTGAAAATAAAGGCGGATAAGCTTCTCGAAAGAGAGATGCCACTTATCGAAAATAAAGGTGGATAAGCTCTTCGAAAGAGAGATGCCACTTATCAATAATAAAGGTGGATAAGTTTCTCGAAAGAGAGATGCCACCTATCGAAAATAAAGGTGGATAAGCTTCTCGAACGAGACATGCCACTTATTGAAAATAAAGGTGGATAAGCTTCTCGAAAGAGAGATGCCACATATCAAAAATAAAGGTAGATAAGCTTCTCAAAAGAGAGATGCCACTTATCGAAAATAAAGGTGGAAATGCTTCTATAAAGAGAGATGCCACTTATCGAGAATAAAGGTGGATAAGTTTCTCAAAAGAGAGATGCCATTTATCGAACGTAAAGGTAGATAAGCTTCTCAAAAGAGAGTTGCCACTTATCAAAAATAAAGGTGGATAAGCTTCTCGAAAGAGAGATACCACTTATCGAAAATAAAGGTGGATAAGCTTCTCGAAAGAGAGATGCCACTTATCGAAAATAAAGGTGGATAAACTTCTCGAAAGAGATATGCCACTTATCGAAAATAAAGGTGGATAAGCTTCTCGAAAGAGAGATGCCACTTATCGAAAATAAAGGTGGATAAGCTTCTCGGAAGAGAGATGCCACTTATCGAAAATAAAGGTGGATAAGCTTCTCGAAAGAGAGATCCCACTTATCGAAAATAAAGGTGGATAAGCTTCTCGAAAGAGAGATGCCACTTATCGAAAATAAAGGTGGATAAGCTTCTCGAAAGAGAGATGCCACTTATCGAAAATAAAGGTGGATAAGCTTCTCGAAAGAGAGACGCCACTAATAGAAAATAAAGGTGGATATGCTTCTCGAAAGAGAGATGCCACTTATCAAAAATAAAGGTGGATAAGCTTCTCGAAAGAGAGATACCACTTATCGAAAATAAAGGTAGATAAGCTTCTAGAAAGAGAGATGCCACTTATCGAAAATAAAGTGGATACACTTCTCGAAAGAGAGATGCCACTTATCGAAAATAAAGGTGGATAAGCTTCTCGAAAGAAAGATGCCACTAATCGAAAATAAAGGTGGACAAGCTTCTCGAAAGAGAGATGCCACTTATCGAAAATAAAGGTGGATAAGTTTCTCAAAAGAGAGATGCCACTTATCGAACGTAAAGGTAGATAAGCTTCTCAAAAGAGAGATGCCACTTATCAAAAATAAAGGTGGATAAGCTTCTCGAAAGAGAGATGCCACTTATCGAAAATAAAGGTGGATAAGCTTCTCGAAAGAGAGATGCCACTTATCGAACGTAAAGGTAGATAAGCTTCTCAAAAGAGAGATGCCACTTATCGAAAATAAAGGTGGATAAGCTTCTCGAAAGAGAGATGCCACTTATCGAAAATAAAGGTGGATAAGATTCTCGAAAGAGAGATCCCACTTATCGAAAATAAAGGTTGAGAAGCTTCTCGAAAGAGAGATGCCACTCGTCGAAAATAAAGGTGGATAAGCTTCTCGAAAGAGAGATGCCACTTATCGAAAATAAAGGTGGATAAGCTTCTCGAAAGAGAGATGCCACTAATCGAAAATAAAGGTGGATATGCTTCTCGAAAGAGAGATGCCACTTATCAAAAATAAAGGTGGATAAGCTTCTCGAAAGAGAGATGCCACTTATCAAAAATAAAGGTGGATAAGCTTCTCGAAAGAGAGATACCACTTATCGAAAATAAAGGTAGATAAGCTTCTAAAAGAGAGATGCCACTTATCGAAAATAAATGTGGATACACTTCTCGAAAGAGAGATGCCACGTATCAAAAATAAAGGTAGATAAGCATCTCAAAAGAGAGATGCCACTTATCGAAAATAAAGGTGGACAAGCTTCTCGAAAGAGAGATGCCACTTATCGAAAATAAAGGTGGATAAGTTTCTCAAAAGAGAGATGCCACTTATCGAACGTAAAGGTAGATAAGCTTCTCAAAAGAGAGATGCCACTTATCGAAAATAAAGGTGGATAAGCTTCTCGAAAGAGAGATGCCACTTATCGAAAATAAAGGTGGATAAGATTCTCGAAAGAGAGATCCCACTTATCGAAAATAAAGGTTGAGAAGCTTCTCGAAAGAGAGATGCCACTCGTCGAAAATAAAGGTGGATAAGCTTCTCGAAAGAGAGATGCCACTTATCGAAAATAAAGGTGGATAAGCTTCTCGAAAGAGAGATGCCACTAATCGAAAATAAAGGTGGATATGCTTCTCGAAAGAGAGATGCCACTTATCAAAAATAAAGGTGGATAAGCTTCTCGAAAGAGAGATGCCACTTATCAAAAATAAAGGTGGATAAGCTTCTCGAAAGAGAGATACCACTTATCGAAAATAAAGGTAGATAAGCTTCTAAAAGAGAGATGCCACTTATCGAAAATAAATGTGGATACACTTCTCGAAAGAGAGATGCCACTTAATAAAAATAAAGAGAGATGCCACTTATCGAAAATAATTGTGGATAAACTTCTCGAAAGAGAGATTACACTTAACAAAAATAAAGGTGGATAAGCTTCTCGAAAGAGAGATGACACTTATCAAAAATAAAGGTGGATAAGCTTCTCTAAAGAGAGATGCCACTTATTGAAAATAAAGGTGGATAAGTTTCTCAAAAGAGAGATGCCACTTATCGAAAATAAAGGTGGATAAAGTTCTTGAAAGTGAGATGCCACTTATCAAAAATAAAGGTGGATAAGCTTCTCGAAAGAGAGATGCCACTTATCGAAAATAAAGGTGGATAAGCTTCTCGAAAGAGAGATGCCACTTATCGAACGTAAAGGTAGATAAGCTTCTCAAAAGAGAGATGCCACTTATCAAAAATAAAGGTGGATAAGCTTCTCGAAAGAGAGATGCCACTTATCGAAAATAAAGGTGGATAAGCTTCTCGAAAGAGAGATGTCACTTATCGAAAATAAAGGTGGATAAACCTCTCGAAAGAGATATGCCACTTATCGAAAATAAAGGTGGATAAGCTTCTCGAAAGAGAGATGCCACTTATCAAAAATAAAGGTGGATAAGCTTCTCGAAAGAGAGATGCCACTTATCGAAAATAAAGGTGGATAAGCTTCTCGAAAGAGAGATCCCACTTATCGAAAATAAAGGTGGAGAAGCTTCTCGAAAGAGAGATGCCACTCGTCGAAAATAAAGGTGGATAAGCTTCTCGAAGGAGAGATGCCACTTATCGAAAATAAAGGTGGATAAGCTTCTCGAAAGAGAGATGCCACTAATCGAAAATAAAGGTGGATATGCTTCTCGAAAGTGAGATGCCACTTATCAAAAATAAAGGTGGATAAGCTTCTCGAAAGAGAGATGCCACTTATCGAAAATAAAGGTGGATAAGCTTCTCGAAAGAGAGATGCCACTTATCGAACGTAAAGGTAGATAAGCTTCTCAAAAGAGAGATGCCACTTATCAAAAATAAAGGTGGATAAGCTTCTCGAAAGAGAGATGCCACTTATCGAAAATAAAGTTGGATAAGCTTCTCGAAAGAGAGATGCCACTTATCGAAAATAAAGGTGGATAAACTTCTCGAAAGAGATATGCCACTTATCGAAAATAAAGGTGGATAAGCTTCTCGAAAGAGAGATGCCACTTATCAAAAATAAAGATGGATAAGCTTCTCGAAAGAGAGATGCCACTTATCGAAAATAAAGGTGGATAAGCTTCTCGAAAGAGAGATCCCACTTATCGAAAATAAAGGTGGAGAAGCTTCTCGAAAGAGAGATGCCACTCGTCGAAAATATAGGTGGATAAGCTTCTCGAAGGAGAGATGCCACTTATCGAAAATAAAGGTGGATAAGCTTCTCGAAAGAGAGATGCCACTAATCGAAAATAAAGGTGGATATGCTTCTCGAAAGTGAGATGCCACTTATCAAAAATAAAGGTGGATAAGCTTCTCGAAAGAGAGATGCCACTTATCGAAAATAAAGGTGGATAAGCTTCTCGAAAGAGAGATGCCACTTATCGAACGTAAAGGTAGATAAGCTTCTCAAAAGAGAGATGCCACTTATCAAAAATAAAGGTGGATAAGCTTCTCGAAAGAGAGATGCCACTTATCGAAAATAAAGGTGGATAAGCTTCTCGAAAGAGAGATGCCACTTATCGAAAATAAAGGTGGATAAACTTCTCGAAAGAGATATGCCACTTATCGAAAATAAAGGTGGATAAGCTTCTCGAAAGAGAGATGCCACTTATCGAAAATAAAGGTGGATAAGCTTCTCGAAAGAGAGATGCCACTTATCGAAAATAAAGGTGGATAAGCTTCTCGAAAGAGAGATCCCACTTATCGAAAATAAAGGTGGAGAAGCTTCTCGAAAGAGAGATGCTACTCGTCGAAAATAAAGGTGGATAAGCTTCTCGAAAGAGAGATGCCACTTATCGAAAATAAAGGTGGATAAGCTTCTCGAAAGAGAGATGCCACTAATCGAAAAGAAAGGTGGATATGCTTCTCGAAAGAGAGATGCCACTTATCAAAAATAAAGGTGGATAAGCTTCTCGAAAAAGAGATGCCACTTATCAAAAATAAAGGTGGATAAGCTTCTCGAAAGAGAGATATCACTTATCAAAAATAAAGGTAGATAAGCTTCTAAAAGAGAGATGCCACTTATCGAAAATAAATGTGGATACACTTCTCGAAAGAGAGATACCACTTAATAAAAATAAAGAGAGATGCCACTTATCGAAAATAATTGTGGATAAACTTCTCGAAACAGAGATTACACTTAACAAAAATAAAGGTGGATAAGCTTCTCGAAAGAGAGATGCCACTTATCAAAAATAAAGGTGGATAAGCTTCTCGAAAGAGAGATGCCACTTATCGAAAATAAAGGTGGATAAGTTTCTCAAAAGAGAGATGCCACTTATCGAAAATAAAGGTGGATAAAGTTCTTGAAAGAGATATGCCACTTATCGAAAATAAAGGTGGATAAGCTTCTCGAAAGAGAGATGCCACTTATCAAAAATAAAGGTGGATAAACTTCTCGAAAGAGATATGCCACTTATCGAAAATAAAGGTGGATAAGCTTCTCGAAAGAGAGATGCCACTTATCGAAAATAAAGGTGGATAAGCTTCTCGAAAGAGAGATCCCACTTATCGAAAATAAAGGTGGAGAAGCTTCTCGAAAGAGAGATGCCACTCGTCGAAAATAAAGGTGGATAAGCTTCTCGAAAGAGAGATGCCACTTATCGAAAATAAAGGTGGATAAGCTTCTCGAAAGAGAGATCCCACTTATCGAAAATAAAGGTGGAGAAGCTTCTCGAAAGAGAGATGCCACTCGTCGAAAATAAAGGTGGATAAGCTTCTCGAAGGAGAGATGCCACTTATCGAAAATAAAGGTGGATAAGCTTCTCGAAAGAGAGATGCCACTAATTGAAAATAAAGGTGGATATGCTTCTCGAAAGTGAGATGCCACTTATCAAAAATAAAGGTGGATAAGCTTCTCGAAAGAGAGATGCCATTTATCGAAAATAAAGGTGGATAAGCTTCTCGAAAGAGAGATGCCACTTATCGAACGTAAAGGTAGATAAGCTTCTCAAAAGAGAGATGCCACTTATCAAAAATAAAGGTGGATAAGCTTCTCGAAAGAGAGATGCCACTTATCGAAAATAAAGGTGGATAAGCTTCTCGAAAGAGAGATGCCACTTATCGAAAATAAAGGTGGATAAACCTCTCGAAAGAGATATGCCACTTATCGAAAATAAAGGTGGATAAGCTTCTCGAAAGAGAGATGCCACTTATCAAAAAGAAAGGTGGATAAGCTTCTCGAAAGAGAGATGCTACTTATCAAAAATAAAGGTGGATAAGCTTCTCGAAAGAGAGATCCCACTTATCGAAAATAAAGGTGGAGAAGCTTCTCGAAAGAGAGATGCCACTCGTCGAAAATAAAGGTGGATAAGCTTCTCGAAGGAGAGATGCCACTTATCAAAAATAAAGGTGGATAAGCTTCTCGAAAGAGAGATGCCACTAATCGAAAATAAAGGTGGATATGCTTCTCGAAAGTGAGATGCCACTTATCAAAAATAAAGGTGGATAAGCTTCTCGAAAGAGAGATGCCACTTATCGAAAATAAAGGTGGATAAGCTTCTCGAAAGAGAGATGCCACTTATCGAACGTAAAGGTAGATAAGCTTCTCAAAAGAGAGATGCCACTTATCAAAAATAAAGGTGGATAAGCTTCTCGAAAGAGAGATGCCACTTATCGAAAATAAAGGTGGATAAGCTTCTCGAAAGAGAGATGCCACTTATCGAAAATAAAGGTGGATAAACTTCTCGAAAGAGATATGCCACTTATGGAAAATAAATATGGATAAGCTTCTCGAAAGAGAGATGCCACTTATCGAAAATAAAGGTGGATAAGTTTCTCGAAAGAGAGATGCCACTTATCGAAAATAAAGGTGGATAAGCTTCTCGAAAGAGAGATGCCACTTATCGAAAATAAAGGTGGATAAGCTTCTCGAAAGAGAGATGCCACTTATCGAACGTAAAGGTAGATAAGCTTCTCAAAAGAGAGATGCCACTTATCAAAAATAAAGGTGGATAAGCTTCTCGAAAGAGAGATGCCACTTATCGAAAATAAAGGTGGATAAGCTTCTCGAAAGAGAGATGCCACTTATCGAAAATAAAGGTGGATAAACCTCTCGAAAGAGATATGCCACTTATCGAAAATAAAGGTGGATAAGCTTCTCGAAAGAGAGATGCCACTTATCAAAAAGAAAGGTGGATAAGCTTCTCGAAAGAGAGATGCCACTTATCAAAAATAAAGGTGGATAAGCTTCTCGAAAGAGAGATCCCACTTATCGAAAATAAAGGTGGAGAAGCTTCTCGAAAGAGAGATGCCACTCGTCGAAAATAAAGGTTGATAAGCTTCTCGAAGGAGAGATGCCACTTATCGAAAATAAAGGTGGATAAGCTTCTCGAAAGAGAGATGCCACTAATCGAAAATAAAGGTGGATATGCTTCTCGAAAGTGAGATGCCACTTATCAAAAATAAAGGTGGATAAGCTTCTCGAAAGAGAGATGCCACTTATCGAAAATAAAGGTGGATAAGCTTCTCGAAAGAGAGATGCCACTTATCGAACGTAAAGGTAGATAAGCTTCTCAAAAGAGAGATGCCACTTATCAAAAATAAAGGTGGATAAGCTTCTCGAAAGAGAGATGCCACTTATCGAAAATAAAGGTGGATAAGCTTCTCGAAAGAGAGATGCCACTTATCGAAAATAAAGGTGGATAAACTTCTCGAAAGAGATATGCCACTTATGGAAAATAAATATGGATAAGCTTCTCGAAAGAGAGATGCCACTTATCGAAAATAAAGGTGGATAAGTTTCTCGAAAGAGAGATGCCACTTATCGAAAATAAAGGTGGATAAGCTTCTCGAAAGAGAGATCCCACTTATCGAAAATAAAGGTGGGGAAGCTTCTCGAAAGAGAGATGCCACTCGTCGAAAATAAAGGTGGATAAGCTTCTCGAAAGAGAGATGCCACTTATCGAAAATAAAGGTGGATAAGCTTCTCGAAAGAGAGATGCCACTTATCAAAAATAAAGGTGGATAAGCTTCTCGAAAGAGAGATACCACTTATCGAAAATAAAGGTAGATAAGCTTCTAAAAGAGAGATGCCACTTATCGAAAATAAATGTGGATACACTTCTCGAAAGAGAGATACCACTTAATAAAAATAAAGAGAGATGCCACTTATCGAAAATAATTGTGGATAAACTTCTCGAAACAGAGATTACACTTAACAAAAATAAAGGTGGATAAGCTTCTCGAAAGAGAGATGCCACTTATCAAAAATAAAGGTGGATAAGCTTCTCGAAAGAGAGATGCCACTTATCGAAAATAAAGGTGGATAAGTTTCTCAAAAGAGAGATGCCACTTATCGAAAATAAAGGTGGATAAAGTTCTTGAAAGAGATATGCCACTTATCGAAAATAAAGGTGGATAAGCTTCTCGAAAGAGAGATGCCACTTATCGAAAATAAAGGTGGATAAACTTCTCGAAAGAGAGATGCCACTTATCAAAAATAAAGGTGGATAAGCTTCTCGAAAGAGAGATGCCACTTATCGAAAATAAAGGTGGATAAGCTTCTCGAAAGAGAGATGCCACTTATCGAAAATAAAGGTGGATAAACTTCTCGAAAGAGATATGCCACTTATCGAAAATAAAGGTGGATAAGCTTCTCGAAAGAGAGATGCCACTTATCAAAAATAAAGGTGGATAAGCTTCTCGAAAGAGAGATGCCACTTATCGAAAATAAAGGTGGATAAGCTTCTCGAAAGAGAGATCCCACTTATCGAAAATAAAGGTGGAGAAGCTTCTCGAAAGAGAGATGCCACTCGTCGAAAATAAAGGTGGATAAGCTTCTCGAAGGAGAGATGCCACTTATCGAAAATAAAGGTGGATAAGCTTCTCGAAAGAGAGATGCCACTAATCGAAAATAAAGGTGGATATGCTTCTCGAAAGTGAGATGCCACTTATCAAAAATAAAGGTGGATAAGCTTCTCGAAAGAGAGATGCCACTTATCGAAAATGAAGGTGGATAAGCTTCTCGAAAGAGAGATGCCACTTATCGAACGTAAAGGTAGATAAGCTTCTTAAAAGAGAGATGCCACTTATCAAAAATAAAGGTGGATAAGCTTCTCGAAAGAGAGATGCCACTTATCGAAAATAAAGGTGGATAAGCTTCTCGAAAGAGAGATGCCACTTATCGAAAATAAAGGTGGATAAACTTCTCGAAAGAGATATGCCACTTATGGAAAATAAATATGGATAAGCTTCTCGAAAGAGAGATGCCACTTATCGAAAATAAAGGTGGATAAGCTTCTCGAAAGAGAGATGCCACTTATCGAAAATAAAGGTGGATAAGCTTCTCGAAAGAGAGATCCCACTTATCGAAAATAAAGTTGGGGAAGCTTCTCGAAAGAGAGATGCCACTCGTCGAAAATAAAGGTGGATAAGCTTCTCGAAAGAGAGATGCCACTTATCGAAAATAAAGGTGGATAAGCTTCTCGAAAGAGAGATGCCACTAATCGAAAATAAAGGTGGATATGCTTCTCGAAAGAGAGATGCCACTTATCAAAAATAAAGGTGGATAAGCTTCTCGAAAGAGAGATGCCACTTATCAAAAATAAAGGTGGATAAGCTTCTCGAAAGAGAGATACCACTTATCGAAAATAAAGGTAGATAAGCTTCTAAAATATAGATGCCACTTATCGAAAATAAATGTGGATACACTTCTCGAAAGAGAGATGCCACTTAATAAAAATAAAGAGAGATGCCACTTATCGAAAATAATTGTGGATAAACTTCTCGAAACAGAGATTACACTTAACAAAAATAAAGGTGGATAAGCTTCTCGAAAGAGAGATGCCACTTATCAAAAATAAAGGTGGATAAAGTTCTTGAAAGAGATATGCCACTTATCGAAAATAAAGGTGGATAAACTTCTCGAAAGAGAGATGCCACTTATCGAAAATAAAGGTGGATAAACTTCTCGAAAGAGATATGCCACTTATCAAAATAAAGGTGGATAAGCTTCTCGAAAGAGAGATGCCACTTATCGAAAATAAAGGTGGATAAGCTTCTCGAAAGAGAGATGCCACTTATCGAAAATAAAGGTGGATAAGCTTCTCGAAAGAGAGATCCAACTTATCGAAAATAAAGGTGGAGAAGCTTCTCGAAAGAGAGATGCCACTCGTCGAAAATAAAGGTGGATAAGCTTCTCGAAAGAGAGATGCCACTTATCGAAAATAAAGGTGGATAAGCTTCTCGAAAAAGAGATCCCACTTATCGAAAATAAAGGTGGAGAAGCTTCTCGAAAAAGAGATGCCACTCGTCGAAAATAAAGGTGGATAAGCTTCTCGAAGGAGATATGCCACTTATCGAAAATAAAGGTGGATAAGCTTCTCGAAAGAGAGATGCCACTAATCCAAAATAAATGTGGATATGCCTCTCAAAAGTGAGATGCCACTTATCAAAAATAAAGGTGGATAAGCTTCTCGAAAGAGAGATGCCACTTATCGAAAATAAAGGTGGAGAAGCTTCTCGAAAGAGAGATGCCACTCGTCGAAAATAAAGGTGGATAAGCTTCTTGAAAGAGAGATGCCACTTATCGAAAATAAAGGTGGATAAGCTTCTCGAAAGAGAGATGCCACTAATCGAAAATAAAGGTGGATATGCTTCTCGAAAGAGAGATGCCACTTATCAAAAATAAAGGTGGATAAGCTTCTCGAAAGGGAGATGCCACTTATCGAAAATAAAGGTGGATAAGCTTCTCGAAAGAGAGATACCACTTATCGAAAATAAAGGTGGATAAGTTTCTCGAAAGAGAGATGCCACTTATCGAAAATAAAGGCGGATAAGCTTCTCGAAAGAGAGATGCCACTTATCGAAAATAAAGGTGGATAAGCTCTTCGAAAGAGAGATGCTACTTATCAATAATAAAGGTGGATAAGTTTCTCGAAAGAGAGATGCCACCTATCGAAAATAAGGGTGGATAAGCTTCTCGAAAGAGACATGCCACTTATTGAAAATAAAGGTGGATAAGCTTCTCGAAAGAGAGATGCCATGTATCAAAAATAAAGGTAGATAAGCTTCTCAAAAGAGAGATGCCACTTATCAAAAATAAAGGTGGACATGCTTCTCGAAAGAGAGATGCCACTTATCGAAAATAAAGGTGGATAAGTTTCTCAAAAGAGAGATTCCATTTATCGAACGTAAAGGTAGATAAGCTTCTCAAAAGAGAGATGCCACTTATCAAAAATAAAGGTGGATAAGCTTCTCGAAAGAGAGATGCCACTTATCGAAAATAAAGGTGGATAAGCTTCTCGAAAGAGAGATGCCTCTTATCGAAAATAAAGGTGGATAAACCTCTCGAAAGAGATATCCCACTTATCGAAAATAAAGGTGGAGAAGCTTCTCGAAAGAGAGATGCCACTCGTCGAAAATAAAGGTGGATAAGCTTCTCGAAGGAGAGATGCCACTTATCGAAAATAAAGGTGGATAAGCTTCTCGAAAGAGAGATGCCACTAATCGAAAATAAAGGTGGATATGCTTCTCGAAAGTGAGATGCCACTTATCAAAAATAAAGGTGGATAAGCTTCTCGAAAGAGAGATGCCACTTATCGAAAATAAAGGTGGATAAGCTTCTCGAAAGAGAGATGCCACTTATCGAACGTAAAGGTAGATAAGCTTCTCAAAAGAGAGATGCCACTTATCAAAAATAAAGGTGGATAAGCTTCTCGAAAGAGAGATGCCACTTATCGAAAATAAAGGTGGATAAGCTTCTCGAAAGAGAGATGCCACTTATCGAAAATAAAGGTGGATAAACCTCTCGAAAGAGATATGCCACTTATCGAAAATAAAGGTGGATAAGCTTCTCGAAAGAGAGATGCCACTTATCAAAAAGAAAGGTGGATAAGCTTCTCGAAAGAGAGATGCCACTTATCGAAAATAAAGGTGGATAAGCTTCTCGAAAGAGAGATCCCACTTATCGAAAATAAAGGTGGAGAAGCTTCTCGAAAGAGAGATGCCACTCGTCGAAAATAAAGGTGGATAAGCTTCTCGAAGGAGAGATGCCACTTATCAAAAATAAAGGTGGATAAGCTTCTCGAAAGAGAGATGCCACTAATCGAAAATAAAGGTGGATATGCTTCTCGAAAGTGAGATGCCACTTATAAAAAATAAAGGTGGATAAGCTTCTCGAAAGAGAGATGCCACTTATCGAAAATAAAGGTGGATAAGCTTCTCGAAAGAGAGATGCCACTTATCGAACGTAAAGGTAGATAAGCTTCTCAAAAGAGAGATGCCACTTATCAAAAATAAAGGTGGATAAGCTTCTCGAAAGAGAGATGCCACTTATCGAAAATAAAGGTGGATAAGCTTCTCGAAAGAGAGATGCCACTTATCGAAAATAAAGGTGGATAAACCTCTCGAAAGAGATATGCCACTTATCGAAAATAAAGGTGGATAAGCTTCTCGAAAGAGAGATGCCACTTATCAAAAAGAAAGGTGGATAAGCTTCTCGAAAGAGAGATGCCACTTATCGAAAATAAAGGTGGATAAGCTTCTCGAAAGAGAGATCCCACTTATCGAAAATAAAGGTGGAGAAGCTTTTCGAAAGAGAGATTCCACTCGTCGAAAATAAAGGTGGATAAGCTTCTCGAAGGAGAGATGCCACTTATCGAAAATAAAGGTGGATAAGCTTCTCGAAAGAGAGATGCCACTAATCGAAAATAAAGGTGGATATGCTTCTCGAAAGTGAGATGCCACTTATCAAAAATAAAGGTGGATAAGCTTCTCGAAAGAGAGATGCCACTTATCGAAAATGAAGGTGGATAAGCTTCTCGAAAGAGAGATGCCACTTATCGAACGTAAAGGTAGATAAGCTTCTCAAAAGAGAGATGCCACTTATCAAAAATAAAGGTGGATAAGCTTCTCGAAAGAGAGATGCCACTTATCGAAAATAAAGGTGGATAAGCTTCTCGAAAGAGAGATGCCACTTATCGAAAATAAAGGTGGATAAACTTCTCGAAAGAGATATGCCACTTATGGAAAATAAATATGGATAAGCTTCTCGAAAGAGAGATGCCACTTATCGAAAATAAAGGTGGATAAGTTTCTCGAAAGAGAGATGCCACTTATCGAAAATAAAGGTGGATAAGCTTCTCGAAAGAGAGATCCCACTTATCGAAAATAAAGGTGGGGAAGCTTCTCGAAAGAGAGATGCCACTCGTCGAAAATAAAGGTGGATAAGCTTCTCGAAAGAGAGATGCCACTTATCGAAAATAAAGGTGGATAAGCTTCTCGAAAGAGAGATGCCACTAATCGAAAATAAAGGTGGATATGCTTCTCGAAAGAGAGATGCCACTTATCAAAAATAAAGGTGGATAAGCTTCTCGAAAGAGAGATGCCACTTATCAAAAATAAAGGTGGATAAGCTTCTCGAAAGAGAGATACCACTTATCGAAAATAAAGGTAGATAAGCTTCTAAAAGAGAGATGCCACTTATCGAAAATAAATATGGATACACTTCTCGAAAGAGAGATACCACTTAATAAAAATAAAGAGAGATGCCACTTATCGAAAATAATTGTGGATAAACTTCTCGAAACAGAGATTACACTTAACAAAAATAAAGGTGGATAAGCTTCTCGAAAGAGAGATGCCACTTATCAAAAATAAAGGTGGATAAGCTTCTCGAAAGAGAGATGCCACTTATCGAAAATAAAGGTGGATAAGTTTCTCAAAAGAGAGATGCCACTTATCGAAAATAAAGGTGGATAAAGTTCTTGAAAGAGATATGCCACTTATCGAAAATAAAGGTGGATAAGCTTCTCGAAAGAGAGATGCCACTTATCGAAAATAAAGGTGGATAAACTTCTCGAAAGAGAGATGCCACTTATCAAAAATAAAGGTGGATAAGCTTCTCGAAAGAGAGATGCCACTTATCGAAAATAAAGGTGGATAAGCTTCTCGAAAGAGAGATGCCACTTATCGAAAATAAAGGTGGATAAACTTCTCGAAAGAGATATGCCACTTATCGAAAATAAAGGTGGATAAGCTTCTCGAAAGAGAGATGCCACTTATCAAAAATAAAGGTGGATAAGCTTCTCGAAAGAGAGATGCCACTTATCGAAAATAAAGGTGGATAAGCTTCTCGAAAGAGAGATCCCACTTATCGAAAATAAAGGTGGAGAAGCTTCTCGAAAGAGAGATGCCACTTGTTGCACCCCAAAATTTGACCAACATTTATTTATCCTTAAGTGTTTGAAAGTTGATACCCTCATCAGAAAGTTCAAGAGATCCCCAGAGAAGTGGTTTGAAACCAGGGTTGTGTGTTTCATAGCTTGAGAGTTGTGGGTGCCCCTCAGATGATTCTAAGACTTTGAGAATGAACTTGATGTTTTGAGAAAGCCTAGGAGATGTCTTGAAAGCCATCATGAAGCCCAGAGAAGTCATTATGCAAGAGTTCAGAAGATTCAACCATGAATGGTAGAATTAGGGTTTTGACTGGGTCAACCCTAGGTCAACTGAAAATTTGGAGAAGGTTGAGACCTAATCCAAGGGCCATGAGATCATGGAATGATGCATAGAGATGTTATAAAGATGATTCCTAGACTAACTCATCATGATTGAGGAGTTTGAGAAGTTTCAAGTCAGGGTTTCCAAGGATTGTCAGTGAAAAACCCTAATTTGATCCCTATTTTCCAGGCAGTTTTAGCTCTAGATGTGATTGATATCTCATCTTCCCCACAACATGAATGTTGTAGAGCTTGTTCTAAGCTTTAATTTGAGTGGTGGAAGTCCTTGATAGGAGTTACAGAGCTCAAGTTATGTCGTCAGCAAGGTCTTCTCAGGAGGAGCTTTGTTGTTATCCACGATGGATGGTGAAGATTTTGCATCCCCAGTGAACGCGGACGCAGTTAAAAAATACTTTGCTTGAAAGCGACCCGCTGGACAAAAAAGAAAGAGTCCAGGCAAAAAAGGGGCATCCCGGCGAACCAAAAACAGAATAAAAGGTTCGGGCAAAAATTAGGGATATATTGAAAAATGTACACCCGCGAAGTCGAAAACCTACACTGGGCGGCTTCGGCAAAAAAGGGTATCCCGGTGAACTGAAAACCCGTGAAGGGCGGTTCACGCAAAAGTTAGGGATTTGAATAAGCAAATGACTGCGTTCCGCGTATGGACTTTCATTGTTTAGTGGTTCGGAAGACCTGAAGGCCGCTTATCTGAATCAATCTCTTCCAAAGCTGAAGCATCGGAGAAGTATCGAAGTCGAGTGGGTCTTAGAGGGATCAACTCATGGTGTTCGTCTACGCCTCGATTGCCGACATTTGTATATACTGATGTATATTTATGTTTTCTTTTTGCGCGGCTTCCTCATTCCAGGAGTTTGCCTCTGTTGTAAAACATTTTTGCCCATTCAGGGGTTCATCATCAATAAAATGCACATTATTCAGCAATTCTACTTGACTGCTTAGCATTTATCTGTTTTGTTTGCGAATGATAACGCCGATGTTTTTTGATAAAATGCGCATACATAAACTTGCGGGCCTAAGCCCATTGATTGTTGAAACAATTAACTAACTGAACATTGTCACGAGATAATAACCTGGATAGGCCCCTTTGAGGAGGGTATTTTGTCTGTTTGTTTGTGTTGTTGCAGGTGTAGCGCCTCACCAGAAGATGTGCCGTGCGTATCCCCGAAGCAGGATGAGTCCTCCTTCTCCAACAGAGTTCAGTAGTCTCTCCTCCGCAGAATCAGAATCAGAATAGTGAGCATTGATATGTCTCCCCCAGGTAGAGGTGATTCTCTTCCCCAAGCAGATGCGTCCTGAAGGAATGTCACCACATCAGCTGAATCAAGCACCGAAGAATGATGTCGTCTCTCCCCCAGCACCGGGTCACAAGTGCAGAGTTCATAGAAATGATTGAGTACCGAAGCTCGTGTTTTCCCCAGTAAAGTCGTCGAAGCAGGATCTCCCCCGCACCGGGTCACAAGTGCAGGATCAGCAAGAAGCTAGTCGTATACCGAAGTATGCAGTAACTGATGGTGCCAGACTGAAGTCTCCAGTGGAATTGGGTTTCCTCACCAGAGTCGGGCTCTCTCCTGAAGTTTGATGATTCCCTCTTCCCCAGTAGAGTGTTGGAACAGCTGATGTTGTGGTCCCCGGCGGAGTCGTATACTCTCCCCCGAAGTCAGATAATCCTTTCTTCCCCGGCGAAATTGAAATTCCGCACCAGGGTCGCACTCTCCAGTGAAGTAGAATGATTTCCCTCCCCGACTGAGTCTGCAGAAAAGCAGAATCCTTGGAAGTTGATCAGATCATGATCAATTTTCCCCAGCAGAGCGTGGGGCAGCTAATGCTGTATTCCCCCAGAGTCGCACTCTCTCCAGTGAAGCAGAACGATTTCTCCTTCCTCAGCCGAGGTTGCAGATGTCCAAGAGATCCGAATCCTTGGAGGTTGATCAGATCATGATTGGTTTTTCCCCAGTGGAGTGTTGAGCAGCTGAAGTTGGTTCCCCACAGAGCGGTCATCCCCAGAAGAGTAGCCGAGACGGCCGCACAGTTCATTCTCGCGATTGATATCAGCAGATCCAAGTTCTCGTAGAGCTTCATCCCCTGCCGCAGTCAGCTGAAGTTGTTTTCCCTGCAGCAATCAACGGAAGATTAATTCCCCAGACAGAGCCTAATTGATATTGGCGTGTTCACGTTCTCCTCAGCAGGACGATTCCTCTATCTGAGCAGTTATTTCTCCTTGACAGGAGGATTTTCCCCCTTCGGCATTTATTTTGCTGATGGGATCGCATCATTGTGCATGATTGCATAGCATTGTGCATGACTGCATAGCATTTAAACGTTGCATAGCATTGTGCATGACTGCATAGCACTTAAACGTCGCAATAGCATTGTGCATGATTGCATGGCATTTAGCATAACCGCATATCATTCCCATGTGGGGCATAGCGCCAAAGCATACGCATCATAAGCATGATCTAGGTCATCGTCATCCTTATTGTACAGATGTACTACCGAAAGACCGGTTGCTCAGGACGATTCCTGATGTTCTCCCCAGCAAGACCGCTTGCGAGATGATTCTTAAAGACCCCGGTGTGATCCCCACGGTCGCTCGCTCAAGATGATTTTTGAGATCCCCAGCGAAGTCTTCAGTTCAAGATGATTCTCGAATTCCTCAGCAGGGCCGTTTGCTTAAGGTGATTCTTAAGACCCCAGTACAGCTTCCCGAATAGTTTGCTCAGGACGATTCTCGGGCTCCCCAATAGCGTCTCCAGCAGGAGTTGCCCAGGAAGATTCCTGGAATTCCCAACAGAATGTTTGCTCCAGAAAGGTTATTAGTTCAGGACGATTCTTGAAGATGCCCGGCGAAGTTTGTTTGTTCAAGATGATTCTTGAAGCCCTGAGCAGCATGATATGTCTGCTCCAACAATGATGTCTAATCTGAAGATGGATCTCGTAAGCACCTGAAGGCGATATCGGAAAGTTCCTGTGAGTTCAGATTTCCGTGTTGATGAATCAACGGGTGGCTGAAGACAAGGTTCCAGGGTTGTAGATACAACAGAGTGATTCGTGTGAGTCTGAAGACCAAGTCAGTTATCCTGAGGAGATGATTGATTGCGATCAAGTGAATAGTGTTTCTTCTGACTGAAGTCGGAAATGTTTCTCCAGCTGAAGCGGAGTTTTGCCTGAAGGCAAAATGTTGAATCCCCATAGAGTCATGAATGGCTCAGGATACCGTTTCTCTGACTGAAGTCATAGATTTCCCAAGCTGAAGCGAAGGTGCCTGGAGGGCAAGGTTATCCCCAAGGTCATGAATGACCTAGGATTCATTTTTCGGACTGAAGGCCGAAGTATATCCCTGACTGAAGTCTAGGATGCTCTATAGCAGAGGTGGAGTTGCCTGAAGGCAGATCCATGTATCCTTGAAGGCCAAGGATCATTTGCTTCAGACTGAAGTCGAAGATACCTCCTGCAGAGTTGTCGACAGGCAAAGTTTACATCCTTGAAGGCCAAGGATGCTTATCTTCAGAAATACTTGAAGATCCTTTCTAGCAGAAGCTGGAAGTGGCCAGGGGCCAGGGTTTCATATAGTTCTGATGTTGAAGTTCTACAGTGGGATCATTGTGCAGTAGTATTCCGATGTTCGTTATGGTTCTGAGGGTGAACCCCAGATCAGAGTGTGCTTGGTTGAGTCTCTCATCCCCAGCGGAGTAGTTTCAAATACGCAAGTGTACCTTTTGTTCCGTTTACCAGGGGTGAACCCCAGGTCAGAGTTGTTCAGTGTTGTATTTTCTCCAGCGGCAATGCGGGGTATTTTGATTATCCGACGGCGAGGTCAGATTATGTTTGTGTCCGGCGGCGAGGTTGGATGTTTGGATTTGACGGCGAGGTCAGATTATGTTTGTTTCCGGCAGCGAGGTTGGATGTTTGTTTGACGGCAATGTCAGACTCCTTAAATCCCCAGCAGAGATGATGTTGGTACGACGGCGATGTCGAGTGTCTCCCAGAATGATGTTTGTTTCCGGCGGCGATGTCAGATCAGTATCTCTCCAGCTAGTTGTTGAGCAGCTAGTGTTGCAGTGTTCGAAGGTTTGTTCTCCGCAGAGTATCATGTGGTCGTGCAGTTGGCAAATTTTCGGGTTTACCGATATTCAACCGTCTCGTACCTTGATTGGTTGAGAGCCGTTCGCTTCTCACCCAGTCAGGTTCAAGCCGTTTGAATAGGGGCAGCTGTTGCACCCCAAAATTTGACCAACATTTATTTATCCTTAAGTGTTTGAAAGTTGATACCCTCATCAGAAAGTTCAAGAGATCCCCAGAGAAGTGGTTTGAAACCAGGGTTGTGTGTTTCATAGCTTGAGAGTTGTGGGTGCCCCTCAGATGATTCTGAGACTTTGAGAATGAACTTGATGTTTTGAGAAAGCCTAGGAGATGTCTTGAAAGCCATCATGAAGCCCAGAGAAGTCATTATGCAAGAGTTCAGAAGATTCAACCATGAATGGTAGAATTAGGGTTTTGACTGGGTCAACCCTAGGTCAACTGAAAATTTGGAGAAGGTTGAGACCTAATCCAAGGGCCATGAGATCATGGAATGATGCATAGAGATGTTATAAAGATGATTCCTAGACCAACTCATCATGATTGAGGAGTTTGAGAAGTTTCAAGTCAGGGTTTCCAAGGATTGTCAGTGAAAAACCCTAATTTGATCCCTATTTTCCAGGCAGTTTTAGCTCTAGATGTGATTGATATCTCATCTTCCCCACAACATGAATGTTGTAGAGCTTGTTCTAAGCTTTAATTTGAGTGGTGGAAGTCCTTGATAGGAGTTACAGAGCTCAAGTTATGGTTTTGACAAATTACAGGTCAGCAGAGGTGTGTGAATCTGGGTCCTTGAAAGTCACCCAACTTGCAGACAACTTTTGCCCTAGTAGGATGACTCCTATGATTTCTTGGTCAACATGAATGTTGAAGAGCACCTTCTTAGCTTTAATTTGAGTGGTAGAAGTCCTTGATTGGATTTGTGGAACTCAACTTATGGTTTGAACAAGGCAGGGGTATTTTGGTCATTTGTCAGTTATAGGTCATTTTAGCCAATGCCTAAAACTCCTATTTCCAAGCCTCAAATGAAAAAACTCAAAACATGAAAGTTGCTCAAAATGTGATTTTAAGTCTAGAAAGAAGGTCACAAATTGTTGTAAAAGCTCATGGCACAAGATTACATGATTGGTCAAAAATGAACTAAAAAAGGCTTATAACTTTGAAAAGTTGAAATTGAAAAGTGATTTGGGAGATCCACAAATCCAAAATAGGTCATCCAATATATCATTTTAATTGGAAAAACCATTTTGAGAACATTGGTTTAGCTAGAATTTTCATTTGAGGTCTAAAAATGGGTGATGCTTTGAAAAGTTATTACTTGAAAAAGAAGGCAATGTTGAAAAACCCTACACAAGCCAAAGATACACTTGTTTTTCACTCATCCCTTCTCAATATCTCATGAAATGATATTTTAAGACTAAATTGCAAGGCATAACATATGAGATATGAGATAACCAATATGGCATGTCATGAGAATTTCAAGAAACTTCCATCACATTCTAGATGAATCTAGAAGCATCCAATAATCATTATAAAGAGAGTGCATCAGAAAGTGATCAAGGTTGGTGATAGAGAGTCAAGTCAGAGGAGAGAGAGAGAGAGATAGCCATTAAAGCTCTTGCTTCAAGTTCAAGCAATCCAAGATATCTTGCACTACAAGCCATCTCCTTCACAACCATTGCAAACAGAAGACTGGTGATCATCCAAGGATCATCTAGAAGCAATTCCAAGGCTTGAATCGTGCTCTACATCACTCCACCATAACCTCTTGACAGGTTCCTTCTCCATCTTATTTCTCTTGAATTATATGGTCTTGCTTAGTTTTAGAGGTATAGGAAGGTTGTACTAGGCTAGATGATTAAACCCTAGGAGTCCTAGCTCATTCCATGACAATGCATAACAGAACCATGAATCTTTAATCTCCAAGAATTGTGTAGATTGTTAGTTTTAGGCACTAAGAACTGGTTTAGAATAGCTAGGGTGGCATGAAGAGTATCTGTACACCATTAGAATCAAGACTAGTGAAGGTTGATCTCAGTTGATTTCATTTGAACCATGATCTTTAATCCCTCTGTTAGAGCAACCTAGGTAGAGTTAATAAAAAGTGTATGTGTGGCTGTGTTCCTCGTGAGTAGTAGATGATTTTTCGTTTTTGAATCGTGTCGAACCATGGCCTGAGCAGAGAGATAGAGGAGCTCGAATCTTGGTGCATGGAGGTGGGGGTTCTGAAAACCCTAAGTTTTGGTGGGGACGATGAAGGAGAGTCCTTGGATTCGTTCCAGATTTTGACTCATTATTCAGATCCAACGGCTGTGATTAAGTCTGAAAATTGGAGGGAAGATTCAAATTAATCCATACGCAGTCGTTTCATTAAACCAGCCACGCTGGGCTCAATGCGCTATTCGCACCCCCCCCCCCTTTTTGCTGGCCCATCCAAATATAACTAGCGAGAGTTGCTGTTCATACCCCCCCTCCCTTTAATTAATTTAAATTGTTTTAATTTTCTTCTTTTATTTTTTCTGTTTTAATTAACTCATAAATAAATGATAAAAAATGACTTTTTAATGCTTCTTTTTTCTATGATTAGATCATTTTGTGTAGAAAATTATAAAAATAAAAATGGGATTTTATTTTTTAGTCTAGTATTTTTAATAGATTTTCCAAATAAATAGCTTTTAAATAGTCTTAAGTTGGTATTTGATTTTGTAGGAATTGTTTTAGGACCTTCCCTTAGGGTTTTTAACCCATTCTTTTTTGTGCAAATAGATGATGAATCATAGTTCCCCATAGGAGTTTTTCTAGATTTTTAGAAATTAAATTTTGATTAGTTTAATTAGGGTAGATGTAGGGTATCCTGATTAGGGTTTAGATTGTGCATAGGTGAAGATTCACTTTCTTTGATTGAGTTTTATCTTGATTTTTAGGTAGAGGCCTATGTAGATGTTATGAGTAGGTGTTGAGGACCCTTGTGAATAATTGTTAGATTTTTCCCCATTAGTTTAGTATTTTTAGGTATTTTCTGAAGTTGCCTGTTGATTTTGTCTCCCTTGTGGTTATCTGTCCATCTTTGGGGTTCATTGTGAGGAATTTGTTGTGGGGCTTGTGTTGTCTTGAAGACCTTGATGGAGAGCATCATGAAGAGAAGAATGTAGATCAAGATTCAGAGACCCGGAGCTTGGATTGTTCCCTGTCTGTGAGGTTTGAGATCCTGAAGTGTGAAGGAAGTTCATGGTACTTTCCTGAGGAAGGCACTATGAATGACTTTCATTCTTCCTTCTCACCTCTTTCTCAAGTATCCAATGATGTTGGAGCCAACTTGTGAGTTTAATTTCTCCTGAGGAGGAATGTAAACTGATCACCTGTTGTTGAGCCACATGGGATACAACTCCTAAGTGGAAGCCTCCTAGTACTTTCCTGAGGAAGGTCCTATGGGTCTATTCACTTAGTTCCCTTAGTTTACCTAGGATTTCTCAAGTATCCAATGATGTTGGAGCCAACTTGTGAGTTTAATTTCTCCTGAGGAGGAATGTAAACTGATCACAGTTGTTGAGCCACATAGGATACAACTCCTAAGTGGAAGCCTCCTAGTACTTTCCTGAGGAAGGTCCTATGAGTCTGTTCATTTAGTTCCACTAGTTCAGATAGGATTTCCTAAATATCCAGTGATGTTGGAGCCTGCTTGTGAGTTTAATTTCTCCTGAGGAGGAATATAAACTGATCACAGTGGTTGAGCCACATAGGGTATGACTCCTGAGTAGTCACCTCCTAGTGCTTTCCTGAGGAAGACACTATGAGTCTGCTTACTTAGCTCCCTTTCTTTGGTAAGCTTGTTCTGAAGCTTGAAGACTGGGATTGATTTCTCTTGGTTAGAGTTTTGCTTTAGGGCTTTGCTTAGATTTGATCAGGATTCTGTGTTAGGATTAGGATTAGAGAGTAGATGATTCTTTCTCAAGTGTGTTTTGTTTGCCTGATGGCACTTCATCCTTTATCTGTTATTGCTTGATAGCATGTTGTTTATTTTCAGTATGATTACTGTTATTTCATGAATGGCTTGAGGTCGAGATGAGCTTGTGGAGGCTGAAGCCCCACACACATTTCCTCCCTCACTTGCATTGCATGCATTTTACTGTTAAAGCTGATGCTTTTGTCTGTTTTGGTGTATCATTGACATGATCCCTTAGGACTCTCATTTCCTCAGATGAGGAGTTGATGATAGACTTTTAGGTTGAAACCTATGCATGACAACATCTAGGAGTTCCCTGTTCAAACCTCAACCATAGGATGAATCCATGGCATGATAACAGTAGGACTTGATAGTCTCCCTCCTAGTTGAGCCATTTTCTCCCGTAGTTTCCCGAACTACGTTTGCTCTGATCTTTCATACCAGACGAAAGTACGTAGGCATAGGATGCGATGTCCTAGCGAGCAACCTTCCCCCATAACCCGTGGTTAGCCGAACTACGTTGACTCTGATTTCTCATTCTCTGATGAGAATACGTAGGCATAAAGCGCGACGCTTTGCCGAGTCATTTTTTCTTTTCTTTGTCAGCCAGCCTTGATAGGTAGATAGATTATAACCAACCCGTCCAAGTAAGCAAACAAGCGAGGATCCCGTCGAGTACGATGGACGTGAGGGGTGCTAATACCTTCCCCTTGCGTAACCGACTCCCGAACCCAGACAATGGTTGCGATGACCTTGTCTTACCCCTTTTTCGTCAGGTTTTTCCCGATCGTTTCCTTTCCCGCTCTGAGGGATAAATAACGAAAGGTGGCGACTCTTCTGTCATGCCGGCACCTTATTTTCGCGCGAGCGACACCACTCGTCGAAAATAAAGGTGGATAAGCTTCTCGAAGGAGAGATGCCACTTATAGAAAATAAAGGTGGATAAGCTTCTCGAAAGAGAGATGCCACTAATCGAAAATAAAGGTGGATATGCTTCTCGAAAGTGAGATGCCACTTATCAAAAATAAAGGTGGATAAGCTTCTCGAAAGAGAGATGCCACTTATCGAAAATGAAGGTGGATAAGCTTCTCGAAAGAGAGATGCCACTTATCGAACGTAAAGGTAGATAAGCTTCTCAAAAGAGAGATGCCACTTATCAAAAATAAAGGTGGATAAGCTTCTCGAAAGAGAGATGCCACTTATCGAAAATAAAGGTGGATAAGCTTCTCGAAAGAGAGATGCCACTTATCGAAAATAAAGGTGGATAAACTTCTCGAAAGAGATATGCCACTTATGGAAAATAAATATGGATAAGCTTCTCGAAAGAGAGATGCCACTTATCGAAAATAAAGGTGGATAAGCTTCTCGAAAGAGAGATGCCACTTATCGAAAATAAAGGTGGATAAGCTTCTCGAAAGAGAGATCCCACTTATCGAAAATAAAGGTGGGGAAGCTTCTCGAAAGAGAGATGCCACTCGTCGAAAATAAAGGTGGATAAGCTTCTCGAAAGAGAGATGACACTTATCGAAAATAAAGGTGGATAAGCTTCTCGAAAGAGAGATGCCACTAATCGAAAATAAAAGTGGATATGCTTCTCGAAAGAGAGATGCCACTTATCAAAAATAAAGGTGGATAAGCTTCTCGAAAGAGAGATGCCACTTATCAAAAATAAAGGTGGATAAGCTTCTCGAAAGAGAGATACCACTTATCGAAAATAAAGGTAGATAAGCTTCTAAAAGATAGATGCCACTTATCGAAAATAAATGTGGATACACTTCTCGAAAGAGAGATGCCACTTAATAAAAATAAAGAGAGATGCCACTTATCGAAAATAATTGTGGATAAACTTCTCGAAACAGAGATTACACTTAACAAAAATAAAGGTGGATAAGCTTCTCGAAAGAGAGATGCCACTTATCAAAAATAAAGGTGGATAAGCTTCTCGAAAGAGAGATGCCACTTATCGAAAATTAAGGTGAATAAGTTTCTCAAAAGAGAGATGCCACTTATCGAAAATAAAGGTGGATAAAGTTCTTGAAAGAGATATGCCACTTATCGAAAATAAAGGTGGATAAACTTCTCGAAAGAGAGATGCCACTTATCGAAAATAATTGTGGATAAACTTCTCGAAAGAGAGATGCCACTTATCAAAAATAAAGGTGGATAAGCTTCTCGAAAGAGAGATGCCACTTATCGAAAATAAAGGTGGATAAGCTTCTCGAAAGAGAGATGCCACTTATCGAAAATAAAGGTGGATAAACTTCTCGAAAGAGATATGCCACTTATCGAAAATAAAGGTGGATAAGCTTCTCGAAAGAGAGATGCCACTTATCAAAAATAAAGGTGGATAAGCTTCTCGAAAGAGAGATGCCACTTATCGAAAATAAAGGTGGATAAGCTTCTCGAAAGAGAGATCCCACTTATCGAAAATAAAGGTGGAGAAGCTTCTCGAAAGAGAGATGCCACTCGTCGAAAATAAAGGTGGATAAGCTTCTCGAAGGAGAGATGCCACTTATCGAAAATAAAGGTGGATAAGCTTCTCGAAAGAGAGATGCCACTAATCGAAAATAAAGGTGGATATGCTTCTCGAAAGTGAGATGCCACTTATCAAAAATAAAGGTGGATAAGCTTCTCGAAAGAGAGATGCCACTTATCGAAAATGAAGGTGGATAAGCTTCTCGAAAGAGAGATGCCACTTATCGAACGTAAAGGTAGATAAGCTTCTCAAAAGAGAGATGCCACTTATCAAAAATAAAGGTGGATAAGCTTCTCGAAAGAGAGATGCCACTTATCGAAAATAAAGGTGGATAAGCTTCTCGAAAGAGAGATGCCACTTATCGAAAATAAAGGTGGATAAACTTCTCGAAAGAGATATGCCACTTATGGAAAATAAATATGGATAAGCTTCTCGAAAGAGAGATGCCACTTATCGAAAATAAAGGTGGATAAGCTTCTCGAAAGAGAGATGCCACTTATCGAAAATAAAGGTGGATAAGCTTCTCGAAAGAGAGATCCCACTTATCGAAAATAAAGGTGGGGAAGCTTCTCGAAAGAGAGATGCCACTCATCGAAAATAAAGGTGGATAAGCTTCTCGAAAGAGAGATGCCACTTATCGAAAATAAAGGTGGATAAGCTTCTCGAAAGAGAGATGCCACTAATCGAAAATAAAGGTGGATATGCTTCTCGAAAGAGAGATGCCACTTATCAAAAATAAAGGTGGATAAGCTTCTCGAAAGAGAGATGCCACTTATCAAAAATAAAGGTGGATAAGCTTCTCGAAAGAGAGATACCACTTATCGAAAATAAAGGTAGATAAGCTTCTAAAAGATAGATGCCACTTATCGAAAATAAATGTGGATACACTTCTCGAAAGAGAGATGCCACTTAATAAAAATAAAGAGAGATGCCACTTATCGAAAATAATTGTGGATAAACTTCTCGAAACAGAGATTACACTTAACAAAAATAAAGGTGGATAAGCTTCTCGAAAGAGAGATGCCACTTATCAAAACTAAAGGTGGATAAGCTTCTCGAAAGAGAGATGCCACTTATCGAAAATAAAGGTGAATAAGTTTCTCAAAAGAGAGATGCCACTTATCGAAAATAAAGGTGGATAAAGTTCTTGAAAGAGATATGCCACTTATCGAAAATAAAGGTGGATAAACTTCTCGAAAGAGAGATGCCACTTATCGAAAATAATTGTGGATAAACTTCTCGAAAGAGAGATGCCACTTATCAAAAATAAAGGTGGATAAGCTTCTCGAAAGAGAGATGCCACTTATCGAAAATAAAGGTGGATAAGCTTCTCGAAAGAGAGATGCCACTTATCGAAAATAAAGGTGGATAAACTTCTCGAAAGAGATATGCCACTTATCGAAAATAAAGGTGGATAAGCTTCTCGAAAGAGAGATGCCACTTATCAAAAATAAAGGTGGATAAGCTTCTCGAAAGAGAGATGCCACTTATCGAAAATAAAGGTGGATAAGCTTCTCGAAAGAGAGATCCCACTTATCGAAAATAAAGGTGGAGAAGCTTCTCGAAAGAGAGATGCCACTCGTCGAAAATAAAGGTGGATAAGCTTCTCGAAGGAGAGATGCCACTTATCGAAAATAAAGGTGGATAAGCTTCTCGAAAGAGAGATGCCACTAATCGAAAATAAAGGTGGATATGCTTCTCGAAAGTGAGATGCCACTTATCAAAAATAAAGGTGGATAAGCTTCTCGAAAGAGAGATGCCACTTATCGAAAATGAAGGTGGATAAGCTTCTCGAAAGAGAGATGCCACTTATCGAACGTAAAGGTAGATAAGCTTCTCAAAAGAGAGATGCCACTTATCAAAAATAAAGGTGGATAAGCTTCTCGAAAGAGAGATGCCACTTATCGAAAATAAAGGTGGATAAGCTTCTCGAAAGAGAGATGCCACTTATCGAAAATAAAGGTGGATAAACTTCTCGAAAGAGATATGCCACTTATGGAAAATAAATATGGATAAGCTTCTCGAAAGAGAGATGCCACTTATCGAAAATAAAGGTGGATAAGCTTCTCGAAAGAGAGATGCCACTTATCGAAAATAAAGGTGGATAAGCTTCTCGAAAGAGAGATCCCACTTATCGAAAATAAAGGTGGGGAAGCTTCTCGAAAGAGAGATGCCACTCATCAAAAATAAAGGTGGATAAGCTTCTCGAAAGAGAGATGCCACTTATCGAAAATAAAGGTGGATAAGCTTCTCGAAAGAGAGATGCCACTAATCGAAAATAAAGGTGGATATGCTTCTCGAAAGAGAGATGCCACTTATCAAAAATAAAGGTGGATAAGCTTCTCGAAAGAGAGATGCCACTTATCAAAAATAAAGGTGGATAAGCTTCTCGAAAGAGAGATACCACTTATCGAAAATAAAGGTAGATAAGCTTCTAAAATTTAGATGCCACTTATCGAAAATAAATGTGGATACACTTCTCGAAAGAGAGATGCCACTTAATAAAAATAAAGAGAGATGCCACTTATCGAAAATAATTGTGGATAAACTTCTCGAAACAGAGATTACACTTAACAAAAATAAAGGTGGATAAGCTTCTCGAAAGAGAGATGCCACTTATCAAAAATAAAGGTGGATAAGCTTCTCGAAAGAGAGATGCCACTTATCGAAAATAAAGGTGAATAAGTTTCTCAAAAGAGAGATGCCACTTATCGAAAATAAAGGTGGATAAAGTTCTTGAAAGAGATATGCCACTTATCGAAAATAAAGGTGGATAAACTTCTTGAAAGAGAGATGCCACTTATCGAAAATAAAGGTGGATAAACTTCTCGAAAGAGATATGCCACTTATCAAAATAAAGGTGGATAAGCTTCTCGAAAGAGAGATGCCACTTATCGAAAATAAAGGTGGATAAGCTTCTCGAAAGAGAGATGCCACTTATCGAAAATAAAGGTGAATAAGTTTCTCAAAAGAGAGATGCCACTTATCGAAAATAAAGGTGGATAAAGTTCTTGAAAGAGATATGCCACTTATCGAAAATAAAGGTGGATAAACTTCTCGAAAGAGAGATGCCACTTATCGAAAATAATTGTGGATAAACTTCTCGAAAGAGAGATGCCACTTATCAAAAATAAAGGTGGATAAGCTTCTCGAAAGAGAGATGCCACTTATCGAAAATAAAGGTGGATAAGCTTCTCGAAAGAGAGATGCCACTTATCGAAAATAAAGGTGGATAAACTTCTCGAAAGAGATATGCCACTTATCGAAAATAAAGGTGGATAAGCTTCTCGAAAGAGAGATGCCACTTATCAAAAATAAAGGTGGATAAGCTTCTCGAAAGAGAGATGCCACTTATCGAAAATAAAGGTGGATAAGCTTCTCGAAAGAGAGATCCCACTTATCGAAAATAAAGGTGGAGAAGCTTCTCGAAAGAGAGATGCCACTCGTCGAAAATAAAGGTGGATAAGCTTCTCGAAGGAGAGATGCCACTTATCGAAAATAAAGGTGGATAAGCTTCTCGAAAGAGAGATGCCACTAATCGAAAATAAAGGTGGATATGCTTCTCGAAAGTGAGATGCCACTTATCAAAAATAAAGGTGGATAAGCTTCTCGAAAGAGAGATGCCACTTATCGAAAATGAAGGTGGATAAGCTTCTCGAAAGAGAGATGCCACTTATCGAACGTAAAGGTAGATAAGCTTCTCAAAAGAGAGATGCCACTTATCAAAAATAAAGGTGGATAAGCTTCTCGAAAGAGAGATGCCACTTATCGAAAATAAAGGTGGATAAGCTTCTCGAAAGAGAGATGCCACTTATCGAAAATAAAGGTGGATAAACTTCTCGAAAGAGATATGCCACTTATGGAAAATAAATATGGATAAGCTTCTCGAAAGAGAGATGCCACTTATCGAAAATAAAGGTGGATAAGCTTCTCGAAAGAGAGATGCCACTTATCGAAAATAAAGGTGGATAAGCTTCTCGAAAGAGAGATCCCACTTATCGAAAATAAAGGTGGGGAAGCTTCTCGAAAGAGAGATGCCACTCATCAAAAATAAAGGTGGATAAGCTTCTCGAAAGAGAGATGCCACTTATCGAAAATAAAGGTGGATAAGCTTCTCGAAAGAGAGATGCCACTAATCGAAAATAAAGGTGGATATGCTTCTCGAAAGAGAGATGCCACTTATCAAAAATAAAGGTGGATAAGCTTCTCGAAAGAGAGATGCCACTTATCAAAAATAAAGGTGGATAAGCTTCTCGAAAGAGAGATACCACTTATCGAAAATAAAGGTAGATAAGCTTCTAAAAGATAGATGCCACTTATCGAAAATAAATGTGGATACACTTCTCGAAAGAGAGATGCCACTTAATAAAAATAAAGAGAGATGCCACTTATCGAAAATAATTGTGGATAAACTTCTCGAAACAGAGATTACACTTAACAAAAATAAAGGTGGATAAGCTTCTCGAAAGAGAGATGCCACTTATCAAAAATAAAGGTGGATAAGCTTCTCGAAAGAGAGATGCCACTTATCGAAAATAAAGGTGAATAAGTTTCTCAAAAGAGAGATGCCACTTATCGAAAATAAAGGTGGATAAAGTTCTTGAAAGAGATATGCCACTTATCGAAAATAAAGGTGGATAAACTTCTTGAAAGAGAGATGCCACTTATCGAAAATAAAGGTGGATAAACTTCTCGAAAGAGATATGCCACTTATCAAAATAAAGGTGGATAAGCTTCTCGAAAGAGAGATGCCACTTATCAAAACTAAAGGTGGATAAGCTTCTCGAAAGAGAGATGCCACTTATCGAAAATAAAGGTGAATAAGTTTCTCAAAAGAGAGATGCCACTTATCGAAAATAAAGGTGGATAAAGTTCTTGAAAGAGATATGCCACTTATCGAAAATAAAGGTGGATAAACTTCTCGAAAGAGAGATGCCACTTATCGAAAATAATTGTGGATAAACTTCTCGAAAGAGAGATGCCACTTATCAAAAATAAAGGTGGATAAGCTTCTCGAAAGAGAGATGCCACTTATCGAAAATAAAGGTGGATAAGCTTCTCGAAAGAGAGATGCCACTTATCGAAAATAAAGGTGGATAAACTTCTCGAAAGAGATATGCCACTTATCGAAAATAAAGGTGGATAAGCTTCTCGAAAGAGAGATGCCACTTATCAAAAATAAAGGTGGATAAGCTTCTCGAAAGAGAGATGCCACTTATCGAAAATAAAGGTGGATAAGCTTCTCGAAAGAGAGATCCCACTTATCGAAAATAAAGGTGGAGAAGCTTCTCGAAAGAGAGATGCCACTCGTCGAAAATAAAGGTGGATAAGCTTCTCGAAGGAGAGATGCCACTTATCGAAAATAAAGGTGGATAAGCTTCTCGAAAGAGAGATGCCACTAATCGAAAATAAAGGTGGATATGCTTCTCGAAAGTGAGATGCCACTTATCAAAAATAAAGGTGGATAAGCTTCTCGAAAGAGAGATGCCACTTATCGAAAATGAAGGTGGATAAGCTTCTCGAAAGAGAGATGCCACTTATCGAACGTAAAGGTAGATAAGCTTCTCAAAAGAGAGATGCCACTTATCAAAAATAAAGGTGGATAAGCTTCTCGAAAGAGAGATGCCACTTATCGAAAATAAAGGTGGATAAGCTTCTCGAAAGAGAGATGCCACTTATCGAAAATAAAGGTGGATAAACTTCTCGAAAGAGATATGCCACTTATGGAAAATAAATATGGATAAGCTTCTCGAAAGAGAGATGCCACTTATCGAAAATAAAGGTGGATAAGCTTCTCGAAAGAGAGATGCCACTTATCGAAAATAAAGGTGGATAAGCTTCTCGAAAGAGAGATCCCACTTATCGAAAATAAAGGTGGGGAAGCTTCTCGAAAGAGAGATGCCACTCATCAAAAATAAAGGTGGATAAGCTTCTCGAAAGAGAGATGCCACTTATCGAAAATAAAGGTGGATAAGCTTCTCGAAAGAGAGATGCCACTAATCGAAAATAAAGGTGGATATGCTTCTCGAAAGAGAGATGCCACTTATCAAAAATAAAGGTGGATAAGCTTCTCGAAAGAGAGATGCCACTTATCAAAAATAAAGGTGGATAAGCTTCTCGAAAGAGAGATACCACTTATCGAAAATAAAGGTAGATAAGCTTCTAAAAGATAGATGCCACTTATCGAAAATAAATGTGGATACACTTCTCGAAAGAGAGATGCCACTTAATAAAAATAAAGAGAGATGCCACTTATCGAAAATAATTGTGGATAAACTTCTCGAAACAGAGATTACACTTAACAAAAATAAAGGTGGATAAGCTTCTCGAAAGAGAGATGCCACTTATCAAAAATAAAGGTGGATAAGCTTCTCGAAAGAGAGATGCCACTTATCGAAAATAAAGGTGAATAAGTTTCTCAAAAGAGAGATGCCACTTATCGAAAATAAAGGTGGATAAAGTTCTTGAAAGAGATATGCCACTTATCGAAAATAAAGGTGGATAAACTTCTTGAAAGAGAGATGCCACTTATCGAAAATAAAGGTGGATAAACTTCTCGAAAGAGATATGCCACTTATCAAAATAAAGGTGGATAAGCTTCTCGAAAGAGAGATGCCACTTATCGAAAATAAAGGTGGATAAGCTTCTCGAAAGAGAGATGCCACTTATCGAAAATAAAGGTGGATAAGCTTCTCGAAAGAGAGATCCAACTTATCGAAAATAAAGGTGGAGAAGCTTCTCGAAAGAGAGATGCCACTCGTCGAAAATAAAGGTGGATAAGCTTCTCGAAAGAGAGATGCCACTTATCGAAAATAAAGGTGGATAAGCTTCTCGAAAAAGAGATCCCACTTATCGAAAATAAAGGTGGAGAAGCTTCTCGAAAAAGAGATGCCACTCGTCGAAAATAAAGGTGGATAAGCTTCTCGAAGGAGATATGCCACTTATCGAAAATAAAGGTGGATAAGCTTCTCGAAAGAGAGATGCCACTAATCCAAAATAAATGTGGATATGCCTTTCAAAAGTGAGATGCCACTTATCAAAAATAAAGGTGGATAAGCTTCTCGAAAGAGAGATACCACTTATCGAAAATAAAGGTGGAGAAGCTTCTCGAAAGAGAGATGCCACTCGTCGAAAATAAAGGTGGATAAGCTTCTCGAAAGAGAGATGCCACTTATCGAAAATAAAGGTGGATAAGCTTCTCGAAAGAGAGATGCCACTAATCGAAAATAAAGGTGGATATGCTTCTCGAAAGAGAGATGCCACTTATCAAAAATAAAGGTGGATAAGCTTCTCGAAAGGGAGATGCCACTTATCGAAAATAAAGGTGGATAAGCTTCTCGAAAGAGAGATACCACTTATCGAAAATAAAGGTGGATAAGTTTCTCGAAAGAGAGATGCCACTTATCGAAAATAAAAGCGGATAAGCTTCTCGAAAGAGAGATGCCACTTATCGAAAATAAAGGTGGATAAGCTCTTCGAAAGAGAGATGCTACTTATCAATAATAAAGGTGGATAAGTTTCTCGAAAGAGAGATGCCACCTATCGAAAATAATGGTGGATAAGCTTCTCGAAAGAGACATGCCACTTATTGAAAATAAAGGTGGATAAGCTTCTCGAAAGAGAGATGCCATGTATCAAAAATAAAGGTAGATAAGCTTCTCAAAAGAGAGATGCCACTTATCAAAAATAAAGGTGGACATGCTTCTCGAAAGAGAGATGCCAATTATCGAAAATAAAGGTGGATAAGTTTATCAAAAGAGAGATTCCATTTATCGAACGTAAAGGTAGATAAGCTTCTCAAAAGAGAGATGCCACTTATCAAAAATAAAGGTGGATAAGCTTCTCGAAAGAGAGATGCCACTTATCGAAAATAAAGGTGGATAAGCTTCTCGAAAGAGAGATGCCACTTATCGAAAATAAAGGTGGATAAACTTCTCGAAAGAGATATGCCACTTATCGAAAATAAAGGTGGATAAGCATCTCAAAAGAGAGATGCCACTTATCGAAAATTAAGGTGGACAAGCTTCTCGAAAGAGAGATGCCACTTATCGAAAATAAAGGTGGATAAGCTTCTCGAAGGAGATATGCCACTTATCGAAAATAAAGGTGGATAAGCTTCTCGAAAGAGAGATGCCACTAATCCAAAATAAATGTGGATATGCCTTTCAAAAGTGAGATGCCACTTATCAAAAATAAAGGTGGATAAGCTTCTCGAAAGAGAGATACCACTTATCGAAAATAAAGGTGGAGAAGCTTCTCGAAAGAGAGATGCCACTCGTCGAAAATAAAGGTGGATAAGCTTCTCGAAAGAGAGATGCCACTTATCGAAAATAAAGGTGGATAAGCTTCTCGAAAGAGAGATGCCACTAATCGAAAATAAAGGTGGATATGCTTCTCGAAAGAGAGATGCCACTTATCAAAAATAAAGGTGGATAAGCTTCTCGAAAGGGAGATGCCACTTATCGAAAATAAAGGTGGATAAGCTTCTCGAAAGAGAGATACCACTTATCGAAAATAAAGGTGGATAAGTTTCTCGAAAGAGAGATGCCACTTATCGAAAATAAAAGCGGATAAGCTTCTCGAAAGAGAGATGCCACTTATCGAAAATAAAGGTGGATAAGCTCTTCGAAAGAGAGATGCTACTTATCAATAATAAAGGTGGATAAGTTTCTCGAAAGAGAGATGCCACCTATCGAAAATAATGGTGGATAAGCTTCTCGAAAGAGACATGCCACTTATTGAAAATAAAGGTGGATAAGCTTCTCGAAAGAGAGATGCCATGTATCAAAAATAAAGGTAGATAAGCTTCTCAAAAGAGAGATGCCACTTATCAAAAATAAAGGTGGACATGCTTCTCGAAAGAGAGATGCCAATTATCGAAAATAAAGGTGGATAAGTTTATCAAAAGAGAGATTCCATTTATCGAACGTAAAGGTAGATAAGCTTCTCAAAAGAGAGATGCCACTTATCAAAAATAAAGGTGGATAAGCTTCTCGAAAGAGAGATGCCACTTATCGAAAATAAAGGTGGATAAGCTTCTCGAAAGAGAGATGCCACTTATCGAAAATAAAGGTGGATAAACTTCTCGAAAGAGATATGCCACTTATCGAAAATAAAGGTGGATAAGCTTCTCGAAAGAGAGATGCCACTTATCGAAAATAAAGGTGGATAAGCTTCTCGAAAGAAAGATGCCACTTATCGAAAATAAAGGTGGATAAGCTTCTCGAAAGAGAGATCCCACTTATCGAAAATAAAGGTGGATAAGCTTCTCGAAAGAGAGATGCCACTTATCGAAAATAAAGGTGGATAAGCTTCTCGAAAGAGAGATGCCACTTATCGAAAATAAAGGTGGATAAGCTTCTCGAAAGAGAGACGCCACTAATAGAAAATAAAGGTGGATATGCTTCTCGAAAGAGAGATGCCACTTATCAAAAATAAAGGTGGATAAGCTTCTCGAAAGAGAGATACCACTTATCGAAAATAAAGGTAGATAAGCTTCTAGAAAGAGAGATGCCACTTATCGAAAATAAATGTGGATACACATCTCGAAAGCGAGATGCCACTTATCGAAAATAAAGGTGGATAAGCTTCTCGAAAGAGAGATGCCAGTAATCGAAAATAAAGGTGGATATGCTTCTCGAAAGAGAGATGCCACTTATCGAAAATAAAGGTGGATAAGTTTCTCAAAAGAGAGATGCCACTTATCGAAAATAAAGGTGGATAAGTTTCTCAAAAGAGAGATGCCACTTATCGAAAATAAAGGTGGATAAGTTTCTCGAAAGAGAGATGCCACTTATCAAAAATAAAGGTGGATAAGCTCTTCGAAAGAGAGATTCCACTTATCAATAATAAAGGTGGATAAGCTTCTCGAAAGAGAGATGCCACCTATCGAAAATAAAGGTGGATAAGCTTCTCGAAAGAGACATGCCACTTATTGAAAATAAAGGTGGATAAGCTTCTCGAAAGAGAGATGCCACGTATCAAAAATAAAGGTAGATAAGCATCTCAAAAGAGAGATGCCACTTATCGAAAATTAAGGTGGACAAGCTTCTCGAAAGAGAGATGCCACTTATCGAAAATAAAGGTGGATAAGTTTCTCAAAAGAGAGATGCCACTTATCGAACGTAAAGGTAGATAAGCTTCTCAAAAGAGAGATGCCACTTATCAAAAATAAAGGTGGATAAGCTTCTCGAAAGAGAGATGCCACTTATCGAAAATAAAGGTGGAGAAGCTTCTCGAAAGAGAGATGCCACTTATCGAAAATAAAGGTGGAGAAGCTTCTCGAAAGAGAGATGCCACTTATCGAAAATAAAGGTGGATAAACTTCTTGAAAGAGATATGCCACTTATCGAAAATAAAGGTGGATAAGCTTCTCGAAAGAGAGATGCCACTTATCGAAAATAAAGGTGGATAAACTTCTCGAAAGAGAGATGCCACTTATCGAAAATAAAGGTGGATAAGCATCTCGAAAGAGAGATCCCACTTATCGAAAATAAAGGTGGATAAGCTTCTCGAAAGAGAGATGCCACTTATCAAAAATAAGGGTGGATAAGCTTCTCGAAAGAGAGATGCCACTTATCGAAAATAAAGGTGGATAAGCTTCTAGAAAGAGAGATTCCACTAATAGAAAATAAAGGTGGATATGTTTCTCGAAAGAGAGATGCCACTTATCAAAAATAAAGGTGGATAAGCTTCTTGAAAGAGAGATGCCACTTATCGAAAATAAAGGTGGATAAGCTTCTCGAAAGAGAGATACCACTTATCGAAAATAAAGGTAGATAAGCTTCTAGAAAGAGAGATGCCACTTATCGAAAATAAGTGTGGATACACTTCTCGAAAGAGAGAAGCCACTTAATAAAAATAAAGAGAGAAGACACTTATCAAAATTAAATGTGGATAAACTTCTCGAAAGAGAGATTACACTTAACAAAAATAAAGGTGGATTAGCTTCTCGAAAGGGAGATGCCACTTATCAAAAATAAAGGTGGATAAGCTTCTCGAAAGAGAGATGCCACTTATCGAAAATAAAGGTGGATAAGTTTCCCGAAAGAGAGGTGCCACTTATCGAACGTAAAGGTAGATAAGCTTCTCAAAAGAGAGATGCCACTTATCAAAAATAAAGGTGGATAAGCTTCTCGAAAGAGAGATGCCAATTATCGAAAATAAAGGTGGATAAGCTTCTCGAAAGAGAGATGCCACTTATCGAAAATAAAGGTGGATAAATTTCTCGAAAGAGATATGCCACTTATCGAAAATAAAGGTGGATAAGCTTCTCGAAAGAGAGATGCCACTTATCGAAAATAAAGGTGGATAAGCTTCTCGAAAGAGGGATGCCACTTATCGAAAATAAAGGTGGATAAGCTTCTCGAAAGAGAGATGCCACTTATCGAAAATAAAGGTGGATAAGCTTCTCAAAAGAGAGATGCCACTAATCGAAATTAAAGGTGGATATGCTTCTCGAAAGAGAGATGCCACTTATCAAAAATAAAGGTGGATAAGCTTCTCGAAAGAGAGATGCCACTTATCGAAAATAAAGGTGAATAAGCTTCTCGAAAGAGAGATGCCACTTATCGAACGTAAAGGTAGATAAGCTTCTCAAAAGAGAGATGCCACTTATCAAAAATAAAGGTGGATAAGCTTCTCGAAAGAGAGATGCCACTTATCGAAAATAAAGGTGGATAAGCTTCTCGAAAGAGAGATGCCACTTATCGAAAATAAAGGTGGATAACCTTCTCGAAAGAGAGATGCCACTTATCGAAAATAAAGGTGGATAAGCTTCTCGAAAGAGAGATGCCACTTATCAAAAATAAAGGTGGATAAGCTTCTCGAAAGAGAGATGCCACTTATCGAAAATAAAGGTGGATAAGCTTCTCGAAAGAGAGATCCCACTTATCGAAAATAAAGGTGGAGAAGCTTCTCGAAAGAGAGATGCCACTCGTCGAAAATAAAGGTGGATAAGCTTCTCGAAAGAGAGATGCCACTTATCGAAAATAAAGGTGGATAAGCTTCTCGAAAGAGAGATGCCACTAATCGAAAATAAAGGTGGATATGCTTCTCGAAAGAGAGATGCCACTTAGCAAAAATAAAGGTGGATAAGCTTCTCGAAAGAGAGATGCCACTTATCAAAAATAAAGGTGGATAAGCTTCTCGAAAGAGAGATACCACTTATCGAAAATAAAGGTAGATAAGCTTCTAAAAGAGAGATGCCACTTATCGAAAATAAATGTGGATACATTCTCGAAAGGGATATGCCACTTAATAAAAATAAAGAGAGATGCCACTTATCGAAAATAATTGTGGATAAACTTCTCGAAAGAGAGATTACACTTAACAAAAATAAAGGTGGATAAGCTTCTCGAAAGAGAGATGCCACTTATCAAAAATAAAGGTGGATAAGCTTCTCGAAAGAGAGATGCCACTTATCGAAAATAAAGGTGGATAAGTTTCTCAAAAGAGAGATGCCACTTATCGAAAATAAAGGTGGATAAGTTTCTCGAAAGAGAGATGCCATTTATCGAAAATAAACGCGGATAAGCTTCTCGAAAGAGAGATGCCACTTATCGAAAATAAAGGTGGATAAGCTCTTCGAAAGAGAGACGCCACTTATCAATAATAAAGGTGGATAAGTTTCTCGAAAGAGAGATGCCACCTATCGAAAATAAAGGTGGATAAGCTTCTCGAAAGAGAGATGCCACTTATCGAAAATAAAGGTGGATAAGCTTCTCGAAAGAGAGATGCCACGTATCAAAAATAAAGGTAGATAAGCTTCTCAAAAGAGAGATGCCACTTATCGAAAATAAAGGTGGAGAAGCTTCTCGAAAGAGAGACGCCACTAATAGAAAATAAAGGTGGATATGCTTCTCGAAAGAGAGATGCCACTTATCAAAAATAAAGGTGGATAAGCTTCTCGAAAGAGAGATACCACTTATCGAAAATAAAGGTAGATAAGCTTCTAGAAAGAGAGATGCCACTTATCGAAAATAAATGTGGATACACTTCTCGAAAGCGAGATGCCACTTATTGAAAATAAAGGTGGATAAGCTTCTCGAAAGAGAGATGCCAGTAATCGAAAATAAAGGTGGATATGCTTCTCGAAAGAGAGATGCCACTTATCGAAAATAAAGGTGGATAAGTTTCTCAAAAGAGAGATGCCACTTATCGAAAATAAAGGTGGATAAGTTTCTCAAAAGAGAGATGCCACTTATCGAAAATAAAGGTGGATAAGTTTCTCGAAAGAGAGATGCCACTTATCAAAAATAAAGGTGGATAAGCTCTTCGAAAGAGAGATTCCACTTATCAATAATAAAGGTGGATAAGCTTCTCGAAAGAGAGATGCCACCTATCGAAAATAAAGGTGGATAAGCTTCTCGAAAGAGACATGCCACTTATTGAAAATAAAGGTGGATAAGCTTCTCGAAAGAGAGATGCCACGTATCAAAAATAAAGGTAGATAAGCATCTCAAAAGAGAGATGCCACTTATCGAAAATAAAGGTGGACAAGCTTCTCGAAAGAGAGATGCCACTTATCGAAAATAAAGGTGGATAAGTTTCTCAAAAGAGAGATGCCACTTATCGAACGTAAAGGTAGATAAGCTTCTCAAAAGAGAGATGCCACTTATCAAAAATAAAGGTGGATAAGCTTCTCGAAAGAGAGATGCCACTTATCGAAAATAAAGGTGGAGAAGCTTCTCGAAAGAGAGATGCCACTTATCGAAAATAAAGGTGGAGAAGCTTCTCGAAAGAGAGATGCCACTTATCGAAAATAAAGGTGGATAAACTTCTCGAAAGAGATATGCCACTTATCGAAAATAAAGGTGGATAAGCTTCTCGAAAGAGAGATGCCACTTATCGAAAATAAAGGTGGATAAACTTCTCGAAAGAGAGATGCCACTTATCGAAAATAAAGGTGGATAAGCATCTCGAAAGAGAGATCCCACTTATCGAAAATAAAGGTGGATAAGCTTCTCGAAAGAGAGATGCCACTTATCAAAAATAAGGGTGGATAAGCTTCTCGAAAGAGAGATGCCACTTATCGAAAATAAAGGTGGATAAGCTTCTAGAAAGAGAGATTCCACTAATAGAAAATAAAGGTGGATATGTTTCTCGAAAGAGAGATGCCACTTATCAAAAATAAAGGTGGTTAAGCTTCTTGAAAGAGAGATGCCACTTATCGAAAATAAAGGTGGATAAGCTTCTCGAAAGAGAGATACCACTTATCGAAAATAAAGGTAGATAAGCTTCTAGAAAGAGAGATGCCACTTATCGAAAATAAGTGTGGATACACTTCTCGAAAGAGAGAAGCCACTTAATAAAAATAAAGAGAGAAGCCACTTATCAAAATTAAATGTGGATAAACTTCTCGAAAGAGAGATTACACTTAACAAAAATAAAGGTGGATTAGCTTCTCGAAAGGGAGATGCCACTTATCAAAAATAAAGGTGGATAAGCTTCTCGAAAGAGAGATGCCACTTATCGAAAATAAAGGTGGATAAGTTTCCCGAAAGAGAGGTGCCACTTATCGAACGTAAAGGTAGATAAGCTTCTCAAAAGAGAGATGCCACTTATCAAAAATAAAGGTGGATAAGCTTCTCGAAAGAGAGATGCCAATTATCTAAAATAAAGGTGGATAAGCTTCTCGAAAGAGAGATGCCACTTATCGAAAATAAAGGTGGATAAATTTCTCGAAAGAGATATGCCACTTATCGAAAATAAAGGTGGATAAGCTTCTCGAAAGAGAGATGCCACTTATCGAAAATAAAGGTGGATAAGCTTCTCGAAAGAGGGATGCCACTTATCGAAAATAAAGGTGGATAAGCTTCTCGAAAGAGAGATTCCACTTATCGAAAATAAAGGTGGATAAGCTTCTCAAAAGAGAGATGCCACTAATCGAAAATAAAGGTGGATATGCTTCTCGAAAGAGAGATGCCACTTATCAAAAATAAAGGTGGATAAGCTTCTCGAAAGAGAGATGCCACTTATCGAAAATAAAGGTGGATAAGCTTCTCGAAAGAGAGATGCCACTTATCGAACGTAAAGGTAGATAAGCTTCTCAAAAGAGAGATGCCACTTATCAAAAATAAAGGTGGATAAGCTTCTCGAAAGAGAGATGCCACTTATCGAAAATAAAGGTGGATAAGCTTCTCGAAAGAGAGATGCCACTTATCGAAAATAAAGGTGGATAAATTTCTCGAAAGAGATATGCCACTTATCGAAAATAAAGGTGGATAAGCTTCTCGAAAGAGAGATGCCACTTATCGAAAATAAAGGTGGATAAGCTTCTCGAAAGAGGGATGCCACTTATCGAAAATAAAGGTGGATAACCTTCTCGAAAGAGAGATGCCACTTATCGAAAATAAAGGTGGATAAGCTTCTCGAAAGAGAGATGCCACTTATCAAAAATAAAGGTGGATAAGCTTCTCGAAAGAGAGATGCCACTTATCGAAAATAAAGGTGGATAAGCTTCTCGAAAGAGAGATCCCACTTATCGAAAATAAAGGTGGAGAAGCTTCTCGAAAGAGAGATGCCACTCGTCGAAAATAAAGGTGGATAAGCTTCTCGAAAGAGAGATGCCACTTATCAAAAATAAAGGTGGATAAGCTTCTCGAAAGAGAGATGCCACTAATCGAAAATAAAGGTGGATATGCTTCTCGAAAGAGAGATGCCACTTAGCAAAAATAAAGGTGGATAAGCTTCTCGAAAGAGAGATGCCACTTATCAAAAATAAAGGTGGATAAGCTTCTCGAAAGAGAGATACCACTTATCGAAAATAAAGGTAGATAAGCTTCTAAAAGAGAGATGCCACTTATCGAAAATAAATGTGGATACATTCTCGAAAGGGATATGCCACTTAATAAAAATAAAGAGAGATGCCACTTATCGAAAATAATTGTGGATAAACTTCTCGAAAGAGAGATTACACTTAACAAAAATAAAGGTGGATAAGTTTCTCAAAAGAGAGATGCCACTTATCGAAAATAAAGGTGGATAAGTTTCTCGAAAGAGAGATGCCATTTATCGAAAATAAACGCGGATAAGCTTCTCGAAAGAGAGATGCCACTTATCGAAAATAAAGGTGGATAAGCTCTTTGAAAGAGAGATGCCACTTATCAATAATAAAGGTGGATAAGTTTCTCGAAAGAGAGATGCCACCTATCGAAAATAAAGGTGGATAAGCTTCTCGAAAGAGAGATGCCACTTATCGAAAATAAAGGTGGATAAGCTTCTCGAAAGAGAGATGCCACGTATCAAAAATAAAGGTAGATAAGCTTCTCAAAAGAGAGATGCCACTTATCGAAAATAAAGGTGGACATGCTTCTCGAAAGAGAGATCCCACTTATCAAAAATAAAGGTGGATAAGTTTCTCAAAAGAGAGATGCCATTTATCGAACGTAAAGGTAGATAAGCTTCTCAAAAGAGAGATGCCACTTATCAAAAATAAAGGTGGATAAGCTTCTCGAAAGAGAGATACCACTTATCAAAAATAAAGGTGGATAAGCTTCTCGAAAGAGAGATGCCACTTATCGAAAATAAAGGTGGATAAACTTCTCGAAAGAGATATGCCACTTATCGAAAATAAAGGTGGATAAGCTTCTCGAAAGAGAGATGCCACTTATCGAAAATAAAGGTGGATAAGCTTCTCGAAAGAGAGATGCCACTTATCGAAAATAAAGGTGGATAAGCTTCTCGAAAGAGAGATCCCACTTATCGAAAATAAAGGTGGATAAGCTTCTCGAAAGAGAGATGCCACTTATCGAAAATAAAGGTGGATAAGCTTCTCGAAAGAGAGATGCCACTTATCGAAAATAAAGGTGGATAAGCTTCTCGAAAGAGAGACGCCACTAATAGAAAATAAAGGTGGATATGCTTCTCGAAAGAGAGATGCCACTTATCAAAAATAAAGGTGGATAAGCTTCTCGAAAGAGAGATACCACTTATCGAAAATAAAGGTAGATAAGCTTCTAGAAAGAGAGATGCCACTTATTGAAAATAAAGTGGATACACTTCTCGAAAGAGAGATGCCACTTATCGAAAATAAAGGTGGATAAGTTTCTCGAAAGAGAGATGCCACTAATCGAAAATAAAGGTGGATATGCTTGTCGAAAGAGAGATGCCACTTATCGAAAATAAAGGTGGATAAGTTTCTCAAAAGAGAGATGCCACTTATCGAAAATAAAGGTGGATAAGTTTCTCAAAAGAGAGATGCCACTTATCGAAAATAAAGGTGGATAAGTTTCTCGAAAGAGAGATGCCACTTATCAAAAATAAAGGTGGATAAGCTCTTCGAAAGAGAGATGCCACTTATCAATAATAAAGGTGGATAAGCTTCTCGAAAGAGAGATGCCACCTATCGAAAATAAAGGTGGATAAGCTTCTCGAAAGAGACATGCTACTTATTGAAAATAAAGGTGGATAAGCTTCTCGAAAGAGAGATGCCACGTATCAAAAATAAAGGTAGATAAGCATCTCAAAAGAGAGATGCCACTTATCGAAAATAAAGGTGGACAAGCTTCTCGAAAGAGAGATGCCACTTATCGAAAATAAAGGTGGATAAGTTTCTCAAAAGAGAGATGCCACTTATCGAACGTAAAGGTAGATAAGCTTATCAAAAGAGAGATGCCACTTATCAAAAATAAAGGTGGATAAGCTTCTCGAAAGAGAGATGCCACTTATCGAAAATAAAGGTGGATAAGCTTCTCGAAAGAGAGATGCCACTAATCGAAAATAAAGATGGATATGCTTCTCGAAAGAGAGATGCCACTTAGCAAAAATAAAGGTGGATAAGCTTCTCGAAAGAGAGATGCCACTTATCAAAAATAAAGGTGGATAAGCTTCTCGAAAGAGAGATACCACTTATCGAAAATAAAGGTAGATAAGCTTCTAAAAGAGAGATGCCACTTATCGAAAATAAATGTGGATACATTCTCGAAAGGGATATGCCACTTAATAAAAATAAAGAGAGATGCCACTTATCGAAAATAATTGTGGATAAACTTCTCGAAAGAGAGATTACACTTAACAAAAATAAAGGTGGATAAGCTTCTCGAAAGAGAGATGCCACTTATCAAAAATAAAGGTGGATAAGCTTCTCGAAAGAGAGATGCCGCTTATCGAAAATAAAGGTGGATAAGTTTCTCAAAAGAGAGATGCCACTTATCGAAAATAAAGGTGGATAAGTTTCTCGAAAGAGAGATGCCATTTATCGAAAATAAAGGCGGATAAGCTTCTCGAAAGAGAGATGCCACTTATCGAAAATAAAGGTGGATAAGCTCTTCGAAAGAGAGATGCCACTTATCAATAATAAAGGTGGATAAGTTTCTCGAAAGAGAGATGCCACCTATCGAAAATAAAGGTGGATAAGATTCTCGAAAGAGAGATGCCACTTATCGAAAATAAAGGTGGATAAGCTTCTCGAAAGAGAGATGCCACGTATCAAAAATAAAGGTAGATAAGCTTCTCAAAAGAGAGATGCCACTTATCGAAAATAAAGGTGGACATGCTTCTCGAAAGAGAGATGCCACTTATAGAAAATAAAGGTGGATAAGTTTCTCAAAAGAGAGATGCCATTTATCGAACGTAAAGGTAGATAAGCTTCTCAAAAGAGAGATGCCACTTATCAAAAATAAAGGTGGATAAGCTTCTCGAAAGAGAGATACCACTTATCAAAAATAAAGGTGGATAAGCTTCTCGAAAGAGAGATGCCACTTATCGAAAATAAAGGTGGATAAACTTCTCGAAACAGATATGCCACTTATCGAAAATAAAGGTGGATAAGCTTCTCGAAAGAGAGATGCCACTTATCGAAAATAAAGGTGGATAAGCTTCTCGAAAGAGAGATGCCACTTATCGAAAATAAAGGTGGATAAGCTTCTCGAAAGAGAGATCCCACTTATCGAAAATAAAGGTGGATAAGCTTCTCGAAAGAGAGATGCCACTTATCGAAAATAAAGGTGGATAAGCTTCTCGAAAGAGAGATGCCACTTATCGAAAATAAAGGTGGATAAGCTTCTCGAAAGAGAGACGCCACTAATAGAAAATAAAGGTGGATATGCTTCTCGAAAGAGAGATGCCACTTATCAAAAATAAAGGTGGATAAGCTTCTCGAAAGAGAGATACCACTTATCGAAAATAAAGGTAGATAAGCTTCTAGAAAGAGAGATGCCACTTATCGAAAATAAAGTGGATACACTTCTCGAAAGAGAGATGCCACTTATCGAAAATAAAGGTGGATAAGCTTCTCGAAAGAGAGATGCCACTAATCGAAAATAAAGGTGGATATGCTTCTCGAAAGAGAGATGCCACTTATCGAAAATAAAGGTGGATAAGTTTCTCAAAAGAGAGATGCCACTTATCGAAAATAAAGGTGGATATGCTTCTCGAAAGAGAGATGCCACTTATCAAAAATAAAGGTGGATAAGTTTCTCGAAAGAGAGATGCCACTTATCAAAAATAAAGGTGGATAAGCTCTTCGAAAGAGAGATGCCACTTATCAATAATAAAGGTGGATAAGCTTCTCGAAAGAGAGATGCCACCTATCGAAAATAAAGGTGGATAAGCTTCTCGAAAGAGACATGCCACTTATTGAAAATAAAGGTGGATAAGCTTCTCGAAAGAGAGATGCCACGTATCAAAAATAAAGGTAGATAAGCATCTCAAAAGAGGGATGCCACTTATCGAAAATAAAGGTGGACAAGCTTCTCGAAAGAGAGATGCCACTTATCGAAAATAAAGGTGGATAAGTTTCTCAGAAGAGAGATGCCACTTATCGAACGTATAGGTAGATAAGCTTCTCAAAAGAGAGATGCCACTTATCAAAAATAAAGGTGGATAAGCTTCTCGAAAGAGAGATGCCACTTATCGAAAATAAAGGTGGAGAAGCTTCTCGAAAGAGAGATGCCACTTATCGAAAATAAAGGTGGAGAAGCTTCTCGAAAGAGAGATGCCACTTATCGAAAATAAAGGTGGATAAACTTCTCGAAAGAGATATGCCACTTATCGAAAATAAAGGTGGATAAGCTTCTCGAAAGAGAGATGCCACTTATCGAAAATAAAGGTGGATAAACTTCTCGAAAGAGAGATGCCACTTATCGAAAATAAAGGTGGATAAGCATCTCGAACGAGAGATCCCACTTATCGAAAATAAAGGTGGATAAGCTTCTCGAAAGAGAGATGCCACTTATCAAAAATAAGGGTGGATAAGCTTCTCGAAAGAGAGATGCCACTTATCGAAAATAAAGGTGGATAAGCTTCTAGAAAGAGAGATGCCACTAATAGAAAATAAAGGTGGATATGCTTCTCGAAAGAGAGATGCCACTTATCAAAAATAAAGGTGGATAAGCTTCTCGAAAGAGAGATGCCACTTATCGAAAATAAAGGTGGATAAGCTTCTCGAAAGAGAGATACCACTTATCGAAAATAAAGGTAGATAAGCTTCTAGAAAGTGAGATGCCACTTATCGAAAATAAATGTGGATACACTTCTCGAAAGAGAGATGCCACTTAATAAAAATAAAGAGAGATGCCACTTATCGAAAATAAATGTGGATAAACTTCTCGAAAGAGAGATTACACTTAACAAAAATAAAGGTGGATTAGCTTCTCGAAAGGGAGATGCCACTTATCAAAAATAAAGGTGGATAAGCTTCTCGAAAGAGAGATGCCACTTATCAAAAATAAAGGTGGATAAACTTCTCGAAAGAGAGATGCCACTTATCGAAAATAAAGGTGGATAAGCTTCTCAAAAGAGAGATGCCACTTATCGAAAATAAAGGTGGATAAGCTTCTCAAAAGAGAGATCCCACTTATCGAAAATAAAGGTGGATAAGCTTCTCGAAAGAGAGATGCCACTTATCGAAAATAAAGGTGGATAAGCTTCTCGAAAGAGAGATGCCACTTATAAAAAATAGAGGTGGATAAGCTTCTCGAAAGAGAGACGCCACTAATAGAAAATAAAGGTGGATATGCTTCTCGAAAGAGAGATGCCACTTATCAAAAATAAAGGTGGATAAGCTTCTCGAAAGAGAGATACCACTTATCGAAAATAAAGGTAGATAAGCTTCTAGAAAGAGAGATGCCACTTATCGAAAATAAAGTGGATACACTTCTCGAAAGAGAGATGCCACTTATCGAAAATAAAGGTAGATAAGCTTCTCGAAAGAGAGATGCCACTAATCGAAAATAAAGGTGGATATGCTTCTCGAAAGAGAGATGCCACTTATCGAAAATAAAGGTGGATAAGTTTCTCAAAAGAGAGATGCCACTTATCGAAAATAAAGGTGGATAAGTTTCTCAAAAGAGAGATGCCACTTACCGAAAATAAAGGTGGATAAGTTTCTCAAAAGAGAGATGCCACTTATCGAAAATAAAGGTGGATAAGTTTCTCGAAAGAGAGATGCCACTTATCAAAAATAAAGGTGGATAAGCTCCTCGAAAGAGAGATGCCACCTATCGAAAATAAAGGTGGATAAGCTTCTCGAAAGAGACATGCCACTTATTGAAAATAAAGGTGGATAAGCTTCTCGAAAGAGAGATGCCACGTATCAAAAATAAAGGTAGATAAGCATCTCAAAAGAGAGATGCCACTTATCGAAAATAAAGGTGGACAAGCTTCTCGAAAAAGAGATGCCACTTATCGAAAATAAAGGTGGATAAGTTTCTCAAAAGAGAGATGCCACTTATCGAACGTAAAGGTAGATAAGCTTCTCAAAAGAGAGATGCCACTTATCAAAAATAAAGGTGGATAAGCTTCTCGAAAGAGAGATGCCACTTATCGAAAATAAAGGTGGAGAAGCTTCTCGAAAGAGAGATGCCACTTATCGAAAATAAAGGTGGAGAAGCTTCTCGAAAGAGAGATGCCATTTATCGAAAATAAAGGTGGATAAACTTCTCGAAAGAGATATGCCACTTATCGAAAATAAAGGTGGATAAGCTTCTCGAAAGAGAGATGCCACTTATCAAAAATAAAGGTGGATAAACTTCTCGAAAGAGAGATGCCACTTATCGAAAATAAAGGTGGATAAGCTTCTAGAAAGAGAGATGCCACTAATAGAAAATAAAGGTGGATATGCTTCTCGAAAGAGAGATGCCACTTATCAAAAATAAAGGTGGATAAGCTTCTCGAAAGAGAGATGCCACTTATCGAAAATAAAGGTGGATAAGCTTCTCGAAAGAGAGATACCACTTATCGAAAATAAAGGTAGATAAGCTTCTAGAAAGAGAGATGCCAGTTATCGAAAATAAATGTGGATACACTTCTCGAAAGAGAGATGCCACTTAATAAAAATAAAGAGAGATGCCACTTATCGAAAATAAATGTGCATAAACTTCTCGAAAGAGAGATTACACTTAACAAAAATAAAGGTGGATTAGCTTCTCGAAAGGGAGATGCCACTTATCAAAAATAAAGGTGGATAAGCTTCTCGAAAGAGAGATGCCACTTATCGAAAATAAAGGTGGATAAGCTTCTCGAAAGAGAGATGCCACTTATCGAAAATAAAGGTGGATAAGCTTCTCGAAAGAGAGATCCCACTTATCGAAAATAAAGGTGGAGAAGCTTCTCGAAAGAGAGATGCCAGTCGTCGAAAATAAAGGTGGATAAGCTTCTCGAAAGAGAGATGCCACTTATCGAAAATAAAGGTGGATAAGCTTCTCGAAAGAGAGATGCCACTAATCGAAAATAAAGGTGGATATGCTTCTCGAAAGAGAGATGCCACTTATCAAAAATAAAGGTGGATAAGCTTCTCGAAAGAGAGATGCCACTTATCGAAAATAAAGGTGGATAAGCTTCTCGAAAGAGAGATGCCACTTATCGAACGTAAAGGTAGATAAGCTTCTCAAAATAGAGATGCCAGTTATCAAAAATAAAGGTGGATAAGCTTCTCGAAAGAGAGATTCCACTTATCGAAAATAAAGGTGGATAAGCTTATCGAAAGAGAGATACCACTTATCGAAAATAAAGGTGGATAAACGTCTCGAAAGAGATATGCCACTTATCGAAAATAAAGGTGGATAAGCTTCTCGAAAGAGAGATGCCACTTATCGAAAATAAAGGTGGATAAGCTTCTCGAAAGAGAGATGCCACTTATCGAAAATAAAGGTGGATAAGCTTCTCGAAAGAGAGATCCCACTTATCGAAAATAAAGGTTGAGAAGCTTCTCGAAAGAGAGATGCCACTCGTCGAAAATAAAGGTGGATAAGCTTCTCGAAAGAGAGATGCCACTTATCGAAAATAAAGGTGGATAAGCTTCTCGAAAGAGAGATGCCACTTATCGAAAATAAAGGTGGATAAGCTTCTCGAAAGAGAGATGCCACTTATCGAAAATAAAGGTGGATAAGCTTCTCGAAAGAGAGATGCCACTTATCGAACGTAAAGGTAGATAAGCTTCTCAAAAGAGAGATGCCACTTATCAAAAATAAAGGTGGATAAGCTTCTCGAAAGAGAGATGCCCCTTATCGAAAATAAAGGTGGATAAGCTTCTCGAAAGAGAGATGCCACTTATCGAAAATAAAGGTGGATAAACTTCTCGAAAGAGATATGCCACTTATCGAAAATATAGATGGATAAGCTTCTCGAAAGAGAGATGCCACTTATCGAAAAAAAAGGTGGATAAGCTTCTCGAAAGAGAGATGCCACTTATCGAAAATAAAGGTGGATAAGCTTTTGGAAAGAGAGATCCCACTTATCGAAAATAAAGGTGGATAAGCATCTCGAACGAGAGATCCCACTTATCGAAAATAAAGGTGGATAAGCTTCTCGAAAGAGAGATGCCACTTATCAAAAATAAGGGTGGATAAGCTTCTCGAAAGAGAGATGCCACTTATCGAAAATAAAGGTGGATAAGCTTCTAGAAAGAGAGATGCCACTAATAGAAAATAAAGGTGGATATGCTTCTCGAAAGAGAGATGCCACTTATCAAAAATAAAGGTGGATAAGCTTCTCGAAAGAGAGATGCCACTTATCGAAAATAAAGGTGGATAAGCTTCTCGAAAGAGAGATACCACTTATCGAAAATAAAGGTAGATAAGCTTCTAGAAAGAGAGATGCCACTTATCGAAAATAAATGTGGATACACTTCTCGAAAGAGAGATGCCACTTAATAAAAATAAAGAGAGATGCCACTTATCGAAAATAAATGTGGATAAACTTCTCGAAAGAGAGATTACACTTAACAAAAATAAAGGTGGATTAGCTTCTCGAAAGGGAGATGCCACTTATCAAAAATAAAGGTGGATAAGCTTCTCGAAAGAGAGATGCCACTTATCAAAAATAAAGGTGGATAAGCTTCTCGAAAGAGAGATGCCACTTATCGAAAATAAAGGTGGATAAGCTTCTCAAAAGAGAGATGCCACTTATCGAAAATAAAGGTGGATAAGCTTCTCAAAAGAGAGATCCCACTTATCGAAAATAAAGGTGGATAAGCTTCTCGAAAGAGAGATGCCACTTATCGAAAATAAAGGTGGATAAGCTTCTCGAAAGAGAGATGCCACTTATAAAAAATAGAGGTGGATAAGCTTCTCGAAAGAGAGACGCCACTAATAGAAAATAAAGGTGGATATGCTTCTCGAAAGAGAGATGCCACTTATCAAAAATAAAGGTGGATAAGCTTCTCGAAAGAGAGATACCACTTATCGAAAATAAAGGTAGATAAGCTTCTAGAAAGAGAGATGCCACTTATCGAAAATAAAGTGGATACACTTCTCGAAAGAGAGATGCCACTTATCGAAAATAAAGGTAGATAAGCTTCTCGAAAGAGAGATGCCACTAATAGAAAATAAAGGTGGATATGCTTCTCGAAAGAGAGATGCCACTTATCGAAAATAAAGGTGGATAAGTTTCTCAAAAGAGAGATGCCACTTATCGAAAATAAAGGTGGATAAGTTTCTCAAAAGAGAGATGCCACTTATCGAAAATAAAGGTGGATAAGTTTCTCGAAAGAGAGATGCCACTTATCAAAAATAAAGGTGGATAAGCTCTTCGAAAGAGAGATGCCACTTATCAATAATAAAGGTGGATAAGCTTCTCGAAAGAGAGATGCCACCTATCGAAAATAAAGGTGGATAAGCTTCTCGAAAGAGACATGCCACTTATTGAAAATAAAGGTGGATAAGCTTCTCGAAAGAGAGATGCCACGTATCAAAAATAAAGGTAGATAAGCATCTCAAAAGAGAGATGCCACTTATCGAAAATAAAGGTGGACAAGCTTCTCGAAAAAGAGATGCCACTTATCGAAAATAAAGGTGGATAAGTTTCTCAAAAGAGAGATGCCACTTATCGAACGTAAAGGTAGATAAGCTTCTCAAAAGAGAGATGCCACTTATCAAAAATAAAGGTGGATAAGCTTCTCGAAAGAGAGATGCCACTTATCGAAAATAAAGGTGGAGAAGCTTCTCGAAAGAGAGATGCCACTTATCGAAAATAAAGGTGGAGAAGCTTCTCGAAAGAGAGATGCCATTTATCGAAAATAAAGGTGGATAAACTTCTCGAAAGAGATATGCCACTTATTGAAAATAAAGGTGGATAAGCTTCTCGAAAGAGAGATGCCACTTATCAAAAATAAAGGTGGATAAACTTCTCGAAAGAGAGATGCCACTTATCGAAAATAAAGGTGGATAAGCTTCTAGAAAGAGAGATGCCACTAATAGAAAATAAAGGTGGATATGCTTCTCGAAAGAGAGATGCCACTTATCAAAAATAAAGGTGGATAAGCTTCTCGAAAGAGAGATGCCACTTATCGAAAATAAAGGTGGATAAGCTTCTCGAAAGAGAGATACCACTTATCGAAAATAAAGGTAGATAAGCTTCTAGAAAGAGAGATGCCAGTTATCGAAAATAAATGTGGATACACTTCTCGAAAGAGAGATGCCACTTAATAAAAATAAAGAGAGATGCCACTTATCGAAAATAAATGTGCATAAACTTCTCGAAAGAGAGATTACACTTAACAAAAATAAAGGTGGATTAGCTTCTCGAAAGGGAGATGCCACTTATCAAAAATAAAGGTGGATAAGCTTCTCGAAAGAGAGATGCCACTTATCGAAAATAAAGGTGGATAAGCTTCTCGAAAGAGAGATGCCACTTATCGAAAATAAAGGTGGATAAGCTTCTCGAAAGAGAGATCCCACTTATCGAAAATAAAGGTGGAGAAGCTTCTCGAAAGAGAGATGCCAGTCGTCGAAAATAAAGGTGGATAAGCTTCTCGAAAGAGAGATGCCACTTATCGAAAATAAAGGTGGATAAGCTTCTCGAAAGAGAGATGCCACTAATCGAAAATAAAGGTGGATATGCTTCTCGAAAGAGAGATGCCACTTATCAAAAATAAAGGTGGATAAGCTTCTCGAAAGAGAGATGCCACTTATCGAAAATAAAGGTGGATAAGCTTCTCGAAAGAGAGATGCCACTTATCGAACGTAAAGGTAGATAAGCTTCTCAAAAGAGAGATGCCAGTTATCAAAAATAAAGGTGGATAAGCTTCTCGAAAGAGAGATTCCACTTATCGAAAATAAAGGTGGATAAGCTTATCGAAAGAGAGATACCACTTATCGAAAATAAAGGTGGATAAACTTCTCGAAAGAGATATGCCACTTATCGAAAATAAAGGTGGATAAGCTTCTCGAAAGAGAGATGCCACTTATCGAAAATAAAGGTGGATAAGCTTCTCGAAAGAGAGATGCCACTTATCGAAAATAAAGGTGGATAAGCTTCTCGAAAGAGAGATCCCACTTATCGAAAATAAAGGTTGAGAAGCTTCTCGAAAGAGAGATGCCACTCGTCGAAAATAAAGGTGGATAAGCTTCTCGAAAGAGAGATGCCACTCGTCGAAAATAAAGGTGGATAAGCTTCTCGAAAGAGAGATGCCACTTATCCAAAATAAAGGTGGATAAGCTTCTCGAAAGAGAGATGCCACTTATCGAAAATAAAGGTGGATAAGCTTCTCGAAAGAGAGATGCCACTTATCGAACGTAAAGGTAGATAAGCTTCTCAAAAGAGAGATGCCACTTATCAAAAATAAAGGTGGATAAGCTTCTCGAAAGAGAGATGCCCCTTATCGAAAATAAAGGTGGATAAGCTTCTCGAAAGAGAGATGCCACTTATCGAAAATAAAGGTGGATAAACTTCTCGAAAGAGATATGCCACTTATCGAAAATAAAGGTGGATAAGCTTCTCGAAAGAGAGATGCCACTTATCGAAAAAAAAGGTGGATAAGCTTCTCGAAAGAGAGATGCCACTTATTGAAAATAAAGGTGGATAAGCTTTTGGAAAGAGAGATCCCACTTATCGAAAATAAAGGTGGATAAGCTTCTCGAAAGAGAGATGCCACTCGTCGAAAATAAAGGTGGATAAGCTTCTCGAAAGAGAGATGCCACTTATCGAAAATAAAGGTGGATAAGCTTCTCGAAAGAGAGATGCCACTAATCGAAAATAAAGGTGGATATGCTTCTCGAAAGAGAGATGCCACTAATCGAAAATAAAGGTGGATATGCTTCTCGAAAGAGAGATGCCACTTATCAAAAATAAAGGTGGATAAGCTTCTCGAAAGAGAGATGCCACTTATCGAAAATAAAGGTGGATAAGCTTCTCGAAAGAGAGATGCCACTTATCGAACGTAAAGGTAGATAAGCTTCTCAAAAGAGAGATGCCAGTTATCAAAAATAAAGGTGGATAAGCTTCTCGAAAGAGAGATTCCACTTATCGAAAATAAAGGTGGATAAGCTTATTGAAAGAGAGATACCACTTATCGAAAATAAAGGTGGATAAACTTCTCGAAAGAGATATGCCACTTATCGAAAATAAAGGTGGATAAGCTTCTCGAAAAAGAGATGCCACTTATCGAAAATAAAGGTGGATAAGCTTCTCGAAAGAGAGATGCCACTTATCGAAAATAAAGGTGGATAAGCTTCTCGAAAGAGAGATCCCACTTATCGAAAATAAAGGTTGAGAAGCTTCTCGAAAGAGAGATGCCACTCGTCGAAAATAAAGGTGGATAAGCTTCTCGAAAGAGAGATGCCACTTATCGAAAATAAAGGTGGATAAGCTTCTCGAAAGAGAGATGCCACTTATCGAAAATAAATGTGGATAAGCTTCTCGAAAGAGAGATGCCACTTATCGAAAATAAAGGTGGATAAGCTTCTCGAAAGAGAGATGCCACTTATCGAACGTAAAGGTAGATAAGCTTCTCAAAAGAGAGATGCCACTTATCAAAAATCAAGGTGGATAAGCTTCTCGAAAGAGAGATGCCCCTTATCGAAAATAAAGGTGGATAAGCTTCTCGAAAGAGAGATGCCACTTATCGAAAATAAAGGTGGATAAACTTCTCGAAAGAGATATGCCACTTATCGAAAATAAAGGTGGATAAGCTTCTCGAAAGAGAGATGCCACTTATCGAAAAAAAAGGTGGATAAGCTTCTCGAAAGAGAGATGCCACTTATCGAAAATAAAGGTGGATAAGCTTCTGGAAAGAGAGATCCCACTTATCGAAAATAAAGGTGGAGAAGCTTCTCGAAAGAGAGATGCCACTCGTCGAAAATAAAGGTGGATAAGCTTCTCGAAAGAGAGATGCCACTTATCGAAAATAAAGGTGGATAAGCTTCTCGAAAGAGAGATGCCACTAATCGAAAATAAAGGTGGATATGCTTCTCGAAAGAGAGATGCCACTTATCAAAAATAAAGGTGGATAAGCTTCTCGAAAGAGAGATGCCACTTATCAAAAATAAAGGTGGATAAGCTTCTCGAAAGAGAGATACCACTTACCGAAAATAAAGGTAGATAAGCTTCTAAAAGAGAGATGCCACTTATCGAAAATAAATGTGGATACACTTCTCGAAAGAGAGATGCCACTTAATAAAAATAAAGAGAGATGCCACTTATCGAAAATAATTGTGGATAAACTTCTCGAAAGAGAGATTACACTTAACAAAAATAAAGCTGGATAAGCTTCTCGAAAGAGAGATGCCACTTATCAAAAATAAAGGTGGATAAGCTTCTCGAAAGAGAGATGCCACTTATCGAAAATAAAGGTAGATAAGCTTCTAGAAAGAGAGATGCCACTTATCGAAAATAAATGTGGATACACTTCTCGAAAGAGAGATGCCACTTAATAAAAATAAAGAGAGATGCCACTTATCGAAAATAAATGTGGATAAACTTCTCGAAAGAGAGATTACACTTAACAAAAATAAAGGTGGATTAGCTTCTCGAAAGGGAGATGCCACTTATCAAAAATAAAGGTGGATAAGCTTCTCGAAAGAGAGATGCCACTTATCGAAAATAAAGGTGGATAAGCTTCTCGAAAGAGAGATGCCACTTATCGAAAATAAAGGTGGATAAGCTTCTCGAAAGAGAGATCCCACTTATCGAAAATAAAGGTGGAGAAGCTTCTCGAAAGAGAGATGCCAGTCGTCGAAAATAAAGGTGGATAAGCTTCTCGAAAGAGAGATGCCACTTATCGAAAATAAAGGTGGATAAGCTTCTCAAAAGAGAGATGCCACTAATCGAAAATAAAGGTGGATATGCTTCTCGAAAGAGAGATGCCACTTATCAAAAATAAAGGTGGATAAGCTTCTCGAAAGAGAGATGCCACTTATCGAAAATAAAGGTGGATAAGCTTCTCGAAAGAGAGATGCCACTTATCGAACGTAAAGGTAGATAAGCTTCTCAAAAGAGAGATGCCAGTTATCAAAAATAAAGGTGGATAAGCTTCTCGAACGAGAGATTCCACTTATCAAAAATAAAGGTGGATAAGCTTCTCGAAAGAGAGATGCCACTTATCGAAAATAAAGGTGGATAAACTTCTCGAAAGAGATATGCCACTTATCGAAAATAAAGGTGGATAAGCTTCTCGAAAGAGAGATGCCACTTATCGAAAATAAAGGTGGATAAGCTTCTCGAAAGAGAGATGCCACTTATCGAAAATAAAGGTGGATAAGCTTCTCGAAAGAGAGATCCCACTTATCGAAAATAAAGGTTGAGAAGCTTCTGGAAAGAGAGATGCCACTCGTCGAAAATAAAGGTGGATAAGTTTCTCGAAAGAGAGATGCCACTTATCAAAAATAAAGGTGGATAAGCTTCTCGAAAGAGAGATGCCACTAATCGAAAATAAAGGTGGATATGCTTCTCGAAAGAGAGATGCCACTTATCGAAAATAAAGGTGGATAAGCTTCTCGAGAGAGAGATGCCACTTATCGAACGTAAAGGTAGATAAGCTTCTCAAAAGAGAGATGCCACTTATCAAAACTAAAGGTGGATAAGCTTCTCGAAAGAGAGATGCCACTTATCGAAAATAAAGGTGGATAAGCTTCTCGAAAGAGAGATGCCACTTATCGAAAATAAAGGTGGATAAACTTCTCGAAAGAGATATGCCACTTATCGAAAATAAAGGTGGATAAGCTTCTCGAAAGAGAGATGCCACTTATCGAAAATAAAGGTGGATAAGCTTCTCGAAAGAGAGATGCCACTTATCGAAAATAAAGGTGGATAAGCTTCTGGAAAGAGAGATCCCACTTATCAAAAATAAAGGTGGAGAAGCTTCTCGAAAGAGAGATGCCACTCGTCGAAAATAAAGGTGGATAAGCTTCTCGAAATAGAGATGCCAATTATCGAAAATAAAGGTGGATAAGCTTCTCGAAAGAGAGATGCCACTAATCGAAAATAAAGGTGGATCTGCTTCTCGAAAGAGAGATGCCACTTATCAAAAATAAAGGTGGATAAGCTTCTCGAAAGAGAGATGCCACTTATCAAAAATAAAGGTGGATAAGCTTCTCGAAAGAGAGATACCACTTACCGAAAATAAAGGTAGATAAGCTTCTAAAAGAGAGATGCCACTTATCGAAAATAAATGTGGATACACTTCTCGAAAGAGAGATGCCACTTAATAAAAATACAGAGAGATGCCACTTATCGAAAATAATTGTGGATAAACATCTCGAAAGAGAGATTACACTTAACAAAAATAAAGGTGGATAAGCTTCTCGAAAGAGAGATGCCATTTATCAAAAATAAAGGTGGATAAGCTTCTCGAAAGAGAGATGCCACTTATCGAAAATAAAGGTGGATAAGTTTCTCAAAAGAGAGATGCCACTTATCGAAAATAAAGGTGGATAAGTTTCTCGAAAGAGAGATGCCACTTATTGAAAATAAAGGCGGATAAGCTTCTCGAAAGAGAGATGCCACTTATCGAAAATAAAGGTGGATAAGCTCTTCGAAAGAGAGATGCCACTTATCAATAATAAAGGTGGATAAGTTTCTCGAAAGAGAGATGCCACCTATCGAAAATAAAGGTGGATAAGCTTCTCGAACGAGACATGCCACTTATTGAAAATAAAGGTGGATAAGCTTCTCGAAAGAGAGATGCCACATATCAAAAATAAAGGTAGATAAGCTTCTCAAAAGAGAGATGCCACTTATCGAAAATAAAGGTGGAAATGCTTCTATAAAGAGAGATGCCACTTATCGAGAATAAAGGTGGATAAGTTTCTCAAAAGAGAGATGCCATTTATCGAACGTAAAGGTAGATAAGCTTCTCAAAAGAGAGTTGCCACTTATCAAAAATAAAGGTGGATAAGCTTCTCGAAAGAGAGATACCACTTATCGAAAATAAAGGTGGATAAGCTTCTCGAAAGAGAGATGCCACTTATCGAAAATAAAGGTGGATAAACTTCTCGAAAGAGATATGCCACTTATCGAAAATAAAGGTGGATAAGCTTCTCGAAAGAGAGATGCCACTTATCGAAAATAAAGGTGGATAAGCTTCTCGGAAGAGAGATGCCACTTATCGAAAATAAAGGTGGATAAGCTTCTCGAAAGAGAGATCCCACTTATCGAAAATAAAGGTGGATAAGCTTCTCGAAAGAGAGATGCCACTTATCGAAAATAAAGGTGGATAAGCTTCTCGAAAGAGAGATGCCACTTATCGAAAATAAAGGTGGATAAGCTTCTCGAAAGAGAGACGCCACTAATAGAAAATAAAGGTGGATATGCTTCTCGAAAGAGAGATGCCACTTATCAAAAATAAAGGTGGATAAGCTTCTCGAAAGAGAGATACCACTTATCGAAAATAAAGGTAGATAAGCTTCTAGAAAGAGAGATGCCACTTATCGAAAATAAAGTGGATACACTTCTCGAAAGAGAGATGCCACTTATCGAAAATAAAGGTGGATAAGCTTCTCGAAAGAAAGATGCCACTAATCGAAAATAAAGGTGGACAAGCTTCTCGAAAGAGAGATGCCACTTATCGAAAATAAAGGTGGATAAGTTTCTCAAAAGAGAGATGCCACTTATCGAACGTAAAGGTAGATAAGCTTCTCAAAAGAGAGATGCCACTTATCAAAAATAAAGGTGGATAAGCTTCTCGAAAGAGAGATGCCACTTATCGAAAATAAAGGTGGATAAGCTTCTCGAAAGAGAGATGCCACTAATCGAAAATAAAGGTGGATAAGCTTCTCGAAAGAGAGATGCCACTAATCGAAAATAAAGGTGGATATGCTTCCCGAAAGAGAGATGCCACTTATCAAAAATAAAGGTGGATAAGCTTCTCGAAAGAGAGATGCCACTTATCGAAAATAAAGGTGGATAAGCTTCTCGAAAGAGAGATGCCACTTATCGAACGTAAAGGTAGATAAGCTTCTCAAAAGAGAGATGCCAGTTATCAAAAATAAAGGTGGATAAGCTTCTCGAAAGAGAGATTCCACTTATCGAAAATAAAGGTGGATAAGCTTATTGAAAGAGAGATACCACTTATCGAAAATAAAGGTGGATAAACTTCTCGAAAGAGATATGCCACTTATCGAAAATAAAGGTGGATAAGCTTCTCGAAAAAGAGATGCCACTTATCGAAAATAAAGGTGGATAAGCTTCTCGAAAGAGAGATGCCACTTATCGAAAATAAAGGTGGATAAGCTTCTCGAAAGAGAGATCCCACTTATCGAAAATAAAGGTTGAGAAGCTTCTCGAAAGAGAGATGCCACTCGTCGAAAATAAAGGTGGATAAGCTTCTCGAAAGAGAGATGCCACTTATCGAAAATAAAGGTGGATAAGCTTCTCGAAAGAGAGATGCCACTTATCGAAAATAAATGTGGATAAGCTTCTCGAAAGAGAGATGCCACTTATCGAAAATAAAGGTGGATAAGCTTCTCGAAAGAGAGATGCCACTTATCGAACGTAAAGGTAGATAAGCTTCTCAAAAGAGAGATGCCACTTATCAAAAATCAAGGTGGATAAGCTTCTCGAAAGAGAGATGCCCCTTATCGAAAATAAAGGTGGATAAGCTTCTCGAAAGAGAGATGCCACTTATCGAAAATAAAGGTGGATAAACTTCTCGAAAGAGATATGCCACTTATCGAAAATAAAGGTGGATAAGCTTCTCGAAAGAGAGATGCCACTTATCGAAAAAAAAGGTGGATAAGCTTCTCGAAAGAGAGATGCCACTTATCGAAAATAAAGGTGGATAAGCTTCTGGAAAGAGAGATCCCACTTATCGAAAATAAAGGTGGAGAAGCTTCTCGAAAGAGAGATGCCACTCGTCGAAAATAAAGGTGGATAAGCTTCTCGAAAGAGAGATGCCACTTATCGAAAATAAAGGTGGATAAGCTTCTCGAAAGAGAGATGCCACTAATCGAAAATAAAGGTGGATATGCTTCTCGAAAGAGAGATGCCACTTATCAAAAATAAAGGTGGATAAGCTTCTCGAAAGAGAGATGCCACTTATCAAAAATAAAGGTGGATAAGCTTCTCGAAAGAGAGATACCACTTACCGAAAATAAAGGTAGATAAGCTTCTAAAAGAGAGATGCCACTTATCGAAAATAAATGTGGATACACTTCTCGAAAGAGAGATGCCACTTAATAAAAATAAAGAGAGATGCCACTTATCGAAAATAATTGTGGATAAACTTCTCGAAAGAGAGATTACACTTAACAAAAATAAAGCTGGATAAGCTTCTCGAAAGAGAGATGCCACTTATCAAAAATAAAGGTGGATAAGCTTCTCGAAAGAGAGATGCCACTTATCGAAAATAAAGGTAGATAAGCTTCTAGAAAGAGAGATGCCACTTATCGAAAATAAATGTGGATACACTTCTCGAAAGAGAGATGCCACTTAATAAAAATAAAGAGAGATGCCACTTATCGAAAATAAATGTGGATAAACTTCTCGAAAGAGAGATTACACTTAACAAAAATAAAGGTGGATTAGCTTCTCGAAAGGGAGATGCCACTTATCAAAAATAAAGGTGGATAAGCTTCTCGAAAGAGAGATGCCACTTATCGAAAATAAAGGTGGATAAGCTTCTCGAAAGAGAGATGCCACTTATCGAAAATAAAGGTGGATAAGCTTCTCGAAAGAGAGATCCCACTTATCGAAAATAAAGGTGGAGAAGCTTCTCGAAAGAGAGATGCCAGTCGTCGAAAATAAAGGTGGATAAGCTTCTCGAAAGAGAGATGCCACTTATCGAAAATAAAGGTGGATAAGCTTCTCAAAAGAGAGATGCCACTAATCGAAAATAAAGGTGGATATGCTTCTCGAAAGAGAGATGCCACTTATCAAAAATAAAGGTGGATAAGCTTCTCGAAAGAGAGATGCCACTTATCGAAAATAAAGGTGGATAAGCTTCTCGAAAGAGAGATGCCACTTATCGAACGTAAAGGTAGATAAGCTTCTCAAAAGAGAGATGCCAGTTATCAAAAATAAAGGTGGATAAGCTTCTCGAACGAGAGATTCCACTTATCAAAAATAAAGGTGGATAAGCTTCTCGAAAGAGAGATGCCACTTATCGAAAATAAAGGTGGATAAACTTCTCGAAAGAGATATGCCACTTATCGAAAATAAAGGTGGATAAGCTTCTCGAAAGAGAGATGCCACTTATCGAAAATAAAGGTGGATAAGCTTCTCGAAAGAGAGATGCCACTTATCGAAAATAAAGGTGGATAAGCTTCTCGAAAGAGAGATCCCACTTATCGAAAATAAAGGTTGAGAAGCTTCTGGAAAGAGAGATGCCACTCGTCGAAAATAAAGGTGGATAAGTTTCTCGAAAGAGAGATGCCACTTATCAAAAATAAAGGTGGATAAGCTTCTCGAAAGAGAGATGCCACTAATCGAAAATAAAGGTGGATATGCTTCTCGAAAGAGAGATGCCACTTATCGAAAATAAAGGTGGATAAGCTTCTCGAGAGAGAGATGCCACTTATCGAACGTAAAGGTAGATAAGCTTCTCAAAAGAGAGATGCCACTTATCAAAACTAAAGGTGGATAAGCTTCTCGAAAGAGAGATGCCACTTATCGAAAATAAAGGTGGATAAGCTTCTCGAAAGAGAGATGCCACTTATCGAAAATAAAGGTGGATAAACTTCTCGAAAGAGATATGCCACTTATCGAAAATAAAGGTGGATAAGCTTCTCGAAAGAGAGATGCCACTTATCGAAAATAAAGGTGGATAAGCTTCTCGAAAGAGAGATGCCACTTATCGAAAATAAAGGTGGATAAGCTTCTGGAAAGAGAGATCCCACTTATCAAAAATAAAGGTGGAGAAGCTTCTCGAAAGAGAGATGCCACTCGTCGAAAATAAAGGTGGATAAGCTTCTCGAAATAGAGATGCCAATTATCGAAAATAAAGGTGGATAAGCTTCTCGAAAGAGAGATGCCACTAATCGAAAATAAAGGTGGATCTGCTTCTCGAAAGAGAGATGCCACTTATCAAAAATAAAGGTGGATAAGCTTCTCGAAAGAGAGATGCCACTTATCAAAAATAAAGGTGGATAAGCTTCTCGAAAGAGAGATACCACTTACCGAAAATAAAGGTAGATAAGCTTCTAAAAGAGAGATGCCACTTATCGAAAATAAATGTGGATACACTTCTCGAAAGAGAGATGCCACTTAATAAAAATACAGAGAGATGCCACTTATCGAAAATAATTGTGGATAAACATCTCGAAAGAGAGATTACACTTAACAAAAATAAAGGTGGATAAGCTTCTCGAAAGAGAGATGCCATTTATCAAAAATAAAGGTGGATAAGCTTCTCGAAAGAGAGATGCCACTTATCGAAAATAAAGGTGGATAAGTTTCTCAAAAGAGAGATGCCACTTATCGAAAATAAAGGTGGATAAGTTTCTCGAAAGAGAGATGCCACTTATTGAAAATAAAGGCGGATAAGCTTCTCGAAAGAGAGATGCCACTTATCGAAAATAAAGGTGGATAAGCTCTTCGAAAGAGAGATGCCACTTATCAATAATAAAGGTGGATAAGTTTCTCGAAAGAGAGATGCCACCTATCGAAAATAAAGGTGGATAAGCTTCTCGAACGAGACATGCCACTTATTGAAAATAAAGGTGGATAAGCTTCTCGAAAGAGAGATGCCACATATCAAAAATAAAGGTAGATAAGCTTCTCAAAAGAGAGATGCCACTTATCGAAAATAAAGGTGGAAATGCTTCTATAAAGAGAGATGCCACTTATCGAGAATAAAGGTGGATAAGTTTCTCAAAAGAGAGATGCCATTTATCGAACGTAAAGGTAGATAAGCTTCTCAAAAGAGAGTTGCCACTTATCAAAAATAAAGGTGGATAAGCTTCTCGAAAGAGAGATACCACTTATCGAAAATAAAGGTGGATAAGCTTCTCGAAAGAGAGATGCCACTTATCGAAAATAAAGGTGGATAAACTTCTCGAAAGAGATATGCCACTTATCGAAAATAAAGGTGGATAAGCTTCTCGAAAGAGAGATGCCACTTATCGAAAATAAAGGTGGATAAGCTTCTCGGAAGAGAGATGCCACTTATCGAAAATAAAGGTGGATAAGCTTCTCGGAAGAGAGATGCCACTTATCGAAAATAAAGGTGGATAAGCTTCTCGAAAGAGAGATCCCACTTATCGAAAATAAAGGTGGATAAGCTTCTCGAAAGAGAGATGCCACTTATCGAAAATAAAGGTGGATAAGCTTCTCGAAAGAGAGACGCCACTAATAGAAAATAAAGGTGGATATGCTTCTCGAAAGAGAGATGCCACTTATCGAAAATAAAGGTGGACAGGCTTCTCGAAAGAGAGATACCACTTATCGAAAATAAAGGTAGATAAGCTTCTAGAAAGAGAGATGCCACTTATCGAACGTAAAGGTAGATAAGCTTCTCAAAAGAGAGATGCCACTTATCAAAAATAAAGGTGGATAAGCTTCTCGAAAGAGAGATACCACTTATCGAAAATAAAGGTGGATAAGCTTCTCGAAAGAGAGATGCCACTTATAGAAAATAAAGGTGGATAAACTTCTCGAAAGAGATATGCCACTTATCGAAAATAAAGGTGGATAAGCTTCTCGAAAGAGAGATCCCACTTATCGAAAATAAAGGTGGATAAGCTTCTCGAAAGAGAGATGCCACTTATCGAAAATAAAGGTGGATAAGCTTCTCGAAAGAGAGATGCCACTTATCGAAAATAAAGGTGGATAAGCTTCTCGAAAGAGAGACGCCACTAATAGAAAATAAAGGTGGATATGCTTCTCGAAAGAGAGATGCCACTTATCAAAAATAAAGGTGGATAAGCTTCTCGAAAGAGAGATACCACTTATCGAAAATAAAGGTAGATAAGCTTCTAGAAAGAGAGATGCCACTTATCGAAAATAAAGTGGATACACTTCTCGAAAGAGAGATGCCACTTATCGAAAATAAAGGTGGATAAGCTTCTCGAAAGAGAGATGCCACTAATCGAAAATAAAGGTGGATATGCTTCTCGAAAGAGAGATGCCACTTATCGAAAATAAAGGTGGATAAGTTTCTCAAAAGAGAGATGCCACTTATCGAAAATAAAGGTGGATAAGTTTCTCAAAAGAGAGATGCCACTTATCGAAAATAAAGGTGGATAAGTTTCTCGAAAGAGAGATGCCACTTATCAAAAATAAAGGTGGATAAGCTCTTCGAAAGAGAGATGCCACTTATCAATAATAAAGGTGGATAAGCTTCTCGAAAGAGAGATGCCACCTATCGAAAATAAAGGTGGATAAGCTTCTCGAAAGAGACATGCTACTTATTGAAAATAAAGGTGGATAAGCTTCTCGAAACAGAGATGCCACGTATCAAAAATAAAGGTAGATAAGCATCTCAAAAGAGAGATGCCACTTATCGAAAATAAAGGTGGACAAGCTTCTGGAAAGAGAGATGCCACTTATCGAAAATAAAGGTGGATAAGTTTCTCAAAAGAAAGATGCCACTTATCGAACGTAAAGGTAGATAAGCTTCTCAAAAGAGAGATGCCACTTATCAAAAATAAAGGTGGATAAGCTTCTCGAAAGAGAGATGCCAATTATCGAATATAAAGGTGGATAAGATTCTCGAAAGAGAGATCCCACTTATCGAAAATAAAGGTTGAGAAGCTTCTCGAAAGAGAGATGCCACTCGTCGAAAATAAAGGTGGATAAGCTTCTCGAAAGAGAGATGCCACTTATCGAAAATAAAGGTGGATAAGCTTCTCGAAAGAGAGATGCCACTAATCGAAAATAAAGGTGGATATGCTTCTCGAAAGAGAGATGCCACTTATCAAAAATAAAGGTGGATAAGCTTCTCGAAAGAGAGATGCCACTTATCGAACGTAAAGGTAGATAAGCTTCTCAAAAGAGAGATGCCACTTATCAAAAATAAAGGTGGATAAGCTTCTCGAAAGAGAGATGCCACTTATCGAAATAAAGGTGGATAAGCTTCTCGAAAGAGAGATGCCACTTATCGAAAATAAAGGTGGATAAACTTCTCGAAAGAGATATGCCACTTATCGAAAATAAAGGTGGATAAGCTTCTCGAAAGAGAGATGCCACTTATCGAAAATAAAGGTGGATAAGCTTCTCAAAAGAGAGATGCCACTTATCGAAAATAAAGGTGGATAAGCTTCTCGAAAGAGAGATCCCACTTATCGAAAATAAAGGTGGAGAAGCTTCTCGAAAGAGAGATGCCACTCGTCGAAAATAAAGGTGGATAAGCTTCTCGAAAGAGAGATGCCACTTATCGAAAATAAAGGTGGATAAGCTTCTCGAAAGAGAGATGCCACTAATCGAAAGTAAAGGTGGATATGCTTCTCGAAAGAGAGATGCCACTTATCAAAAATAAAGGTGGATAAGCTTCTCGAAAGAGAGATGCCACTTATCGAAAATAAAGGTGGATAAGCTTCTCGAAAGAGAGATGCCACTTATCGAAAATAAAGGTGGATAAACTTCTCGAAAGAGATATGCCACTTATCGAAAATAAAGGTGGATAAGCTTCTCGAAAGAGAGATGCCACTTATCGAAAATAAAGGTGGATAAGCTTCTCAAAAGAGAGATGCCACTTATCGAAAATAAAGGTGGATAAGCTTCTCGAAAGAGAGATCCCACTTATCGAAAATAAAGGTGGAGAAGCTTCTCGAAAGAGAGATGCCACTCGTCGAAAATAAAGGTGGATAAGCTTCTCGAAAGAGAGATGCCACTTATCGAAAATAAAGGTGGATAAGCTTCTCGAAAGAGAGATGCCACTAATCGAAAATAAAGGTGGATATGCTTCTCGAAAGAGAGATGCCACTTATCAAAAATAAAGGTGGATAAGCTTCTCGAAAGAGAGATTCCACTTATCAAAAATAAAGGTGGATAAGCTTCTCGAAAGAGAGATACCACTTATCGAAAATAAAGGTAGATAAGCTTCTAAAAGAGAGATGCCACTTATCGAAAATAAATGTGGATACACTTCTCGAAAGAGAGATGCCACTTAATAAAAATAAAGAGAGATGCCACTTATCAAAAATAATTGTGGATAAACTTCTCGAAAGAGAGATTACACTTAACAAAAATAAAGGTGGATAAGCTTCTCGAAAGAGAGATGCCACTTATAAAAAATAAATGTGGATACACTTCTCGAAAGAGAGATGCCACTTATCGAAAATAAAGGTGGATAAGCTTCTCGAAAGAGAGATGCCACTTATCGAAAATAAAGGTGGATAAGTTTCTCAAAAGAGAGATGTCACTTATCGAAAATAAAGGTGGATAAGTTTCTCGAAAGACAGATGCCACTTATTGAAAATAAAGGCGGATAAGCTTCTCGAAAGAGAGATGCCACTTATCGAAAATAAAGGTGGATAAGCTCTTCGAAAGGGAGATGCCACTTATCAATAATAAAGGTGGATAAGTTTCTCGAAAAAGAGATGCCACCTATCGAAAATAAAGGTGGATAAGCTTCTCGAATGATACATGCCACTTATTGAAAATAAATGTCGATAAGCTTCTCGAAAGAGAGATGCCACGTATCAAAAATAAAGGTAGATAAGCTTCTCAAAAGAGAGATGCCACTTATCGAAAATAAAGGTGGACAGGCTTCTCGAAAGAGAGATGCCACTTATCGAAAATAAAGGTGGATAAGTTTCTCAAAAGAGAGATGCCATTTATCGAACGTAAAGGTAGATAAGCTTCTCAAAAGAGAGATGCCACTTATCAAAAATAAAGGTGGATAAGCTTCTCGAAAGAGAGATACCACTTATCGAAAATAAAGGTGGATAAGCTTCTCGAAAGAGAGATGCCACTTATCGAAAATAAAGGTGGATAAACTTCTCGAAAGAGATATGCCACTTATCGAAAATTAAGGTGGATAAGCTTCTCGAAAGAGAGATCCCACTTATCGAAAATAAAGGTGGATAAGCTTCTCGAAAGAGAGATGCCACTTATCGAAAATAAAGGTGGATAAGCTTCTCGAAAGAGAGATGCCACTTATCGAAAATAAAGATGGATAAGCTTCTCGAAAGAGAGACGCCACTAATAGAAAATAAAGGTGGATATGCTTCTCGAAAGAGAGATGCCACTTATCAAAAATAAAGGTGGATAAGCTTCTCGAAAGAGAGATACCACTTATCGAAAATAAAGGTAGATAAGCTTCTAGAAAGAGAGATGCCACTTATCGAAAATAAAGTGGATACACTTCTCGAAAGAGAGATGCAACTTATCGAAAATAAAGGTGGATAAGCTTCTCGAAAGAGAGATGCCACTAATCGAAAATAAAGGTGGATATGCTTCTCGAAAGAGAGATGCCACTTATCGAAAATAAAGGTGGATAAGTTTCTCAAAAGAGAGATGCCACTTATCGAAAATAAAGGTGGATAAGTTTCTCAAAAGAGAGATGCCACTTATCGAAAATAAAGGTGGATAAGTTTCTCGAAAGAGAGATGCCACTTATCAAAAATAAAGGTGGATAAGCTCTTCGAAAGAGAGATGCCACTTATCAATAATAAAGGTGGATAAGCTTCTCGAAAGAGAGATGCCACCTATCGAAAATAAAGGTGGATAAGCTTCTCGAAAGAGACATGCTACTTATTGAAAATAAAGGTGGATAAGCTTCTCGAAACAGAGATGCCACGTATCAAAAATAAAGGTAGATAAGCATCTCAAAAGAGAGATGCCACTTATCGAAAATAAAGGTGGACAAGCTTCTGGAAAGAGAGATGCCACTTATCGAAAATAAAGGTGGATAAGTTTCTCAAAAGAAAGATGCCACTTATCGAACGTAAAGGTAGATAAGCTTCTCAAAAGAGAGATGCCACTTATCAAAAATAAAGGTGGATAAGCTTCTCGAAAGAGAGATGCCAATTATCGAAAATAAAGGTGGAGAAGCTTCTCGAAAGAGAGATGCCACTTATCGAAAATAAAGGTGGATAAGCTTCTCGAAAGAGAGATGCCACTTATCGAAAATAAAGGTGGATAAGCTTCTCGAAAGAGAGACGCCACTAATAGAAAATAAAGGTGGATATGCTTCTCGAAAGAGAGATGCCACTTATCAAAAATAAAGGTGGATAAGCTTCTCGAAAGAGAGATACCACTTATCGAAAATAAAGGTAGATAAGCTTCTAGAAAGAGAGGTGCCACTTATCGAAAATAAAGTGGATACACTTCTCGAACGAGAGATGCCACTTATCGAAAATAAAGGTGGATAAGCTTCTCGAAAGAGAGATGCCACTAATCGAAAATAAAGGTGGATATGCTTCTCGAAAGAGAGATGCCACTTATCGAAAATAAAGGTGGATAAGTTTCTCAAAAGAGAGATGCCACTTATCGAAAATAAAGGTGGATAAGTTTCTCAAAAGAGAGATGCCACTTATCGAAAATAAAGGTGGATAAGTTTCTCGAAAGAAAGATGCCACTTATCAAAAATAAAGGTGGATAAGCTCTTCGAAAGAGAGATTCCACTTATCAATAATAAAGGTGGATAAGCTTCTCGAAAGAGAGATGCCACTTATCGAAAATAAAGGTGGATAAGCTTCTCGAAAGAGAGATGCCACTTATCGAACGTAAAGGTGGATAAGCTTCTTAAAAGAGAGATGCCACTTATCGAAAATAAAGGTGGATAAGCATCTCGAAAGAGAGATCCCACTTATCGAAAATAAAGGTGGATAAGCTCTTCGAAAGAGAGATGCCACTTATCAATAATAAAGGTGGATAAGCTTCTCGAAAGAGAGATGCCACCTATCGAAAATAAAGGTGGATAAGCTTCTCGAAAGAGACATGCTACTTATTGAAAATAAAGGTGGATAAGCTTCTCGAAACAGAGATGCCACGTATCAAAAATAAAGGTAGATAAGCATCTCAAAAGAGAGATGCCACTTATCGAAAATAAAGGTGGACAAGCTTCTGGAAAGAGAGATGCCACTTATCGAAAATAAAGGTGGATAAGTTTCTCAAAAGAAAGATGCCACTTATCGAACGTAAAGGTAGATAAGCTTCTCAAAAGAGAGATGCCACTTATCAAAAATAAAGGTGGATAAGCTTCTCGAAAGAGAGATGCCAATTATCGAAAATAAAGGTGGAGAAGCTTCTCGAAAGAGAGATGCCACTTATCGAAAATAAAGGTGGATAAGCTTCTCGAAAGAGAGATGCCACTTATCGAAAATAAAGGTGGATAAGCTTCTCGAAAGAGAGACGCCACTAATAGAAAATAAAGGTGGATATGCTTCTCGAAAGAGAGATGCCACTTATCAAAAATAAAGGTGGATAAGCTTCTCGAAAGAGAGATACCACTTATCGAAAATAAAGGTAGATAAGCTTCTAGAAAGAGAGGTGCCACTTATCGAAAATAAAGTGGATACACTTCTCGAACGAGAGATGCCACTTATCGAAAATAAAGGTGGATAAGCTTCTCGAAAGAGAGATGCCACTAATCGAAAATAAAGGTGGATATGCTTCTCGAAAGAGAGATGCCACTTATCGAAAATAAAGGTGGATAAGTTTCTCAAAAGAGAGATGCCACTTATCGAAAATAAAGGTGGATAAGTTTCTCAAAAGAGAGATGCCACTTATCGAAAATAAAGGTGGATAAGTTTCTCGAAAGAAAGATGCCACTTATCAAAAATAAAGGTGGATAAGCTCTTCGAAAGAGAGATTCCACTTATCAATAATAAAGGTGGATAAGCTTCTCGAAAGAGAGATGCCACTTATCGAAAATAAAGGTGGATAAGCTTCTCGAAAGAGAGATGCCACTTATCGAACGTAAAGGTGGATAAGCTTCTTAAAAGAGAGATGCCACTTATCGAAAATAAAGGTGGATAAGCATCTCGAAAGAGAGATCCCACTTATCGAAAATAAAGGTGGATAAGCTTCTCGAAAGAGAGATGCCACTTATCAAAATTAAGGGTGGATAAGCTTCTCGAAAGAGAGATGCCACTTATCGAAAATAAAGGTGGATAAGCTTCTAGAAAGAGAGATGCCACTAATAGAAAATAAAGGTGGATATGCTTCTCGAAAGAGAGATGCCACTTATCAAAAATAAAGGTGGATAAGCTTCTCGAAAGAGAGATGTCCCTTATCGAAAATAAAGGTGGATATGCTTCTCGAAAGAGAGATACCACTTATCGAAAATAAAGGTAGATAAGCTTCTAGAAAGAGAGATGCCACTTATCGAAAATAAATGTGGATACACTTCTCGAAAGAGACATGCCACTTAATAAAAATAAAGAGAGATGCCACTTATCGAAAATAAATGTGGATAAACTTCTTGAAAGAGAGATTACACTTAACAAAAATAAAGGTGGATTAGCTTCTCGAAAGGGAGATGCCACTTATCAAAAATAAAGGTGGATAAGTTTCTCGAAAGAGAGATGCCACTTATCGAAAATAAAGGTGGATAAGCTTCTCGAAAGAGAGATGCCACTTATCGAAAATAAAGGTGGATAAGTTTCTCAAAAGAGAGATGCCACTTATCGAACGTAAAGGTAGATAAGCTTCTCAAAAGAGAGATGCCACTTATCAAAAATAAAGGTGGATAAGCTTCTCGAAAGAGAGATGCCACTTATCGAAAATAAAGGTGGAGAAGCTTCTCTAAAGAGAGATGCCACTTATCGAAAATAAAGGTGGAGAAGCTTCTCGGAAGAGAGATGCCACTTATCGAAAATAAAGGTGGATAAACTTCTCGAAAGAGATATGCCACTTATCGAAAATAAAGGTGGATAAGCTTCTCGAAAGAGAGATGCCACTTATCGAACGTAAAGGTGGATAAGCTTCTTAAAAGAGAGATGCCACTTATCGAAAATAAAGGTGGATTAGCATCTCGAAAGAGAGATCCCACTTATCGAAAATAAAGGTGGATAAGCTTCTCGAAAGAGAGATGCCACTTATCAAAATTAAGGGTGGATAAACTTCTCGAAAGAGAGATGCCACTTATTGAAAATAAAGGTGGATAAGCTTCTAGAAAGAGAGATGCCACTAATAGAAAATAAAGGTGGATATGCTTCTCGAAAGAGAGATGCCACTTATCAAAAATAAAGGTGGATAAGCTTCTCGAAAGAGAGATGTCCCTTATCGAAAATAAAGGTGGATAAGCTTCTCGAAAGAGAGATACCACTTATTGAAAATAAAGGTGGATAAGTTTCTCAAAAGAGAGATGCCACTTATCGAACGTAAAGGTAGATAAGCTTCTCAAAAGAGAGATGCCACTTATCAAAAATAAAGGTGGATAAGCTTCTCGAAAGAGAGATGCCACTTATCGAAAATAAAGGTGGAGAAGCTTCTCTAAAGAGAGATGCCACTTATCGAAAATAAAGGTGGATAAGCTTCTCAAAAGAGAGATGCCACTTATCGAAAATAAAGGTGGATAAACTTCTCGAAAGAGATATGCCACTTATCGAAAATAAAGGTGGATAAGATTCTCGAAAGAGAGATGCCACTTATCGAAAATAAAGGTGGATAAACTTCTCGAAAGAGAGATGCCACTTATCGAAAATAAAGGTGGATAAGCATCTCGAAAGAGAGATCCCAATTATCGAAAATAAAGGTGGATAAGCTTCTCGAAAGAGAGATGCCACTTATCAAAAATAAGGGTGGATAAGCTTCTCGAAAGAGAGATGCCACATATCGAAAATAAAGGTGGATAAGCTTCTAGAAAGAGAGATGCCACTAATAGAAAATAAAGGTGGATATGCTTCTCGAAAGAGAGATGCCGCTTATTAAAAATAAAGGTGGATAAGCTTCTCGAAAGAGAGATGCCACTTATCGAAAATAAAGGTGGATAAGCTTCTCGAAAGAGAGATACCACTTATCGAAAATAAAGGTAGATAAGCTTCTAGAAAGAGAGATGCCACTTATCGAAAATAAATGTGGATACACTTCTCGAAAGAGAGATGCCACTTAATAAAAATAAAGAGAGATGCCACTTATCGAAAATAAATGTGGATAAACTTCTCGAAAGAGAGATTACACTTAACAAAAATAAAGGTGGATTAGCTTCTCGAAAGGGAGATGCCACTTATCAAAAATAAAGGTGGATAAGCTTCTCGAAAAAGAGATGCCACTTATCGAAAATAAAGGTGGATAAGCTTCTCTAAAGAGAGATCCCACTTATCGAAAATAAAGGTGGAGAAGCTTCTCGAAAGAGAGATGCCAGTCGTCGAAAATAAAGGTGGATAAGCTTCTCGAAAGAGAGATGCCACTTATCGAAAATAAAGGTGGATAAGCTTCTCGAAAGAGAGATGCCACTAATCGAAAATAAAGGTGGATATGCTTCTCGAAAGAGAGATGCCACTTATCAAAAATAAAGGTGGATAAGCTTCTCGAAAGAGAGATACCACTTATCGAAAATAAAGGTAGATAAACTTCTAGAAAGAGAGATGCCACTTATCGAAAATAAAGTGGATACACTTCTCGAAAGAGAGATGCCACTTATCGAAAATAAAGGTGGATAAGCTTCTCGAAAGAGAGATGCCACTAATCGAAAATAAAGGTGGATATGCTTCTCGAAAGAGAGATGACAATTATCGAAAATAAAGGTGGATAAGTTTCTCAAAAGAGAGATGCCACTTATCGAAAATAAAGGTGGATAAGTTTCTCAAAAGAGAGATGCCACTTATCGAAAATAAAGGTGGATAAGTTTCTCGAAAGAGAGATGCCACTTATCAAAAATAAAGGTGGATAAGCTCTTCGAAAGAGAGATGCCACTTATCAATAATTAAGGGGGATAAGCTTCTCGAAAGAGAGATGCCACCTATCGAAAATAAAGGTGGATAAGCTTCTCGAAAGAGACATGCCACTTATTGAAAATAAAGGTGGATAAGCTTCTCGAAAGAGAGATGCCACGTATCAAAAATAAAGGTAGATAAGCATCTCAAAAGAGAGATGCCACTTATCGAAAATAAAGGTGGACAAGCTTCTGGAAAGAGAGATGCCACTTATCGAAAATAAAGGTGGATAAGTTTCTCAAAAGAGAGATGCCACTTATCGAACGTAAAGGTAGATAAGCTTCTTAAAAGAGAGATGCCACTTATCAAAAATAAAGGTGGATAAGCTTCTCAAAAGAGAGATGCCACTTATCGAAAATAAAGGTGGAGAAGCTTCTCGAAAGAGAGATGCCACTTATCAAAAATAAGGGTGGAGAAGCTTCTCGAAAGAGAGATGCCACTTATCGAAAATAAAGGTGGATAAGCTTCTAGAAAGAGAGATGCCACTAGAAAATAAAGGTGGATATGCTTCTCGAAAGAGAGATGCCACTTATCAAAAATAAAGGTGGATAAGCTTCTCGAAAGAGAGATGCCACTTATCGAAAATAAAGGTGGATAAGCTTCTCGAAAGAGAGATACCACTTATCGAAAATAAAGGTAGATAAGCTTCTAGAAAGAGAGATGCCACTTATCAAAAATAAATGTGGATACATTTCTCGAAAGAGAGATGCCACTTAATAAAAATAAAGGTGGATAAGCTTCTCGGAAGAGAGATGCCACTTATCAAAAATAAGGGTGGATAAGCTTCTCGAAAGAGAGATGCCAATTATCGAAAATAAAGGTGGATAAACTTCTCGAAAGAGAGATGCCACTTATCGAAAATAAAGGTGGATAAGCATCTCGAAAGAGAGATCCCACTTATCAAAAATAAAGGTGGATAAGCTTCTCGAAAGAGAGATGCCACTTATAAAAAATAAGGGTGGATAAGCTTCTCAAAAGAGAGATGCCACTTATCGAAAATAAAGGTGGATAAGCTTCTAGAAAGAGAGATGCCACTAATAGAAAATAAAGGTGGATATGCTTCTCGAAAGAGAGATGCCACTTATCAAAAATAAAGGTGGATAAGCTTCTCGAAAGAGAGATGCCACTTATCGAAAATAAAGGTGGATAAGCTTCTCGAAAGAGAGATACCACTTATCGAAAATATAGGTAGATAAGCTTCTAGAAAGAGAGATGCCACTTATCGAAAATAAATGTGGATACACTTCTCGAAAGAGAGATGCCACTTAATAAAAATAAAGAGAGATGCCACTTATCGAAAGAAAATATGGATAAACTTCTCGAAAGAGAGATTACACTTAACAAAAATAAAGGTGGATTAGCTTCTCGAAAGGGAGATGTCACTTATCAAAAATAAAGGTGGATAAGCTTCTCGAAAGAGAGATGCCACTTATCGAAAATAAAGGTGGATAAGCTTCTCGAAAGAGAGATGCCACTTATCGAAAATAAAGGTGGATAAGCTTCTCGAAAGAGAGATGCCACTTATCGAAAATAAAGGTGGATAAACTTCTCGAAAGAGAGATGCCACTTATCGAAAATAAAGGTGGATAAGCATCTCGAAAGAGAGATCCCACTTATCGAAAATAAAGGTGGATAAGCTTCTCGAAAGAGAGATGCCACTTATCAAAAATAAGGGTGGATAAGATTCTCGAAAGAGAGATGCCACTTATCGAAAATAAAGGTGGATAAGCTTCTAGAAAGAGAGATGCCACTAATAGAAAATAAAGGTGGATATGCTTCTCGAAAGAGAGATGCCACTTATCGAAAATAAAGGTGGATAAGCTTCTCGAAAGAGAGATACCACTTATCGAAAATATAGGTAGATAAGCTTCTAGAAAGAGAGATGCCACTTATCGAAAATAAATGTGGATACACTTCTCGAAAGAGAGATGCCACTTAATAAAAATAAAGAGAGATGCCACTTATCGAAAGAAAATATGGATAAACTTCTCGAAAGAGAGATTACACTTAACAAAAATAAAGGTGGATTAGCTTCTCGAAAGGGAGATGTCACTTATCAAAAATAAAGGTGGATAAGCTTCTCGAAAGAGAGATGCCACTTATCGAAAATAAAGGTGGATAAGCTTCTCGAAAGAGAGATGCCACTTATCGAAAATAAAGGTGGATAAGCTTCTCGAAAGAGAGATGCCACTTATCGAAAATAAAGGTGGATAAACTTCTCGAAAGAGAGATGCCACTTATCGAAAATAAAGGTGGATAAGCATCTCGAAAGAGAGATCCCACTTATCGAAAATAAAGGTGGATAAGCTTCTCGAAAGAGAGATGCCACTTATCAAAAATAAGGGTGGATAAGCTTCTCGAAAGAGAGATGCCACTTATCGAAAATAAAGGTGGATAAGCTTCTAGAAAGAGAGATGCCACTAATAGAAAATAAAGGTGGATAAGCTTCTCGAAAGAGAGATGCCACTTATCGAAAATAAAGGTGGATAAGCTTCTCGAAAGAGAGATACCACTTATCGAAAATATAGGTAGATAAGCTTCTAGAAAGAGAGATGCCACTTATCGAAAATAAATGTGGATACACTTCTCGAAAGAGAGATGCCACTTAATAAAAATAAAGAGAGATGCCACTTATCGAAAGAAAATATGGATAAACTTCTCGAAAGAGAGATTACACTTAACAAAAATAAAGGTGGATTAGCTTCTCGAAAGGGAGATGACACTTATCGAAAATAAAGGTGGATAAGCTTCTCGAAAGAGAGACGCCACTAATAGAAAATAAAGGTGGATATGCTTCTCGAAAGAGAGATGCCACTTATCAAAAATAAAGGTGGATAAGCTTCTCGAAAGAGAGATACCACTTATCGAAAATAAAGGTAGATAAGCTTCTAGAAAGAGAGATGCCACTTATCGAAAATAAATGTGGATACACTTCTCGAAAGAGAGATGCCACTTATCGAAAATAAAGGTGGATAAGCTTCTCGAAAGAGAGATGCCACTAATCGAAAATAAAGGTGGATATGCTTCTCGAAAGAGAGATGCCACTTATTGAAAATAAAGGTGGATAAGTTTCTCAAAAGAGAGATGCCACTTATCGAAATTAAAGGTGGATAAGCTACTCGAAAGAGAGATGCCACTTATCGAAAATAAAGGTGGAGAAATTTCTCGAAAGAGATATGCCACTTATCGAAAATAAAGGTGGATAAGCTTCTCGAAAGAGAGATGCCACTTATCGAAAATAAAGGTGGATAAGCTTCTCGAAAGAGAGATGCCACTTATCGAAAATAAAGGTGGATAAGCTTCTCGAAAGAGAGATGCCACTAATCGAAAATAAAGGTGGATATGCTTCTCGAAAGAGAGATGCCACTTATCAAAAATAAAGGTGGATAAGCTTCTCGAAAGAGAGATGCCACTTATCGAAAATAAAAGTGGATAAGCTTCTCGAAAGAGAGATGCCACTTATCGAACGTAAAGGTAGATAAGCTTCTCAAAAGAGAGATGCCAGTTATCAAAAATAAAGGTGGATAAGCTTCTCGAAAGAGAGATGCCACTTATCGAAAATAAAGGTGGATAAGCTTCTCGAAAGAGAGATGCCACTTATCGAAAATAAAGGTGGATAAGCATCTAGAAAGAGAGATGCCACTAATAGAAAATAAAGGTGGATATGCTTCTCGAAAGAGAGATGCCACTTATCAAAAATAAAGGTGGATAAGCTTCTCGAAAGAGAGATGCCACTTATCGAAAATAAAGGTGGATAAGCTTCTCGAAAGAGAGATACCACTTATCGAAAATAAAGGTAGATAAGCTTCTAGAAAGAGAGATGCCACTTATCGAAAATAAATGTGGATACACTTCTCGAAAGAGAGATGCCACTTAATAAAAATAAAGAGAGATGCCACTTATCGAAAATAAATGTGGATAAACTTCTCGAAAGAGAGATTACACTTAACAAAAATAAAGGTGGATTAGCTTCTCGTAAGGGAGATGCCACTTATCAAAAATAAAGGTGGATAAGCTTCTCGAAAGAGAGATGCCACTTATCGAAAATAAAGGTGGATAAGCTTCTCGAAAGAGAGATAGCACTTATCGAAAATAAAGGTGGATAAGCTTCTCGAAAGAGAGATGCCACTTATCGAAAATAAAGGTGGATAAACTTCTCGAAAGAGAGATGCCACTTATCGAAAATAAAGGTGGATAAGCATCTCGAAAGAGAGATCCCACTTATCGAAAATAAAGGTGGATAAGCTTCTCGAAAGAGAGATGCCACTTATCAAAAATAAGGGTGGATAAGCTTCTCGAAAGAGAGATGCCACTTATCGAAAATAAAGGTGGATAAGCTTCTAGAAAGAGAGATGCCACTAATAGAAAATAAAGGTGGATATGCTTCTCGAAAGAGAGATGCCACTTATCAAAAATAAAGGTGGATAAGATTCTCGAAAGAGAGATGCCACTTATCGAAAATAAAGGTGGATAAGCTTCTCGAAAGAGAGATACCACTTATCAAAAATAAAGGTAGATAAGCTTCTAGAAAGAGAGATGCCACTTATCGAAAATAAATGTGGATACACTTCTCGAAAGAGAGATGCCACTTAATAAAAATAAAGAGAGATGCCACTTATCGAAAATAAATGTGGATAAACTTCTCGAAAGAGAGATCCCACTTATCGAAAATAAAGGTTGAGAAGCTTCTCGAAAGAGAGATGCCACTCGTCGAAAATAAAGGTGGATAAGCTTCTCGAAAGAGAGATGCCACTTATCGAAAATAAAGGTGGATAAGCTTCTCGAAAGAGAGATGCCACTAATCGAAATAAAAGGTGGATATGCTTCTCGAAAGAGAGATGCCACTTATCAAAAATAAAGGTGGATAAGCTTCTCGAAAGAGAGATGCCACTTATCAAAAATAAAGGTGGATAAGCTTTTCGAAAGAGAGATACCACTTATCGAAAATAAAGGTAGATAAGCTTCTAAAAGAGAGATGCCACTTATCGAAAATAAATGTGGATACACTTCTCGAAAGAGAGATGCCACTTAATAAAAATAAAGAGAGATGCCAGTTATCGAAAATAATTGTGGATAAACTTCTCGAAAGAGAGATTACACTTAACCAAAATAAAGGTGGATAAGATTCTCGAAAGAGAGATGCCACTTATAAAAAATAAAGGTGGATAAGCTTCTCGAAAGAGAGATGCCACTTGTCGAAAATAAAGGTGGATAAGTTTCTCAAAAGAGAGATGCCACTTATCGAAAATAAAGGTGGATAAGTTTCTCAAAAGAGAGATGCCACTTATCGAAAATAAAGGCGGATAAGCTTCTCGAATGAGAGATGCCACTTTCGAAAATAAAGGTGGATAAGCTCTTCGAAAGAGAGATGCCACTTATCAATAATAAAGGTGGATAAGCTTCTCGAAAGAGAGATGCCACCTATCGAAAATAAAGGTGGATAAGCTTCTCGAAAGAGACATGCCACTTATTGAAAATAAAGGTGGATAAGATTCTCGAAAGAGAGATGCCACATATCAAAAATAAAGGTGGATAAGCTTCTCAAAAGAGAGATGCCACTTATCGAAAATAAAGGTGGACATGCTTCTCGAAAGAGAGATGCCGCTTATCGAAAATAAAGGTGGATAAGTTTCTCAAAAGAGAGATGCCATTTATCGAACGTAAAGGTAGATAAGCTTCTCAAAAGAGAGATGCCACTTATCAAAAATAAAGGTGGATAAGCTTCTCGAAAGAGAGATACCACTTATCGAAAATAAAGGTGGATAAGCTTCTCGAAAGAGAGATGCCACTTATCGAAAATAAAGGTGGATAAACTTCTCGAAAGAGATATGCCACTTATCGAAAATAAAGGTGGATAAGCTTCTCGAAAGAGAGATGCCACTTATCAAAAATAAAGGTGGATAAGCTTCTCGAAAGAGAGATGCCACTTATCGAAAATAAAGGTGGATAAGCTTCTCGAAAGAGAGATCCCACTTATCGAAAATAAATTAGGATAAGCTTATCGAAAGAGAGATGCCACTTATCGAAAATAAAGGTGGATAAGCTTCTCGAAAGAGAGATGCCACTTATCGAAAATAAAGGTGGATAAGCTTCTTGAAAGAGAGACGCCACTAATAGAAAATAAAGGTGGATATGCTTCTCGAAAGAGAGATGCCACTTATCAAAAATAAAGGTGGATAAGCTTCTCGAAAGAGAGATACCACTTATCGAAAATAAAGGTAGATAAGCTTCTAGAAAGAGAGATGCCACTTATCGAAAATAAATGTGGATACACTTCTCGAAAGAGAGATGCCACTTATCGAAAATAAAGGTGGATAAGCTTCTCGAAAGAGAGATGCCACTAATCGAAAATAAAGGTGGATATGCTTCTCGAAAGAGAGATGCCACTTATTGAAAATAAAGGTGATAAGTTTCTCAAAAGAGAGATGCCACTTATCGAAATTAAAGGTGGATAAGCTTCTCGAAAGAGAGATGCCACTTATCGAAAATAAAGGTGGAGAAATTTCTCGAAAGAGATATGCCACTTATCGAAAATAAAGGTGGATAAGCTTCTCGAAAGAGAGATGCCACTTATCGAAAATAAAGGTGGATAAGCTTCTCGAAAGAGAGATGCCACTTATCGAAAATAAAGGTGGATAAGCTTCTCGAAAGAGAGATGCCACTAATCGAAAATAAAGGTGGATATGCTTCTCGAAAGAGAGATGCCACTTATCAAAAATAAAGGTGGATAAGCTTCTCGAAAGAGAGATGCCACTTATCGAAAATAAAGGTGGATAAGCTTCTCGAAAGAGAGATGCCACTTATCGAACGTAAAGGTAGATAAGCTTCTCAAAAGAGAGATGCCAGTTATCAAAAATAAAGGTGGATAAGCTTCTCGAAAGAGAGATGCCACTTATCGAAAATAAAGGTGGATAAGCTTCTCGAAAGAGAGATGCCACTTATCGAAAATAAAGGTGGATAAGCATCTAGAAAGAGAGATGCCACTAATAGAAAATAAAGGTGGATATGTTTCTCGAAAGAGAGATGCCACTTATCAAAAATAAAGGTGGATAAGCTTCTCGAAAGAGAGATGCCACTTATCGAAAATAAAGGTGGATAAGCTTCTCGAAAGAGAGATACCACTTATCGAAAATAAAGGTAGATAAGCTTCTAGAAAGAGAGATGCCACTTATCGAAAATAAATGTGGATACACTTCTCGAAAGTGAGATGCCACTTAATAAAAATAAAGAGATATGCCACTTATCGAAAATAATTATGGATAAACTTCTCGAAAGAGAGATTACACTTAACAAAAATAAAGGTGGATTAGCTTCTCGAAAGGGAGATGCCGCTTATCAAAAATAAAGGTGGATAAGCTTCTCGAAAGAGAGATGCCACTTATCGAAAATAAAGGTGGATAAGCTTCTCGAAAGAGAGATGCCACATATCGAAAATAAAGGTGGATAAGCTTCTCGAAAGAGAGATGCCACTTATCGAAAATAAAGGTGGATAAACTTCTCGAAAGAGAGATGCCACTTATCAAAAATAAAGGTTGATAAGCATCTCGAAAAAGAGATCCCACTTATCGAAAATAAAGGTGGATAAGCTTCTCGAAAGAGAGATGCCACTTATCAAAAATAAGGGTGGATAAGCTTCTCGAAAGAGAGATGCCACTTATCGAAAATAAAGGTGGATAAGCTTCTAGAAAGAGAGATGCCACTAATAGAAAATAAAGGTGGATATGCTTCTCGAAAGAGAGATGCCACTTATCAAAAATAAAGGTGGATAAGCTTCTCGAAAGAGAGATGCCACTTATTGAAAATAAAGGTGGAGAAGCTTCTCGAAAGAGAGATACCACTTATCGAAAATAAAGGTAGATAAGCATCTAGAAAGAGAGATGCCACTTATCGAAAATAAATGTGGATACACTTCTCGAAAGAGAGATGCCACTTAATAAAAATAAAGAGAGATGCCACTTATCGAAAATAAATGTGGATAAACTTCTCGAAAGAGAGATTACACTTAACAAAAATAAAGGTGGATTAGCTTCTCGAAAGGGAGATGCCACTTATCAAAAATAAAGGTGGATAAGCTTCTCGAAAGAGAGATGCCACTTATCGAAAATAAAGGTGGATAAGCTTCTCGAAAGAGAGATTCCACTTATCGAAAATAAAGGTGGCTAAGCTTCTCGAAAGAGAGATCCCACTTATCGAAAATAAAGGTGGATAAGCATCTCGAAAGAGAGATGCCACTTATCGAAAATAAAGGTGGAGAAATTTCTCGAAAGAGATATGCCACTTATCGAAAATAAAGGTGGATAAGCTTCTCGAAAGAGACATGCCACTTATCGAAAATAAAGGTGGATAAGCTTCTCGAAAGAGAGATGCCACTTATCGAAAATAAAGGTGGATAAGCTTCTCGAAAGAGAGATGCCACTTATCGAAAATAAAGGTGGATAAGCTTCTCGAAAGAGAGATGCCACTAATCGAAAATAAAGGTGGATATGCTTCTCGAAAGAGAGATGCCACTTATCAAAAGTAAAGGTGGATAAGCTTCTCGAAAGAGAGATGCCACTTATCGAAAATAAAGGTGGATAAGCTTCTCGAAAGAGAGATGCCACTTATCGAACGTAAAGGTAGATAAGCTTCTCAAAAGAGAGATGCCAGTTATCAAAAATAAAGGTGGATAAGCTTCTCGAAAGAGAGATGCCACTTATCGAAAATAAAGGTGGATAAGCTTCTCGAAAGAGAGATGCCACTTATCGAAAATAAAGGTGGATAAGCATCTAGAAAGAGAGATGCCACTAATAGAAAATAAAGGTGGATATGTTTCTCGAAAGAGAGATGCCACTTATCAAAAATAAAGGTGGATAAGCTTCTCGAAAGAGAGATGCCACTTATCGAAAATAAAGGTGGATAAGCTTCTCGAAAGAGAGATACCACTTATCGAAAATAAAGGTAGATAAGCTTCTAGAAAGAGAGATGCCACTTATCGAAAATAAATGTGGATACACTTCTCGAAAGTGAGATGCCACTTAATAAAAATAAAGAGATATGCCACTTATCGAAAATAATTATGGATAAACTTCTCGAAAGAGAGATTACACTTAACAAAAATAAAGGTGGATTAGCTTCTCGAAAGGGAGATGCCGCTTATCAAAAATAAAGGTGGATAAGCTTCTCGAAAGAGAGATGCCACTTATCGAAAATAAAGGTGGATAAGCTTCTCGAAAGAGAGATGCCACATATCGAAAATAAAGGTGGATAAGCTTCTCGAAAGAGAGATGCCACTTATCGAAAATAAAGGTGGATAAACTTCTCGAAAGAGAGATGCCACTTATCGAAAATAAAGGTTGATAAGCATCTCGAAAGAGAGATCCCACTTATCGAAAATAAAGGTGGATAAGCTTCTCGAAAGAGAGATGCCACTTATCAAAAATAAGGGTGGATAAGCTTCTCGAAAGAGAGATGCCACTTATCGAAAATAAAGGTGGATAAGCTTCTAGAAAGAGAGATGCCACTAATAGAAAATAAAGGTGGATATGCTTCTCGAAAGAGAGATGCCACTTATCAAAAATAAAGGTGGATAAGCTTCTCGAAAGAGAGATGCCACTTATTGAAAATAAAGGTGGAGAAGCTTCTCGAAAGAGAGATACCACTTATCGAAAATAAAGGTAGATAAGCATCTAGAAAGAGAGATGCCACTTATCGAAAATAAATGTGGATACACTTCTCGAAAGAGAGATGCCACTTAATAAAAATAAAGAGAGATGCCACTTATCGAAAATAAATGTGGATAAACTTCTCGAAAGAGAGATTACACTTAACAAAAATAAAGGTGGATTAGCTTCTCGAAAGGGAGATGCCACTTATCAAAAATAAAGGTGGATAAGCTTCTCGAAAGAGAGATGCCACTTATCGAAAATAAAGGTGGATAAGCTTCTCGAAAGAGAGATTCCACTTATCGAAAATAAAGGTGGCTAAGCTTCTCGAAAGAGAGATCCCACTTATCGAAAATAAAGGTGGATAAGCATCTCGAAAGAGAGATCCCACTTATCGAAAATAAAGGTGGATAAGCTTCTCGAAAGAGAGATGCCACTTATCAAAAATAAGGGTGGATAAGCTTCTCGAAAGAGAGATGCCACTTATCGAAAATAAAGGTGGATAAGCTTCTAGAAAGAGAGATGCCACTAATAGAAAATAAAGGTGGATATGCTTCTCGAAAGAGAGATGCCACTTATCAAAAATAAAGGTGGATAAGCTTCTCGAAAGAGAGATGCCACTTATTGAAAATAAAGGTGGAGAAGCTTCTCGAAAGAGAGATACCACTTATCGAAAATAAAGGTAGATAAGCATCTAGAAAGAGAGATGCCACTTATCGAAAATAAATGTGGATACACTTCTCGAAAGAGAGATGCCACTTAATAAAAATAAAGAGAGATGCCACTTATCGAAAATAAATGTGGATAAACTTCTCGAAAGAGAGATTACACTTAACAAAAATAAAGGTGGATTAGCTTCTCGAAAGGGAGATGCCACTTATCAAAAATAAAGGTGGATAAGCTTCTCGAAAGAGAGATGCCACTTATCGAAAATAAAGGTGGATAAGCTTCTCGAAAGAGAGATTCCACTTATCGAAAATAAAGGTGGCTAAGCTTCTCGAAAGAGAGATCCCACTTATCGAAAATAAAGGTGGAGAAGCTTCTCGAAAGAGAGATGTCAGTCGTCGAAAATAAAGGTGGATAAGCTTCTCGAAAGAGAGATGCCACTTATCGAAAATAAAGGTGGATAAGCTTCTCGAAAGAGAGATGCCACTAATCGAAAATAAAGGTGGATATGCTTCTCGAAAGAGAGATGCCACTTATCAAAAATAAAGGTGGATAAGCTTCTCGAAAGAGAGATGCCACTTATCGAAAATAAAGGTGGATAAGCTTCTCGAAAGAGAGATGCCACTTATCGAACGTAAAGGTAGATAAGCTTCTCAAAAGAGAGATGCCAGTTATCAAAAATAAAGGTGGATAAGCTTCTCGAAAGAGAGATGCCACTTATCGAAAATAAAGGTGGATAAGCTTCTCGAAAGAGAGATGCCACTTATCGAAAATAAAGGTGGATAAACTTCTCGAAAGAGATATGCCACTTATCGAAAATAAAGGTGGATAAGCTTCTCGAAAGAGAGATGCCACTTATCGAAAATAAAGATGGATAAGCTTCTCGAAAGAGAGATGCCACTTATCGAAAATAAAGGTGGATAAGCTTCTCGAAAGAGAGATCCCCCTTATCGAAAATAAAGGTTGAGAAGCTTCTCGAAAGAGAGATGCCACTCGTCGAAAATAAAGGTGGATAAGCTTCTCAAAAGAGAGATGCCACTTATCGAAAATAAAGGTGGATAAGCTTCTCGAAAGAGAGATGCCACTAATCGAAAATAAAGGTGGATATGCTTCTCGAAAGAGAGATGCCACTTATCAAAAATAAAGGTGGATAAGCTTCTCGAAAGAGAGATGCCACTTATCAAAAATAAAGGTGGATAAGCTTTTCGAAAGAGAGATACCACTTATCGAAAATAAAGGTAGATAAGCTTCTAAAAGAGAGATTCCACTTATCGAAAATAAATGTGGATACACTTCTCGAAAGAGAGATGCCACTTAATAAAAATAAAGAGAGATGCCAGTTATCGAAAATAATTGTGGATAAACTTCTCGAAAGAGAGATTACACTTAACAAAAATAAAGGTGGATAAGATTCTCGAAAGAGAGATGCCACTTATAAAAAATAAAGGTGGATAAGCTTCTCGAAAGAGAGATGCCACTTGTCGAAAATAAAGGTGGATAAGTTTCTCAAAAGAGAGATGCCACTTATCGAAAATAAAGGTGGATAAGTTTCTCGAAAGAGAGATGCCACTTATCGAAAATAAAGGCGGATAAGCTTCTCGAATGAGAGATGCCACTTTCGAAAATAAAGGTGGATAAGCTCTTCGAAAGAGAGATGCCACTTATCAATAATAAAGGTGGATAAGCTTCTCGAAAGAGAGATGCCACCTATCGAAAATAAAGGTGGATAAGCTTCTCGAAAGAGACATGCCACTTATTGAAAATAAAGGTGGATAAGCTTCTCGAAAGAGAGATGCCACATATCAAAAATAAAGGTAGATAAGCTTCTCAAAAGAGAGATGCCACTTATCGAAAATAAAGGTGGACATGCTTCTCGAAAGAGAGATGCCGCTTATCGAAAATAAAGGTGGATAAGTTTCTCAAAAGAGAGATGCCATTTATCGAACGTAAAGGTAGATAAGCTTCTCAAAAGAGAGATGCCACTTATCAAAAATAAAGGTGGATAGGCTTCTCGAAAGAGAGATACCACTTATCGAAAATAAAGGTGGATAAGCTTCTCGAAAGAGAGATGATACTTATCGAAAATAATGGTGGATAAGCTTCTCGAAAGAGAGATGCCACTTATCGAAAATAAAGGTGGATAAGCTTCTCGAAAGAGAGATGCCACTTATCGAAAATAAAGGTGGATAAGCTTCTCGAAAGAGAGATCCCACTTATCGAAAATAAAGGTGGATAAGCTTCACGAAAGAGAGATGCCACTTATCGAAAATAATGGTGGATAAGCTTCTCGAAAGAGAGATGCCACTTATCGAAAATAAAGGTGGATAAGCTTCTCGAAAGAGAGACGCCACTAATAGAAAATAAAGGTGGATATGCTTCTCGAAAGAGAGATGCCACTTATCAAAAATAAAGGTGGATAAGCTTCTCGAAAGAGAGATACCACTTATCGAAAATAAAGGTAGATAAGCTTCTAGAAAGAGATATGCCACTTATCGAAAATAAGTGTGGATACACTTCTCGAAAGAGAGATGCCACTTATCAAAAATAAAGGTGGATAAGCTTCTCGAAAGAGAGATGCCACTAATCGAAAATAAAGGTGGATATGCTTCTCGAAAGAGAGATGCCACTCATTGAAAATAAAGGTGGATAAGTTTCTCAAAAGAGAGATGCCACTTATCGAAATTAAAGGTGGATAAGCTTCTCGAAAGAGAGATGCCACTTATCGAAAATAAAGGTGGAGAAATTTCTCAAAAGAGATATGCCACTTATCGAAAATAAAGGTGGATAAGCTTCTCGAAAGAGAGATGCCACTTATCGAACGTAAAGGTAGATAAGCTTCGCAAAAGAGAGATGCCAGTTATCAAAAATAAAGGTGGATAAGCTTCTCGAAAGAGAGATGCCACTTATCGAAAATAAAGGTGGATAAGCTTCTCGAAAGAGAGATGCCACTTATCGAAAATAAAGGTGGATAAGCATCTAGAAAGAGAGATGCCACTAATAGAAAATAAAGGTGGATATGTTTCTCGAAAGAGAGATGCCACATATCAAAAATAAAGGTGGATAAGCTTCTCGAAAGAGAGATGCCACTTATCGAAAATAAAGGTGGATAAGCTTCTCGAAAGAGAGATACCACTTATCGAAAATAAAGGTAGATAAGCTTCTAGAAAGAGAGATGACACTTATCGAAAATAAATGTGGATACACTTCTCGAAAGTGAGATGCCACTTAATAAAAATAAAGAGATATGCCACTTATCGAAAATAATTGTGGATAAACTTCTCGAAAGAGAGATTACACTTAACAAAAATAAAGGTGGATTAGCTTCTCGAAAGGGAGATGCCGCTTATCAAAAATAAAGGTGGATAAGCTTCTCGAAAGAGAGATGCCACTTATCGAAAATAAAGGTGGATAAGCTTCTCGAAAGAGAGATGCCACTTATCGAAAATAAAGGTGGATAAGCTTCTCGAAAGAGAGATGCCACTTATTGAAAATAAAGGTGGATAAACTTCTCGAAAGAGAGATCCCACTTATCGAAAATAAAGGTGGGTAAGCATCTCGAAAGAGAGATCCCACTTATCGAAAATAAAGGTGGATAAGCTTCTCGAAAGAGAGATGCCACTTATCAAAAATAAGGGTGGATAAGCTTCTCGAAAGAGAGATGCCACTTATCGAAAATAAAGGTGGATAAGCTTCTAGAAAGAGAGATGCCACTAATAGAAAATAAAGGTGGATATGCTTCTCGAAAGAGAGATGCCACTTATCAAAAATAAAGGTGGATAAGCTTCTCGAAAGAGAGATGCCACTTATTGAAAATAAAGGTGGAGAAGCTTCTCGAAAGAGAGATACCACTTATCGAAAATAAAGGTAGATAAGCATCTAGAAAGAGAGATGCCACTTATCGAAAATAAATGTGGATACACTTCTCGAAAGAGAGATGCCACTTAATAAAAATAAAGAGAGATGCCACTTATCGAAAATAAATGTGGATAAACTTCTCGAAAGAGAGATTACACTTAACAAAAATAAAGGTGGATTAGCTTCTCGAAAGGGAGATGCCACTTATCAAAAATAAAGGTGGATAAGCTTCTCGAAAGAGAGATGCCATTTATCGAAAATAAAGGTGGATAAGCTTCTCGAAAGAGAGATTCCACTTATCGAAAATAAAGGTGGCTAAGCTTCTCGAAAGAGAGATCCCACTTATCGAAAATAAAGGTGGAGAAGCTTCTCGAAAGAGAGATGTCAGTCGTCGAAAATAAAGGTGGATAAGCTTCTCGAAAGAGAGATGCCACTTATCGAAAATAAAGGTGGATAAGCTTCTCGAAAGAGAGATGCCACTAATCGAAAATAAAGGTGGATATGCTTCTCGAAAGAGAGATGCCACTTATCAAAAATAAAGGTGGATAAGCTTCTCGAAAGAGAGATGCCACTTATCGAAAATAAAGGTGGATAAGCTTCTCGAAAGAGAGATGCCACTTATCGAACGTAAAGGTAGATAAGCTTCTCAAAAGAGAGATGCCAGTTATCAAAAATAAAGGTGGATAAGCTTCTCGAAAGAGAGATGCCACTTATCGAAAATAAAGGTGGATAAGCTTCTCGAAAGAGAGATGCCACTTATCGAAAATAAAGGTGGATAAACTTCTCGAAAGAGATATGCCACTTATCGAAAATAAAGGTGGATAAGCTTCTCGAAAGAGAGATGCCACTTATCGAAAATAAAGGTGGATAAGCTTCTCGAAAGAGAGATGCCACTTATCGAAAATAAAGGTGGATAAGCTTCTCGAAAGAGAGATCCCCCTTATCGAAAATAAAGGTTGAGAAGCTTCTCGAAAGAGAGATGCCACTCGTCGAAAATAAAGGTGGATAAGCTTCTCAAAAGAGAGATGCCACTTATCGAAAATAAAGGTGGATAAGCTTCTCGAAAGAGAGATGCCACTAATCGAAAATAAAGGTGGATATGCTTCTCGAAAGAGAGATGCCACTTATCAAAAATAAAGGTGGATAAGCTTCTCGAAAGAGAGATGCCACTTATCAAAAATAAAGGTGGATAAGCTTTTCGAAAGAGAGATACCACTTATCGAAAATAAAGGTAGATAAGCTTCTAAAAGAGAGATTCCACTTATCGAAAATAAATGTGGATACACTTCTCGAAAGAGAGATGCCACTTAATAAAAATAAAGAGAGATGCCAGTTATCGAAAATAATTGTGGATAAACTTCTCGAAAGAGAGATTACACTTAACAAAAATAAAGGTGGATAAGATTCTCGAAAGAGAGATGCCACTTATAAAAAATAAAGGTGGATAAGCTTCTCGAAAGAGAGATGCCACTTGTCGAAAATAAAGGTGGATAAGTTTCTCAAAAGAGAGATGCCACTTATCGAAAATAAAGGTGGATAAGTTTCTCGAAAGTGAGATGCCACTTATCGAAAATAAAGGCGGATAAGCTTCTCGAATGAGAGATGCCACTTTCGAAAATAAAGGTGGATAAGCTCTTCGAAAGAGAGATGCCACTTATCAATAATAAAGGTGGATAAGCTTCTCGAAAGAGAGATGCCACCTATCGAAAATAAAGGTGGATAAGCTTCTCGAAAGAGACATGCCACTTATTGAAAATAAAGGTGGATAAGCTTCTCGAAAGAGAGATGCCACATATCAAAAATAAAGGTAGATAAGCTTCTCAAAAGAGAGATGCCACTTATCGAAAATAAAGGTGGACATGCTTCTCGAAAGAGAGATGCCGCTTATCGAAAATAAAGGTGGATAAGTTTCTCAAAAGAGAGATGCCATTTATCGAACGTAAAGGTAGATAAGCTTCTCAAAAGAGAGATGCCACTTATCAAAAATAAAGGTGGATAGGCTTCTCGAAAGAGAGATACCACTTATCGAAAATAAAGGTGGATAAGCTTCTCGAAAGAGAGATGATACTTATCGAAAATAATGGTGGATAAGCTTCTCGAAAGAGAGATGCCACTTATCGAAAATAAAGGTGGATAAGCTTCTCGAAAGAGAGATGCCACTTATCGAAAATAAAGGTGGATAAGCTTCTCGAAAGAGAGATCCCACTTATCGAAAATAAAGGTGGATAAGCTTCACGAAAGAGAGATGCCACTTATCGAAAATAATGGTGGATAAGCTTCTCGAAAGAGAGATGCCACTTATCGAAAATAAAGGTGGATAAGCTTCTCGAAAGAGAGACGCCACTAATAGAAAATAAAGGTGGATATGCTTCTCGAAAGAGAGATGCCACTTATCAAAAATAAAGGTGGATAAGCTTCTCGAAAGAGAGATACCACTTATCGAAAATAAAGGTAGATAAGCTTCTAGAAAGAGATATGCCACTTATCGAAAATAAGTGTGGATACACTTCTCGAAAGAGAGATGCCACTTATCGAAAATAAAGGTGGATAAGCTTCTCGAAAGAGAGATGCCACTAATCGAAAATAAAGGTGGATATGCTTCTCGAAAGAGAGATGCCACTCATTGAAAATAAAGGTGGATAAGTTTCTCAAAAGAGAGATGCCACTTATCGAAATTAAAGGTGGATAAGCTTCTCGAAAGAGAGATGCCACTTATCGAAAATAAAGGTGGAGAAATTTCTCAAAAGAGATATGCCACTTATCGAAAATAAAGGTGGATAAGCTTCTCGAAAGAGAGATGCCACTTATCGAACGTAAAGGTAGATAAGCTTCGCAAAAGAGAGATGCCAGTTATCAAAAATAAAGGTGGATAAGCTTCTCGAAAGAGAGATGCCACTTATCGAAAATAAAGGTGGATAAGCTTCTCGAAAGAGAGATGCCACTTATCGAAAATAAAGGTGGATAAGCATCTAGAAAGAGAGATGCCACTAATAGAAAATAAAGGTGGATATGTTTCTCGAAAGAGAGATGCCACTTATCAAAAATAAAGGTGGATAAGCTTCTCGAAAGAGAGATGCCACTTATCGAAAATAAAGGTGGATAAGCTTCTCGAAAGAGAGATACCACTTATCGAAAATAAAGGTAGATAAGCTTCTAGAAAGAGAGATGACACTTATCGAAAATAAATGTGGATACACTTCTCGAAAGTGAGATGCCACTTAATAAAAATAAAGAGATATGCCACTTATCGAAAATAATTGTGGATAAACTTCTCGAAAGAGAGATTACACTTAACAAAAATAAAGGTGGATTAGCTTCTCGAAAGGGAGATGCCGCTTATCAAAAATAAAGGTGGATAAGCTTCTCGAAAGAGAGATGCCACTTATCGAAAATAAAGGTGGATAAGCTTCTCGAAAGAGAGATGCCACTTATCGATAATAAAGGTGGATAAGCTTCTCGAAAGAGAGATGCCACTTATCGAAAATAAAGGTGGATAAACTTCTCGAAAGAGAGATGCCACTTATCGAAAATAAAGGTGGGTAAGCATCTCGAAAGAGAGATCCCACTTATCGAAAATAAAGGTGGATAAGCTTCTCGAAAGAGAGATGCCACTTATCAAAAATAAGGGTGGATAAGCTTCTCGAAAGAGAGATGCCACTTATCGAAAATAAAGGTGGATAAGCTTCTAGAAAGAGAGATGCCACTAATAGAAAATAAAGGTGGATATGCTTCTCGAAAGAGAGATGCCACTTATCAAAAATAAAGGTGGATAAGCTTCTCGAAAGAGAGATGCCACTTATTGAAAATAAAGGTGGAGAAGCTTCTCGAAAGAGAGATACCACTTATCGAAAATAAAGGTAGATAAGCATCTAGAAAGAGAGATGCCACTTATCGAAAATAAATGTGGATACACTTCTCGAAAGAGAGATGCCACTTAATAAAAATAAAGAGAGATGCCACTTATCGAAAATAAATGTGGATAAACTTCTCGAAAGAGAGATTACACTTAACAAAAATAAAGGTGGATTAGCTTCTCGAAAGGGAGATGCCACTTATCAAAAATAAAGGTGGATAAGCTTCTCGAAAGAGAGATGCCACTTATCGAAAATAAAGGTGGATAAGCTTCTCGAAAGAGAGATGCCACTTATCAAAAATAAAGGTGGCTAAGCTTCTCGAAAGAGAGATCCCACTTATCGAAAATAAAGGTGGAGAAGCTTCTCGAAAGAGAGATGTCAGTCGTCGAAAATAAAGGTGGATAAGCTTCTCGAAAGAGAGATGCCACTTATCGAAAATAAAGGTGGATAAGCTTCTCGAAAGAGAGATGCCACTAATCGAAAATAAAGGTGGATATGCTTCTCGAAAGAGAGATGCCACTTATCAAAAATAAAGGTGGATAAGCTTCTCGAAAGAGAGATGCCACTTATCGAAAATAAAGGTGGATAAACTTCTCGAAAGAGAGATGCCACTTATCGAACGTAAAGGTAGATAAGCTTCTCAAAAGAGAGATGCCAGTTATCAAAAATAAAGGTGGATAAGCTTCTCGAAAGAGAGATGCCACTTATCGAAAATAAAGGTGGATAAGCTTCTCGAAAGAGAGATGCCACTTATCGAAAATAAAGGTGGATAAACTTCTCGACAGAGATATGCCACTTATCGAAAATAAAGGTGGATAAGCTTCTCGAAAGAGAGATGCCACTTATCGAAAATAAAGGTGGATAAGCTTCTCGAAAGAGAGATGCCACTTATCGAAAATAAAGGTGGATAAGCTTCTCGAAAGAGAGATCCCACTTATCGAAAATAAAGGTTGAGAAGCTTCTCGAAAGAGAGATGCCACTCGTCGAAAATAAAGGTGGATAAGCTTCTCAAAAGAGAGATGCCACTTATCGAAAATAAAGGTGGATAAGCTTCTCGAAAGAGTGATGCCACTAATCGAAAATAAAGGTGGATATGCTTCTCGAAAGAGAGATGCCACTTATCAAAAATAAAGGTGGATAAGCTTCTCGAAAGAGAGATGCCACTTATCAAAAATAAAGGTGGATAAGCTTTTCGAAAGAGAGATACCACTTATCGAAAATAAAGGTAGATAAGCTTCTAAAAGAGAGATTCCACTTATCGAAAATAAATGTGGATACACTTCTCGAAAGAGAGATGCCACTTAATAAAAATAAAGAGAGATGCCAGTTATCGAAAATAATTGTGGATAAACTTCTCGAAAGAGAGATTACACTTAACAAAAATAAAGGTGGATAAGATTCTCGAAAGAGAGATGTCACTTATAAAAAATAAAGGTGGATAAGCTTCTCGAAAGAGAGATGCCACTTGTCGAAAATAAAGGTGGATAAGTTTCTCAAAAGAGAGATGCCACTTATCGAAAATAAAGGTGGATAAGTTTCTCGAAAGAGAGATGCCACTTATCGAAAATAAAGGCGGATAAGCTTCTCGAATGAGAGATGCCACTTTCGAAAATAAAGGTGGATAAGCTCTTCGAAAGAGAGATGCCACTTATCAATAATAAAGGTGGATAAGCTTCTCGAAAGAGAGTTGCCACCTATCGAAAATAAAGGTGGATAAGCTTCTCGAAAGAGACATGCCACTTATTGAAAATAAAGGTGGATAAGCTTCTCGAAAGAGAGATGCCACATATCAAAAATAAAGGTAGATAAGCTTCTCAAAAGAGAGATGCCACTTATCGAAAATAAAGGTGGACATGCTTCTCGAAAGAGAGATGCCGCTTATCGAAAATAAAGGTGGATAAGTTTCTCAAAAGAGAGATGCCATTTATAGAACGTAAAGGTAGATAAGCTTCTCAAAAGAGAGATGCCACTTATCAAAAATAAAGGTGGATAAGCTTCTCGAAAGAGAGATACCACTTATCGAAAATAAAGGTGGATAAGCTTCTCGAAAGAGAGATGATACTTATCGAAAATAAAGGTAGATAAACTTCTCGAAAGAGATATGCCACTTATCGAAAATAAAGGTGGATAAGCTTCTCGAAAGAGAGATGCCACTTATCGAAAATAAAGGTGGATAAGCTTCTCGAAAGAGAGATGCCACTTATCGAAAATAAAGGTGGATAAGCTTCTCGAAAGAGAGATCCCACTTATCGAAAATAAAGTAGGATAAGCTTATCGAAAGAGGGATGCCACTTATCGAAAATAATGGTGGATAAGCTTCTCGAAAGAGAGATGCCACTTATCGAAAATAAAGGTGGATAAGCTTCTCGAAAGAGAGACGCCACTAATAGAAAATAAAGGTGGATATGCTTCTCGAAAGAGAGATGCCACTTATCAAAAATAAAGGTGGATAAGCTTCTCGAAAGAGAGATACCACTTATCGAAAATAAAGGTAGATAAGCTTCTAGAAAGAGAGATGCCACTTATCGAAAATAAGTGTGGATACACTTCTCGAAAGAGAGATGCCACTTATCAAAAATAAAGGTGGATAAGCTTCTCGAAAGAGAGATGCCACTAATCGAAAATAAAGGTGGATATGCTTCTCGAAAGAGAGATGCCACTCATTGAAAATAAAGGTGGATAAGTTTCTCAAAAGAGAGATGCCACTTATCGAAATTAAAGGTGGATAAGCTTCTCGAAAGAGAGATGCCACTTATCGAAAATAAAGGTGGAGAAATTTCTCAAAAGAGATATGCCACTTATCGAAAATAAAGGTGGATAAGCTTCTCGAAAGAGAGATGCCACTTATCGAAAATAAAGGTGGATAAGCTTCTCGAAAGAGAGATGCCATTTATCGAAAATAAAGGTGGATAAGCTTCTCGAAAGAGAGATGCCACTAATCGAAAATAAAGGTGGATATGCTTCTTGAAAGAGAGATGCCACTTATCAAAAATAAAGGTGGATAAGCTTCTCGAAAGAGAGATGCCACTTATCAAAAATAAAGGTGGATAAGCTTCTCGAAAGAGAGATGCCACTTATCGAACGTAAAGGTAGATAAGCTTCTCAAAAGAGAGATGCCAGTTATCAAAAATAAAGGTGGATAAGCTTCTCGAAAGAGAGATGCCACTAATCGAAAATAAAGGTGGATAAGCTTCTCGAAAGAGAGATGCTACTTATCGAAAATAAAGGTGGATAAGCTTCTCGAAAGAGAGATGCCACTAATCGAAAATAAAGGTGGATATGCTTCTCGAAAGAGAGATGCCACTTATCAAAAATAAAGGTGGATAAGCTTCTCGAAAGAGAGATGCCACTTATCAAAAATAAAGGTGGATAAGCTTTTCGAAAGAGATATACCACTTATCGAAAATAAAGGTAGATAAGCTTCTAAAAGAGAGATGCCACTTATCGAAAATAAATGTGGATACACTTCTCGAAAGAGAGATGCCACTTAATAAAAATAAACAGAGATGCCACTTATCGAAAATAATTGTGGATAAACTTCTCGAAAGAGAGATTACACTTAACAAAAATAAAGGTGGATAAGCTTCTCGAAAGAAAGATGCCACTTATCAAAAATAAAGGTGGATAAGCTTCTCAAAAGAGAGATGCCACTTATCGAAAATAAAGGTGGATAAGTTTCTCAAAAGAGAGATGCCAGTTATCAAAAATAAAGGTGGATACGTTTCTCGAAAGAGAGATGCCACTTATCGAAAATAAAGGCGGATAAGCTTCTCGAAAGAGAGATGCCACTTATCGAAAATAAAGGTGGATAAGCTCTTCGAAAGAGAGATGCCACTTATCAATAATAAAGGTGGATAAGCTTCTCGAAAGAGAGATGCCACCTATCGAAAGTAAAGGTGGATAAGCTTCTCGAAAGAGACATGCCACTTATTGAAAATAAAGGTGGATAAGCTTCTCGAAAGAGAGATGCCACATATCAAAAATAAAGGTAGATAAGCTTCTCAAAAGAGAGATGCCACTTATCGAAAATAAAGGTGGACATGCTTCTCGAAAGAGAGATGCCGCTTATCGAAAATAAAGGTGGATAAGTTTCTCAAAAGAGAGATGCTATTTATCGAACGTAAAGGTAGATAAGCTTCTCAAAAGAGAGATGCCACTTATCAAAAATAAAGGTGGATAAGCTTCTCGAAAGAGAGATACCACTTATCGAAAATAAAGGTGGATAAGCTTCTCGAAAGAGAGATGATACTTATCGAAAATAAAGGTGGATAAACTTCTCGAAAGAGATATGCCACTTATAGAAAATAAAGGTGGATAAGCTTCTCGAAAGAGAGATGCCACTTATCGAAAATAAAGGTGGATAAGCTTCTCGAAAGAGAGATGCCACTTATCGAAAATAAAGGTGGATAAGCTTCTCGAAAGAGAGATCCCACTTATCGAAAATAAAGTAGGATAAGCTTATCGAAAGAGAGATGCCACTTATCGAAAATAATGGTGGATAAGCTTCTCGAAAGAGAGATGCCACTTATCGAAAATAAAGGTGGATAAGCTTCTCGAAAGAGAGACGCCACTAATAGAAAATAAAGGTGGATATGCTTCTCGAAAGAGAGATGCCACTTATCAAAAATAAAGGTGGATAAGCTTCTCGAAAGAGAGATACCACTTATCGAAAATAAAGGTAGATAAGCTTCTAGAAAGAGACATGCCACTTATCGAAAATAAGTGTGGATACACTTCTCGAAAGAGAGATGCCACTTATCGAAAATAAAGGTGGATAAGCTTCTCAAAAGAGAGATGCCACTAATCGAAAATAAAGGTGGATATGCTTCTCGAAAGAGAGATGCCACTCATTGAAAATAAAGGTGGATAAGTTTCTCAAAAGAGAGATGCCACTTATCGAAATTAAAGGTGGATAAGCTTCTCGAAAGAGATATGCCACTTATCGAAAATAAAGGTGGAGAAATTTCTCAAAAGAGATATGCCACTTATCGAAAATAAAGGTGGATAAGCTTCTCGAAAGAGAGATGCCACTTATCGATAATAAAGGTGGATAAGCTTCTCGAAAGAGAGATGCCACTTATCGAAAATAAAGGTGGATAAGCTTCTCGAAAGAGAGATGCCACTAATCGAAAATAAAGGTGGATATGCTTCTCGAAAGAGAGATGCCACTTATCAAAAATAAAGGTGGATAAGCTTCTCGAAAGAGAGATGCCACTTATCGAAAATAAAGGTGGATAATCTTCTCGAAAGAGAGATGCCACTTATCGAACGTAAAGGTAGATAAGCTTCTCAAAAGAGAGATGCCAGTTATCAAAAATAAAGGTGGATAAGCTTCTCGAAAGAGAGATGCCACTTATCGAAAATAAAGGTGGATAAGCTTCTCGAAAGAGAGATGCTACTTATCGAAAATAAAGGTGGATAAGCTTCTCGAAAGAGAGATGCCACTAATCGAAAATAAAGGTGGATATGCTTCTCGAAAGAGAGATGCCACTTATCAAAAATAAAGGTGGATAAGCTTCTCGAAAGAGAGATGCCACTTATCAAAAATAAAGGTGGATAAGCTTTTCGAAAGAGAGATACCACTTATCCAAAATAAAGGTAGATAAGCTTCTAAAAGAGAGATGCCACTTATCGAAAATAAATGTGGATACACTTCTCGAAAGAGAGATGCCACTTAATAAAAATAAAGAGAGATGCCACTTATCGAAAATAATTGTGGATAAACTTCTCGAAAGAGAGATTACACTTAACAAAAATAAAGGTGGATAAGCTTCTCGAAAGAAAGATGCCACTTATCAAAAATAAAGGTGGATAAGCTTCTCAAAAGAGAGATGCCACTTATCGAAAATAAAGGTGGATAAGTTTCTCAAAAGAGAGATGCCACTTATCGAAAATAAAGGTGGATACGTTTCTCGAAAGAGAGATGCCACTTATCGAAAATAAAGGCGGATAAGCTTCTCGAAAGAGAGATGCCACTTATCGAAAATAAAGGTGGATAAGCTCTTCGAAAGAGAGATGCCACTTATCAATAATAAAGGTGGATAAGCTTCTCGAAAGAGAGATGCCACCTATGGAAAGTAAAAGTGGATAACCTTCTCGAAAGAGACATGCCACTTATTGAAAATAAAGGTGGATAAGCTTCTCGAAAGAGATATGCCACGTATCAAAAATAAAGGTAGATAAGCTTCTCAAAAGAGAGATGCCACTTATCGAAAATAAAGGTGGACATGCTTCTCGAAAGAGAGATGCCACTTATCAAAAATAAAGGTGGATAAGCTTCTCGAAAGAGAGATACCACTTATCGAAAATAAAGGTGGATAAGCTTCTCGAAAGAGAGATGATACTTATCGAAAATAAAGGTGGATAAACTTCTCGAAAGAGATATGCCACTTATCGAAAATAAAGGTGGATAAGCTTCTCGAAAGAGAGATGCCACTTATCGAAAATAAAGGTGGATAAGCTTCTCGAAAGAGAGATGCCACTTATCGAAAATAAAGGTGGATAAGCTTCTCGAAAGAGAGATCCCACTTAACAAAAATAAAGGTGGATAAGCTTCTCGAAAGAAAGATGCCACTTATAAAAAATAAAGGTGGATAAGCTTCTCAAAAGAGAGATGCCACTTATCGAAAATAAAGGTGGATAAGTTTCTCAAAAGAGAGATGCCACTTATCGAAAATAAAGGTGGATACGTTTCTCGAAAGAGAGATGCCACTTATCGAAAATAAAGGCGGATAAGCTTCTCGAAAGAGAGATGCCACTTATCGAAAATAAAGGTGGATAAGCTCTTCGAAAGAGAGATGCCACTTATCAATAATAAAGGTGGATAAGCTTCTCGAAAGAGAGATGCCACCTATCGAAAGTAAAGGTGGATAAGCTTCTCGAAAGAGACATGCCACTTATTGAAAATAAAGGTGGATAAGCTTCTCGAAAGAGAGATGCCACATATCAAAAATAAAGGTAGATAAGCTTCTCAAAAGAGAGATGCCACTTATCGAAAATAAAGGTGGACATGCTTCTCGAAAGAGAGATGCCGCTTATCGAAAATAAAGGAGGATAAGTTTCTCAAAAGAGAGATGCCATTTATCGAACGTAAAGGTAGATAAGCTTCTCAAAAGAGAGATGCCACTTATCAAAAATAAAGGTGGATAAGCTTCTCGAAAGAGAGATACCACTTATCGAAAATAAAGGTGGATAAGCTTCTCGAAAGAGAGATGATACTTATCGAAAATAAAGGTGGATAAACTTCTCGAAAGAGATATGCCACTTATCAAAAATAAAGGTGGATAAGCTTCTCGAAAGAGAGATGCCACTTATCGAAAATAAAGGTGGATAAGCTTCTCGAAAGAGAGATGCCACTTATCGAAAATAAAGGTGGATAAGCTTCTCGAAAGAGAGATCCCACTTATCGAAAATAAAGTAGGATAAGCTTATCGAAAGAGAGATGCCACTTATCGAAAATAATGGTGGATAAGCTTCTCGAAAGAGAGATGCCACTTATCGAAAATAAAGGTGGATAAGCTTCTCGAAAGAGAGACGCCACTAATAGAAAATAAAGGTGGATATGCTTCTCGAAAGAGAGATGCCACTTATCAAAAATAAAGGTGGATAAGCTTCTCGAAAGAGAGATACCACTTATCGAAAATAAAGGTAGATAAGCTTCTAGAAAGAGAGATGCCACTTATCGAAAATAAGTGTGGATACACTTCTCGAAAGAGAGATGCCACTTATCGAAAATAAAGGTGGATAAGCTTCTCGAAAGAGAGATGCCACTAATCGAAAATAAAGGTGGATATGCTTCTCGAAAGAGAGATGCCACTCATTGAAAATAAAGGTGGATAAGTTTCTCAAAAGAGAGATGCCACTTATCGAAATTAAAGGTGGATAAGCTTCTCGAAAGAGAGATGCCACTTATCGAAAATAAAGGTGGAGAAATTTCTCAAAAGAGATATGCCACTTATCGAAAATAAAGGTGGATAAGCTTCTCGAAAGAGAGATGCCACTTATCGAAAATAAAGGTGGATAAGCTTCTCGAAAGAGAGATGCCACTTATCGAAAATAAAGGTGGATAAGCTTCTCGAAAGAGAGATGCCACTAATCGAAAATAAAGGTGGATATGCTTCTCGAAAGAGAGATGCCACTTATCAAAAATAAAGGTGGATAAGCTTCTCGAAAGAGAGATGCCACTTATCGAAAATAAAGGTGGATAAGCTTCTCGAAAGAGAGATGCCACTTATCGAACGTAAAGGTAGATAAGCTTCTCAAAAGAGAGATGCCAGTTATCAAAAATAAAGGTGGATAAGCTTCTCGAAAGAGAGATGCCACTTATCGAAAATAAAGGTGGATAAGCTTCTCGAAAGAGAGATGCTACTTATCGAAAATAAAGGTGGATAAGCTTCTCGAAAGAGAGATGCCACTAATCGAAAATAAAGGTGGATATGCTTCTCGAAAGAGAGATGCCACTTATCAAAAATAAAGGTGGATAAGCTTCTCGAAAGAGAGATGCCACTTATCAAAAATAAAGGTGGATAAGCTTTTCGAAAGAGAGATACCACTTATCGAAAATAAAGGTAGATAAGCTTCTAAAAGAGAGATGCCACTTATCGAAAATAAATGTGGATACACTTCTCGAAAGAGAGATGCCACTTAATAAAAATAAAGAGAGATGCCACTTATCGAAAATAATTGTGGATAAACTTCTCGAAAGAGAGATTACACTTAACAAAAATAAAGGTGGATAAGCTTCTCGAAAGAAAGATGCCACTTATCAAAAATAAAGGTGGATAAGCTTCTCAAAAGAGAGATGCCACTTATCGAAAATAAAGGTGGATAAGTTTCTCAAAAGAGAGATGCCACTTATCGAAAATAAAGGTGGATACGTTTCTCGAAATAGAGATGCCACTTATCGAAAATAAAGGCGGATAAGCTTCTCGAAAGAGAGATGCCACTTATCGAAAATAAAGGTGGATAAGCTCTTCGAAAGAGAGATGCCACTTATCAATAATAAAGGTGGATAAGCTTCTCGAAAGAGAGATGCCACCTATCGAAAGTAAAGGTGGATAACCTTCTCGAAAGAGACATGCCACTTATTGAAAATAAAGGTGGATAAGCTTCTCGAAAGAGATATGCCACGTATCAAAAATAAAGGTAGATAAGCTTCTCAAAAGAGAGATGCCACTTATCGAAAATAAAGGTGGACATGCTTCTCGAAAGAGAGATGCCACTTATCAAAAATAAAGGTGGATAAGCTTCTCGAAAGAGAGATACCACTTATCGAAAATAAAGGTGGATAAGCTTCTCGAAAGAGAGATGATACTTATCGAAAATAAAGGTGGATAAACTTCTCGAAAGAGATATGCCACTTATCGAAAATAAAGGTGGATAAGCTTCTCGAAAGAGAGATGCCACTTATCGAAAATAAAGGTGGATAAGCTTCTCGAAAGAGAGATGCCACTTATCGAAAATAAAGGTGGATAAGCTTCTCGAAAGAGAGATCCCACTTATCGAAAATAAAGTAGGATAAGCTTATCGAAAGAGAGATGCCACTTATCGAAAATAATGGTGGATAAGCTTCTCGATAGAGAGATGCCACTTATCGAAAATAAAGGTGGATAAGCTTCTCGAAAGAGAGACGCCACTAATAGAAAATAAAGGTGGATATGCATCTCGAAAGAGAGATGCCACTTATCAAAAATAAAGGTGGATAAGCTTCTTGAAAGAGAGATACCACTTATCGAAAATAAAGGTAGATAAGCTTCTAGAAAGAGAGATGCCACTTATCGAAAATAAGTGTGGATACACTTCTCGAAAGAGAGATGCCACTTATCGAAAATAAAGGTGGATAAGCTTCTCGAAAGAGAGATGCCACTAATCGAAAATAAAGGTGGATATGCTTCTCGAAAGAGAGATGCCACTCATTGAAAATAAAGGTGGATAAGTTTCTCAAAAGAGAGATGCCACTTATCGAAATTAAAGGTGGATAAGCTTCTCGAAAGAGAGATGCCACTTATCGAAAATAAAGGTGGAGAAATTTCTCAAAAGAGATATGCCACTTATCGAAAATAAAGGTGGATAAGCTTCTCGAAAGAGAGATGCCACTTATCGAAAATAAAGGTGGATAAGCTTCTCGAAAGAGAGATGCTACTTATCGAAAATAAAGGTGGATAAGCTTCTCGAAAGAGAGATGCCACTAATCGAAAATAAAGGTGGATATGCTTCTCGAAAGAGAGATGCCACTTATCAAAAATAAAGGTGGATAAGCTTCTCGAAAGAGAGATGCCACTTATCGAAAATAAAGGTGGATAAGCTTCTCGAAAGAGAGATGCCACTTATCGAACGTAAAGGTAGATAAGCTTCTCAAAAGAGAGATGCCAGTTATCAAAAATAAAGGTGGATAAGCTTCTCGAAAGAGAGATGCCACTTATCGAAAATAAAGGTGGATAAGCTTCTCGAAAGAGAGATGCTACTTATCGAAAATAAAGGTGGATAAGCTTCTCGAAAGAGAGATGCCACTAATCGAAAATAAAGGTGGATATGCTTCTCGAAAGAGAGATGCCACTTATCAAAAATAAAGGTGGATAAGCTTCTCGAAAGAGAGATGCCACTTATCAAAAATAAAGGTGGATAAGCTTTTCGAAAGAGAGATACCACTTATCGAAAATAAAGGTAGATAAGCTTCTAAAAGAGAGATGCCACTTATCGAAAATAAATGTGGATACACTTCTCGAAAGAGAGATGCCACTTAATAAAAATAAAGAGAGATGCCACTTATCGAAAATAATTGTGGATAAACTTCTCGAAAGAGAGATTACACTTAACAAAAATAAAGGTGGATAAGCTTCTCGAAAGAAAGATGCCACTTATCAAAAATAAAGGTGGATAAGCTTCTCAAAAGAGAGATGCCACTTATCGAAAATAAAGGTGGATAAGTTTCTCAAAAGAGAGATGCCACTTATCGAAAATAAAGGTGGATACGTTTCTCGAAAGAGAGATGCCACTTATCGAAAATAAAGGCGGATAAGCTTCTCGAAAGAGAGATGCCACTTATCGAAAATAAAGGTGGATAAGCTCTTCGAAAGAGAGATGCCACTTATCAATAATAAAGGTGGATAAGCTTCTCGAAAGAGAGATGCCACCTATCGAAAGTAAAGGTGGATAACCTTCTCGAAAGAGACATGCCACTTATTGAAAATAAAGGTGGATAAGCTTCTCGAAAGAGATATGCCACGTATCAAAAATAAAGGTAGATAAGCTTCTCAAAAGAGAGATGCCACTTATCGAAAATAAAGGTGGACATGCTTCTCGAAAGAGAGATGCCACTTATCAAAAATAAAGGTGGATAAGCTTCTCGAAAGAGAGATACCACTTATCGAAAATAAAGGTGGATAAGCTTCTCGAAAGAGAGATGATACTTATCGAAAATAAAGGTGGATAAACTTCTCGAAAGAGATATGCCACTTATCGAAAATAAAGGTGGATAAGCTTCTCGAAAGAGAGATGCCACTTATCGAAAATAAAGGTGGATAAGCTTCTCGAAAGAGAGATGCCACTTATCGAAAATAAAGGTGGATAAGCTTCTCGAAAGAGAGATCCCACTTATCGAAAATAAAGTAGGATAAGCTTATCGAAAGAGAGATGCCACTTATCGAAAATAATGGTGGATAAGCTTCTCGAAAGAGAGATGCCACTTATCGAAAATAAAGGTGGATAAGCTTCTCGAAAGAGAGACGCCACTAATAGAAAATAAAGGTGGATATGCATCTCGAAAGAGAGATGCCACTTATCAAAAATAAAGGTGGATAAGCTTCTCGAAAGAGAGATACCACTTATCGAAAATAAAGGTAGATAAGCTTCTAGAAAGAGAGATGCCACTTATCGAAAATAAGTGTGGATACACTTCTCGAAAGAGAGATGCCACTTATCGAAAATAAAGGTGGATAAGCTTCTCGAAAGAGAGATGCCACTAATCGAAAATAAAGGTGGATATGCTTCTCGAAAGAGAGATGCCACTCATTGAAAATAAAGGTGGATAAGTTTCTCAAAAGAGAGATGCCACTTATCGAAATTAAAGGTGGATAAGCTTCTCGAAAGAGAGATGCCACTTATCGAAAATAAAGGTGGAGAAATTTCTCAAAAGAGATATGCCACTTATCGAAAATAAAGGTGGATAAGCTTCTCGAAAGAGAGATGCCACTTATCGAAAATAAAGGTGGATAAGCTTCTCGAAAGAGAGATGCCACTTATCGAAAATAAAGGTGGATAAGCTTCTCGAAAGAGAGATGCCACTAATCGAAAATAAAGGTGGATAAGCTTCTCAAAAGAGAGATGCCCGTTATCAAAAATAAAGGTGGATAAGCTTCTCGAAAGAGAGATGCCACTTATCGAAAATAAAGGTGGATAAGCTTCTCGAAAGAGAGATGCTACTTATTGAAAATAAAGGTGGATAAGCTTCTCGAAAGAGAGATGCCACTAATCGAAAATAAAGGTGGATATGCTTCTCGAAAGAGAGATGCCACTTATCAAAAATAAAGGTGGATAAGCTTCTCGAAAGAGAGATGCCACTTATCAAAAATAAAGGTGGATAAGCTTTTCGAAAGAGAGATACCACTTATCGAAAATAAAGGTAGATAAGCTTCTAAAAGAGAGATGCCACTTATCGAAAATAAATGTGGATACACTTCTCGAAAGAGAGATGCCACTTAATAAAAATAAAGAGAGATGCCACTTATCAAAAATAATTGTGGATAAACTTCTCGAAAGAGAGATTACACTTAACAAAAATAAAGGTGGATAAGCTTCTCGAAAGAAAGATGCCACTTATCAAAAATAAAGGTGGATAAGCTTCTCAAAAGAGAGATGCCACTTATCGAAAATAAAGGTGGATAAGTTTCTCAAAAGAGAGATGCCACTTATCGAAAATAAAGGTGGATACGTTTCTCGAAAGAGAGATGCCACTTATCGAAAATAAAGGCGGATAAGCTTCTCGAAAGAGAGATGCCACTTATTGAAAATAAACGTGGATAAGCTCTTCGAAAGAGAGATGCCACTTATCAATAATAAAGGTGGATAAGCTTCTCGAAAGAGAGATGCCACCTATCGAAAGTAAAGGTGGATAACCTTCTCGAAAGAGACATGCCACTTATTGAAAATAAAGGTGGATAAGCTTCTCGAAAGAGATATGCCACGTATCAAAAATAAAGGTAGATAAGCTTCTCAAAAGAGAGATGCCACTTATCGAAAATAAAGGTGGACATGCTTCTCGAAAGAGAGATGCCACTTATCGAAAATAAAGGTGGATAAGTTTCTCAAAAGAGAGATGCCATTTATCGAACGTAAAGGTAGATAAGCTTCTCAAAAGAGAGATGCCACTTATCAAGAATAAAGGTGGATAAGCTTCTCGAAAGAGAGATACCACTTATCGAAAATAAAGGTGGATAAGCTTCTCGAAAGAGAGATGCCACTTATCGAAAATAAAGGTGGATAAACTTCTCGAAAGAGATATGCCACTTATCGAAAATAAAGGTGGATAAGCTTCTCGAAAGAGAGATGCCACTTATCGAAAATAAAGGTGGATAAGCTTCTCGAAAGAGAGATGCCACTTATCGAAAATAAAGGTGGATAAGCTTCTCGAAAGAGAGATCCCACTTATCGAAAATAAAGTAGGATAAGCTTATCGAAAGAGAGATGCCACTTATCGAAAATAAAGATGGATAAGCTTCTCGAAAGAGAGATGCCACTTATCGAAAATAAAGGTGGATAAGCTTCTCGAAAGAGAGACGCCACTAATAGAAAATAAAGGTGGATATGCTTCTCGAAAGAGAGATGCCACTTATCAAAAATAAAGCTGGATAAGCTTCTCGAAAGAGAGATACCACTTATCGAAAATAAAGGTAGATAAGCTTCTAGAAAGAGAGATGCCACTTATCGAAAATAAATGTGGATACACTTCTCGAAAGAGAGATGCCACTTATCGAAAATAAAGGTGGATAAGCTTCTCGAAAGAGAGATGCCACTAATCGAAAATAAAGGTGGATATGCTTCTCGAAAGAGAGATGCCACTTATTGAAAATAAAGGTGGATAAGTTTCTCAAAAGAGAGATGCCACTTATCGAAATTAAAGGTGGATAAGCTTCTCGAAAGAGAGATGCCACTTATCAAAAATAAAGGTGGATAAGCTTCTCGAAAGAGAGATGCCACTTATCGAAAATAAAGGTGGATAAGCTTCTCGAAAGAGAGATGCCACTTATCGAAAATAAAGGTGGATACGTTTCTCGAAAGAGAGATGCCACTTATCGAAAATAAAGGCGGATAAGCTTCTCGAAAGAGAGATGCCACTTATCGAAAATAAAGGTGGATAAGCTCTTCGAAAGAGAGATGCCACTTATCAAAAATAAAGGTGGATAAGCTTCTCGAAAGAGAGATGCCACTTATCGAATATAAAGGTGGATAAGCTTCTCGAAAGAGAGATGCCACTTATCGAAAATAAAGGTGGATAAGCTTCTCGAAAGAGAGATGCCACTTATCGAAATTAAAGGTGGATAAGCTTCTCGAAAGAGAGATGCCACTAATCGAAAATAAAGGTGGATATGCTTCTCGAAAGAGAGATGCCACTTATCAAAAATAAAGGTGGATAAGCTTCTCGAAAGAGAGATTCCACTTATCAAAAATAAAGGTGGATGAGCTTTTCGAAAGAGAGATACCACTTATCGAAAATAAAGGTAGATAAGCTTCTAAAAGAGAGATGCCACTTATCGAAAATAAATGTGGATACACTTCTCGAAAGAGAGATGCCACTTAATAAAAATAAAGAGAGATGCCACTTATCGAAAATAATTGTGGATAAACTTCTCGAAAGAGAGATTACACTTAACAAAAATAAAGGTGGATAAGCTTCTCGAAAGAAAGATGCCACTTATCAAAAATAAAGGTGGATAAGCTTCTCGAAAGAGAGATGCCACTTATCGAAAATAAAGGTGGATAAGTTTCTCAAAAGAGAGATGCCACTTATCGAAAATAAAGGTGGATAAGCTCTTCGAAAGAGAGATGCCACTTATCAATAATAAAGGGGGATAAGCTTCTCGAAAGAGAGATGCCACCTATCGAAAGTAAAGGTGGATAAGCTTCTCGAAAGAGACATGCCACTTATTGAAAATAAAGGTGGATAAGCTTCTCGAAAGAGATATGCCACGTATCAAAAATAAAGGTAGATAAGCTTCTCAAAAGAGAGATGCCACTTATCGAAAATAAAGGTGGACATGCTTCTCGAAAGAGAGATGACACTTATCGAAAATAAAGGTGGATAAGTTTCTCAAAAGAGAGATGCCATTTATCGAACGTAAAGGTAGATGAGCTTCTCAAAAGAGAGATGCCACTTATCAAGAATAAAGGTGGATAAGCTTCTCGAAAGAGAGATACCACTTATCGAAAATAAAGGTGGATAAGCTTCTCGAAAGAGAGATGCCACTTATCGAAAATAAAGGTGGATAAACTTCTCGAAAGAGATATGCCACTTATCGAAAATAAAGGTGGATAAGCTTCTCGAAAGAGAGATGCCACTTATCGAAAATAAAGGTGGATAAGCTTCTCGAAAGAGAGATGCCACTTATCGAAAATAAAGGTGGATAAGCTTCTCGAAAGAGAGATCCCACTTATCGAAAATAAAGTAGGATAAGCTTATCGAAAGAGAGATGCCACTTATCGAAAATAAAGATGGATAAGCTTCTCGAAAGAGAGATGCCACTTATCGAAAATAAAGGTGGATAAGCTTCTCGAAAGAGAGACGCCACTAATAGAAAATAAAGGTGGATATGCTTCTCGAAAGAGAGATGCCACTTATCAAAAATAAAGCTGGATAAGCTTCTCGAAAGAGAGATACCACTTATCGAAAATAAAGGTAGATAAGCTTCTAGAAAGAGAGATGCCACTTATCGAAAATAAATGTGGATACACTTCTCGAAAGAGAGATGCCACTTATCGAAAATAAAGGTGGATGAGCTTCTCGAAAGAGAGATGCCACTAATCGAAAATAAAGGTGGATATGCTTCTCGAAAGAGAGATGCCACTTATTGAAAATAAAGGTGGATAAGTTTCTCAAAAGAGAGATGCCACTTATCGAAATTAAAGGTGGATAAGCTTCTCGAAAGAGAGATGCCACTTATCAAAAATAAAGGTGGATAAGCTTCTCGAAAGAGAGATGCCACTTATCGAAAATAAAGGTGGATAAGCTTCTCGAAAGAGAGATGCCACTTATCGAAAATAAAGGTGGATACGTTTCTCGAAAGAGAGATGCCACTTATCGAAAATAAAGGCGGATAAGCTTCTCGAAAGAGAGATGCCACTTATCGAAAATAAAGGTGGATAAGCTCTTCGAAAGAGAGATGCCACTTATCAAAAATAAAGGTGGATAAGCTTCTCGAAAGAGAGATGCCACTTATCGAATATAAAGGTGGATAAGCTTCTCGAAAGAGTGATGCCACTTATCGAACGTAAAGGTAGATAAGCTTCTCAAAAGAGAGATGCCAGTTATCAAAAATAAAGGTGGATAAGCTTCTCGAAAGAGAGATGCCACTTATCGAAAATAAAGGTGGATAAGCTTCTCGAAAGAGAGATGCCACTTATCGAAATTAAAGGTGGATAAGCTTCTCGAAAGAGAGATGCCACTAATCGAAAATAAAGGTGGATATGCTTCTCGAAAGAGAGATGCCACTTATCAAAAATAAAGGTGGATAAGCTTCTCGAAAGAGAGATGCCACTTATCAAAAATAAAGGTGGATAAGCTTTTCGAAAGAGAGATACCACTTATCGAAAATAAAGGTAGATAAGCTTCTAAAAGAGAGATGCCACTTATCGAAAATAAATGTGGATACACTTCTCGAAAGAGAGATGCCACTTAATAAAAATAAAGAGAGATGCCACTTATCGAAAATAATTGTGGATAAACTTCTCGAAAGAGAGATTACACTTAACAAAAATAAAGGTGGATAAGCTTCTCGAAAGAAAGATGCCACTTATCAAAAATAAAGGTGGATAAGCTTCTCGAAAGAGAGATGCCACTTATCGAAAATAAAGGTGGATAAGTTTCTCAAAAGAGAGATGCCACTTATCGAAAATAAAGGTGGATAAGCTCTTCGAAAGAGAGATGCCACTTATCAATAATAAAGGTGGATAAGCTTCTCGAAAGAGAGATGCCACCTATCGAAAGTAAAGGTGGATAAGCTTCTCGAAAGAGACATGCCACTTATTGAAAATAAAGGTGGATAAGCTTCTCGAAAGAGATATGCCACGTATCAAAAATAAAGGTAGATAAGCTTCTCAAAAGAGAGATGCCACTTATCGAAAATAAAGGTGGACATGCTTCTCGAAAGAGAGATGACACTTATCGAAAATAAAGGTGGATAAGTTTCTCAAAAGAGAGATGCCATTTATCGAACGTAAAGGTAGATGAGCTTCTCAAAAGAGAGATGCCACTTATCAAGAATAAAGGTGGATAAGCTTCTCGAAAGAGAGATGCCACTTATCGAAAATAAAGGTGGATACGTTTCTCGAAAGAGAGATGCCACTTATCGAAAATAAAGGCGGATAAGCTTCTCGAAAGAGAGATGCCACTTATCGAAAATAAAGGTGGATAAGCTCTTCGAAAGAGAGATGCCACTTATCAAAAATAAAGGTGGATAAGCTTCTCGAAAGAGAGATGCCACTTATCGAATATAAAGGTGGATAAGCTTCTCGAAAGAGAGATGCCACTTATCGAACGTAAAGGTAGATAAGCTTCTCAAAAGAGAGATGCCAGTGATCAAAAATAAAGGTGGATAAGCTTCTCGAAAGAGAGATGCCACTTATCGAAAATAAAGGTGGATAAGCTTCTCGAAAGAGAGATGCCACTTATCGAAATTAAAGGTGGATAAGCTTCTCGAAAGAGAGATGCCACTAATCGAAAATAAAGATGGATATGCTTCTCGAAAGAGAGATGCCACTTATCAAAAATAAAGGTGGATAAGCTTCTCGAAAGAGAGATGCCACTTATCAAAAATAAAGGTGGATGAGCTTTTCGAAAGAGAGATACCACTTATCGAAAATAAAGGTAGATAAGCTTCTAAAAGAGAGATGCCACTTATCGAAAATAAATGTGGATACACTTCTCGAAAGAGAGATGCCACTTAATAAAAATAAAGAGAGATGCCACTTATCGAAAATAATTGTGGATAAACTTCTCGAAAGAGAGATTACACTTAACAAAAATAAAGGTGGATAAGCTTCTCGAAAGAAAGATGCCACTTATCAAAAATAAAGGTGGATAAGCTTCTCGAAAGAGAGATGCCACTTATCGAAAATAAAGGTGGATAAGTTTCTCAAAAGAGAGATGCCACTTATCGAAAATAAAGGTGGATAAGCTCTTCGAAAGAGAGATGCCACTTATCAATAATAAAGGTGGATAAGCTTCTCGAAAGAGAGATGCCACCTATCGAAAGTAAAGGTGGATAAGCTTCTCGAAAGAGACATGCCACTTATTGAAAATAAAGGTGGATAAGCTTCTCGAAAGAGATATGCCACGTATCAAAAATAAAGGTAGATAAGCTTCTCAAAAGAGAGATGCCACTTATCGAAAATAAAGGTGGACATGCTTCTCGAAAGAGAGATGACACTTATCGAAAATAAAGGTGGATAAGTTTCTCAAAAGAGAGATGCCATTTATCGAACGTAAAGGTAGATGAGCTTCTCAAAAGGGAGATGCCACTTATCAAGAATAAAGGTGGATAAGCTTCTCGAAAGAGAGATACCACTTATCGAAAATAAAGGTGGATAAGCTTCTCGAAAGAGAGATGCCACTTATCGAAAATAAAGGTGGATAAACTTCTCGAAAGAGATATGCCACTTATCGAAAATAAAGGTGGATAAGCTTCTCGAAAGAGAGATGCCACTTATCGAAAATAAAGGTGGATAAGCTTCTCGAAAGAGAGATGCCACTTATCGAAAATAAAGGTGGATAAGCTTCTCGAAAGAGAGATGCCACTTATCGAACGTAAAGGTAGATAAGCTTCTCAAAAGAGAGATGCCAGTTATCAAAAATAAAGGTGGATAAGCTTCTCGAAAGAGAGATGCCACTTATCGAAAATAAAGGTGGATAAGCTTCTCGAAAGAGAGATGCCACTTATCGAAATTAAAGGTGGATAAGCTTCTCGAAAGAGAGATGCCACTAATCGAAAATAAAGATGGATATGCTTCTCGAAAGAGAGATGCCACTTATCAAAAATAAAGGTGGATAAGCTTCTCGAAAGAGAGATGCCACTTATCAAAAATAAAGGTGGATGAGCTTTTCGAAAGAGAGATACCACTTATCGAAAATAAAGGTAGATAAGCTTCTAAAAGAGAGATGCCACTTATCGAAAATAAATGTGGATACACTTCTCGAAAGAGAGATGCCACTTAATAAAAATAAAGAGAGATGCCACTTATCGAAAATAATTGTGGATAAACTTCTCGAAAGAGAGATTACACTTAACAAAAATAAAGGTGGATAAGCTTCTCGAAAGAAAGATGCCACTTATCAAAAATAAAGGTGGATAAGCTTCTCGAAAGAGAGATGCCACTTATCGAAAATAAAGGTGGATAAGTTTCTCAAAAGAGAGATGCCACTTATCGAAAATAAAGGTGGATAAGCTCTTCGAAAGAGAGATGCCACTTATAAATAATAAAGGTGGATAAGCTTCTCGAAAGAGAGATGCCACCTATCGAAAGTAAAGGTGGATAAGCTTCTCGAAAGAGACATGCCACTTATTGAAAATAAAGGTGGATAAGCTTCTCGAAAGAGATATGCCACGTATCAAAAATAAAGGTAGATAAGCTTCTCAAAAGAGAGATGCCACTTATCGAAAATAAAGGTGGACATGCTTCTCGAAAGAGAGATGACACTTATCGAAAATAAAGGTGGATAAGTTTCTCAAAAGAGAGATGCCATTTATCGAACGTAAAGGTAGATGAGCTTCTCAAAAGAGAGATGCCACTTATCAAGAATAAAGGTGGATAAGCTTCTCGAAAGAGAGATACCACTTATCGAAAATAAAGGTGGATAAGCTTCTCGAAAGAGAGATGCCACTTATCGAAAATAAAGGTGGATAAACTTCTCGAAAGAGATATGCCACTTATCGAAAATAAAGGTGGATAAGCTTCTCGAAAGAGAGATGCCACTTATCGAAAATAAAGGTGGATAAGCTTCTCGAAAGAGAGATGCCACTTATCGAAAATAAAGGTGGATAAGCTTCTCGAAAGAGAGATCCCACTTATCGAAAATAAAGTAGGATAAGCTTATCGAAAGAGAGATGCCACTTATCGAAAATAAAGATGGATAAGCTTCTCGAAAGAGAGATGCCACTTATCGAAAATAAAGGTGGATAAGCTTCTCGAAAGAGAGACGCCACTAATAGAAAATAAAGGTGGATATGCTTCTCGAAAGAGAGATGCCACTTATCAAAAATAAAGCTGGATAAGCTTCTCGAAAGAGAGATACCACTTATCGAAAATAAAGGTAGATAAGCTTCTAGAAAGAGAGATGCCACTTATCGAAAATAAATGTGGATACACTTCTCGAAAGAGAGATGCCACTTATCGAAAATAAAGGTGGATAAGCTTCTCGAAAGAGAGATGCCACTAATCGAAAATAAAGGTGGATATGCTTCTCGAAAGAGAGATGCCACTTATTGAAAATAAAGGTGGATAAGTTTCTCAAAAGAGAGATGCCACTTATCGAAATTAAAGGTGGATAAGCTTCTCGAAAGAGAGATGCCACTTATCAAAAATAAAGGTGGATAAGCTTCTCGAAAGAGACATGCCACTTATCGAAAATAAAGGTGGATAAGCTTCTCGAAAGAGAGATGCCACTTATCGAAAATAAAGGTGGATACGTTTCTCGAAAGAGAGATGCCACTTATCGAAAATAAAGGCGGATAAGCTTCTCGAAAGAGAGATGCCACTTATCGAAAATAAAGGTGGATAAGCTCTTCGAAAGAGAGATGCCACTTATCAAAAAAAAAGGTGGATAAGCTTCTCGAAAGAGAGATGCCACTTATCGAATATAAAGGTGGATAAGCTTCTCGAAAGAGAGATGCCACTTATCGAACGTAAAGGTAGATAAGCTTCTCAAAAGAGAGATGTCAGTTATCAAAAATAAAGGTGGATAAGCTTCTCGAAAGAGAGATGCCACTTATCGAAAATAAAGGTGGATAAGCTTCTCGAAAGAGAGATGCCACTTATCGAAATTAAAGGTGGATAAGCTTCTCGAAAGAGAGATGCCACTAATCGAAAATAAAGGTGGATATGCTTCTCGAAAGAGAGATGCCACTTATCAAAAATAAAGGTGGATAAGCTTCTCGAAAGAGAGATGCCACTTATCAAAAATAAAGGTGGATAAGCTTTTCGAAAGAGAGATACCACTTATCGAAAATAAAGGTAGATAAGCTTCTAAAAGAGAGATGCCACTTATCGAAAATAAATGTGGATACACTTCTCGAAAGAGAGATGCCACTTAATAAAAATAAAGAGAGATGCCACTTATCGAAAATAATTGTGGATAAACTTCTCGAAAGAGAGATTACACTTAACAAAAATAAAGGTGGATAAGCTTCTCGAAAGAAAGATGCCACTTATCAAAAATAAAGGTGGATAAGCTTCTCGAAAGAGAGATGCCACTTATCGAAAATAAAGGTGGATAAGTTTCTGAAAAGAGAGATGCCACTTATCGAAAATAAAGGTGGATAAGCTCTTCGAAAGAGAGATGCCACTTATCAATAATAAAGGTGGATAAGCTTCTCGAAAGAGAGATGCCACCTATCGAATGTAAAGGTGGATAAGCTTCTCGAAAGAGACATGCCACTTATTGAAAATAAAGGTGGATAAGCTTCTCGAAAGAGAGATGCCACGTATCAAAAATAAAGGTACATAAGCTTCTCAAAAGAGAGATGCCACTTATCGAAAATAAAGGTGGACATGCTTCTCGAAAGAGAGATGCCACTTATCGAAAATAAAGGTGGATAAGTTTCTCAAAAGAGAGATGCCATTTATCGAACGTAAAGGTAGATAAGCTTCTCAAAAGAGAGATGCCACTTATCAAAAATAAAGGTGGATAAGCTTCTCGAAAGAGAGATACCACTTATCGAAAATAAAGGTGGATAAGCTTCTCGAAAGAGAGATGCCACTTATCGAAAATAAAGGTGGATAAACTTCTCAAAAGAGATATGCCACTTATCGAAAATAAAGGTGGATAAGCTTTTCGAAAGAGAGATGCCACTTATCGAAAATAAAGGTGGATAAGCTTCTCGAAAGAGAGATGCCACTTATCGAAAATAAAGGTGGATAAGCTTCTCGAAAGAGAGATCCCACTTATCGAAAATAAAGTAGGATAAGCTTATCGAAAGAGAGATGCCACTTATCGAAAATAAAGGTGGATAAGCTTCTCGAAAGAGAGATGCCACTTATCGAAAATAAAGGTGGATAAGCTTCTCGAAAGAGAGACGCCACTAATAGAAATTAAAGGTGGATATATTTCTCGAAAGAGAGATGCCACTTATCAAAAATAAAGGTGGATAAGCTTCTCGAAAGAGAGATACCACTTATCGAAAATAAAGGTAGATAAGCTTCTAGAAAGAGAGATGCCACTTATCGAAAATAAATGTGGATACACTTCTCGAAAGAGAGATGCCACTTATCGAAAATAAAGGTGGATAAGCTTCTCGAAAGAGTGATGCCACTAATCGAAAATAAAGGTGGATATGCTTCTCGAAAGAGAGATGCCAGTTATTGAAAATAAAGGTGGATAAGTTTCTCAAAAGAGAGATGCCACTTATCGAAAATAAAGGTGGATAAGCTTCTCGAAAGAGAGATGCCACTTATCGAACGTAAAGGTAGATAAGCTTCTCAAAAGAGAGATGCCAGTTATCAAAAATAAAGGTGGATAAGCTTCTCGAAAGGGAGATGCCACTTATCGAAAATAAAGGTGGATAAGCTTCTCGAAAGAGAGATGCCACTTATCGAAAATAAAGATGGATAAGCTTCTCGAAAGAGAGATGCCACTAATCGAAAATAAAGGTGGATATGCTTCTCGAAAGAGAGATGCCACTTATCCAAAATAAATGTGGATAAGCTTCTCGAAAGAGAGATGCCACTTATCAAAAATAAAGGTGGATAAGCTTTTCGAAAGAGAGATACCACTTATCGAAAATAAAGGTAGATAAGCTTCTAAAAGAGAGATGCCACTTATCGAAAATAAATGTGGATACACTTCTCGAAAGAGAGATGCCACTTAATAAAAATAAAGAGAGATGCCACTTATCGAAAATAATTATGGATAAACGTCTCGAAAGAGAGATTACACTCAACAAAAATAAAGGTGGATAAGCTTCTCGAAAGAGAGATGCCACCTATCAAAAATAAAGGTGGATAAGCTTCTCGAAAGAGAGATGCCACTTATCGAAAATAAAGGTGGATAAGTTTCTCAAAAGAGAGATGCCACTTATCGAAAATAAAGGTGGATAAGTTTCTCGAAAGAGAGATGCCACTTATCGAAAATAAAGGCGGATAAGCTTCTCGAAAGAGAGATGCCACTTATCGAAAATAAAGGTGGATAAGCTCTTCAAAAGAGAGATGCCACTTATCAATAATAAAGGTGGATAAGCTTCTCGAAAGAGAGATGCCACCTATCGAAAGTAAAGGTGGATAAGCATCTCGAAAGAGACATGCCACTTATTGAAAATAAAGGTGGATAAGCTTCTCGAAAGAGAGATGCCACGTATCAAAAATAAAGGTAGATAAGCTTCTCAAAAGAGAGATGCCACTTATCGAAAATAAAGGTGGACATGCTTCTCGAAAGAGAGATGCCACTTATCGAAAATAAAGGTGGATAAGTTTCTCAAAAGAGAGATGCCATTTATCGAACGTAAAGGTAGATAAGCTTCTCAAAAGAGAGATGCCACTTATCAAAAATAAAGGTGGATAAGCTTCTCGAAAGAGAGATACCACTTATCGAAAATAAAGGTGGATAAGCTTCTCGAAAGAGAGATGCCACTTATCGAAAATAAAGGTGGATAAACTTCTCGAAAGAGATATGCCACTTATCGAAAATAAAGGTGGATAAGCTTCTCGAAAGAGAGATGCCACTTATCAAAAATAAAGGTGGATAAGCTTCTCGAAAGAGAGATGCCACTTATCGAAAATAAAGGTGGATAAGCTTCTCGAAAGAGAGATCCCACTTATCGAAAATAAAGGTGGATAAGCTTCACGAAAGAGAGATGCCACTTATCGAAAATAAAGGTGGATAAGCTTCTCGAAAGAGAGATGCCACTTATCGAAAATAAAGGTGGATAAGATTCTCGAAAGAGAGACGCTACTAATAGAAAATAAAGGTGGATATGCTTCTCGAAAGAGAGATGCCACTTATCAAAAATAAAGGTGGATAAGCTTCTCGAAAGAGAGATACCACTTATCGAAAATAAAGGTAGATAAGCTTCTAGAAAGAGAGATGCCACTTATCAAAAATCAATGTGGATACACTTCTCAAAAGAGAGATGCCACTTATCGAAAATAAAGGTGGATAAGCTTCTCGAAAGAGAGATGCCACTAATCGAAAATAAAGGTGGATATGCTTCTCGAAAGAGAGATGCCACTTATCAAAAATAAAGGTGGATAAGCTTCTCGAAAGAGAGATGCCACTTATCAAAAATAAAGGTGGATAAGCTTTTCGAAAGAGAGATACCACTTATCGAAAATAAAGGTAGATAAGCTTCTAAAAGAGAGATGCCACTTATCGAAAATAAATGTGGATACACTTCTCGAAAGAGAGATGCCACTTAATAAAAATAAAGAGAGATGCCACTTATCGAAAATAATTATGGATAAACTTCTCGAAAGAGAGATTACACTTAACAAAAATAAAGGTGGATAAGCTTCTCGAAAGAGAGATGCCACCTATCAAAAATAAAGGTGGATAAGCTTCTCGAAAGAGAGATGCCACTTATCGAAAATAAAGGTGGATAAGTTTCTCAAAAGAGAGATGCCACTTATCGAAAATAAAGGTGTATAAGTTTCTCGAAAGAGAGATGCCACTTATCGAAAATAAAGGCGGATAAGCTTCTCGAAAGAGAGATGCCACTTATCGAAAATAAAGGTGGATAAGCTCTTCAAAAGAGAGATGCCACTTATCAATAATAAAGGTGGATAACCTTCTCGAAAGAGAGATGCCACCTATCGAAAGTAAAGGTGGATAAGCTTCTCGAAAGAGACATGCCACTTATTGAAAATAAAGGTGGATAAGCTTCTCGAAAGAGAGATGCCACGTATCAAAAATAAAGGTAGATAAGCTTCTCAAAAGAGAGATGCCACTTATCGAAAATAAAGGTGGACATGCTTCTCGAAAGAGAGATGCCACTTATCGAAAATAAAGGTGGATAAGTTTCTCAAAAGAGAGATGCCATTTATCGAACGTAAAGGTAGATAAGCTTCTCAAAAGAGAGATGCCACTTATCAAAAATAAAGGTGGATAAGCTTCTCGAAAGAGAGATACCACTTATCGAAAATAAAGGTGGATAAGCTTCTCGAAAGAGAGATGCCACTTATCGAAAATAAAGGTGGATAAACTTCTCGAAAGAGATATGCCACTTATCGAAAATAAAGGTGGATAAGCTTCTCGAAAGAGAGATGCCACTTATCAAAAATAAAGGTGGATAAGCTTCTCGAAAGAGAGATACCACTTATCGAAAATAAAGGTAGATAAGCTTCTAGAAAGAGAGATGCCACTTATCAAAAATAAATGTGGATACACTTCTCGAAAGAGAGATGCCACTTATCGAAAATAAAGGTGGATAAGCTTCTCGAAAGAGAGATGCCACTAATCGAAAATAAAGGTGGATATGCTTCTCGAAAGAGAGATGCCACTTATCAAAAATAAAGGTGGATAAGCTTCTCGAAAGAGAGATGCCACTTATCAAAAATAAAGGTGGATAAGCTTTTCGAAAGAGAGATACCACTTATCGAAAATAAAGGTAGATAAGCTTCTAAAAGAGAGATGCCACTTATCGAAAATAAATGTGGATACACTTCTCGAAAGAGAGATGCCACTTAATAAAAATAAAGAGAGATGCCACTTATCGAAAATAATTATGGATAAACTTCTCGAAAGAGAGATTACACTTAACAAAAATAAAGGTGGATAAGCTTCTCGAAAGAGAGATGCCACCTATCAAAAATAAAGGTGGATAAGCTTCTCGAAAGAGAGATGCCACTTATCGAAAATAAAGGTGGATAAGTTTCTCAAAAGAGAGATGCCACTTATCGAAAATAAAGGTGGATAAGTTTCTCGAAAGAGAGATGCCACTTATCGAAAATAAAGGCGGATAAGCTTCTCGAAAGAGAGATGCCACTTATCGAAAATAAAGGTGGATAAGCTCTTCAAAAGAGAGATGCCACTTATCAATAATAAAGGTGGATAAGCTTCTCGAAAGAGAGATGCCACCTATCGAAAGTAAAGGTGGATAAGCTTCTCGAAAGAGACATGCCACTTATTGAAAATAAAGGTGGATAAGCTTCTCGAAAGAGAGATGCCACGTATCAAAAATAAAGGTAGATAAGCTTCTCAAAAGAGAGATGCCACTTATCGAAAATAAAGGTGGACATGCTTCTCGAAAGAGAGATGCCACTTATCGAAAATAAAGGTGGATAAGTTTCTCAAAAGAGAGATGCCATTTATCGAACGTAAAGGTAGATAAGCTTCTCAAAAGAGAGATGCCACTTATAAAAAATAAAGGTGGATAAGCTTCTCGAAAGAGAGATACCACTTATCGAAAATAAAGGTGGATAAGCTTCTCGAAAGAGAGATGCCACTTATCGAAAATAAAGGTGGATAAACTTCTCGATAAAGATATGCCACTTATCGAAAATAAAGGTGGATAAGCTTCTCGAAAGAGAGATGCCACTTATCAAAAATAAAGGTGGATAAGCTTCTCGAAAGAGAGATGCCACTTATCGAAAATAAAGGTGGATAAGCTTCTCGAAAGAGAGATCCCACTTATCGAAAATAAAGGTGGATAAGCTTCACGAAAGAGAGATGCCACTTATCGAAAATAAAGGTGGATAAGCTTCTCGAAAGAGAGATACCACTTATCGAAAATAAAGGTGGATAAGATTCTCGAAAGTGAGACGCCACTAATAGAAAATAAAGGTGGATATGCTTCTCGAAAGAGAGATTCCACTTATCAAAAATAAAGGTGGATAAGCTTCTCGAAAGAGAGATACCACTTATCGAAAATAAAGGTAGATAAGCTTCTAGAAAGAGAGATGCCACTTATCAAAAATAAATGTGGATACACTTCTCGAAAGAGAGATGCCACTTATCGAAAATAAAGGTGGATAAGCTTCTCGAAAGAGAGATGCCACTAATCGAAAATAAAGGTGGATATGCTTCTCGAAAGAGAGATGCCACTTATTGAAAATAAAGGTGGATAAGTTTCTCAAAAGAGAGATGCCACTTATCGAAATTAAAGGTGGATAAGCTTCTCGAAAGAGAGATGCCACTTATCGAAAATAAAGGTGGAGAAATTTCTCGAAAGAGATATGCCACTTATCAAAAATAAAGGTGGATAAGCTTCTCGAAAGAGAGATGCCACTTATCGAAAATAAAGGTGGATAAGCTTCTCGAAAGAGAGATGCCACTTATCGAAAATAAAGGTGGATAAGCTTCTCGAAAGAGAGATGCCACTAATCGAAAATAAAGGTGGATATGCTTCTCGAAAGAGAGATGCCACTTATCAAAAATAAAGGTGGATAAGCTTCTCGAAAGAGAGATGCCACTTATCGAAAATAAAGGTGGATAAGCTTCTCGAAAGAGAGATGCCACTTATCGAACGTAAAGGTAGATAAGCTTCTCAAAAGAGAGATGCCAGTTATCAAAAATAAAGGTGGATAAGCTTCTCGAAAGGGAGATGCCACTTATCGAAAATAAAGGTGGATAAGCTTCTCGAAAGAGAGATGCCACTTATCGAAAATAAAGGTGGATAAGCTTCTCGAAAGAGAGATGCCACTAATCGAAAATAAAGGTGGATATGCTTCTCGAAAGAGAGATGCCACTTATCAAAAATAAAGGTGGATAAGCTTCTCGAAAGAGAGATGCCACTTATCAAAAATAAAGGTGGATAAGCTTTTCGAAAGAGAGATACCACTTATCGAAAATAAAGGTAGATAAGCTTCTAAAAGAGAGATGCCACTTATCGAAAATAAATGTGGATACACTTCTCGAAAGAGAGATGCCACTTAATAAAAATAAAGAGAGATGCCACTTATCGAAAATAATTATGGATAAACTTCTCGAAAGAGAGATTACACTTAACAAAAATAAAGGTGGATAAGCTTCTCGAAAGAGAGATGCCACCTATCAAAAATAAAGGTGGATAAGCTTCTCGAAAGAGAGATGCCACTTATCGAAAATAAAGGTGGATAAGTTTCTCAAAAGAGAGATGCCACTTATCGAAAATAAAGGTGGATAAGTTTCTCGAAAGAGAGATGCCACTTATCGAAAATAAAGGCGGATAAGCTTCTCGAAAGAGAGATGCCACTTATCGAAAATAAAGGTGGATAAGCTCTTCGAAAGAGAGATGCCACTTATCAATAATAAAGGTGGATAAGCTTCTCGAAAGAGAGATGCCACCTACCGAAAGTAAAGGTGGATAAGCTTCTCGAAAGAGACATGCCACTTATTGAAAATAAAGGTGGATAAGCTTCTCGAAAGAGAGATGCCACGTATCAAAAATAAAGGTAGATAAGCTTCTCAAAAGAGAGATGCCACTTATCGAAAATAAAGGTGGACATGCTTCTCGAAAGAGAGATGCCACTTATCGAAAATAAAGGTGGATAAGTTTCTCAAAAGAGAGATGCCATTTATCGAACGTAAAGGTAGATAAGCTTCTCAAAAGAGAGATGCCACTTATCAAAAATAAAGGTGGATAAGCTTCTCGAAAGAGAGATACCACTTATCGAAAATAAAGGTGGATAAGCTTCTCGAAAGAGAGATGCCACTTATCGAAAATAAAGGTGGATAAACTTCTCGAAAGAGATATGCCACTTATCGAAAATAAAGGTGGATAAGCTTCTCGAAAGAGAGATGCCACTTATCGAAAATAAAGGTGGATAAGCTTCTCGAAAGAGAGATGCCACTTATCGAAAATAAAGGTGGATAAGCTTCTCGAAAGAGAGATGCCACTTATCGAAAATAAAAGTGGATAAGCTTCACGAAAGAGAGATGCCACTTATCGAAAATAAAGGTGGATAAGCTTCTCGAAAGAGAGATGCCACTTATCGAAAATAAAGGTGGATAAGATTCTCGAAAGAGATACGCCACTAATAGAAAATAAAGGTGGATATGCTTCTCGAAAGAGAGATGCCACTTATCAAAAATAAAGGTGGATAAGCTTCTCGAAAGAGAGATACCACTTATCGAAAATAAAGGTAGATAAGCTTCTAGAAAGAGAGATGCCAGTTATCAAAAATAAATGTGGATACACTTCTCGAAAGAGAGATGCCACTTATCGAAAATAAAGGTGGATAAGCTTCTCGAAAGAGAGATGCCACTAATCGAAAATAAAGGTGGATATGCTTCTCGAAAGAGAGATGCCACTTATTGAAAATAAAGGTGGATAAGTTTCTCAAAAGAGAGATGCCACTTATCGAAATTAAAGGTGGATAAGCTTCTCGAAAGAGAGATGCCACTTATCGAAAATAAAGGTGGAGAAATTTCTCGAAAGAGATATGCCACTTATAAAAAATAAAGGTGGATAAGCTTCTCGAAAGAGAGATGCCACTTATCGAAAATAAAGGTGGATAAGCTTCTCGAAAGAGAGATGCCACTTATCGAACGTAAAGGTAGATAAGCTTCTCAAAAGAGAGATGCCAGTTATCAAAAATAAAGGTGGATAAGCTTCTCGAAAGGGAGATGCCACTTATCGAAAATAAAGGTGGATAAGCTTCTCGAAAGAGAGATGCCACTTATCGAAAATAAAGGTGGATAAGCTTCTCGAAAGAGAGATGCCACTAATCGAAAATAAAGGTGGATATGCTTCTCGAAAGAGAGATGCCACTTATCAAAAATAAAGGTGGATAAGCTTCTCGAAAGAGAGATGCCACTTATCAAAAATAAAGGTGGATAAGCTTTTCGAAAGAGAGATACCACTTATCGAAAATAAAGGTAGATAAGCTTCTAAAAGAGAGATGCCACTTATCGAAAATAAATGTGGATACACTCCTCGAAAGAGAGATGCCACTTAATAAAAATAAAGAGAGATGCCACTTATCGAAAATAATTATGGATAAACTTCTCGAAAGAGAGATTACACTTAACAAAAATAAAGGTGGATAAGCTTCTCGAAAGAGAGATGCCACCTATCAAAAATAAAGGTGGATAAGCTTCTCGAAAGAGAGATGCCACTTATCGAAAATAAAGGTGGATAAGTTTCTCAAAAGAGAGATGCCACTTATCGAAAATAAAGGTGGATAAGTTTCTCGAAAGAGAGATGCCACTTATCGAAATTAAAGGCGGATAAGCTTCTCGAAAGAGAGATGCCACTTATCGAAAATAAAGGTGGATAAGCTCTTCGAAAGAGAGATGCCACTTATCAATAATAAAGGTGGATAAGCTTCTCGAAAGAGAGATGCCACCTATCGAAAGTAAAGGTGGATAAGCTTCTCGAAAGAGACATGCCACTTATTGAAAATAAAGGTGGATAAGCTTCTCGAAAGAGAGATGCCACGTATCAAAAATAAAGGTAGATAAGCTTATCAAAAGAGAGATGCCACTTATCGAAAATAAAGGTGGACATGCTTCTCGAAAGAGAGATGCCACTTATCGAAAATAAAGGTGGATAAGTTTCTCAAAAGAGAGATGCCATTTATCGAACGTAAAGGTAGATAAGCTTCTCAAAAGAGAGATGCCACTTATCAAAAATAAAGTTGGATAAGCTTCTCGAAAGAGAGATACCACTTATCGAAAATAAAGGTGGATAAGCTTCTCGAAAGAGAGATGCCACTTATCGAAAATAAAGGTGGATAAACTTCTCGAAAGAGATATGCCACTTATCGAAAATAAAGGTGGATAAGCTTCTCGAAAGAGAGATGCCACTTATCGAAAATAAAGGTGGATAAGCTTCTCGAAAGAGAGATGCCACTTATCGAACGTAAAGGTAGATAAGCTTCTCAAAAGAGAGATGCCAGTTATCAAAAATAAAGGTGGATAAGCTTCTCGAAAGGGAGATGCCACTTATCGAAAATAAAGGTGGATAAGCTTCTCGAAAGAGAGATGCCACTTATCGAAAATAAAGGTGGATAAGCTTCTCGGAAGAGAGATGCCACTAATCGAAAATAAAGGTGGATATGCTTCTCGAAAGAGAGATGCCACTTATCAAAAATAAAGGTGGATAAGCTTCTCGAAAGAGAGATGCCACTTATCAAAAATAAAGGTGGATAAGCTTTTCGAAAGAGAGATACCACTTATCGAAAATAAAGGTAGATAAGCTTCTAAAAGAGAGATGCCACTTATCGAAAATAAATGTGGATACACTTCTCGAAAGAGAGATGCCACTTAATAAAAATAAAGAGAGATGCCACTTATCGAAAATAATTATGGATAAACTTCTCGAAAGAGAGATTACACTTAACAAAAATAAAGGTGGATAAGCTTCTCGAAAGAGAGATGCCACCTATCAAAAATAAAGGTGGATAAGCTTCTCGAAAGAGAGATGCCACTTATCGAAAATCAAGGTGGATAAGTTTCTCAAAAGAGAGATGCCACTTATCGAAAATAAAGGTGGATAAGTTTCTCGAAAGAGAGATGCCACTTATCGAAAATAAAGGCGGATAAGCTTCTCGAAAGAGAGATGCCACTTATCGAAAATAAAGGTGGATAAGCTCTTCGAAAGAGAGATGCCACTTATCAATAATAAAGGTGGATAAGCTTCTCGAAAGAGAAATGCCACCTATCGAAAGTAAAGGTGGATAAGCTTCTCGAAAGAGACATGCCACTTATTGAAAATAAAGGTGGATAAGCTTCTCGAAAGAGAGATGCCACGTATCAAAAATAAAGGTAGATAAGCTTCTCAAAAGAGAGATGCCACTTATCGAAAATAAAGGTGGACAAGCTTCTCGAAAGAGAGATGCCACTTATCGAAAATAAAGGTGGATAAGTTTCTCAAAAGAGAGATGCCACTTATCGAACGTAAAGGTAGATAAGCTTCTCAAAAGAGAGATGCCACTTATCAAAAATAAAGGTGGATAAGCTTCTCGAAAGAGAGATACCACTTATCGAAAATAAAGGTGGATAAGCTTCTCGAAAGAGAGATGCCACTTATCGAAAATAAAGGTGGATAAGCTTCTCGGAAGAGAGATGCCACTAATCGAAAATAAAGGTGGATATGCTTCTCGAAAGAGAGATGCCACTTATCAAAAATAAAGGTGGATAAGCTTCTCGAAAGAGAGATGCCACTTATCAAAAATAAAGGTGGATAAGCTTTTCGAAAGAGAGATACCACTTATCGAAAATAAAGGTAGATAAGCTTCTAAAAGAGAGATGCCACTTATCGAAAATAAATGTGGATACACTTCTCGAAAGAGAGATGCCACTTAATAAAAATAAAGAGAGATGCCACTTATTGAAAATAATTATGGATAAACTTCTCGAAAGAGAGATTACACTTAACAAAAATAAAGGTGGATAAGCTTCTCGAAAGAGAGATGCCACCTATCAAAAATAAAGGTGGATAAGCTTCTCGAAAGAGAGATGCCACTTATCGAAAATAAAGGTGGATAAGTTTCTCAAAAGAGAGATGCCACTTATCGAAAATAAAGGTGGATAAGTTTCTCGAAAGGGAGATGCCACTTATCGAAAATAAAGGCGGATAAGCTTCTCGAAAGAGAGATGCCACTTATCGAAAATAAAGGTGGATAAGCTCTTCGAAAGAGAGATGCCACTTATCAATAATAAAGGTGGATAGGCTTCTCGAAAGAGAGATGCCACCAATCGAAAGTAAAGGTGGATAAGCTTCTCGAAAGAGACATGCCACTTATTGAAAATAAAGGTGGATAAGCTTCTCGAAAGAGAGATGCCACGTATCAAAAATAAAGGTAGATAAGCTTCTCAAAAGAGAGATGCCACTTATCGAAAATAAAGGTGGACATGCTTCTCGAAAGAGAGATGCCACTTATCGAAAATAAAGGTGGATAAGTTTCTCAAAAGAGAGATGCCATTTATCGAACGTAAAGGTAGATAAGCTTCTCAAAAGAGAGATGCCACTTATCAAAAATAAAGGTGGATAAGCTTCTCGAAAGAGAGATACCACTTATCGAAAATAAAGGTGGATAAGCTTCTCGAAAGAGAGATGCCACTTATCGAAAATAAAGGTGGATAAACTTCTCGAAAGAGATATGCCACTTATCGAAAATAAAGGTGGATAAGCTTCTCGAAAGAGAGATGCCACTTATCGAAAATAAAGGTGGATAAGCTTCTCGAAAGAGAGATGCCACTTATCGAAAATAAAGGTGGATAAGCTTCTCTAAAGAGAGATCCCACTTATCGAAATTAAAGGTGGATAAGCTTCACGAAAGAGAGATGCCACTTATCGAAAATAAAGGTGGATAAGCTTCTCGAAAGAGAGATGCCACTTATCAAAAATAAAGGTGGATAAGCTTCTCGAAAGAGAGACGCCACTAATAGAAAATAAAGGTGGATATGCTTCTCGAAAGAGAGATGCCACTTATAAAAAATAAAGGTGGATAAGCTTCTCGAAAGAGAGATACCACTTATCGAAAATAAAGGTAGATAAGCTTCTAGAAAGAGAGATGCCACTTATCGAAAATAAATGTGGATACACTTCTCGAAAGAGAGATGCCACTTATCGAAAATAAAGGTGGATAAGCTTCTCGAAAGAGAGATGCCACTAATCGAAAATAAAGGTGGATATGCTTCTCGAAAGAGAGATGCCACTTATCGAAAATAAAGGTGGATAAGTTTCTCAAAAGAGAGATGCCACTTATCGAAAATAAAGGTGGATAAGCTTCTCTAAAGAGAGATGCCACTTATCGAAAATAAAGGTGGATAAATTTCTCGAAAGAGATATGCCACTTATCGAAAATAAAGGTGGATAAGCTTCTTGAAAGAGAGATGCCACTTATCAAAAATAAAGGTGGATAAGCTTCTCGAAAGAGAGATGCCACTTATCGAAAATAAAGGTGGATAAGCTTCTCGAAAGAGAGATCCCACTTATCAAAAATAAAGGTGGAGAAGCTTCTCGAAAGTAAAGGTGGATAAGCTTCTCGAAAGAGACATGCCACTAATTGAAAATAAAGGTGGATAAGCTTCTCGAAAGAGAGATGCCACGTATCAAAAATAAAGGTAGATAAGCTTCTCAAAAGAGAGATGCCACTTATCGAAAATAAAGGTGGACATGCTTCTCGAAAGAGAGATGCCACTTATCGAAAATAAAGGTGAATAAGTTTCTCAAAAGAGAGATGCCACTTATCGAACGTAAAGGTAGATAAGCTTCTCAAAAGAGAGATGCCACTTATCAAAAATAAAGGTGGATAAGCTTCTCGAAAGAGAGATACCACTTATCGAAAATAAAGGTGGATAAGCTTCTCGAAAGAGAGATGCCACTTATCGAAAATAAAGGTGGATAAGCTTCTCGGAAGAGAGATGCCACTAATCGAAAATAAAGGTGGATATGCTTCTCGAAAGAGAGATGCCACTTATCAAAAATAAAGGTGGATAAGCTTCTCGAAAGAGAGATGCCACTTATCAAAAATAAAGGTGGATAAGCTTTTCGAAAGAGAGATACCACTTATCGAAAATAAAGGTAGATAAGCTTCTAAAAGAGAGATGCCACTTATCGAAAATAAATGTGGATACACTTCTCGAAAGAGAGATGCCACTTAATAAAAATAAAGAGAGATGCCACTTATCGAAAATAATTATGGATAAACTTCTCGAAAGAGAGATTACACTTAACAAAAATAAAGGTGGATAAGCTTCTCGAAAGAGAGATGCCACCTATCAAAAATAAAGGTGGATAAGCTTCTCGAAAGAGAGATGCCACTTATCGAAAATAAAGGTGGATAAGTTTCTCAAAAGAGAGATGCCACTTATCGAAAATAAAGGTGGATAAGTTTCTCGAAAGAGAGATGCCACTTATCGAAAATAAAGGCGGATAAGCTTCTCGAAAGAGAGATGCCACTTATCGAAAATAAAGGTGGATAAGCTCTTCGAAAGAGAGATGCCACTTATCAATAATAAAGGTGGATAAGCTTCTCGAAAGAGAGATGCCACCTATCGAAAGTAAAGGTGGATAAGCTTCTCGAAAGAGACATGCCACTTATTGAAAATAAAGGTGGATAAGCTTCTCGAAAGAGAGATGCCACGTATCAAAAATAAAGGTAGATAAGCTTCTCAAAAGAGAGATGCCACTTATCGAAAATAAAGGTGGACATGCTTCTCGAAAGAGAGATGCCACTTATCGAAAATAAAGGTGGATAAGTTTCTCAAAAGAGAGATGCCATTTATCGAACGTAAAGGTAGATAAGCTTCTCAAAAGAGAGATGCCACTTATCAAAAATAAAGGTGGATAAGCTTCTCGAAAGAGAGATACCACTTATCGAAAATAAAGGTGGATAAGCTTCTCGAAAGAGAGATGCCACTTATCGAAAATAAAGGTGGATAAACTTCTCGAAAGAGATATGCCACTTATCGAAAATAAAGGTGGATAAGCTTCTCGAAAGAGAGATGCCACTTATCGAAAATAAAGGTGGATAAGCTTCTCGAAAGAGAGATGCCACTTATCGAAAATAAAGGTGGATAAGCTTCTCGAAAGAGAGATCCCACTTATCGAAATTAAAGGTGGATAAGGTTCACGAAAGAGAGATGCCACTTATCGAAAATAAAGGTGGATAAGCTTCTCGAAAGAGAGATGCCACTTATCAAAAATAAAGGTGGATAAGCTTCTCGAAAGAGAGACGCCACTAATAGAAAATAAAGGTGGATATGCTTCTCGAAAGAGAGATGCCACTTATAAAAAATAAAGGTGGATAAGCTTCTCGAAAGAGAGATACCACTTATCGAAAATAAAGGTAGATAAGCTTCTAGAAAGAGAGATGCCACTTATCGAAAATAAATGTGGATACACTTCTCGAAAGAGAGATGCCACTTATCGAAAATAAAGGTGGATAAGCTTCTCGAAAGAGAGATGCCACTAATCGAAAATAAAGGTGGATATGCTTCTCGAAAGAGAGATGCCACTTATCGAAAATAAAGGTGGATAAGTTTCTCAAAAGAGAGATGCCACTTATCGAAAATAAAGGTGGATAAGCTTCTCGAAAGAGAGATGCCACTTATCGAAAATAAAGGTGGATAAATTTCTCGAAAGAGATATGCCACTTATCGAAAATAAAGGTGGATAAGCTTCTTGAAAGAGAGATGCCACTTATCAAAAATAAAGGTGGATAAGCTTCTCGAAAGAGAGATGCCACTTATCGAAAATAAAGGTGGATAAGCTTCTCGAAAGAGAGATCCCACTTATCAAAAATAAAGGTGGAGAAGCTTCTCGAAAGTAAAGGTGGATAAGCTTCTCGAAAGAGACATGCCACTAATTGAAAATAAAGGTGGATAAGCTTCTCGAAAGAGAGATGCCACGTATCAAAAATAAAGGTAGATAAGCTTCTCAAAAGAGAGATGCCACTTATCGAAAATAAAGGTGGACATGCTTCTCGAAAGAGAGATGCCACTTATCGAAAATAAAGGTCGATAAGTTTCTCAAAAGAGAGATGCCATTTATCAAACGTAAAGGTAGATAAGCTTCTCAAAAGAGAGATGCCACTTATCAAAAATAAAGGTGAATAAGCTTCTCGAAAGATAGGTACCACTTATCAAAAATAAAGGTGGATAAGTTTCTCGAAAGAGAGATGCCACTTATTGAAAATAAAGGTGGATATACTTCTCGAAAGAGATATGCCACTTATCGAAAATAAAGGTGGATAAGCTTCTCGAAAGAGAGATGCCACTTATCGAAAATAAAGGTGGATAAGCTTCTCGAAAGAGAGATGCCACTTATCGAAAATAAAGGTGGATAAGCTTCTCGAAGGAGAGATCCCACTTATCGAAAATAAAGGTTGATAAGCTTCACGAAAGAGAGATGACACTTATCGAAAATAAAGGTGGATAAGCTTCTCGAAAGAGAGATGCCACTTATCGAAAATAAAGGTGGATAAGCTTCTCGAAAGAGAGTCGCCACTAATAGAAAATAAAGGTGGATATGCTTCTCGAAAGAGAGATGCCACTTATCAAAAATAAAGGTGGATAAGCTTCTCGAAAGAGAGATACCACTTATCGAAAATAAAGGTAGATAAGCTTCTAGAAAGAGAGATGCCACTTATCGAAAATAAATGTGGATACACTTCTCGAAAGAGAGATGCCACTTATCGAAAATAAAGGTGGATAAGCTTCTCGTAAGAGAGATGCCACTAATCTAAAATAAAGGTGGATATGCTTCTCGAAAGAGAGATGCCACTTATCGAAAATAAAGGTGGATAAGTTTCTCAAAAGAGAGATGCCACTTATCGAAAATAAAGGTGGATAAGCTTCTCGAAAGAGAGATGCCACTTATCGAAAATAAAGGTGGATAAGTTTCTCAAAAGAGAGATGCCACTTATCGAAAATAAAGGTGGATAAGTTTCTCGAAAGAGAGATGCCACTTATCGAAAATAAAGGCGGATAAGCTTCTCGAAAGAGAGATGCCACTTATCGAAAATAAAGGTGGATAAGCTCTTCGAAAGAGAGATGTCACTTATCAATAATAAAGGTGGATAAGCTTCTCGAAAGAGAGATGCCACCTATCGAAAGTAAAGGTGGATAAGCTTCTCGAAAGAGACATGCCACTTATTGAAAATAAAGGTGGATAAGCTTCTCGAAAGAGAGATGCCACGTATCAAAAATAAAGGTAGTTAAGCTTCTCAAAAGAGAGATGCCACTTATCGAAAATAAAGGTGGACATGCTTCTCGAAAGAGAGATGCCACTTATCGAAAATAAAGGTGGATAAGTTTCTCAAAAGAGAGATGCCATTTATCGAACGTAAAGGTAGATAAGCTTCTCAAAAGAGAGATGCCACTTATCAAAAATAAAGGTGGATAAGCTTCTCTAAAGAGAGATACCACTTATCGAAAATAAAGGTGGATAAGCTTCTCGAAAGAGAGATGCCACTTATCGAAAATAAAGGTGGATAAACTTCTCGAAAGAGATATGCCACTTATCGAAAATAAAGGTGGATAAGCTTCTCGAAATAGAGATGCCACTTATCGAAAATAAAGGTGGATAAGCTTCTCGAAAGAGAGATGCCACTTATCGAAAATAAAGGTGGATAAGCTTCTCGAAAGAGAGATCCCACTTATCGAAAATAAAGGTGGATAAACTTCTCGAAAGAGATATGCCACTTATCGAAAATAAAGGCGGATAAGCTTCTCGAAAGAGAGATGCCACTTATCGAAAATAAAGGTGGATAAGCTCTTCGATAGAGAGATGCCACTTATCAATAATAAAGGTGGATAAGCTTCTCGAAAGAGAGATGCCACCTATCGAAAGTAAAGGTGGATAAGCTTCTCGAAAGAGACATGCCACTTATTGAAAATAAAGGTGGATAAGCTTCTCGAAAGAGAGATGCCACGTATCAAAAATAAAGGTAGATAAGCTTCTCAAAAGAGAGATGCCACTTATCGAAAATAAAGGTGGACATGCTTCTCGAAAGAGAGATGCCACTTATCGAAAATAAAGGTGGATAAGTTTCTCAAAAGAGAGATGCCATTTATCGAACGTAAAGGTAGATAAGCTTCTTAAAAGAGAGATGCCACTTATCAAAAATAAAGGTGGATAAGCTTCTCGAAAGAGAGATACCACTTATCGAAAATAAAGGTAGATAAGCTTCTCGAAAGAGAGATGCCACTTATCAAAAATAAAGGTGGATAAACTTCTCGAAAGAGATATGCCACTTATCGAAAATAAAGGTGGATAAGCTTCTCGAATTAGAGATGCCACTTATCGAAAATAAAGGTGGATAAGCTTCTCGATTGAGAGATGCCACTTATCGAAAATAAAGGTGGATAAGCTTCTCGAAAGAGAGATCCCACTTATCGAAAATAAAGGTGGATAAGCTTCACGAAAGAGAGATGCCACTTATCGAAAATAAAGGTGGATAAGCTTCTCGAAAGAGAGATGCCACTTATCGAAAATAAAGGTGGATAAGCTTCTCGAAAGAGAGACGCCACTAATAGAAAATAAAGGTGGATATGCTTCTCGAAAGAGAGATGCCACTTATCAAAAATAAAGGTGGATAAGCTTCTCGAAAGAGAGATACCACTTATCAAAAATAAAGGTAGATAAGCTTCTAGAAAGAGAGATGCCACTTATCGAAAATAAATGTGGATACACTTCTCGAAAGAGAGATGCCACTTATCGAAAATAAAGGTGGATAAGCTTCTCGAAAGAGAGATGCCACTAATCGAAAATAAAGGTGGATATGCTTCTCGAAAGAGAGATGCCACTTATCGAAAATAAAGGTGGATAAGTTTCTCAAAAGAGAGATGCCACTTATCGAAAATAAAGGTGGATAAGCTTCTCGAAAGAGAGATGCCACTTATCGAAAATAAAGGTGGATAAATTTCTCGAAAGAGATATGCCACTTATCGAAAATAAAGGTGGATAAGCTTCTCGAAAGAGAGATGCCACTTATCGAAAATAAAGGTGGATAAGCTTCTCGAAAGAGAGATGCCACTTATCGAAAATAAAGGTGGATAAATTTCTCGAAAGAGATATGCCACTTATCGAAAATAAAGGTAGATAAGCTTCTTGAAAGAGAGATGCCACTTATCAAAAATAAAGGTGGATAAGCTTCTCGAAAGAGAGATGCCACTTATCGAAAATAAAGGTGGATAAGCTTCTCGAAAGAGAGATCCCACTTATCAAAAATAAAGGTGGAGAAGCTTCTCGAAAGTAAAGGTGGATAAGCTTCTCGAAAGAGACATGCCACTTATTGAAAATAAAGGTGGATAAGCTTCTCGAAAGAGAGATGCCACGTATCAAAAATAAAGGTAGATAAGCTTCTCAAAAGAGAGATGCCACTTATCGAAAATAAAGGTGGACATGCTTCTCGAAAGAGAGATGCCACTTATCGAAAATAAAGGTCGATAAGTTTCTCAAAAGAGAGATGTCATTTATCAAACGTAAAGGTAGATAAGCTTCTCAAAAGAGAGATGCCACTTATCAAAAATAAAGGTGGATAAGCTTCTCGAAAGATAGATACCACTTATCAAAAATAAAGGTGGATAAGTTTCTCGAAAGAGAGATGCCACTTATTGAAAATAAAGGTGGATATACTTCTCGAAAGAGATATGCCACTTATCGAAAATAAAGGTGGATAAGCTTCTCGAAAGAGAGATGCCACTTATCGAAAATAAAGGTGGATAAGCTTCTCGAAGGAGAGATCCCACTTATCGAAAATAAAGGTTGATAAGCTTCACGAAAGAGAGATGACACTTATCGAAAATAAAGGTGGATAAGCTTCTCGAAAGAGAGATGCCACTTATCGAAAATAAAGGTGGATAAGCTTCTCGAAAGAGAGTCGCCACTAATAGAAAATAAAGGTGGATATGCTTCTCGAAAGAGAGATGCCACTTATCAAAAATAAAGGTGGATAAGCTTCTCGAAAGAGAGATACCACTTATCGAAAATAAAGGTAGATAAGCTTCTAGAAAGAGAGATGCCACTTATCGAAAATAAATGTGGATACACTTCTCGAAAGAGAGATGCCACTTATCGAAAATAAAGGTGGATAAGCTTCTCGTAAGAGAGATGCCACTAATCTAAAATAAAGGTGGATATGCTTCTCGAAAGAGAGATGCCACTTATCGAAAATAAAGGTGGATAAGTTTCTCAAAAGAGAGATGCCACTTATCGAAAATAAAGGTGGATAAGCTTCTCGAAAGAGAGATGCCACTTATCGAAAATAAAGGTGGATAAGTTTCTCAAAAGAGAGATGCCACTTATCGAAAATAAAGGTGGATAAGTTTCTCGAAAGAGAGATGCCACTTATCGAAAATAAAGGCGGATAAGCTTCTCGAAAGAGAGATGCCACTTATCGAAAATAAAGGTGGATAAGCTCTTCGAAAGAGAGATGCCACTTATCAATAATAAAGGTGGATAAGCTTCTCGAAAGAGAGATGCCACCTATCGAAAGTAAAGGTGGATAAGCTTCTCGAAAGAGACATGCCACTTATTGAAAATAAAGGTGGATAAGCTTCTCGAAAGAGAGATCCCACTTATCGAAAATAAAGGTGGATAAACTTCTCGAAAGAGATATGCCACTTATCGAAAATAAAGGCGGATAAGCTTCTCGAAAGAGAGATGCCACTTATCGAAAATAAAGGTGGATAAGCTCTTCGATAGAGAGATGCCACTTATCAATAATAAAGGTGGATAAGCTTCTCGAAAGAGAGATGCCACCTATCGAAAGTAAAGGTGGATAAGCTTCTCGAAAGAGACATGCCACTTATTGAAAATAAAGGTGGATAAGCTTCTCGAAAGAGAGATGCCACGTATCAAAAATAAAGGTAGATAAGCTTCTCAAAAGAGAGATGCCACTTATCGAAAATAAAGGTGGACATGCTTCTCGAAAGAGAGATGCCACTTATCGAAAATAAAGGTGGATAAGTTTCTCAAAAGAGAGATGCCATTTATCGAACGTAAAGGTAGATAAGCTTCTCACAAGAGAGATGCCACTTATCAAAAATAAAGGTGGATAAGCTTCTCGAAAGAGAGATACCACTTATCGAAAATAAAGGTAGATAAGCTTCTCGAAAGAGAGATGCCACTTATCAAAAATAAAGGTGGATAAACTTCTCGAAAGAGATATGCCACTTATCGAAAATAAAGGTGGATAAGCTTCTCGAATTAGAGATGCCACTTATCGAAAATAAAGGTGGATAAGCTTCTCGATTGAGAGATGCCACTTATCGAAAATAAAGGTGGATAAGCTTCTCGAAAGAGAGATCCCACTTATCGAAAATAAAGGTGGATAAGCTTCACGAAAGAGAGATGCCACTTATCGAAAATAAAGGTGGATAAGCTTCTCGAAAGAGAGATGCCACTTATCGAAAATAAAGGTGGATAAGCTTCTCGAAAGAGAGACGCCACTAATAGAAAATAAAGGTGGATATGCTTCTCGAAAGAGAGATGCCACTTATCAAAAATAAAGGTGGATAAGCTTCTCGAAAGAGAGATACCACTTATCAAAAATAAAGGTAGATAAGCTTCTAGAAAGAGAGATGCCACTTATCGAAAATAAATGTGGATACACTTCTCGAAAGAGAGATGCCACCTATCGAAAATAAAGGTGGATAAGCTTCTCGAAAGAGACATGCCACTAATCGAAAATAAAGGTGGATAAGCTTCTCGAAAGAGAGATGCCACGTATCAAAAATAAAGGTGGATAAGCTTCTCAAAAGAGAGATGCCACTTATCGAAAATAAAGGTGGACATGCTTCTCGAAAGAGAGATGCCACTTATCGAAAATAAAGGTGGATAAGTTTCTCAAAAGAGAGATGCCATTTATCGAACGTAAAGGTAGATAAGCTTCTCACAAGAGAGATGCCACTTATCAAAAATAAAGGTGGATAAGCTTCTCGAAAGAGAGATACCACTTATCGAAAATAAAGGTGGATAAGCTTCTCGAAAGAGAGATGCCACTTATCGAAAATAAAGGTGGATAAACTTCTCGAAAGAGATATGCCACTTATCGAAAATAAAGGTGGATAAGCTTCTCGAAAGAGAGATGTCACTTATCGAAAATAAAGGTGGATAAGCTTCTCGAAAGAGAGATCCCACTTATCGAAAATAAAGGTGGATAAGCTTCACGAAAGAGAGATGCCACTTATCGAAAATAAAGGTGGATAAGCTTCTCGAAAGAGAGATGCCACTTATCGAAAATAAAGGTGGATAAGCTTCTCGAAAGAGAGACGCCACTAATAGAAAATAAAGGTGGATATGCTTCTCGAAAGAGAGATGCCACTTATCAAAAATAAAGGTGGATAAGCTTCTCGAAAGAGAGATACCACTTATCAAAAATAAAGGTAGATAAGCTTCTAGAAAGAGAGATGCCACGTATCGAAAATAAATGTGGATACACTTCTCGAAAGAGAGATGCCACTTATCGAAAATAAAGGTGGATAAGCTTCTCGAAAGAGAGATGCCACTAATCGAAAATAAAGGTGGATATGCTTCTCGAAAGAGAGATGCCACTTATCGAAAATAAAGGTGGATAAGTTTCTCAAAAGAGAGATGCCACTTATCGAAAATAAAAGTGGATAAGCTTCTCGAAAGAGAGATGCCACTTATCGAAAATAAAGGTGGATAAATTTCTCGAAAGAGATATGCCACTTATCGAAAATAAAGGTGGATAAGCTTCTCGAAAGAGAGATGCCACTTATCGAAAATAAAGGTGGATAAGCTTCTCGAAAGAGAGATGCCACTTATCGAAAATAAAGGTGGATAAGCTTCTTGAAAGAGAGATCCCACTTATCGAAAATAAAGGTGGAGAAGCTTCTCGAAAGAGAGGTACCACTCGTCGAAAATAAAGGTGGATAAGCTTCTCGAAAGAGAGATGCCACTTATCAAAAATAAAGGTGGAGAAGCTTCTCGAAAGAGAGATGCCACTCGTCGAAAATAAAGGTGGATAAGCTTCTCGAAAGAGAGATGCCACTTATCAAAAATAAAGGTGGAGAAGCTTCCCGAAAGAGAGATGCCACTCGTCGAAAATAAAGGTGGATAAACTTCTCGAAAGAGATATGCCACTTATCGAAAATAAAGGTGGATAAGCTTCTCGAAAGAGAGATGCCACTTATCGAAAATAAAGGTGGATAAGCTTCTCGAAAGAGAGATGCCACTTATCGAAAATAAAGGTGGATAAGCTTCTCGAAGGAGAGATCCCACTTATCGAAAATAAAGGTTGATAAGCTTCACGAAAGAGAGATGACACTTATCGAAAATAAAGGTGGATAAGCTTCTCGAAAGAGAGATGCCACTTATCGAAAATAAAGGTGGATAAGCTTCTCGAAAGAGAGTCGCCACTAATAGAAAATAAAGGTGGATATGCTTCTCGAAAGAGAGATGCCACTTATCAAAAATAAAGGTGGATAAGCTTCTCGAAAGAGAGATACCACTTATCGAAAATAAAGGTAGATAAGCTTCTAGAAAGAGAGATGCCACTTATCGAAAATAAATGTGGATACACTTCTCGAAAGAGAGATGCCACTTATCGAAAATAAAGGTGGATAAGCTTCTCGTAAGAGAGATGCCACTAATCTAAAATAAAGGTGGATATGCTTCTCGAAAGAGAGATGCCACTTATCGAAAATAAAGGTGGATAAGTTTCTCAAAAGAGAGATGCCACTTATCGAAAATAAAGGTGGATAAGCTTCTCGAAAGAGAGATGCCACTTATCGAAAATAAAGGTGGATAAGTTTCTCAAAAGAGAGATGCCACTTATCGAAAATAAAGGTGGATAAGTTTCTCGAAAGAGAGATGCCACTTATCGAAAATAAAGGCGGATAAGCTTATCGAAAGAGAGATGCCACTTATCGAAAATAAAGGTAGATAAGCTCTTCGAAAGAGAGATGCCACTTATCAATAATAAAGGTGGATAAGCTTCTCGAAAGAGAGATGCCACCTATCGAAAGTAAAGGTGGATAAGCTTCTCGAAAGAGACATGCCACTTATTGAAAATAAAGGTGGATAAGCTTCTCGAAAGAGAGATGCCACGTATCAAAAATAAAGGTAGATAAGCTTCTCAAAAGAGAGATGCCACTTATCGAAAATAAAGGTGGACATGCTTCTCGAAAGAGAGATGCCACTTATCGAAAATAAAGGTGGATAAGTTTCTCAAAAGAGAGATGCCATTTATCGAACGTAAAGGTAGATAAGCTTCTCAAAAGAGAGATGCCACTTATCAAAAATAAAGGTGGATAAGCTTCTCGAAAGAGAGATACCACTTATCGAAAATAAAGGTGGATAAGCTTCTCGAAAGAGAGATGCCACTTATCGAAAATAAAGGTGGATAAACTTCTCGAAAGAGATATGCCACTTATCGAAAATAAAGGTGGATAAGCTTCTCGAAATAGAGATGCCACTTATCGAAAATAAAGGTGGATAAGCTTCTCGAAAGAGAGATGCCACTTATCGAAAATAAAGGTGGATAAGCTTCTCGAAAGAGAGATCCCACTTATCGAAAATAAAGGTGGATAAGCTTCACGAAAGAGAGATGCCACTTATCGAAAATAAAGGTGGATAAGCTTCTCGAAAGAGAGATGCCACTTATCAAAAATAAAGGTTGATAAGCTTCTCGAAAGAGAGATGCCACTAATAGAAAATAAAGGTGGATATGCTTCTCGAAAGAGAGATGCCACTTATCAAAAATAAAGGTGGATAAGCTTCTCGAAAGAGAGATACCACTTATCAAAAATAAAGGTAGATAAGCTTCTAGAAAGAGAGATGCCACTTATCGAAAATAAATGTGGATACACTTCTCGAAAGAGAGATGCCACTTATCGAAAATAAAGGTGGATAAGCTTCTCGAAAGAGAGATGCCACTAATCAAAAATAAAGGTGGATATGCTTCTCGAAAGAGAGATGCCACTTATCGAAAATAAAGGTGGATAAGTTTCTCAAAAGAGAGATGCCACTTATCGAAAATAAAGGTGGATAAGCTTCTCGAAAGAGAGATGCCACTTATCGAAAATAAAGGTGGATAAATTTCTCGAAAGAGATATGCCACTTATCGAAAATAAAGGTGGATAAGCTTCTCGAAAGAGAGATGCCACTTATCGAAAATAAAGGTGGATAAGCTTCTCGAAAGAGAGATGCCACTTATCGAAAATAAGGTGGATAAGCTTCTTGAAAGAGAGATCCCATTTATCGAAAATAAAGGTGGAGAAGCTTCTCGAAAGAGAGGTACCACTCGTCGAAAATAAAGGTGGATACGCTTCTCGAAAGAGAGATGCCACTTATCAAAAATAAAGGTGGAGAAGCTTCTCGAAAGAGAGATGCCACTCGTCGAAAATAAAGGTGGATAAGCTTCTCGAAAGAGAGATGCCACTTATCGAAAATAAAGGTGGATAAGCTTCTCGAAAGAGAGATGCCACTAATCGAAAATAAAGGTGGATAAACTTCTCGAAAGAGATATGCCACTTATCGAAAATAAAGGTGGATAAGCTTCTCGAAAGAGAGATGCCACTTATCGAAAATAAAGGTGGATAAGCTTCTCGAAAGAGAGATGCCACTTATCGAAAATAAAGGTGGATAAGCTTCTCGAAGGAGAGATCCCACTTATCGAAAATAAAGGTTGATAAGCTTCACGAAAGAGAGATGACACTTATCGAAAATAAAGGTGGATAAGCTTCTCGAAAGAGAGATGCCACTTATCGAAAATAAAGGTGGATAAGCTTCTCGAAAGAGAGTCGCCACTAATAGAAAATAAAGGTGGATATGCTTCTCGAAAGAGAGATGCCACTTATCAAAAATAAAGGTGGATAAGCTTCTCGAAAGAGAGATACCACTTATCGAAAATAAAGGTAGATAAGCTTCTAGAAAGAGAGATGCCACTTATCGAAAATAAATGTGGATACACTTCTCGAAAGAGAGATGCCACTTATCGAAAATAAAGGTGGATAAGCTTCTCGTAAGAGAGATGCCACTAATCTAAAATAAAGGTGGATATGCTTCTCGAAAGAGAGATGCCACTTATCGAAAATAAAGGTGGATAAGTTTCTCAAAAGAGAGATGCCACTTATCGAAAATAAAGGTGGATAAGCTTCTCGAAAGAGAGATGCCACTTATCGAAAATAAAGGTGGATAAGTTTCTCAAAAGAGAGATGCCACTTATCGAAAATAAAGGTGGATAAGTTTCTCGAAAGAGAGATGCCACTTATCGAAAATAAAGGCGGATAAGCTTCTCGAAAGAGAGATGCCACTTATCGAAAATAAAGGTGGATAAGCTCTTCGAAAGAGAGATGCCACTTATCAATAATAAAGGTGGATAAGCTTCTCGAAAGAGAGATGCCACCTATCGAAAGTAAAGGTGGATAAGCTTCTCGAAAGAGACATGCCACTTATTGAAAATAAAGGTGGATAAGCTTCTCGAAAGAGAGATGCCACGTATCAAAAATAAAGGTAGATAAGCTTCTCAAAAGAGAGATGCCACTTATCGAAAATAAAGGTGGATAAGTTTCTCAAAAGAGAGATGCCATTTATCGAACGTAAAGGTAGATAAGCTTCTAGAAAGAGAGATGCCACTTATCGAAAATAAATGTGGATACACTTCTCGAAAGAGAGATGCCACTTATCGAAAATAAAGGTGGATAAGCTTCTCGTAAGAGAGATGCCACTTATCGAAAATAAAGGTGGATAAGCTCTTCGAAAGAGAGATGCCACTTATCAATAATAAAGGTGGATAAGCTTCTCGAAAGAGAGATGCCACCTATCGAAAGTAAAGGTGGATAAGCTTCTCGAAAGAGACATGCCACTTATTGAAAATAAAGGTGGATAAGCTTCTCGAAAGAGAGATGCCACGTATAAAAAATAAAGGTAGATAAGCTTCTCAAAAGAGAGATGCCACTTATCGAAAATAAAGGTGGATAAGTTTCTCAAAAGAGAGATGCCATTTATCGAACGTAAAGGTAGATAAGCTTCTCAAAAGAGAGATGCCACTTATCAAAAATAAAGGTGGATAAGCTTCTCGAAAGAGAGATACCACTTATCGAAAATAAAGGTGGATAAGCTTCTCGAAAGAGAGATGCCACTTATCGAAAATAAAGGTGGATAAACTTCTCGAAAGAGATATGCCACTTATCGAAAATAAAGGTGGATAAGCTTCTCGAAATAGAGATGCCACTTATCGAAAATAAAGGTGGATAAGCTTCTCGAAAGAGAGATGCCACTTATCGAAAATAAAGGTGGATAAGCTTCTCGAAAGAGAGATCCCACTTATCGAAAATAAAGGTGGATAAGCTTCACGAAAGAGAGATGCCACTTATCGAAAATAAAGGTGGATAAGCTTCTCGAAAGAGAGATGCCACTTATCGAAAATAAAGGTTGATAAGCTTCTCGAAAGAGAGACGCCACTAATAGAAAATAAAGGTGGATATGCTTCTCGAAAGAGAGATGCCACTTATCAAAAATAAAGGTGGATAAGCTTCTCGAAAGAGAGATACCACTTATCAAAAATAAAGGTAGATAAGCTTCTAGAAAGAGAGATGCCACTTATCGAAAATAAATGTGGATACACTTCTCGAAAGAGAGATGCCACTTATCGAAAATAAAGGTGGATAAGCTTCTCGAAAGAGAGATGCCACTAATCGAAAATAAAGGTGGATATGCTTCTCGAAAGAGAGATGCCACTTATCGAAAATAAAGGTGGATAAGTTTCTCAAAAGAGAGATGCCACTTATCGAAAATAAAGGTGGATAAGCTTCTCGAAAGAGAGATGCCACTTATCGAAAATAAAGGTGGATAAATTTCTCGAAAGAGATATGCCACTTATCGAAAATAAAGGTGGATAAGCTTCTCGAAAGAGAGATGCCACTTATCGAAAATAAAGGTGGATAAGCTTCTCGAAAGAGAGATGCCACTTATCGAAAATATAGGTGGATAAGCTTCTTGAAAGAGAGATCCCACTTATCGAAAATAAAGGTGGAGAAGCTTCTCGAAAGAGAGGTACCACTCGTCGAAAATAAAGGTGGATAAGCTTCTCGAAAGAGAGATGCCACTTATCAAAAATAAAGGTGGAGAAGCTTCTCGAAAGAGAGATGCCACTCGTCGAAAATAAAGGTGGATAAGCTTCTCGAAAGAGAGATGCCACTTATCGAAAATAAAGGTGGATAAGCTTCTCGAAAGAGAGATGCCACTAATCGAAAATAAAGGTGGATATGCTTCTCGAAAGAGAGATGCCACTTATCGAAAATAAAGGTGGATAAATTCCTCGAAAGAGAGATGCCACTTATCAAAAATAAAGGTGGATAAGCTTCTCGAAAGAGAGATTCCACTTATCGAACGTAAAGGTAGATAAGCTTCTCAAAAGAGAGATGTCAGTTATCAAAAATAAAGGTGGATAAGCTTCTCGAAAGAGAGATCCCACTTATCGAAAATAAAGGTGGATAAGCTTCTCGAAAGAGAGATGCCACTTATCGAAAATAAAGATGGATAAACTTCCCGAAAGAGATATGCCACTTATCGAAAATAAAGGTGGATAAGCTTCTCGAAAGAGAGATGCCACTTATCGAAAATAAAGGTGGATAAGCTTATCGAAAGAGATATGCCACTTATCGAAAATAAAGGTGGATAAGCATCTCGAAAGAGAGATGCCACTTATCAAAAATAAAGGTGGATAAGCTTTTCGAAAGAGAGATACCACTTATCGAAAATAAAGGTAGATAAGCTTCTAAAAGAGAGATGCCACTTATCGAAAATAAATGTGGATACACTTCTCAAAAGAGAGATGCCACTTAATAAAAATAAAGAGAGATGCCACTTATCGAAAATAATTGTGGATAAACTTCTCGAAAGAGAGATTACACTTAACAAAAATAAAGGTGGATAAGCTTCTCGAAAGAGAGATGCCACTTTTCAAAAATAAAGGTGGATAAGCTTCTCGAAAGAGAGATGCCACTTATCGAAAATAAAGGTGGATAAGTTTCTCAAAAGAGAGATGCCACTTATCGAAAATAAAGGTGGATAAGTTTCTCGAAAGAGAGATGCCACTTATCAAAAATAAAGCGGATAAGCTTCTCGAAAGAGAGATGCCACTTATCGAAAATAAAGGTAGATAAGCTCTTCGAAAGAGAGATGCCACTTATCAATAATAAAGGTGGATAAGCTTCTCGAAAGAGAGATGCCACCTATCGAAAATAAAGGTGGATAAGCTTCTCGAAAGAGACATGCCACTTATTGAAAATAAAGGTGGATAAGCTTCTCGAAAGAGAGATGCCACGTATCAAAAATAAAGGTAGATAAGCTTCTCAAAAGAGAGGTGCCACTTATCGAAAATAAAGGTGGACATGCTTCTCGAAAGAGAGATGCAACTTATCGAAAATAAAGGTGGATAAGTTTCTCAAAAAAGAGATGCCATTTATCGAACGTTAAGGTAGATAAGCTTCACAAAAGAGAGATGCCACTTATCAAAAATAAAGGTGGATAAGCTTCTCGAAAGAGAGATGCCACTTATCGAATATAAAGGTGGATAAGCTTCTCGAAAGAGAGATGCCACTTATCGAAAATAAAGGTGGATAAACTTCTCGAAAGATATATGCCACTTATCGAAAATAAAGGTGGATAAGCTTCTCGAAAAAGAGATGCAACTTATCGAAAATAAAGGTGGATAAGCTTCTCGAAAGAGAGATGCCACTTATCGAAAATAAAGGTGGATAAGCTTCTCGAAAGAGAGATCCCACTTATCGAAAATAAAGGTGGATATGCTTCTTGAAAGAGAGATGCCACTTATCGAAAATAAAGGTGGATAAGCTTCTCGAAAGAGAGATGACACTTATCGAAAATAAAGGTGGATAAGCTTCTCGAAAGAGAGACGTCACTAATAGAAAATAAAGGTGGATATGCTTCTCGAAAGACAGATGCCACTTATCAAAAATAAAGGTGGATAAGCTTCTCGAAAGAGAGATACCACTTATCGAAAATAAAGGTAGATAAGCTTCTAGAAAGAGAGATGCCACTTATCGAAAATAAATGTGGATACACTTCTCGAAAGGGAGATGCCACTTATCGAAAATAAAGGTGGATAAGCTTCTCGAAAGAGAGATGCCACTAATCGAAAATAAAGGTGGATATGCTTCTCGAAAGAGAGATGCCACTTATCGAAAATAAAGGTGGATAAGTTTCTCAAAAGAGAGATGCCACTTATCGAAAATAAAGGTGGATAAGTTTCTCAAAAGAGAGATGCCACTTATCGAAAATAAAGTTGGATAAGTTTCTCGAAAGAGAGATGCCACTTATCGAAAATAATGGTGGATAAGTTTCTCAAAAGAGAGATGCCACTTATCGAAAATAAAGGTGGATAAGTTTCTCGAAAGAGAGATGCCACTTATCGAAAATAAAGGTGGATAAGTTTCTCAAAAGAGAGATGCCACTTATCGAAAATAAAGGTGGATAAGTTTCTCGAAAGAGAGATGCCACTTATCAAAAATAAAGGTGGATAAGCTTCTCGAAAGAGAGATGCCACTTATCGAAAATAAAGGTAGATAAGCTTCTAGAAAGAGAGATGCCACTTATCGAAAATAAATGTGGATACACTTCTCGAAAGAGAGATGCCACTTATCGAAAATAAAGGTGGATAAGCTTCTCGAAAGAGAGATGCCACTAATCGAAAATAAAGGTGGATATGCTTCTCGAAAGAGAGATGCCACTTATCGAAAATAAAGGTGGATAAGTTTCTCAAAAGAGAGATGCCACTTATCGAAAATAAAGGTGGATAAGTTTCTCAAAAGAGAGATGCCACTTATCGAAAATAAAGTTGGATAAGTTTCTCGAAAGAGAGATGCCACTTATCGAAAATAAAGGTGGATAAGTTTCTCAAAAGAGAGATGCCACTTATCGAAAATAAAGGTGGATAAGTTTCTCGAAAGAGAGATGCCACTTATCAAAAATAAAGGCGGATAAGCTTCTGGAAAGAGAGATGCCACTTATCGAAAATAAAGGTAGATAAGCTCTTCGAAAGAGAGATGCCACTTATCAATAATAAAGGTGGATAAGCTTCTCGAAAGAGAGATGCCACCTATCGAAAATAAAGGTGGATAAGCTTCTCGAAAGAGACATGCCACTTATTGAAAATAAAGGTGGATAAGCTTCTCGAAAGAGAGATGCCACGTATCAAAAATAAAGGTAGATAAGCTTCTCAAAAGAGAGGTGCCACTTATCGAAAATAAAGGTGGACATGCTTCTCGAAAGAGAGATGCAACTTATCGAAAATAAAGGTGGATAAGTTTCTCAAAAAAGAGATGCCATTTATCGAACGTAAAGGTAGATAAGCTTCACAAAAGAGAGATGCCACTTATCAAAAATAAAGGTGGATAAGCTTCTCGAAAGAGAGATGCCACTTATCGAAAATAAAGGTGGATAAGCTTCTCGAAAGAGAGATGCCACTTATCGAAAATAAAGGTGGATAAACTTCTCGAAAGAGATATGCCACTTATCGAAAATAAAGGTGGATAAGCTTCTCGAAAAAGAGATGCCACTTATCGAAAATAAAGGTGGATAAGCTTCTCGAAAGAGAGATGCCACTTATCGAAAAAAAAGGTGGATAAGCTTCTCGAAAGAGAGATCCCCCTTATCAAAAATAAAGGTGGATAAGCTTCTCGAAAGAGAGATGCCACTTATCGAAAATAAAGGTGGATAAGCTTCTCGAAAGAGAGATGACACTTATCAAAAATAAAGGTGGATAAGCTTCTCGAAAGAGAGACGCCACTAATAGAAAATAAAGGTGGATATGCTTCTCGAAAGAGAGATGCCACTTATCAAAAATAAAGGTGGATAAGCTTCTCGAAAGAGAGATACCACTTATCGAAAATAAAGGTAGATAAGCTTCTAGAAAGAGAGATGCCACTTATCGAAAATAAATGTGGATACACTTCTCGAAAGAGAGATGCCACTTATCGAAAATAAAGGTGGATAAGCTTCTCGAAAGAGAGATGCCACTAATCAAAAATAAAGGTGGATATGCTTCTCGAAAGAGAGATGCCACTTATCGAAAATAAAGGTGGATAAGTTTCTCAAAAGAGAGATGCCACTTATCGAAAATAAAGGTGGATAAGCTTCTCGAAAGAGAGATGCCACTTATCGAACGTAAAGGTAGATAAGCTTCTCAAAAGAGAGATGTCAGTTATAAAAAATAAAGTTGCATAAGCTTCTCGAAAGAGAGATGCCACTTATCGAAAATAAAGGTGGATAAGCTTCTCGAAAGAGAGATGCCACTTATTGAAAATAAAGGTGGATAAGCATCTCGAAAGAGAGATGCCACTTATCGAAAATAAAGGTGGATAAGCTTCTCGAAAGAGAGATGCCACTTATCGAAAATAAAGGTGGATAAATTTCTCGAAAGAGATATGCCACTTATCGAAAATAAAGGTGGATAAGCTTCTCGAAAGAGAGATGCCACTTATCGAAAATAAAGGTGGATAAGCTTCTCGAAAGAGAGATGCCACTTATCGAAAATAAAGGTGGATAAGCTTCTCGAAAGAGAGATCCCACTTATCGAAAATAAAGGTGGAGAAGCTTCTCGAAAGAGAGGTACCACTCGTCGAAAATAAAGGTGGATAAGCTTCTCGAAAGAGAGATGCCACTTATCGAAAATAAAGGTGGAGAAGCTTCTCGAAAGAGAGATGCCACTCGTCGAAAATAAAGGTGGATAAGCTTCTCGAAAGAGAGATGCCACTTATCGAAAATATAGGTGGATAAGCTTCTCGAAAGAGAGATGCCACTAATCGAAAATAAAGGTGGATATGCTTCTCGAAAGAGAGATGCCACTTATCGAAAATAAAGGTGGATAAATTCCTCGAAAGAGAGATGCCACTTATCGAAAATAAAGGTGGATAAGCTTCTCGAAAGAGAGATGCCACTTATCGAACGTAAAGGTAGATAAGCTTCTCAAAAGAGAGATGCCAGTTATCAAAAATAAAGGTGGATAAGCTTCTCGAAAGAGAGATGCCACTTATCGAAAATAAAGGTGGATAAGCTTCTCGAAAGAGAGATGCCACTTTTCGAAAATAAAGGTGGATAAACTTCTCGAAAGAGATATGCCACTTATCGAAAATAAAGGTGGATAAGCTTCTCGAAAGAGAGATGCCACTTATCGAAAATAAAGGTGGATAAGCTTCTCGAAAGAGATATGCCACTTATCGAAAATAAAGGTGGATAAGCTTCTCGAAAGAGAGATCCCACTTATCGAAAATAAAGGTGGAGAAGCTTCTCGAAAGAGAGATGCCATGCGTCGAAAATAAAGGTGGATAAGCTTCTCGAAAGAGAGATGCCACTTATCGAAAATAAAGGTGGATAAGCTTCTCGAAAGAGAGATGCCACTTATCAAAAATAAAGGTGGATAAGCATCTCGAAAGAGAGATGCCACTTATCAAAAATAAAGGTGGATAAGCTTTTCGAAAGAGAGATACCACTTATCGAAAATAAAGGTAGATAAGCTTCTAAAAGAGAGATGCCACTTATCGAAAATAAATGTGGATTCACTTCTCGAAAGAGAGATGCCACTTAATAAAAATAAAGAGAGATGCCACTTATCGAAAATAATTGTGGATAAACTTCTCGAAAGAGAGATTACACTTAACAAAAATAAAGGTGGATAAGCTTCTCGAAAGAGAGATGCCACTTATCAAAAATAAAAGTGGATAAGCTTCTCGAAAGAGAGATGCCACTTATCGAAAATAAAGGTGGATAAGTTTCTCAAAAGAGAGATGCCACTTATCGAAAATAAAGGTGGATAAGTTTCTCGAAAGAGAGATGCCACTTATCAAAAATAAAGGCGGATAAGCTTCTCGAAAGAGAGATGCCACTTATCGAAAATAAAGGTAGATAAGCTCTTCGAAAGAGAGATGCCACTTATCAATAATAAAGGTGGATAAGCTTCTCGAAAGAGAGATGCCACCTATCGAAAATAAAGGTGGATAAGCTTCTCGAAAGAGACATGCCACTTATTGAAAATAAAGGTGGATAAGCTTCTCGAAAGAGAGATGCCACGTATCAAAAATAAAGGTAGATAAGCTTCTCAAAAGAGAGGTGCCACTTATCGAAAATAAAGGTGGACATGCTTCTCGAAAGAGAGATGCAACTTATCGAAAATAAAGGTGGATAAGTTTCCCAAAAAAGAGATGAAATTTATCGAACGTAAAGGTAGATAAGCTTCACAAAAGAGAGATGCCACTTATCAAAAATAAAGGTGGATAAGATTCTCGAAAGAGAGATGCCACTTATCGAAAATAAAGGTGGATAAGCTTCTCGAAAGAGAGATGCCACTTATCGAAAATAAAGGTGGATAAGCTTCTCGAAAGAGAGATGCCACTTATCGAAAATAAAGGTGGATAAGCTTCTCGAAAGAGAGATCCCACTTATCGAAAATAAATTAGGATAAGCTTATCGAAAGAGAGATGCCACTTATCGAAAATAAAGGTGGATAAGCTTCTCGAAAGAGAGATGACACTTATCGAAAATAAAGGTGGATAAGCTTCTCGAAAGAGAGACGCCACTAATAGAAAATAAAGGTGGATATGCTTCTCGAAAGAGAGATGCCACTTATCAAAAATAAAGGTGGATAAGCTTCTCGAAAGAGAGATACCACTTATCGAAAATAAAGGTGGATATGCTTCTCGAAAGACAGATGCCACTTATCAAAAATAAAAGTGGATAAGCTTCTCGAAAGAGAGATACCACTTATCGAAAATAAAGGTAGATAAGCTTCTATAAAGAGAGATGCCACTTATCGAAAATAAATGTGGATACACTTCTCGAAAGAGAGATGCCACTTATCGAAAATAAAGGTGGATAGGCTTCTCGAAAGAGAGATGCCACTAATCGAAAATAAAGGTGGATATGCTTCTCGAAAGAGAGATGCCACTTATCAAAAATAAAGGTGGATAAGTTTCTCATAAGAGAGATGCCACTTATCGAAAATAAAGGTGGATAAGTTTCTCAAAAGAGAGATGCCACTTATCGAAAATAAAGTTGGATAAGTTTCTCGAAAGAGAGATGCCACTTATCGAAAATAAAGGTGGATAAGTTTCTCAAAAGAGAGATGCCACTTATCGAAAATAAAGGTGGATAAGTTTCTCGAAAGAGAGATGACACTTATTAAAAATAAAGGCGGATAAGCTTCTCGAAAGAGAGATGCCACTTATCGAAAATAAAGGTAGATAAGCTCTAAAAGAGAGATGCCACTTATCGAAAATAAATGTGGATTCACTTCTCGAAAGAGAGATGCCACTTAATAAAAATAAAGAGAGATGCCACTTATCGAAAATAATTGTGGATAAACTTCTCGAAAGAGAGATTACACTTAACAAAAATAAAGGTGGATAAGCTTCTCGAAAGAGAGATGCCACTTATCAAAAATAAAAGTGGATAAGCTTCTCGAAAGAGAGATGCCACTTATCGAAAATAAAGGTGGATAAGTTTCTCAAAAGAGAGATGCCACTTATCGAAAATAAAGGTGGATAAGTTTCTCGAAAGAGAGATGCCACTTATCAAAAATAAAGGCGGATAAGCTTCTCGAAAGAGAGATGCCACTTATCGAAAATAAAGGTAGATAAGCTCTTCGAAAGAGAGATGCCACTTATCAATAATAAAGGTGGATAAGCTTCTCGAAAGAGAGATGCCACCTATCGAAAATAAAGGTGGATAAGCTTCTCGAAAGAGACATGCCACTTATTGAAAATAAAGGTGGATAAGCTTCTCGAAAGAGAGATGCCACGTATCAAAAATAAAGGTAGATAAGCTTCTCAAAAGAGAGGTGCCACTTATCGAAAATAAAGGTGGACATGCTTCTCGAAAGAGAGATGCAACTTATCGAAAATAAAGGTGGATAAGTTTCCCAAAAAAGAGATGAAATTTATCGAACGTAAAGGTAGATAAGCTTCACAAAAGAGAGATGCCACTTATCAAAAATAAAGGTGGATAAGATTCTCGAAAGAGAGATGCCACTTATCGAAAATAAAGGTGGATAAGCTTCTCGAAAGAGAGATGCCACTTATCGAAAATAAAGGTGGATAAGCTTCTCGAAAGAGAGATGCCACTTATCGAAAATAAAGGTGGATAGGCTTCTCGAAAGAGAGATCCCACTTATCGAAAATAAATTAGGATAAGCTTATCGAAAGAGAGATGCCACTTATCGAAAATAAAGGTGGATAAGCTTCTCGAAAGAGAGATGACACTTATCGAAAATAAAGGTGGATAAGCTTCTCGAAAGAGAGACGCCACTAATAGAAAATAAAGGTGGATATGCTTCTCGAAAGAGAGATGCCACTTATCAAAAATAAAGGTGGATAAGCTTCTCGAAAGAGAGATACCACTTATCGAAAATAAAGGTGGATATGCTTCTCGAAAGACAGATGCCACTTATCAAAAATAAAAGTGGATAAGCTTCTCGAAAGAGAGATACCACTTATCGAAAATAAAGGTAGATAAGCTTCTATAAAGAGAGATGCCACTTATCGAAAATAAATGTGGATACACTTCTCGAAAGAGAGATGCCACTTATCGAAAATAAAGGTGGATAGGCTTCTCGAAAGAGAGATGCCACTAATCGAAAATAAAGGTGGATATGCTTCTCGAAAGAGAGATGCCACTTATCAAAAATAAAGGTGGATAAGTTTCTCATAAGAGAGATGCCACTTATCGAAAATAAAGGTGGATAAGTTTCTCAAAAGAGAGATGCCACTTATCGAAAATAAAGTTGGATAAGTTTCTCGAAAGAGAGATGCCACTTATCGAAAATAAAGGTGGATAAGTTTCTCAAAAGAGAGATGCCACTTATCGAAAATAAAGGTGGATAAGTTTCTCGAAAGAGAGATGCCACTTATTAAAAATAAAGGCGGATAAGCTTCTCGAAAGAGAGATGCCACTTATCGAAAATAAAGGTAGATAAGCTCTTCGAAAGAGAGATGCCACTTATCAATAATAAAGGTGGATAAGCTTCTCGAAAGAGAGATGCCACCTATCGAAAATAAAGGTGGATAAGCTTCTCGAAAGAGACATGCCACTTATTGAAAATAAAGGTGGATAAGCTTCTCGAAAGAGTGATGCCACGTATCAAAAATAAAGGTAGATAAGCTTCTCAAAAGAGAGGTGCCACTTATCGAAAATAAAGGTGGACATGCTTCTCGAAAGAGAGATGAAACTTATCGAAAATAAAGGTGGATAAGTTTCTCAAAAAAGAGATGCCATTTATCAAACGTAAAGGTAGATAAGCTTCACAAAAGAGAGATGCCACTTATCAAAAATAAAGGTGGATAAGCTTCTCGAAAGAGAGATGCCACTTATCGAAAATAAAGGTGGATAAGCTTCTCGAAAGAGAGATGCCACTTATCGAAAATAAAGGTGGATAAACTTCTCAAAAGAGATATGCCACTTATCGAAAATAAAGGTGGATAAGCTTCTCGAAAAAGAGATGCCACTTATCGAAAATAAAGGTGGATAAGCTTCTCGAAAGAGAGATGCCACTTATCGAAAAAAAAGGTGGATAAGCTTCTCGAAAGAGAGATCCCCCTTATCAAAAATAAAGGTGGATAAGCTTCTCGAAAGAGAGATGTCACTTATCGAAAATAAAGGTGGATAAGCTTCTCGAAAGAGAGATGACACTTATCAAAAATAAAGGTGGATAAGCTTCTCGAAAGAGAGACGCCACTAATAGAAAATAAAGGTGGATATGCTTCTCGAAAGAGAGATGCCACTTATCAAAAATAAAGGTGGATAAGCTTCTCGAAAGAGAGATACCACTTATCGAAAATAAAGGTAGATAAGCTTCTAGAAAGAGAGATGCCACTTATCGAAAATAAATGTGGATACACTTCTCGAAAGAGAGATGCCACTTATCGAAAATAAAGGTGGATAAGCTTCTCGAAAGAGAGATGCCACTAATCAAAAATAAAGGTGGATATGCTTCTCGAAAGAGAGATGCCACTTATCGAAAATAAAGGTGGATAAGTTTCTCAAAAGAGAGATGCCACTTATCGAAAATAAAGGTGGATAAGCTTCTCGAAAGAGAGATGCCACTTATCGAACGTAAAGGTAGATAAGCTTCTCAAAAGAGAGATGTCAGTTATCAAAAATAAAGGTGGATAAGCTTCTCGAAAGAGAGATGCCACTTATCGAAAATAAAGGTGGATAAGCTTCTCGAAAGAGAGATGCCACTTATCGAAAATAAAGGTGGATAAGCTTCTTGAAAGAGAGATGCCACTTATCGAAAATAAAGGTGGATAAGCTTCTCGAAAGAGAGATGCCACTTATCGAAAATAAAGGTGGATAAATTTCTCGAAAGAGATATGCCACTTATCGAAAATAAAGGTGGATAAGCTTCTCGAAAGAGAGACGCCACTTATCGAAAATAAAGGTGGATAAGCTTCTCGAAAGAGAGATGCCACCTATCGAAAATAAAGGTGGATAAGCTTCTCGAAAGAGAGATCCCACTTATCGAAAATAAAGGTGGAGAAGCTTCTCGAAAGAGAGGTACCACTCGTCGAAAATAAAGGTGGATAAGCTTCTCGAAAGAGAGATGCCACTTATCGAAAATAAAGGTGGAGAAGCTTCTCGAAAGAGAGATGCCACTCGTCGAAAATAAAGGTGGATAAGCTTCTCGAAAGAGAGATGCCACTTATCGAAAATATAGGTGGATAAGCTTCTCGAAAGAGAGATGCCACTAATCGAAAATAAAGGTGGATATGCTTCTCGAAAGAGAGATGCCACTTATCGAAAATAAAGGTGGATAAATTCCTCGAAAGAGAGATGCCACTTATCGAAAATAAAGGTGGATAAGCTTCTCGAAAGAGAGATGCCACTTATCGAAAATAAAGGTGGATAAACTTCTCGAAAGAGATATGCCACTTATCGAAAATAAAGGTGGATAAGCTTCTCGAAAAAGAGATGCCACTTATCGAAAATAAAGGTGGATAAGCTTCTCGAAAGAGAGATGCCACTTATCGAAAAAAAAGGTGGATAAGCTTCTCGAAAGAGAGATCCCCCTTATCAAAAATAAAGGTGGATAAGCTTCTCGAAAGAGAGATGCCACTTATCGAAAATAAAGGTGGATAAGCTTCTCGAAAGAGAGATGACACTTATAAAAAATAAAGGTGGATAAGCTTCTCGAAAGAGAGACGCCACTAATAGAAAATAAAGGTGGATATGCTTCTCGAAAGAGAGATGCCACTTATCAAAAATAAAGGTGGATAAGCTTCTCGAAAGAGAGATACCACTTATCGAAAATAAAGGTAGATAAGCTTCTAGAAAGAGAGATGCCACTTATCGAAAATAAATGTGGATACACTTCTCGAAATAGAGATGCCACTTATCGAAAATAAAGGTGGATAAGCTTCTCGAAAGAGAGATGCCACTAATCAAAAATAAAGGTGGATATGCTTCTCGAAAGAGAGATGCCACTTATCGAAAATAAAGGTGGATAAGTTTCTCAAAAGAGAGATGCCACTTATCGAAAATAAAGGTGGATAAGCTTCTCGAAAGAGAGATGCCACTTATCGAACGTAAAGGTAGATAAGCTTCTCAAAAGAGAGATGTCAGTTATAAAAAATAAAGGTGGATAAGCTTCTCGAAAGAGAGATGCCACTTATCGAAAATAAAGGTGGATAAGCTTCTCGAAAGAGAGATGCCACTTATCGAAAATAAAGGTGGATAAGCATCTCGAAAGAGAGATGCCACTTATCGAAAATAAAGGTGGATAAGCTTCTCGAAAGAGAGATGCCACTTATCGAAAATAAAGGTGGATAAATTTCTCGAAAGAGATATGCCACTTATCGAAAATAAAGGTGGATAAGCTTCTCGAAAGAGAGATGCCACTTATCGAAAATAAAGGTGGATAAGCTTCTCGAAAGAGAGATGCCACTTATCGAAAATAAAGGTGGATAAGCTTCTCGAAAGAGAGATCCCACTTATCGAAAATAAAGGTGGAGAAGCTTCTCGAAAGAGAGGTACCACTCGTCGAAAATAAAGGTGGATAAGCTTCTCGAAAGAGAGATGCCACTTATCGAAAATAAAGGTGGAGAAGCTTCTCGAAAGAGAGATGCCACTCGTCGAAAATAAAGGTGGATAAGCTTCTCGAAAGAGAGATGCCACTTATCGAAAATATAGGTGGATAAGCTTCTCGAAAGAGAGATGCCACTAATCGAAAATAAAGGTGGATATGCTTCTCGAAAGAGAGATGCCACTTATCGAAAATAAAGGTGGATAAATTCCTCGAAAGAGAGATGCCACTTATCGAAAATAAAGGTGGATAAGCTTCTCGAAAGAGAGATGCCACTTATCGAACGTAAAGGTAGATAAGCTTCTCAAAAGAGAGATGCCAGTTATCAAAAATAAAGGTGGATAAGCTTCTCGAAAGAGAGATGCCACTTATCGAAAATAAAGGTGGATAAGCTTCTCGAAAGAGAGATGCCACTTTTCGAAAATAAAGGTGGATAAACTTCTCGAAAGAGATATGCCACTTATCGAAAATAAAGGTGGATAAGCTTCTCGAAAGAGAGATGCCACTTATCGAAAATAAAGGTGGATAAGCTTCTCGAAAGAGATATGCCACTTATCGAAAATAAAGGTGGATAAGCTTCTCGAAAGAGAGATCCCACTTATCGAAAATAAAGGTGGAGAAGCTTCTCGAAAGAGAGATGCCATGCGTCGAAAATAAAGGTGGATAAGCTTCTCGAAAGAGAGATGCCACTTATCGAAAATAAAGGTGGATAAGCTTCTCGAAAGAGAGATGCCACTAATCGAAAATAAAGGTGGATATGCTTCTCGAAAGAGAGATGCCACTTATCAAAAATAAAGGTGGATAAGCATCTCGAAAGAGAGATGCCACTTATCAAAAATAAAGGTGGATAAGCTTTTCGAAAGAGAGATACCACTTATCGAAAATAAAGGTAGATAAGCTTCTATAAGAGAGATGCCACTTATCGAAAATAAATGTGGATTCACTTCTCGAAATAGAGATGCCACTTAATAAAAATAAAGAGAGATGCCACTTATCGAAAATAATTGTGGATAAACTTCTCGAAAGAGAGATTACACTTAACAAAAATAAAGGTGGATAAGCTTCTCGAAAGAGAGATGCCACTTATCAAAAATAAAAGTGGATAAGCTTCTCGAAAGAGAGATGCCACTTATCGAAAATAAAGGTGGATAAGTTTCTCAAAAGAGAGATGCCACTTATCGAAAATAAAGGTGGATAAGTTTCTCGAAAGAGAGATGCCACTTATCAAAAATAAAGGCGGATAAGCTTCTCGAAAGAGAGATGCCACTTATCGAAAATAAAGGTAGATAAGCTCTTCGAAAGAGAGATGCCACTTATCAATAATAAAGGTGGATAAGCTTCTCGAAAGAGAGATGCCACCTATCGAAAATAAAGGTGGATAAGCTTCTCGAAAGAGACATGCCACTTATTGAAAATAAAGGTGGATAAGCTTCTCGAAAGAGAGATGCCACGTATCAAAAATAAAGGTAGATAAGCTTCTCAAAAGAGAGGTGCCACTTATCGAAAATAAAGGTGGACATGCTTCTCGAAAGAGAGATGCAACTTATCGAAAATAAAGGTGGATAAGTTTCCCAAAAAAGAGATGCCATTTATCGAACGTAAAGGTAGATAAGCTTCACAAAAGAGAGATGCCACTTATCAAAAATAAAGGTGGATAAGATTCTCGAAAGAGAGATGCCACTTATCGAAAATAAAGGTGGATAAGCTTCTCGAAAGAGAGATGCCACTTATCGAAAATAAAGGTGGATAAACTTCTCGAAAGATATATGCCACTTATCGAAAATAAAGCTGGATAAGCTTCTCGAAAAAGAGATGCCACTTATCGAAAATAAAGGTGGATAAGCTTCTCGAAAGAGAGATGCCACTTATCGAAAATAAAGGTGGATAAGCTTCTCGAAAGAGAGATCCCACTTATCGAAAATAAAGGTGGATAAGCTTCTCGAAAGAGAGATGCCACTTATCGAAAATAAAGGTGGATAAGCTTCTCGAAAGAGAGATGCCACTTATCGAAAATAAAGGTGGATAAGCTTCTCGAAAGAGAGATGCCACTTATCGAAAATAAAGGTGGATAAATTTCTCGAAAGAGATATGCCACTTATCGAAAATAAAGGTGGATAAGCTTCTCGAAAGAGAGATGCCACTTATCGAAAATAAAGGTGGATAAGCTTCTCGAAAGAGAGATGCCACCTATCGAAAATAAAGGTGGATAAGCTTCTCGAAAGAGAGATCCCACTTATCGAAAATAAAGGTGGAGAATCTTCTCGAAAGAGAGGTACCACTCGTCGAAAATAAAGGTGGATAAGCTTCTCGAAAGAGAGATGCCACTTATCGAAAATAAAGGTGGAGAAGCTTCTCGAAAGAGAGATGCCACTCGTCGAAAATAAAGGTGGATAAGCTTCTCGAAAGAGAGATGCCACTTATCGAAAATATAGGTGGATAAGCCTCTCGAAAGAGAGATGCCACTAATCGAAAATAAAGGTGGATATGCTTCTCGAAAGAGAGATGCCACTTATCGAAAATAAAGGTGGATAAATTCCTCGAAAGAGAGATGCCACTTATCGAAAATAAAGGTGGATAAGCTTCTCGAAAGAGAGATGCCACTTATCGAAAATAAAGGTGGATAAACTTCTCGAAAGAGATATGCCACTTATCGAAAATAAAGGTGGATAAGCTTCTCGAAAAAGAGATGCCACTTATCGAAAATAAAGGTGGATAAGCTTCTCGAAAGAGAGATGCCACTTATCGAAAAAAAAGGTGGATAAGCTTCTCGAAAGAGAGATCCCCCTTATCAAAAATAAAGGTGGATAAGCTTCTCGAAAGAGAGATGCCACTTATCGAAAATAAAGGTGGATAAGCTTCTCGAAAGAGAGATGACACTTATCAAAAATAAAGGTGGATAAGCTTCTCGAAAGAGAGACGCCACTAATAGAAAATAAAGGTGGATATGCTTCTCGAAAGAGAGATGCCACTTATCAAAAATAAAGGTGGATAAGCTTCTCGAAAGAGAGATACCACTTATCGAAAATAAAGGTAGATAAGCTTCTAGAAAGAGAGATGCCACTTATCGAAAATAAATGTGGATACACTTCTCGAAAGAGAGATGCCACTTATCGAAAATAAAGGTGGATAAGCTTCTCGAAAGAGAGATGCCACTAATCAAAAATAAAGGTGGATATGCTTCTCGAAAGAGAGATGCCACTTATCGAAAATAAAGGAGGATAAGTTTCTCAAAAGAGAGATGCCACTTATCGAAAATAAAGGTGGATAAGCTTCTCGAAAGAGAGATGCCACTTATCGAACGTAAAGGTAGATAAGCTTCTCAAAAGAGAGATGTCAGTTATAAAAAATAAAGGTGGATAAGCTTCTCGAAAGAGAGATGCCACTTATCGAAAATAAAGGTGGATAAGCTTCTCGAAAGAGAGATGCCACTTATCGAAAATAAAGGTGGATAAATTTCTCGAAAGAGATATGCCACTTATCGAAAATAAAGGTGGATAAGCTTCTCGAAAGAGAGATTCCACTTATCGAAAATAAAGGTGGATAAGCTTCTCGAAAGAGAGATGCCACTTATCGAAAATAAAGGTGGATAAGCTTCTCGAAAGAGAGATCCCACTTATCGAAAATAAAGGTGGAGAAGCTTCTCGAAAGAGAGGTACCACTCGTCGAAAATAAAGGTGGATAAGCTTCTCGAAAGAGAGATGCCACTTATCGAAAATAAAGGTGGAGAAGCTTCTCGAAAGAGAGATGCCACTCGTCGAAAATAAAGGTGGATAAGCTTCTCGAAAGAGAGATGCCACTTATCGAAAATATAGGTGGATAAGCTTCTCGAAAGAGAGATGCCACTAATCGAAAATAAAGGTGGATATGCTTCTCGAAAGAGAGATGCCACTTATCGAAAATAAAGGTGGATAAATTCCTCGAAAGAGAGATGCCACTTATCGAAAATAAAGGTGGATAAGCTTCTCGAAAGAGAGATGCCACTTATCGAACGTAAAGGTAGATAAGCTTCTCAAAAGAGAGATGCCAGTTATCAAAAATAAAGGTGGATAAGCTTCTCGAAAGAGAGATGCCACTTATCGAAAATAAAGGTGGATAAGCTTCTCGAAAGAGAGATGCCACTTTTCGAAAATAAAGGTGGATAAACTTCTCGAAAGAGATATGCCACTTATCGAAAATAAAGGTGGATAAGCTTCTCGAAAGAGAGATGCCACTTGTCGAAAATAAAGGTGGATAAGCTTCTCGAAAGAGATATGCCACTTATCGAAAATAAAGGTGGATAAGCTTCTCGAAAGAGAGATCCCACTTATCGAAAATAAAGGTGGAGAAGCTTCTCGAAAGAGAGATGCCATGCGTCGAAAATAAAGGTGGATAAGCTTCTCGAAAGAGAGATGCCACTTATCGAAAATAAAGGTGGATAAGCTTCTCGAAAGAGAGATGCCACTAATCGAAAATAAAGGTGGATATGCTTCTCGAAAGAGAGATGCCACTTATCAAAAATAAAGGTGGATAAGCATCTCGAAAGAGAGATGCCACTTATCAAAAATAAAGGTGGATAAGCTTTTCGAAAGAGAGATACCACTTATCGAAAATAAAGGTAGATAAGCTTCTAAAAGAGAGATGCCACTTATCGAAAATAAATGTGGATTCACTTCTCGAAAGAGAGATGCCACTTAATAAAAATAAAGAGAGATGCCACTTATCGAAAATAATTGTGGATAAACTTCTCGAAAGAGAGATTACACTTAACAAAAATAAAGGTGGATAAGCTTCTCGAAAGAGAGATGCCACTTATCAAAAATAAAAGTGGATAAGCTTCTCGAAAGAGAGATGCCACTTATCGAAAATAAAGGTGGATAAGTTTCTCAAAAGAGAGATGCCACTTATCGAAAATAAAGGTGGATAAGTTTCTCGAAAGAGAGATGCCACTTATCAAAAATAAAGGCGGATAAGCTTCTCGAAAGAGAGATGCCACTTATCGAAAATAAAGGTAGATAAGCTCTTCGAAAGAGAGATGCCACTTATCAATAATAAAGGTGGATAAGCTTCTCGAAAGAGAGATGCCACCTATCGAAAATAAAGGTGGATAAGCTTCTCGAAAGAGACATGCCACTTATTGAAAATAAAGGTGGATAAGCTTCTCGAAAGAGAGATGCCACGTATCAAAAATAAAGGTAGATAAGCTTCTCAAAAGAGAGGTGCCACTTATCGAAAATAAAGGTGGACATGCTTCTCGAAAGAGAGATGCAACTTATCGAAAATAAAGGTGGATAAGTTTCCCAAAAAAGAGATGCCATTTATCGAACGTAAAGGTAGATAAGCTTCACAAAAGAGAGATGCCACCTATCAAAAATAAAGGTGGATAAGATTCTCGAAAGAGAGATGCCACTTATCGAAAATAAAGGTGGATAAGCTTCTCGAAAGAGAGATGCCACTTATCGAAAATAAAGGTGGATAAACTTCTCGAAAGATATATGCCACTTATCGAAAATAAAGGTGGATAAGCTTCTCGAAAAAGAGATGCCACTTATCGAAAATAAAGGTGGATAAGCTTCTCGAAAGAGAGATGCCACTTATCGAAAATAAAGGTGGATAAGCTTCTCGAAAGAGAGATCCCACTTATCGAAAATAAAGGTGGATAAGCTTCTCGAAAGAGAGATGCCACTTATCGAAAATAAAGGTGGATAAGCTTCTCGAAAGAGAGATGACACTTATCGAAAATAAAGGTGGATAAGCTTCTCGAAAGAGAGACGCCACTAATAGAAAATAAAGGTGGATATGCTTCTCGAAAGACAAATGCCACTTATCAAAAATAAAAGTGGATAAGCTTCTCGAAAGAGAGATACCACTTATCGAAAATAAAGGTAGATAAGCTTCTATAAAGAGAGATGCCACTTATCGAAAATAAATGTGGATACACTTCTCGAAAGAGAGATGCCACTTATCGAAAATAAAGGTGGATAGGCTTCTCGAAAGAGAGATGCCACTAATCGAAAATAAAGGTGGATATGCTTCTCGAAAGAGAGATGCCACTTATCAAAAATAAAGGTGGATAAGTTTCTCATAAGAGAGATGCCACTTATCGAAAATAAAGGTGGATAAGTTTCTCAAAAGAGAGATGCCACTTATCGAAAATAAAGTTGGATAAGTTTCTCGAAAGAGAGATGCCACTTATCGAAAATAAAGGTGGATAAGTTTCTCAAAAGAGAGATGCCACTTATCGAAAATAAAGGTGGATAAGCTTCTCGAAAGAGAGATGCCACTTTTCGAAAATAAAGGTGGATAAACTTCTCGAAAGAGATATGCCACTTATCGAAAATAAAGGTGGATAAGCTTCTCGAAAGAGAGATGCCACTTGTCGAAAATAAAGGTGGATAAGCTTCTCGAAAGAGATATGCCACTTATCGAAAATAAAGGTGGATAAGCTTCTCGAAAGAGAGATCCCACTTATCGAAAATAAAGGTGGAGAAGCTTCTCGAAAGAGAGATGCCATGCGTCGAAAATAAAGGTGGATAAGCTTCTCGAAAGAGAGATGCCACTTATCGAAAATAAAGGTGGATAAGCTTCTCGAAAGAGAGATGCCACTAATCGAAAATAAAGGTGGATATGCTTCTCGAAAGAGAGATGCCACTTATCAAAAATAAAGGTGGATAAGCATCTCGAAAGAGAGATGCCACTTATCAAAAATAAAGGTGGATAAGCTTTTCGAAAGAGAGATACCACTTATCGAAAATAAAGGTAGATAAGCTTCTAAAAGAGAGATGCCACTTATCGAAAATAAATGTGGATTCACTTCTCGAAAGAGAGATGCCACTTAATAAAAATAAAGAGAGATGCCACTTATCGAAAATAATTGTGGATAAACTTCTCGAAAGAGAGATTACACTTAACAAAAATAAAGGTGGATAAGCTTCTCGAAAGAGAGATGCCACTTATCAAAAATAAAAGTGGATAAGCTTCTCGAAAGAGAGATGCCACTTATCGAAAATAAAGGTGGATAAGTTTCTCAAAAGAGAGATGCCACTTATCGAAAATAAAGGTGGATAAGTTTCTCGAAAGAGAGATGCCACTTATCAAAAATAAAGGCGGATAAGCTTCTCGAAAGAGAGATGCCACTTATCGAAAATAAAGGTAGATAAGCTCTTCGAAAGAGAGATGCCACTTATCAATAATAAAGGTGGATAAGCTTCTCGAAAGAGAGATGCCACCTATCGAAAATAAAGGTGGATAAGCTTCTCGAAAGAGACATGCCACTTATTGAAAATAAAGGTGGATAAGCTTCTCGAAAGAGAGATGCCACGTATCAAAAATAAAGGTAGATAAGCTTCTCAAAAGAGAGGTGCCACTTATCGAAAATAAAGGTGGACATGCTTCTCGAAAGAGAGATGCAACTTATCGAAAATAAAGGTGGATAAGTTTCCCAAAAAAGAGATGCCATTTATCGAACGTAAAGGTAGATAAGCTTCACAAAAGAGAGATGCCACCTATCAAAAATAAAGGTGGATAAGATTCTCGAAAGAGAGATGCCACTTATCGAAAATAAAGGTGGATAAGCTTCTCGAAAGAGAGATGCCACTTATCGAAAATAAAGGTGGATAAACTTCTCGAAAGATATATGCCACTTATCGAAAATAAAGGTGGATAAGCTTCTCGAAAAAGAGATGCCACTTATCGAAAATAAAGGTGGATAAGCTTCTCGAAAGAGAGATGCCACTTATCGAAAATAAAGGTGGATAAGCTTCTCGAAAGAGAGATCCCACTTATCGAAAATAAAGGTGGATAAGCTTCTCGAAAGAGAGATGCCACTTATCGAAAATAAAGGTGGATAAGCTTCTCGAAAGAGAGATGACACTTATCGAAAATAAAGGTGGATAAGCTTCTCGAAAGAGAGACGCCACTAATAGAAAATAAAGGTGGATATGCTTCTCGAAAGACAAATGCCACTTATCAAAAATAAAAGTGGATAAGCTTCTCGAAAGAGAGATACCACTTATCGAAAATAAAGGTAGATAAGCTTCTATAAAGAGAGATGCCACTTATCGAAAATAAATGTGGATACACTTCTCGAAAGAGAGATGCCACTTATCGAAAATAAAGGTGGATAGGCTTCTCGAAAGAGAGATGCCACTAATCGAAAATAAAGGTGGATATGCTTCTCGAAAGAGAGATGCCACTTATCAAAAATAAAGGTGGATAAGTTTCTCATAAGAGAGATGCCACTTATCGAAAATAAAGGTGGATAAGTTTCTCAAAAGAGAGATGCCACTTATCGAAAATAAAGTTGGATAAGTTTCTCGAAAGAGAGATGCCACTTATCGAAAATAAAGGTGGATAAGTTTCTCAAAAGAGAGATGCCACTTATCGAAAATAAAGGTGGATAAGTTTCTCGAAAGAGAGATGCCACTTATTAAAAATAAAGGCGGATAAGCTTCTCGAAAGAGAGATGCCACTTATCGAAAATAAAGGTAGATAAGCTCTTCGAAAGAGAGATGCCACTTATCAATAATAAAGGTGGATAAGCTTCTCGAAAGAGAGATGCCACCTATCGAAAATAAAGGTGGATAAGCTTCTCGAAAGAGACATGCCACTTATTGAAAATAAAGGTGGATAAGCTTCTCGAAAGAGAGATGCCACGTATCAAAAATAAAGGTAGATAAGCTTCTCAAAAGAGAGGTGCCACTTATCGAAAATAAAGGTGGACATGCTTCTCGAAAGAGAGATGAAACTTATCGAAAATAAAGGTGGATAAGTTTCTCAAAAAAGAGATGCCATTTATCGAACGTAAAGGTAGATAAGCTTCACAAAAGAGAGATGCCACTTATCAAAAATAAAGGTGGATAAGCTTCTCGAAAGAGAGATGCCACTTATCGAAAATAAAGGTGGATAAGCTTCTCGAAAGAGAGATGCCACTTATCGAAAATAAAGGTGGATAAACTTCTCAAAAGAGATATGCCACTTATCGAAAATAAAGGTGGATAAGCTTCTCGAAAAAGAGATGCCACTTATCGAAAATAAAGGTGGATAAGCTTCTCGAAAGAGAGATGCCACTTATCGAAAAAAAAGGTGGATAAGCTTCTCGAAAGAGAGATCCCCCTTATCAAAAATAAAGGTGGATAAGCTTCTCGAAAGAGAGATGTCACTTATCGAAAATAAAGGTGGATAAGCTTCTCGAAAGAGAGATGACACTTATCAAAAATAAAGGTGGATAAGCTTCTCGAAAGAGAGACGCCACTAATAGAAAATAAAGGTGGATATGCTTCTCGAAAGAGAGATGCCACTTATCAAAAATAAAGGTGGATAAGCTTCTCGAAAGAGAGATACCACTTATCGAAAATAAAGGTAGATAAGCTTCTAGAAAGAGAGATGCCACTTATCGAAAATAAATGTGGATACACTTCTCGAAAGAGAGATGCCACTTATCGAAAATAAAGGTGGATAAGCTTCTCGAAAGAGAGATGCCACTAATCAAAAATAAAGGTGGATATGCTTCTCGAAAGAGAGATGCCACTTATCGAAAATAAAGGTGGATAAGTTTCTCAAAAGAGAGATGCCACTTATCGAAAATAAAGGTGGATAAGCTTCTCGAAAGAGAGATGCCACTTATCGAACGTAAAGGTAGATAAGCTTCTCAAAAGAGAGATGTCAGTTATCAAAAATAAAGGTGGATAAGCTTCTCGAAAGAGAGATGCCACTTATCGAAAATAAAGGTAGATAAGCTTCTCGAAAGAGAGATGCCACTTATCGAAAATAAAGGTGGATAAGCTTCTCGAAAGAGAGATGCCACTTATCGAAAATAAAGGTGGATAAGCTTCTCGAAAGAGAGATGCCACTTATCGAAAATAAAGGTAGATAAGCTTCTCAAAAGAGAGATGTCAGTTATCAAAAATAAAGGTGGATAAGCTTCTCGAAAGAGAGATGCCACTTATCGAAAATAAAGGTGGATAAGCTTCTCGAAAGAGAGATGCCACTTTTCGAAAATAAAGGTGGATAAACTTCTCGAAAGAGATATGCCACTTATCGAAAATAAAGGTGGATAAGCTTCTCGAAAGAGAGATGCCACTTATCGAAAATAAAGGTGGATAAGCTTCTCGAAAGAGATATGCCACTTATCGAAAATAAAGGTGGATAAGCTTCTCGAAAGAGAGATCCCACTTATCGAAAATAAAGGTGGAGAAGCTTCTCGAAAGAGAGATGCCACTAATCGAAAATAAAGGTGGATAAGCTTCTCGAAAGAGAGATGCCACTTATCGAAAATAAAGGTGGATAAGCTTCTCGAAAGAGAGATGCCACTAATCGAAAATAAAGGTGGATATGCTTCTCGAAAGAGAGATGCCACTTATCAAAAATAAAGGTGGATAAGCATCTCGAAAGAGAGATGCCACTTATCAAAAATAAAGGTGGATAAGCTTTTCGAAAGAGAGATACCACTTATCGAAAATAAAGGTAGATAAGCTTCTAAAAGAGAGATGCCACTTATCGAAAATAAATGTGGATTCACTTCTCGAAAGAGAGATGCCACTTAATAAAAATAAAGAGAGATGCCACTTATCGAAAATAATTGTGGATAAACTTCTCGAAAGAGAGATTACACTTAACAAAAATAAAGGTGGATAAGCTTCTCGAAAGAGAGATGCCACTTATAAAAAATAAAGGTGGATAAGCTTCTCGAAAGAGAGATGCCACTTATCGAAAATAAAGGTGGATAAGTTTCTCAAAAGAGAGATGCCACTTATCGAAAATAAAGGTGGATAAGTTTCTCGAAAGAGAGATGCCACTTATCAAAAATAAAGGCGGATAAGCTTCTCGAAAGAGAGATGCCACTTATCGAAAATAAAGGTAGATAAGCTCTTCGAAAGAGAGATGCCACATATCAATAATAAAGGTGGATAAGCTTCTCGAAAGAGAGATGCCACCTATCGAAAATAAAGGTGGATAAGCTTCTCGAAAGAGACATGCCACTTATTGAAAATAAAGGTGGATAAGCTTCTCGAAAGAGAGATGCCACGTATCAAAAATAAAGGTAGATAAGCTTCTCAAAAGAGAGGTGCCACTTATCGAAAATAAAGGTGGACATGCTTCTCGAAAGAGAGATGCAACTTATCGAAAATAAAGGTGGATAAGTTTCTCAAAAAAGAGATGCCATTTATCGAACGTAAAGGTAGATAAGCTTCACAAAAGAGAGATGCCACTTATCAAAAATAAAGGTGGATAAGCTTCTCGAAAGAGAGATGCCACTTATCGAAAATAAAGGTGGATAAGCTTCTCGAAAGAGAGATGCCACTTATCAAAAATAAAGGTGGATAAACTTCTCGAAAGAGATATGCCACTTATCGAAAATAAAGGTGGATAAGCTTCTCGAAAGAGAGATGCCACTTATCGAAAATAAAGGTGGATAAGCTTCTCGAAAGAGAGATCCCACTTATCGAAAATAAAGGTGGATAAGCTTCTCAAAAGAGAGATGCCACTTATCGAAAATAAAGGTGGATAAGCTTCTCGAAAGAGAGATGACACTTATCGAAAATAAAGGTGGATAAGCTTCTCGAAAGAGAGACGCCACTAATAGAAAATAAAGGTGGATATGCTTCTCGAAAGACAGATGCCACTTATCAAATATAAAGGTGGATAAGTTTCTCAAAAGAGAGATGCCACTTATCGAAAATAAAGGTGGATAAGTTTCTCAAAAGAGAGATGCCACTTATCGAAAATAAAGTTGGATAAGTTTCTCGAAAGAGAGATGCCACTTATCGAAAATAAAGGAGGATAAGTTTCTCAAAAGAGAGATGCCACTTATCGAAAATAAAGGTGGATAAGTTTCTCGAAAGAGAGATGCCACTTATCAAAAATAAAGGCGGATAAGCTTCTCGAAAGAGAGATGCCACTTATCGAAAATAAAGGTAGATAAGCTCTTCGAAAGAGAGATGCCACTTATCAATAATAAAGGTGGATAAGCTTCTCGAAAGAGAGATGCCACCTATCGAAAATAAAGGTGGATAAGCTTCTCGAAAGAGACATGCCACTTATTGAAAATAAAGGTGGATAAGATTCTCGAAAGAGAGATGCCACGTATCAAAAATAAAGGTAGATAAGCTTCTAAAAAGAGAGGTGCCACTTATCGAAAATAAAGGTGGACATGCTTCTCGAAAGAGAGATGAAACTTATCGAAAATAAAGGTGGATAAGTTTCTCAAAAAAGAGATGCCATTTATCGAACGTAAAGGTAGATAAGCTTCACAAAAGAGAGATGCCACTTCTCAAAACTAAAGGTGGATAAGCTTCTCGAAAGAGAGATGCCACTTATAGAAAATAAAGGTGGATAAGCTTCTCGAAAGAGAGATGCCACTTATCGAAAATAAAGGTGGATAAACTTCTCGAAAGAGATATGCCACTTATCGAAAATAAAGGTGGATAAGCTTCTCGAAAAAGAGATGCCACTTATCGAAAATAAAGGTGGATAAGCTTCTCGAAAAAGAGATGCCATTTATCGAAAATAAAGGTGGATAAGCTTCTCGAAAGAGAGATCCCACTTATCGAAAATAAAGGTGGATAAGCTTCTCGAAAGAGAGATGCCACTTATCGAAAATAAAGGTGGATAAGCTTCTTGAAAGAGAGATGACACTTATCGAAAATAAAGGTGGATAAGCTTCTCGAAAGAGAGACGCCACTAATAGAAAATAAAGGTGGATATGCTTCTCGAAAGAGAGATGCCACTTATCAAAAATAAAGGTGGATAAGCTTCTCGAAAGAGAGATCCCACTTATCGAAAATAAAGGTGGATAAGCTTCTCGAAAGAGAGATGCCACTTATCGAAAATAAAGGTGGATACACTTCTCGAAAGAGAGATGCCACTTATCGAAAATAAAGGTGGATAAGCTTCTCGAAAGAGAGACGCCACTAATAGAAAATAAAGGTGGATATGCTTCTCGAAAGACAAATGCCACTTATCAAAAATAAAAGTGGATAAGCTTCTCGAAAGAGAGATACCACTTATCGAAAATAAAGGTAGATAAGCTTCTATAAAGAGAGATGCCACTTATCGAAAATAAATGTGGATACACTTCTCGAAAGAGAGATGCCACTTATCGAAAATAAAGGTGGATAGGCTTCTCGAAAGAGAGATGCCACTAATCGAAAATAAAGGTGGATATGCTTCTCGAAAGAGAGATGCCACTTATCAAAAATAAAGGTGGATAAGTTTCTCATAAGAGAGATGCCACTTATCGAAAATAAAGGTGGATAAGTTTCTCAAAAGAGAGATGCCACTTATCGAAAATAAAGTTGGATAAGTTTCTCGAAAGAGAGATGCCACTTATCGAAAATAAAGGTGGATAAGTTTCTCAAAAGAGAGATGCCACTTATCGAAAATAAAGGTGGATAAGTTTCTCGAAAGAGAGATGCCACTTATTAAAAATAAAGGCGGATAAGCTTCTCGAAAGAGAGATGCCACTTATCGAAAATAAAGGTAGATAAGCTCTTCGAAAGAGAGATGCCACTTATCAATAATAAAGGTGGATAAGCTTCTCGAAAGAGAGATGCCACCTATCGAAAATAAAGGTGGATAAGCTTCTCGAAAGAGACATGCCACTTATTGAAAATAAAGGTGGATAAGCTTCTCGAAAGAGAGATGCCACGTATCAAAAATAAAGGTAGATAAGCTTCTCAAAAGAGAGGTGCCACTTATCGAAAATAAAGGTGGACATGCTTCTCGAAAGAGAGATGAAACTTATCGAAAATAAAGGTGGATAAGTTTCTCAAAAAAGAGATGCCATTTATCGAACGTAAAGGTAGATAAGCTTCACAAAAGAGAGATGCCACTTATCAAAAATAAAGGTGGATAAGCTTCTCGAAAGAGAGATGCCACTTATCGAAAATAAAGGTGGATAAGCTTCTCGAAAGAGAGATGCCACTTATCGAAAATAAAGGTGGATAAACTTCTCAAAAGAGATATGCCACTTATCGAAAATAAAGGTGGATAAGCTTCTCGAAAAAGAGATGCCACTTATCGAAAATAAAGGTGGATAAGCTTCTCGAAAGAGAGATGCCACTTATCGAAAAAAAAGGTGGATAAGCTTCTCGAAAGAGAGATCCCCCTTATCAAAAATAAAGGTGGATAAGCTTCTCGAAAGAGAGATGTCACTTATCGAAAATAAAGGTGGATAAGCTTCTCGAAAGAGAGATGACACTTATCAAAAATAAAGGTGGATAAGCTTCTCGAAAGAGAGACGCCACTAATAGAAAATAAAGGTGGATATGCTTCTCGAAAGAGAGATGCCACTTATCAAAAATAAAGGTGGATAAGCTTCTCGAAAGAGAGATACCACTTATCGAAAATAAAGGTAGATAAGCTTCTAGAAAGAGAGATGCCACTTATCGAAAATAAATGTGGATACACTTCTCGAAAGAGAGATGCCACTTATCGAAAATAAAGGTGGATAAGCTTCTCGAAAGAGAGATGCCACTAATCAAAAATAAAGGTGGATATGCTTCTCGAAAGAGAGATGCCACTTATCGAAAATAAAGGTGGATAAGTTTCTCAAAAGAGAGATGCCACTTATCGAAAATAAAGGTGGATAAGCTTCTCGAAAGAGAGATGCCACTTATCGAACGTAAAGGTAGATAAGCTTCTCAAAAGAGAGATGTCAGTTATCAAAAATAAAGGTGGATAAGCTTCTCGAAAGAGAGATGCCACTTATCGAAAATAAAGGTAGATAAGCTTCTCGAAAGAGAGATGCCACTTATCGAAAATAAAGGTGGATAAGCTTCTCGAAAGAGAGATGCCACTTATCGAAAATAAAGGTGGATAAGCTTCTCGAAAGAGAGATGCCACTTATCGAAAATAAAGGTAGATAAGCTTCTCAAAAGAGAGATGTCAGTTATCAAAAATAAAGGTGGATAAGCTTCTCGAAAGAGAGATGCCACTTATCGAAAATAAAGGTGGATAAGCTTCTCGAAAGAGAGATGCCACTTTTCGAAAATAAAGGTGGATAAACTTCTCGAAAGAGATATGCCACTTATCGAAAATAAAGGTGGATAAGCTTCTCGAAAGAGAGATGCCACTTATCGAAAATAAAGGTGGATAAGCTTCTCGAAAGAGATATGCCACTTATCGAAAATAAAGGTGGATAAGCTTCTCGAAAGAGAGATCCCACTTATCGAAAATAAAGGTGGAGAAGCTTCTCGAAAGAGAGATGCCACTAATCGAAAATAAAGGTGGATAAGCTTCTCGAAAGAGAGATGCCACTTATCGAAAATAAAGGTGGATAAGCTTCTCGAAAGAGAGATGCCACTAATCGAAAATAAAGGTGGATATGCTTCTCGAAAGAGAGATGCCACTTATCAAAAATAAAGGTGGATAAGCATCTCGAAAGAGAGATGCCACTTATCAAAAATAAAGGTGGATAAGCTTTTCGAAAGAGAGATACCACTTATCGAAAATAAAGGTAGATAAGCTTCTAAAAGAGAGATGCCACTTATCGAAAATAAATGTGGATTCACTTCTCGAAAGAGAGATGCCACTTAATAAAAATAAAGAGAGATGCCACTTATCGAAAATAATTGTGGATAAACTTCTCGAAAGAGAGATTACACTTAACAAAAATAAAGGTGGATAAGCTTCTCGAAAGAGAGATGCCACTTATAAAAAATAAAGGTGGATAAGCTTCTCGAAAGAGAGATGCCACTTATCGAAAATAAAGGTGGATAAGTTTCTCAAAAGAGAGATGCCACTTATCGAAAATAAAGGTGGATAAGTTTCTCGAAAGAGAGATGCCACTTATCAAAAATAAAGGCGGATAAGCTTCTCGAAAGAGAGATGCCACTTATCGAAAATAAAGGTAGATAAGCTCTTCGAAAGAGAGATGCCACATATCAATAATAAAGGTGGATAAGCTTCTCGAAAGAGAGATGCCACCTATCGAAAATAAAGGTGGATAAGCTTCTCGAAAGAGACATGCCACTTATTGAAAATAAAGGTGGATAAGCTTCTCGAAAGAGAGATGCCACGTATCAAAAATAAAGGTAGATAAGCTTCTCAAAAGAGAGGTGCCACTTATCGAAAATAAAGGTGGACATGCTTCTCGAAAGAGAGATGCAACTTATCGAAAATAAAGGTGGATAAGTTTCTCAAAAAAGAGATGCCATTTATCGAACGTAAAGGTAGATAAGCTTCACAAAAGAGAGATGCCACTTATCAAAAATAAAGGTGGATAAGCTTCTCGAAAGAGAGATGCCACTTATCGAAAATAAAGGTGGATAAGCTTCTCGAAAGAGAGATGCCACTTATCAAAAATAAAGGTGGATAAACTTCTCGAAAGAGATATGCCACTTATCGAAAATAAAGGTGGATAAGCTTCTCGAAAGAGAGATGCCACTTATCGAAAATAAAGGTGGATAAGCTTCTCGAAAGAGAGATCCCACTTATCGAAAATAAAGGTGGATAAGCTTCTCAAAAGAGAGATGCCACTTATCGAAAATAAAGGTGGATAAGCTTCTCGAAAGAGAGATGACACTTATCGAAAATAAAGGTGGATAAGCTTCTCGAAAGAGAGACGCCACTAATAGAAAATAAAGGTGGATATGCTTCTCGAAAGACAGATGCCACTTATCAAATATAAAGGTGGATAAGTTTCTCAAAAGAGAGATGCCACTTATCGAAAATAAAGGTGGATAAGTTTCTCAAAAGAGAGATGCCACTTATCGAAAATAAAGTTGGATAAGTTTCTCGAAAGAGAGATGCCACTTATCGAAAATAAAGGAGGATAAGTTTCTCAAAAGAGAGATGCCACTTATCGAAAATAAAGGTGGATAAGTTTCTCGAAAGAGAGATGCCACTTATCAAAAATAAAGGCGGATAAGCTTCTCGAAAGAGAGATGCCACTTATCGAAAATAAAGGTAGATAAGCTCTTCGAAAGAGAGATGCCACTTATCAATAATAAAGGTGGATAAGCTTCTCGAAAGAGAGATGCCACCTATCGAAAATAAAGGTGGATAAGCTTCTCGAAAGAGACATGCCACTTATTGAAAATAAAGGTGGATAAGATTCTCGAAAGAGAGATGCCACGTATCAAAAATAAAGGTAGATAAGCTTCTAAAAAGAGAGGTGCCACTTATCGAAAATAAAGGTGGACATGCTTCTCGAAAGAGAGATGAAACTTATCGAAAATAAAGGTGGATAAGTTTCTCAAAAAAGAGATGCCATTTATCGAACGTAAAGGTAGATAAGCTTCACAAAAGAGAGATGCCACTTCTCAAAACTAAAGGTGGATAAGCTTCTCGAAAGAGAGATGCCACTTATAGAAAATAAAGGTGGATAAGCTTCTCGAAAGAGAGATGCCACTTATCGAAAATAAAGGTGGATAAACTTCTCGAAAGAGATATGCCACTTATCGAAAATAAAGGTGGATAAGCTTCTCGAAAAAGAGATGCCACTTATCGAAAATAAAGGTGGATAAGCTTCTCGAAAAAGAGATGCCACTTATCAAAAATAAAGGTGGATAAGCTTCTCGAAAGAGAGATCCCACTTATCGAAAATAAAGGTGGATAAGCTTCTCGAAAGAGAGATGCCACTTATCGAAAATAAAGGTGGATAAGCTTCTTGAAAGAGAGATGACACTTATCGAAAATAAAGGTGGATAAGCTTCTCGAAAGAGAGACGCCACTAATAGAAAATAAAGGTGGATATGCTTCTCGAAAGAGAGATGCCACTTATCAAAAATAAAGGTGGATAAGCTTCTCGAAAGAGAGATACCACTTATCGAAAATAAAGGTAGATAAGCTTCTAGAAAGAGAGATTCCACGTATCGAAAATAAATGTGGATACACTTCTCGAAAGAGAGATGCCACTTATCGAAAATAAAGGTGGATAAGCTTCTCGAAAGAGAGATGCCACTAATCGAAAATAAAGGTGGATATGCTTCTCGAAAGAGAGATGCCACTTATCGAAAATAAAGGTGGATAAGTTTCTCAAAAGAGAGATGCCACTTATCGAAAATAAAGGTGGATAAGTTTCTCAAAAGAGAGATGCCACTTATCAAAAATAAAGTTGGATAAGTTTCTCGAAAGAGAGATGCCACATATCGAAAATAAAGGTGGATAAGTTTCTCAAAAGAGAGATGCCACTTATCGAAAATAAAGGTGGATAAGTTTCTCGAAAGAGAGATGCCACTTCTCGAAAATAAAGGTGGATAAGCTTCTCGAAAGAGAGATGCCACTTATCGAAAATAAGGGTGGATAAGCATCTCGAAAGAGAGATGCCACTTATCAAAAATAAAGGTGGATAAGCTTTTCGAAAGAGAGATACCACTTATCGAAAATAAAGGTAGATAAGCTTCTAAAAGAGAGATGCCACTTATCGAAAATAAATGTGGATACACTTCTCGAAAGAGAGATGCCATTTAATAAAAATAAAGAGAGATGCCACTTATCGAAAATAATTGTGGATAAACTTCTCGATAGAGAGATGCCACTTATCGAAAATAAAGGAGGATAAGTTTCTCAAAAGAGAGATGCCACTTATCGAAAATAAAGGTGGATAAGTTTCTCGAAAGAGAGATGCCACTTATCGAAAATAAAGGCGGATAAGCTTCTCGAAAGAGAGATGCCACTTATCGAAAATAAAGGTGGATAAGTTTCTCGAAAGAGAGATGCCACTTATCGAAAATAAAGGCGGATAAGCTTCTCGAAAGAGAGATGCCACTTATCGAAAATAAAGGTGGATAAGCTCTTCGAAAGAGAGATGCCACTTATCAATAATAAAGGTGGATAAGCTTCTCGAAAGAGAGATGCCACCTATCGAAAATAAAGGTGGATAAGCTTCTCGAAAGAGACATGCCACTTATTGAAAATAAAGGTGGATAAGCTTCTCGAAAGAGAGATGCCACGTATCAAAAATAAAGGTAGATAAGCTTCTCAAAAGAGAGGTGCCACTTATCGAAATTAAAGGTGGACATGCTTCTCGAAAGAGAGATGCAACTTATCGAAAATAAAGGTGGATAAGTTTCTCAAAAAAGAGATTCCATTTATCGAACGTAAAGGTAGATAAGCTTCACAAAAGAGAGATGCCACTTATCAAAAATAAAGGTGGATAAGCTTCTCGAAAGAGAGATGCCACTTATCGAAAATAAAGGTGGATAAGCTTCTCGAGAGAGAGATGCCTCTTATCGAAAATAAAGGTGGATAAACTTCTCGAAATAGATATGCCACTTATCGAAAATAAAGGTGGATAAGCTTCTCGAAAAAGAGATGCCACTTATCGAAAATAAAGGTGGATAAGCTTCTCGAAAGAGAGATGCCACTTATCGAAAATAAAGGTGGACAAGCTTCTCGAAAGAGAGATCCCACTTATCGAAAATAAAGGTGTATAAGCTTCTCGAAAGAGAGATGCCACTTATCGAAAATAAAGGTGGATAAGCTTCTCGAAAGAGAGATGACACTTATCGAAAATAAAGGTGGATAAGCTTCTCGAAAGAGAGACGCCACTAATAGAAAATAAAGGTGGATATGCTTCTCGAAAGAGAGATGCCACTTATCAAAAATAAAGGTGGATAAGCTTCTCGAAAGAGAGATACCACTTATCGAAAATAAAGGTAGATAAGCTTCTAGAAAGAGAGATGCCACTTATCGAAAATAAATGTGGATACACTTCTCGAAAGAGAGATGCCACTTATCGAAAATAAAGGTGGATAAGCTTCTCGAAAGAGAGATGCCACTAATCGAAAATAAAGGTGGATATGCTTCTCCAAAGAGAGATGCCACTTATCGAAAATAAAGGTGGATAAGTTTCTCGAAAGAGAGATGCCACTTATCGAAAATAAAGGTGGATAAGTTTCTCAAAAGAGAGATGCCACTTATCGAAAATAAAGTTGGATAAGTTTCTCGAAAGAGAGATGCCACTTATCGAAAATAAAGGAGGATAAGTTTCTCAAAAGAGAGATGCCACTTATCGAAAATAAAGTTGGATAAGTTTCTCGAAAGAGAGATGCCACTTATCAAAAATAAAGGCGGATAAGCTTCTCGAAAGAGAGATGCCACTTATCGAAAATAAAGGTAGATAAGCTCTTCGAAAGAGAGATGCCACTTATCAATAATAAAGGTGGATAAGCTTCTCGAAAGAGAGATGCCACCTATCGAAAATAAAGGTTGATAAGCTTCTCGAAAGAGACATGCCACTTATTGAAAATAAAGGTGGATAAGCTTCTCGAAAGAGAGATGCCACGTATCAAAAATAAAGGTAGATAAGCTTCTAAAAAGAGAGGTGCCACTTATCGAAAATAAAGATGGACATGCTTCTCGAAAGAGAGATGCAACTTATCGAAAATAAAGGTGGATAAGTTTCTCAAAAAAGAGATGCCATTTATCGAACGTAAAGGTAGATAAGCTTCACAAAACAGAGATGCCACTTATCAAAAATAAAGGTGGATAAGCTTCTCGAAAGAGAGATGCCACTTATCGAAAATAAAGGTGGATAAGCTTCTCGAAAGAGAGATGCCATTTATCGAAAATAAAGGTGGATAAACTTCTCGAAAGAGATATGCCACTTATCGAAAATAAAGGTGGATAAGCTTCTCGAAAAAGAGATGCCACTTATCGAAAATAAAGGTGGATAAGCTTCTCGAAAGAGAGATGCCACTTATCGAAAATAAAGGTGGATAAGCTTCTCGAAAGAGAGATGCCACTTATCGAAAATAAAGGTGGATAAGTTTCTCGAAAGAGAGATGCCACTTATCGAAAATAAAGGCGGATAAGCTTCTCGAAAGAGAGATGCCACTTATCGAAAATAAAGGTGGATAAGCTCTTCGAAAGAGAGATGCCACTTATCAATAATAAAGGTGGATAAGCTTCTCGAAAGAGAGATGCCACCTATCGAAAATAAAGGTGGATAAGCTTCTCGAAAGAGACATGCCACTTATTGAAAATAAAGGTGGATAAGCTTCTCGAAAGAGAGATGCCACGTATCAAAAATAAAGGTAGATAAGCTTCTCAAAAGAGAGGTGCCACTTATCGAAATTAAAGGTGGACATGCTTCTCGAAAGAGAGATGCAACTTATCGAAAATAAAGGTGGATAAGTTTCTCAAAAAAGAGATTCCATTTATCGAACGTAAAGGTAGATAAGCTTCACAAAAGAGAGATGCCACTTATCAAAAATAAAGGTGGATAAGCTTCTCGAAAGAGAGATGCCACTTATCGAAAATAAAGGTGGATAAGCTTCTCGAGAGAGAGATGCCTCTTATCGAAAATAAAGGTGGATAAACTTCTCGAAATAGATATGCCACTTATCGAAAATAAAGGTGGATAAGCTTCTCGAAAAAGAGATGCCACTTATCGAAAATAAAGGTGGATAAGCTTCTCGAAAGAGAGATGCCACTTATCGAAAATAAAGGTGGACAAGCTTCTCGAAAGAGAGATCCCACTTATCGAAAATAAAGGTGTATAAGCTTCTCGAAAGAGAGATGCCACTTATCGAAAATAAAGGTGGATAAGCTTCTCGAAAGAGAGATGACACTTATCGAAAATAAAGGTGGATAAGCTTCTCGAAAGAGAGACGCCACTAATAGAAAATAAAGGTGGATATGCTTCTCGAAAGAGAGATGCCACTTATCAAAAATAAAGGTGGATAAGCTTCTCGAAAGAGAGATACCACTTATCGAAAATAAAGGTAGATAAGCTTCTAGAAAGAGAGATGCCACTTATCGAAAATAAATGTGGATACACTTCTCGAAAGAGAGATGCCACTTATCGAAAATAAAGGTGGATAAGCTTCTCGAAAGAGAGATGCCACTAATCGAAAATAAAGGTGGATATGCTTCTCCAAAGAGAGATGCCACTTATCGAAAATAAAGGTGGATAAGTTTCTCGAAAGAGAGATGCCACTTATCGAAAATAAAGGTGGATAAGTTTCTCAAAAGAGAGATGCCACTTATCGAAAATAAAGTTGGATAAGTTTCTCGAAAGAGAGATGCCACTTATCGAAAATAAAGGAGGATAAGTTTCTCAAAAGAGAGATGCCACTTATCGAAAATAAAGTTGGATAAGTTTCTCGAAAGAGAGATGCCACTTATCAAAAATAAAGGCGGATAAGCTTCTCGAAAGAGAGATGCCACTTATCGAAAATAAAGGTAGATAAGCTCTTCGAAAGAGAGATGCCACTTATCAATAATAAAGGTGGATAAGCTTCTCGAAAGAGAGATGCCACCTATTGAAAATAAAGGTTGATAAGCTTCTCGAAAGAGACATGCCACTTATTGAAAATAAAGGTGGATAAGCTTCTCGAAAGAGAGATGCCACGTATCAAAAATAAAGGTAGATAAGCTTCTAAAAAGAGAGGTGCCACTTATCGAAAATAAAGATGGACATGCTTCTCGAAAGAGAGATGCAACTTATCGAAAATAAAGGTGGATAAGTTTCTCAAAAAAGAGATGCCATTTATCGAACGTAAAGGTAGATAAGCTTCACAAAACAGAGATGCCACTTATCAAAAATAAAGGTGGATAAGCTTCTCGAAAGAGAGATGCCACTTATCGAAAATAAAGGTGGATAAGCTTCTCGAAAGAGAGATGCCATTTATCGAAAATAAAGGTGGATAAACTTCTCGAAAGAGATATGCCACTTATCGAAAATAAAGGTGGATAAGCTTCTCGAAAAAGAGATGCCACTTATCGAAAATAAAGGTGGATAAGCTTCTCGAAAGAGAGATGCCACTTATCAAAAATAAAGGTGGATAAGCTTCTCGAAAGAGAGATGCCACTTATCGAAAATAAAGGTGGATAAGTTTCTCAAAAGAGAGATGCCACTTATCGAAAATAAAGGTGGATAAGTTTCTCGAAAGAGAGATGCCACTTATCGAAAATAAAGGCGGATAAGCTTCTCGAAAGAGAGATGCCACTTATCGAAAATAAAGGTGGATAAGCTCTTCGAAAGAGAGATGCCACTTATCAATAATAAAGGTGGATAAGCTTCTCGAAAGAGAGATGCCACCTATCGAAAATAAAGGTGGATAAGCTTCTCGAAAGAGACATGCCACTTATTGAAAATAAAGGTGGATAAGCTTCTCGAAAGAGAGATGCCACGTATCAAAAATAAAGGTAGATAAGCTTCTCAAAAGGGAGGTGCCACTTATCGAAATTAAAGGTGGACATGCTTCTCGAAAGAGAGATGCAACTTATCGAAAATAAAGGTGGATAAGTTTCTCAAAAAAGAGATTCCATTTATCGAACGTAAAGGTAGATAAGCTTCACAAAAGAGAGATGCCACTTATCAAAAATAAAGGTGGATAAGCTTCTCGAAAGAGAGATGCCACTTATCGAAAATAAAGGTGGATAAGCTTCTCGAGAGAGAGATGCCACTTATCGAAAATAAAGGTGGATAAACTTCTCGAAATAGATATGCCACTTATCGAAAATAAAGGTGGATAAGCTTCTCGAAAAAGAGATGCCACTTATCGAAAATAAAGGTGGATAAGCTTCTCGAAAGAGAGATGCCACTTATCGAAAATAAAGGTGGACAAGCTTCTCGAAAGAGAGATCCCACTTATCGAAAATAAAGGTGGATAAGCTTCTCGAAAGAGAGATGACACTTATCGAAAATAAAGGTGGATAAGCTTCTCGAAAGAGAGACGCCACTAATAGAAAATAAAGGTGGATATGCTTCTCGAAAGAGAGATGCCACTTATCAAAAATAAAGGTGGATAAGCTTCTCGAAAGAGAGATACCACTTATCGAAAATAAAGGTAGATAAGCTTCTAGAAAGAGAGATACCACTTATCGAAAATAAATGTGGATACACTTCTCGAAAGATAGATGCCACTTATCGAAAATAAAGGTGGATAAGCTTCTCGAAAGAGAGATGCCACTAATCGAAAATAAAGGTGGATATGCTTCTCGAAAGAGAGATGCCACTTATCGAAAATAAAGGTGGATAAGTTTCTCAAAAGAGAGATGCCACTTATCGAAAATAAAGGTGGATAAGTTTCTCAAAAGAGAGATGCCACTTATCGAAAATAAAGTTGGATAAGTTTCTCGAAAGAGAGATGCCACTTATCGAAAATAAAGGAGGATAAGTTTCTCAAAAGAGAGATGCCACTTATCGAAAATAAAGGTGGATAAGTTTCTCGAAAGAGAGATGCCACTTATCGAAAATAAAGGCGGATAAGCTTCTCGAAAGAGAGATGCCACTTATCGAAAATAAAGGTGGATAAGTTTCTCGAAAGAGAGATGCCACTTATCAAAAATAAAGGCGGATAAGCTTCTCGAAAGAGAGATGCCACTTATCGAAAATAAAGGTGGATAAGCTCTTCGAAAGAGAGATGCCACTTATCAATAATAAAGGTGGATAAGCTTCTCGAAAGAGAGATGCCACCTATCGAAAATAAAGGTGGATAAGCTTCTCGAAAGAGACATGCCACTTATTGAAAATAAAGGTGGATAAGCTTCTCGAAAGAGAGATGCCACGTATCAAAAATAAAGGTAGATAAGCTTCTCAAAAGAGAGGTGCCACTTATCGAAATTAAAGGTGGACATGCTTCTCGAAAGAGAGATGCAACTTATCGAAAATAAAGGTGGATAAGTTTCTCAAAAAAGAGATTCCATTTATCGAACGTAAAGGTAGATAAGCTTCACAAAAGAGAGATGCCACTTATCAAAAATAAAGGTGGATAAGCTTCTCGAAAGAGAGATGCCACTTATCGAAAATAAAGGTGGATAAGCTTCTCGAGAGAGAGATGCCTCTTATCGAAAATAAAGGTGGATAAACTTCTCGAAATAGATATGCCACTTATCGAAAATAAAGGTGGATAAGCTTCTCGAAAAAGAGATGCCACTTATCGAAAATAAAGGTGGATAAGCTTCTCGAAAGAGAGATGCCACTTATCGAAAATAAAGGTGGACAAGCTTCTCGAAAGAGAGATCCCACTTATCGAAAATAAAGGTGGATAAGCTTCTCGAAAGAGAGATGCCACTTATCGAAAATAAAGGTGGATAAGCTTCTCGAAAGAGAGATGACACTTATCGAAAATAAAGGTGGATAAGCTTCTCGAAAGAGAGACGCCACTAATAGAAAATAAAGGTGGATATGCTTCTCGAAAGAGAGATGCCACTTATCAAAAATAAAGGTGGATAAGCTTCTCGAAAGAGAGATACCACTTATCGAAAATAAAGGTAGATAAGCTTCTAGAAAGAGAGATGCCACTTATCGAAAATAAATGTGGATACACTTCTCGAAAGAGAGATGCCACTTATCGAAAATAAAGGTGGATAAGCTTCTCGAAAGAGAGATGCCACTAATCGAAAATAAAGGTGGATATGCTTCTCCAAAGAGAGATGCCACTTATCGAAAATAAAGGTGGATAAGTTTCTCGAAAGAGAGATGCCACTTATCGAAAATAAAGGCGGATAAGCTTCTCGAAAGAGAGATGCCACTTATCGAAAATAAAGGTGGATAAGTTTCTCGAAAGAGAGATGCCACTTATCAAAAATAAAGGCGGATAAGCTTCTCGAAAGAGAGATGCCACTTATCGAAAATAAAGGTGGATAAGCTCTTCGAAAGAGAGATGCCACTTATCAATAATAAAGGTGGATAAGCTTCTCGAAAGAGAGATGCCACCTATCGAAAATAAAGGTGGATAAGCTTCTCGAAAGAGACATGCCACTTATTGAAAATAAAGGTGGATAAGCTTCTCGAAAGAGAGATGCCACGTATCAAAAATAAAGGTAGATAAGCTTCTCAAAAGAGAGGTGCCACTTATCGAAATTAAAGGTGGACATGCTTCTCGAAAGAGAGATGCAACTTATCGAAAATAAAGGTGGATAAGTTTCTCAAAAAAGAGATTCCATTTATCGAACGTAAAGGTAGATAAGCTTCACAAAAGAGAGATGCCACTTATCAAAAATAAAGGTGGATAAGCTTCTCGAAAGAGAGATGCCACTTATCGAAAATAAAGGTGGATAAGCTTCTCGAGAGAGAGATGCCTCTTATCGAAAATAAAGGTGGATAAACTTCTCGAAATAGATATGCCACTTATCGAAAATAAAGGTGGATAAGCTTCTCGAAAAAGAGATGCCACTTATCGAAAATAAAGGTGGATAAGCTTCTCGAAAGAGAGATGCCACTTATCGAAAATAAAGGTGGACAAGCTTCTCGAAAGAGAGATCCCACTTATCGAAAATAAAGGTGGATAAGCTTCTCGAAAGAGAGATGCCACTTATCGAAAATAAAGGTGGATAAGCTTCTCGAAAGAGAGATGACACTTATCGAAAATAAAGGTGGATAAGCTTCTCGAAAGAGAGACGCCACTAATAGAAAATAAAGGTGGATATGCTTCTCGAAAGAGAGATGCCACTTATCAAAAATAAAGGTGGATAAGCTTCTCGAAAGAGAGATACCACTTATCGAAAATAAAGGTAGATAAGCTTCTAGAAAGAGAGATGCCACTTATCGAAAATAAATGTGGATACACTTCTCGAAAGAGAGATGCCACTTATCGAAAATAAAGGTGGATAAGCTTCTCGAAAGAGAGATGCCACTAATCGAAAATAAAGGTGGATATGCTTCTCCAAAGAGAGATGCCACTTATCGAAAATAAAGGTGGATAAGTTTCTCGAAAGAGAGATGCCACTTATCGAAAATAAAGGCGGATAAGCTTCTCGAAAGAGAGATGCCACTTATCGAAAATAAAGGTGGATAAGTTTCTCGAAAGAGAGATGCCACTTATCAAAAATAAAGGCGGATAAGCTTCTCGAAAGAGAGATGCCACTTATCGAAAATAAAGGTGGATAAGCTCTTCGAAAGAGAGATGCCACTTATCAATAATAAAGGTGGATAAGCTTCTCGAAAGAGAGATGCCACCTATCGAAAATAAAGGTGGATAAGCTTCTCGAAAGAGACATGCCACTTATTGAAAATAAAGGTGGATAAGCTTCTCGAAAGAGAGATGCCACGTATCAAAAATAAAGGTAGATAAGCTTCTCAAAAGAGAGGTGCCACTTATCGAAATTAAAGGTGGACATGCTTCTCGAAAGAGAGATGCAACTTATCGAAAATAAAGGTGGATAAGTTTCTCAAAAAAGAGATTCCATTTATCGAACGTAAAGGTAGATAAGCTTCACAAAAGAGAGATGCCACTTATCAAAAATAAAGGTGGATAAGCTTCTCGAAAGAGAGATGCCACTTATCGAAAATAAAGGTGGATAAGCTTCTCGAGAGAGAGATGCCTCTTATCGAAAATAAAGGTGGATAAACTTCTCGAAATAGATATGCCACTTATCGAAAATAAAGGTGGATAAGCTTCTCGAAAAAGAGATGCCACTTATCGAAAATAAAGGTGGATAAGCTTCTCGAAAGAGAGATGCCACTTATCGAAAATAAAGGTGGACAAGCTTCTCGAAAGAGAGATCCCACTTATCGAAAATAAAGGTGGATAAGCTTCTCGAAAGAGAGATGCCACTTATCGAAAATAAAGGTGGATAAGCTTCTCGAAAGAGAGATGACACTTATCGAAAATAAAGGTGGATAAGCTTCTCGAAAGAGAGACGCCACTAATAGAAAATAAAGGTGGATATGCTTCTCGAAAGAGAGATGCCACTTATCAAAAATAAAGGTGGATAAGCTTCTCGAAAGAGAGATACCACTTATCGAAAATAAAGGTAGATAAGCTTCTAGAAAGAGAGATGCCACTTATCGAAAATAAATGTGGATACACTTCTCGAAAGAGAGATGCCACTTATCGAAAATAAAGGTGGATAAGCTTCTCGAAAGAGAGATGCCACTAATCGAAAATAAAGGTGGATATGCTTCTCCAAAGAGAGATGCCACTTATCGAAAATAAAGGTGGATAAGTTTCTCGAAAGAGAGATGCCACTTATCGAAAATAAAGGTGGATAAGTTTCTCAAAAGAGAGATGCCACTTATCGAAAATAAAGTTTGGATAAGTTTCTCGAAAGAGAGATGCCACTTATCGAAAATAAAGGAGGATAAGTTTCTCAAAAGAGAGATGCCACTTATCGAAAATAAAGTTGGATAAGTTTCTCGAAAGAGAGATGCCACTTATCAAAAATAAAGGCGGATAAGCTTCTCGAAAGAGAGATGCCACTTATCGAAAATAAAGGTAGATAAGCTCTTCGAAAGAGAGATGCCACTTATCAATAATAAAGGTGGATAAGCTTCTCGAAAGAGAGATGCCACCTATCGAAAATAAAGGTGGATAAGCTTCTCGAAAGAGACATGCCACTTATTGAAAATAAAGGTGGATAAGCTTCTCGAAAGAGAGATGCCACGTATCAAAAATAAAGGTAGATAAGCTTCTAAAAAGAGAGGTGCCACTTATCGAAAATAAGATGGACATGCTTCTCGAAAGAGAGATGCAACTTATCGAAAATAAAGGTGGATAAGTTTCTCAAAAAGAGATGCCATTTATCGAACGTAAAGGTAGATAAGCTTCACAAAAGAGAGATGCCACTTATCAAAAATAAAGGTGGATAAGCTTCTCGAAAGAGAGATGCCACTTATCGAAAATAAAGGTGGATAAGCTTCTCGAAAGAGAGATGCCATTTATCGAAAATAAAGGTGGATAAACTTCTCGAAAGAGATATGCCACTTATCGAAAATAAAGGTGGATAAGCTTCTCGAAAAGAGATGCCACTTATCGAAAATAAAGGTGGATAAGCTTCTCGAAAGAGAGATGCCACTTATCAAAAATAAAGGTGGATAAGCTTCTCGAAAGAGAGATGCCACTTATCGAAAATAAAGGTGGATAAGTTTCTCAAAAGAGAGATGCCACTTATCGAAAATAAAGGTGGATAAGTTTCTCGAAAGAGAGATGCCACTTATCGAAAATAAAGGCGGATAAGCTTCTCGAAAGAGAGATGCCACTTATCGAAAATAAAGGTGGATAAGCTCTTCGAAAGAGAGATGCCACTTATCAATAATAAAGGTGGATAAGCTTCTCGAAAGAGAGATGCCACCTATCGAAAATAAAGGTGGATAAGCTTCTCGAAAGAGACATGCCACTTATTGAAAATAAAGGTGGATAAGCTTCTCGAAAGAGAGATGCCACGTATCAAAAATAAAGGTAGATAAGCTTCTCAAAAGGGAGGTGCCACTTATCGAAATTAAAGGTGGACATGCTTCTCGAAAGAGAGATGCAACTTATCGAAAATAAAGGTGGATAAGTTTCTCAAAAAAGAGATTCCATTTATCGAACGTAAAGGTAGATAAGCTTCACAAAAGAGAGATGCCACTTATCAAAAATAAAGGTGGATAAGCTTCTCGAAAGAGAGATGCCACTTATCGAAAATAAAGGTGGATAAGCTTCTCGAGAGAGAGATGCCACTTATCGAAAATAAAGGTGGATAAACTTCTCGAAATAGATATGCCACTTATCGAAAATAAAGGTGGATAAGCTTCTCGAAAAAGAGATGCCACTTATCGAAAATAAAGGTGGATAAGCTTCTCGAAAGAGAGATGCCACTTATCGAAAATAAAGGTGGACAAGCTTCTCGAAAGAGAGATCCCACTTATCGAAAATAAAGGTGGATAAGCTTCTCGAAAGAGAGATGACACTTATCGAAAATAAAGGTGGATAAGCTTCTCGAAAGAGGGACGCCACTAATAGAAAATAAAGGTGGATATGCTTCTCGAAAGAGAGATGCCACTTATCAAAAATAAAGGTGGATAAGCTTCTCGAAAGAGAGATACCACTTATCGAAAATAAAGGTAGATAAGCTTCTAGAAAGAGAGATACCACTTGTCGAAAATAAATGTGGATACACTTCTCGAAAGATAGATGCCACTTATCGAAAATAAAGGTGGATAAGCTTCTCGAAAGAGAGATGCCACTAATCGAAAATAAAGGTGGATATGCTTCTCGAAAGAGAGATGCCACTTATCGAAAATAAAGGTGGATAAGTTTCTCAAAAGAGAGATGCCACTTATCGAAAATAAAGGTGGATAAGTTTCTCAAAAGAGAGATGCCACTTATCGAAAATAAAGTTGGATAAGTTTCTCGAAAGAGAGATGCCACTTATCGAAAATAAAGGAGGATAAGTTTCTCAAAAGAGAGATGCCACTTATCGAAAATAAAGGTGGATAAGTTTCTCGAAAGAGAGATGCCACTTATCGAAAATAAAGGCGGATAAGCTTCTCGAAAGAGAGATGCCACTTATCGAAAATAAAGGTGGATAAGTTTCTAGAAAGAGAGATGCCACTTATCGAAAATAAAGGCGGATAAGCTTCTCGAAAGAGAGATGCCACTTATCGAAAATAAAGGTGGATAAGCTCTTCGAAAGAGAGATGCCACTTATCAATAATAAAGGTGGATAAGCTTCTCGAAAGAGAGATGCCACCTATCGAAAATAAAGGTGGATAAGCTTCTCGAAAGAGACATGCCACTTATTGAAAATAAAGGTGGATAAGCTTCTCGAAAGAGAGATGCCACGTATCAAAAATAAAGGTAGATAAGCTTCTCAAAAGAGAGGTGCCACTTATCGAAATTAAAGGTGGACATGCTTCTCGAAAGAGAGATGCAACTTATCGAAAATAAAGGTGGATAAGTTTCTCAAAAAAGAGATTCCATTTATCGAACGTAAAGTTAGATAAGCTTCACAAAAGAGAGATGCCACTTATCAAAAATAAAGGTGGATAAGCTTCTCGAAAGAGAGATGCCACTTATCGAAAATAAAGGTGGATAAGCTTCTCGAGAGAGAGATGCCACTTATCGAAAATAAAGGTGGATAAACTTCTCGAAATAGATATGCCACTTATCGAAAATAAAGGTGGATAAGCTTCTCGAAAAAGAGATGCCACTTATCGAAAATAAAGGTGGATAAGCTTCTCGAAAGAGAGATGCCACTTATCGAAAATAAAGGTGGACAAGCTTCTCGAAAGAGAGATCCCACTTATCGAAAATAAAGGTGGATAAGCTTCTCGAAAGACAGATGCCACTTATCGAAAATAAAGGTAGATAAGCTTCTCGAAAGAGAGATGACACTTATCGAAAATAAAGGTGGATAAGCTTCTCGAAAGAGAGACGCCACTAATAGAAAATAAAGGTGGATATGCTTCTCGAAAGAGAGATGCCACTTATCAAAAATAAAGGTGGATAAGCTTCTCGAAAGAGAGATACCACTTATCGAAAATAAAGGTAGATAAGCTTCTAGAAAGAGAGATGCCACTTATCGAAAATAAATGTGGATACACTTCTCGAAAGAGAGATGCCACTTATCGAAAATAAAGGTGGATAAGCTTCTCGAAAGAGAGATGCCACTAATCGAAAATAAAGGTGGATATGCTTCTCGAAAGAGAGATGCCACTTATCGAAAATAAAGGTGGATAAGTTTCTCAAAAGAGAGATGCCACTTATCGAAAATAAAGGTGGATAAGTTTCTCAAAAGAGAGATGCCACTTATCGAAAATAAAGTTGGATAAGTTTCTCGAAAGAGAGATGCCACTTATCGAAAATAAAGGAGGATAAGTTTCTCAAAAGAGAGATGCCACTTATCGAAAATAAAGGTGGATAAGTTTCTCAAAAGAGAGATGCCACTTATCAAAAATAAAGGCGGATAAGCTTATCGAAAGAGAGATGCCACTTATCGAAAATAAAGGTAGATAAGCTCTTCGAAAGAGAGATGCCACTTATCAATAATAAAGGTGGATAAGCTTCTCGAAAGAGAGATGCCACCTATCGAAAATAAAGGTGGATAAGCTTCTCGAAAGAGACATGCCACTTATTGAAAATAAAGGTGGATAAGCTTCTCGAAAGAGAGATGCCACGTATCAAAAATAAAGGTAGATAAGCTTCTAAAAAGAGAGGTGCCACTTATCGAAAATAAAGATGGACATGCTTCTCGAAAGAGAGATGCAACTTATCGAAAATAAAGGTGGATAAGTTTCTCAAAAAAGAGATGCCATTTATCGAACGTAAAGGTAGATAAGCTTCACAAAAGAGAGATGCCACTTATCAAAAATAAAGGTGGATAAGCTTCTCGAAAGAGAGATGCCACTTATCGAAAATAAAGGTGGATAAGCTTCTCGAAAGAGAGATGCCATTTATCGAAAATAAAGGTGGATAAACTTCTCGAAAGAGATATGCCACTTATCGAAAATAAAGGTGGATAAGCTTCTCGAAAAAGAGATGCCACTTATCGAAAATAAAGGTGGATAAGCTTCTCGAAAGAGAGATGCCACTTATCAAAAATAAAGGTGGATAAGCTTCTCGAAAGAGAGATGCCACTTATCGAAAATAAAGGTGGATAAGTTTCTCAAAAGAGAGATGCCACTTATCAAAAATAAAGGTGGATAAGTTTCTCGAAAGAGAGATGCCACTTATCGAAAATAAAGGCGGATAAGCTTCTCGAAAGAGAGATGCCACTTATCGAAAATAAAGGTGGATAAGCTCTTCGAAAGAGAGATGCCACTTATCAATAATAAAGGTGGATAAGCTTCTCGAAAGAGAGATGCCACCTATCGAAAATAAAGGTGGATAAGCTTCTCGAAAGAGACATGCCACTTATTGAAAATAAAGGTGGATAAGCTTCTCGAAAGAGAGATGCCACGTATCAAAAATAAAGGTAGATAAGCTTCTCAAAAGAGAGGTGCCACTTATCGAAATTAAAGGTGGACATGCTTCTCGAAAGAGAGATGCAACTTATCGAAAATAAAGGTGGATAAGTTTCTCAAAAAAGAGATTCCATTTATCGAACGTAAAGGTAGATAAGCTTCACAAAAGAGAGATGCCACTTATCAAAAATAAAGGTGGATAAGCTTCTCGAAAGAGAGATGCCACTTATCGAAAATAAAGGTGGATAAGCTTCTCGAGAGAGAGATGCCACTTATCGAAAATAAAGGTGGATAAACTTCTCGAAATAGATATGCCACTTATCGAAAATAAAGGTGGATAAGCTTCTCGAAAAAGAGATGCCACTTATCGAAAATAAAGGTGGATAAGCTTCTCGAAAGAGAGATGCCACTTATCGAAAATAAAGGTGGATAAGCTTCTCGAAAGAGAGATGCCATTTATCGAAAATAAAGGTGGATAAACTTCTCGAAAGAGATATGCCACTTATCGAAAATAAAGGTGGATAAGCTTCTCGAAAAAGAGATGCCACTTATCGAAAATAAAGGTGGATAAGATTCTCGTAAGAGAGATGCCACTTATCAAAAATAAAGGTGGATAAGCTTCTCGAAAGAGAGATGCCACTTATCGAAAATAAAGGTGGATAAGTTTCTCAAAAGAGAGATGCCACTTATCGAAAATAAAGGTGGATAAGTTTCTCGAAAGAGAGATGCCACTTATCGAAAATAAAGGCGGATAAGCTTCTCGAAAGAGAGATGCCACTTATCGAAAATAAAGGTGGATAAGCTCTTCGAAAGAGAGATGCCACTTATCAATAATAAAGGTGGATAAGCTTCTCGAAAGAGAGATGCCACCTATCGAAAATAAAGGTGGATAAGCTTCTCGAAAGAGACATGCCACTTATTGAAAATAAAGGTGGATAAGCTTCTCGAAAGAGAGATGCCATGTATCAAAAATAAAGGTATATAAGCTTCTCAAAAGAGAGGTGCCACTTATCGAAATTAAAGGTGGACATGCTTCTCGAAAGAGAGATGCAACTTATCGAAAATAAAGGTGGATAAGTTTCTCAAAAAAGAGATTCCATTTATCGAACGTAAAGGTAGATAAGCTTCACAAAAGAGAGATGCCACTTATCAAAAATAAAGGTGGATAAGCTTCTCGAAAGAGAGATGCCACTTATCGAAAATAAAGGTGGATAAGCTTCTCGAGAGAGAGATGCCACTTATCGAAAATAAAGGTGGATAAACTTCTCGAAATAGATATGCCACTTATCGAAAATAAAGGTGGATAAGCTTCTCGAAAAAGAGATGCCACTTATCGAAAATAAAGGTGGATAAGCTTCTCGAAAGAGAGATGCCACTTATCGAAAATAAAGGTGGACAAGCTTCTCGAAAGAGAGATCCCACTTATTGAAAATAAAGGTGGATAAGCTTCTCGAAAGAGAGATGCCACTTATCGAAAATAAAGGTGGATAAGCTTCTCGAAAGAGAGATGACACTTATCGAAAATAAAGGTGGATAAGCTTCTCGAAAGAGAGACGCCACTAATAGAAAATAAAGGTGGATATGCTTCTCGAAAGAGAGATGCCACTTATCAAAAATAAAGGTGGATAAGCTTCTCGAAAGAGAGATACCACTTATCGAAAATAAAGGTAGATAAGCTTCTAGAAAGAGAGATGCCACTTATCGAAAATAAATGTGGATACACTTCTCGAAAGAGAGATGCCACTTATCGAAAATAAAGGTGGATAAGCTTCTCGAAAGAGAGATGCCACTAATCGAAAATAAAGGTGGATATGCTTCTCGAAAGAGAGATGCCACTTATCGAAAATAAAGGTGGATAAGTTTCTCAAAAGAGAGATGCCACTTATCGAAAATAAAGGTGGATAAGTATCTCAAAAGAGAGATGCCACTTATCGAAAATAAAGTTGGATAAGTTTCTCCAAAGAGAGATGCCACTTATCGAAAATAAAGGAGGATAAGTTTCTCAAAAGAGAGATGCCACTTATCGAAAATAAAGGTGGATAAGTTTCTCGAAAGAGAGATGCCACTTATCAAAAATAAAGGCGGATAAGCTTCTCGAAAGAGAGATGCCACTTATCGAAAATAAAGGTAGATAAGCTCTTCGAAAGAGAGATGCCACTTATCAATAATAAAGGTGGATAAGCTTCTCGAAAGAGAGATGCCACCTATCGAAAATAAAGGTGGATAAGCTTCTCGAAAGAGACATGCCACTTATTGAAAATAAAGGTGGATAAGCTTCTCGAAAGAGAGATGCCACGTATCAAAAATAAAGGTAGATAAGCTTCTAAAAAGAGAGGTGCCACTTATCGAAAATAAAGATGGACATGCTTCTCGAAAGAGAGATGCAACTTATCGAAAATAAAGGTGGATAAGTTTCTCAAAAAAGAGATGCCATTTATCGAACGTAAAGGTAGATAAGCTTCACAAAAGAGAGATGCCACTTATCAAAAATAAAGGTGGATAAGCTTCTCGAAAGAGAGATGCCACTTATCGAAAATAAAGGTGGATAAGCTTCTCGAAAGAGAGATGCCATTTATCGAAAATAAAGGTGGATAAACTTCTCGAAAGAGATATGCCACTTATCGAAAATAAAGGTGGATAAGCTTCTCGAAAAAGAGATGCCACTTATCGAAAATAAAGGTGGATAAGCTTCTCGAAAGAGAGATGCCACTTATCGAAAATAAAGGTGGATAAGCTTCTCGAAAGAGAGATCCCACTTATCGAAAATAAAGGTGGATAAGCTTATCGAAAGAGAGATGCCACTTATCGAAAATAAAGGTGGATAAGCTTCTCGAAAGAGAGATGACACTTATCGAAAATAAAGGTGGATAAGCTTCTCGAAAGAGAGACGCCACTAATAGAAAATAAAGGTGGATATGCTTCTCGAAAGAGAGATGCCACTTATCAAAAATAAAGGTGGATAAGCTTCTCGAAAGAGAGATACCACTTATCGAAAATAAAGGTATATAAGCTTCTAGAAAGAGAGATGCCACTTATTGAAAATAAATGTGGATACACTTCTCGAAAGAGAGATGCCACTTATCGAAAATAAAGGTGGATAAGCTTCTCGAAAGAGAGATGCCACTAATCGAAAATAAAGGTGGATATGCTTCTCGAAAGAGAGATGCCACTTATCGAAAATAAAGGTGGATAAGTTTCTCAAAAGAGAGATGCCACTTATCGAAAATAAAGGTGGATAAGTTTCTCAAAAGAGAGATGCCACTTATCAAAAATAAAGTTGGATAAGTTTCTCGAAAGAGAGATGCCACTTATCGAAAATAAAGGTGGATAAGTTTCTCAAAAGAGAGATGCCACTAATCGAAAATAAAGGTGGATAAGTTTCTCGAAAGAGAGATGCCACTTATCGAAAATAAAGGTGGATAAGCTTCTCGAAAGAGAGATGCCACTTATCGAAAATAAGGGTGGATAAGCATCTCGAAAGAGAGATGCCACTTATCAAAAATAAAGGTGGATAAGCTTTTCGAAAGAGAGATACCACTTATCGAAAATAAAGGTAGATAAGCTTCTAAAAGAGAGATGCCACTTATCGAAAATAAATGTGGATACACTTCTCGAAAGAGAGATGCCACTTAATAAAAATAAAGAGAGATGCCACTTATCGAAAATAAATGTGGATAAACTTCTCGAAAGAGAGATTACACTTAACAAAAATAAAGGTGGATTAGCTTCTCGAAAGAGAGATGCCACTTATCAAAAATAAAGGTGGATAAGCTTCTCGAAAGAGAGATGCCACTTATCGAAATAAAGGTGGATAAGTTTCTCGAAAGAGAGATGCCACTTATCGAAAATAAAGGCGGATAAGCTTCTCGAAAGAGAGATGCCACTTATCGAAAATAAAGGTGGATAAGCTCTTCGAAATAGAGATGCCACTTATCAATAATAAAGGTGGATAAGCTTCTCGAAAGAGAGATGCCACCTATCGAAAATAAAGGTGGATAAGCTTCTCGAAAGAGACATGCCACTTATTGAAAATAAAGGTGGATAAGCTTCTCGAAAGAGAGATGCCACGTATCAAAAATAAAGGTAGATAAGCTTCTCAAAAGAGAGGTGCCACTTATCGAAATTAAAGGTGGACATGCTTCTCGAAAGAGAGATACAACTTATCGAAAATAAAGGTGGATAAGTTTCTCAAAAAAGAGATTCCATTTATCGAACGTAAAGGTAGATAAGCTTCACAAAAGAGAGATTCCACTTATCAAAAATAAAGGTGGATAAGCTTCTCGAAAGAGAGATGCCACTTATCGAAAATAAAGGTGGATAAGCTTCTCGAAAGAGAGATGCCACTTATCGAAAATAAAGGTGGATAAACTTCTCGAAATAGATATTCCACTTATCAAAAATAAAGGTGGATAAGCTTCTCGAAAAAGAGATGCCACTTATCGAAAATAAAGGTGGATAAGCTTCTCGAAAGAGAGATGCCACTTATCGAAAATAAAGGTGGATAAGCTTCTCGAAAGAGAGATCCCACTTATCGAAAATAAAGGTGGATAAGCTTCTCGAAAGAGAGATGCCACTTATCGAAAATAAAGGTGGATAAGCTTCTCGAAAGAGAGATGACACTTATCGAAAATAAAGGTGGATAAGCTTCTCGAAAGAGAGACGCCACTAATAGAAAATAAAGGTGGATATGCTTCTCGAAAGAGAGATGCCACTTATCAAAAATAAAGGTGGATAAGCTTCTCGAAAGAGAGATACCACTTATCGAAAATAAAGGTAGATAAGCTTCTAGAAAGAGAGATGCCACTTATCGAAAATAAATGTGGATACACTTCTCAAAAGAGAGATGCCACTTATCGAAAATAAAGGTGGATAAGCTTCTCGAAAGAGAGATGCCACTAATCGAAAATAAAGGTGGATATGCTTCTCGAAAGAGAGATGCCACTTATCGAAAATAAAGGTGGATAAGTTTCTCAAAAGAGAGATGCCACTTATTGAAAATAAAGGTGGATAAGTTTCTCAAAAGAGAGATGCCACTTATCGAAAATAAAGGTGGATAAGTTTATCAAAAGAGAGATGCCACTTATCAAAAATAAAGTTGGATAAGTTTCTCGAAAGAGAGATGCCACTTATCGAAAATAAAGGTGGATAAGTTTCTCAAAAGAGAGATGCCACTAATCGAAAATAAAGGTGGATAAGTTTCTCGAAAGAGAGATGCCACTTATCGAAAATAAAGGTGGATAAGCTTCTCGAAAGAGAGATGCCACTTATCGAAAATAAGGGTGGATAAGCATCTCGAAAGAGAGATGCCACTTATCAAAAATAAAGGTGGATAAGCTTTTCGAAAGAGAGATACCACTTATCGAAATAAAGGTAGATAAGCTTCTAAAAGAGAGATGCCACTTATCGAAAATAAATGTGGATACACTTCTCGAAAGAGAGATGCCACTTAATAAAAATAAAGAGAGATGCCACTTATCGAAAATAAATGTGGATAAACTTCTTGAAAGAGAGATTACACTTAACAAAAATAAAGGTGGATTAGCTTCTCGAAAGAGAGATGCCACTTATCAAAAATAAAGGTGGATAAGCTTCTCGAAAGAGAGATGCCACTTATCGAAATAAAGGTGGATAAGTTTCTCGAAAGAGAGATGCCACTTATCGAAAATAAAGGCGGATAAGCTTCTCGAAAGAGAGATGCCACTTATCGAAAATAAAGGTGGATAAGCTCTTCGAAATAGAGATGCCACTTATCAATAATAAAGGTGGATAAGCTTCTCGAAAGAGAGATGCCACCTAATCGAAAATAAAGGTGGATAAGCTTCTCGAAAGAGACATGCCACTTATTGAAAATAAAGGTGGATAAGCTTCTCGAAAGAGAGATGCCACGTATCAAAAATAAAGGTAGATAAGCTTCTCAAAGAGAGGTGCCACTTATCGAAATTAAAGGTGGACATGCTTCTCGAAAGAGAGATACAACTTATCGAAAATAAAGGTGGATAAGTTTCTCAAAAAAGAGATTCCATTTATCGAACGTAAAGGTAGATAAGCTTCACAAAAGAGAGATTCCACTTATCAAAAATAAAGGTGGATAAGCTTCTCGAAAGAGAGATGCCACTTATCGAAAATAAAGGTGGATAAGCTTCTCGAAAGAGAGATGCCACTTATCGAAAATAAAGGTGGATAAACTTCTCGAAATAGATATTCCACTTATCGAAAATAAAGGTGGATAAGCTTCTCGAAAAAGGGATGCCACTTATCGAAAATAAAGGTGGATAAGCTTCTCGAAAGAGAGATGCCACTTATCGAAAATAAAGGTGGATAAGCTTCTCGAAAGAGAGATCCCACTTATCGAAAATAAAGGTGGATAAGCTTCTCGAAAGAGAGATGCCACTTATCGAAAATAAAGGTGGATAAGCTTCTCGAAAGAGAGATGACACTTATCGAAAATAAAGGTGGATAAGCTTCTCGAAAGAGAGACGCCACTAATAGAAAATAAAGGTGGATATGCTTCTCGAAAGAGAGATGCCACTTATCAAAAATAAAGGTGGATAAGCTTCTCGAAAGAGAGATACCACTTATCGAAAATAAAGGTAGATAAGCTTCTAGAAAGAGAGATGCCACTTATCGAAAATAAATGTGGATACACTTCTCAAAAGAGAGATGCCACTTATCGAAAATAAAGGTGGATAAGCTTCTCGAAAGAGAGATGCCACTAATCGAAATAAAGGTGGATATGCTTCTCGAAAGAGAGATGCCACTTATCGAAAATAAAGGTGGATAAGTTTCTCAAAAGAGAGATGCCACTTATTGAAAATAAAGGTGGATAAGTTTCTCAAAAAAGAGATGCCACTTATCGAAAATAAAGGTGTATAAGTTTCTCGAAAGAGAGATGCCACTTATCGAAAATAAAGGTGGATAAGTTTCTCAAAAGAGAGATGCACTTATCGAAAATAAAGGTGGATAAGTTTCTCGAAAGAGAGATGCCACTTATCGAAAATAAAGGTGGATAAGCTTCTCGAAAGAGAGATGCCACTTATCAAAAATAAAGGTGGATAAGCTTCTCGAAAGAGAGATGCCACTTATCGAAATAAAGGTGGATAAGCTTCTCGAAAGAGAGATCCCGCTTATCGAAAATAAAGGTGGATAAGCTTCTCGAAAGAGAGATGCCACTTATCGAAAATAAGGGTGGATAAGCTTCTCGAAAGAGAGATGCCACTTATCGAAAATAAAGGTGGATAAGCTTCTAGAAAGAGAGATGCCACTAATAGAAAATAAAGGTGGATATGCTTCTCGAAAGAGAGATGCCACTTATCAAAAATAAAGGTGGATAAGCTTCTCGAAAGAGAGATGCCACTTATCGAAAATAAGGTGATAAGCTTCTCAAAAGAGAGATACCACTTATCGAAAATAAAGGTAGATAAGCTTCTAGAAAGAGAGATGCCACTTATCGAAATAAATATGGATACACTTCTCGAAAGAGAGATGCCACTTAATAAAAATAAAGAGAGATGCCACTATCGAAAATAAATGTGGATAAACTTCTCGAAAGAGAGATTACACTTAACAAAAATAAAGGTGGATTAGCTTCTCGAAAGAGAGATGCCACTTATCAAAAATAAAGGTGGATAAGCTTCTCGAAAGAGAGATGCCACTTATCGAAAATAAAGGTGGATAAGTTTCTCAAAAGAGAGATGCCACTTATCGAAAATAAAGGTGGATAAGTTTCTCGAAAGAGAGATGCCACTTATCGAATATTGATCGCGACTTTCTATGTCTAATACAACCTAACTGCAAGTGCACAGTCTATCGCGTAGTAATAATAGATATCGATCCCATAGGGACTCGTAATCAAACTAGTGTTCTCGGGAGTTACTATGTTTAGCTAGGTAGATAATGTTTGAGGGAATAAGATTGTCACTAAAGGGAACTAAGAATGTAAATTAAAGTATAATTAATTGAATCGATATGCAGTATTTATGTTCTTCAGGGATTTGACAAGTTACCAGCCTACGAAATATTTTTCAGAGTTTATTTAAGCAGAAAATGGTGATCTGAAGACTCTCGCCTCACGATGGTTATTGACGCTAATCATAATTCTAAGGGCCAAACGTACGCTTTCGTGTCCCATTCGGGGTTAAAATTATTTTTTGGAAATCTCTAAATTCTAATTCATTTTAAAGTGCTTTCGCTGTTATTAAAATGAATGACTAGTGTTTACTATCTGGTCTTGCCGCAACTTTCGCTTGTTGGTTCGTACCTTAATTAATTTCCCACTTTCGTGGAAAAACTACTTTTAAATAAGTTCTCGCTTTCGCGACGAAGTTTATTCAGTAAATTAATTTTAAACACTTAGACCATAAACAACTTTTGAAAAAGACAGTTTTCAACCGGTTATTATCAAATCCCTTTCGAATTATTACTACATATCGATTACTTAAATTTAGCTAGACATGGATTTGGGAAAGGTAAAACATAAATAAAAACAATAAATAATAGCATGCATCATAATAAAAACTGGAATTACGATTGAAATGAGAAACCTGTAAATATTCCAATTGACCTTTGGGCAGATCCTCCACAGATGTTGGCAGGATTCTGGTCTTTGTGCCAATTTGATCGTACAACGGAAATAAAAATTACAGAAGGAATGAAAGGCAACAAAAAAATAGGAAAGAAAATAAAACTGAACTTTTGCTCTGGAAATGGAATTGGGCAGCACTTCGTTGTATGAATGCGGCCCCCTTCTGAGTTCCCCTTCTTCCCCTTTTATAGAAATGGAATTCTAACGGTTATAACTTGAAGAAGGTGGACTTTGAAGCAGAATTATCAGGGAGTAGTGGTCCACTATTTGGGACTTGGAACTGCTTCTTTTACGTGCATTTGAAGTGGGGCGTCTTTGCCAGCATGACGGTCGTCACAAGGTGTGACGGTCGTCACCCGTGTGACGGTCGTCATGGAGCTGTGACGGTCGTCACAACAGCAAAATCAGCATTATGCACTTTTCATGATGTTTTCACCCGGTTTTCGTCCATATTTCATCTGAGATTGCTTCTTTTCTTCATATTGCCTTGTTTAGAAATGATCATCAAATACCTGCAAAATATCAGACGAATAACACGGAAATAACCCGAAATCGGGTCGAAAATAGTTAAACTTTAGTTGAATTATGCATCAAAATATATATACGATTTCGTGTTATCAAACTCCCCTAAGCTTAAATCTTTGCTTGTCCTCAAGTAAAACAGGAAAAAGTCGGCAAGCACGAGGCAGCTTCTTTGTTCGCAAAGTTTGGAAAAACCGGGATTCTTAGTAAGAACAAAACGAGTACCATGACGACACTGGACTACAAGTCTTCGGAGGTCTCCTTCTTATGCAAAATTGGTCCCAATCATGCTACTGTAGCTTGGTGTCAAGGTTCTCGCTGCAAGTTCACCCTGTTTGTTCTAGCGCAATCACATTAAGCCCGTTGTCCATACACTTTCATGGCAAGTCGACCTGTTATCGAATATGATCTCATTTCTGTTTTGATCTTCTTCATTGATCATAAGCTTATATCATTGATTTTTCAATGGGTTTTCGTGCCGTTGGGCTAAATGCTCGGGTGAGGAGCGCCTAACTTAGAAGGAAACGTGTCTTTATAATTTTGGGCTATCTAGCATTCTTTTCATGATTTTTCATCTTTTTGGAGATCATACACTTATTTGCATCGGTCGCTCGCTTAGAAGTGTTTTAGGATGGTGCTGACTGCTAGTATAAACTACTTGGGGCTGAGTTTGCGTAGACACTTGAGACTTTGGTACACGTAGGTAGTGAAACCGACTCGCATAAACCGGAGATCTAAGGTGTCAAGACGGTACTGGTTTTGTTAGAATTGTCGTCTCCTCGGAGTTTCAAAACTTGGTTTGAACTCGGGTGCATTCTCGTGATGCTTTTGCTTTTGAGGAACGAACGAAAAAATTTGTTGTTTACGTCGAATAACGTGGGGATGTTTGCGTAACGGAAAGAGGATATATAAACGAGCTTTATTTGCTAAAAATAGAAAATGTTTAAATAGAAATTATGAAAGTCAAAGTACAATGGAATGGAAATAAACGCTCCGCTCCCACACTATCTCAATCAGTGTCCCCACTGATTTGAAAGAATGCGAGAGGGAGATACAACGAAATGAAAGTACAAATAAACTGAAAATATAGTAAACAAATAGGTAAAATGATAACTAATCACGTCCGCTGCCTCGGTCACGTCCGCGCTCTCGTCCTCTGGCTCTGACCCGGGCGACTCGGTCCTCAAAACTCATAGCTCCGGTGTGGTAGACATAGTCACGGAGTCCTTCGACCTGCAAGGTCAGATTTGCCAGGTTCTCTGTAATGGTTTCTTGGCCAGTTTGAAGTTGTTGCATTTGGGTCCGATGCCAAGCTTCGAACTGCTCTGCTCGCTGATTCTGCTGCTGCATCATAGCGAGTATCTGGGCATGCTGGTCGAGAGATCGGCGGAGGTCCTCTTCTGAGTAGTCGGGCACTGGACGATGGCGGCGGCAGCGAGAGGATGTACATTCGGAAGGAGGAGGTTGCGATGCCTCTGGTTGCTCTGGCCTGTCCAACTCAGCTTGGATTTCGTCATCAGAACCTTGGGTGTGGTCCTGAGTTGGAGCAGCGGCAGCAGGAGGGGCAGTGAGGTCAAATAACAAGTTGGTACGATCCTCTGGGTGTGTCCAGGTGCGTGATGGAAGGATGATGCTTCGGACGGTTTTGCCACGCACTACCGGGTGGTACTTGCCGTCGGCTCTGGAACAGATAAGGTGAGAGGCTCTGCAGTGGTCGGTGTCAAGGAACACCGAGGGGATGGCATGGAGGTGCTGGAGGTGGTCGCCGAGGTTCAGCCCAAGTGCAATGGCAGTGACAATCCCGCCAAAGTAAAATGGCTTGGAGCCACGGTTACAGTTGGCCTGAATGTGGGCCAGGAGAAACGGAGCGGCGTTGATAGGCTCGTTGTTGAAGACGCAGTGGAGGAATAAGAGCTCTTTCGAGTTCACCTTATGGTTGCTGTCCCGGGCGAAGATTGTGTTGCTTAATGCTCGGTGGAAGTACCGGATGGTCGGGTTATGGATATGCATTGCGTGCAGAGAGTCCCAACCATCGGCATTGATGCCGGTCAACTGGTACCAGAGCGCGAAGGCTTCATGCTGGAACCGATCGGTGAGGCGACGGTGAGCATTGTCGCCTCGAGGGAGTTGTAAGATGGCAGCAATCTGGTTCTGGTTCACCTGATAGTTTGTGCTGAACATCCGGAAGCATGCGGCACCGGGGTGTTGGCTGAGGTCGCCGCTGGAAGTGACGTATGTAAACAAACTCAGGAACTCGAGAGTGAGTTGTTCGTACATCGGCAGTGGATTGGTGCATAGGTTCCAGATGCCGGCTCTTTGAAGCATCCAAGTGACGCCTTCAAGGAGTCCGAGCTCCGTGAGCGATGGAATGTGTGGATAATGAGTCGGCTGGAGCGACCGTTGATGGAATGCGATGTAGTTGGCCCGCTGTCGCTCGCCGGAGTCACCGTCGCTGAACACAATGTTGCTGATGTCTGGGGTTTCGGTATTTCTCGCCATTGTTGGAAGATTGAGATGGTTCTGAGGATTGGGGTGGTTCTGCGAAGTGGGAAAAAAGTAACAGAAGTGTGGTAGGAAGTTGAGATGGGAGTTGAAATATATGGTGCAATGTGGGGGAAACGAAAAATTGGAGTGGGGAGGGAGTTCTGATGATTGGAAGTTGAAAGGAGGCGAGTGGGAGAGAAAACGCAACCCCTGTTATATCAGATAGCAGTTTTGGGTTCGTGACAGTCGTCACGTATATGTGACGGTCGTCACCAGCGTGACGCTCGTCAGGATCCTGTGACGGTCGTCACAGCAGCAAAATCTTCAGAACGCAGAATTTTGCTCTGAGGGTGTTCTTGCAGTGACTTTTAGGCCTAGTATTGATATGGCAATGTATTATAGCAGCCAATAAACAAAGAATAACGTAAAAACAGAATAATTGAATAAAGACTATAATTGAAATAACAAGAAATTGGAATGATTGTATGTAGTACATAAAGAAATTAACAATGCAAAAATCAAAACAATTGAAAACAGACGGAAAGTAGAAAAACTAAACTAAACTAAATCTAATGCTAAAACTAGTATCTAGTCTTTTCGTGCCTTCAACTCATCGAACTTCCGTGCGTAGTAGTCGAGCTGGTCACAGACTAAGTCCATGAAGACTACCAGTTCACTGTGTATGCCTGCGATGTCATCTTTTACAGTAGTCAGAGCTGCATCAACGTTGTCCAATCGGAGTAGAACAGTATCCATTTTGTCGGTGGTCTCCTCAGGGATAGGCTCGGGATAGGTGTTGTAGTGCGGAGGAGTCGTAGGGTCTACTTCAGCTTCTGATACAGCATCCTCATAGTACATATAGTCGTGTGCCTCAGAGATGTGGTCACTGTCGTACATATAGTTCTGTGGTGTTGACTGAGGTGAAGGAGGTCCCATAGGCTCATCCAATTCATAAAGCCAGTTGTCCTTGTTGTGGATACTTGTCATCTGATGATTAGGCAGTGTGAATAGTTGGACAGGTTTTTCGTTGATGAGGTACTCATAAGGTCCAGGTCCCATAATTCCTAAAATGCGCCTGTTAAAGCAGAACTGTATATTCATGGGTCGGATGGTGCCAAAACGAGTGCTTGCATTTAGGTGGAATCTAAGGCCAAGCTCGTGGGCAATCATTGTCACGAGGCCTCCTATAAGAATAGGTGACTATGGTTCCTGAGTGAGGCGTCTGAAAGATCTCATCATGAAAGGCACTGCATTTACTGTACGTCCCTGGGAAGCACAGAACATGATGAATAACTCCTCTTTAGATACTGTGGTAATATTTTCTTCTTTCCCGAAAAGGGTGTGAGCTAGTATCTTATGGAAGTATCTGAAAGCTGGGTTATGAATATCATCATTATACATTCTGTCTGGTTCAGGGTGATAGTCTCCTGTGATTCTTCCCCAGAATTAGTCGAGTTCAAAATCAATATTGTCATCTTCTGCACTGATGAACACATGCGGTCCGCTAGGAAATCCTAGGAGGTTAGCTAGTGACATCCGGCTATGGGTTTGGTCCATTCCAAACATTCGAAAGGTAATCAGCTCTGTGTTGGATCCAAAACCATAGTTGGATAGGTATCTGAAGGAACTAAGGAATTCATAGGTGAGATCCTTATAGGTAGCAAAACGTGTTTTCAAAGCAGTGTTCTCCCAACCCAGTTGATTGAACAGGTAATGAATGCTATCCATGATTCCTAGTTTATCCATGGTAGACTTATCATAATACAGCGTTAAGGCGATTTCTTTTTCAGTTAGTGCTGCAAATCTTGCCTTTTGAGCTAGTCCTCGAAAATGAACCTTTGTGAAGTCGTACTCGGCCATACTCGCAGGTAAGTCGGAGAAAACAGGAGGAATGTTTTGAAGACTTTTAAAATCCTGAAAAGTTTAAAACAGAAGTTTGAAGTCAGGATTTTTAAAAACAAAAAGCGGTAAAAACAAAAGACCAAAAGAGAAAAATAAAATAAAAAATAAAAACATGAAAACAAACGAAAGTAGAAAATAGTAGTAATTTTAAGTTTAGAATTTTTGTTAAGGTTTCAAAGTAAAATTTTAAATAAAAAATGAAATACAGTAACGAGGAAAAATGCGGGAAAAGTTGGGTTGCCTCCCAGTAAGCGCTGTTTTTAACGTCTAAAGCCTGACGATAGCTTGGTGACAAGCTATTCGGGTGTTTGAGCTGGAAGCTCAAGCAATGCTATACTGCAGACTTGAGGGTTGTTTTCGTTCTTATTATAATGTTTTAGACGTTGCCCGTTTACGATAAACGGTGCATTCGTCTTATCGGTAATTTCAACAACTCCACTCTGAAGTACTTTAGTCACTTCATAAGGTCCAGACCACCTAGATTTTAGTTTACCTGGGAAGAGTTTTAATCTTGAATTAAATAGCAATACGATGTACCCCACACTGAATTGTTTCTTGACTGAGTGTTTATCATGCCACTTTTTAGTTCGTTCTTTGTAGATACGGGCATTTTCGTAAGCGTCTAATCGAAGTTCTTCCAATTCGTGTAAGTTCAAGATTCGCTTTTCTCCTGCCTCGGTGTAGTTGAAATTGAGTGTCTTAATGGACCAAAAGGCCTTATGCTCTAATTCTACAGGGAGATGGCAGGATTTACCGTAAACTAATTTGTAGGGTGTAGTACCTATTGGTGTCTTAAAAGCGGTCATATAAGCCCATAAAGCTTCTTGTAGCTTTGATGACCAATCTTTCCTTGAGGTAGCGACAGTCTTTTCCAATATCTGTTTTATTTCCCTGTTCGAGACCTCTACTTGTCCGCTAGTTTGCGGATGATAAGGTGTAGCTACTCGGTGTCGGACTCCATATTTAGAAAGAAGTTTATCAAATATTCGCGATATGAAGTGAGATCCGCCGTCACTAATGACGAGTCTGGGTACACCGAATCTAGGAAAGATTGTGTTTTTGAAGAGTTTGATTACTACTCGTGCGTCGTTTGTTGGAGCAGCAATGGCTTCTATCTATTTAGACACATAGTCTACAGCGACAAGTATGTAGTTATTACCAAAAGAAGGTGGGAATGGTCCCATGAAATCTATTCCCCATACGTCAAAGATTTCTACCTCTAAGATTCCTTTCTGAGGCATTTCATCGCGTCGTGAGATGTTGCCAGTTCGTTGGCATCGATCACATTTTAGCACAGCGATGTGAACGTCTTTCCAGAGGTTAGGCCAGAATAAGCCGGCTTGGAGAATCTTAGCGCACGTCTTGGATGTACTAGCATGACCACCATATGGTGCTGAATGGCATTGGGAAATGATATTTTCTACTTCTTCCTCTGGGACACAGCGACGGTATATGTTGTCGGCCCCTCTCTTGAAGAGTAGAGGTTCGTCCCAATAATAGTGTTTCAGATCATGGAAGAATTTCTTCTTTTGCTGATAAGTGAGATCCGGTGGAAGCACGCCTGCAGCGAGGTAATTAACGATGTCAGCATACCAAGGTAATGTGACTTGGGCATAAACGGCTTCTACGGCTTTTTCGAATTCTGGATCTTCCGAGATTGAGTTGGGTATGTCACTTTCTAATTTGGCTATCAGACGTTCGTACGGGAAATCGTCGTTTATTGGTACTGGTTCGTGTCTGATGCCTTCTATTCGGGATAAGTGATCTGCAACAACATTCTCGGTTCCTTTCTTATCTTTGATTTCTAAGTCAAACTCTTGTAATAACAGGATCCATCTCAATAGTCTTGGTTTGGCATCCTTTTTGCTTATTAGGTATCTTATGGCAGCGTGGTCTGTGTATATGATAATTTTTGCTCCTACTAAGTAAGAACGGAATTTGTCAAGCGCAAATATAACTGCTAGAAGTTCCTTCTCTGTGGTAGCGTAGTTCATTTGGGCAGGATCTAAGATTCTACTGGCATAGTAGATGGCATGGAGTTTCTTGTCCTTCCTTTGTCCTAGAATTGCGCCTACGGCATAATCACTCGCATCGCACATGATTTCGAACGGTAGTCGCCAATCGAGTGGTTGGATAATCGGTGCGGTGATAAGGGCTGATTTTAATGTTTCGAATGCTTTTAAACAGTCTTCGTCGAAGACGAACTCAACATCTTTCATCAACAGGCCGGTCAAAGATTTTGTGATTTTTGAAAAATCTTTTATAAATCTTCGGTAGAAACCGGCATGTCCTAGAAAACTCCGTATTTCTCGTACGGATTTTGGAGGTTGGAGATCTTTTATAATCTCTATTTTAGCTTTGTCGACCTCAATTCCTTTATTTGATATGACATGTCCTAGAACTATTCCTTGTCGGACCATAAAATGGCATTTTCCCCAATTTAGGACGAGGTTCACTTTTACACAACGTTCTAATACCATTTCTAAGTTTTGTAGGCATCCTTCGAAACTTTGTCCGCATACTGAGAAATCGTCCATAAATACTTCCATGATGTCGTCTATGAAATCTGCGAAGATTGCCATCATGCATCTTTGGAAGGTTGCTGGAGCATTACAGAGTCCGAGCGGCATTCAACGGTAAGCAAAAGTACCATAAGGACAGGTGAATGTAGTCTTTTCTTGGTCATCCGGATGAATGGGAATTTGGAAAAATCCTGAATAACCATCTAGATAGCAGAAATATGAATGTTTGGCTAATCTTTCCAACATTTGGTCTATGAAGGGTAACGGGAAGTGATCTTTTCGTGTGGCCTTGTTAAGCTTTCTATAATCAATACACATCCTGCTTCCAGTCACGACTTTTTTTGTTATTGATTCGCCTTTTTTGTTTTTAACTACTGTGACTCCTCCTTTCTTCGGTACGACATGAACTGGGCTAACCCACTCACTATCGGAGATTGGATAGATGATTCCTGCATCCAGCAATTTCTTTACTTCATCTCTGACTACAGTGCTCAGGATGGGGTTCAGTCTCCTCTGATGCTCTCTAGAGGTTTTAGAGTCTTCCTCTATTGTAATTCGATGCATACAGATTGAAGGGCTTATACCTTTTAGATCGCTTATGTTATAGCCTAACGCGGTGGGGTACTTCTTTAGGACTTCTAATAGCTTTTCGGTTTCTGGTTGTCCTAAGTCGGCGTTGACTATCACTGGTCTTTTTAGTTCATCGTCTAGAAATTCATATCTAAGGTTTTTGGGTAATGTTTTAAGTTCTAAAGATGGGTTCTTCGGACCTGGCATGTGGTTTGGGGTCAGTGCTAAGCTTTCGCTTAGGCTGTCGTCTTTATACGGTTTACGCCAATCATCGTCTTCAGAAATATTGGGTATTTGAATTTTTATTATTTCTGAATACGTGGTCTCTTCATTTTCAAATTCTCTTATGCATTCGTCAATTTCGTCTACTAAATAGCAGGTATCGTCTATGGCTGGTGCTTGTAAGAACTTGGTGAGAATGAACTCTATCTTTTCTTCTCCTACTTCGAATGTTAGCCTTCCTTTCTTCACGTCTATAATAGCTCCGGCTGTAGCTAGGAATGGTCTTCCTAGGATCATTGGGGTAACAGTGTCCTCCTTGATGTCCATGATTATGAAGTCGGTTGGGATGTAGAATTGTCCTATGCGTACTGGAACGTTTTCCAGTATTCCGACGGGGTATTTTACTGATCGGTCAGCTAATTGTACGGACATTTTGGTTGGTCTGAGGTCTCCCATATTCATCTTTTTGCATATAGATAAAGGCATAACACTGATACTGGCTCCTAAATCGCATAGAGCTTTGTCTATCACGAACTTTCATATGACGCAGGGTATGGAGAAACTACCTGGGTCTTTTAATTTAGGAGGCATGCGGTTTTGAATAATAGCGCTACACTCTGCAGTTAGTGTAACTGTTTCGTTATCCTCGATCTTTCTCTTATTCGACAAGATTTGAGTTATCGCTTCTGTAAAAGGAATAGTGATATTCAACTGTTTAAGGAGCTCTACAAATTTCTTAAACTGTCCTGAAGTTTTGGAGTTTATTAATCTTTGAGGATAGGGGGTAGGTGGTTTATATGGCGCTGGAGGTGCTTGAGTTTTTTTACTTGCGGTATCCTCCTTCTCGTTGTCTTCCTTCTTCTCTAATTCGGATTCCTTTTCTGCTTGTTCAGTTGGTTTTTGTTGCATGGCTGAGTTTTCGGTCCTCGGATCGATCGGTTCGTCCAATTCTTTTCCACTTCTTAGTATTACAACATTTGCTTGGCCTTTTGGATTCTGTTCGGGTTGTCCAGGAAATGTGCCAGCGGGTGCGACAATAGAGGCTTGTTGTTGAGCCACTTGTGATATCTGTGTTTCTAGCATTTTATTGTGGGTGGCTAAAGCGTCTACTTTTCCGGTCAACTATTTAATTTGCTCGCTAGTGTGTATGTTTTGATTCAGAAATTCTTTGTTTGTTTGAGCTTGAGTAGCTATGAATTTTTCCATCATCAACTCGAGGTTTGATTTCCTAGGTGCAGTCTGAGCAGCAGCTGGTTTCTGATATCATGGTGGAGCAGTAGGCATTTGCAATGCATTTTCGCTTTTGTAAGAAAAGTTTGGATGATTTTGCCAACCTGGGTTGTAGGTATTTGCGTAAGGATTTCCTTTAGCATAATTTACTTGGTCTGGTGGGATTCCGGCTAGCAATGGGCATTCGGGCGCATTATGAGCGGTGCTTCTGCATAACTCGCAATTTGGAGTTACAGCAGCGACGGTTGCAGTGGGGTTAACGGTCAAACTGTCAATCTTCTGTGCTAGAGCATCTACTTTAGCGTTGAACTTTTCAAGGCTGCTGATCTCGTACATCCCACCTTTCGCTGTGGTTTTCTCTGTTGGAGTGCGTTCACCTCCCCATTGGCAGTGGTTCTGAGACATGTTTTTGATTAGTTGATAGGCTTCGTCGTATGGCTTATCCATAAGTGCACCGCCCGCGGCAGCGGCTATTGTCAATCTAGTATTGTATAAAAGCGCATTATAAAAAGTATGGATTGTCACCCAGTCTTCTAAACCGTGGTGAGGACATGTTCTCATCATATATTTGAATCGTTCCCATGCTTCGTAAAGAGATTCAGTATCTTTTTGTCGAAATCTGTTGATTTGAGCTCTAAGCATAGCAGTTTTGCTTGGCGGAAAATATCTCGCTAAGAAGACGTTCTTCAATTGTTCCCACGTCGTAACGGAGTTGTATGGTAAGGATTGTAACCATGTCCACGCTCTGTCTCTAAGAGAGAATGGGAAAAGACGAAGTCTTATCGCGTCTGGAGTTACTCCATTTGCTTTCACCGTGTCTGCGTATTGTACAAACTTCGTTAGATGTTCGTTCGGATCCTCAGTTGCGTTTCCTGAGAATTGGTTTTGTTGTACAGCTGACAGCAATGATGGTTTCAGCTCAAAATCATTTCGAGTAATAGCTGGGGCAGCAATGCTACTCCTAGGCTCCATCTGAGAGGGTGTAGCGTATGCCTTCAGCGGTTTGTTTGGAGGTCCTTCAGCCATGTTTGATTCTTCTTCGGATTTGGGAATGGGAGTGAGAGGATCGGGAATGTTATGTTTGAGTTGGTACTCAATGATTCGGCATCTTAGATGTAAGAAGCGTTCTAGTTCTGCGACTGAAGGTTTCAAGATATCGCCTTGTGGGTGATTACTTGGCATACAATCGACAACACTAGTAAAGGAAAAATGAAAATAATTAACCTAGTCTATACGGTGTAACAGAAGGTTACACTATTGACTAAACGGGTCCCCGGCAACGGCGCCAAAAACTTGATCGCGACTTTCTATGTCTAATACAACCTAACTGCAAGTGCACAGTCTATCGTGTAGTAATAATAGATATCGATCCCACGGGGACTCGTAATCAAACTAGTGTTCTCGGGAGTTACTATGTTTAGCTAGGTAGATAATGTTTGAGGGAATAAGATTGTCACTAAAGGGAACTAAGAATGTAAATTAAAGTATAATTAATTGAATCGATATGCAGTATTTATGTTCTTCAGGGATTTGACAAGTTACCAGCCTACGAAATATTTTTCAGAGTTTATTTAAGCAGAAAATGGTGATCTGAAGACTCTCGCCTCACAATGGTTATTGACTCTAATCATAATTCTAAGGGCCAAACGTACGCTTTCGTGTCCCATTCGGGGTTAAAATTATTTTTTGGAAATCTCTAAGTTCTAATTCATTTTAAAGTGCTTTCGCTGTTATTAAAATGAATGACTAGTGTTTACTATCTGGTCTTGCCGCAGCTTTCGCTTGTTGGTTCGTACCTTAATTAATTTCCCACTTTCGTGGCAAAACTACTTTTAAATAAGTTCACGCTTTCGCGACGAAGTTTATTCAGTAAATTAATTTTAAACACTCAGACCATAAACAACTTTTGAAAAAGACAGTTTTCAACCGGTTATTATCAAATCCCTTTCGAATTATTACTACATATCGATTACTTAAATTTAGCTAGACATGGATTTGGGAAAGGTAAAACATAAATAAAAACAATAAATAATAGCATGCATCATAATAAAAACTGGAATTACGATTGAAATGAGAAACCTGTAAATATTCCAATTGACCTTTGGGCAGATCCTCCACAGATGTTGGCAGGATTCTGGTCTTTGTGCCAATTTGATCGTACAACAGAAATAAAAATTACAGAAGGAATGAAAGGCAACAAAAAAATAGGAAAGAAAATAAAACTGAACTTTTGCTCTGGAAATGGAATTGGATAGCACTTCGTTGTATGAATACGGCCCCCTTCTGAGTTCCCCTTCTTCCCCTTTTATAGAAATGGAATTCTAACGGTTATAACTTGAACAAGGTGGACTTTGAGGCAGAATTATCAGGGAGTAGTGGTCCACTATTTGGGACTTGGAACTTCTTCTTTCACGTGCATTTGAAGTGGGGCGTTTTTGCCTGCATGACGGTCGTCACAAGGTGTGACGGTCGTCACCCGTGTGACGGTCGTCATGGAGCTGTGACGGTCGTCACAGCAGCAAAATCAGCATTCTACGCTTTTCATGATGTTTTCACCCAATTTTCGTCCATATTTCATCTGAGATTGCTTCTTTTCTTCATTTTGCCTTGTTTAGAAATGATCATCAAATACATGCAAAACATCAGACGAATAACACGGAAATAACCCGAAATCGGGTCGAAAACAGTTAAACTTTAGTTGAATTATGCATCAAAATATATATACGATTTCGTGTTATCAAAAATAAAGGCGGATAAGCTTCTCGAAAGAGAGATGCCACTTATCGAAAATAAATGTGGATAAGCTCTTCGAAAGAGAGATGCCACTTATCAATAATAAAGGTGGATAAGCTTCTCGAAAGAGAGATGCAACTTATCGAAAATAAAGGTGGATAAGCTTCTCGAAAGAGACATGCCACTTATTGAAAATAAAGGTGGATAAGCTTCTCGAAACAGATATGCCACTAATCGAAAATAAAGGTGGATAAGCTTCTCGAAAGAGAGATGCCATTTATCGAAAATAAATGTGGATAAGCTTCTCGAAAGAGAGATGCCACTTATCAATAATAAAGGTGGATAATCTTCTCGAAAGAGAGATGCCACTGATCGAAAATAAAGATGGATAAGCTTCTCGAAAGAGAGATGCCACTTATAAAAAATAAAGGTGGATAAGCTTCTCAAAAGAGAGATGCCACTTATCAAAAATTAAGGTGGATAAACTTCTCGAAACAGATATGCCACTTATCGAAAATAAAGGTGGATAAGCTTCTCGAAAGAGAGATGCCACTTATTGAAAATAAAGGTGTATAAGCTTCTCGAAAGAGAGATGCCACTTATCAAAAATAAAGGTGGATAAGCTTCTCGAAAGAGAGATACCACTTATCGAAAATAAAGGCGGATAAGCTTCTCGAAAGAGAGATTCCACTTATCGAAAATAAAGGTGGATAAGCTTCTCGAAAGAGAGATGCCACGTATAAAAAATAAAGGTAGATAAGCTTCTCAAAAGAGAGATGCCACTTATCGAAAATAAAGGTGGACAAGCTTCTCGAAAGAGAGATGCCACTTATTGAAAATAAAGGTGGATAAGTTTCTCCAAAGAGAGATGCCACTTATCGAAAATAAAGGTGGAATAGTTTCTCAAAAGAGAGATGCCACTTATCGAAAATAAAGGTGGATAAGTTTCTCGAAAGAGAGATGCCACTGATCGAAAATAAAGGCGGATAAGCTTCTCGAAAGAGAGATGCCACTTATCGAAAACAAAGGTGGATAAGCTCCTCGAAAGAGAGATGCCACTTATCAATAATAAAGGTGGATAAGCTTCTCAAAAGAGAGATGCCACTTATCAAAAATAAAGGTGGATAAGCTTCTCGAAAGAGAGATGCCACTTATTGAAAATAAAGGTGGATAAGCTTCTCGAAAGAGAGATGCCACTTATCAAAAATAAAGGTGGATAACCTTCTCGAAAGAAAGACGCCACTTATCGAAAATAAAGGTGGATAAACTTCCCGAAAGAGAGAGGCCAGTTATCGAAAATAAATGTGGATAAGCTTTTCGAAAGAGATATGCCACTTATCGAAAATAAAAATGGATAAGCTTCTCGAAAGAGAGATGCCACTTATCAATAATAAAGGTGGATAAGCTTCTCGAAAGAGAGATGCCACTGATCGAAAATAAAGATGGATAAGCTTCTCGAAAGAGAGATGCCACTTATAAAAAATAAAGGTGGATAAGCTTCTCAAAAGAGAGATGCCACTTATCAAAAATTAAGGTGGATAAACTTCTCGAAACAGATATGCCACTTATCGAAAATAAAGGTGGATAAGCTTCTCGAAAGAGAGATGCCACTTATTGAAAATAAAGGTGTATAAGCTTCTCGAAAGAGAGATGCCACTTATCAAAAATAAAGGTGGATAAGCTTCTCGAAAGAGAGATACCACTTATCGAAAATAAAGGCGGATAAGCTTCTCGAAAGAGAGATTCCACTTATCGAAAATAAAGGTGGATAAGCTTCTCGAAAGAGAGATGCCACGTATAAAAAATAAAGGTAGATAAGCTTCTCAAAAGAGAGATGCCACTTATCGAAAATAAAGGTGGACAAGCTTCTCGAAAGAGAGGTGCCACTTATTGAAAATAAAGGTGGATAAGTTTCTCCAAAGAGAGATGCCACTTATCGAAAATAAAGGTGGATAAGTTTCTCAAAAGAGAGATGCCACTTATCGAAAATAAAGGTGGATAAGTTTCTCGAAAGAGAGATGCCACTGATCGAAAATAAAGGCGGATAAGCTTCTCGAAAGAGAGATGCCACTTATCGAAAACAAAGGTGGATAAGCTCCTCGAAAGAGAGATGCCACTTATCAATAATAAAGGTGGATAAGCTTCTCAAAAGAGATATGCCACTTATCAAAAATAAAGGTGGATAAGCTTCTCGAAAGAGAGATGCCACTTATTGAAAATAAAGTTGGATAAGCTTCTCGAAAGAGAGATGCCACTTATCAAAAATAAAGGTGGATAACCTTCTCGAAAGAAAGACGCCACTTATCGAAAATAAAGGTGGATAAACTTCCCGAAAGAGAGAGGCCAGTTATCGAAAATAAATGTGGATAAGCTTTTCGAAAGAGATATGCCACTTATCGAAAATAAAAATGGATAAGCTTCTCGAAAGAGAGATGCCACTTATCAATAATAAAGGTGGATAAGCTTCTCGAAAGAGAGATGCCACTGATCGAAAATAAAGATGGATAAGCTTCTCGAAAGAGAGATGCCACTTATAAAAAATAAAGGTGGATAAGCTTCTCAAAAGAGAGATGCCACTTATCAAAAATTAAGGTGGATAAACTTCTCGAAACAGATATGCCACTTATCGAAAATAAAGGTGGATAAGCTTCTCGAAAGAGCGATGCCACTTATTGAAAATAAAGGTGTATAAGCTTCTCGAAAGAGAGATGCCACTTATCAAAAATATAGGTGGATAAGCTTCTCGAAAGAGAGATACCACTTATCGAAAATAAAGCCGGATAAGCTTCTCGAAAGAGAGATTCCACTTATCGAAAATAAAGGTGGATAAGCTTCTCGAAAGAGAGATGCCACGTATAAAAAATAAAGGTAGATAAGCTTCTCAAAAGAGAGATGCCACTTATCGAAAATAAAGGTGGACAAGCTTCTCGAAAGAGAGATGCCACTTATTGAAAATAAAGGTGGATAAGTTTCTCCAAAGAGAGATGCCACTTATCGAAAATAAAGGTGGATAAGTTTCTCAAAAGAGAGATGCCACTTATCGAAAATAAAGGTGGATAAGTTTCTCGAAAGAGAGATGCCACTGATCGAAAATAAAGGCGGATAAGCTTCTCGAAAGAGAGATGCCACTTATCGAAAACAAAGGTGGATAAGCTCCTCGAAAGAGAGATGCCACTTATCAATAATAAAGGTGGATAAGCTTCTCAAAAGAGAGATGCCACTTATCAAAAATAAAGGTGAATAAGCTTCTCGAAAGAGAGATGCCACTTATTGAAAATAAAGGTGGATAAGCTTCCCGAAAGAGAGATGCCACTTATCAAAAATAAAGGTGGATAACCTTCTCGAAAGAAAGACGCCACTTATCGAAAATAAAGGTGGATAAACTTCCCGAAAGAGAGAGGCCAGTTATCGAAAATAAATGTGGATAAGCTTTTCGAAAGAGATATGCCACTTATCGAAAATAAAAATGGATAAGCTTCTCGAAAGAGAGATGCCACTTATCAATAATAAAGGTGGATAAGCTTCTCGAAAGAGAGATGCCACTGATCGAAAATAAAGATGGATAAGCTTCTCGAAAGAGAGATGCCACTTATCAAAAATAAAGGTGGATAAGCTTCTCGAAAGAGAGATGCCACTAATCGAAAATAAAGATGGATAAGCTTCTCGAAAGAGAGATGCCACTTATCAAAAATAAAGGTGGATAAGCTTCTCGAAAGAGAGATGCCACTTATCGAAAATAAAGGTGGATAAGCTTCTCGAAAGAGAGATGCCACTTATCAAAAATAAAGGTGGATAAGCTCCTCGAAAGGAAGATGCCACTTATCGAAAATAAAGGTAGATATGCTTCTCAAAAGAGAGATGCCACTTATCAAAAATAAAGGTGGATAAGCTTCTCGAAAGAGAGATGCCACTTATCGAAAATAAAGGTGGATAAGCTTCTCGAAAGAGAGATGCCACTTATCAATAATAAAGGTGGATAAGCTTCTCGAAAGAGAGATGCAACTTATCGAAAATAAAGGTGGATAAGGTTCTCGAAAGAGAGATGCCACTTATTGAATATAAAGGTGGATAAGCTTCTCGAAACAGATATGCCACTAATCGAAAATAAAGGTGGATAAGCTTCTTGAAAGAGAGATGCAATTTATCGAAAATAAATGTGGATAAGCTTCTCGAAAGAGAGATGCCACTTATCAATAATAAAGGTGGATAAGCTTCTCGAAAGAGAGATGCCACTGATCGAAAATAAAGATGGATAAGCTTCTCGAAAGAGAGATGCCACTTATAAAAAATAAAGGTGGATAAGCTTCTCAAAAGAGAGATGCCACTTATCAAAAATTAAGGTGGATAAACTTCTCGAAACAGATATGCCACTTATCGAAAATAAAGGTGGATAAGCTTCTCGAAAGAGAGATGCCACTTATTGAAAATAAAGGTGTATAAGCTTCTCGAAAGAGAGATGCCACTTATCAAAAATAAAGGTGGATAAGCTTCTCGAAAGAGAGATACCACTTATCGAAAATAAAGGTGGATAAGCTTCTCGAAAGAGAGATGCCACTTATCGAAAATAAAGGTGGACAAGCTTCTCGAAAGAGAGATGCCACGTATAAAAAATAAAGGTGGATAAGTTTCTCCAAAGAGAGATGCCACTTATCGAAAATAAAGGTGGATAAGTTTCTCAAAACAGAGATGCCACTTATCGAAAATAAAGGTGGATAAGTTTCTCGTAAGAGAGATGCCACTGATCGAAAATAAAGGCGGATAAGCTTCTCGAAAGAGAGATGCCACTTATCGAAAACAAAGGTGGATAAGCTCCTCGAAAGAGAGATGCCACTTATCAATAATAAAGGTGGATAAGCTTCTCGAAAGAGAGATGCCACTTATCAAAAATAAAGGTGGATAAGCTTCTCGAAAGAGAGATGCCACTTATTGAAAATAAAGGTGGATAAGCTTCTCGAAAGAGAGATGCCACTTATCAAAAATAAAGGTGGATAAGCTTCTCGAAAGAAAGACGCCACTTATCGAAAATAAAGGTGGATAAACTTCCCGAAAGAGAGAGGCCAGTTATCGAAAATAAATGTGGATAAGCTTTTCGAAAGAGATATGCCACTTATCGAAAATAAAAATGGATAAGCTTCTCGAAAGAGAGATGCCACTTATCAATAATAAAGGTGGATAAGCTTCTCGAAAGAGAGATGCCACTGATCGAAAATAAAGATGGATAAGCTTCTCGAAAGAGAGATGCCACTTATCAAAAATAAAGGTGGATAAGCTTCTCGAAAGAGAGATGCCACTTATCGAAAATAAAGGTGGATAAGCTTCTCGAAAGAGAGATGCCACTTATCAAAAATAAAGGTGGATAAGCTCCTCAAAAGGAAGATGCCACTTATCGAACGTAAAGGTAGATATGCTTCTCAAAAGAGAGATGCCACTTATCAAAAATAAAGGTGGATAAGCTTCTCGAAAGAGAGATGCCACTTATCGAAAATAAAGGTGGATAAGATTCTCGAAAGAGAGATGCCACTTATCGAAAATAAAGGTGGATAAACTTCTCGAAAGAGATATGCCACTAATCGAAAATAAAGGTGGATAAGCTTCTCGAAAGAGAGATGCCACTTATCAAAAATAAAGGTGGATAAACTTCTCGAAATAGAGATACCACTTATCGAAAATAAAGGTGGATAAGCTTCTCGAAAGAGAGATTCCACTTGTCGAAAATAAAAGTGGATAAGCTTCTCGAAAGAGAGATGCCACTTATCGAAAATAAAGGTAGATAAGGTTCTCGAAAGAGAGATGCCACGTATCAAAAATAAAGGTAGATAAGCTTCTCAAAAGAGAGATGCCACTTATAAAAAATAAAGGTGGATAAGCTTCTCGAAAGAGAGATGGCACTTAACGAAAATAAAGGTGGATAAACATCTCAAAAGAGAGATGCCACTTATCAAAAATAAAGGTGGATAAGTTTCTCGAAAGAGAGATGCCACTTATCAAAAATAAAGGCTAATAAGCTTTTCGAAAGAGAGATGCCACTTATTGAAAATAAAGGTGGATAAGCTCCTCCAAAGAGAGATGCCACTTATCAATAATAAAGGTGGATAAGCTTCTCGAAAGAGAGATGCCACTTATCGAAAATAAAGGTGGATAAGCTTCTCGAAAGAGAGATGCCACTTATTGAAAAGAAAGGTGGATAAGCTTCTCGAAAGAGAGATGCCACTTATCGAAAATAAAGATGGATAAGCTTCTCGAAAGAGAGATGCCACTTATTGAAAAGAAAGGTGGATAAGCTTCTCGAAAGAGAGATGCCACTGATCGAAAATAAAGATGGATAAGCTTCTCGAAAGAGAGATGCCACTTATAAAAAATAAAGGTGGATAAGCTTCTCAAAAGAGAGATGCCACTTATCAAAAATTAAGGTGGATAAACTTCTCGAAACAGATATGCCACTTATCGAAAATAAAGGTGGATAAGCTTCTCGAAAGAGCGATGCCACTTATTGAAAATAAAGGTGTATAAGCTTCTCGAAAGAGAGATGCCACTTATCAAAAATATAGGTGGATAAGCTTCTCGAAAGAGAGATACCACTTATCGAAAATAAAGCCGGATAAGCTTCTCGAAAGAGAGATTCCACTTATCGAAAATAAAGGTGGATAAGCTTCTCGAAAGAGAGATGCCACGTATAAAAAATAAAGGTAGATAAGCTTCTCAAAAGAGAGATGCCACTTATCGAAAATAAAGGTGGACAAGCTTCTCGAAAGAGAGATGCCACTTATTGAAAATAAAGGTGGATAAGTTTCTCCAAAGAGAGATGCCACTTATCGAAAATAAAGGTGGATAAGTTTCTCAAAAGAGAGATGCCACTTATCGAAAATAAAGGTGGATAAGTTTCTCGAAAGAGAGATGCCACTGATCGAAAATAAAGGCGGATAAGCTTCTCGAAAGAGAGATGCCACTTATCGAAAACAAAGGTGGATAAGCTCCTCGAAAGAGAGATGCCACTTATCAATAATAAAGGTGGATAAGCTTCTCAAAAGAGAGATGCCACTTATCAAAAATAAAGGTGAATAAGCTTCTCGAAAGAGAGATGCCACTTATTGAAAATAAAGGTGGATAAGCTTCCCGAAAGAGAGATGCCACTTATCAAAAATAAAGGTGGATAACCTTCTCGAAAGAAAGACGCCACTTATCGAAAATAAAGGTGGATAAACTTCCCGAAAGAGAGAGGCCAGTTATCGAAAATAAATGTGGATAAGCTTTTCGAAAGAGATATGCCACTTATCGAAAATAAAAATGGATAAGCTTCTCGAAAGAGAGATGCCACTTATCAATAATAAAGGTGGATAAGCTTCTCGAAAGAGAGATGCCACTGATCGAAAATAAAGATGGATAAGCTTCTCGAAAGAGAGATGCCACTTATCAAAAATAAAGGTGGATAAGCTTCTCGAAAGAGAGATGCCACTAATCGAAAATAAAGATGGATAAGCTTCTCGAAAGAGAGATGCCACTTATCAAAAATAAAGGTGGATAAGCTTCTCGAAAGAGAGATGCCACTTATCGAAAATAAAGGTGGATAAGCTTCTCGAAAGAGAGATGCCACTTATCAAAAATAAAGGTGGATAAGCTCCTCGAAAGGAAGATGCCACTTATCGAAAATAAAGGTAGATATGCTTCTCAAAAGAGAGATGCCACTTATCAAAAATAAAGGTGGATAAGCTTCTCGAAAGAGAGATGCCACTTATCGAAAATAAAGGTGGATAAGCTTCTCGAAAGAGAGATGCCACTTATCAATAATAAAGGTGGATAAGCTTCTCGAAAGAGAGATGCAACTTATCGAAAATAAAGGTGGATAAGGTTCTCGAAAGAGAGATGCCACTTATTGAATATAAAGGTGGATAAGCTTCTCGAAACAGATATGCCACTAATCGAAAATAAAGGTGGATAAGCTTCTTGAAAGAGAGATGCAATTTATCGAAAATAAATGTGGATAAGCTTCTCGAAAGAGAGATGCCACTTATCAATAATAAAGGTGGATAAGCTTCTCGAAAGAGAGATGCCACTGATCGAAAATAAAGATGGATAAGCTTCTCGAAAGAGAGATGCCACTTATAAAAAATAAAGGTGGATAAGCTTCTCAAAAGAGAGATGCCACTTATCAAAAATTAAGGTGGATAAACTTCTCGAAACAGATATGCCACTTATCGAAAATAAAGGTGGATAAGCTTCTCGAAAGAGAGATGCCACTTATTGAAAATAAAGGTGTATAAGCTTCTCGAAAGAGAGATGCCACTTATCAAAAATAAAGGTGGATAAGCTTCTCGAAAGAGAGATACCACTTATCGAAAATAAAGGTGGATAAGCTTCTCGAAAGAGAGATGCCACTTATCGAAAATAAAGGTGGACAAGCTTCTCGAAAGAGAGATGCCACGTATAAAAAATAAAGGTGGATAAGTTTCTCCAAAGAGAGATGCCACTTATCGAAAATAAAGGTGGATAAGTTTCTCAAAACAGAGATGCCACTTATCGAAAATAAAGGTGGATAAGTTTCTCGTAAGAGAGATGCCACTGATCGAAAATAAAGGCGGATAAGCTTCTCGAAAGAGAGATGCCACTTATCGAAAACAAAGGTGGATAAGCTCCTCGAAAGAGAGATGCCACTTATCAATAATAAAGGTGGATAAGCTTCTCGAAAGAGAGATGCCACTTATCAAAAATAAAGGTGGATAAGCTTCTCGAAAGAGAGATGCCACTTATTGAAAATAAAGGTGGATAAGCTTCTCGAAAGAGAGATGCCACTTATCAAAAATAAAGGTGGATAAGCTTCTCGAAAGAAAGACGCCACTTATCGAAAATAAAGGTGGATAAACTTCCCGAAAGAGAGAGGCCAGTTATCGAAAATAAATGTGGATAAGCTTTTCGAAAGAGATATGCCACTTATCGAAAATAAAAATGGATAAGCTTCTCGAAAGAGAGATGCCACTTATCAATAATAAAGGTGGATAAGCTTCTCGAAAGAGAGATGCCACTGATCGAAAATAAAGATGGATAAGCTTCTCGAAAGAGAGATGCCACTTATCAAAAATAAAGGTGGATAAGCTTCTCGAAAGAGAGATGCCACTTATCGAAAATAAAGGTGGATAAGCTTCTCGAAAGAGAGATGCCACTTATCAAAAATAAAGGTGGATAAGCTCCTCAAAAGGAAGATGCCACTTATCGAACGTAAAGGTAGATATGCTTCTCAAAAGAGAGATGCCACTTATCAAAAATAAAGGTGGATAAGCTTCTCGAAAGAGAGATGCCACTTATCGAAAATAAAGGTGGATAAGATTCTCGAAAGAGAGATGCCACTTATCGAAAATAAAGGTGGATAAACTTCTCGAAAGAGATATGCCACTAATCGAAAATAAAGGTGGATAAGCTTCTCGAAAGAGAGATGCCACTTATCAAAAATAAAGGTGGATAAACTTCTCGAAATAGAGATACCACTTATCGAAAATAAAGGTGGATAAGCTTCTCGAAAGAGAGATTCCACTTGTCGAAAATAAAAGTGGATAAGCTTCTCGAAAGAGAGATGCCACTTATCGAAAATAAAGGTAGATAAGGTTCTCGAAAGAGAGATGCCACGTATCAAAAATAAAGGTAGATAAGCTTCTCAAAAGAGAGATGCCACTTATAAAAAATAAAGGTGGATAAGCTTCTCGAAAGAGAGATGGCACTTAACGAAAATAAAGGTGGATAAACATCTCAAAAGAGAGATGCCACTTATCAAAAATAAAGGTGGATAAGTTTCTCGAAAGAGAGATGCCACTTATCAAAAATAAAGGCTAATAAGCTTTTCGAAAGAGAGATGCCACTTATTGAAAATAAAGGTGGATAAGCTCCTCCAAAGAGAGATGCCACTTATCAATAATAAAGGTGGATAAGCTTCTCGAAAGAGAGATGCCACTTATCGAAAATAAAGGTGGATAAGCTTCTCGAAAGAGAGATGCCACTTATTGAAAAGAAAGGTGGATAAGCTTCTCGAAAGAGAGATGCCACTTATCGAAAATAAAGATGGATAAGCTTCTCGAAAGAGAGATGCAACTTATCGAAAATAAAGGTGGAAAAGCTTCTCGAAAGAGAGATGCCACTTATCGAAAATAAAGGTGGATAAGCTTCTCGAAAGAGAGATGCCACTTATCAAAAATAAAGATGGATAAGTTTCTCGAAATAGAGATGCCATTTATCGAAAATAAAGGTGGATAAGCTTCTCGAAGAGAGATGCCGCTTATCGAAAATAAAGGTAGATAAGCTTCTCGAAAGTGAGATCCCACTTATCGAAAATAAAGGTAGATAAGCTTCTAGAAAGAGAGATGCCACTTATCGAAAATAAATGTGGATAAACTTCTCGAAAGAGAGATGCCACTTAACAAAAATAAAGTTGGATAAGCTTCTCGAAAGAGAGATGCCACTTATCAAAAATAAAGGTGGATAAGCTTCTCGAAAGAGAGATGCCACTTATCGAAAATAAAGGTGGATAAACTTCTCGAAAGAGAGATGCCAGTTATCGAAAATAAATGTGGATAAGCTTCTCGAAAGAGATATGCCACTTATCGAAAATAAATATGGATAAGCTTCTCGAAAGAGAGATGCCACTTATCAATCATAAAGGTGCATAAGCTTCTCGAAAGAGAGATGCCACTGATCGAAAATAAAGATGGATAAGCTTCTCGAAAGAGAGATGCCACTTATCAAAAATAAAGGTGGATAAGCTTCTCGAAAGAGAGATGCCACTTATCGAAAATAAAGGTGGATAAGCTTCTCGAAAGAGAGATGCCACTTATCGAAAATAAAGGTGGATAAGCTCCTCGAAAGGGGGATGCCACTTATCGAACGTAAAGGTAGATAAGCTTCTCAAAAGAGAGATGCCACTTATCAAAAATAAAGGTGGATAAGATTCTCGAAAGAGAGATGCCACTTATTGAAAATAAAGGTGGATAAGTTTCTCGAAAGAGAGATGCCACTTATCGAAAATAAAGGTGGATAAACTTCTCGAAAGAGATATGCCACTTATCGAAAATAAAGGTGGATAAGCTTCTCGAAAGAGAGATGCCAGTTATCGAAAATAAAGGTGGATAAGCTTCTCGAAAGAGAGATGCCACTTATCAAAAATAAAGGTGGATAAGCTTCTCGAAAGTGAGATCCCACTTATTGAAAATAAAGGTGGATAAGCTTCTCGAAAGAGAGATGCCACTTATCAAAAATAAAGGTGGATAAGCTTCTCGAAAGAGAGATGCCACTTATCGAAAATAAAGGTGGATAAGCTTCTCAAAAGAGAGATGCCACTTATCGAAAATAAAGGTGGATAAGCTTCTCGAAAGAGAGATGCCACTAATCGAAAATAAAGGTGGATATGCTTCCCGAAAGAGAGATGCCACTTAATAAAAATAAAGAGAGATGCCACTTATCGAAAATAAATGTGGATAAACTTCTCGAAAGAGAGATTAAACTTAACAAAAATAAAGGTGGATATGCTTCTCGAAAGAGAGATGCCACTTATCAAAAATAAAGGTGGATAAGCTTCTCGAAAGAGAGATGCCACTTATCGAAAATAAAGGTGGATAAGATTCTCAAAAGGGAGATGCCACTTATCGAAAATAAAGGTGGATAAGTTTCTCGAAATAGAGATGCCATTTATCGAAAATAAAGGTGGATAAGCTTCTCGAAGAGAGATGCCGCTTATCGAAAATAAAGGTGGATAAGTTTCTCAAAAGAGAGATGCCACTTATCGAACGTAAAGGTAGATAAGCTTCTCAAAAGAGAGATGCCACTTATCAAAAATAAAGGTGGATAAGCTTCTCGAAAGAGAGATGCCTCTTATCGAAAATAAAGGTGGATAAGATTCTCAAAAGAGAGATACCACTTATCGAACGTAAAGGTAGATAAGCTTCTCAAAAGAGAGATGCCACTTATCAAGAATAAAGGTGGATAAGCTTCTCGAAAGAGAGATGCCACTTATCGAAAATAAAGGTGGATAAGCTTCTCGAAATAGAGATGCCACTTATCGAAAGTAAAGGTGGATAAGCTTCTCGAAATAGGGATGCCACTTATCGAAAATAAAGGTGGATAAACTTCTCGAAAGAGAGATGCCACTTATCGAAAATAAAGGTGGATAAGCTTCTCGAAAGAGAGATCCCACTTATCGAAAATAAAGGTGGATAAGCTTCTCAAAAGAGAGATGCCACTTATCGAAAATAAAGGTGGATAAGCTTCTCGAAAGAGAGATGCAACTTATCGAAAATAAAGGTGGAAAAGCTTCTCGAAAGAGATATGCCACTTATCGAAAATAAAGGTGGATAACCTTCTCGAAGAGAGATGCCGCTTATCGAAAATAAAGGTAGATAAGCTTCTCGAAAGTGAGATCCCACTTATCAAAAATTAAGGTAGATAAGCTTCTAGAAAGAGAGATGCCACTTATCGAAAATAAATGTGGATAAACTTCTCGAAAGAGAGATGCCACTTAACAAAAATAAAGTTGGATAAGCTTCTCGAAAGAGAGATGCCACTTATCAAAAATAAAGGTGGATAAGCTTCTCGAAAGAGAGATGCCACTTATCGAAAATAAAGGTGGATAAACTTCTCGAAAGAGAGATGCCAGTTATCGAAAATAAATATGGATAAGCTTCTCGAAAGAGAGATGCCACTTATCAATAATAAAGGTGCATAAGCTTCTCGAAAGAGAGATGCCACTGATCGAAAATAAAGATGGATAAGCTTCTCGAAAGAGAGATGCCACTTATCAAAAATAAAGGTGGATAAGCTTCTCGAAAGAGAGATGCCACTTATCGAAAATAAAGGTGGATAAGCTCCTCGAAAGGGGGATGCCACTTATCGAACGTAAAGGTAGATAAGCTTCTCAAAAGAGAGATGCCACTTATCAAAAATAAGGGTGGATAAGATTCTCGAAAGAGAGATGCCACTTATTGAAAATAAAGGTGGATAAGTTTCTCGAAAGAGAGATGCCACTTATCGAAAATAAAGGTGGATAAACTTCTCGAAAGAGATATGCCACTTATCGAAAATAAAGGTGGATAAGCTTCTCGAAAGAGAGATGCCAGTTATCGAAAATAAAGGTGGATAAGCTTCTCGAAAGAGAGATGCCACTTATCAAAAACAAAGGTGGATAAGCTTCTCGAAAGTGAGATCCCACTTATTGAAAATAAAGGTGGATAAGCTTCTCGAAAGAGAGATGCCACTTATCAAAAATAAAGGTGGATAAGCTTCTCGAAAGAGAGATGCCACTTATCGAAAATAAAGGTGGATAAGCTTCTCAAAAGAGAGATGCCACTTATCGAAAATAAAGGTGGATAAGCTTCTCGAAAGAGAGATGCCACTAATCGAAAATAAAGGTGGATATGCTTCCCGAAAGAGAGATGCCACTTAATAAAAATAAAGAGAGATGCCACTTATCGAAAATAAATGTGGATAAACTTCTCGAAAGAGAGATTAAACTTAACAAAAATAAAGGTGGATATGCTTCTCGAAAGAGAGATGCCACTTATCAAAAATAAAGGTGGATAAGCTTCTCGAAAGAGAGATGCCACTTATCGAAAATAAAGGTGGATAAGATTCTCAAAAGGGAGATGCCACTTATCGAAAATAAAGGTGGATAAGTTTCTCGAAATAGAGATGCCATTTATCGAAAATAAAGGTGGATAAGCTTCTCGAAGAGAGATGCCGCTTATCGAAAATAAAGGTGGATAAGTTTCTCAAAAGAGAGATGCCACTTATCGAACGTAAAGGTAGATAAGCTTCTCAAAAGAGAGATGCCACTTATCAAAAATAAAGGTGGATAAGCTTCTCGAAAGAGAGATGCCTCTTATCGAAAATAAAGGTGGATAAGATTCTCAAAAGAGAGATACCACTTATCGAACGTAAAGGTAGATAAGCTTCTCAAAAGAGAGATGCCACTTATCAAAAATAAAGGTGGATAAGCTTCTCGAAAGAGAGATGCCACTTATCGAAAATAAAGGTGGATAAACTTCTCGAAAGAGAGATGCCAGTTATCGAAAATAAATATGGATAAGCTTCTCGAAAGAGAGATGCCACTTATCAATAATAAAGGTGCATAAGCTTCTCGAAAGAGAGATGCCACTGATCGAAAATAAAGATGGATAAGCTTCTCGAAAGAGAGATGCCACTTATCAAAAATAAAGGTGGATAAGCTTCTCGAAAGAGAGATGCCACTTATCGAAAATAAAGGTGGATAAGCTCCTCGAAAGGGGGATGCCACTTATCGAACGTAAAGGTAGATAAGCTTCTCAAAAGAGAGATGCCACTTATCAAAAATAAGGGTGGATAAGATTCTCGAAAGAGAGATGCCACTTATTGAAAATAAAGGTGGATAAGTTTCTCGAAAGAGAGATGCCACTTATCGAAAATAAAGGTGGATAAACTTCTCGAAAGAGATATGCCACTTATCGAAAATAAAGGTGGATAAGCTTCTCGAAAGAGAGATGCCAGTTATCGAAAATAAAGGTGGATAAGCTTCTCGAAAGAGAGATGCCACTTATCAAAAACAAAGGTGGATAAGCTTCTCGAAAGTGAGATCCCACTTATTGAAAATAAAGGTGGATAAGCTTCTCGAAAGAGAGATGCCACTTATCAAAAATAAAGGTGGATAAGCTTCTCGAAAGAGAGATGCCACTTATCGAAAATAAAGGTGGATAAGCTTCTCAAAAGAGAGATGCCACTTATCGAAAATAAAGGTGGATAAGCTTCTCGAAAGAGAGATGCCACTAATCGAAAATAAAGGTGGATATGCTTCCCGAAAGAGAGATGCCACTTAATAAAAATAAAGAGAGATGCCACTTATCGAAAATAAATGTGGATAAACTTCTCGAAAGAGAGATTAAACTTAACAAAAATAAAGGTGGATATGCTTCTCGAAAGAGAGATGCCACTTATCAAAAATAAAGGTGGATAAGCTTCTCGAAAGAGAGATGCCACTTATCGAAAATAAAGGTGGATAAGATTCTCAAAAGGGAGATGCCACTTATCGAAAATAAAGGTGGATAAGTTTCTCGAAATAGAGATGCCATTTATCGAAAATAAAGGTGGATAAGCTTCTCGAAGAGAGATGCCGCTTATCGAAAATAAAGGTGGATAAGTTTCTCAAAAGAGAGATGCCACTTATCGAACGTAAAGGTAGATAAGCTTCTCAAAAGAGAGATGCCACTTATCAAAAATAAAGGTGGATAAGCTTCTCGAAAGAGAGATGCCTCTTATCGAAAATAAAGGTGGATAAGATTCTCAAAAGAGAGATACCACTTATCGAACGTAAAGGTAGATAAGCTTCTCAAAAGAGAGATGCCACTTATCAAAAATAAAGGTGGATAAGCTTCTCGAAAGAGAGATGCCACTTATCGAAAATAAAGGTGGATAAGCTTCTCGAAAGAGAGATGCCAGTTATCGAAAATAAAGGTGGATAAGCTTCTCGAAAGAGAGATGCCACTTATCAAAAACAAAGGTGGATAAGCTTCTCGAAAGTGAGATCCCACTTATTGAAAATAAAGGTGGATAAGCTTCTCGAAAGAGAGATGCCACTTATCAAAAATAAAGGTGGATAAGCTTCTCGAAAGAGAGATGCCACTTATCGAAAATAAAGGTGGATAAGCTTCTCAAAAGAGAGATGCCACTTATCGAAAATAAAGGTGGATAAGCTTCTCGAAAGAGAGATGCCACTAATCGAAAATAAAGGTGGATATGCTTCCCGAAAGAGAGATGCCACTTAATAAAAATAAAGAGAGATGCCACTTATCGAAAATAAATGTGGATAAACTTCTCGAAAGAGAGATTAAACTTAACAAAAATAAAGGTGGATATGCTTCTCGAAAGAGAGATGCCACTTATCAAAAATAAAGGTGGATAAGCTTCTCGAAAGAGAGATGCCACTTATCGAAAATAAAGGTGGATAAGATTCTCAAAAGGGAGATGCCACTTATCGAAAATAAAGGTGGATAAGTTTCTCGAAATAGAGATGCCATTTATCGAAAATAAAGGTGGATAAGCTTCTCGAAGAGAGATGCCGCTTATCGAAAATAAAGGTGGATAAGTTTCTCAAAAGAGAGATGCCACTTATCGAACGTAAAGGTAGATAAGCTTCTCAAAAGAGAGATGCCACTTATCAAAAATAAAGGTGGATAAGCTTCTCGAAAGAGAGATGCCTCTTATCGAAAATAAAGGTGGATAAGATTCTCAAAAGAGAGATACCACTTATCGAACGTAAAGGTAGATAAGCTTCTCAAAAGAGAGATGCCACTTATCAAAAATAAAGGTGGATAAGCTTCTCGAAAGAGAGATGCCACTTATCGAAAATAAAGGTGGATAAGCTTCTCGAAATAGAGATGCCACTTATCGAAAGTAAAGGTGGATAAGCTTCTCGAAATAGGGATGCCACTTATCGAAAATAAAGGTGGATAAACTTCTCGAAAGAGAGATGCCACTTATCGAAAATAAAGGTGGATAAGCTTCTCGAAAGAGAGATCCCACTTATCGAAAATAAAGGTGGATAAGCTTCTCAAAAGAGAGATGCCACTTATCGAAAATAAAGGTGGATAAGCTTCTCGAAAGAGAGATGCAACTTATCGAAAATAAAGGTGGAAAAGCTTCTCGAAAGAGATATGCCACTTATCGAAAATAAAGGTGGATAACCTTCTCGAAGAGAGATGCCGCTTATCGAAAATAAAGGTAGATAAGCTTCTCGAAAGTGAGATCCCACTTATCAAAAATTAAGGTAGATAAGCTTCTAGAAAGAGAGATGCCACTTATCGAAAATAAATGTGGATAAACTTCTCGAAAGAGAGATGCCACTTAACAAAAATAAAGTTGGATAAGCTTCTCGAAAGAGAGATGCCACTTATCAAAAATAAAGGTGGATAAGCTTCTCGAAAGAGAGATGCCACTTATCGAAAATAAAGGTGGATAAACTTCTCGAAAGAGAGATGCCAGTTATCGAAAATAAATATGGATAAGCTTCTCGAAAGAGAGATGCCACTTATCAATAATAAAGGTGCATAAGCTTCTCGAAAGAGAGATGCCACTGATCGAAAATAAAGATGGATAAGCTTCTCGAAAGAGAGATGCCACTTATCAAAAATAAAGGTGGATAAGCTTCTCGAAAGAGAGATGCCACTTATCGAAAATAAAGGTGGATAAGCTCCTCGAAAGGGGGATGCCACTTATCGAACGTAAAGGTAGATAAGCTTCTCAAAGGAGAGATGCCACTTATCAAAAATAAAGGTGGATAAGCTTCTCGAAAGAGAGATGCAACTTATCGAAAATAAAGGTGGATAAGTTTCTCGAAAGAGAGATGCCACTTATCGAAAATAAAGGTGGATAAGCTTCTCGAAAGAGAGATGCCACTTATCGAAAATAAAGGTGGATAAGCTTCTCGAAAGAGATATGCCACTTATCAAAAATAAAGGTGGATAAGCTTCTCGAAAGTGAGATCCCACTTATCGAAAATAAAGGTGGATAAGCTTCTCGAAAGAGAGATGCCACTTATCAAAAATAAAGGTGGATAAGCTTCTCGAAAGAGAGATGCCACTTATCGAAAATAAAGGTGGATAAGCTTCTCGAAAGAGAGATGCCACTTATCGAAAATAAAGGTGGATAAGCTTCTCGAAAGTGAGATGCCACTAATCGAAAATAAAGGTGGATATGCTTCCCGAAAGAGAGATGCCACTTAATAAAAATAAAGAGAGATGCCACTTATCGAAAATAAATGTGGATAAACTTCTCGAAAGAGAGATTACACTTAACAAAAATAAAGGTGGATAAGCTTCTCGAAAGAGAGATGCCACTTATCAAAAATAAAGGTGGATAAGCTTCTCGAAAGAGAGATGCCACTTATCGAAAATAAAGGTGGATAAGTTTCTCAAAAGGGAGATGCCACTTATCGAAAATAAAGGTGGATAAGTTTCTCGAAAGAGAGATGCCACTTATCGAAAATAAAGGCGGATAAGCTTCTCGAAAGAGAGATGCCACTTATCGAAAATAAAGGTGGATAAGCTCTTCGAAAGAGAGATGCCACTTATCAATAATAAAGGTGGATAAGCTTCTCGAAAGAGAGATGCCACCTATCAAAAATAAAGGTGGATAAGCTTCTCAAAAGAGACATGCCACTTACTGAAAATAAAGGTGGATAAGCTTCTCGAAAGAGAGATGCCCCATATCAAAAATAAAGGTAGATAAGCTTCTCAAAAGAGAGATGCCACTTATCGAAAATAAAGGTGGACAAGCTTCTCGAAAGAGAGATGCCACTTATCGAAAATAAAGGTGGATAAGTTTCTCAAAAGAGAGATGCCACTTATCGAACGTAAAGGTAGATAAGCTTCTCAAAAGAGAGATGCCACTTATCAAAAATAAAGGTGGATAAGCTTCTCGAAAGAGAGATGCCACTTATCGAAAATAAAGGTGGATAAGTTCTCGAAAGAGAGATGCCACTTATCGAAAATAAAGGTGGATAAGCTTCTTGAAATAGGGATGCCACTTATCGAAAATAAAGGTGGATAAGCTTCTCGAAAGAGAGATGCCACTTATCGAAAATAAAGGTGGATAAGCTTCTCGAAAGAGAGATCCCACTTATCGAAAATAAAGGTGGATAAGCTTCTCAAAAGAGAGATGCCACTTATCGAAAATAAAGGTGGATAAGCTTCTCGAAAGAGAGATGCAACTTATCGAAAATAAAGGTGGAAAAGCTTCTCGAAAGAGATATGCCACTTATCGAAAATAAAGGTGGATAACCTTCTCGAAGAGAGATGCCGCTTATCGAAAATAAAGGTAGATAAGCTTCTCGAAAGTGAGATCCCACTTATCAAAAATTAAGGTAGATAAGCTTCTAGAAAGAGAGATGCCACTTATCGAAAATAAATGTGGATAAACTTCTCGAAAGAGAGATGCCACTTAACAAAAATAAAGTTGGATAAGCTTCTCGAAAGAGAGATGCCACTTATCAAAAATAAAGGTGGATAAGCTTCTCGAAAGAGAGATGCCACTTATCGAAAATAAAGGTGGATAAACTTCTCGAAAGAGAGATGCCAGTTATCGAAAATAAATATGGATAAGCTTCTCGAAAGAGAGATGCCACTTATCAATAATAAAGGTGCATAAGCTTCTCGAAAGAGAGATGCCACTGATCGAAAATAAAGATGGATAAGCTTCTCGAAAGAGAGATGCCACTTATCAAAAATAAAGGTGGATAAGCTTCTCGAAAGAGAGATGCCACTTATCGAAAATAAAGGTGGATAAGCTCCTCGAAAGGGGGATGCCACTTATCGAACGTAAAGGTAGATAAGCTTCTCAAAGGAGAGATGCCACTTATCAAAAATAAAGGTGGATAAGCTTCTCGAAAGAGAGATGCAACTTATCGAAAATAAAGGTGGATAAGTTTCTCGAAAGAGAGATGCCACTTATCGAAAATAAAGGTGGATAAGCTTCTCGAAAGAGAGATGCCACTTATCGAAAATAAAGGTGGATAAGCTTCTCGAAAGAGATATGCCACTTATCAAAAATAAAGGTGGATAAGCTTCTCGAAAGTGAGATCCCACTTATCGAAAATAAAGGTGGATAAGCTTCTCGAAAGAGAGATGCCACTTATCAAAAATAAAGGTGGATAAGCTTCTCGAAAGAGAGATGCCACTTATCGAAAATAAAGGTGGATAAGCTTCTCGAAAGAGAGATGCCACTTATCGAAAATAAAGGTGGATAAGCTTCTCGAAAGTGAGATGCCACTAATCGAAAATAAAGGTGGATATGCTTCCCGAAAGAGAGATGCCACTTAATAAAAATAAAGAGAGATGCCACTTATCGAAAATAAACGTGGATAAACTTCTCGAAAGAGAGATTACACTTAACAAAAATAAAGGTGGATAAGCTTCTCGAAAGAGAGATGCCACTTATCAAAAATAAAGGTGGATAAGCTTCTCGAAAGAGAGATGCCACTTATCGAAAATAAAGGTGGATAAGTTTCTCAAAAGGGAGATGCCACTTATCAAAAATAAAGGTGGATAAGTTTCTCGAAAGAGAGATGCCACTTATCGAAAATAAAGGCGGATAAGCTTCTCGAAAGAGAGATGCCACTTATCGAAAATAAAGGTGGATAAGCTCTTCGAAAGAGAGATGCCACTTATCAATAATAAAGGTGGATAAGCTTCTCGAAAGAGAGATGCCACCTATCAAAAATAAAGGTGGATAAGCTTCTCAAAAGAGACATGCCACTTACTGAAAATAAAGGTGGATAAGCTTCTCGAAAGAGAGATGCCCCATATCAAAAATAAAGGTAGATAAGCTTCTCAAAAGAGAGATGCCACTTATCGAAAATAAAGGTGGACAAGCTTCTCGAAAGAGAGATGCCACTTATCGAAAATAAAGGTGGATAAGTTTCTCAAAAGAGAGATGCCACTTATCGAACGTAAAGGTAGATAAGCTTCTCAAAAGAGAGATGCCACTTATCAAAAATAAAGGTGGATAAGCTTCTCGAAAGAGAGATGCCACTTATCGAAAATAAAGGTGGATAAGTTCTCGAAAGAGAGATGCCACTTATCGAAAATAAAGGTGGATAAGCTTCTTGAAATAGGGATGCCACTTATCGAAAATAAAGGTGGATAAGCTTCTCGAAAGAGAGATGCCACTTATCGAAAATAAAGGTGGATAAGCTTCTCGAAAGAGAGATCCCACTTATCGAAAATAAAGGTGGATAAGCTTCTCAAAAGAGAGATGCCACTTATCGAAAATAAAGGTGGATAAGCTTCTCGAAAGAGAGATGCAACTTATCGAAAATAAAGGTGGAAAAGCTTCTCGAAAGAGATATGCCACTTATCGAAAATAAAGGTGGATAACCTTCTCGAAGAGAGATGCCGCTTATCGAAAATAAAGGTAGATAAGCTTCTCGAAAGTGAGATCCCACTTATCAAAAATTAAGGTAGATAAGCTTCTAGAAAGAGAGATGCCACTTATCGAAAATAAATGTGGATAAACTTCTCGAAAGAGAGATGCCACTTAACAAAAATAAAGTTGGATAAGCTTCTCGAAAGAGAGATGCCACTTATCAAAAATAAAGGTGGATAAGCTTCTCGAAAGAGAGATGCCACTTATCGAAAATAAAGGTGGATAAACTTCTCGAAAGAGAGATGCCAGTTATCGAAAATAAATATGGATAAGCTTCTCGAAAGAGAGATGCCACTTATCAATAATAAAGGTGCATAAGCTTCTCGAAAGAGAGATGCCACTGATCGAAAATAAAGATGGATAAGCTTCTCGAAAGAGAGATGCCACTTATCAAAAATAAAGGTGGATAAGCTTCTCGAAAGAGAGATGCCACTTATCGAAAATAAAGGTGGATAAGCTCCTCGAAAGGGGGATGCCACTTATCGAACGTAAAGGTAGATAAGCTTCTCAAAGGAGAGATGCCACTTATCAAAAATAAAGGTGGATAAGCTTCTCGAAAGAGAGATGCAACTTATCGAAAATAAAGGTGGATAAGTTTCTCGAAAGAGAGATGCCACTTATCGAAAATAAAGGTGGATAAGCTTCTCGAAAGAGAGATGCCACTTATCGAAAATAAAGGTGGATAAGCTTCTCGAAAGAGATATGCCACTTATCAAAAATAAAGGTGGATAAGCTTCTCGAAAGTGAGATCCCACTTATCGAAAATAAAGGTGGATAAGCTTCTCGAAAGAGAGATGCCACTTATCAAAAATAAAGGTGGATAAGCTTCTCGAAAGAGAGATGCCACTTATCGAAAATAAAGGTGGATAAGCTTCTCGAAAGAGAGATGCCACTTATCGAAAATAAAGGTGGATAAGCTTCTCGAAAGTGAGATGCCACTAATCGAAAATAAAGGTGGATATGCTTCCCGAAAGAGAGATGCCACTTAATAAAAATAAAGAGAGATGCCACTTATCGAAAATAAACGTGGATAAACTTCTCGAAAGAGAGATTACACTTAACAAAAATAAAGGTGGATAAGCTTCTCGAAAGAGAGATGCCACTTATCAAAAATAAAGGTGGATAAGCTTCTCGAAAGAGAGATGCCACTTATCGAAAATAAAGGTGGATAAGTTTCTCAAAAGGGAGATGCCACTTATCAAAAATAAAGGTGGATAAGTTTCTCGAAAGAGAGATGCCACTTATCGAAAATAAAGGCGGATAAGCTTCTCGAAAGAGAGATGCCACTTATCGAAAATAAAGGTGGATAAGCTCTTCGAAAGAGAGATGCCACTTATCAATAATAAAGGTGGATAAGCTTCTCGAAAGAGAGATGCCCCATATCAAAAATAAAGGTAGATAAGCTTCTCAAAAGAGAGATGCCACTTATCGAAAATAAAGGTGGACAAGCTTCTCGAAAGAGAGATGCCACTTATCGAAAATAAAGGTGGATAAGTTTCTCAAAAGAGAGATGCCACTTATCGAACGTAAAGGTAGATAAGCTTCTCAAAAGAGAGATGCCACTTATCAAAAATAAAGGTGGATAAGCTTCTCGAAAGAGAGATGCCACTTATCGAAAATAAAGGTGGATAAGTTCTCGAAAGAGAGATGCCACTTATCGAAAATAAAGGTGGATAAGCTTCTCGAAATAGGGATGCCACTTATCGAAAATAAAGGTGGATAAGCTTCTCGAAAGAGAGATGCCACTTATCGAAAATAAAGGTGGATAAGCTTCTCGAAAGAGAGATACCACTTATCGAAAATAAAGGTGGATAAGCTTCTCGAAAGTGAGATGCCACTAATCGAAAATAAAGGTGGATATGCTTCCCGAAAGAGAGATGCCACTTAATAAAAATAAAGAGAGATGCCACTTATCGAAAATAAACGTGGATAAACTTCTCGAAAGAGAGATTACACTTAACAAAAATAAAGGTGGATAAGCTTCTCGAAAGAGAGATGCCACTTATCAAAAATAAAGGTGGATAAGCTTCTCGAAAGAGAGATGCCACTTATCGAAAATAAAGGTGGATAAGTTTCTCAAAAGGGAGATGCCACTTATCAAAAATAAAGGTGGATAAGTTTCTCGAAAGAGAGATGCCACTTATCGAAAATAAAGGCGGATAAGCTTCTCGAAAGAGAGATGCCACTTATCGAAAATAAAGGTGGATAAGCTCTTCGAAAGAGAGATGCCACTTATCAATAATAAAGGTGGATAAGCTTCTCGAAAGAGAGATGCCACCTATCAAAAATAAAGGTGGATAAGCTTCTCAAAAGAGACATGCCACTTACTGAAAATAAAGGTGGATAAGCTTCTCGAAAGAGAGATGCCCCATATCAAAAATAAAGGTAGATAAGCTTCTCAAAAGAGAGATGCCACTTATCGAAAATAAAGGTGGACAAGCTTCTCGAAAGAGAGATGCCACTTATCGAAAATAAAGGTGGATAAGTTTCTCAAAAGAGAGATGCCACTTATCGAACGTAAAGGTAGATAAGCTTCTCAAAAGAGAGATGCCACTTATCAAAAATAAAGGTGGATAAGCTTCTCGAAAGAGAGATGCCACTTATCGAAAATAAAGGTGGATAAGTTCTCGAAAGAGAGATGCCACTTATCGAAAATAAAGGTGGATAAGCTTCTCGAAATAGGGATGCCACTTATCGAAAATAAAGGTGGATAAGCTTCTCGAAAGAGAGATGCCACTTATCGAAAATAAAGGTGGATAAGCTTCTCGAAAGAGAGATACCACTTATCGAAAATAAAGGTGGATAAGCTTCTCGAAAGAGAGATGCCACTTATCGAAAATAAAGGTGGATAAGCTTCTCGAAAGAGAGATGCCACTTATCGAAAATAAAGGTGGATAAGCTTCTCGAAAGAGAGATGCCACTTATCGAAAATAAAGGTGGATAAGCTTCTCGAAAGAGAGATACCACTTATCGAAAATAAAGGTGGACAAGCTTCTCGAAAGAGAGATGCCACTTATCGAAAATAAATGTGGATAAGCGTCTCGAAAGAGAGATGCCACTTATCAAAAATAAAGGTGGATAAGCTTCTCAAAAGAGAGATGCCACTTATCGAAAATTAAGGTGGATAAACTTCTCGAAAGAGATACGCCACTTATCGAAAATAAAGGTGGATAAGCTTCTCGAAAGAGAGATGCCACTTATCGAAAATAAAGGTGTATAAGCTTCTCGAAAGAGAGATGCCACTTATCGAAAATAAAGGTGGATAAGCTTCTCGAAAGAGAGATACCACTTATCGAAAATAAAGGTGGATAAGCTTCTCAAAAGAGAGATACCACATATCGAAAATAAAAGTGGATAAGCTTCTCGAAAGAGAGATGCCACTTATCGAAAATAAAGGTAGATAAGCTTCTCAAAAGAGAGATGCCACTTATCAAAAATAAAGGTGGATAAGCTTCTCGAAAGAGAGATGCCACTTATCGAAAATAAAGGTGGATAAACTTCTCAAAAGAGAGATGCCACTTATTAAAAATAAAGGTGGATAAGTTTCTCGAAAGAGAGATGCAACTTATCAAAAACAAAGGCTAATAAGCTTCTCGAAAGAGAGATGCCACTTATCGAAAATAAAGGTGTATAAGCTTCTCGAAAGAGAGATGCCACTTATCAAAAATAAAGGTGGATAAGCTTCTCAAAAGAGAGATACCACTTATCGAAAATAAAGGTGGATAAGTTTCTCGAAAGAGAGATTCCACTTATCGAAAATAAAAGTGGATAAGCTTCTCGAAAGAGAGATGCCACTTATCAAAAATAAAGGTAGATAAGATTCTTGAAAGAGAGATGCCACGTATCAAAAATAAAGGTAGATAAGCCTCTCAAAAGAGAGATGCCACCTATCAAAAATAAAGGTGGATAAGCTTCTCAAAAGAGACATGCCACTTACTGAAAATAAAGGTGGATAAGCTTCTCGAAAGAGAGATGCCCCATATCAAAAATAAAGGTAGATAAGCTTCTCAAAAGAGAGATGCCACTTATCGAAAATAAAGGTGGACAAGCTTCTCGAAAGAGAGATGCCACTTATCGAAAATAAAGGTGGATAAGTTTCTCAAAAGAGAGATGCCACTTATCGAACGTAAAGGTAGATAAGCTTCTCAAAAGAGAGATGCCACTTATCAAAAATAAAGGTGGATAAGCTTCTCGAAAGAGAGATGCCACTTATCAAAAATAAAGGTGGATAAGTTCTCGAAAGAGAGATGCCACTTATCGAAAATAAAGGTGGATAAGCTTCTCGAAATAGGGATGCCACTTATCGAAAATAAAGGTGGATAAGCTTCTCGAAAGAGAGATGCCACTTATCGAAAATAAAGGTGGATAAGCTTCTCGAAAGAGAGATACCACTTATCGAAAATAAAGGTGGATAAGCTTCTCGAAAGAGAGATGCCACTTATCGAAAATAAAGGTGGATAAGCTTCTCGAAAGAGAGATGCCACTTATCGAAAATAAAGGTGGATAAGCTTCTCGAAAGAGAGATGCCACTTATCGAAAATAAAGGTGGATAAGCTTCTCGAAAGAGAGATACCACTTATCGAAAATAAAGGTGGACAAGCTTCTCGAAAGAGAGATGCCACTTATCGAAAATAAATGTGGATAAGCGTCTCGAAAGAGAGATGCCACTTATCAAAAATAAAGGTGGATAATCTTCTCAAAAGAGAGATGCCACTTATCGAAAATTAAGGTGGATAAACTTCTCGAAAGAGATACGCCACTTATCGAAAATAAAGGTGGATAAGCTTCTCGAAAGAGAGATGCCACTTATCGAAAATAAAGGTGTATAAGCTTCTCGAAAGAGAGATGCCACTTATCGAAAATAAAGGTGGATAAGCTTCTCGAAAGAGAGATACCACTTATCGAAAATAAAGGTGGATAAGCTTCTCAAAAGAGAGATACCACATATCGAAAATAAAAGTGGATAAGCTTCTCGAAAGAGAGATGCCACTTATCGAAAATAAAGGTAGATAAGCTTCTCAAAAGAGAGATGCCACTTATCAAAAATAAAGGTGGATAAGCTTCTCGAAAGAGAGATGCCACTTATCGAAAATAAAGGTGGATAAACTTCTCAAAAGAGAGATGCCACTTATTAAAAATAAAGGTGGATAAGTTTCTCGAAAGAGAGATGCAACTTATCAAAAACAAAGGCTAATAAGCTTCTCGAAAGAGAGATGCCACTTATCGAAAATAAAGGTGTATAAGCTTCTCGAAAGAGAGATGCCACTTATCAAAAATAAAGGTGGATAAGCTTCTCAAAAGAGAGATACCACTTATCGAAAATAAAGGTGGATAAGTTTCTCGAAAGAGAGATTCCACTTATCGAAAATAAAAGTGGATAAGCTTCTCGAAAGAGAGATGCCACTTATCAAAAATAAAGGTAGATAAGATTCTCGAAAGAGAGATGCCACGTATCAAAAATAAAGGTTGATAAGCCTCTCAAAAGAGAGATGCCACTTATCAAAAATAAAGGTGGATAAGCTTCTCGAAAGAGAGATGCCACTTATCGAAAATAAAGGTGGATAAACTTCTAAAAAGAGAGATGCCTCTTATCAAAAATAAAGGTGGATAAGATTCTCGAAAGAGAGATGGCACTTATCGAAAATAAAGGTGGATAAACATCTCAAAAGAGAGATGCCACTTATCAAAAATAAAGGTGGATAAGTTTCTCGAAAGAGAGATGCCACTTATCGAAAATAAAGGCTAATAAGCTTCTCGAAAGAGAGATGCCACTTATTGAAAAGAAAGGTGCATAAGCTTCTCGAAAGAGAGATGCCACTTATCGAAAATAAAGATGGATAAGCTTCTCGAAAGAGAGATGCAACTTATCGAAAATAAAGGTGGAAAAGCTTTTCGAAAGAGAGATGCCACTTATCGAAAATAAAGGTGGATAAGCTTCTCGAAAGAGAGATGCCACTTATCAAAAATAAAGATGGATAAGTTTCTCGAAATAGAGATGCCATTTATTGAAAATAAAGGTGGATAAGCTTCTCGAAGAGAGATGCCGCTTATCGAAAATAAAGGTAGATAAGCTTCTCGAAAGTGAGATCCCACTTATCGAAAATAAAGGTAGATAAGCTTCTAGAAAGAGAGATGCCACTTATCGAAAATAAATGTGGATAAACTTCTCGAAAGAGAGATGCCACTTAACAAAAATAAAGTTGGATAAGCTTCTCGAAAGAGAGATTCCACTTATCAAAAATAAAGGTGGATAAGCTTCTCGAACGAGAGATGCCACTTATCGAAAATAAAGGTGGATAAACTTCTCGAAAGAGAGATGCCTGTTATCGAAAATAAATGTGGATAAGCTTCTCGAAAGAGATATGCCACTTATCGAAAATAAATATGGATAAGCTTCTCGAAAGAGAGATGCCACTTATCAATAATAAAGGTGCATAAGCTTCTCGAAATAGAGATGCCACTGATCGAAAATAAAGATGGATAAGCTTCTCGAAAGAGAGATGCCACTTATCAAAAATAAAGGTGGATAAGCTTCTCGAAAGAGAGATGCCACTTATCGAAAATAAAGGTGGATAAGCTTCTCGAAAGAGAGATGCCACTTATCGAAAATAAAGGTGGATAAGCTCCTCGAAAGAGATATGCCACTTATCGAACGTAAAGGTAGATAAGCTTCTCAAAAGAGAGATGCCACTTATCAAAAATAAAGGTGGATAAGCTTCTCGAAAGAGAGATGCCACTTATCGAAAATAAAGGTGGATAAGTTTCTCGAAAGAGAGATCCCACTTATCGAAAATAAAGGTGGATAAGCTTCTCGAAAGAGAGATGCCACTTATCAAAAATAAAGGTGGATAAGCTTCTCGAAAGAGAGATGCCACTTATCGAAAATAAAGGTGGATAAGCTTCTCGAAAGAGAGATGCCACTTATCGAAAATAAAGGTGGATAAGCTTCTCGAAAGAGAGATGCCACTAATCGAAAATAAAGGTGGATATGCTTCCCGAAAGAGAGATGCCACTTAATAAAAATAAAGAGAGATGCCACTTATCGAAAATAAATGTGGATAAACTTCTCGAAAGAGAGATTACACTTAACAAAAATAAAGGTGGATAAGCTTCTCGAAAGAGAGATGCCACTTATCAAAAATAAAGGTGGATAAGCTTCTCCACAGAGAGATGCCACTTATCGAAAATAAAGGTGGATAAGTTTCTCAAAAGGGAGATGCCACTTATCGAAAATAAAGGTGGATAAGTTTCTCGAAAGAGAGATGCCACTTATCGAAAATAAAGGCGGATAAGCTTCTCGAAAGAGAGATGCCACTTATCGAAAATAAAGGTGGATAAGCTCTTCGAAAGAGAGATGCCACTTATCAGTAATAAAGGTGGATAAGCTTCTCGAAAGAGAGATGCCACCTATCAAAAATAAAGGTGGATAAGCTTCTCGAAAGAGACATGCCACTTATTGAAAATAAAGGTGGATAAGCTTCTCGAAAGAGAGATGCCCCGTATCAAAAATAAAGGTAGATAAGCTTCTCAAAAGAGAGATGCCACTTATCGAAAATAAAGGTGGACAAGCTTCTTGAAAGAGAGATGCCACTTATCGAAAATAAAGGTGGATAAGTTTCTCAAAAGAGAGATGCCACTTATCGAACGTAAAGGTAGATAAGCTTCTCAAAAGAGAGATGCCACTTATCAAAAATAAAGGTGGATAAGCTTCTCGAAAGAGAGATGCCACTTATCGAAAATAAAGGTGGATAAGCTTCTCGAAAGAGAGATGCCACTTATCGAAAATAAAGGTGGATAAGCTTCTCGAAATAGGGATGCCACTTATCGAAAATAAAGGTGGATAAGCTTCTCGAAAGAGAGATGCCACTTATCGAAAAAAAAGGTGGATAAGCTTCTCGAAAGAGAGATCCCACTTATCGAAATTAAAGGTGGATAAGCTTCTCGAAAGAGAGATGCCACTTATCGAAAATAAAGGTGGATAAGCTTCTCGAAAGAGAGATGCCACTAATCGAAAATAAAGGTGGATAAGCTTCTCGAAAGAGAGATGACACTTATCGAAAATAAAGGTGGATAAGCTTCTCGAAAGAGAGATACCACTTATCGAAAATAAAGGTGGACAAGCTTCTCGAAAGAGAGATGCCACTTATCGAAAATAAATGTGGATAAGCGTCTCAAAAGAGAGATGCCACTTATCAAAAATAAAGGTGGATAAGCTTCTCAAAAGAGAGATGCCACTTATCGAAAATTAAGGTGGATAAACTTCTCGAAAGAGATACGCCACTTATCGAAAATAAAGGTGGATAAGCTTCTCGAAAGAGAGATGCCACTTATCGAAAATAAAGGTGTATAAGCTTCTCGAAAGAGAGATGCCACTTATCGAAAATAAAGGTGGATAAGCTTCTCGAAAGAGAGATACCACTTATCGAAAATAAAAGTGGATAAGCTTCTCGAAAGAGAGATGCCACTTATCGAAAATAAAGGTAGATAAGCTTCTCGAAAGAGAGATGCCACGTATCAAAAATAAAGGTAGATAAGCTTCTCAAAAGAGAGATGCCACTTATCAAAAATAAAGGTGGATAAGCTTCTCGAAAGAGAGATGCCACTTATCGAAAATAAAGGTGGATAAGCTTCTCGAAAGAGAGATACCACTTATTGAAAATAAAGGTGGACAAGCTTCTCGAAAGAGATATGCCACTTATCGAAAATAAATGTGGATAAGCGTCTCGAAAGAGAGATGCCACTTATCAAAAATAAAGGTGGATAAGCTTCTCAAAAGAGAGATGCCACTTATCGAAAATTAAGGTGGATAAACTTCTCGAAAGAGATACGCCACTTATCGAAAATAAAGGTGGATAAGCTTCTCGAAAGAGAGATGCCACTTATCGAAAATAAAGGTGTATAAGCTTCTCGAAAGAGAGATGCCACTTATCGAAAATAAAGGTGGATAAGCTTCTCGAAAGAGAGATACCACTTATCGAAAATAAAGGTGGATAAGCTTCTCGAAAGAGAGATACCACTTATCGAAAATAAAAGTGGATAAGCTTCTCGAAAGAGAGATGCCACTTATCGAAAATAAAGGTAGATAAGCTTCTCGAAAGAGAGATGCCACGTATCAAAAATAAAGGTAGATAAGCTTCTCAAAAGAGAGATGCCACTTATCAAAAATAAAGGTGGATAAGCTTCTCGAAAGAGAGATGCCACTTATCGAAAATAAAGGTGGATAAACTTCTCAAAAGAGAGATGCCACTTATTAAAAATAAAGGTGGATAAGTTTCTCGAAAGAGAGATGCCACTTATCAAAAACAAAGGCTAATAAGCTTCTCGAAAGAGAGATGCCACTTATCGAAAATAAAGGTTTATAAGCTTCTCGAAAGAGAGATGCCACTTATCAAAAATAAAGGTGGATAAGCTTCTCAAAAGAGAGATACCACTTATCGAAAATAAAGGTGGATAAGTTTTTCGAAAGAGAGATTCCACTTATCAAAAATAAAAGTGGATAAGCTTCTCGAAAGAGAGATGCCACTTATCGAAAATAAAGGTAGATAAGATTCTCGAAAGAGAGATGCCACGTATCAAAAATAAAGGTAGATAAGCCTCTCAAAAGAGAGATGCCACTTATCAAAAATAAAGGTGGATAAGCTTCTCGAAAGAGAGATGCCACTTATCGAAAATAAAGGTGGATAAACTTCTAAAAAGAGAGATGCCTCTTATCAAAAATAAAGGTGGATAAGATTCTCGAAAGAGAGATGGCACTTATCGAAAATAAAGGTGGATAAACATCTCAAAAGAGAGATGCCACTTATCAAAAATAAAGGTGGATAAGTTTCTCGAAAGAGAGATGCCACTTATAGAAAATAAAGGCTAATAAGCTTCTCGAAAGAGAGATGCCACTTATTGAAAAGAAAGGTGCATAAGCTTCTCGAAAGAGAGATGCCACTTATCGAAAATAAAGATGGATAAGCTTCTCGAAAGTGAGATGCAACTTATCGAAAATAAAGGTGGAAAAGCTTTTCGAAAGAGAGATGCCACTTATCGAAAATAAAGGTGGATAAGCTTCTCGAAAGAGAGATCCCACTTATCAAAAATAAAGATGGATAAGTTTCTCGAAATAGAGATGCCATTTATTGAAAATAAAGGTGGATAAGCTTCTCGAAGAGAGATGCCGCTTATCGAAAATAAAGGTAGATAAGCTTCTCGAAAGTGAGATCCCACTTATCGAAAATAAAGGTAGATAAGCTTCTAGAAAGAGAGATGCCACTTATCGAAAATAAATGTGGATAAACTTCTCGAAAGAGAGATGCCACTTAACAAAAATAAAGTTGGATAAGCTTCTCGAAAGAGAGATTCCACTTATCAAAAATAAAGGTGGATAAGCTTCTCGAACGAGAGATGCCACTTATCGAAAATAAAGGTGGATAAACTTCTCGAAAGAGAGATGCCAGTTATCGAAAATAAATGTGGATAAGCTTCTCGAAAGAGATATGCCACTTATCGAAAATAAATATGGATAAGCTTCTCGAAAGAGAGATGCCACTTATCAATAATAAAGGTGCATAAGCTTCTCGAAATAGAGATGCCACTGATCGAAAATAAAGATGGATAAGCTTCTCGAAAGAGAGATGCCACTTATCGAAAATAAAGGTGTATAAGCTTCTCGAAAGAGAGATGCCACTTATCGAAAATAAAGGTGGATAAGCTTCTCGAAAGAGAGATACCACTTATCGAAAATAAAAGTGGATAAGCTTCTCGAAAGAGAGATGCCACTTATCGAAAATAAAGGTAGATAAGCTTCTCGAAAGAGAGATGCCACGTATCAAAAATAAAGGTAGATAAGCTTCTCAAAAGAGAGATGCCACTTATCAAAAATAAAGGTGGATAAGCTTCTCGAAAGAGAGATGCCACTTATCGAAAATAAAGGTGGATAAGCTTCTCGAAAGAGAGATACCACTTATCGAAAATAAAGGTGGACAAGCTTCTCGAAAGAGATATGCCACTTATCGAAAATAAATGTGGATAAGCGTCTCGAAAGAGAGATGCCACTTATCAAAAATAAAGGTGGATAAGCTTCTCAAAAGAGAGATGCCACTTATCGAAAATTAAGGTGGATAAACTTCTCGAAAGAGATACGCCACTTATCGAAAATAAAGGTGGATAAGCTTCTCGAAAGAGAGATGCCACTTATCGAAAATAAAGGTGTATAAGCTTCTCGAAAGAGAGATGCCACTTATCGAAAATAAAGGTGGATAAGCTTCTCGAAAGAGAGATACCACTTATCGAAAATAAAGGTGGATAAGCTTCTCGAAAGAGAGATACCACTTATCGAAAATAAAAGTGGATAAGCTTCTCGAAAGAGAGATGCCACTTATCGAAAATAAAGGTAGATAAGCTTCTCGAAAGAGAGATGCCACGTATCAAAAATAAAGGTAGATAAGCTTCTCAAAAGAGAGATGCCACTTATCAAAAATAAAGGTGGATAAGCTTCTCGAAAGAGAGATGCCACTTATCGAAAATAAAGGTGGATAAACTTCTCAAAAGAGAGATGCCACTTATTAAAAATAAAGGTGGATAAGTTTCTCGAAAGAGAGATGCCACTTATCAAAAACAAAGGCTAATAAGCTTCTCGAAAGAGAGATGCCACTTATCGAAAATAAAGGTGTATAAGCTTCTCGAAAGAGAGATGCCACTTATCAAAAATAAAGGTGGATAAGCTTCTCAAAAGAGAGATACCACTTATCGAAAATAAAGGTGGATAAGTTTTTCGAAAGAGAGATTCCACTTATCAAAAATAAAAGTGGATAAGCTTCTCGAAAGAGAGATGCCACTTATCGAAAATAAAGGTAGATAAGATTCTCGAAAGAGAGATGCCACGTATCAAAAATAAAGGTAGATAAGCCTCTCAAAAGAGAGATGCCACTTATCAAAAATAAAGGTGGATAAGCTTCTCGAAAGAGAGATGCCACTTATCGAAAATAAAGGTGGATAAACTTCTAAAAAGAGAGATGCCTCTTATCAAAAATAAAGGTGGATAAGATTCTCGAAAGAGAGATGGCACTTATCGAAAATAAAGGTGGATAAACATCTCAAAAGAGAGATGCCACTTATCAAAAATAAAGGTGGATAAGTTTCTCGAAAGAGAGATGCCACTTATAGAAAATAAAGGCTAATAAGCTTCTCGAAAGAGAGATGCCACTTATTGAAAAGAAAGGTGCATAAGCTTCTCGAAAGAGAGATGCCACTTATCGAAAATAAAGATGGATAAGCTTCTCGAAAGTGAGATGCAACTTATCGAAAATAAAGGTGGAAAAGCTTTTCGAAAGAGAGATGCCACTTATCAAAAATAAAGGTGGATAAGCTTCTCGAAAGAGAGATCCCACTTATCAAAAATAAAGATGGATAAGTTTCTCGAAATAGAGATGCCATTTATTGAAAATAAAGGTGGATAAGCTTCTCGAAGAGAGATGCCGCTTATCGAAAATAAAGGTAGATAAGCTTCTCGAAAGTGAGATCCCACTTATCGAAAATAAAGGTAGATAAGCTTCTAGAAAGAGAGATGCCACTTATCGAAAATAAATGTGGATAAACTTCTCGAAAGAGAGATGCCACTTAACAAAAATAAAGTTGGATAAGCTTCTCGAAAGAGAGATTCCACTTATCAAAAATAAAGGTGGATAAGCTTCTCGAACGAGAGATGCCACTTATCGAAAATAAAGGTGGATAAACTTCTCGAAAGAGAGATGCCAGTTATCGAAAATAAATGTGGATAAGCTTCTCGAAAGAGATATGCCACTTATCGAAAATAAATATGGATAAGCTTCTCGAAAGAGAGATGCCACTTATCAATAATAAAGGTGCATAAGCTTCTCGAAATAGAGATGCCACTGATCGAAAATAAAGATGGATAAGCTTCTCGAAAGAGAGATGCCACTTATCAAAAATAAAGGTGGATAAGCTTCTCGAAAGAGAGATGCCACTTATCGAAAATAAAGGTGGATAAGCTTCTCGAAAGAGAGATGCCACTTATCGAAAATAAAGGTGGATAAGCTCCTCGAAAGAGATATGCCACTTATCGAACGTAAAGGTAGATAAGCTTCTCAAAAGAGAGATGCCACTTATCAAAAATAAAGGTGGATAAGCTTCTCGAAAGAGAGATGCCACTTATCGAAAATAAAGGTGGATAAGTTTCTCGAAAGAGAGATCCCACTTATCGAAAATAAAGGTGGATAAGCTTCTCAAAAGAGAGATGCCACTTATCAAAAATAAAGGTGGATAAGCTTCTCGAAAGAGAGATGCCACTTATCGAAAATAAAGGTGGATAAGCTTCTCGAAAGAGAGATGCCACTTATCGAAAATAAAGGTGGATAAGCTTCTCGAAAGAGAGATGCCACTAATCGAAAATAAAGGTGGATATGCTTCCCGAAAGAGAGATGCCACTTAATAAAAATAAAGAGAGATGCCACTTATCGAAAATAAATGTGGATAAACTTCTCGAAAGAGAGATTACACTTAACAAAAATAAAGGTGGATAAGCTTCTCGAAAGAGAGATGCCACTTATCAAAAATAAAGGTGGATACGCTTCTCGAAAGAGAGATGCCACTTATCGAAAATAAAGGTGGATAAGTTTCTCAAAAGGGAGATGCCACTTATCGAAAATAAAGGTGGATAAGTTTCTCGAAAGAGAGATGCCACTTATCGAAAATAAAGGCGGATAAGCTTCTCGAAAGAGAGATGCCACTTATCGAAAATAAAGGTGGATAAGCTCTTCGAAAGAGAGATGCCACTTATCAATAATAAAGGTGGATAAGCTTCTCGAAAGAGAGATGCCACCTATCAAAAATAAAGGTGGATAAGCTTCTCGAAAGAGACATGCCACTTATTGAAAATAAAGGTGGATAAGCTTCTCGAAAGAGAGATGCCCCGTATCAAAAATAAAGGTAGATAAGCTTCTCAAAAGAGAGATGCCACTTATCGAAAATAAAGGTGGACAAGCTTCTTGAAAGAGAGATGCCACTTATCGAAAATAAAGGTGGATAAGTTTCTCAAAAGAGAGATGCCACTTATCGAACGTAAAGGTAGATAAGCTTCTCAAAAGAGAGATGCCACTTATCAAAAATAAAGGTGGATAAGCTTCTCGAAAGAGAGATGCCACTTATCGAAAATAAAGGTGGATAAGCTTCTCGAAAGAGAGATGCCACTTATCGAAAATAAAGGTGGATAAGCTTCTCGAAATAGGGATTCCACTTATCGAAAATAAAGGTGGATAAGCTTCTCGAAAGAGAGATGCCACTTATCGAAAAAAAAGGTGGATAAGCTTCTCGAAAGAGAGATCCCACTTATCGAAATTAAAGGTGGATAAGCTTCTCGAAAGAGAGATGCCACTTATCGAAAATAAAGGTGGATAAGCTTCTCGAAAGAGAGATGCCACTAATCGAAAATAAAGGTGGATAAGCTTCTCGAAAGAGAGATGCCACTTATCGAAAATAAAGGTGGATAAGCTTCTCGAAAGAGAGATACCACTTATCGAAAATAAAGGTGGACAAGCTTCTCGAAAGAGAGATGCCACTTATCGAAAATAAATGTGGATAAGCGTCTCAAAAGAGAGATGCCACTTATCAAAAATAAAGGTGGATAAGCTTCTCAAAAGAGAGATGCCACTTATCGAAAATTAAGGTGGATAAACTTCTCGAAAGAGATACGCCACTTATCGAAAATAAAGGTGGATAAGCTTCTCGAAAGAGAGATGCCACTTATCGAAAATAAAGGTGTATAAGCTTCTCGAAAGAGAGATGCCACTTATCGAAAATAAAGGTGGATAAGCTTCTCGAAAGAGAGATACCACTTATCGAAAATAAAAGTGGATAAGCTTCTCGAAAGAGAGATGCCACTTATCGAAAATAAAGGTAGATAAGCTTCTCGAAAGAGAGATGCCACGTATCAAAAATAAAGGTAGATAAGCTTCTCAAAAGAGAGATGCCACTTATCAAAAATAAAGGTGGATAAGCTTCTCGAAAGAGAGATGCCACTTATCGAAAATAAAGGTGGATAAACTTCTCAAAAGAGAGATGCCACTTATTAAAAATAAAGGTGGATAAGTTTCTCGAAAGAGAGATGCCACTTATCGAAAATAAAGGCTAATAAGCTTCTCGAAAGAGAGATGCCACTTATCGAAAATAAAGGTGGATAAGCTCCTCCAAAGAGAGATGCCACTTATCAATAATAAAGGTGGATAAGCTTTTCGAAAGAGAGATACCACTTATCGAAAATAAAGGTGGACAAGCTTCTCGAAAGAGAGATGCCACTTATCCAAAATAAATGTGGATAAGCTTCTCGAAAGAGAGATGCCACTTATCAAAAATAAAGGTGGATAAGCTTCTCAAAAGAGAGATGCCACTTATCGAAAATTAAGGTGGATAAACTTCTCGAAAGAGAGACGCCACTTATCGAAAATAAAGGTGGATAAGCTTCTCGAAAGAGAGATGCCACTTATCGAAAATAAAGGTGGATAAGCTTCTCGAAAGAGAGATCCCACTTATCGAAATTAAAGGTGGATAAGCTTCTCGAAAGAGAGATGCCACTTATCGAAAATAAAGGTGGATAAGCTTCTCGAAAGAGAGATGCCACTAATCGAAAATAAAGGTGGATAAGCTTCTCGAAAGAGAGATGCCACTTATCGAAAATAAAGGTGGATAAGCTTCTCGAAAGAGAGATACCACTTATCGAAAATAAAGGTGGACAAGCTTCTCGAAAGAGAGATGCCACTTATCGAAAATAAATGTGGATAAGCGTCTCAAAAGAGAGATGCCACTTATCAAAAATAAAGGTGGATAAGCTTCTCAAAAGAGAGATGCCACTTATCGAAAATTAAGGTGGATAAACTTCTCGAAAGAGATACGCCACTTATCGAAAATAAAGGTGGATAAGCTTCTCGAAAGAGAGATGCCACTTATCGAAAATAAAGGTGTATAAGCTTCTCGAAAGAGAGATGCCACTTATCGAAAATAAAGGTGGATAAGCTTCTCAAAAGAGAGATACCACTTATCGAAAATAAAAGTGGATAAGCTTCTCGAAAGAGAGATGCCACTTATCGAAAATAAAGGTAGATAAGCTTCTCGAAAGAGAGATGCCACGTATCAAAAATAAAGGTAGATAAGCTTCTCAAAAGAGAGATGCCACTTATCAAAAATAAAGGTGGATAAGCTTCTCGAAAGAGAGATGCCACTTATCGAAAATAAAGGTGGATAAACTTCTCAAAAGAGAGATGCCACTTATTAAAAATAAAGGTGGATAAGTTTCTCGAAAGAGAGATGCCACTTATCGAAAATAAAGGCTAATAAGCTTCTCGAAAGAGAGATGCCACTTATCGAAAATAAAGGTGGATAAGCTCCTCCAAAGAGAGATGCCACTTATCAATAATAAAGGTGGATAAGCTTTTCGAAAGAGAGATACCACTTATCGAAAATAAAGGTGGACAAGCTTCTCGAAAGAGAGATGCCACTTATCCAAAATAAATGTGGATAAGCTTCTCGAAAGAGAGATGCCACTTATCAAAAATAAAGGTGGATAAGCTTCGCAAAAGAGAGATGCCACTTATCGAAAATTAAGGTGGATAAACTTCTCGAAAGAGAGACGCCACTTATCGAAAATAAAGGTGGATAAGCTTCTCGAAAGAGAGATGCCACTTATCGAAAATAAAGGTGTATAAGCTTCTCGAAAGAGAGATGCCACTTATCGAAAATAAAGGTGGATAAGCTTCTCGAAAGAGAGATACCACTTATCGAAAATAAAGGTGGATAAGCTTCTCGAAAGAGACATTCCACTTATCGAAAATAAAAGTGGATAAGCTTCTCGAAAGAGAGATGCCACTTATCGAAAATAAAGGTAGATAAGATTCTCGAAAGAGAGATGCCACGTATCAAAAATAAAGGTAGATAAGCTTCTCAAAAGAGAGATGCCACTTATCAAAAATAAAGGTGGATAAGCTTCTCGAAAGAGAGATGCCACTTATCGAAAATAAAGGTGGATAAACTTCTAAAAAGAGAGATGCCACTTATCAAAAATAAAGGTGGATAAGCTTCTCGAAAGAGAGATGGCACTTATCGAAAATAAAGGTGGATAAACATCTCAAAAGAGAGATGCCACTTATCAAAAATAAAGGTGGATAAGTTTCTCGAAAGAGAGATGCCACTTATCGAAAATAAAGGCTAATAAGCTTTTCGAAATAGAGATGCCACTTATTGAAAATAAAGGTGGATAAGCTCCTCCAAAGAGAGATGCCACTTATCAAAAATAAAGGTGGATAAGCTTCTCGAAAGAGAGATGCCACTTATCAAAAATAAAGGTGGATAAGCTTCTCGAAAGAGAGATGCCACTTATCGAAAATAAAGGTGGATAAGCTTCTCGAAAGAGAGATGCCACTAATCGAAAATAAAGGTGGATAAGCTTCTCGAAAGAGAGATGCCACTAATCGAAAATAAAGGTGGATATGCTTCCCGAAAGAGAGATGCCACTTAATAAAAATAAAGAGAGATGCCACTTATCGAAAATAAATGTGGATAAACTTCTCGAAAGAGAGATTACACTTAACAAAAATAAAGGTGGATAAGCTTCTCGAAAGAGAGATGCCACTTATCAAAAATAAAGGTGGATAAGCTTCTCGAAAGAGAGATGCCCCGTATCAAAAATAAAGGTAGATAAGCTTCTCAAAAGAGAGATGCCACTTATCGAAAATAAAGGTGGACAAGCTTCTTGAAAGAGAGATGCCACTTATCGAAAATAAAGGTGGATAAGTTTCTCAAAAGAGAGATGCCACTTATCGAACGTAAAGGTAGATAAGCTTCTCAAAAGAGAGATGCCACTTATCAAAAATAAAGGTGGATAAGCTTCTCGAAAGAGAGATGCCACTTATCGAAAATAAAGGTGGATAAGCTTCTCGAAAGAGAGATGCCACTTATCGAAAATAAAGGTGGATAAGCTTCTCGAAATAGGGATGCCACTTATCGAAAATAAAGGTGGATAAGCTTCTCGAAAGAGAGATGCCACTTATCGAAAAAAAAGGTGGATAAGCTTCTCGAAAGAGAGATCCCACTTATCGAAATTAAAGGTGGATAAGCTTCTCGAAAGAGAGATGCCACTTATCGAAAATAAAGGTGGATAAGCTTCTCGAAAGAGAGATGCCACTAATCGAAAATAAAGGTGGATAAGCTTCTCGAAAGAGAGATGCCACTTATCGAAAATAAAGGTGGATAAGCTTCTCGAAAGAGAGATACCACTTATCGAAAATAAAGGTGGACAAGCTTCTCGAAAGAGAGATGCCACTTATCGAAAATAAATGTGGATGAGCGTCTCAAAAGAGAGATGCCACTTATCAAAAATAAAGGTGGATAAGCTTCTCAAAAGAGAGATGCCACTTATCGAAAATTAAGGTGGATAAACTTCTCGAAAGAGATATGCCACTTATCGAAAATAAAGGTGGATAAGCTTCTCGAAAGAGAGATGCCACTTATCGAAAATAAAGGTGTATAAGCTTCTCGAAAGAGAGATGCCACTTATCGAAAATAAAGGTGGATAAGCTTCTCGAAAGAGATACCACTTATCGAAAATAAAAGTGGATAAGCTTCTCGAAAGAGAGATGCCACTTATCGAAAATAAAGGTAGATAAGCTTCTCGAAAGAGAGATGCCACGTATCAAAAATAAAGGTAGATAAGCTTCTCAAAAGAGAGATGCCACTTATCAAAAATAAAGGTGGATAAGCTTCTCGAAAGAGAGATGCCACTTATCGAAAATAAAGGTGGATAAACTTTTCAAAAGAGAGATGCCACTTATTAAAAATAAAGGTGGATAAGTTTCTCGAAAGAGAGATGCCACTTATCGAAAATAAAGGCTAATAAGCTTCTCGAAAGAGAGATGCCACTTATCGAAAATAAAGGTGGATAAGCTCCTCCAAAGAGAGATGCCACTTATCAATAATAAAGGTGGATAAGCTTTTCGAAAGAGAGATACCACTTATCGAAAATAAAGGTGGACAAGCTTCTCGAAAGAGAGATGCCACTTATCCAAAATAAATGTGGATAAGCTTCTCGAAAGAGAGATGCCACTTATCAAAAATAAAGGTGGATAAGCTTCTCAAAAGAGAGATGCCACTTATCGAAAATTAAGGTGGATAAACTTCTCGAAAGAGATACGCCACTTATCGAAAATAAAGGTGGATAAGCTTCTCGAAAGAGAGATGCCACTTATCGAAAATAAAGGTGTATAAGCTTCTCGAATGAGAGATGCCACTTATCGAAAATAAAGGTGGATAAGCTTCTCGAAAGAGAGATACCACTTATCGAAAATAAAGGTGGATAAGCTTCTCGAAAGAGACATTCCACTTATCGAAAATAAAAGTGGATAAGCTTCTCGAAAGAGAGATGCCACTTATCGAAAATAAAGGTAGATAAGATTCTCGAAAGAGAGATGCCACGTATCAAAAATAAAGGTAGATTAGCTTCTCAAAAGAGAGATGCCACTTATCAAAAATAAAGGTGGATAAGCTTCTCGAAAGAGAGATGCCACTTATCGAAAATAAAGGTGGATAAACTTCTAAAAAGAGAGATGCCACTTATCAAAAATAAAGGTGGATAAGCTTCTCGAAAGAGAGATGGCACTTATCGAAAATAAAGGTGGATAAACATCTCAAAAGAGAGATGCCACTTATCAAAAATAAAGGTGGATAAGTTTCTCGAAAGAGAGATGCCACTTATCGAAAATAAAGGCTAATAAGCTTTTCGAAAGAGAGATGCCACTTATTGAAAATAAAGGTGGATAAGCTCCTCCAAAGAGAGATGCCACTTATCAATAATAAAGGTGGATAAGCTTCTCGAAAGAGAGATACCACTTATCGAAAATAAAAGTGGATAAGCTTCTCGAAAGAGAGATGCCACTTATCGAAAATAAAGGTAGATAAGCTTCTCGAAAGAGAGATGCCACGTATCAAAAATAAAGGTAGATAAGCTTCTCAAAAGAGAGATGCCACTTATCAAAAATAAAGGTGGATAAGCTTCTCGAAAGAGAGATGCCACTTATCGAAAATAAAGGTGGATAAACTTCTCAAAAGAGAGATGCCACTTATTAAAAATAAAGGTGGATAAGTTTCTCGAAAGAGAGATGCCACTTATCGAAAATAAAGGCTAATAAGCTTCTCGAAAGAGAGATGCCACTTATCGAAAATAAAGGTGGAAAAGCTTCTCGAAAGAGAGATGCCACTTATCGAAAATAAAGATATATAAGTTTCTCGAAATAGAGATGCCATTTATCGAAAATAAAGGTGGATAAGCTTCTCGAAGAGAGATGCCACTTATCGAAAATAAAGGTGGATAAGCTTCTCGAAAGAGAGATGCCACTTATCGAAAATAAAGGTGGATAAGCTTCTCGAAAGAGAGATACCACTTATCGAAAATAAAGGTGGATAAGCTTCTCGAAAGAGAGATGCCACTTATCGAAAATAAAGGTGGATAAGCTTCTCGAAAGAGAGATGCCACTTATCGAAAATAAAGGTGGATAAGCTTCTCGAAAGAGAGATGCCACTTATCGAAAAAAAAGGTGGATAAGCGTCTCGAAAGAGAGATGCCACTTATCAAAAATAAAGGTGGATAAGCTTCTCAAAAGAGAGATGCCACTTATCGAAAATTAAGGTGGATAAACTTCTCGAAAGAGATACGCCACTTATCGAAAATAAAGGTGGATAAGCTTCTCGAAAGAGAGATGCCACTTATCGAAAATAAAGGTGTATAAGCTTCTCGAAAGAGAGATGCCACTTATCGAAAATAAAGGTGGATAAGCTTCTCGAAAGAGAGATACCACTTATCGAAAATAAAGGTGGATAAGCTTCTCGAAAGAGAGATACCACTTATCGAAAATAAAAGTGGATAAGCTTCTCGAAAGAGAGATGCCACTTATCGAAAATAAAGGTAGATAAGCTTCTCGAAAGAGAGATGCCACGTATCAAAAATAAAGGTAGATAAGCTTCTCAAAAGAGAGATGCCACTTATCAAAAACAAAGGTGGATAAGCTTCTCGAAAGAGAGATGCCACTTATCGAAAATAAAGGTGGATAAACTTCTCAAAAGAGAGATGCCACTTATTAAAAATAAAGGTGGATAAGTTTCTCGAAAGAGAGATGCCACTTATCAAAAACAAAGGCTAATAAGCTTCTCGAAAGAGAGATGCCACTTATCGAAAATAAAGGTGTATAAGCTTCTCGAAAGAGAGATGCCACTTATCAAAAATAAAGGTGGATAAGCTTCTCAAAAGAGAGATACCACTTATCGAAAATAAAGGTGGATAAGTTTCTCGAAAGAGAGATTCCACTTATCGAAAATAAAAGTGGATAAGCTTCTCGAAAGAGAGATGCCACTTATCAAAAATAAAGATGGATAAGTTTCTCGAAATAGAGATGCCATTTATTGAAAATAAAGGTGGATAAGCTTCTCGAAGAGAGATGCCGCTTATCGAAAATAAAGGTAGATAAGCTTCTCGAAAGTGAGATCCCACTTATCGAAAATAAAGTTAGATAAGCTTCTAGAAAGAGAGATGCCACTTATCGAAAATAAATGTGGATAAACTTCTCGAAAGAGAGATGCCACTTAACAAAAATAAAGTTGGATAAGCTTCTCGAAAGAGAGATTCCACTTATCAAAAATAAAGGTGGATAAGCTTCTCGAACGAGAGATGCCACTTATCGAAAATAAAGGTGGATAAACTTCTCGAAAGAGAGATGCCAGTTATCGAAAATAAATGTGGATAAGCTTCTCTAAAGAGATATGCCACTTATCGAAAATAAATATGGATAAGCTTCTCGAAAGAGAGATGCCACTTATCAATAATAAAGGTGCATAAGCTTCTCGAAATAGAGATGCCACTGATCGAAAATAAAGATGGATAAGCTTCTCGAAAGAGAGATGCCACTTATCAAAAATAAAGGTGGATAAGCTTCTCGAAAGAGAGATGCCACTTATCGAAAATAAAGGTGGATAAGCTTCTCGAAAGAGAGATGCCACTTATCGAAAATAAAGGTGGATAAGCTCCTCGAAAGAGATATGCCACTTATCGAACGTAAAGGTAGATAAGCTTCTCAAAAGAGAGATGCCAGTTATCAAAAATAAAGGTGGATAAGCTTCTCGAAAGAGAGATGCCACTTATCGAAAATAAAGGTGGATAAGTTTCTCGAAAGAGAGATCCCACTTATCGAAAATAAAGGTGGATAAGCTTCTCGAAAGAGAGATGCCACTTATCAAAAATAAAGGTGGATAAGCTTCTCGAAAGAGAGATGCCACTTATCGAAAATAAAGGTGGATAAGCTTCTCGAAAGAGAGATGCCACTTATCGAAAATAAAGGTGGATAAGCTTCTCGAAAGAGAGATGCCACTAATCGAAAATAAAGGTGGATATGCTTCCCGAAAGAGAGATGCCACTTAATAAAAATAAAGAGAGATGCCACTTATCGAAAATAAATGTGGATAAACTTCTCGAAAGAGAGATTACACTTAACAAAAATAAAGGTGGATAAGCTTCTCGAAAGAAAGATATCACTTATCAAAAATAAAGGTGGATAAGCTTCTCGAAAGAGAGATGCCACTTATCGAAAATAAAGGTGGATAAGTTTCTCAAAAGGGAGATGCCACTTATCGAAAATAAAGGTGGATAAGTTTCTCGAAATAGAGATGCCACTTATCGAAAATAAAGGCGGATAAGCTTCTCGAAAGAGAGATGCCACTTATCGAAAATAAAGGTGGATAAGCTCTTCGAAAGAGAGATGCCACTTATCAATAATAAAGGTGGATAAGCTTCTCGAAAGAGAGATGCCACCTATCAAAAATAAAGGTGGATAAGCTTCTCGAAAGAGACATGCCACTTATTGAAAATAAAGGTGGATAAGCTTCTCGAAAGAGAGATGCCCCGTATCAAAAATAAAGGTAGATAAGCTTCTCAAAAGAGAGATGCCACTTATCGAAAGTAAAGGTGGACAAGCTTCTTGAAAGAGAGATGCCACTTATCGAAAATAAAGGTGGATAAGTTTCTCAAAAGAGAGATGCCACTTATCGAACGTAAAGGTAGATAAGCTTCTCAAAAGAGAGATGCCACTTATCAAAAATAAAGGTGGATAAGCTTCTCGAAAGAGAGATGCCACTTATCGAAAATAAAGGTGGATAAGCTTCTCGAAATAGAGATGCCACTTATCGAAAATAAAGGTGGATAAGCTTCTCGAAATATGGATGCCACTTATCGAAAATAAAGGTGGATAAGCTTCTCGAAAGAGAGACGCCACTTATCGAAAATAAAGGTGGATAAGCTTCTCGAAAGAGAGATCCCACTTATCGAAAATAAAGGTGGATAAGCTTCTCGAAAGAGAGATGCCACTTATCAAAAATAAAGGTGGATAAGCTTCTCGAAAGAGAGATGCAACTTATCGAAAATAAAGGTGGAAAAGCTTCTCGAAAGAGAGATGCCACTTATCGAAAATAAAGATGGATAAGTTTCTCGAAATAGAGATGCCATTTATCGAAAATAAAGGTGGATAAGCTTCTCGAAGAGAGATGCCGCTTATCGAAAATAAAGGTGGATAAGTTTCTCAAAAGAGAGATGCCACTTATCGAACGTAAAGGTAGATAAGCTTCTCAAAAGAGAGATGCCACTTATCAAAAATAAAGGTGGATAAGCTTCTCGAAAGAGAGATGCCACTTGTCGAAAATAAAGGTGGATAAGTTTCTCAAAAGAGAGATGCCACTTATCGAACGTAAAGGTAGATAAGCTTCTCAAAAGAGAGATGCCACTTATCAAAAATAAAGGTGGATAAGCTTCTCGAAAGAGAGATGCCACTTATCGAAAATAAAGGTGGATAAGCTTCTCGAAATAGAGATGCCACTTATCGAAAATAAAGGTGGATAAGCTTCTCGAAATAGGGATGCCACTTGTAACACCCCACTTCCCAAAACAAATAAAATATGAATAACATAATAAAAATCAGAGTTTCCTTCCCAAGTGGGATATCACATAAAAATCACGTTTCCTTATAAAAAAGGTTTTTCTCCAAATACAGCGGAATATTTAAATAATACAATTAAATAAAAATTTTGATACGTTCGCAGGAAAAAAATAGGAGTTCAACATGAAACAATAAAAATGCCCAAGTCCCGTGCTACGTATCAGAGCATCCTAGACTCGACAGTCACACCAATATCCAAGCTAGCTAAGCACCTGGATTATCTGTACTTCCGAAGAAGCACAGACCACAACAACAACAAGGGGTGAGAAATCATGATCAAAAATATAATGGTAATGTAATACATGTAATAAGGCAGTAAAACACACCAACACATCAATTATTCACCCCAACAACACCATATAACGAACCTACTGTTCAAATTACAATATAACATATTATAATGCAATTATGCAACTCAACACCATGCATGCGGTACCGACTCATTGGTTCATTCAATCGAACCTGGATAGATCACTTACGCTCCTCCTGAGACATGATCTATCCCCCACCATTCTCCACAAAGGAGTACGGATGAATCACTTACGCTCCTCCTGAGACATGATTCATCCCACCAAAACACCATGATATGCAAGACACCAATGCATAATTATTATATTCTGGCACGCTAAGTGCACACGATCCTCCTGATCATATCATCATACAACAATGCATATGTATAGATATATTACACCAACACCATATAAATCAATCAGATAGTAAACGAATTCATACTATCACACCGGATATAACTACGTCCCCCCCCCCCCCCCCCCCACTCGGGGATACACGATCCTACTGATCACTACACACATATACATTACTAATTGCTCACCAACAATATTAAGGGAAACGCGTACTATCCCCGAGTACACAAGTTATATCCCATACTCATCATTTTCACACTACAGCAAGGCTAGAAGGATCACACGAGACCAATTCAGACATCTCACCAAAAGTCTCTGAGGTTACTCAGAACCTCCCTAAACCAACACCTCAGCCTATACACCAAAATCAATAATTCATCAACATCAATCCACAATCACAAACATGCCAATAGATATTATACTTACCAATTATCCTATAATTTCTACTCTAGAACCGACATTACGGTACATTACCGACATTTCAGAGTCACTCTGAATCTCACCAAGGTCCTAACCATAGTCATTAACGACACTATAGGGAAACAACACATAACTTTTCCCAAAGCTATAATCACGGTCATTGCCAACACTACGGTAACAACACATAATCTCATCAGCTTTATATTCCTAGTTACTATCAACACTACAATAACATCAACAATCCAACAAAATGGATCAATACTACAGTAACATCATCACCATATATATATATACCCCAAAATGCATCATCAGCATTCATCAATCCCCCAACATCAACAATAATCATAGCATGCCAATATAAAACTTTATATAACGATAAATTCCTACGGGGTTAAGGAATCCCCTCTACCCTATACATGTATAAACCATTCCCAATCAAATTTCTCCCCCCTTACCTTGACAATTGGTCGATCGATAGAATTCCTCCTAGAATTGGTCTCTTGGCCTTCTTCTTCCTCTTCCGTTCTTCGTTCCCTTTTTCCTTCGTTCTTTTTCACTTTCCTCGTTCTTTCCTCTTCTCTCTTTCTATCGCTCTTTTTTCTCAATTTTCTAAAATGTATCGTAACTCTCCTAACCCCTCATATTCTATTTCCCTTTTTAATTATTCTAATCCCAATAATAATAACTAATAAAATAATATAATATTAATAATCTTAATAATAATAATAATACTAATATAATCTTACTAATATTAATAATACCACATATTAATAATAATAATAATAATAATAATAATAATAATATTAATAATTCTAATAATAATAATAATGATAATAATAATAATAATCTTAATAATAATAATACTATTAATAATAACAATAATAATAATATTATTATCTCTCCAATAATCATAATAATACTTTTAATAATAATAATAATAATAACACTAATAATAATAATAATAGTAATAATAATAATAATAATAATACTATTATTATTATCACACCAATAATAATAATAATATTAATAAAAATAATATAATAATAATATAATAATACTAATATTATTATTTCACCAAAATAATAATAATATTAATAATAGTAACAAATATAATAAATATAATAATAATAATAACACCCCCACCAATGTTACTATTATTTTTATATTACTATATTTCACACCAAAATATCACCAATAGTCCTCCCACATTAGGGACACCCACCAAACATCATCAAATACACCCCCACCAAAGGGCACACCAACATATAATTTTTAAAATAATAATAAAGTGACTAAATAATTAAAATGGGTGTTACACCACTTATCGAAAATAAAGGTGGATAAGCTTCTCGAAAGAGAGATGCCACTTATCGAAAATAAAGGTGGATAAGCTTCTCGAAAGAGAGATGCCACTTATCGAAAATAAAGGTGGATAAGCTTCTCGAAAGAGAGATGCAACTTATCGAAAATAAAGGTGGAAAAGCTTCTCGAAAGAGAGATGCCACTTATCGAAAATAAAGGTGGATAAGCTTCTCGAAGAGAGATGCCGCTTATCGAAAATAAAGGTAGATAAGCTTCTCGAAAGTGAGATCCCACTTATCAAAAATTAAGGTAGATAAGCTTCTAGAAAGAGAGATGCCACTTATCGAAAATAAATGTGGATAAACTTCTCGAAAGAGAGATGCCACTTAACAAAAATAAAGTTGGATAAGCTTCTCGAAAGAGAGATGCCACTTATCAAAAATAAAGGTGGATAAGCTTCTCGAAAGAGAGATGCCACTTATCGAAAATAAAGGTGGATAAACTTCTCGAAAGAGAGATGCCAGTTATCGAAAATAAATGTGGATAAGCTTCTCGAAAGAGATATGCCACTTATCGAAAATAAATATGGATAAGCTTCTCGAAAGAGAGATGCCACTTATCAATAATAAAGGTGCATAAGCTTCTCGAAAGAGAGATGCCACTGATCGAAAATAAAGATGGATAAGCTTCTCGAAAGAGAGATGCCACTTATCAAAAATAAAGGTGGATAAGCTTCTCGAAAGAGAGATGCCACTTATCGAAAATAAAGGTGGATAAGCTCCTCGAAAGGGGGATGCCACTTATCGAACGTAAAGGTAGATAAGCTTCTCAAAGGAGAGATGCCACTTATCAAAAATAAAGGTGGATAAGCTTCTCGAAAGAGAGATGCAACTTATCGAAAATAAAGGTGGATAAGTTTCTCGAAAGAGAGATGCCACTTATCGAAAATAAAGGTGGATAAGCTTCTCGAAAGAGAGATGCCACTTATCGAAAATAAAGGTGGATAAGCTTCTCGAAAGAGAGATGCCACTTATCAAAAATAAAGGTGGATAAGCTTCTCAAAAGTGAGATCCCACTTATCGAAAATAAAGGTGGATAAGCTTCTCGAAAGAGAGATGCCACTTATCAAAAATAAAGGTGGATAAGCTTCTCGAAAGAGAGATGCCACTTATCGAAAATAAAGGTGGATAAGCTTCTCGAAAGAGAGATGCCACTTATCGAAAATAAAGGTGGATAAGCTTCTCGAAAGTGAGATGCCACTAATCGAAAATAAAGGTGGATATGCTTCCCGAAAGAGAGATGCCACTTAATAAAAATAAAGAGAGATGCCACTTATCGAAAATAAATGTGGATAAACTTCTCGAAAGAGAGATTACACTTAACAAAAATAAAGGTGGATAAGCTTCTCGAAAGAGAGATGCCACTTATCAAAAATAAAGGTGGATAAGCTTCTCGAAAGAGAGATGCCACTTATCGAAAATAAAGGTGGATAAGTTTCTCAAAAGGGAGATGCCACTTATCGAAAATAAAGGTGGATAAGTTTCTCGAAAGAGAGATGCCACTTATCGAAAATAAAGGCGGATAAGCTTCTCGAAAGAGAGATGCCACTTATCGAAAATAAAGGTGGATAAGCTCTTCGAAAGAGAGATGCCACTTATCAATAATAAAGGTGGATAAGCTTCTCGAAAGAGAGATGCCACCTATCAAAAATAAAGGTGGATAAGCTTCTCAAAAGAGACATGCCACTTATTGAAAATAAAGGTGGATAAGCTTCTCGAAAGAGAGATGCCCCATATCAAAAATAAAGGTAGATATGAATCTCAAAAGAGAGATGCCACTTATCGAAAATAAAGGTGGACAAGCTTCTCGAAAGAGAGATGCCACTTATCGAAAATAAAGGTGGATAAGTTTCTCAAAAGAGAGATGCCACTTATCGAACGTAAAGGTAGATAAGCTTCTCAAAAGAGAGATGCCACTTATCAAAAATAAAGGTGGATAAGCTTCTCGAAAGAGAGATGCAACTTATCGAAAATAAAGGTGGAAAAGCTTCTCGAAAGAGAGATGCCACTTATCGAAAATAAAGGTGGATAAGCTTCTCGAAGAGAGATGCCGCTTATCGAAAATAAAGGTAGATAAGCTTCTCGAAAGTGAGATCCCACTTATCAAAAATTAAGGTAGATAAGCTTCTAGAAAGAGAGATGCCACTTATCGAAAATAAATGTGGATAAACTTCTCGAAAGAGAGATGCCACTTAACAAAAATAAAGTTGGATAAGCTTCTCGAAAGAGAGATGCCACTTATCAAAAATAAAGGTGGATAAGCTTCTCGAAAGAGAGATGCCACTTATCGAAAATAAAGGTGGATAAACTTCTCGAAAGAGAGATGCCAGTTATCGAAAATAAATGTGGATAAGCTTCTCGAAAGAGATATGCCACTTATCGAAAATAAATATGGATAAGCTTCTCGAAAGAGAGATGCCACTTATCAATAATAAAGGTGCATAAGCTTCTCGAAAGAGAGATGCCACTGATCGAAAATAAAGATGGATAAGCTTCTCGAAAGAGAGATGCCACTTATCAAAAATAAAGGTGGATAAGCTTCTCGAAAGAGAGATGCCACTTATCGAAAATAAAGGTGGATAAGCTCCTCGAAAGGGGGATGCCACTTATCGAACGTAAAGGTAGATAAGCTTCTCAAAGGAGAGATGCCACTTATCAAAAATAAAGGTGGATAAGCTTCTCGAAAGAGAGATGCAACTTATCGAAAATAAAGGTGGATAAGTTTCTCGAAAGAGAGATGCCACTTATCGAAAATAAAGGTGGATAAGCTTCTCGAAAGAGAGATGCCACTTATCGAAAATAAAGGTGGATAAGCTTCTCGAAAGAGAGATGCCACTTATCAAAAATAAAGGTGGATAAGCTTCTCAAAAGTGAGATCCCACTTATCGAAAATAAAGGTGGATAAGCTTCTCGAAAGAGAGATGCCACTTATCAAAAATAAAGGTGGATAAGCTTCTCGAAAGAGAGATGCCACTTATCGAAAATAAAGGTGGATAAGCTTCTCGAAAGAGAGATGCCACTTATCGAAAATAAAGGTGGATAAGCTTCTCGAAAGTGAGATGCCACTAATCGAAAATAAAGGTGGATATGCTTCCCGAAAGAGAGATGCCACTTAATAAAAATAAAGAGAGATGCCACTTATCGAAAATAAATGTGGATAAACTTCTCGAAAGAGAGATTACACTTAACAAAAATAAAGGTGGATAAGCTTCTCGAAAGAGAGATGCCACTTATCAAAAATAAAGGTGGATAAGCTTCTCGAAAGAGAGATGCCACTTATCGAAAATAAAGGTGGATAAGTTTCTCAAAAGGGAGATGCCACTTATCGAAAATAAAGGTGGATAAGTTTCTCGAAAGAGAGATGCCACTTATCGAAAATAAAGGCGGATAAGCTTCTCGAAAGAGAGATGCCACTTATCGAAAATAAAGGTGGATAAGCTCTTCGAAAGAGAGATGCCACTTATCAATAATAAAGGTGGATAAGCTTCTCGAAAGAGAGATGCCACCTATCAAAAATAAAGGTGGATAAGCTTCTCAAAAGAGACATGCCACTTATTGAAAATAAAGGTGGATAAGCTTCTCGAAAGAGAGATGCCCCATATCAAAAATAAAGGTAGATATGAATCTCAAAAGAGAGATGCCACTTATCGAAAATAAAGGTGGACAAGCTTCTCGAAAGAGAGATGCCACTTATCGAAAATAAAGGTGGATAAGTTTCTCAAAAGAGAGATGCCACTTATCGAACGTAAAGGTAGATAAGCTTCTCAAAAGAGAGATGCCACTTATCAAAAATAAAGGTGGATAAGCTTCTCGAATGAGAGATGCCACTTATCGAAAATAAAGGTGGATAAGCTTCTCGAAAGAGAGATGCCACTTATCGAAAATAAAGGTGGATAAGCTTCTCGAAATAGGGATGCCACTTATCGAAAATAAAGGTGGATAAGCTTCTCGAAAGAGAGATGCCACTTATCGAAAATAAAGGTGGATAAGCTTCTCGAAAGAGAGATACCACTTATCGAAAATAAAGGTGGATAAGCTTCTCGAAAGAGAGATGCCACTTATCGAAAATAAAGGTGGATAAGCTTCTCGAAAGAGAGATGCCACTTATCGAAAATAAAGGTGGATAAGCTTCTCGAAAGAGAGATGCCACTTATCGAAAATAAAGGTGGATAAGCTTCTCGAAAGAGAGATACCACTTATCGAAAATAAAGGTGGACAAGCTTCTCGAAAGAGAGATGCCACTTATCGAAAATAAATGTGGATAAGCGTCTCGAAAGAGAGATGCCACTTATCAAAAATAAAGGTGGATAAGCTTCTCAAAAGAGAGATGCCACTTATCGAAAATTAAGGTGGATAAACTTCTCGAAAGAGATACGCCACTTATCGAAAATAAAGGTGGATAAGCTTCTCGAAAGAGAGATGCCACTTATCGAAAATAAAGGTGTATAAGCTTCTCGAAAGAGAGATGCCACTTATCGAAAATAAAGGTGGATAAGCTTCTCGAAAGAGAGATACCACTTATCGAAAATAAAGGTGGATAAGCTTCTCGAAAGAGAGATACCACTTATCGAAAATAAAAGTGGATAAGCTTCTCGAAAGAGAGATGCCACTTATCGAAAATAAAGGTAGATAAGCTTCTCGAAAGAGAGATGCCACGTATCAAAAATAAAGGTAGATAAGCTTCTCAAAAGAGAGATGCCACTTATCAAAAATAAAGGTGGATAAGCTTCTCGAAAGAGAGATGCCACTTATCGAAAATAAAGGTGGATAAACTTCTCAAAAGAGAGATGCCACTTATTAAAAATAAAGGTGGATAAGTTTCTCGAAAGAGAGATGCCACTTATCAAAAACAAAGGCTAATAAGCTTCTCGAAAGAGAGATGCCACTTATCGAAAATAAAGGTGTATAAGCTTCTCGAAAGAGAGATGCCACTTATCAAAAATAAAGGTGGATAAGCTTCTCAAAAGAGAGATACCACTTATCGAAAATAAAGGTGGATAAGTTTCTCGAAAGAGAGATTCCACTTATCGAAAATAAAAGTGGATAAGCTTCTCGAAAGAGAGATGCCACTTATCGAAAATAAAGGTAAATAAGATTCTCGAAAGAGAGATGCCACGTATCAAAAATAAATATAGATAAGCCTCTCAAAAGAGAGATGCCACTTATCAAAAATAAAGGTGGATAAGCTTCTCGAAAGAGAGATGCCACTTATCGAAAATAAAGGTGGATAAACTTCTAAAAAGAGAGATGCCTCTTATCAAAAATAAAGGTGGATAAGATTCTCGAAAGAGAGATGGCACTTATCGAAAATAAAGGTGGATAAACATCTCAAAAGAGAGATGCCACTTATCAAAAATAAAGGTGGATAAGTTTATCGAAAGAGAGATGCCACTTATCGAAAATAAAGGCTAATAAGCTTCTCGAAAGAGAGATGCCACTTATTGAAAAGAAAGGTGCATAAGCTTCTCGAAAGAGAGATGCCACTTATCGAAAATAAAGATGGATAAGCTTCTCGAAAGAGAGATGCAACTTATCGAAAATAAAGGTGGAAAAGCTTTTCGAAAGAGAGATGCCACTTATCGAAAATAAAGGTGGATAAGCTTCTCGAAAGAGAGATGCCACTTATCAAAAATAAAGATGGATAAGTTTCTCGAAATAGAGATGCCATTTATTGAAAATAAAGGTGGATAAGCTTCTCGAAGAGAGATGCCGCTTATCGAAAATAAAGGTAGATAAGCTTCTCGAAAGTGAGATCCCACTTATCGAAAATAAAGGTAGATAAGCTTCTAGAAAGAGAGATGCCACTTATCGAAAATAAATGTGGATAAACTTCTCGAAAGAGAGATGCCACTTAACAAAAATAAAGTTGGATAAGCTTCTCGAAAGAGAGATTCCACTTATCAAAAATAAAGGTGGATAAGCTTCTCGAACGAGAGATGCCACTTATCGAAAATAAAGGTGGATAAACTTCTCGAAAGAGAGATGCCAGTTATCGAAAATAAATGTGGATAAGCTTCTCGAAATAGATATGCCACTTATCGAAAATAAATATGGATAAGCTTCTCGAAAGAGAGATGCCACTTATCAATAATAAAGGTGCATAAGCTTCTCTAAATAGAGATGCCACTGATCGAAAATAAAGATGGATAAGCTTCTCGAAAGAGAGATGCCACTTATCAAAAATAAAGGTGGATAAGCTTCTCGAAAGAGAGATGCCACTTATCGAAAATAAAGGTGGATAAGCTTCTCGAAAGAGAGATGCCACTTATTGAAAATAAAGGTGGATAAGCTCCTCGAAAGAGATATGCCACTTATCGAACGTAAAGGTAGATAAGCTTCTCAAAAGAGAGATGCCACTTATCAAAAATAAAGGTGGATAAGCTTCTCGAAAGAGAGATGCCACTTATCGAAAATAAAGGTGGATAAGTTTCTCGAAAGAGAGATCCCACTTATCGAAAATAAAGGTGGATAAGCTTCTCGAAAGAGAGATGCCACTTATCAAAAATAAAGGTGGATAAGCTTCTCGAAAGAGAGATGCCACTTATCGAAAATAAAGGTGGATAAGCTTCTCGAAAGAGAGATGCCACTTATCGAAAATAAAGGTGGATAAGCTTCTCGAAAGAGAGATGCCACTAATCGAAAATAAAGGTGGATATGCTTCCCGAAAGAGAGATGCCACTTAATAAAAATAAAGAGAGATGCCACTTATCGAAAATAAATGTGGATAAACTTCTCGAAAGAGAGATTACACTTAACAAAAATAAAGGTGGATAAGCTTCTCGAAAGAGAGATGCCACTTATCAAAAATAAAGGTGGATAAGCTTCTCGAAAGAGAGATGCCACTTATCGAAAATAAAGGTGGATAAGTTTCTCAAAAGGGAGATGCCACTTATCGAAAATAAAGGTGGACAAGCTTCTTGAAAGAGAGATGCCACTTATCGAAAATAAAGGTGGATAAGTTTCTCAAAAGAGAGATGCCACTTATCGAACGTAAAGGTCGATAAGCTTCTCAAAAGAGAGATGCCACTTATCAAAAATAAAGGTGGATAAGTGTCGCTACTGCGAAAATCGGCGCCGGCTGACCAGAAGAGTCGCCACCGTGCGTTATTTATCCCACGGGAGGGAAAGGAAACGCTCAGAGTAAACCTCGCACAACACGGGAAAGGTATGGTCGTCGCAACCAAAACCTGGATTCGGGAGTCGGTTACGCAAGGGGAAGGTATTAGCACCCCTCACGTCCGTCGTACTCGACGGGATCCACGCTTGTTTTCGGGTATGGATTGTTATTCTATCTACTCTACAGGTCTGGGGTTAAGAGAAAATAAAATGACTCGGCAAAGTATCGCACTTTATGCCTACGTATTCCCGTCTGGAACGAGAAATCAGAGTCAACGTAGTTCGCCTACCTACGGGAAAGGAGGGGAAGGTTGCTCGCTAGGATATCGCATCCTATGCCTACGTACTTTCATACAGCATGAAAGATCAGAGCAAACGTAGTTCGGGCCACGTACGACACAAGCTTGTCTTGGTTGATTTTATTCCTTCTGAAAAAGGTTTCTTGATTAGCAGTCCCGGCGGACAAAAATGACGTCTTGATGAGTTCACATTCTTTTACGAAAGAAGTGTCTTTTATTGTGTTTGAAATCTTTATGTGTTTTTCTGTTTGTTTTTGAGGAAGAAAGAGACAGAACTCTAACCTACGGTTGCGAAGGGAAACAAACTAACCTAATGTTATCATGCATGGGTTAAGACCTAGTGTCTATCATGCTCCTCTCTTGCGCAGAGAGAAACAGAGATCCTAAGGGAATAGGCAGAAACAGAAACAATATCAGATATATACAGTAAAACAGTAAAATGCATGGATGCAACAGCACAAGCGAGGCAAGGGAGTCCCACTCAACCTCGAACCTAGAAAACAATAGGCAAAAGTGAACAGGCTTCACTTTCAACCCAGCAGGGTAAACAGCAAACAATACAGTTCAGAAAACCAATCAATACATCAGCAAATGAAAAACAGCAAAAACATCCACAGCATCAGCAGCTCTGAATCAACATCTGGCTTCAAGTAATCTCTTATCAGCTACCTGCTTCAACAAGCATCAATCTCCATCTTCATGACCTTCAGGCAAGGAATTTGATCATCAGTCTTCTATCTGCAATGGCTTTTCTTCATGCTCAAACCTCCAGGATGAGGGATTAGTCACAAGAGTGAATTGGGTGCTAAGCAATCAGTTGACTACCAAAGGTGGTGAACAGACTGCTTCTAACACAAGGGACATTTTTCTCTCAAGAGTTCTATCTCTTAGACACTGTCACCAAGCCTTCCAAAGGAAGGGGGTGAGTGTCTTAGAGAGACTCTGAATCACAGAGAAGAATGGATGCAGACAAGGCAATCCATGTTTGAGAAACAAACTTTCTAATCTAGAGCTCTGCCTAGCTCCTAAACCCTAGTCTCCTCAGCATCTGCTAGCAAGAAACTCCTCTTCAACTCTGGAAGTTGATTTTCAACATCTGGATCTCCAATGGTCTTCATTTCCTCAAATCTCCAGCTTCCCAAGGCCCCAGACAAACCCAATACCCAAGCAAGCAAACAATAATCCCCAGAGGGCACACCACACCAGATAATCAGATATACACAGACAGTATTAATAGCAGTAGGGGAATCCTGACTTTTCTAAGGGGATCTAATAACTACCCATAGCCCCTATAGTCCCATAACTAATCTATTCAAACCCTAAGTCCTAAGGGAAGTGAAATCAAACTTCTTAAGTTGTCACCTAAAACCCTAGTTTTGTTCAAGATGTTCAAGCCTACATTAATCACCTAAAATCAATTTCTAAAAAATGGGAACTAAAATATTTCTACAAGTTCAATATCTAATCTAAACAATATAAAAAGAATGCACAAAAAATATTAAAGCATGTGATGGAACAAAAATTAGTAAAATTATGCATGAAATGAAGCTATTTAATATGACATTTATTTAAAAAATATGGAAAAAATATGAAATAAAAATAAAAATGCAATTTTATTTTCCTATAATATTCTAGACATCCTAAAGAAAATGATGTAAAAAGAATGAAGTGAAAATGATTTTTTATGAATTTGTTATGAATTTATGAAAATTGGTAAAAATTAAAGTGGAATTAAAAAATTAAATGAATTAAAATGAGGGAGGGGGGTTAGAATAGCAGGCGCGCGCAGTTCAAATCCAGATGGGCCAAGCAGACAGGGGTGTGAATAGCACAATAGTTAAGGCCCAGCAACACTCAGAAATGAAAGAAATAAAAGAAAACGCCAGGGGGTGAAAATAGCAACAAAAACACGTTCAAACTGACTTTGGGCTTGGCAGCTGGGGGTGGGGATAACAATATAATCTGAGGCCCGCCCGTTTCAATTAATGAAACGGTGCGTTTTGGCACCAACTCAATTTCCCTCCCAAAATCAGATTAAATGTGAGCCCTCGGATCACTCTATTAGTCAAAAGTCCAACGTGAAATGAAAGGCTCAGATTACGTCTTCTCCAATGGTTCTGAAACTTAGGGTTTCACCATGAATGCTTCCATGCACGAGCCAAACTTCCATCCCTCTGTTCTCCATCACCAGGCCATGAATCAACATGCTATAAACATGAAAAATATTCTAAATTCCTCCCTCTACAATCCTATGGCATCAGATTGCTTTGAAATCCACCACAACAACAAACCCGATCGAAGCAAAATCTGGTCACCATGAAATTACCCTGAGATGCACCATCACAATTCTTCATCTAACTTGCACTAATATAATCTACAACTAATGGTGATCATTCTGATCTATCAAGCTAACATTCTAATGCATTCTACTACAAGTTCTACCTCCTAACAGTTTATGGCACCTGCTAACAATGGTCTCTATTCAGCCTCAAATTCATCCTAACTACTCTACTAACCACCTAGATCATATCTAAACTAACAACAACATGCTAAACCAACTAGATCAAGCTGTGTGAATGAAAACATACCTGGTGCAAAAGCTTGAAGACAGCTATGGAAGATTGAGGATCTGAGGCTTCCAAGGCTTGGATCTTGATCAATTAACTCAATGCTCAATTCTGTATGCAATGCCTTGATGATTCTTGACCTGAATTGTGCTGTCCAATGGAAACTTCAATTTTGATGTTGATGAAGAAAGTGCTCGAAAATGGATTCTAACCACCAAATCTTTGCTTCAATTATGATCCAGGATGATGATTGAATAAGATTGAATTGATGTGGATGAAAATTGATAAAGGTTTTGTGAAATTGAAGTGAAATTGCAAGGAGAAAGAATGAGAAAGTTTGTGAAATTCTTAGTGAAAAATGAAGCCAACCCTTGATCAATGCACATTTCATGAATATATAGACCCCATATGAACATTCTAGATCCATCTTGCACATTCCCTTGCTTTCCAACTTTGATCCATTTTGGTTATGTTTCTTCAATTACAAGTAACCAAAGATAACTTTCTTTTTTCCTTCTAAACTCAAAAAAGTGTTTGAACCATTGTTCTTAGAATTGCTTTTCCATTCAAAATCATATATTGGAAGTCTCCATTTGGACTCATAAATCTCCCAAACCATTTTTCATTTTGAATTTCTTTGAATTATAAGCCATTTTAGTTCATATTTTGACCAATTATGCAACTTCATGTTATGAGCTTCTCCAACAATTTGTGACCTTCTTTCTAGACTTAAAATCCCATTTGGAGCAAGTTTGATGTTGTAAGCTTTTCCATTTGAGGTCTCCTTGTATGAGTTTTGGACATAGGTTAAAATGACCTGTAATTCACAAATGCCCAAAATACCCTTTACTTGCCAAGACCATAAGTTGAGTTCCACACATCATATGAAGGCATACTATACCATTCTAGAAAGCTAAGACAATGAGGAACAATTCTTATGTTGACCAAGAATTCATTAGAAATCTCCTTGAGGGGTAAAACTAGCTTGGAAGTCAAGTCACTTTCACAGACAAAAATTCAGATACCTCAGATGACCTGTAACTTGCAAGGACCATAACTTGAGTTCTATAAATCTCCTTGAGATCTTCCACCACTCAAATTAAAGGTCTTGATATCCTCTACAAGTTTCATGTTGTCCAAGAAGCCATTTGAAGCTAGCATTTTGACTTATCTTGCTTGGAAATTTGACCTAAACTAGGGGATTTTACAGAGAAACCCTAATTTAGTAACTCCTCTTCTCCTTGATTTCTCTTGAATTCTCCTTGGCATATCTCCATATCTTTATTCTCCATGTCAAATTATGAACCCCACATCTCTCCAATAGACTTGAATGCCCCTTAAATCAGTCAATTGACCTAGGGTTGACCTAGGGTTGACCCAGATGAAACCCTAGTTGACTGCCTTCAGCTATAGCTCTTGTGCTCTCATCAATGACTTGTCTCCTTCTCCAAATGGCTTTCTAAGTCTCTCATAATGTCTAGATACTCTCCATGCCTTCACCCCACAGCTCACAACCCTTTTGTTGACCCTCAGATACCCTCAGCTAGGAGATGGACTCAAGGCTTGATCTGCTGAACTCTTTGCTTTCAAATTCTTTCCTGATGACTTGAATGAGATGGAATTAGGGTAATAACCTCTTGATAGGCCTCTAGAGATGAAAATAATGATTGGTCCCCTGTTGAATGATTTGCTATGCTTATGCTATGCAGATGGTTAGTCTATGTACATGACTCTATATGCAAATGCTAATGATAATGAAACATAAACCAAGGAGTAATGTTGAGCAAATTTTAGGGTGCAACAGCTGCCCCTATTCAAGCGACTTGGACCCGATTGGGTGAAGAGCCCGGAGCCTTCAGACATTCGCGGTACGAGACGGTTGAATACTAGTGAAACCAGAAATTTGCCAACCGCAGAAATAAACTGCGCTCCTGCTTGGGGAACGACATTCATCAGCTGCATCTGACTGTTACAGCAACCCATTGATCTCGCGCGACCGTGTCGGGGATTGTCTTCATCGTTCTGAAGAGGATTCTGTCATAACAGATTGCTTGCTTGTCCACGTTAGGACTCTGTCTGTCGTCAATACGAAGAAATCTCAACTAGAACCTGTCCACGTTAGGACTCCATTTGCTGTTAACCCAGAAAAATCTCGGCAACTCCGCTGGGGATAATTCGTCTGCATTTCCATAAACTGAATCGTCCACGTTAGGAATAGCACTCTTCCACGTTAGGAGTACACCTGTCCACGTTAGGAATCATTTCTTCTGTATCTGTCCACGTTAGGACTAACCCTTGCGTCTTTCCACGTCAGGAAGCAATCCTCTTTCCGCGTAAGGAGAACTATATCAATCTGTCCACGTAAGGACTCCAATACCACTTGACATGTCCGCGTCAGGACTTCAATCTTTCCACGTAAGGAATTCAACTTTGGTTCTGAACCTGTCCACGTCAGGACTCAACTTTTCTTGAATCTGTCCACGTAAGGACCTCCATTTCTTCCACGTCAGGAATAATCTCTTTCTTTCCACGTCAGGAATCAATCGTGATATGTCCGCGTAAGGACTCAATCTCTCCACGTAAGGAATAAACTCATCTTTCCCCGTAAGGAAACCACTTTTCTTCCACGTAAGGGATGCTCTTGATATGTCCACGTAAGGACTCTGATCTTTCCACGTAAGGAATACCAACTTCTTTCCGATTTGTCCGCGTCAGGACTCATTTTTCCACGTAAGGAATGCCATCTTAATCTGTCCACGTAAGGACTCCACTCTTTCCACGTCAGGAATGCAACTTCTGATATGTCCGCGTAAGGACTACATCATCCACGTTAGGACCCACTTTTCCACGTTAGGAATAACAATTTCTTTGATTTGTCCACGTCAGGACACTGACCTCGTCTTGATCTGTCCACGTTAGGACTCAGGCGTCTTCGACCCGCTGAGGAAATAAGACTTGTCCACGTAAGGACTCACACCCTTGTCTGATCTATCCACGTCAGGACCCATGATTTGCCAACGCAAAGAAAGATAACTGCTGAAAGGAACTGGTCCACGTCAGGACACCAACACAAAGAATAATCACTTTTGTCAACGTCATGACCTCCCATTCCACTAATTTCGAGAACCCGAATCTGCCCACGATAAGACTAACACACCTCCCCAATCCAGGGAGATAAACCTGTCCACGTAAGGACGCCCACTTCTGAAGAAATCCCGTCAATATAGGAGTAAATGGTCCACGTCAGGACTTAGTTCTTCAATGATCCTCACCCACAAACTTCTCAGCACTGACGTGACAGCGACTTTGAGGCGGACTCTACTGGGGATGTCTGGAAACCCACTATCGGACGCCTGTTCTGATAACCGGCGGCAGCCTCTGAAATTCTGATTCATGGAACCCGTTGATGACAAACCAACTCTGCTTGGGGATAAGGAGACACTTATCCTGCTGACTCTGGTGGGGAAAATAAGAGACATTTGCATAAATGACTCTGCTGGAGACAAAGAGAATTTCATCATGATAACTCTGTGGGGAATACAGCCAAAACTGACATTGGATGTCCCATGCCGAGATCTTGAATGTTTGATTGTTCATTTGAGCGAGAGCTCTCTTCGCCTGAACTGCTAGAGTGCATAAACTGCTTCAGCAAAATAAATGCTGGAAGGGTAATGCCGACTCCGCCGGGGATAGCCAGATGCTACAGAATTATTCCAGCAAAATAAGTGCTGGAAGGGTGAAGTCGACCCGGCTGGGAAATTAGGAACTCACACCAAACACCTTGTTGAGGTAACCCCCTGCTGGGGAATATAACTTTGCTGGGGAATAGCAGATGCGCATATTACGATCGGACTTTCTCCTGGAACGTGAACTGATGACAGGACCCACCATCAACTTTGCTTGGGAGAGTCTTAATTTTCGAATTCCACTGGAAGGAATGAAAACACTTGCAAAGAGAATTCCGCTAGGGATGGGATGATTCTCTTGGGGGAAATTAACTGACTCCGCTGGGGGAGAGTGCCTGACCCTGCGGGGAAAGATGAACCTGTCTGAATACAGCCTTACGATCTTGGAATCGCCAAACTCTGTTGAGGACGAATAACTTTTCTGGAGCACGTCCTTTGGATAAGCTACGGCTAGCTGGGAAATTCTATCCTTCTTAAGGAAGAACATGCATGACCTGCGTGAAGATCGAGTCTTTCGTTATCGCACTCTTTCGATCATCTTCCTCGTATGGTTATGAAACCTGCAACAACACAAACAAGACACGACAAGCCTGTGCAATCAAATCAATTCAGGTTAGTGACGTTACACTCATTTAATTCAAAGCTTTAACAATTGTTGGCAAGGGCCAGTGATGTTATACTCATGCTAGCTTCAATAAACTTAGGCGCTTTATCATGCACAAAACAGTAAAGAACCAGCATCATGTATTGAATAACATATTTTCATTGATTGGGCCCCTGAATGGGCGGAGTTTTTGTACACGGGATGTAACTCCTGAAAAGAGGAAGCTACGCAAAGCAAATATACAAGTATGCAAGTATGCACAAGAAGCATGAATATTTTGACAAATTAAATTTTGTACACATGTCGGCAACGGGATGCAGATGAACACCACGAACTGATCCTCCCATGACTCGTCCGACTCTAATGCTTTCCCGATATCCCCACTTCTGAAGAGATTGTATCCGATAACTGACTTCTCAAATATATTCTCCCGCATTGATGCTCATTGCAATATCACATTCGGACCGCAGTCATTTGCTTTTCAAATCCCTAACTTTTGCGTGAACCGCCCTTTACGGGTTTTCAGTTCACCGGGATACCCTTTTTTGCCGAAGCCGCCCAGTGTAGGTTTTCAACTTCGCGGGTGTACATTTTTTTCAATTTTATCCCTAATTTTTGCCCGAACCTTTCATTCTGTTTTTTTGGTTCGCCAGGATGCCCCATTTTTGCCTGGACTCTCTTTTTTTGTCCAGCGGGTCTATTTTAAGCAAAGTATTTTTTAACTGCGTCCGAATTCACAGGTGACGCAAAGTCTTCTCCGTCCATGGTGGACAACAGCAACGCTCCTCCTGAAAAGACCTTACTGACAACGTATGGCCCTTCGTAGTTGGGGGGTCCACTTGCCCCTGTGATCTGCTTGCGGCGGGAGAATCCTTTTCAGCACAAGGTCGCCCGTTTGAAAGCTTCGCGGAAGTATCTTCTTGTCGTACGCTTTCTTCATTCGTCTTTGGTACAAACGACCGTATGCCAGAGAAGCTAGCCTCTTCTCATCCATCAAACTCAGTTGGTTCAATCTATTCGTTACCCATTCTGCCTCGTCCAGCTGAACGTCTCGCAATACCCTCAGGGAAGGGATCTCAACTTCCAATGGTAATACCGCTTCCATTCCGTATACTAACGAGAACGGGGTTGCCCCGGTTGATGTGCGTACCGTCGTACGATAACCGTGCAAAGCGAAAGGTAGCATTTCATGCCAATCTTTATAGGTCACCACCATTTTCTGAACGATCTTCTTGATATTTTTATTGGCCGCTTCGACAGCGCCATTCATCTTGGGTCGGTAAGGGGAGGAGTTGTGATGTTCGATCTTGAAATTCTGACAGAGCTCCTTCATCATTTTGTTGTTCAGATTAGAACCGTTATCCGTGATTATCCGCTCGGGAATCCCATATCGGCAAATGATATCCCTCTTGATGAATCTAGCCACCACTTGCTTCGTTACATTTGCGTAAGACGCCGCTTCCACCCACTTGGTGAAATAATCGATTGCTACTAGTATGAACCGATGCCCGTTAGAAGCCGTCGGCTCAATCTTTCCAATCATATCGATTCCCCACATCGAGAATGGTCATGGAGATGACATCACATTTAGAGGGCTCGGAGGCACGTGTATCTTGTCAGCATATATTTGGCACTTGTGGCACTTCCTCGCAAACTTGAAACAATCAGTTTCCATCGTCAGCCAAAAGTAACCTGCCCGCAGCAGCTTTCTCGTCATAGCATCTCCACCAGCATGCGTACCAAAGGTACCTTCGTGAATTTCCTCCATGAGAAGCTTTGCCTCTTTCTCGTCTACACAACGCAACAACACCAAATCGTGGTTTCTTCTGTATAAGACGCCATCCGGGTTCAAGTAGAAATTGCCCGCTAATCTCCTGAGAGTCTTCTGATCTTGACTGGATGCCCCAGCCGGATACTCTTTATTCTTCAGGAAATTAAGGATATCGAAATACCACGGTTTGTCATCAGACGCTTCATCAATAGCAAATACATAAGCTGGCCTATCCAATCGAGAGATAGTGATTTGGGGAGCTTCGTTCCAGAAATTGACCTTGTACATGGAAGACAAAGTGGCAAGGGCGTCAGCCATTTGATTTTCTGCCCGCGGCACGTGATGCAATTCAACTTTGTCGAAGAAAGGCAACAATCTCCTTGCATAATTCATATAATGTATCAAATTAGGCTGCCGTGTCTCCCATTCCCCTTTGATCTGATTCACTACCAGAGCTGAGTCTCCGTATACGTCTAGATGTTTGATTCGCAAATCAATGGCTTCTTCAAGCCCCATTATACAAGCTTCGTATTCGGCCTCATTGTTGGTAACGGCAAAGGTCAATCGGGCAGTAAACGGGATGTGCGACCCGTGCGGCGTAGTGATAATTGCCCCTATTCCGCTACCGTAAGCATTCACAGCTCCGTCAAATATCATCTGCCATTTGGACCCCGGCTCTGGTCCTTCGTCTGGCAACGGCTCTTCGCAATCCTTCATCTTTAAGTACATGATATCCTCGTCAGGAAAATCAAATCTCATCGATTGGTACTCTTCAATAGGCTGCTCCGCCAGATACTCAGACAGCACACTCCCCTTTATAGCCTTTTGCGAGACGTATTGAATATCATATTCAGTCAAGACCATCTGCCAACGGGCAATTCTACCTGACAACGCCTGCTTTTCGAATATATATTTGATAGGATCCATCTTCGAGATGAGCATGGTTGTATGATTCAGCATGTACTGCCTCAAACGCTTGGCGGCCCAGGCTAGCGCGCAACAAGTTTTCTCCAGCATTGAGTATCGAGATTCGCAGTCTGTAAATTTCTTGCTCAAGTAATAGATCGCATGCTCTTTTCTCCCCGTCTCGTCGTGTTGACCGAGAACACAACCCATGCTTCCCTCAAGAACCGTCAAATACATTATCAAGGGTCTCCCCGCCACCGGGGGTATCAAAATAGGAGGTTCCTGCAGATACTTCTTTATTTTGTCGAACGCCTTTTGACAATTTTCGTTCCACGTTACAGCTTGATCTTTCTTTAGCAACTTGAATAATGGTTCACACGTGGCAGTTAGGTGAGATATGAACCGGGCAATGTAGTTCAACCTCCCTAAAAACCCGCGCACCTCTTTCTCTGTTTTTGGCGTCGGCATTTCTTGAATCGCTTTTATTTTAGCAGGATCGACCTCTATGCCTCTTTCGCTTACGATAAACCCCAGCAGTTTACCCGATCTCACCCCGAAGGTGCATTTATTAGGGTTCAGCCTCAGCCTGAACTTCCTAAGCCTTTTAAACAACTTCAACAGATTCACCAGATGCTCTTCCTCCGTCTGGGATTTGGCAATCATATCGTCAACATAAACTTCGATCTCTTTATGCATCATGTCATGAAAAAGAGTCGTCATCGCACGCTGATATGTTGCCCCAGCATTCTTCAAACCAAAGGGCATCACTTTATAGCAAAATGTTCCCCAAGGCGTTATGAAAGTAGTCTTCTCCATATCCTCTGGCGCCATTTTAATTTGATTATAGCCTGAAAAGCCATCCATGAAGGAGAATACAGAGTATTGAGCGGTATTATCAACTAACACGTCAATGTGAGGAAGGGGAAACCGTCTTTTGGGCTTGCTTTATTCAAATCTCTATAATCCACGCACATTCGAACCTTGCCATCTTTCTTCGGCACTGGTACGATGTTGGCAACCCATGAGGGATACTTCGTCACAGCCAGGAAACCAGCGTCCCACTGTTTCTGAACTTCCTCTTTGATCTTCATTGCCATATCTGGTCGAGTTCTGCGAAGCTTTTGTTTGACCGGCGGGCAATCTTCTTTCAGTGGCAGGCGATGCACAACCATATCTGTATCGAGCCCTGGCATATCTTCATATGACCAAGCGAAGACATCATTATACTCTCGGAGCATTTCAACCAGCCTTCGCTTGATATCACTTTGCAGTGCGGCTCCAATACGAATATTTTTCTCAACCCCTTCCGACCCGAAGTTGATAATTTCGATGACCTCGTCGTGAGGCAGAATGGCTCTTTCCTCTTGCTTCACCAACCAAGACAGTTCTTCAGGAACGTCGCTATCTTCGACAACCTCTTCTTCGGTCTGGAATACCGGGTGCTCGAAGTCGGGACGAGTCATAGGTGGTTCAAGGATGTCATCTGAAAATGTTATCCTGCAAAAGGAATGGTTAAGTGCTTCAAAATGCGTATAAAGCGAATAACCATGTTGCCATTTTATTGAAAAATACAAAACAAGAAAGACAGGGATTACAGTATTTGCACATGAAAAACGCCATTTATTTAATGATTAACACGCAATGTTTATAACAACACAGCCCTAAGCAAATCCTGATGCCCCGGGCAAGACGTCAGAGTATTCAACAATTAATAAAGCAAAGCATTACTGTTTAAAAGTCACAGGAACAAGCTCCTGAATAGACCAGTTGCACAGCCCTTGTCCTGGCGTGCTTGGCTGAATCCAGGCATCCATATCACAGTCGCTGTCTCCTTCATCAGACTCTGAAGCAGCGTTGACAGTTTCATGACATACTCCACTGGCAGAGATGGTGATTGACTTTCTGAAACGGGGGGCCCCCACGGAAGGAGTTGACGACGACGGTCGGTACCCCAGCCCGAACCGGTCCATCTTCACAGGAATGTCCAGCACTTTGCCCCAGCCCTTGGCTTCTCCTGCTTCCACCAGCGCTTGAGCTTCTTTATACGATGAAACAGCTATCTCTGGCACTTTGCTCGGCCCGGGACCTTTGTCCTTGATGCGCAAACCTTCGAATGCCTGGCATGGTGTCTCGTGGATCTCCCCGTCAACTTCCACATATTTAAACGAAGATAGATGGCTGACCAGGATGTCTTCTTCTCCGCACACGGTGACTACACTGTCTCCGACCATATACTTTAACTTCTGATGCAGGGTAGATGTGACTGCCCCTGCCCCGTGAATCCAGGGTCTTCCCAGTAAGCAGCTGTACGCAGGCTGTATATCCATGATATAAAACTCCGTTGCAAACACTTCCGGCCCCACTTGCAGAGGCAAGGTAATTGATCCGAAGACTGTTCTCCGCGTGCCGTCAAACGCTCTGACTACCAAATCGCTGGGTGTGCACAAAATCCCTCGAACATCCAGCTTCATCATCGCCTTCTTGGGCAGCACATTCAAAGATGATCCGGTGTCAACCAATACGTGCGACATTGTTGATCCCCTACACTCCACAGACACGTGTAATGCCATATTATGATCTCTCCCTTTCGGAGTCAAGTCAAAATCAGTAAAGCCCAGACTGTGGCCTGCATTTACATGTGCCAATACTCCTTCTAGCTGATTTACGGAGACATCCTGGGGTACAAAAGAAGTGTCCAGGACTTTCAGCAAAGCGTTCCTATGAGCTTCCGAACACAGCAACAATGACAAGATAGATATTTTGGACGGCGTCTGCTGCAGATGCTCCACAATTTTATAATCACTTTTCCGAATCAAGCGCATGAATTCTTCTACAGCCTTCGATGCTGCTTCTTTTTCACTTGCTTGTACCGGAACATTCTCAACCGCTTTCCCTTTTCCTTTCGCTAGCCTTTCAGCCTCCACTTCAGGAGATATAAAGATCCTGCCGCTCCTCGTCATGCCTCCTGAGCCAACAACATTATCCACAATCTCCACTGGCTGCTTGTTAACATCAATCTTTATCCCGTCACAATACACCTCTAGCCCATATGACCATGGGACTGCTTTCGTGTTCTCATACGGGATCGGCCCGGCTTTAGTTATGGTAATCGGTGGTCGCTGAGCTGGTGCTGCAATAGTGATCGTCTTCCGAGGGATCGTCACTGTGGCCACATCACTCCGATTATCCACTACTGCCCCTGCAGGCTCATCAGTTGCCGCTCGATCAAACTGCAATATACCTTCATCAATCAAAACCTGGATGCCTTTCTTCAAATCCTCACACCCCCCAGCTAGGGCCCAACAATCTAAACAGTACTCATTACATCCTGGGTAAACACCTCCTTGCAACAGTCGGCTCTTTATCTCGCTCAGCGGCGTCTTTAAATCTTCAACATTCATAATCAGATTCAACCCTTCCTCAGTCAGCACGGCGTTTGCCCCATGATTGGGCATGGGTTTCTGGACTATATTCGGACCTGCCGTTCCGAAGTTGATAGTCTTGTTGTCTAAAAGATCCTGCACAACGTGCTTAAAAGCATGGCAACCTTCTATATCGTGGCCCGGGGCCCCAGAATGAAACTCACAGTGCCTGTTTGCATCATAGCCGAACGGGGGAGCTCCCGTTATCGGCGCCAAAGTTCTTTTCTCCACCAGATTTAATCCCAACAATGTCTGTAACAAATCAGCATAGGTCGAGGGAGGCTTCTCAAACACCCTTCTCGGCTTATTACCCTGGAATCTTCGCTGAGCTTGCTGTGCCCCCTGCTGAGGCTGCTGCTGCTGTGGCATTGGCTGCTGCTGAACCGGTTGTTGTTGCTGGATTGGTTGTTGTTGATATGGGATAGTAACACTCGACACCTGCTGTGGCTGACGATATTGACCTCTTCCCCTGCCTCGGCCTCGGCCTCGGCCTCCAAATACTGCGCTCGCCTCGCCCTGACGGCGCCCACCATAAGCTTTCCTATTACTGCCAGATGCAGTTGATTCCTCGACTTGGAACTTTCCTTGCTTAATATTACGCTCAATCTTTTCCCCCATCAGAATCAGGTCTGAAAAACTGGCCAGAGACGTATGAAACAGCATATCATGAAACAGCCCGGTGAATGTGCCGACAAACATATCGTTCATTTCTTTATCTTCCACAGGGGGACGGACCCTGGCAGCCATATCGCGCCACCTTTGCGCGTACTCTTTAAAACTCTCCCCCTTCTTCTGCGAAAGCCCGGCCAACTGGACCCGATTGGGTGCCAGGTCGCTGTTATACTTGTAATGGGCTACGAATGCCTCCGCCAATTGCTTCCAAGTCTTGATATCAGTGGGCTCCAACCCCATGTACCACTCTAGGGAAGGACCCGATAGACTATCCTGAAAGAAATGCATTAGCATTCTTTCATCAGTGGAGTATGCAGACATCTTTCTGTAATAAGCTCGTACATGCACTTTCGGACATGTGTCTCCTTTGTATTTATCGAACGCAGGCGCTTTGAATTTAATTGGCACCCTCAAGCCAGGTACCAAGCCCATAGTTGCCATGTCCAGTCCCACAGCACTTTGATTTAAGACTCCCTTCATCTGCTCTTCCAGCATTCTAATCTTTTGGGAATCATCCATCGGCCCTTCAAAACCTCCTCCAGAGAAGGCGTCATCCTGCTGATCCTCTTGCCACAGACCATTTCCAGCCCCGTACCCATCATACGCATTATTACGTCCAGCTCTGTTCTGATTCATTCCCGGACCTCGGCCTCTGTTACCGTACCCTTGAACACCCCCAGCGGGACCAAAAGCCATAAATCCAGTACCGTTTCCGTTTCCAAAGCCTCCGTAACCCTGATTGACCATACCATAACCATCTTGCCCAAAGCCTTGAGCATTAAAGCCATACTTGCCAGTGTTGTCAAATCCCTGATCGTTGAATCCGAACCCAGTATTGACAAAGCCGTTACCTCCTAGATTATCTCCCAAATTGACATCACCCAGCCCAGCATTGTGGACAGCAGTCTCATTCCCCACTCCGACGTTACCATTCACAGCAGCGGTAGCGTTGTTGACGTTAGCAGCAGATATATTAACTACGGGCGGAGCCACTGGCGTGGGAGTGCCGTCTCCATGAGCAGTATCAACCCGGACAGACTGATGATCTTCATTACCATGACCAGCGTTGCGAGCCAACAGAGGCTGGACCATGGCCTGCAAGTTCTCTTGCCCTTTCGCTATAGCTTCCATGGTCTGCTTGAAGAGGGCGAGCTTCTCGCGCACATCCTGCATCTCGTTCTGAATTTGGTCCATGACTTTCCGACAGTTGGAGCGTGTAGAATAGCGGTGCGGATGTTGATCTGGAATCCTGTTAAGTACCTGATACAGAGCAGGAGATAAGACACCATTCCAAGATTACCTGTTATGCAATATGAATATGAATGCAATGCAATGTGTCTGTGCATTAGGGAAGTACATTCCCCCAGTTCTAGTGCGAAGGTGCCAGTGCAGTGACAGTGCTGACAATAGGAATATCGGAGCTGAATCATAGAAAGCCTCATATATTGCAGAGAGAATCAATAATCCCAGGGTACAATATCACTGAGAGTACAAAGAAGGCATGACCTCAACCAACAATCCTGGTGATGGTCAGCATTATGCAAATAAGGCATACAAGCTACTACATGAAATGATCAAATCCTCCCAAAAGTCTGGTACTCCTCTATCAACTTCTTGGTCTCCGGATGACTTGGTCGATCAAGCAGCCCCTCAACAAGCTGGTTTCTCCTCTTAAGGACACGGCGTACATCCTCAGCAGTTTCTTCCCACGTTGCTTCTCCGAAGCAATCTTCTAGCTTTCGCTTCTGAGATACCGCTTCGTCTCTTGATTTGATTGCCTTGTTCAGTGCATGCTGGACACTATACCGGGTCATCACTTCCTCCTCACACTTCTTGATGCTAGACTTCAACTTCTCCTCGAGGTCGGAAATTTGCTGCTTCAGCTTATCTTCCCTCATCTTATTGTTGGTGAGTGTAGCATTCCAAGTCTTATTGCAAGAGGATATCTCTCGGTGTGCTGCGTCGAGCGCCTTCTTCTTGGCTTCCAGCATGTCATGGGAACTTCTGAACTCTTGCCCCAGACGTTCACGCTTTTTCTTCTCCTCGGTCAACTCAGCTCCTAACCTGTTTACCAGCTCGATCTGTTGTTGGAAAGCATATACGGCCTTGTTTTTCTCGCTGCGTACTTGAGCTAGCTCTTGCTCTAACCCTTCATTAATCTTCATTAAGGCTTCTTTCTCCTTCACAACTTGTTCATAGACTTCTCTAGAAACAGTAGTTGGCTCGGCTACCGGAGCGGGAACAAGAATTGGTGCATCTGGAAACGGCATCCTCAACTGACTAGCCCTCTCCTGAATCCAAACTCTATAAGGTGCATAGGCCTGACAGTCATTCTTTCCTAACAACGGCTTCCCTTTGCGGTTAATACGCGTCCAGGCATGTTGCAGCTTGGCTAACAATTCTCCCTTCAAATCCCCTGTGAAGTACAGAGATTCCTGTACTTCTTCCTCTTGAGGTGGATTCTTCAGTGCATATCCGAACTGGCGAATGAATAGAGAAGGGTTGTAATTGATACACCCTTTTCTTCCTATCAACGGCACATTAGGGTACCCAGAACAACTGAAGATGAGCTCAGATCCCAACATATCTCGATCAAACCACTCCATGTCTTCCGACGATAGCCTCATCAGACACTCTGGCCAACCAACTGGAACTGTAGTCTCTGCAGCAGATCCTCTCTTAGGAAGGTGACTCTCAAACCACATACTCAACAAGGGCACACACAGGTGAACATTCTTTCCTCTTCCCTTCTCATTCTTATAATGCAGTGAGTGGTAGAGATCTCCGAGCAAGGTAGGTACAGGATTACCAGCGGCAAACAAGTAGAAAGCATCAAAGTCCACAAAATCCAGTATATTGGGGAACAGTACTATGCCATAAATGCACAAGGCCAACACAGCGTTGAAAGCAACCCAGCACCCGCTCTTGGCATACTCTTGGGCTTTACCAACTAAGAACTGAAGTGAGAAGCCTGGAACTCCACGGGAAACAGTAGTCACAAGTTCAGAAGCATCAACATGCAAGGCTTTTGCCAAATCCTCCGGCTTGGGCTTGGCGTCATAATGAATGAATGGAACCTGGTTCTGCACGGGCAGCTCAACATACTCAGCATATTCCTCCAAGGTTGGTCCCATAATAAAGTCAGAGAACGTAAAGCATCTCAAAGCAGGGTCGTAGAATTGCATCAAAGTATACAGCCCATCTAACTCTACCTCTGTAGGTCTGCACACTAATCTCAGTAGTCTACCATAGCTCATCCGGAAACTCCTTCGAACACCCTCATCAGCAAGAGAGATCAACCCCAGTAAAGGAACAATATCAGGCGTAGGCAATTTGTAAGCAACTGTTCTCCTTAAGCTAGTCATGATCAAAACTCAGAAGTCTGGGCACTAGAACTAGGGAAATGCAAATGCACCTGCAGCACAGACACACGTTAGTGAAATGCAAATGGTAATGGATATGCAGTAATGCAATGCAAGTAACATTCAACAGGGACCGATGCTGCAGCTGAATAGCCTAAACCCAATCAAGAAAGGTCTCAGATAGACCATCCAGAAGTCATCAAACCCTGGTCTTAGATAGACCTAAAATAAAACTCCAACACTGGTCTCTGACAGACCTCAAACCATAACTCCAACTGGTCTCTGATAGACCTCAAATCCAATCTCTAATTGGTCTCTGACAGACCTCAGAACACATCTCCAAATGGTCTCTGACAGACCTCAGAACACATCTCCAAATGGTCTCTGACAGACCTCATAACTCTCCATAACTAACCAGGATCTCTGATCAAGAAATAACCGGTAGTCTGGAGGTCTAGTTACCTGCATAACCCTGAATCCCCTCACAGGTGGGTGGCCCTATAACTGGCACAAGGTACGGCATCCTATGCGGTCGTTGGCGTCACAGACTTTCAGGGTTGATGATACGATTCCCAGAAGGAGTGGCATCATCAATTCCTGAAGAGGCCTCACTTAGCCAACTTCCAAATGATCGGTCCCCAGAGTCGACAATCCAACTAACCAGCAACCCACGCCAACCAAAGGAAGGGGCAGGAGGCCAACCAGAGGAACCTCGTCTGAGTGTAGATTTCATGGGACACCAAAGCAAGCAAAGTAAGCGGGCACCCACTAATTTCTACTCTAATTCTAGGTGCACTCAAGCCCAGGTCCGGCTTATCTCTCAATATCAGAACACCCGTCACACCCCAGATACAGCAATAATAATCAACATATAAAGCTGAAAATACAAGGTTAGAAATATACAATAACTCCATACAAAATCCTCGACGGGAAAACAAGCGTTAGGATTGACTCTCTCAAGGGACGTTGGATCCCAAATGCATAAGAACCATCGCAGTCCTTAGCAACCAGGGGACGTTGGATCCCCAGCAGAGTCGCCAGCTGTCGCTACTGCGAAAATCGGCGCCGGCTGAACAGAAGAGTCGCCACCGTGCGTTATTTATCCCACGGGAGGGAAAGGAAACGCTCAGAGTAAACCTCGCACAACACGGGAAAGGTATGGTCGTCGCAACCAAAACCTGGATTCGGGAGTCGGTTACGCAAGGGGAAGGTATTAGCACCCCTCACGTCCGTCGTACTCGACGGGATCCACGCTTGTTTTCGGGTATGGATTGTTATTCTATCTACTCTACAGGTCTGGGGTTAAGAGAAAATAAAATGACTCGGCAAAGTATCGCACTTTATGCCTACGTATTCCCGTCTGGAACGAGAAATCAGAGTCAACGTAGTTCGCCTACCTACGGGAAAGGAGGGGAAGGTTGCTCGCTAGGATATCGCATCCTATGCCTACGTACTTTCATACAGCATGAAAGATCAGAGCAAACGTAGTTCGGGCCACGTACGACACAAGCTTGTCTTGGTTGATTTTATTCCTTCTGAAAAAGGTTTCTTGATTAGCAGTCCCGGCGGACAAAAATGACGTCTTGATGAGTTCACATTCTTTTACGAAAGAAGTGTCTTTTATTGTGTTTGAAATCTTTATGTGTTTTTCTGTTTGTTTTTGAGGAAGAAAGAGACAGAACTCTAACCTACGGTTGCAAAGGGAAACAAACTAACCTAATGTTATCATGCATGGGTTAAGACCTAGTGTCTATCATGCTCCTCTCTTGCGCAGAGAGAAACAGAGATCCTAAGGGAATAGGCAGAAACAGAAACAATATCAGATATATACAGTAAAACAGTAAAATGCATGGATGCAACAGCACAAGCGAGGCAAGGGAGTCCCACTCAACCTCGAACCTAGAAAACAATAGGCAAAAGTGAACAGGCTTCACTTTCAACCCAGCAGGGTAAACAGCAAACAATACAGTTCAGAAAACCAATCAATACATCAGCAAATGAAAAACAGCAAAAACATCCACAGCATCAGCAGCTCTGAATCAACATCTGGCTTCAAGTAATCTCTTATCAGCTACCTGCTTCAACAAGCATCAATCTCCATCTTCATGACCTTCAGGCAAGGAATTTGATCATCAGTCTTCTATCTGCAATGGCTTTTCTTCATGCTCAAACCTCCAGGATGAGGGATTAGTCACAAGAGTGAATTGGGTGCTAAGCAATCAGTTGACTACCAAAGGTGGTGAACAGACTGCTTCTAACACAAGGGACATTTTTCTCTCAAGAGTTCTATCTCTTAGACACTGTCACCAAGCCTTCCAAAGGAAGGGGGTGAGTGTCTTAGAGAGACTCTGAATCACAGAGAAGAATGGATGCAGACAAGGCAATCCATGTTTGAGAAACAAACTTTCTAATCTAGAGCTCTGCCTAGCTCCTAAACCCTAGTCTCCTCAGCATCTGCTAGCAAGAAACTCCTCTTCAACTCTGGAAGTTGATTTTCAACATCTGGATCTCCAATGGTCTTCATTTCCTCAAATCTCCAGCTTCCCAAGGCCCCAGACAAACCCAATACCCAAGCAAGCAAACAATAATCCCCAGAGGGCACACCACACCAGACAATCAGATATACACAGACAGTATTAATAGCAGTAGGGGAATCCTGACTTTTCTAAGGGGATCTAATAACTACCCATAGCCCCTATAGTCCCATAACTAATCTATTCAAACCCTAAGTCCTAAGGGAAGTGAAATCAAACTTCTTAAGTTGTCACCTAAAACCCTAGTTTTGTTCAAGATGTTCAAGCCTACATTAATCACCTAAAATCAATTTCTAAAAAATGGGAACTAAAATATTTCTACAAGTTCAATATCTAATCTAAACAATATAAAAAGAATGCACAAAAAATATTAAAGCATGTGATGGAACAAAAATTAGTAAAATTATGCATGAAATGAAGCTATTTAATATGACATTTATTTAGAAAATATGGAAAAAATATGAAATAAAAATAAAAATGCAATTTTATTTTCCTATAATATTCTAGACATCCTAAAGAAAATGATGTAAAAAGAATGAAGTGAAAATGATTTTTTATGAATTTGTTATGAATTTATGAAAATTGGTAAAAATTAAAGTGGAATTAAAAAATTAAATGAATTAAAATGAGGGAGGGGGGTTAGAATAGCAGGCGCGCGCAGTTCAAATCCAGATGGGCCAAGCAGACAGGGGTGTGAATAGCACAATAGTTAAGGCCCAGCAACACTCAGAAATAAAAGAAATAAAAGAAAACGCCAGGGGGTGAAAATAGCAACAAAAACACGTTCAAACTGACTTTGGGCTTGGCAGCTGGGGGTGGGGATAGCAATATAATCTGAGGCCCGCCCGTTTCAATTAATGAAACGGTGCGTTTTGGCACCAACTCAATTTCCCTCCCAAAATCAGATTAAATGTGAGCCCTCGGATCACTCTATTAGTCAAAAGTCCAACGTGAAATGAAAGGCTCAGATTACGTCTTCTCCAATGGTTCTGAAACTTAGGGTTTCACCATGAATGCTTCCATGCACGAGCCAAACTTCCATCCCTCTGTTCTCCATCACCAGGCCATGAATCAACATGCTATAAACATGAAAAATATTCTAAATTCCTCCCTCTACAATCCTATGGCATCAGATTGCTTTGAAATCCACCACAACAACAAACCCGATCGAAGCAAAATCTGGTCACCATGAAATTACCCTGAGATGCACCATCACAATTCTTCATCTAACTTGCACTAATCTAATCTACAACTAATGGTGATCATTCTGATCTATCAAGCTAACATTCTAATGCATTCTACTACAAGTTCTACCTCCTAACAGTTTATGGCACCTGCTAACAATGGTCTCTATTCAGCCTCAAATTCATCCTAACTACTCTACTAACCACCTAGATCATATCTAAACTAACAACAACATGCTAAACCAACTAGATCAAGCTGTGTGAATGAAAACATACCTGGTGCAAAAGCTTGAAGACAGCTATGGAAGATTGAGGATCTGAGGCTTCCAAGGCTTGGATCTTGATCAATTAACTCAATGCTCAATTCTGTATGCAATGCCTTGATGATTCTTGACCTGAATTGTGCTGTCCAATGGAAACTTCAATTTTGATGTTGATGAAGAAAGTGCTCGAAAATGGATTCTAACCACCAAATCTTTGCTTCAATTATGATCCAGGATGATGATTGAATAAGATTGAATTGATGTGGATGAAAATTGATAAAGGTTTTGTGAAATTGAAGTGAAATTGCAAGGAGAAAGAATGAGAAAGTTTGTGAAATTCTTAGTGAAAAATGAAGCCAACCCTTGATCAATGCACATTTCATGAATATATAGACCCCATATGAACATTCTAGATCCATCTTGCACATTCCCTTGCTTTCCAACTTTGATCCATTTTGGTTATGTTTCTTCAATTACAAGTAACCAAAGATAACTTTCTTTTTTCCTTCTAAACTCAAAAAAGTGTTTGAACCATTGTTCTTAGAATTGCTTTTCCATTCAAAATAATATATTTGAAGTCTCCATTTGGACTCATAAATCTCCCAAACCATTTTTCATTTTGAATTTCTTTGAATTATAAGCCATTTTAGTTCATATTTTGACCAATTATGCAACTTCATGTTATGAGCTTCTCCAACAATTTGTGACCTTCTTTCTAGACTTAAAATCCCATTTGGAGCAAGTTTGATGTTGTAAGTTTTTCCATTTGAGGTCTCCTTGTATGAGTTTTGGACATAGGTTAAAATGACCTGTAATTCACAAATGCCCAAAATACCCTTTACTTGCCAAGACCATAAGTTGAGTTCCACACATCATATGAAGGCATACTATACCATTATAGAAAGCTAAGACAATGAGGAACAATTCTTATGTTGACCAAGAATTCATTTGAAATCTCCTTGAGGGGTAAAACTAGCTTGGAAGTCAAGTCACTTTCACAGACAAAAATTCAGATACCTCAGATGACCTGTAACTTGCAAGGACCATAACTTGAGTTCTATAAATCTCCTTGAGATCTTCCACCACTCAAATTAAAGGTCTTGAGATCCTCTACAAGTTTCATGTTGGCCAAGAAGCCATTTGAAGCTAACATTTTGACTTATCTTGCTTGGAAATTTGACCTAAACTAGGGGATTTTACAGAGAAACCCTAATTTAGTAACTCCTCTTCTCCTTGATTTCTCTTGAATTCTCCTTGGCATATCTCCATATCTTTATTCTCCATGTCAAATTATGAACCCCACATCTCTCCAATAGACTTGAATGCCCCTTAAATCAGTCAATTGACCTAGGGTTGACCCAGATGAAACCCTAGTTGACTGCCTTCAGCTATAGCTCTTGTGCTCTCATCAATGACTTGTCTCCTTCTCCAAATGGCTTTCTAAGTCTCTCATAATGTCTAGATACTCTCCATGCCTTCACCCCACAGCTCACAACCCTTTTGTTGACCCTCAGATACCCTCAGCTAGGAGATGGACTCAAGGCTTGATCTGCTGAACTCTTTGCTTTCAAATTCTTTCCTGATGACTTGAATGAGATGGAATTAGGGTAATAACCTCTTGATAGGCCTCTAGAGATGAAAATAATGATTGGTCCCCTGTTGAATGATTTGCTATGCTTATGCTATGCAGATGGTTAGTCTATGTACATGACTCTATATGCAAATGCTAATGATAATGAAACATAAACCAAGGAGTAATGTTGAGCAAATTTTAGGGTGCAACAATAAGCTTCTCGAAAGAGAGATGCCACTTATCGAAAATAAAGGTGGATAAGCTTCTCGAAAGAGACATGCCACTTATCGAAAATAAAGGTGGATAAGCTTCTCGAAATAGGGATGCCACTTATCGAAAATAAAGGTGGATAAGCTTCTCGAAAGAGAGATGCCACTTATCGAAAAAAAAGGTGGATAAGCTTCTCGAAAGAGAGATCCCACTTATCGAAATTAAAGGTGGATAAGCTTCTCGAAAGAGAGATGCCACTTATCGAAAATAAAGGTGGATAAGCTTCTCGAAAGAGAGATGCCACTAATCGAAAATAAAGGTGGACAAGCTTCTCGAAAGAGAGATGCCACTTATCGAAAATAAAGGTGGATAAGCTTCTCGAAAGAGAGATACCACTTATCGAAAATAAAGGTGGACAAGCTTCTCGAAAGAGAGATGCCACTTATCGAAAATAAATGTGGATAAGCGTCTCAAAAGAGAGATGCCACTTATCAAAAATAAAGGTGGATAAGCTTCTCAAAAGAGAGATGCCACTTATCGAAAATTAAGGTGGATAAACTTCTCGAAAGAGATACGCCACTTATCGAAAATAAAGGTGGATAAGCTTCTCGAAAGAGAGATGCCACTTATCGAAAATAAAGGTGTATAAGCTTCTCGAAAGAGAGATGCCACTTATCGAAAATAAAGGTGGATAAGCTTCTCGAAAGAGAGATACCACTTATCGAAAATAAAAGTGGATAAGCTTCTCGAAAGAGAGATGCCACTTATCGAAAATAAAGGTAGATAAGCTTCTCGAAAGAGAGATGCCACGTATCAAAAATAAAGGTAGATAAGCTTCTCAAAAGAGAGATGCCACTTATCAAAAATAAAGGTGGATAAGCTTCTCGAAAGAGAGATGCCACTTATCGAAAATAAAGGTGGATAAACTTCTCAAAAGAGAGATGCCACTTATTAAAAATAAAGGTGGATAAGTTTCTCGAAAGAGAGATGCCACTTATCGAAAATAAAGGCTAATAAGCTTCTCGAAAGAGAGATGCCACTTATCGAAAATAAAGGTGGATAAGCTCCTCCAAAGAGAGATGCCACTTATCAATAATAAAGGTGGATAAGCTTTTCGAAAGAGAGATACCACTTATCGAAAATAAAGGTGGACAAGCTTCTCGAAAGAGAGATGCCACTTATCCAAAATAAATGTGGATAAGCTTCTCGACAGAGAGATGCCACTTATCAAAAATAAAGGTGGATAAGCTTCTCAAAAGAGAGATGCCACTTATCGAAAATTAAGGTGGATAAACTTCTCGAAAGAGATACGCCACTTATCGAAAATAAAGGTGGATAAGCTTCTCGAAAGAGAGATGCCACTTATCGAAAATAAAGGTGTATAAGCTTCTCGAAAGAGAGATGCCACTTATCGAAAATAAAGGTGGATAAGCTTCTCGAAAGAGAGATACCACTTATCGAAAATAAAGGTGGATAAGCTTCTCGAAAGAGACATTCCACTTATCGAAAATAAAAGTGGATAAGCTTCTCGAAAGAGAGATGCCACTTATCAAAAATAAAGGTAGATAAGATTCTCGAAAGAGAGATGCCACGTATCAAAAATAAAGGTAGATAAGCTTCTCAAAAGAGAGATGCCACTTATCAAAAATAAAGGTGGATAAGCTTCTCGAAAGAGAGATGCCACTTATAGAAATTAAAGGTGGATAAACTTCTAAAAAGAGAGATGCCACTTATCAAAAATAAAGGTGGATAAGCTTCTCGAAAGAGAGATGGCACTTATCGAAAATAAAGGTGGATAAACATCTCAAAAGAGAGATGCCACTTATCAAAAATAAAGGTGGATAAGTTTCTCGAAAGAGAGATGCCACTTATCGAAAATAAAGGCTAATAAGCTTTTCGAAAGAGAGATGCCACTTATTGAAAATAAAGGTGGATAAGCTCCTCCAAAGAGAGATGCCACTTATCAATAATAAAGGTGGATAAGCTTCTCGAAAGAGAGATTCCACTTATCGAAAATAAAAGTGGATAAGCTTCTCGAAAGAGAGATGCCACTTATCGAAAATAAAGGTAGATAAGCTTCTCGAAAGAGAGATGCCACGTATCAAAAATAAAGATAGATAAGCTTCTCAAAAGAGAGATGCCACTTATCAAAAATAAAGGTGGATAAGCTTCTCGAAAGAGAGATGCCACTTATCGAAAATAAAGGTGGATAAACTTCTCAAAAGAGAGATGCCACTTATTAAAAATAAAGGTGGATAAGTTTCTCGAAAGAGAGATGCCACTTATCGAAAATAAAGGCTAATAAGCTTCTCGAAAGAGAGATGCCACTTATCGAAAATAAAGGTGGATAAGCTCCTCCAAAGAGAGATGCCACTTATCAATAATAAAGGTGGATAAGCTTTTCGAAAGAGAGATACCACTTATCGAAAATAAAGGTGGACAAGCTTCTCGAAAGAGAGATGCCACTTATCGAAAATAAATGTGGACAAGCTTCTCGAAAGAGAGATGCCACTTATCAAAAATAAAGGTGGATAAGCTTCTCAAAAGAGAGATGCCACTTATCGAAAATTAAGGTGGATAAACTTCTCAAAAGAGATACGCCACTTATCGAAAATAAAGGTGGATAAGCTTCTCGAAAGAGAGATGCCACTTATCGAAAATAAAGGTGTATAAGCTTCTCGAAAGAGAGATGCCACTTATCGAAAATAAAGGTGGATAAGCTTCTCGAAAGAGAGATACCACTTATCGAAAATAAAGGTGGATAAGCTTCTCGAAAGAGAGATTCCACTTATCGAAAATAAAAGTGGATAAGCTTCTCGAAAGAGGGATGCCACTTATCGAAAATAAAGGTAGATAAGATTCTCGAAAGAGAGATGCCACGTATCAAAAATAAAGGTAGATAAGCTTCTCAAAAGAGAGATGCCACTTATCAAAAATAAAGGTGGATAAGCTTCTCGAAAGAGAGATGCCACTAATCGAAAATAAAGGTGGATAAACTTCTAAAAAGAGAGATGCCACTTATCAAAAATAAAGGTGGATAAGCTTCTCGAAAGAGAGATGGCACTTATCGAAAATAAAGGTGGATAAACATCTCAAAAGAGAGATGCCACTTATCAAAAATAAAGGTGGATAAGTTTCTCGAAAGAGAGATGCCACTTATCGAAAATAAAGGCTAATAAGCTTTTCGAAAGAGAGATGCCACTTATTGAAAATAAAGGTGGATAAGCTCCTCCAAAGAGAGATGCCACTTATCAATAATAAAGGTGGATAAGCTTCTCGAAAGAGAGATTCCACTTATCGAAAATAAAAGTGGATAAGCTTCTCGAAAGAGAGATGCCACTTATCGAAAATAAAGGTAGATAAGCTTCTCGAAAGAGAGATGCCACGTATCAAAAATAAAGGTAGATAAGCTTCTCAAAAGAGAGATGCCACTTATCAAAAATAAAGGTGGATAAGCTTCTCGAAAGAGAGATGCCACTTATCGAAAATAAAGGTGGATAAACTTCTCAAAAGAGAGATGCCACTTATTAAAAATAAAGGTGGATAAGTTTCTCGAAAGAGAGATGCCACTTATCGAAAATAAAGGCTAATAAGCTTCTCGAAAGAGAGATGCCACTTATCGAAAATAAAGGTGGATAAGCTCCTCCAAAGAGAGATGCCACTTATCAATAATAAAGGTGGATAAGCTTTTCGAAAGAGAGATACCACTTATCGAAAATAAAGGTGGACAAGCTTCTCGAAAGAGAGATGCCACTTATCGAAAATAAATGTGGATAAGCTTCTCGAAAGAGAGATGCCACTTATCAAAAATAAAGGTGGATAAGCTTCTCAAAAGAGAGATGCCACTTATCGAAAATTTAGGTGGATAAACTTCTCAAAAGAGATACGCCACTTATCGAAAATAAAGGTGGATAAGCTTCTCGAAAGAGAGATGCCACTTATCGAAAATAAAGGTGTATAAGCTTCTCGAAAGAGAGATGCCACTTATCGAAAATAAAGGTGGATAAGCTTCTCGAAAGAGAGATACCACTTATCGAAAATAAAGGTGGATAAGCTTCTCGAAAGAGAGATTCCACTTATCGAAAATAAAAGTGGATAAGCTTCTCGAAAGAGGGATGCCACTTATCAAAAATAAAGGTAGATAAGATTCTCGAAAGAGAGATGCCACGTATCAAAAATAAAGGTAGATAAGCTTCTCAAAAGAGAGATGCCACTTATCAAAAATAAAGGTGGATAAGCTTCTCGAAAGCGAGATGGCACTTATCGAAAATAAAGGTGGATAAACATCTCAAAAGAGAGATGCCACTTATCAAAAATAAAGGTGGATAAGTTTCTCGAAAGAGAGATGCCACTTATCGAAAATAAAGGCTAATAAGCTTTTCGAAAGAGAGATGCCACTTATTGAAAATAAAGGTGGATAAGCTCCTCCAAAGAGAGATGCCACTTATCAATAATAAAGGTGGATAAGCTTCTCGAAAGAGAGATTCCACTTATCGAAAATAAAAGTGGATAAGCTTCTCGAAAGAGAGATGCCACTTATCGAAAATAAAGGTAGATAAGCTTCTCGAAAGAGAGATGCCACGTATCAAAAATAAAGGTAGATAAGCTTCTCAAAAGAGAGATGCCACTTATCAAAAATAAAGGTGGATAAGCTTCTCGAAAGAGAGATGCCACTTATCAAAAATAAAGGTGGATAAACTTCTCAAAAGAGAGATGCCACTTATTAAAAATAAAGGTGGATAAGTTTCTCGAAAGAGAGATGCCACTTATCGAAAATAAAGGCTAATAAGCTTCTCGAAAGAGAGATGCCACTTATCGAAAATAAAGGTGGATAAGCTCCTCCAAAGAGAGATGCCACTTATCAATAATAAAGGTGGATAAGCTTTTCGAAAGAGAGATACCACTTATCGAAAATAAAGGTGGACAAGCTTCTCGAAAGAGAGATGCCACTTATCGAAAATAAATGTGGATAAGCTTCTCGAAAGAGAGATGCCACTTATCAAAAATAAAGGTGGATAAGCTTCTCAAAAGAGAGATGCCACTTATCGAAAATTAAGGTGGATAAACTTCTCAAAAGAGATACGCCACTTATCGAAAATAAAGGTGGATAAGCTTCTCGAAAGAGAGATGCCACTTATCGAAAATAAAGGTGTATAAGCTTCTCGAAAGAGAGATGCCACTTATCGAAAATAAAGGTGGATAAGCTTCTCGAAAGAGAGATACCACTTATCGAAAATAAAGGTGGATAAGCTTCTCGAAAGAGAGATTCCACTTATCGAAAATAAAAGTGGATAAGCTTCTCGAAAGAGGGATGCCACTTATCGAAAATAAAGGTAGATAAGATTCTCGAAAGAGAGATGCCACGTATCAAAAATAAAGGTAGATAAGCTTCTCAAAAGAGAGATGCCACTTATCAAAAATAAAGGTGGATAAGCTTCTCGAAAGAGAGATGCCACTAATCGAAAATAAAGGTGGATAAACTTCTAAAAATAGAGATGCCACTTATCAAAAATAAAGGTGGATAAGCTTCTCGAAAGAGAGATGGCACTTATCGAAAATAAAGGTGGATAAACATCTCAAAAGAGAGATGCCACTTATCAAAAATAAAGGTGGATAAGTTTCTCGAAAGAGAGATGCCACTTATCGAAAATAAAGGCTAATAAGCTTTTCGAAAGAGAGATGCCACTTATTGAAAATAAAGGTGGATAAGCTCCTCCAAAGAGAGATGCCACTTATCAATAATAAAGGTGGATAAGCTTCTCGAAAGAGAGATTTCACTTATCGAAAATAAAAGTGGATAAGCTTCTCGAAAGAGAGATGCCACTTATCGAAAATAAAGGTAGATAAGCTTCTCGAAAGAGAGATGCCACGTATCAAAAATAAAGGTAGATAAGCTTCTCAAAAGAGAGATGCCACTTATCAAAAATAAAGGTGGATAAGCTTCTCGAAAGAGAGATGCCACTTATCGAAAATAAAGGTGGATAAACTTCTCAAAAGAGAGATGCCACTTATTAAAAATAAAGGTGGATAAGTTTCTCGAAAGAGAGATGCCACTTATCGAAAATAAAGGCTAAAAAGCTTCTCGAAAGAGAGATGCCACTTATCGAAAATAAAGGTGGATAAGAACCTCCAAAGAGAGATGCCACTTATCAATAATAAAGGTGGATAAGCTTTTCGAAAGAGAGATACCACTTATCGAAAATAAAGGTGGACAAGCTTCTCGAAAGAGAGATGCCACTTATCGAAAATAAATGTGGACAAGCTTCTCGAAAGAGAGATGCCACTTATCAAAAATAAAGGTGGATAAGCTTCTCAAAAGAGAGATGCCACTTATCGAAAATTAAGGTGGATAAACTTCTCAAAAGAGATACACCACTTATCGAAAATAAAGGTGGATAAGCTTCTCGAAAGAGAGATGCCACTTATCGAAAATAAAGGTGTATAAGCTTCTCGAAAGAGAGATGCCACTTATCGAAAATAAAGGTGGATAAGCTTCTCGAAAGAGAGATACCACTTATCGAAAATAAAGGTGGATAAGCTTCTCGAAAGAGAGATTCCACTTATCGAAAATAAAAGTGGATAAGCTTCTCGAAAGAGGGATGCCACTTATCGAAAATAAAGGTAGATAAGATTCTCGAAAGAGAGATGCCACGTATCAAAAATAAAGGTAGATAAGCTTCTCAAAAGAGAGATGCCACTTATCAAAAATAAAGGTGGATAAGCTTCTCGAAAGAGAGATGCCACTAATCGAAACTAAAGGTGGATAAACTTCTAAAAAGAGAGATGCCACTTATCAAAAATAAAGGTGGATAAGCTTCTCGAAAGAGAGATGGCACTTATCGAAAATAAAGGTGGATAAACATCTCAAAAGAGAGATGCCACTTATCAAAAATAAAGGTGGATAAGTTTCTCGAAAGAGAGATGCCACTTATCGAAAATAAAGGCTAATAAGCTTTTCGAAAGAGAGATGCCACTTATTGAAAATAAAGGTGGATAAGCTCCTCCAAAGAGAGATGCCACTTATCAATAATAAAGGTGGATAAGCTTCTCGAAAGAGAGATTTCACTTATCGAAAATAAAAGTGGATAAGCTTCTCGAAAGAGAGATGCCACTTATCGAAAATAAAGGTAGATAAGCTTCTCGAAAGAGAGATGCCACGTATCAAAAATAAAGGTAGATAAGCTTCTCAAAAGAGAGATGCCACTTATCAAAAATAAAGGTGGATAAGCTTCTCGAAAGAGAGATGCCACTTATCGAAAATAAAGGTGGATAAACTTCTCAAAAGAGAGATGCCACTTATTAAAAATAAAGGTGGATAAGTTTCTCGAAAGAGAGATGCCACTTATCGAAAATAAAGGCTAATAAGCTTCTCGAAAGAGAGATGCCACTTATCGAAAATAAAGGTGGATAAGCTCCTCCAAAGAGAGATGCCACTTATCAATAATAAAGGTGGATAAGCTTTTCGAAAGAGAGATACCACTTATCGAAAATAAAGGTGGACAAGCTTCTCGAAAGAGAGATGCCACTTATCGAAAATAAATGTGGATAAGCTTCTCGAAAGAGAGATGCCACTTATCAAAAATAAAGGTGGATAAGCTTCTCAAAAGAGAGATGCCACTTATCGAAAATTAAGGTGGATAAACTTCTCAAAAGAGATACGCCACTTATCGAAAATAAAGGTGGATAAGCTTCTCGAAAGAGAGATGCCACTTATCGAAAATAAAGGTGTATAAGCTTCTCGAAAGAGAGATGCCACTTATCGAAAATAAAGGTGGATAAGCTTCTCGAAAGAGAGATACCACTTATCGAAAATAAAGGTGGATAAGCTTCTCGAAAGAGAGATTCCACTTATCGAAAATAAAAGTGGATAAGCTTCTCGAAAGAGGGATGCCACTTATCGAAAATAAAGGTAGATAAGATTCTCGAAAGAGAGATGCCACGTATCAAAAATAAAGGTAGATAAGTTTCTCAAAAGAGAGATGCCACTTATCAAAAATAAAGGTGGATAAGCTTCTCGAAAGCGAGATGGCACTTATCGAAAATAAAGGTGGATAAACATCTCAAAAGAGAGATGCCACTTATCAAAAATAAAGGTGGATAAGTTTCTCGAAAGAGAGATGCCACTTATCGAAAATAAAGGCTAATAAGCTTTTCGAAAGAGAGATGCCACTTATTGAAAATAAAGGTGGATAAGCTCCTCCAAAGAGAGATGCCACTTATCAATAATAAAGGTGGATAAGCTTCTCGAAAGAGAGATGCCACTTATCGAAAATAAAGGTGGATAAGCTTCTCGAAAGAGAGATGCCACTTATTGAAAAGAAAGGTGGATAAGCTTCTCGAAAGAGAGATGCCACATATCGAAAATAAAGATGGATAAGCTTCTCGAAAGAGAGATGCAACTTATCGAAAATAAAGGTGGAAAAGCTTCTCGAAAGAGAGATGCCACTTATCGAAAATAAAGGTGGATAAGCTTCTCGAAAGAGAAATGCCACTTATCAAAAATAAAGATGGATAAGTTTCTCGAAATAGAGATGCCATTTATCGAAAATAAAGGTGGATAAGCTTCTCGAAGAGAGATGCCGCTTATCGAAAATAAAGGTATATAAGCTTCGAGAAAGTGAGATCCCACTTATCGAAAATAAAGGTAGATAAGCTTCTAGAAAGAGAGATGCCACTTATCGAAAATAAATGTGGATAAACTTCTCGAAAGAGAGATGCCACTTAACAAAAATAAAGTTGGATAAGTTTCTCGAAAGAGAGATTCCACTTATCAAAAATAAAGGTGGATAAGCTTCTCGAAAGAGAGATGCCACTTATCGAAAATAAAGGTGGATAAACTTCTCGAAAGAGAGATGCCAGTTATCGAAAATAAATGTGGATAAGCTTCTCGAAAGAGATATGCCACTTATCGAAAATAAATATGGATAAGCTTCTCGAAAGAGAGATGCCACTTATCAATAATAAAGGTGCATAAGCTTCTCGAAAGAGAGATGCCACTGATCGAAAATAAAGATGGATAAGCTTCTCGAAAGAGAGACGCCACTTATCAAAAATAAAGGTGGATAAGCTTCTCGAAAGAGAGATGCCACTTATCGAAAATAAAGGTGGATAAGCTTCTCGAAAGAGAGATGCCACTTATCGAAAATAAAGGTGGATAAGCTCCTCGAAAGAGATATGCCACTTATCGAACGTAAAGGTAGATAAGCTTCTCAAAAGAGAGATGCCACTTATCAAAAATAAAGGTGGATAAGCTTCTCGAAAGAGAGATGCCACTTATCGAAAATAAAGGCTAATAAGCTTCTCGAAAGAGAGATGCCACTTATCGAAAATAAAGGTGGATAAGCTCCTCCAAAGAGAGATGCCACTTATCAATAATAAAGGTGGATAAGCTTTTCGAAAGAGAGATACCACTTATCGAAAATAAAGGTGGACAAGCTTCTCGAAAGAGAGATGCCACTTATCGAAAATAAATGTGGATAAGCTTCTCGAAAGAGAGATGCCACTTATCAAAAATAAAGGTGGATAAGCTTCTCAAAAGAGAGATGCCACTTATCGAAAATTAAGGTGGATAAACTTCTCAAAAGAGATACGCCACTTATCGAAAATAAAGGTGGATAAGCTTCTCGAAAGAGAGATGCCACTTATCGAAAATAAAGGTGTATAAGCTTCTCGAAAGAGAGATGCCACTTATCGAAAATAAAGGTGGATAAGCTTCTCGAAAGAGAGATACCACTTATCGAAAATAAAGGTGGATAAGCTTCTCGAAAGAGAGATTCCACTTATCGAAAATAAAAGTGGATAAGCTTCTCGAAAGAGGGATGCCACTTATCGAAAATAAAGGTAGATAAGATTCTCGAAATAGAGATGCCACGTATCAAAAATAAAGGTAGATAAGCTTCTCAAAAGAGAGATGCCACTTATCAAAAATAAAGGTGGATAAGCTTCTCGAAAGCGAGATGGCACTTATCGAAAATAAAGGTGGATAAACATCTCAAAAGAGAGATGCCACTTATCAAAAATAAAGGTGGATAAGTTTCTCGAAAGAGAGATGCCACTTATCGAAAATAAAGGCTAATAAGCTTTTCGAAAGAGAGATGCCACTTATTGAAAATAAAGGTGGATAAGCTCCTCCAAAGAGAGATGCCACTTATCAATAATAAAGGTGGATAAGCTTCTCGAAAGAGAGATGCCACTTATCGAAAATAAAGGTGGATAAGCTTCTCGAAAGAGAGATGCCACTTATTGAAACGAAAGGTGGATAAGCTTCTCGAAAGAGAGATGCCACATATCGAAAATAAAGATGGATAAGCTTCTCGAAAGAGAGATGCAACTTATCGAAAATAAAGGTGGAAAAGCTTCTCGAAAGAGAGATGCCACTTATCGAAAATAAAGGTGGATAAGCTTCTCGAAAGAGAAATGCCACTTATCAAAAATAAAGATGGATAAGTTTCTCGAAATAGAGATGCCATTTATCGAAAATAAAGGTGGATAAGCTTCTCGAAGAGAGATGCCGCTTATCGAAAATAAAGGTATATAAGCTTCGAGAAAGTGAGATCCCACTTATCGAAAATAAAGGTAGATAAGCTTCTAGAAAGAGAGATGCCACTTATCGAAAATAAATGTGGATAAACTTCTCGAAAGAGAGATGCCACTTAACAAAAATAAAGTTGGATAAGTTTCTCGAAAGAGAGATTCCACTTATCAAAAATAAAGGTGGATAAGCTTCTCGAAAGAGAGATGCCACTTATCGAAAATAAAGGTGGATAAACTTCTCGAAAGAGAGATGCCAGTTATCGAAAATAAATGTGGATAAGCTTCTCGAAAGAGATATGCCACTTATCGAAAATAAATATGGATAAGCTTATCGAAAGAGAGATGCCACTTATCAATAATAAAGGTGCATAAGCTTCTCGAAAGAGAGATGCCACTGATCGAAAATAAAGATGGATAAGCTTCTCGAAAGAGAGACGCCACTTATCAAAAATAAAGGTGGATAAGCTTCTCGAAAGAGAGATGCCACTTATCGAAAATAAAGGTGGATAAGCTTCTCGAAAGAGAGATGCCACTTATCGAAAATAAAGGTGGATAAGCTCCTCGAAAGAGATATGCCACTTATCGAACGTAAAGGTAGATAAGCTTCTCAAAAGAGAGATGCCACTTATCAAAAATAAAGGTGGATAAGCTTCTCGAAAGAGAGATGCCACTTATCGAAAATAAAGGCTAATAAGCTTCTCGAAAGAGAGATGCCACTTATCGAAAATAAAGGTGGATAAGCTCCTCCAAAGAGAGATGCCACTTATCAATAATAAAGGTGGATAAGCTTTTCGAAAGAGAGATACCACTTATCGAAAATAAAGGTGGACAAGCTTCTCGAAAGAGAGATGCCACTTATCGAAAATAAATGTGGATAAGCTTCTCGAAAGAGAGATGCCACTTATCAAAAATAAAGGTGGATAAGCTTCTCAAAAGAGAGATGCCACTTATCGAAAATTAAGGTGGATAAACTTCTCAAAAGAGATACGCCACTTATCGAAAATAAAGGTGGATAAGCTTCTCGAAAGAGAGATGCCACTTATCGAAAATAAAGGTGTATAAGCTTCTCGAAAGAGAGATGCCACTTATCGAAAATAAAGGTGGATAAGCTTCTCGAAAGAGAGATACCACTTATCGAAAATAAAGGTGGATAAGCTTCTCGAAAGAGAGATTCCACTTATCGAAAATAAAAGTGGATAAGCTTCTCGAAAGAGGGATGCCACTTATCGAAAATAAAGGTAGATAAGATTCTCGAAATAGAGATGCCACGTATCAAAAATAAAGGTAGATAAGCTTCTCAAAAGAGAGATGCCACTTATCAAAAATAAAGGTGGATAAGCTTCTCGAAAGCGAGATGGCACTTATCGAAAATAAAGGTGGATAAACATCTCAAAAGAGAGATGCCACTTATCAAAAATAAAGGTGGATAAGTTTCTCGAAAGAGAGATGCCACTTATCGAAAATAAAGGCTAATAAGCTTTTCGAAAGAGAGATGCCACTTATTGAAAATAAAGGTGGATAAGCTCCTCCAAAGAGAGATGCCACTTATCAATAATAAAGGTGGATAAGCTTCTCGAAAGAGAGATGCCACTTATCGAAAATAAAGGTGGATAAGCTTCTCGAAAGAGAGATGCCACTTATTGAAACGAAAGGTGGATAAGCTTCTCGAAAGAGAGATGCCACATATCGAAAATAAAGATGGATAAGCTTCTCGAAAGAGAGATGCAACTTATCGAAAATAAAGGTGGAAAAGCTTCTCGAAAGAGAGATGCCACTTATCGAAAATAAAGGTGGATAAGCTTCTCGAAAGAGAAATGCCACTTATCAAAAATAAAGATGGATAAGTTTCTCGAAATAGAGATGCCATTTATCGAAAATAAAGGTGGATAAGCTTCTCGAAGAGAGATGCCGCTTATCGAAAATAAAGGTATATAAGCTTCGAGAAAGTGAGATCCCACTTATCGAAAATAAAGGTAGATAAGCTTCTAGAAAGAGAGATGCCACTTATCGAAAATAAATGTGGATAAACTTCTCGAAAGAGAGATGCCACTTAACAAAAATAAAGTTGGATAAGTTTCTCGAAAGAGAGATTCCACTTATCAAAAATAAAGGTGGATAAGCTTCTCGAAAGAGAGATGCCACTTATCGAAAATAAAGGTGGATAAACTTCTCGAAAGAGAGATGCCAGTTATCGAAAATAAATGTGGATAAGCTTCTCGAAAGAGATATGCCACTTATCGAAAATAAATATGGATAAGCTTATCGAAAGAGAGATGCCACTTATCAATAATAAAGGTGCATAAGCTTCTCGAAAGAAAGATGCCACTGATCGAAAATAAAGATGGATAAGCTTCTCGAAAGAGAGATGCCACTTATCAAAAATAAAGGTGGATAAGCTTCTCGAAAGAGAGATGCCACTTATCGAAAATAAAGGTGGATAAGCTTCTCAAAAGAGAGATGCCACTTATCGAAAATAAAGGTGGATAAGCTCCTCGAAAGAGATATGCCACTTATCGAACGTAAAGGTAGATAAGCTTCTCAAAAGAGAGATGCCACTTATCAAAAATAAAGGTGGATAAGCTTCTCGAAAGAGAGATGCCACTTATCGAAAATAAAGGTGGATAAGTTTCTCGAAAGAGAGATCCCACTTATCGAAAATAAAGGTGGATAAGCTTCTCGAAAGAGAGATGCCAGTTATCAAAAATAAAGGTGGATAAGCTTCTCGAAAGAGAGATGCCACTTATCAAAAATAAAGGTGGATAAGCTTCTCGAAAGAGAGATGCCACTTATCGAAAATAAAGGTGGATAAGCTTCTCGAAAGAGAGATGCCACTTATCGAAAATAAAGGTGGATAAGCTCCTCGAAAGAGATATGCCACTTATCGAACGTAAAGGTAGATAAGCTTCTCAAAAGAGAGATGCCACTTATCAAAAATAAAGGTGGATAAGCTTCTCGAAAGAGAGATGCCACTTATCGAAAATAAAGGTGGATAAGTTTCTCGAAAGAGAGATCCCACTTATCGAAAATAAAGGTGGATAAGCTTCTCGAAAGAGAGATGCCAGTTATCAAAAATAAAGGTGGATAAGCTTCTCGAAAGAGAGATGCCACTTATCGAAAATAAAGGTGGATAAGCTTCTCGAAAGAGAGATGCCACTTATCGAAAATAAAGGTGGATAAGCTTCTCGAAAGAGAGATGCCACTAATCGAAAATAAAGGTGGATATGCTTCCCGAAAGAGAGATGCCACTTATCAAAAATAAAGGTGGATAAGCTTCTCGAAAGAGAGATGCCACTTATCGAAAATAAAGGTGGATAAGCTTCTCGAAAGAGAGATGCCACTTATCGAAAATAAAGGTGGATAAGCTCCTCGAAAGAGATATGCCACTTATCGAACGTAAAGGTAGATAAGCTTCTCAAAAGAGAGATGCCACTTATCAAAAATAAAGGTGGATAAGCTTCTCGAAAGAGAGATGCCACTTATCGAAAATAAAGGTGGATAAGTTTCTCGAAAGAGAGATCCCACTTATCGAAAATAAAGGTGGATAAGCTTCTCGAAAGAGAGATGCCACTTATCAAAAATAAAGGTTGATAAGCTTCTCGAAAGAGAGATGCCACTTATCGAAAATAAAGGTGGATAAGCTTCTCGAAAGAGAGATGCCACTTATCGAAAATAAAGGTGGATAAGCTTCTCGAAAGAGAGATGCCACTAATCGAAAATAAAGGTGGATATGCTTCCCGAAAGAGAGATGCCACTTAATAAAAATAAAGAGAGATGCCACTTATCGAAAATAAATGTGGATAATCTTCTCGAAAGAGAGATTACACTTAACAAAAATAAAGGTGGATAAGCTTCTCGAAAGAGAGATGCCACTTATCAAAAATAAAGGTGGATAAGCTTCTCGAAAGAGAGATGCCACTTATCGAAAATAAAGGTGGATAAGTTTCTCAAAAGGGAGATACCACTTATCGAAAATAAAGGTGGATAAGTTTCTCGAAAGAGAGATGCCACTTATCGAAAATAAAGGCGGATAAGCTTCTCGAAAGAGAGATGCCACTTATCGAAAATAAAGGTGGATAAACTCTTCGAAAGAGAGATGCCACTTATCAATAATAAAGGTGGATAAGCTTCTCGAAAGAGAGATGCCACCTATCGAAAATAAAGGTGGATAAGCTTCTCGAAAGAGACATGCCACTTATTGAAAATAAAGGTGGACAAGCTTCTCGAAAGAGAGATACCACTAATCGAAAATAAAGGTGGATAAGTTTCTCAAAAGAGAGATGCCACTTATCGAACGTAAAGGTAGATAAGCTTCTCAAAAGAGAGATGCCACTTATCAAAAATAAAGGTGGATAAGCTTCTCGAAACAGAGATGCCACTTATCGAAAATAAAGGTGGATAAGCTTCTCGAAAGAGAGATGCCAGTTATCAAAAATAAAGACGGATAAACTTCTCGAAAGAGATATGCCACTTATCGAAAATAAAGGTGGATAAGCTTCTCGAAAGAGGGATGCCACTTATCGAAAATAAAGGTGGATAAGCTTCTCGAAAGAGAGATGCCACTTATCGAAAATAAAGGTGGATAAGCTTCTCGAAAGAGAGATCCCACTTATCGAAAATAAAGGTGGATAAGCTTCTCGAAAGAGAGATGCCACTTATCGAAAATAAAGGTGGATAAGCTTCTCGAAAGAGAGATGCCACTTATCGAAAATAAATAAGCTTCTCGAAAGAGAGATGCCACTAATCAAAAATAAAGGTGGATATGCTTCTCGAAAGAGAGATGCCACTTATCAAAAATAAAGGTGGATAAGCTTCTTGAAAGAGAGATGCCACTTATCGAAAATAAAGGTGGATAAGCTTCTCGAAAGAGAGATACCACTTGTCAAAAATAAAGGTAGATAAGCTTCTAGAAAGAGAGATGCCACTTATCGGAAATAAATATGGATACACTTCTCGAAAGAGAGATGCCACTTATCGAAAATAAAGGTGGATAAGCTTCTCGAAAGAGAGATGGCACTAATCGAAAATAAAGGTGGATAAGCTTCTCAAAAGAGAGATGCCACTTATCGAAAATAAAGGTGGATAAGCTTCTCGAAAGAGAGATACCACTTATCGAAAATAAAGGTAGATAAGCTTCTAGAAAGAGAGATGCCACTTATCGAAAATAAATGTGGATACACTTCTCAAAAGAGAGATGCCACTTAATAAAAATAAAGAGAGATGCCACTTATCGAAAATAAATGTGGTTAAACTTCTCAAAAGAGAGATTACACTTAACAAAAATAAAGGTGGATAAGCTTCTCGAAAGAGAGATGCCACTTATCGAAAATAAAGGTGGATAAGTTTCTCAAAAGGGAGATGCCACTTATCGAAAATAAAGGTGGATAAGTTTCTCGAAAGAGAGATGCCACTTATCGAAAATAAAGGCGGATAAGCTTCTCGAAAGAGAGATGCCACTTATCGAAAATAAAGGTGGATGAGCTCTTCAAAAGAGAGATGCCACTTATCAATAATAAAGGTGGATAAGCTTCTCGAAAGAGAGATGCCAGTTATCAAAAATAAAGGTGGATAAACTTCTCGAAAGAGATATGCCACTTATCGAAAATAAAGGTGGATAAGCTTCTCGAAAGAGGGATGCCACTTATCGAAAATAAAGGTGGTTAAGCTTCTCGAAAGAGAGATGCCACTTATCGAAAATAAAGGTGGATAAGCTTCTCGAAAGAGAGATCCCACTTATCGAAAATAAAGGTAGATAAGCTTCTCAAAAGAGAGATGCCACTTATCGAAAATAAAGGTGGATAAGCTTCTCGAAAGAGAGATGCCACTTATCGAAAATAAAGGTGGATAAGCTTCTCGAAAGAGAGATGCCACTAATCAAAAATAAAGGTGGATATGCTTCTCGAAAGAGAGATGCCACTTATAAAAAATAAAGGTGGATAAGCTTCTCGAAAGAGAGATGCCACTTATCGAAAATAAAGGTGGATAAGCTTCTCGAAAGAGAGATACCACTTATCGAAAATAAAGGTAGATAAGCTTCTAGAAAGAGAGATGCCACTTATCGAAAATAAATATGGATACACTTCTCGAAAGAGAGATGCCACTTATCGAAAATAAAGGTGGATAAGCTTCTCGAAAGAGAGATGCCACTAATCGAAAATAATGGTGGATAAGCTTCTTGAAAGAGAGATGCCACTTATCGAAAATAAAGGTGGATAAGCTTCTCGAAAGAGAGATACCACATATCAAAAATAAAGGTAGATAAGCTTCTAGAAAGAGAGATGCCACTTATCGAAAATAAATGTGGATACACTTCTCGAAAGAGAGATGCCACTTAATAAAAATAAAGAGACATGCCACTTATCGAAAATAAATGTGGATAAACTTCTCGAAAGAGAGATTACACTTAACAAAAATAAAGGTGGATAAGCTTCTCGAAAGAGAGATGCCACTTATCAAAAATAAAGGTGGATAAGCTTCTCGAAAGAGAGATGCCACTTATCGAAAATAAAGGGGGATAAGTTTCTCAAAAGAGAGATGCCACTTATCGAAAATAAAGGCGGATAAGCTTCTCGAAAGAGAGATGCCACTTATCGAAAATAAAGGTGGATGAGCTCTTCGAAAGAGAGATGCCACTTATCAATAATAAAGGTGGATAAGCTTCTCGAAAGAGAGATGCCAGTTATCAAAAATAAAGGTGATAAACTTCTCGAAAGAGATATGCCACTTATCGAAAATAAAGGAGGATAAGCTTCTCGAAAGAGGGATGCCACTTATCGAAAATAAAGGTGGATAAGCTTCTCGAAAGAGAGATGCCACTTATCGAAAATAAAGGTGGATAAGCTTCTCGAAAGAGAGATCCCACTTATCGAAAATAAAGGTAGATAAGCTTCTCGAAAGAGAGATGCCACTTATCGAAAATAAAGGTGGATAAGCTTCTCGATAGAGAGATGCCACTTATCGAAAATAAAGGTGGATAAGCTTCTCGAAAGAGAGATGCCACTAATCAAAAATAAAGGTGGATATGCTTCTCGAAAGAGAGATGCCACTTATCAAAAATAAAGGTGTTTAAGCTTCTCGAAAGAGAGATACCACTTAACGAAAATAAAGGTGGATAAGCTTCTCGAAAGAGAGATTCCACTTATCGAAAATAAAGGTGGATAAGCTTCTCGAAAGAGAGATGCCACTTATCGAAAATAAAGGTAGATAAGCTTCTCGAAAGAGAGATGCCACGTATCAAAAATAAAGGTAGATAAGCTTCTCAAAAGAGACATGCCACTTATCAAAAATAAAGGTGGACAAGCTTCTCGAAAGAGAGATGCCACTTATCGAAAATAAAGGTGGATAAGTTTCTCAAAAGAGAGATGCCACTTATCGAAAATAAAGGTGGATAAGTTTCTCAAAAGGGAGATACCACTTATCGAAAATAAAGGTGGATAAGTTTCTCGAAAGAGAGATGCCACTAATCGAAAATAATGGTGGATAAGCTTCTTGAAAGAGAGATGCCACTTATCGAAAATAAAGGTGGATAAGCTTCTCGAAAGAGAGATACCACATATCAAAAATAAAGGTAGATAAGCTTCTAGAAAGAGAGATGCCACTTATCGAAAATAAATGTGGATACACTTCTCGAAAGAGAGATGCCACTTAATAAAAATAAAGAGACATGCCACTTATCGAAAATAAATGTGGATAAACTTCTCGAAAGAGAGATTACACTTAACAAAAATAAAGGTGGATAAGCTTCTCGAAAGAGAGATGCCACTTATCAAAAATAAAGGTGGATAAGCTTCTCGAAAGAGAGATGCCACTTATCGAAAATAAAGGGGGATAAGTTTCTCAAAAGAGAGATGCCACTTATCGAAAATAAAGGCGGATAAGCTTCTCGAAAGAGAGATGCCACTTATCGAAAATAAAGGTGGATGAGCTCTTCGAAAGAGAGATGCCACTTATCAATAATAAAGGTGGATAAGCTTCTCGAAAGAGAGATGCCAGTTATCAAAAATAAAGGTGATAAACTTCTCGAAAGAGATATGCCACTTATCGAAAATAAAGGAGGATAAGCTTCTCGAAAGAGGGATGCCACTTATCGAAAATAAAGGTGGATAAGCTTCTCGAAAGAGAGATGCCACTTATCGAAAATAAAGGTGGATAAGCTTCTCGAAAGAGAGATCCCACTTATCGAAAATAAAGGTAGATAAGCTTCTCGAAAGAGAGATGCCACTTATCGAAAATAAAGGTGGATAAGCTTCTCGATAGAGAGATGCCACTTATCGAAAATAAAGGTGGATAAGCTTCTCGAAAGAGAGATGCCACTAATCAAAAATAAAGGTGGATATGCTTCTCGAAAGAGAGATGCCACTTATCAAAAATAAAGGTGGATAAGCTTCTCGAAAGAGAGATGCCACTTATCGAAAATAAAGGTGGATAAGCTTCTCGAAAGAGAGATGCCACTTATCGAAAATAAAGGTGGATAAGCTTCTCGAAAGAGAGATGCCACTTATCGAAAATAAATATGGATACACTTCTCGAAAGAGAGATGCCACTTATCGAAAATAAAGGTGGATAAGCTTCTCGAAAGAGAGATGCCACTAATCGAAAATAATGGTGGATAAACTTCTCGAAAGAGAGATGCCACTTATCGAAAATAAAGGTGGATAAGCTTCTCGAAAGAGAGATGCCACTTATAGAAAATAAAGGTGGATAAGTTTCTCAAAAGAGAGATGCCACTTATCGAAAATAAAGGTGGATAAGTTTCTCAAAAGAGAGATGCCACTTATCGAAAATAAAGGCGGATAAGCTTCTCGAAAGAGAGATGCCACTTATCGAAAATAAAGGTGGATAAGTTTCTCAAAAGGGAGATGCCACTTATCGAAAATAAAGGTGGATAAGTTTCTCGAAAGAGAGATGCCACTTATCAAAAATAAAGGTGGATAAGCTTCTCGAAAGAGAGATGCCACTTATCAAAAATAAAGGTGGATAAGCTCTTCGAAAGAGAGATGCCACTTATCAATAATAAAGGTGGATAAGCTTATCTAAAGAGAGATTCCACTTATCGAAAATAAAGGTGGATAAGCTTCTCGAAAGAGAGATGCCACTTATCAAAAATAAAGGTGGATAAGCTTCTCGAAAGAGAGATGCCACTTATCGAAAATAAAGGTGGATAAGCTTCTCGAAAGAGAGATGCCACTAATCAAAAATAAAGGTGGATATGCTTCTCGAAAGAGAGATGCCACTTATCAAAAATAAAGGTGGATAAGCTTCTCGAAAATGAGATGCCACTTATCGAAAATAAAGGTGGATAAGCTTCTCGAAAGAGAGATACCACTTATCGAAAATAAAGGTAGATAAGCTTCTAGAAAGAGAGATGCCACTTATCGAAAATAAATATGGATACACTTCTCGAAAGAGAGATGCCACTTATCGAAAATAAAGGTGGATAAGCTTCTCGAAAGAGAGATGCCACTAATCGAAAATAAAGGTGGATAAGCTTCTCGAAAGAGAGATGCCACTTATCGAAAATAAAGGTGGATAAGCTTCTCGAAAGAGAGATACCACTTATCGAAAATAAAGGTAGATAAGCTTCTAGAAAGAGAGATGCCACTTATCCAAAATAAATGTGGATACACTTCTCGAAAGAGAGATGCCACATAATAAAAATAAAGAGAGATGCCACTTATCGAAAATAAATGTGGATAAACTTCTCGAAAGAGAGATTACACTTAACAAAAATAAAGGTGGATAAGCTTCTCGAAAGAGAGATGCCACTTATCAAAAATAAAGGTGGATAAGCTTCTCGAAAGAGAGATGCCACTTATCGAAAATAAAGGTGGATAAGTTTCTCAAAAGAGAGATGCCACTTATCGAAAATAAAGGTGGATAAGCTTCTCGAAAGAGAGATGCCACTTATCAAAAATAAAGGTGGATAAGCTTCTCGAAAGAGAGATGCCACTTATCGAAAATAAAGGTGGATAAGCTTCTCGAAAGAGAGATGCCACTAATCAAAAATAAAGGTGGATATGCTTCTCGAAAGAGAGATGCCACTTATCAAAAATAAAGGTGGATAAGCTTCTCGAAAATGAGATGCCACTTATCGAAAATAAAGGTGGATAAGCTTCTCGAAAGAGAGATACCACTTATCGAAAATAAAGGTAGATAAGCTTCTAGAAAGAGAGATGCCACTTATCGAAAATAAATATGGATACACTTCTCGAAAGAGAGATGCCACTTATCGAAAATAAAGGTGGATAAGCTTCTCGAAAGAGAGATGCCACTAATCGAAAATAAAGGTGGATAAGCTTCTCGAAAGAGAGATGCCACTTATCGAAAATAAAGGTGGATAAGCTTCTCGAAAGAGAGATACCACTTATCGAAAATAAAGGTAGATAAGCTTCTAGAAAGAGAGATGCCACTTATCCAAAATAAATGTGGATACACTTCTCGAAAGAGAGATGCCACATAATAAAAATAAAGAGAGATGCCACTTATCGAAAATAAATGTGGATAAACTTCTCGAAAGAGAGATTACACTTAACAAAAATAAAGGTGGATAAGCTTCTCGAAAGAGAGATGCCACTTATCAAAAATAAAGGTGGATAAGCTTCTCGAAAGAGAGATGCCACTTATCGAAAATAAAGGTGGATAAGTTTCTCAAAAGAGAGATGCCACTTATCGAAAATAAAGGTGGATAAGTTTCTCAAAAGAGAGATGCCACTTATCAAAAATAAAGGTGGATAAGCTTCTCGAAAGAGAGATGCCACTAATCAAAAATAAAGGTGGATATGCTTCTCGAAAGAGAGATGCCACTTATCAAAACTAAAGGTGTTTAAGCTTCTCGAAAGAGAGATACCGCTTAACGAAAATAAAGGTGGATAAGCTTCTCGAAAGAGAGATTCCACCTATCGAAAATAAAGGTGGATAAGCTTCTCGAAAGAGAGATGCCACTTATCAAAAATAAAGGTAGATAAGCTTCTCGAAAGAGAGATGCCACGTATCAAAAATAAAGGTAGATAAGCTTCTCAAAAGAGACATGCCACTTATCAAAAATAAAGGTGGACAAGCTTCTCGAAAGAGAGATGCCACTTATCGAAAATAAAGGTGGATAAGTTTCTCAAAAGAGAGATGCCACTTATCGAAAATAAAGGTGGATAAGTTTCTCAAAAGAGAGATGCCACTTATCGAAAATAAAGGCGGATAAGCTTCTCGAAAGAGAGATGCCACTTATCGAAAATAAAGGTGGATAAGTTTCTCAAAAGGGAGATGCCACTTATCGAAAATAAAGGTGGATAAGTTTCTCGAAAGAGAGATGCCACTTATCGAAAATAAAGGCGGATAAGCTTCTCGAAAGAGAGATGCCACTTATCGAAAATAAAGGTGGATAAGCTCTTCGAAAGAGAGATGCCACTTGTCAATAATAAAGGTGTATAAGCTTCTCGAAAGAGAGATGCCACTTATCGAAAATAAAGGTGGATAAGCTTCTCGAAAGAGAGATGCCACTTATCGAAAATAAAGGTGGATAAGCTCTTCGAAAGAGAGATGCCACTTATCAATAATGAAGGTGGATAAGCTTCTCGAAAGAGAGATTCCACTTATCGAAAATAAAGGTGGATAAGCTTCTCGAAAGAGAGATGCCACTTATCAATAATAAAGGTGGATAAGTTTCTCGAAAGTGAGATGCCACTGATCGAAAATAAAGATGGATAAGCTTCTCGAAAGAGAAACGCCACTTATAAAAAATAAAGGTGGATAAGCTTCTCAAAAGAAAGATGCCACTTATCGAAAATTAAGGTGGATAAACTTCTCGAAAGAGATATGCCACTTATCGAAAATAAAGGTGGATAAGCTTCTCGAAAGAGAGATGCCACTTATTGAAAATAAAGGTGTATAAGCTTCTCGAAAGAGAGATACCACTTAACGAAAATAAAGGTGGATAAGCTTCTCGAAAGAGAGATCCCACTTATCGATAATAAAGGTGGATAAGCTTCTCTAAAGAGAGATTCCACTTATCGAAAATAAAGGTGGATAAGCTTCTCGAAAGAGAGATGCCACTTATCAAAAATAAAGGTGGATAAGCTTCTCGAAAGAGAGATGCCACTTATCGAAAATAAAGGTGGATAAGTTTCTCAAAAGAGAGATGCCACTTATCGAAAATAAAGGTGGATAAGTTTCTCAAAAGAGAGATGCCACTTATCGAAAATAAAGGTGGATAAGCTTCTCGAAAGAGAGATGCCACTAATCAAAAATAAAGGTGGATATGCTTCTCGAAAGAGAGATGCCACTTATCAAAAATAAAGGTGTTTAAGCTTCTCGAAAGAGAGATACCGCTTAACGAAAATAAAGGTGGATAAGCTTCTCGAAAGAGAGATTCCACTTATCGAAAATAAAGGTGGATAAGCTTCTCGAAAGAGAGATGCCACTTATCGAAAATAAAGGTAGATAAGCTTCTCGAAAGAGAGATGCCACGTATCAAAAATAAAGGTAGATAAGCTTCTCAAAAGAGACATGCCACTTATCAAAAATAAAGGTGGACAAGCTTCTCGAAAGAGAGATGCCACTTATCGAAAATAAAGGTGGATAAGTTTCTCAAAAGAGAGATGCCACTTATCGAAAATAAAGGTGGATAAGTTTCTCAAAAGAAAGATGCCACTTATCGAAAATAAAGGCGGATAAGCTTCTCGAAAGAGAGATGCCACTTATCGAAAATAAAGGTGGATAAGTTTCTCAAAAGGGAGATGCCACTTATCGAAAATAAAGGTGGATAAGTTTCTCGAAAGAGAGATGCCACTTATCAAAAATAAAGGCGGATAAGCTTCTCGAAAGAGAGATGCCACTTATCGAAAATAAAGGTGGATAAGCTCTTCGAAAGAGAGATGCCACTTATCAATAATAAAGGTGTATAAGCTTCTCGAAAGAGAGATGCCACTTATCGAAAATAAAGGTGGATAAGCTTCTCGAAAGAGAGATGCCACTTATCAATAATAAAGGTGGATAAGTTTCTCGAAAGTGAGATGCCACTGATCGAAAATAAAGATGGATAAGCTTCTCGAAAGAGAAACGCCACTTATAAAAAATAAAGGTGGATAAGCTTCTCAAAAGAAAGATGCCACTTATCGAAAATTAAGGTGGATAAACTTCTCGAAAGAGATATGCCACTTATCGAAAATAAAGGTGGATAAGCTTCTCGAAAGAGAGATGCCACTTATTGAAAATAAAGGTGTATAAGCTTCTCGAAAGAGAGATACCACTTAACGAAAATAAAGGTGGATAAGCTTCTCGAAAGAGAGATCCCACTTATCGATAATAAAGGTGGATAAGCTTCTCTAAAGAGAGATTCCACTTATCGAAAATAAAGGTGGATAAGCTTCTCGAAAGAGAGATGCCACTTATCAAAAATAAAGGTGGATAAGCTTCTCGAAAGAGAGATGCCACTTATCGAAAATAAAGGTGGATAAGTTTCTCAAAAGAGAGATGCCACTTATCGAAAATAAAGGTGGATAAGTTTCTCAAAAGAGAGATGCCACTTATCGAAAATAAAGGTGGATAAGCTTCTCGAAAGAGAGATGCCACTAATCAAAAATAAAGGTGGATATGCTTCTCGAAAGAGAGATGCCACTTATCAAAAATAAAGGTGTTTAAGCTTCTCGAAAGAGAGATACCGCTTAACGAAAATAAAGGTGGATAAGCTTCTCGAAAGAGAGATTCCACTTATCGAAAATAAAGGTGGATAAGCTTCTCGAAAGAGAGATGCCACTTATCGAAAATAAAGGTAGATAAGCTTCTCGAAAGAGAGATGCCACGTATCAAAAATAAAGGTAGATAAGCTTCTCAAAAGAGACATGCCACTTATCAAAAATAAAGGTGGACAAGCTTCTCGAAAGAGAGATGCCACTTATCGAAAATAAAGGTGGATAAGTTTCTCAAAAGAGAGATGCCACTTATCGAAAATAAAGGTGGATAAGTTTCTCAAAAGAAAGATGCCACTTATCGAAAATAAAGGCGGATAAGCTTCTCGAAAGAGAGATGCCACTTATCGAAAATAAAGGTGGATAAGTTTCTCAAAAGGGAGATGCCACTTATCGAAAATAAAGGTGGATAAGTTTCTCGAAAGAGAGATGCCACTTATCAAAAATAAAGGCGGATAAGCTTCTCGAAAGAGAGATGCCACTTATCGAAAATAAAGGTGGATAAGCTCTTCGAAAGAGAGATGCCACTTATCAATAATAAAGGTGTATAAGCTTCTCGAAAGAGAGATGCCACTTATCGAAAATAAAGGTGGATAAGCTTCTCGAAAGAGAGATGCCACTTATCAATAATAAAGGTGGATAAGTTTCTCGAAAGTGAGATGCCACTGATCGAAAATAAAGATGGATAAGCTTCTCGAAAGAGAAACGCCACTTATAAAAAGTAAAGGTGGATAAGCTTCTCAAAAGAAAGATGCCACTTATCGAAAATTAAGGTGGATAAACTTCTCGAAAGAGATATGCCACTTATCGAAAATAAAGGTGGATAAGCTTCTCGAAAGAGAGATGCCACTTATTGAAAATAAAGGTGTATAAGCTTCTCGAAAGAGAGATACCACTTAACGAAAATAAAGGTGGATAAGCTTCTCGAAAGAGAGATCCCACTTATCGATAATAAAGGTGGATAAGCTTCTCTAAAGAGAGATTCCACTTATCGAAAATAAAGGTGGATAAGCTTCTCGAAAGAGAGATGCCACTTATCAAAAATAAAGGTGGATAAGCTTCTCGAAAGAGAGATGCCACTTATCGAAAATAAAGGTGGATAAGTTTCTCAAAAGAGAGATGCCACTTATCGAAAATAAAGGTGGATAAGTTTCTCAAAAGAGAGATGCCACTTATCGAAAATAAAGGTGGATAAGCTTCTCGAAAGAGAGATGCCACTAATCAAAAATAAAGGTGGATATGCTTCTCGAAAGAGAGATGCCACTTATCAAAAATAAAGGTGTTTAAGCTTCTCGAAAGAGAGATACCGCTTAACGAAAATAAAGGTGGATAAGCTTCTCGAAAGAGAGATTCCACTTATCGAAAATAAAGGTGGATAAGCTTCTCGAAAGAGAGATGCCACTTATCGAAAATAAAGGTAGATAAGCTTCTCGAAAGAGAGATGCCACGTATCAAAAATAAAGGTAGATAAGCTTCTCAAAAGAGACATGCCACTTATCAAAAATAAAGGTGGACAAGCTTCTCGAAAGAGAGATGCCACTTATCGAAAATAAAGGTGGATAAGTTTCTCAAAAGAGAGATGCCACTTATCGAAAATAAAGGTGGATAAGTTTCTCAAAAGAAAGATGCCACTTATCGAAAATAAAGGCGGATAAGCTTCTCGAAAGAGAGATGCCACTTATCGAAAATAAAGGTGGATAAGTTTCTCAAAAGGGAGATGCCACTTATCGAAAATAAAGGTGGATAAGTTTCTCGAAAGAGAGATGCCACTTATCAAAAATAAAGGCGGATAAGCTTCTCGAAAGAGAGATGCCACTTATCGAAAATAAAGGTGGATAAGCTCTTCGAAAGAGAGATGCCACTTATCAATAATAAAGGTGTATAAGCTTCTCGAAAGAGAGATGCCACTTATCGAAAATAAAGGTGGATAAGCTTCTCGAAAGAGAGATGCCACTTATCGAAAATAAAGGTGGATAAGCTCTTCGAAAGAGAGATGCCACTTATCAATAATGAAGGTGGATAAGCTTCTCGAAAGAGAGATGCCACTTATCGAAAATAAAGGTGGATAAGCTTCTCGAAAGAGAGATGCCACTTATCAATAATAAAGGTGGATGAGTTTCTCGAAAGTGAGATGCCACTGATCGAAAATAAAGATGGATAAGCGTCTGGAAAGAGAGACGCCACTTATAAAAAATAAAGGTGGATAAGCTTCTCAAAAGAAAGATGCCACTTATCGAAAATTAAGGTGGATAAACTTCTCGAAAGAGATATGCCACTTATCGAAAATAAAGGTGGATAAGCTTCTCGAAAGAGAGATGCCACTTATTGAAAATAAAGGTGTATAAGCTTCTCGAAAGAGAGATACCACTTAACGAAATTAAAGGTGGATAAGCTTCTCGAAAGAGAGATCCCACTTATCGAAAATAAAGGTGGATAAGCTTCTCGAAAGAGAGATGCCACTTATCGAAAATAAAGGTGGATAAGCTTCTCCAAAGAGAGATGCCACTTATCGAAAATAAAGGTGGATAAGCTTCTCGAAAGAGAGATGCCACTTATCGAAAATAAAGGTAGATAAGCTTCTCAAAAGAGAGATGCCACTTATCAAAAATAAAGGTGGATAAGCTTCTCGAAAGAGAGATGCCACTTATCAAAAATAAAGGTGGATAAGCTCTTCGAAAGAGAGATGCCACTTATCAATAATAAAGGTGGATAAGCTTCTCTAAAGAGAGATGCCACTTATCGAAAATAAAGGTGGATAAGCTTCTCGAAAGAGAGATGCCACTTATCGAAAATAAAGGTGGATAAGTTTCTCAAAAGAGAGATGCCACTTATCGAAAATAAAGGCGGATAAGCTTCTCGAAAGAGAGATGCCACTTATCAAAAATAAAGGCGGATAAGCTTCTCGAAAGAGAGATGCCACTTATCGAAAATAAAGGTGGATAAGTTTCTCAAAAGGGAGATGCCACTTATCGAAAATAAAGGTGGATAAGCTTCTCGAAAGAGAGATGCCACTTATCGAGAATAAAGGTGGATAAGTTTCTCAAAAGGGAGATGCCACTTATCGAAAATAAAGGTGGATAAGTTTCTCAAAAGAGAGATGCCACTTATCGAAAATAAAGGCGGATAAGCTTCTCGAAAGAGAGATGCCACTTATCGAAAATAAAGGTGGATAAGTTTCTCAAAAGGGAGATGCCACTTATCGAAAATAAAGGTGGATAAGTTTCTCGAAAGGGAGATGCCACTTATCAATAATAAAGGTGGATATGCTTCTCGAAAGAGAGATGCCACTTATCAAAAATAAAGGTGTTTAAGCTTCTCGAAAGAGAGATACCACTTAACGAAAATAAAGGTGGATAAGCTTCTCGAAAGAGAGATTCCACTTATCGAAAATAAAGGTGGATAAGCTTCTCGAAAGAGAGATGCCACTTATCGAAAATAAAGGTAGATAAGCTTCTCGAAAGAGAGATGCCACGTATCAAAAATAAAGGTAGATAAGCTTCTCAAAAGAGACATGCCACTTATCAAAAATAAAGGTGGACAAGCTTCTCGAAAGAGAGATGCCACTTATCGAAAATAAAGGTGGATAAGTTTCTCAAAAGAGAGATGCCACTTATCGAAAATAAAGGTGGATAAGTTTCTCAAAAGAGAGATGCCACTTATCGAAAATAAAGGCGGATAAGCTTCTCGAAAGAGAGATGCCACTTATCGAAAATAAAGGTGGATAAGTTTCTCAAAAGGGAGATACCACTTATCGAAAATAAAGGTGGATAAGTTTCTCGAAAGAGAGATGCCACTAATCGAAAATAATGGTGGATAAGCTTCTTGAAAGAGAGATGCCACTTATCGAAAATAAAGGTGGATAAGTGTTGCGGTGGAAATAGGATTACAAACTATTAATGAGTTTGAATCGCAATTCAATTCACAACCGCTCTTTGATTTATCCGAAGGAAAAGGTCAAAAGAGGGAAAACCTATTTTGCATCGTAAACACAATGCGGGGAAAGATCTAGGGTTCGGGGGTTGGTTAAATTTAGGGAAGGTATTAGCACCCTAAACTTCTGTAGTACTCTACAGGAACCTTTTGTTCAAATGTTTACTATTTGCTTTATTATTTGCTTTATTCATTTGCTTAAGGTATATGCACAAAGGATTAAAAGTGAGAAAAGAGACCTAAGGGGTTAATTCTAAGTTTACTCGGCAAGACATCGCATCTTGTGCCTACGTATCCTTACGGGAGTGGAATCAGAGTAATCGTAGTTCCCCTCAAAAGGGAGGTTAGAGACTTCTTGACTGTGGTCAAGGTCTCAAGGGGAATAAACGCATCTTAAGGACACGCTTACGCGGAGTGTAAAAACTCCAAATCTCTACGTTGAATTGTTAAGTTGTAATTAGGGTTAAATTAGGTTAGGTTAGGTTAGGGATTCCACTGCGGGAAACCCTAAAATGAGCGCGGCGGCTCTTTGACCTAATGCTAGGGGTAAAATTGTAATCTTGTCCACAGCGAGACATGTATGAAAATTTAGGGTTGAAAAGGTGTAAGGGTTGAAGTTGAGGACTATTGGCGCGGCGACCAAACGGTTAGACCTAACCTTCGGATGTGAAATTAACTATAAAGATGCGATGAAATTAAATATACATACAACGGCAGAAAATAAAGTGCGGAAAGATAAATGCGACAATTGTCTCGCAAAATTACATCCCATAAGCAGTTACAAATATGATAATTAAACTGAAAATAAAATCAATTGAACTTAGTCAGCTGCAAAAAACTAAAACAAACAGAGACTGTTTTTATACGGGGTTAGACGAAAAATTAGACGGGAATGTTAGGAATCTAAGTAGAAAATTATAATTTTAACGAAACAAGAAAAGAAAATTAAAAATTTGGATCTTAAAAATGAGGATGTTAGCGAAAAATTAATAAACAATGAAAATTAATATGCAATGAAGATGATGATAATATACAAGTGATAATGGCAACGATGATGTCAGATTATGTACAAATATAAAAATAAATACAAAAATAAATAAATAAATATTAGTGAACAGGTTCATGGATAATCAAGAATATTGTTAGGAATGAAGGATGAAAATTGGAATTGACAATAATTAGAAGTTAAGTGATGAATGTTTTGAGACGATGAGAATTTAGGTAATTAGAAAAGAGTTAGAATGGAATTAGGTTTTTTTTGTGTGAGATTTAGAAAAGTTAGAGTTTTTAATGTGATTAAGAAAAAGAAAATAGATTAAAAGTTAGCAAAAAAATTAGAACTTTGAAATTTGGTTTTTAAAAAAAAAAGGTTAGAAAATAAAAATAAAAGTTTGAAAATAAAAGAGAAAAGGTTAGAATTTTAATAAAAAAAGAGTTAGAATGTTAGAATTTTAATTAAGAAAAAATGGTAGAAATTTTGAAAAAAAAGATATAAAAAAGATTAGAAATTAAAAAAAAAAAGAGTTAGTTACTTTTGATGAAGACTGTAAGAGTTTTTGATGCTTGTCGATCCCCTGTTTTGTTGCTCCTGAGGGTCCTTTTATACTTGATTTTTTTAAATATTTTTCAATCTCAGATTTGATTTGAATATCTCAATCTTTTTCAATCTCTGATTTGATTTGAATGAATTTTTATGATGATTTCAGATTTGATTCAATGATGGTGATGTTGATATTTAGATCTGATTTTCTTATGATGATGATATGACCTGATTGATTTGATTTAGCTCCATATGTGATTCATTGTGATTGGATTTGATAGAAAAAATATTGGGATTTAAATTTAAAAATGTTAGCAAAGAAAGTTAGAGTTTCAAGTTAAATAAAAATTAGAGTTTTAAGTTTAAAAAGAATGAGTTAGAATTTTAAAATAAAAAACATTTGAATGTTGAAAAAAAAAAGTGTTAGAATTATTTTAAAAACTGTTAGAATTTAATTTTAAAAGGAATTTAGATCTTAATTTTAAAAAAAAGGATAGATTTAATTTATAAAAAAAAGGTTAGATTTAATTTTTTTAAAATAGTTAGAAAAAAAGATTTAATTTTAAAAAGAAGTTAGAGAAAAAAAAGATTTAATTTTAAAAAGAAGTTAGAGAAAAAAAAGATTTAACTTTATAAAAGTTAGAAAAAAAGATTTAACCTTATAAAAGTTAGAAAAAAGATTTAATTTTAAAAAGAAGTTAGAAAAAAATATTTAACTTTAAAAAAGTTAGAAAAAAAAGATTTAGTTTTAAAAAAAAGTTAGAAAAAAAGATTTAACTTTATAAAAGTTAGAAAAAAGATTTAATTTTAAAAAGAAGTTAGAAAAAAATATTTAACTTTAAAAAAGTTAGAAAAAAAAGATTTAGCTTTAAAAAAGTTAGAAAAAAAGTTTTAATTTTAAAAAGTTAGAAAAAAGATTTAAAAAAAGTTAGAAAAAAGATTTAATTTTAAAAAGAAGTTAGATTTTTATTTTAAAAAAGGTATTAGAATCTGATTAAAAAAATGTGTTAGAAATTAATTTAAAAAAGGTTATAAAAAAAATTTACTCTTAAAGAAAAGAAAAAAAAAAGTTAAATTTTAATCTAAATCCTAAAAGTTAGTAAGAAGAGCTTAAAATGATTTAAATAAATAAACTAAATAGAAAAGAAAAAAGAAAAAAAAAAGTTAATAAAAAACGTTAGTAAAGTTATAAAAAAAATTTAATTAAATTATTATTAGTTAAAAAAAACAAAATCTAAAAAAAAAGGTTAATTTATTAAATAAGAATTTAAAATAAAATAAAAAAAGAAAGGGTAAAATTTGGGGTATTACAGTTGCCCCTATTTAAATATCTACACCTGATGATTTGAGTGACGGAGACTCGAGGAATCATGGTGGAGGGATTTAAATATAGATAACCGAAAATTTTGCCCTTATATGTGGCGATATGCAATGCTATAGACAAAACGAGAACAGACTAATGCAGACGATGCCATGAATATGATATGATGCGTATGCTGGAATGATGAATGCGAAAATGCTGACGAATACGATGACACAGGGACAGACGCTACGAGAAGAACACACTGGGGAAAACAACGCGCTGGGACACAGTACAACACTGGGGAATTCTAAAATGATGGTCAACTGGTGCGAACACGACCAATTGTCATTTTTAGAACGGGAATGAGATTCTCAAATGGAGATGGCACCTATGAGACGACCTCCACTGGGGAATCTAAAAGTAAAACTGGATCATGTACGATTGCAAGATCGATTACAGAATGCTGGAGCATTGAGCAAAGAATAACATCCAAGCTTCTGTAAACTATCTCTCGTGACACGATCAAACGGACTTTTCGGGAATCCGTAGCAAATATACAGGGTAAAAACCGGCTGTATGCCAAAATAAATGGACTTTAGGAATAAGATCCTTAAATGGAGATGGCACCTATGAGATGACCTCCACTAGGGAATGTCTAATAATAAAACTGGATCTACACGGTTGCAAGATCGATTATAGAATGCTGGAGCATTGAGCAAAGAATAACATCCAAGCTTCTAATAAACTATCCTTCGTGATGGGATCGAATGGACTTTTCAGAAATCCGTATCAAATATACAGGGTAAAGACCAGCTGTATGCCAAAATAAATGGACTTTAATGGGAAATGCCCTGATAAGCTTCTCGAGGGAGCATTGTCACTTATCGTTGGAAGGGACTTATGTGCAAAAATGGATAAGCACTCAAATAAAGAGGCTGCTGCTTATCTGATAAATAAATCTTCTCGCATTTAAGGTCGGCGCCTGGAATACGATTCTGATTCTTCTCTTACTGAAGGATAAATAAACTTCTTCATGCTTCAAGATCGTGCTCTCCTGAACATGAAAAGGGCTAACTGAACATCCTCAAACTTCAGAATCGTGCTCTCCTGAATATGATTCGGCTCTTTCTTGTAAATGAAATTCTTCATACTTCAGAATCGTGCTCTCTTGAATATGAAAAGGGCTAACTGAACTTCCTCATACTTCAGAATCGTGCTCTCCTGAATATGATTCGGCTCTTTCTTGTAAATGAAATTCTTCATACTTCAGAATCGTGCTCTCCTGAATATGAAAAGGGCTAACTGAACTTCCTCATACTTCAGAATCGTGCTCTCCTGAATATGATTCGGCTCTTTCTTGTAAATGAAATTCTTCATACTTCAGAATCGTGCTCTCCTGAATATGAAAAGGGCTAACTGAACTTCCTCATACTTCAGAATCGTGCTCTCCTGAATATGATTCGGCTCTTTCTTGTAAATGAAATTCTTCATACTTCAGAATCGTGCTCTCCTGAATATGAAAAGGGCTAACTGAACATCCTCATACTTCAGAATCGTGCTCTCCTGAATATGATTCCGCTCAAACCTCCCCGTACTTCAAGATCGTGCTCTCCTGAATACGATTTGGTTCAAACCTCCCATACTTCAAGACGACAGGTAAATGGAAGCCCAACTGCTCCATGGAGATGGCCATTTGCTGCGAGTCATAACGAAGATAGGATCGGCTTCTTAGGTGAGAAATGTTGTATATTGATGCTGTAAGATGTAAAGTGTTGTACCGATGTTGTAACATGTAGGATTGTAAAGTGTTGTACTGATAGATTTTCCAGGCGTGAATTGGCGTGTATCTGTAAAGGATTGTAGTTGAAAGATAGTGCAAAATAAATGCACGTCCGGGTACAGTGATAAACTTCTCGGGCGAAAACAGTCGCGTATCTGCCATGGTATGGTGAAAATCTTTAGATGGTGCAAAATAAATGCACGTCCGGTTGGGATTGACGACCGACAAGACTGAGATTCAATCTAGGATTGAGCTAGAAAGAAGACTGGTAATCAAGACTCCATCGAGGGAATGAACTCGAAGGGTAGATATCTTATCCTGGCGAGGAAAGATAACTGAAGTAACCGTCATCCACGAGGATCGAGCTCCGTGGGGAAACTGGAAACAAGTAAGTATTTTATGCTTAGGGCTGACAATCTATTTGGAGAGAATGGACGAACCCAGTTACTCGGCGGTAACAACCAAATGATGGTGAAACACAATGAACCTGTGCATGCTAACGCGTATGTTAATGAATGTATGCTGACATCTATGTATGTTAATGTTTATGTATGCAAGATGTTATGAAATGAGTATGTAATGAGTATGTAATGAATATGTAATGAATATGTAATATGTAATGAATATGTAATGAATGTGTAATGAAATAGGCATGTGATGCTTATGCCCCTGTGTATGCTGACGAAACAGACTAGAGACGGGACGAGAGATGAAATAAACATCTCGACGGAAATACCCTGCGTTCTCTGCAACCAATACGTCAATCATGGGTGAGAAGGATCAATGGTGGAACCAAATCTGGTTTTAAATGTTCTGAATTCTCTGAGGGAGAAAGTAATCTGCTTGTGTGCACAGTATCACGCCTTCTTATGGGGAGAAGAAAACCTAAGGGACACTTTTGAGTTACCCAAGAAAAAGTTGTCAGCTTATAGTCTCTCTGGGGACTATGATGAGGCAATAGTTTAGGAGCCTGTTGCACACTGAGATTTACTGGGGGATGAAGGCCGCCGTGAGTAAAATCCATCGGGTGCATGAAGAAAAGTTGTGAAACCACATGGTTTTGATCTTGAAGGACCTTATAGTAGTTGTCATTTGTTTCCTTTTTTTATTTAAAAAAACACGGTGCCCCAGGATATTTGTGTTGTAAAGGTAGGGTCATCTCAAGAGGATTTTATAGAGAACACCGAGTCCGGTTGCCCCATTGTTCTCAAACTCTTTGAGAGATTTGTCAGGTCTCGACGTAACTGGCACAAATTAATCGTGTTACGACGAAATCTTTGGGAAATAGCTCTTAAGAATGTCAGACTCGCGTTGGTAAGCGAATTGGGAAACTGCCTGCCCCTGTTCAGCAGGATCTTCAAGTTCCACGGGTTATGTTCATATGTAAATCTCTAAGATATCAAGCAAAGTTGTCATGCCTGAAATGCATATCCTGAGCTGGTCAATGTACACATATATTTGTCTTGAATTTTTGTTTTGAAAAAGATATCGCAAAAACTTGTGACCGAAATCACTAGTCCGGATATAAGTTTTAATTATAATGCCAACATGAATTTTTTCTGAGCATAGCTCGTGGGAGTCAGGAAACGTGATCTTGTCGAATATGCTTTCAACCGAAGTCCTACTTCAATTAGGTCTTTTAAAGGTTGTATCGTGGCTCGGTTCACGGTTTAAGAAACAAAGGATATAGGCTCAAAGCTATATTTGTACCCACCCCTTCTTCGTGATGTTCTCCAATCCTAATTCAGTTAATCGGATACGAACGCTCATATCTCAAGCGGATTTGCTGTGGTCGAGAACTTATCAAGGCTTTGGACATGGCAGTCACTTACCTATTTCTAATGGCAATTGGTCACACGATTTTGTTCTTTACTAGGGATTATTTATTGTACCCTCTAGTTTTGCTTTTATTCCCTAACTTTTTCCTGGACAACGTCTTTTGATCTGACTTTGGAGTCCAGCGGGATGCCCCAGTTTTGCCTAAGTCTCCTTCATAGGTTTTGACTTAGCGGGCTCTTATTTTTTGAATATTCTTTTATGCACAAGTCGTGTAAATCTTTTGAAAGGCTCGTGACTGCCCCACTCCTTAGGTAACCGAGGGATAGCCATTGTATTGGACTTCTTAAGATACTAAGGATAAATTCTCGAAGGTTTGCTCTTCCTTTTTGAGGATCTAAGTGCTCGATCGGTTTAACTGAAACCTACCCTGCCCCAGGTTAGGATGAAGGTTCTTAAAAGAAAGAAAAACTCTTACTTCAAGGCTCAAAGGGTTGACTAGGGATTAACATCCTTATATCTCCAGTGTTTGGGATTTGAAACAATGTCTTACATCATCAGCGGGTTTCAATCGAAAGCATACGACAAGAAATCTGACGTTTTGGGTTCGTCATCCTCCCCCCAATTCTCCATCAGAACAAGAGATCGGGTAAAGTTGGCATTATGATTTATGAAAACATTTTGAATGAGTGAAACGAATGGACTTATTCAAGACAAACATATGCGTTGCATTAATCAATCAAAGATAAACAAATCCGTACATGCTAAATATGCTTAATCAAAGAGAAATGCATATAAATAAACAAATGAACTGTCGAAAAAAAATCCTTCTAAATGTTTATGAAATCTTGCATTCGAGAGTAACAGTTTCCTTTGGCGGAACCTCAAGGGAAAGGACGTCTGGTTTATGGTCACTGCGAGTCGTCATGGCTTGCCCCAGTTATGCTGGTCACATCTTCAACAGTTTTCAGTCGTTGCTTCAAAATAACTTTCCCAGGTTCTTGGTTGATCCCGGTCATATCATCTTGAGGGTTACTGAAATGAAGAGAGCTAGGCCTTTGAATAATTACTGGATTCGGCTGATTTGCCACAGGAGTAGCATGCTTTGCAGAATTCGAACTCGACAAGTGAGGGACCCCGAGAGGAGTCTCGATCTTCGGCTGAGCATCGCTAAAAGACAACTTCTTCGTTTCTAGCAAAATTCTGACACAGTTCTTAAGAGCGTAGCAATTCTCTAGATCATGGTCGGGCGCACCCTCATGAAATAAACAATGAGCGGCAGCGTTGTAACTTGCAGGTAATGGATTAGGTGGAGGACCCAAAGCACGGGTGGTAATCAGACCTTGTTGTACCAAATGGGGGTATAACTCAGTGAAAGTCATTGGAATTGGAGGACAAGGCTTATACTGACTCTTACGGGGATAAGGAACCTGATCCTATGATTGCTGGTGAACAGGAGCGTTGGGCACTCGTTGACTGTCGACAGGAACTTGCATAGGCGAATAACCGGAAGGTTGTTGATAAACTGGTGCCTGATATACCGGAGCTGACTGTACAGGCTGGCATGTAGGAAACTGCTGATCGAAAGGAGGTGCAACAGTAGCTACATAGGGTTGTTGAACATATAGAAACGGATAACCTTGAACATAACTCTGCTGATATTGTAAAGGTTGAGGAGTAGCCTTTTTGCGGTTCCTTGAACGTGTAGGTCCTTTACCATGGTCGGAGTTAGGAGTTTTGCACTTTGGAGGGGTAGCTCGTCGAACTGGTCGAGCACTGGGAGGCACCAAACCGGATTGAAGACCGTGAGGAGGTACATTCTCGACAGTAACAGTTGGTTGAGGTTCCATAACGGTATTAGTCTTAGAAACAACAGTAGACTGAGCATCCACCTTCACACTAAGAGCTCGTAACATCTCCAAAATCTGCCCTACACTTCCTCGAAGATCTTCGAATTCATGGCTGACACGGTTGATCTCTTGGTTTTGATCTTCCATCCTTTCGAAGGGTCGTATTGATGCAGAGAACTCAGGGTGACAAAACTGGAGGGTGAGAGAACCGAGTATGAGAAATTGGGACACACATGCAATGCAAAAGTATGATGCTAAAATGTGAATGCAAATGAAGATTTCATGGAATTCAAACATTTACGAATGTCGTGGGGTACCAAAGAAATCTTTTTCTTGTTTTTTCATTTTATTTTTTTTATTTATGGTATCCCGCGATATCCATAAATGATATTTGAACTCCATGAAATACAATGCAATGAGATGCTTTATGGATGCAATGCATGAAAACACACAAAGTCCTAGGTTAAAGGAACGTGAGCGGAGTCAAGGTCTACCCATCCCAAAAGGAGTGTACTATAGGTTAGTTGTACCTGCCGAACAAGGCTCTACAAAGTGCCCAAAGTCATCAGCCCATCTTTCGGATATTATCAACCTTCCGACTGACTCGGGGGTGAATAATATTCTCAAGAGAACCTCTTTTGAGTGTAGTATCGCGTAGCAGCCGTTGTAGGATTACTCCCACATAGCTCCCGCACTACGTCCTAAATAAGGCCAAGGTGGTGTTAAGGTACTACGGTCCTCAATATCACAGACTCCAATCGACCATGGAAAAAGTTTTCGCGATTACTCGTTCAACCGAACCATTTTCGAAAAGGTCTCAACTGAGCGGTGATTCTCGAATCAGCTTGGTCAGGATTCACTCCCTATAAGCCTCATCGAATATATCCCCATCCTATAATAATGTCACTAGTCCGGGCGTAGGACTTATCTCACAACACAAGGAACTGTCCCACAATCAATGCACAAATATATACATGCAAATGAATAGTAAAACAAATAGTAATAAATATGAACAAATTAGGGATAACCCTCAAAAGTTTAGGACTCCCCAGTGAAGTCGCCATTTTCTGTTGCGGTGGAAATAGGATTACAAACTATTAATGAGTTTGAATCGCAATTCAATTCACAACCGCTCTTTGATTTATCCGAAGGAAAAGGTCAAAAGAGGGAAAACCTATTTTGCATCGTAAACACAATGCGGGGAAAGATCTAGGGTTCGGGGGTTGGTTAAATTTAGGGAAGGTATTAGCACCCTAAACTTCTGTAGTACTCTACAGGAACCTTTTGTTCAAATGTTTACTATTTGCTTTATTATTTGCTTTATTCATTTGCTTAAGGTATATGCACAAAGGATTAAAAGTGAGAAAAGAGACCTAAGGGGTTAATTCTAAGTTTACTCGGCAAGACATCGCATCTTGTGCCTACGTATCCTTACGGGAGTGGAATCAGAGTAATCGTAGTTCCCCTCAAAAGGGAGGTTAGAGACTTCTTGACTGTGGTCAAGGTCTCAAGGGGAATAAACGCATCTTAAGGACACGCTTACGCGGAGTGTAGAAACTCCAAATCTCTACGTTGAATTGTTAAGTTGTAATTAGGGTTAAATTAGGTTAGGTTAGGTTAGGGATTCCACTGCGGGAAACCCTAAAATGAGCGCGGCGGCTCTTTGACCTAATGCTAGGGGTAAAATTGTAATCTTGTCCACAGCGAGACATGTATGAAAATTTAGGGTTGAAAAGGTGTAAGGGTTGAAGTTGAGGACTATTGGCGCGGCGACCAAACGGTTAGACCTAACCTTCGGATGTGAAATTAACTATAAAGATGCGATGAAATTAAATATACATACAACGGCAGAAAATAAAGTGCGGAAAGATAAATGCGACAATTGTCTCGCAAAATTACATCCCATAAGCAGTTACAAATATGATAATTAAACTGAAAATAAAATCAATTGAACTTAGTCAGCTGCAAAAAACTAAAACAAACAGAGACTGTTTTTATACGGGGTTAGACGAAAAATTAGACGGGAATGTTAGGAATCTAAGTAGAAAATTATAATTTTAACGAAACAAGAAAAGAAAATTAAAAATTTGGATCTTAAAAATGAGGATGTTAGCGAAAAATTAATAAACAATGAAAATTAATATGCAATGAAGATGATGATAATATACAAGTGATAATGGCAACGATGATGTCAGATTATGTACAAATATAAAAATAAATACAAAAATAAATAAATAAATATTAGTGAACAGGTTCATGGATAATCAAGAATATTGTTAGGAATGAAGGATGAAAATTGGAATTGACAATAATTAGAAGTTAAGTGATGAATGTTTTGAGACGATGAGAATTTAGGTAATTAGAAAAGAGTTAGAATGGAATTAGGTTTTTTTTGTGTGAGATTTAGAAAAGTTAGAGTTTTTAATGTGATTAAGAAAAAGAAAATAGATTAAAAGTTAGCAAAAAAATTAGAACTTTGAAATTTGGTTTTTAAAAAAAAAAGGTTAGAAAATAAAAATAAAAGTTTGAAAATAAAAGAGAAAAGGTTAGAATTTTAATAAAAAAAGAGTTAGAATGTTAGAATTTTAATTAAGAAAAAATGGTAGAAATTTTGAAAAAAAAAGATATAAAAAAGATTAGAAATTAAAAAAAAAAAAGAGTTAGTTACTTTTGATGAAGACTGTAAGAGTTTTTGATGCTTGTCGATCCCCTGTTTTGTTGCTCCTGAGGGTCCTTTTATACTTGATATTTTTAAATCTTTTTCAATCTCAGATTTGATTTGAATATCTCAATCTTTTTCAATCTCTGATTTGATTTGAATGAATTTTTATGATGATTTCAGATTTGATTCAATGATGGTGATGTTGATATTTAGATCTGATTTTCTTATGATGATGATATGATCTGATTGATTTGATTTAGCTCCATATGTGATTCATTGTGATTGGATTTGATAGAAAAAATATTGGGATTTAAATTTAAAAATGTTAGCAAAGAAAGTTAGAGTTTCAAGTTAAATAAAAATTAGAGTTTTAAGTTTAAAAAAAATGAGTTAGAATTTTAAAATAAAAAACATTTGAATGTTGAAAAAAAAAAGTGTTAGAATTATTTTAAAAACTGTTAGAATTTAATTTTAAAAGGAATTTAGATCTTAATTTTAAAAAAAAGGATAGATTTAATTTATAAAAAAAAGGTTAGATTTAATTTTTTTTAAAATAGTTAGAAAAAAAGATTTAATTTTAAAAAGAAGTTAGAGAAAAAAAAGATTTAATTTTAAAAAGAAGTTAGAGAAAAAAAAGATTTAACTTTATAAAAGTTAGAAAAAAAGATTTAACCTTATAAAATTTAGAAAAAAGATTTAATTTTAAAAAGAAGTTAGAAAAAAATATTTAACTTTAAAAAAGTTAGAAAAAAAAGATTTAGTTTTAAAAAAAAGTTAGAAAAAAAGATTTAACTTTATAAAAGTTAGAAAAAAGATTTAATTTTAAAAAGAAGTTAGAAAAAAATATTTAACTTTAAAAAAGTTAGAAAAAAAATTTTTAGCTTTAAAAAAGTTAGAAAAAAAGTTTTAATTTTAAAAAGTTAGAAAAAAGATTTAAAAAAAGTTAGAAAAAAGATTTAATTTTAAAAAGAAGTTAGATTTTTATTTTAAAAAAGGTATTAGAATCTGATTAAAAAAATGTGTTAGAAATTAATTTAAAAAAGGTTATAAAAAAAATTTACTCTTAAAGAAAAGAAAAAAAAAAAGTTAAATTTTAATCTAAATCCTAAAAGTTAGTAAGAAGAGCTTAAAATGATTTAAATAAATAAACTAAATAGAAAAGAAAAAAGAAAAAAAAAGTTAATAAAAAACGTTAGTAAAGTTATAAAAAAAATTTAATTAAATTATTATTAGTTAAAAAAAACAAAATCTAAAAAAAAAGGTTAATTTATTAAATAAGAATTTAAAATAAAATAAAAAAAGAAAGGGTAAAATTTGGGGTATTACAATAAGCTTCTCGAAAGAGAGATACCACATATCAAAAATAAAGGAAGATAAGCTTCTAGAAAGAGAGATGCCACTTATCGAAAATAAATGTGGATACACTTCTCGAAAGAGAGATGCCACTTAATAAAAATAAAGAGACATGCCACTTATCGAAAATAAATGTGGATAAACTTCTCGAAAGAGAGATTACACTTAACAAAAATAAAGGTGGATAAGCTTCTCGAAAGAGAGATGCCACTTATCAAAAATAAAGGTGGATAAGCTTCTCGAAAGAGAGATGCCACTTATCGAAAATAAAGGGGGATAAGTTTCTCAAAAGAGAGATGCCACTTATCGAAAATAAAGGCGGATAAGCTTCTCGAAAGAGAGATGCCACTTATCGAAAATAAAGGTGGATGAGCTCTTCGAAAGAGAGATGCCACTTATCAATAATAAAGGTGGATAAGCTTCTCGAAAGAGAGATGCCAGTTATCAAAAATAAAGGTGATAAACTTCTCGAAAGAGATATGCCACTTATCGAAAATAAAGGAGGATAAGCTTCTCGAAAGAGAGATGCCACTTATCGAAAATAAAGGTGGATAAGCTTCTCGAAAGAGAGATGCCACTTATCGAAAATAAAGGTGGATAAGCTTCTCGAAAGAGAGATCCCACTTATCGAAAATAAAGGTAGATAAGCTTCTCGAAAGAGAGATGCCACTTATCGAAAATAAAGGTGGATAAGCTTCTCGAAAGAGAGATGCCACTTATCGAAAATAAAGGTGGATAAGCTTCTCGAAAGAGAGATGCCACTAATCAAAAATAAAGGTGGATATGCTTCTCGAAAGAGAGATGCCACTTATCAAAAATAAAGGTGGATAAGCTTCTCGAAAGAGAGATGCCACTTATCAAAAATAAAGGTGGATAAGCTTCTCGAAAGAGAGATGCCACTTATCGAAAATAAAGGTGGATAAGCTTCTCGAAAGAGAGATGCCACTTATCGAAAATAAATATGGATACACTTCTCGAAAGAGAGATGCCACTTATCGAAAATAAAGGTGGATAAGCTTCTCGAAAGAGAGATGCCACTAATCGAAAATAATGGTGGATAAACTTCTCGAAAGAGAGATGCCACTTATCGAAAATAAAGGTGGATAAGCTTCTCGAAAGAGAGATGCCACTTATCGAAAATAAAGGTGGATAAGTTTCTCAAAAGAGAGATGCCACTTATCGAAAATAAAGGTGGATAAGTTTCTCAAAAGAGAGATGCCACTTATCGAAAATAAAGGCGGATAAGCTTCTCGAAAGAGAGATGCCACTTATCGAAAATAAAGGTGGATAAGTTTCTCAAAAGGGAGATGCCACTTATCGAAAATAAAGGTGGATAAGTTTCTCGAAAGAGAGATGCCACTTATCAAAAATAAAGGTGGATAAGCTTCTCGAAAGAGAGATGCCACTTATCAAAAATAAAGGTGGATAAGCTCTTCGAAAGAGAGATGCCACTTATCAATAATAAAGGTGGATAAGCTTCTCTAAAGAGAGATGCCACTTATCGAAAATAAAGGTGGATAAGCTTCTCGAAAGAGAGATGCCACTTATCAAAAATAAAGGTGGATAAGCTTCTCGAAAGAGAGATGCCACTTATCGAAAATAAAGGTGGATAAGCTTCTCGAAAGAGAGATGCCACTAATCAAAAATAAAGGTGGATATGCTTCTCGAAAGAGAGATGCCACTTATCAAAAATAAAGGTGGATAAGCTTCTCGAAAATGAGATGCCACTTATCGAAAATAAAGGTGGATAAGCTTCTCGAAAGAGAGATACCACTTATCGAAAATAAAGGTAGATAAGCTTCTAGAAAGAGAGATGCCACTTATCGAAAATAAATATGGATACACTTCTCGAAAGAGAGATGCCACTTATCGAAAATAAAGGTGGATAAGCTTCTCGAAAGAGAGATGCCACTAATCGAAAATAAAGGTGGATAAGCTTCTCGAAAGAGAGATGCCACTTATCGAAAATAAAGGTGGATAAGCTACTCGAAAGAGAGATACCACTTATCGAAAATAAAGGTAGATAAGCTTCTAGAAAGAGAGATGCCACTTATCCAAAATAAATGTGGATACACTTCTCGAAAGAGAGATGCCACTTAATAAAAATAAAGAGAGATGCCACTTATCGAAAATAAATGTGGATAAACTTCTCGAAAGAGAGATTACACTTAACAAAAATAAAGGTGGATAAGCTTCTCGAAAGAGAGATGCCACTTATCAAAAATAAAGGTGGATAAGCTTCTCGAAAGAGAGATGCCACTTATCGAAAATAAAGGTGGATAAGTTTCTCAAAAGAGAGATGCCACTTATCGAAAATAAAGGTGGATAAGTTTCTCAAAAGAGAGATGCCACTTATCGAAAATAAAGGTAGATAAGCTTCTCGAAAGAGAGATGCCACTAATCAAAAATAAAGGTGGATATGCTTCTCGAAAGAGAGATGCCACTTATCAAAAATAAAGGTGTTTAAGCTTCTCGAAAGAGAGATACCGCTTAACGAAAATAAAGGTGGATAAGCTTCTCGAAAGAGAGATTCCACTTATCGAAAATAAAGGTGGATAAGCTTCTCGAAAGAGAGATGCCACTTATCGAAAATAAAGGTAGATAAGCTTCTCGAAAGAGAGATGCCACGTATCAAAAATAAAGGTAGATAAGCTTCTCAAAAGAGACATGCCACTTATCAAAAATAAAGGTGGACAAGCTTCTCGAAAGAGAGATGTCACTTATCGAAAATAAAGGTGGATAAGTTTCTCAAAAGAGAGATGCCACTTATCGAAAATAAAGGTGGATAAGTTTCTCAAAAGAGAGATGCCACTTATCGAAAATAAAGGCGGATAAGCTTCTCGAAAGAGAGATGCCACTTATCGAAAATAAAGGTGGATAAGTTTCTCAAAAGGGAGATGCCACTTATCGAAAATAAAGGTGGATAAGTTTCTCGAAAGAGAGATGCCACTTATCGAAAATAAAGGCGGATAAGCTTCTCGAAAGAGAGATGCCACTTATCGAAAATAAAGGTGGATAAGCTCTTCGAAAGAGAGATGCCACTTATCAATAATAAAGGTGTATAAGCTTCTCGAAAGAGAGATGCCACTTATCGAAAATAAAGGTGGATAAGCTTCTCGAAAGAGAGATGCCACTTATCGAAAATAAAGGTGGATAAGCTCTTCGAAAGAGAGATGCCACTTATCAATAATGAAGGTGGATAAGCTTCTCGAAAGAGAGATGCCACTTATCGAAAATAAAGGTGGATAAGCTTCTCGAAAGAGAGATGCCACTTATCAATAATAAAGGTGGATAAGTTTCTCGAAAGTGAGATGCCACTGATCGAAAATAAAGATGGATAAGCTTCTCGAAAGAGAGACGCCACTTATAAAAAATAAAGGTGGATAAGCTTCTCAAAAGAAAGATGCCACTTATCGAAAATTAAGGTGGATAAACTTCTCGAAAGAGATATGCCACTTATCGAAAATAAAGGTGGATAAGCTTCTCGAAAGAGAGATGCCACTTATTGAAAATAAAGGTGTATAAGCTTCTCGAAAGAGAGATACCACTTAACGAAAATAAAGGTGGATAAGCTTCTCGAAAGAGAGATCCCACTTATCGAAAATAAAGGTGGATAAGCTTCTCGAAAGAGAGATGCCACTTATCGAAAATAAAGGTGGATAAGCTTCTCGAAAGAGAGATGCCACTTATCGAAAATAAAGGTGGATAAGCTTCTCGAAAGAGAGATGCCACTTATCTAAAATAAAGGTAGATAAGCTTCTCAAAAGAGAGATGCCACTTATCAAAAATAAAGGTGGATAAGCTTCTCGAAAGAGAGATGCCACTTATCAAAAATAAAGGTGGATAAGCTCTTCGAAAGAGAGATCCCACTTATCAATAATAAAGGTGGATAAGCTTCTCTAAAGAGAGATGCCACTTATCGAAAATAAAGGTGGATAAGCTTCTCGAAAGAGAGATGCCACTTATCGAAAATAAAGGTGGATAAGTTTCTCAAAAGAGAGATGCCACTTATCGAAAATAAAGGTGGATAAGTTTCTCAAAAGAGAGATGCCACTTATCGATAATAAAGGCGGATAAGCTTCTCGAAAGAGAGATGCCACTTATCGAAAATAAAGGTGGATAAGTTTCTCAAAAGGGAGATGCCACTTATCGAAAATAAAGGTGGATAAGCTTCTCGAAAGAGAGATGCCACTTATCGAGAATAAAGGTGGATAAGTTTCTCAAAAGGGAGATGCCACTTATCGAAAATAAAGGTGGATAAGTTTCTCAAAAGAGAGATGCCACTTATCGAAAATAAAGGCGGATAAGCTTCTCGAAAGAGAGATGCCACTTATCGAAAATAAAGGTGGATAAGTTTCTCAAAAGGGAGATGCCACTTATCGAAAATAAAGGTGGATAAGTTTCTCGAAAGAGAGATGCCACTTATCGAAAATAAAGGTGGATAAGCTTCTCGAAAGAGAGATGCCACTTATCAAAAATAAAGGTGGATAAGCTCTTCGAAAGAGAGATGCCACTTATCAATAATAAAGGTGGATAAGCTTCTCTAAAGAGAGATGCCACTTATCGAAAATAAAGGTGGATAAGCTTCTCGAAAGAGAGATGCCACATATCAAAAATAAAGGTGGATAAGCTTCTCGAAAGAGAGATGCCACTTATCGAAAATAAAGGTGGATAAACTTCTCGAAAGAGAGATGCCACTAATCAAAAATAAAGGTGGATATGCTTCTCGAAAGAGAGATGCCACTTATCAAAATTAAAGGTGGATAAGCTTCTCGAAAATGAGATGCCACTTATCGAAAATAAAGGTGGATAAGCTTCTCGAAAGAGAGATACCACTTATCGAAAATAAAGGTAGATAAGCTTCTAGAAAGAGAGATGCCACTTATCGAAAATAAATATGGATACACTTCTCGAAAGAGAGATGCCACTTATCGAAAATAAAGGTGGATAAGCTTCTCGAAAGAGAGATGCCACTAATCGAAAATAAAGGTGGATAAGCTTCTCGAAACAGAGATGCCACTTATCGAAAATAAAGGTGGATAAGCTTCTCGAAAGAGAGATACCACTTATCGAAAATAAAGGTAGATAAGCTTCTAGAAAGAGAGATGCCACTTATCCAAAATAAATGTGGATACACTTCTCGAAAGAGAGATGCCACTTAATAAAAATAAAGAGAGATGCCACTTATCGAAAATAAATGTGGATAAACTTCTCGAAAGAGAGATTACACTTAACAAAAATAAAGGTGGATAAGCTTCTCAAGAGAGATCCCACTTATCAAAAATAAAGGTGGATAAGCTTCTCGAAAGAGAGATGCCACCTATCGAAAATAAAGGTGGATAAGTTTCTCAAAAGAGAGATGCCACTTATCGAAAATAAAGGTGGATAAGTTTCTCAAAAGAGAGATGCCACTTATCGAAAATAAAGGTGGATAAGCTTCTCGAAAGAGAGATGCCACTAATCAAAAATAAAGGTGGATATGCTTCTCGAAAGAGAGATGCCACTTATCAAAAATAAAGGTGTTTAAGCTTCTCGAAAGAGAGATACCACTTAACGAAAATAAAGGTGGATAAGCTTCTCGAAAGAGAGATTCCACTTATCGAAAATAAAGGTGGATAAGCTTCTCGAAAGAGAGATGCCACTTATCGAAAATAAAGGTAGATAAGCTTCTCGAAAGAGAGATGCCACGTATCAAAAATAAAGGTAGATAAGTTTCTCAAAAAAGACATGCAACTTATCAAAAATAAAGGTGGACAAGCTTCTCGAAAGAGAGATGCCACTAATCGAAAATAAAGGTGGATAAGCTTCTCGAAAGAGAGATGCCACTTATCGAAAATAAAGGTGGATAAGCTTCTCGAAAGAGAGATACCACTTATCGAAAATAAAGGTAGATAAGCTTCTAGAAAGAGAGATGCCACTTATCCAAAATAAATGTGGATACACTTCTCGAAAGAGAGATGCCACTTAATAAAAATAAAGAGAGATGCCACTTATCGAAAATAAATGTGGATAAACTTCTCAAAAGAGAGATTACACTTAACAAAAATAAAGGTGGATAAGCTTCTCGAAAGAGAGATGCCACTTATCAAAAATAAAGGCGGATAAGCTTCTCGAAAGAGAGATGCCACTTATCGAAAATAAAGGTGGATAAGTTTCTCAAAAGAGAGATGCCACTTATCGAAAATAAAGGTGGATAAGTTTCTCAAAAGAGAGATGCCACTTATCGAAAATAAAGGTGGATAAGCTTCTCGAAAGAGAGATGCCACTAATCAAAAATAAAGGTGGATATGCTTCTCGAAAGAGAGATGCCACTTATCAAAAATAAAGGTGTTTAAGCTTCTCGAAAGAGAGATACCACTTAACGAAAATAAAGGTGGATAAGCTTCTCGAAAGAGAGATTCCACTTATCGAAAATAAAGGTGGATAAGCTTCTCGAAAGAGAGATGCCACGTATCAAAAATAAAGGTAGATAAGCTTCTCAAAAGAGACATGCCACTTATCAAAAATAAAGGTGGACAAGCTTCTCGAAAGAGAGATGCCACTTATCGAAAATAAAGGTGGATAAGTTTCTCAAAAGAGAGATGCCACTTATCGAAAATAAAGGTGGATAAGTTTCTCAAAAGAGAGATGCCACTTATCGAAAATAAAGGCGGATAAGCTTCTCGAAAGAGAGATGCCACTTATCGAAAATAAAGGTGGATAAGTTTCTCAAAAGGGAGATGCCACTTATCGAAAATAAAGGTGGATAAGTTTCTCGAAAGAGAGATGCCACTTATCGAAAATAAAGGCGGATAAGCTTCTCGAAAGAGAGATGCCACTTATCGAAAATAAAGGTGGATAAGCTCTTCGAAAGAGAGATGCCACTTATCAATAATAAAGGTGTATAAGCTTCTCGAAAGAGAGATGCCACTTATCGAAAATAAAGGTGGATAAGCTTCTCGAAAGAGAGATGCCACTTATCGAAAATAAAGGTGGATAAGCTCTTCGAAAGAGAGATGCCACTTATCAATAATGAAGGTGGATAAGCTTCTCGAAAGAGAGATGCCACTTATCGAAAATAAAGGTGGATAAGCTTCTCGAAAGAGAGATGCCACTTATCAATAATAAAGGTGGATAAGTTTCTCGAAAGTGAGATGCCACTGATCGAAAATAAAGATGGATAAGCTTCTCGAAAGAGAGACGCCACTTATAAAAAATAAAGGTGGATAAGCTTCTCAAAAGAAAGATGCTACTTATCGAAAATTAAGGTGGATAAACTTCTCGAAAGAGATATGCCACTTATCGAAAATAAAGGTGGATAAGCTTCTCGAAAGAGAGATGCCACTTTTTGAAAATAAAGGTGTATAAGCTTCTCGAAAGAGAGATACCACTTAACGAAAATAAAGGTGGATAAGTTTCTCAAAAGAGAGATGCCACTTATCGAAAATAAAGGCGGATAAGCTTCTCGAAAGAGAGATGCCACTTATCGAAAATAAAGGTGGATAAGTTTCTCAAAAGGGAGATGCCACTTATCGAAAATAAAGGTGGATAAGTTTCTCGAAAGAGAGATGCCACTTATCGAAAATAAAGGTGGATAAGCTTCTCGAAAGAGAGATGCCACTTATCAAAAATAAAGGTGGATAAGCTCTTCGAAAGAGAGATGCCACTTATCAATAATAAAGGTGGATAAGCTTCTCTAAAGAGAGATGCCACTTATCGAAAATAAAGGTGGATAAGCTTCTCGAAAGAGAGATGCCACTTATCAAAAATAAAGGTGGATAAGCTTCTCGAAAGAGAGATGCCACTTATCGAAAATAAAGGTGGATAAGCTTCTCGAAAGAGAGATGCCACTAATCAAAAATAAAGGTGGATATGCTTCTCGAAAGAGAGATGCCACTTATCAAAAATAAAGGTGGATAAGCTTCTCGAAAATGAGATGCCACTTATCGAAAATAAAGGTGGATAAGCTTCTCGAAAGAGAGATACCACTTATCGAAAATAAAGGTAGATAAGCTTCTAGAAAGAGAGATGCCACTTATCGAAAATAAATATGGATACACTTCTCGAAAGAGAGATGCCACTTATCGAAAATAAAGGTGGATAAGCTTCTCGAAAGAGAGATGCCACTAATCGAAAATAAAGGTGGATAAGCTTCTCGAAAGAGAGATGCCACTTATCGAAAATAAAGGTGGATAAGCTTCTCGAAAGAGAGATACCACTTATCGAAAATAAAGGTAGATAAGCTTCTAGAAAGAGAGATGCCACTTATCCAAAATAAATGTGGATACACTTCTCGAAAGAGAGATGCCACTTAATAAAAATAAAGAGAGATGCCACTTATCGAAAATAAATGTGGATAAACTTCTCGAAAGAGAGATTACACTTAACAAAAATAAAGGTGGATAAGCTTCTCGAAAGAGAGATGCCACTTATCAAAAATAAAGGTGGATAAGCTTCTCGAAAGAGAGATGCCACTTATCGAAAATAAAGGTGGATAAGTTTCTCAAAAGAGAGATGCCACTTATCGAAAATAAAGGTGGATAAGTTTCTCAAAAGAGAGATGCCACTTATCGAAAATAAAGGTGGATAAGCTTCTCGAAAGAGAGATGCCACTAATCAAAAATAAAGGTGGATATGCTTCTCGAAAGAGAGATGCCACTTATCAAAAATAAAGGTGTTTAAGCTTCTCGAAAGAGAGATACCACTTAACGAAAATAAAGGTGGATAAGCTTCTCGAAAGAGAGATTCCACTTATCGAAAATAAAGGTGGATAAGCTTCTCGAAAGAGAGATGCCACTTATCGAAAATAAAGGTAGATAAGCTTCTCGAAAGAGAGATGCCACGTATCAAAAATAAAGGTAGATAAGCTTCTCAAAAGAGACATGCCACTTATCAAAAATAAAGGTGGACAAGCTTCTCGAAAGAGAGATGCCACTAATCGAAAATAAAGGTGGATAAGCTTCTCGAAAGAGAGATGCCACTTATCGAAAATAAAGGTGGATAAGCTTCTCGAAAGAGAGATACCACTTATCGAAAATAAAGGTAGATAAGCTTCTAGAAAGAGAGATGCCACTTATCCAAAATAAATGTGGATACACTTCTCGAAAGAGAGATGCCACTTAATAAAAATAAAGAGAGATGCCACTTATCGAAAATAAATGTGGATAAACTTCTCAAAAGAGAGATTACACTTAACAAAAATAAAGGTGGATAAGCTTCTCGAAAGAGAGATGCCACTTATCAAAAATAAAGGTGGATAAGCTTCTCGAAAGAGAGATGCCACTTATCGAAAATAAAGGTGGATAAGTTTCTCAAAAGAGAGATGCCACTTATCGAAAATAAAGGTGGATAAGTTTCTCAAAAGAGAGATGCTACTTATCGAAAATAAAGGTGGATAAGCTTCTCGAAAGAGAGATGCCACTAATCAAAAATAAAGGTGGATATGCTTCTCGAAAGAGAGATGCCACTTATCAAAAATAAAGGTGTTTAAGCTTCTCGAAAGAGAGATACCACTTAACGAAAATAAAGGTGGATAAGCTTCTCGAAAGAGAGATTCCACTTATCGAAAATAAAGGTGGATAAGCTTCTCGAAAGAGAGATGCCACGTATCAAAAATAAAGGTAGATAAGCTTCTCAAAAGAGACATGCCACTTATCAAAAATAAAGGTGGACAAGCTTCTCGAAAGAGAGATGCCACTTATCGAAAATAAAGGTGGATAAGTTTCTCAAAAGAGAGATGCCACTTATCGAAAATAAAGCTGGATAAGTTTCTCAAAAGAGAGATGCCACTTATCGAAAATAAAGGCGGATAAGCTTCTCGAAAGAGAGATGCCACTTATCGAAAATAAAGGTGGATAAGTTTCTCAAAAGGGAGATGCCACTTATCGAAAATAAAGGTGGATAAGTTTCTCGAAAGAGAGATGCCACTTATCGAAAATAAAGGCGGATAAGCTTCTCGAAAGAGAGATGCCACTTATCGAAAATAAAGGTGGATAAGCTCTTCGAAAGAGAGATGCCACTTATCAATAATAAAGGTGTATAAGCTTCTCGAAAGAGAGATGCCACTTATCGAAAATAAAGGTGGATAAGCTTCTCAAAAGAGAGATGCCACTTATCGAAAATAAAGGTGGATAAGCTCTTCGAAAGAGAGATGCCACTTATCAATAATGAAGGTGGATAAGCTTCTCGAAAGAGAGATGCCACTTATCGAAAATAAAGGTGGATAAGCTTCTCGAAAGAGAGATGCCACTTATCAATAATAAAGGTGGATAAGTTTCTCGAAAGTGAGATGCCACTGATCGAAAATAAAGATGGATAAGCTTCTCGAAAGAGAGACGCCACTTATAAAAAATAAAGGTGGATAAGCTTCTCAAAAGAAAGATGCTACTTATCGAAAATTAAGGTGGATAAACTTCTCGAAAGAGATATGCCACTTATCGAAAATAAAGGTGGATAAGCTTCTCGAAAGAGAGATGCCACTTATTGAAAATAAAGGTGTATAAGCTTCTCGAAAGAGAGATACCACTTAACGAAAATAAAGGTGGATAAGCTTCTCGAAAGAGAGATCCCACTTATCGAAAATAAAGGTGGATAAGCTTCTCGAAAGAGAGATGCCACTTATCGAAAATAAAGGTGGATAAGCTTCTCGAAAGAGAGATGCCACTTATCGAAAATAAAGGTGGATAAGCTTCTCGAAAGAGAGATGCCACTTATCGAAAATAAAGGTAGATAAGCTTCTCAAAAGAGAGATGCCACTTATCAAAAATAAAGGTGGATAAGCTTCTCGAAAGAGAGATGCCACTTATCAAAAATAAAGGTGGATAAGCTCTTCGAAAGAGAGATGCCACTTATCAATAATAAAGGTGGATAAGCTTCTCTAAAGAGAGATGCCACTTATCGAAAATAAAGGTGGATAAGCTTCTCGAAAGAGAGATGCCACTTATCAAAAATAAAGGTGGATAAGCTTCTCGAAAGAGAGATGCCACTTATCGAAAATAAAGGTGGATAAGCTTCTCGAAAGAGAGATGCCACTAATCAAAAATAAAGGTGGATATGCTTCTCGAAAGAGAGATGCCACTTATCAAAAATAAAGGTGGATAAGCTTCTCGAAAATGAGATGCCACTTATCGAAAATAAAGGTGGATAAGCTTCTCGAAAGAGAGATACCACTTATCGAAAATAAAGGTAGATAAGCTTCTAGAAAGAGAGATGCCACTTATCGAAAATAAATGTGGATACACTTCTCGAAAGAGAGATGCCACTTATCGAACGTAAAGGTAGATAAGCTTCTCAAAAGAGAGATGCCACTTATCAAAAATAAAGGTGGTTAACCTTCTCGAAAGAGATATGCCACTTATCGAAAATAAAGGTGGATAAGCTTCTCGAAAGAGAGATGCCACTTATCAAAAATAAATGTGGATAAACTTCTCGAAAGAGAGATTACACTTAACAAAAATAAAGGTGGATAAGCTTCTTGAAAGAGAGATCCCACTTATCGAAAATAAAGGTGGATAAGCTTCTCGAAAGAGAGAGGCCACTTATCGAAAATAAAGGTGGATAAGCTTCTCGAAAGAGAGATGCCACTTATCGAAAATAAAGGTGGATAAGCTTCTCAAAAGAGAGAGGCCACTAATCGAAAATAAAGGTGGATATGCTTCTCGAAAGAGAGATGCGACTTATCAAAAATAAAGGTGGATAAGCTTCTCGAAAGAGAGATGCCACGTATCAAAAATAAAGGTAGATAAGCTTCTCAAAAGAGAGATGCCACTTATAAAAAATAAAGGTGGATAAGCTTCTCGAAAGAGAGATGCCACATATCGAAAATAAAGGTGGATAAACTTCTCGAAAGAGATATGCCACTTATCGAAAATAAAGGTGGATAAGCTTCTCGAAATAGGGATGCCACTTATCGAAAATAAAGGTGGATAAGCTTCTCGAAAGAGAGATGCCGCTTATCGAAAATAAAGGTGGATAAGCTTCTCGAAAGAGAGATCCCACTTATCGAAAATAAAGGTGGATAAGCTTCTCGAAAGAGAGATGCCACTTATCGAAAATAAAGGTGGATAAGCTTCTCGAAAGAGAGATGCCACTTATCGAAAATAAAGGTGGATAAGCTTCTCGAAAGAGAGATGCCACTTATCGAAAATAAAGGTGGATAAGTTTCTCGAAAGAGAGATGCCACTTATCAAAAATAAAGGCGGATAAGCTTCTCGAAAGAGAGATGCCACTTATCAAAAATAAAGGTGGATAAGCTCTTCGAAAGAGAGATGCCACTTATCAATAATAAAGGTGGATAAGCTTCTCTAAAGAGAGATGCCACTTATCGAAAATAAAGGTGGATAAGCTTCTCGAAAGAGAGATGCCACTTATCAAAAATAAAGGTGGATAAGCTTCTCGAAAGAGAGATGCCACTTATCGAAAATAAAGGTGGATAAGCTTCTCGAAAGAGAGATGCCACTAATCAAAAATAAAGGTGGATATGCTTCTCGAAAGAGAGATGCCACTTATCAAAAATAAAGGTGGATAAGCTTCTCGAAAATGAGATGCCACTTATCGAAAATAAAGGTGGATAAGCTTCTCGAAAGAGAGATACCACTTATCGAAAATAAAGGTAGATAAGCTTCTAGAAAGAGAGATGCCACTTATCAAAAATAAATATGGATACACTTCTCGAAAGAGAGATGCCACTTATCGAAAATAAAGGTGGATAAGCTTCTCGAAAGAGAGATGCCACTAATCGAAAATAAAGGTGGATAAGCTTCTCGAAAGAGAGATGCCACTTATCGAAAATAAAGGTGGATAAGCTTCTCGAAAGAGAGATGCCACTTATCGAAAATAAAGGTAGATAAGCTTCTCAAAAGAGAGATGCCACTTATCAAAAATAAAGGTGGATAAGCTTCTCGAAAGAGAGATGCCACTTATCAAAAATAAAGGTGGATAAGCTCTTCGAAAGAGAGATGCCACTTATCAATAATAAAGGAGGATAAGCTTCTCTAAAGAGAGATGCCACTTATCGAAAATAAAGGTGGATAAGCTTCTCGAAAGAGAGATGCCACTAATCAAAAATAAAGGTGGATATGCTTCTCGAAAGAGAGATGCCACTTATCAAAAATAAAGGTGGATAAGCTTCTCGAAAATGAGATGCCACTTATCGAAAACAAAGGTGGATAAGCTTCTCGAAAGAGAGATACCACTTATCGAAAATAAAGGTAGATAAGCTTCTAGAAAGAGAGATGCCACTTATCGAAAATAAATATGGATACACTTCTCGAAAGAGAGATGCCACTTATCGAAAATAAAGGTGGATAAGCTTCTCGAAAGAGAGATGCCACTAATCGAAAATAAAGGTGGATAAGCTTCTCGAAAGAGAGATGCCACTTATCAAAAATAAAGGTGGATAAGCTTCTCGAAAGAGAGATGCCACTTATCGAAAATAAAGGTGGATAAGTTTCTCAAAAGAGAGATGCCACTTATCGAAAATAAAGGTGGATAAGTTTCTCAAAAGAGAGATGCCACTTATCGAAAATAAAGGTGGATAAGCTTCTCGAAAGAGAGATGCCACTAATCAAAAATAAAGGTGGATATGCTTCTCGAAAGAGAGATGCCACTTATCAAAAATAAAGGTGTTTAAGCTTCTCGAAAGAGAGATACCACTTAACGAAAATAAAGGTGGATAAGCTTCTCGAAAGAGAGATTCCACTTATCGAAAATAAAGGTGGATAAGCTTCTCGAAAGAGAGATGCCACTTATCGAAAATAAAGGTAGATAAGCTTCTCGAAGGAGAGATGCCACGTATCAAAAATAAAGGTGGATAAGTTTCTCGAAAGAGAGATGCCACTTATCGAAAATAAAGGCGGATAAGCTTCTCGAAAGAGAGATGCCACTTATCGAAAATAAAGGTGGATAAGCTCTTCGAAAGAGAGATGCCACTTATCAATAATAAAGGTGTATAAGCTTCTCGAAAGAGAGATGCCACTTATCGAAAATAAAGGTGGATAAGCTTCTCGAAAGAGAGATGCCACTTATCGAAAATAAAGGTGGATAAGCTCTTCGAAAGAGAGATGCCACTTATCAATAATGAAGGTGGATAAGCTTCTAGAAAGAGAGATGCCACTTATCGAAAATAAAGGTGGATAAGCTTCTCGAAAGAGAGATGCCACTTATCGAAAATAAAGGTGGATAAGCTTCTCGAAAGAGAGATGCCACTTATCAAAAATAAAGGTGGATAAGCTTCTCGAAAGAGAGATGCCACTTATCGAAAATAAAGGTGGATAAGCTTCTCGAAAGAGAGATGCCACTTATCAATAATAAAGGTGGATAAGTTTCTCGAAAGTGAGATGCCACTGATCGAAAATAAAGATGGATAAGCTTCTCGAAAGAGAGACGCCACTTATAAAAAATAAAGGTGGATAAGCTTCTCAAAAGAAAGATGCCACTTATCGAAAATTAAGGTGGATAAACTTCTCGAAAGAGATATGCCACTTATCGAAAATAAAGGTGGATAAGCTTCTCGAAAGAGAGATGCCACTTATTGAAAATAAAGGTGTATAAGCTTCTCGAAAGAGAGATACCACTTAACGAAAATAAAGGTGGATAAGCTTCTCGAAAGAGAGATCCCACTTATCGAAAATAAAGGTGGATAAGCTTCTCGAAAGAGAGATGCCACTTATCGAAAATAAAGGTGGATAAGCTTCTCGAAAGAGAGATGCCACTTATCGAAAATAAAGGTGGATAAGCTTCTCGAAAGAGAGATGCCACTTATCGAAAATAAAGGTAGATAAGCTTCTCAAAAGAGAGATGCCACTTATCAAAAATAAAGGTGGATAAGCTTCTCGAAAGAGAGATGCCACTTATCAAAAATAAAGGTGGATAAGCTCTTCGAAAGAGAGATGCCACTTATCAATAATAAAGGTGGATAAGCTTCTCTAAAGAGAGATGCCACTTATCGAAAATAAAGGTGGATAAGCTTCTCGAAAGAGAGATGCCACTTATCAAAAATAAAGGTGGATAAGCTTCTCGAAAGAGAGATGCCACTTATCGAAAATAAAGGTGGATAAGCTTCTCGAAAGAGAGATGCCACTAATCAAAAATAAAGGTGGATATGCTTCTCGAAAGAGAGATGCCACTTATCAAAAATAAAGGTGGATAAGCTTCTCGAAAATGAGATGCCACTTATCGAAAATAAAGGTGGATAAGCTTCTCGAAAGAGAGATACCACTTATCGAAAACAAAGGTAGATAAGCTTCTAGAAAGAGAGATGCCACTTATCGAAAATAAATGTGGATACACTTCTTGAAAGAGAGATGCCACTTATCGAACGTAAAGGTAGATAAGCTTCTCAAAAGAGAGATGCCACTTATCAAAAATAAAGGTGGTTAACCTTCTCGAAAGAGAGATGCCACTTATCGAAAATAAAGGTGGATAAGCTTCTCGAAAGAAAGATGCCACTTATCGAAAATAAAGGTGGATAAACTTCTCGAAAGAGATATGCCACTTATCGAAAATAAAGGTGGATAAGCTTCTCGAAAGAGAGATGCCACTTATCGAAAATAAATGTGGATAAACTTCTCGAAAGAGAGATTACACTTAACAAAAATAAAGGTGGATAAGCTTCTCGAAAGAGAGATCCCACTTATCGAAAATAAAGGTGGATAAGCTTCTCGAAAGAGAGAGGCCACTTATCGAAAATAAAGGTGGATAAGCTTCTCGAAAGAGAGATGCCACTTATCGAAAATAAAGGTGGATAAGCTTCTCAAAAGAGAGAGGCCACTAATCGAAAATAAAGGTGGATATGCTTCTCGAAAGAGAGATGCGAATTATCAAAAATAAAGGTGGATAAGCTTCTCGAAAGAGAGATGCCACGTATCAAAAATAAAGGTAGATAAGCTTCTCAAAAGAGAGATGCCACTTATAAAAAATAAAGGTGGATAAGCTTCTCGAAAGAGAGATGCCACATATCGAAAATAAAGGTGGATAAACTTCTCGAAAGAGATATGCCACTTATCGAAAATAAAGGTGGATAAGCTTCTCGAAATAGGGATGCCACTTATCGAAAATAAAGGTGGATAAGCTTCTCGAAAGAGAGATGCCGCTTATCGAAAATAAAGGTGGATAAGCTTCTCGAAAGAGAGATCCCACTTATCGAAAATAAAGGTGGATAAGCTTCTCGAAAGAGAGATGCCACTTATCGAAAATAAAGGTGGATAAGCTTCTCGAAAGAGAGATGCCACTTATCAAAAATAAAGGTGGATAAGCTTCTCGAAAGAGAGATGCCACTTATCGAAAATAAAGGTGGATAAGTTTCTCGAAAGAGAGATGTCACTTATCAAAATAAAGGCGGATAAGCTTCTCGAAAGAGAGATGCCACTTATCAAAAATAAAGGTGGATAAGCTCTTCGAAAGAGAGATGCCACTTATCAATAATAAAGGTGGATAAGCTTCTCTAAAGAGAGATGCCACTTATCGAAAATAAAGGTGGATAAGCTTCTCGAAAGAGAGATGCCACTTATCAAAAATAAAGGTGGATAAGCTTCTCGAAAGAGAGATGCCACTTATCGAAAATAAAGGTGGATAAGCTTCTCGAAATAGAGATGCCACTAATCAAAAATAAAGGTGGATATGCTTCTCGAAAGAGAGATGCCACTTATCAAAAATAAAGGTGGATAAGCTTCTCGAAAATGAGATGCCACTTATCGAAAATAAAGGTGGATAAGCTTCTCGAAAGATTGATACCACTTATCGAAAATAAAGGTAGATAAGCTTCTAGAAAGAGAGATTCCACTTATCGAATATAAATATGGATACACTTCTCGAAAGAGAGATGCCACTTATCGAAAATAAAGGTGGATAAGCTTCTCGAAAGAGAGATGCCACTAATCGAAAATAAAGGTGGATAAGCTTCTCGAAAGAGAGATGCCACTTATCGAAAATAAAGGTGGATAAGCTTCTAGAAAGAGAGATGCCACTTATCGAAAATAAAGGTAGATAAGCTTCTCAAAAGAGATATGCCACTTATCAAAAATAAAGGTGGATAAGCTTCTCGAAAGAGAGATGCCACTTATCGAAAATAAATGTGGATAAACTTCTCGAAAGAGAGATTACACTTAACAAAAACAAAGGTGGATAAGCTTCTCGAAAGAGAGATCCCACTTATCGAAAATAAAGGTGGATAAGCTTCTCGAAAGAGAGAGGCCACTTATCGAAAATAAAGGTGGATAAGCTTCTCGAAAGAGAGATGCCACTTATCGAAAATAAAGGTGGATAAGTTTCTCAAAAGAGAGATGCCACTTATCGAAAATAAAGGTGGATAAGTTTCTCAAAAGAGAGATGCTACTTATCGAAAATAAAGGTGGATAAGCTTCTCGAAAGAGAGATGCCACTAATCAAAAATAAAGGTGGATATGCTTCTCGAAAGAGAGATGCCACTTATCAAAAATAAAGGTGTTTAAGCTTCTCGAAAGAGAGATACCACTTAACGAAAATAAAGGTGGATAAGCTTCTCGAAAGAGAGATTCCACTTATCGAAAATAAAGGTGGATAAGCTTCTCGAAAGAGAGATGCCACGTATCAAAAATAAAGGTAGATAAGCTTCTCAAAGAGACATGCCACTTATCAAAAATAAAGGTGGACAAGCTTCTCGAAAGAGAGATGCCACTTATCGAAAATAAAGGTGGATAAGTTTCTCAAAAGAGAGATGCCACTTATCGAAAATAAAGCTGGATAAGTTTCTCAAAAGAGAGATGCCACTTATCGAAAATAAAGGCGGATAAGCTTCTCGAAAGAGAGATGCCACTTATCGAAAATAAAGGTGGATAAGTTTCTCAAAAGGGAGATGCCACTTATCGAAAATAAAGGTGGATAAGTTTCTCGAAAGAGAGATGCCACTTATCGAAAATAAAGGCGGATAAGCTTCTCGAAAGAGAGATGCCACTTATCGAAAATAAAGGTGGATAAGCTCTTCGAAAGAGAGATGCCACTTATCAATAATAAAGGTGTATAAGCTTCTCGAAAGAGAGATGCCACTTATCGAAAATAAAGGTGGATAAGCTTCTCGAAAGAGAGATGCCACTTATCGAAAATAAAGGTGGATAAGCTCTTCGAAAGAGAGATGCCACTTATCAATAATGAAGGTGGATAAGCTTCTCGAAAGAGAGATGCCACTTATCGAAAATAAAGGTGGATAAGCTTCTCGAAAGAGAGATGCCACTTATCAATAATAAAGGTGGATAAGTTTCTCGAAAGTGAGATGCCACTGATCGAAAATAAAGATGGATAAGCTTCTCGAAAGAGAGACGCCACTTATAAAACATAAAGGTGGATAAGCTTCTCAAAAGAAAGATGCTACTTATCGAAAATTAAGGTGGATAAACTTCTCGAAAGAGATATGCCACTTATCGAAAATAAAGGTGGATAAGCTTCTCGAAAGAGAGATGCCACTTATTGAAAATAAAGGTGTATAAGCTTCTCGAAAGAGAGATACCACTTAACGAAAATAAAGGTGGATAAGCTTCTCGAAAGAGATATCCCACTTATCGAAAATAAAGGTGGATAAGCTTCTCGAAAGAGAGATGCCACTTATCGAAAATAAAGGTGGATAAGCTTCTCGAAAGAGAGATGCCACTTATCGAAAATAAAGGTGGATAAGCTTCTCGAAAGAGAGATGCCACTTATCGAAAATAAAGGTAGATAAGCTTCTCAAAAGAGAGATGCCACTTATCAAAAATAAAGGTGGATAAGCTTCTCGAAAGAGAGATGCCACTTATCAAAAATAAAGGTGGATAAGCTCTTCGAAAGAGAGATGCCACTTATCAATAATAAAGGTGGATAAGCTTCTCTAAAGAGAGATGCCACTTATCGAAAATAAAGGTGGATAAGCTTCTCGAAAGAGAGATGCCACTTATCAAAAATAAAGGTGGATAAGCTTCTCGAAAGAGAGATGCCACTTATCGAAAATAAAGGTGGATAAGCTTCTCGAAAGAGAGATGCCACTAATCAAAAATAAAGGTGGATATGCTTCTCGAAAGAGAGATGCCACTTATCAAAAATAAAGGTGGATAAGCTTCTCGAAAATGAGATGCCACTTATCGAAAATAAAGGTGGATAAGCTTCTCGAAAGAGAGATACCACTTATCGAAAATAAAGGTAGATAAGCTTCTAGAAAGAGAGATGCCACTTATCGAAAATAAATGTGGATACACTTCTCGAAAGAGAGATGCCACTTATCGAACGTAAAGGTAGATAAGCTTCTCGAAAGAGAGATGCCACTTATCAAAAATAAAGGTGGTTAACCTTCTCGAAAGAGATATGCCACTTATCGAAAATAAAGGTGGATAAGCTTCTCGAAAGAGAGATGCCACTTATCAAAAATAAATGTGGATAAACTTCTCGAAAGAGAGATTACACTTAACAAAAATAAAGGTGGATAAGCTTCTTGAAAGAGAGATCCCACTTATCGAAAATAAAGGTGGATAAGCTTCTCGAAAGAGAGAGGCCACTTATCGAAAATAAAGGTGGATAAGCTTCTCGAAAGAGAGATGCCACTTATCGAAAATAAAGGTGGATAAGCTTCTCAAAAGAGAGAGGCCACTAATCGAAAATAAAGGTGGATATGCTTCTCGAAAGAGAGATGCGACTTATCAAAAATAAAGGTGGATAAGCTTCTCGAAAGAGAGATGCCACGTATCAAAAATAAAGGTAGATAAGCTTCTCAAAAGAGAGATGCCACTTATAAAAAATAAAGGTGGATAAGCTTCTCGAAAGAGAGATGCCACATATCGAAAATAAAGGTGGATAAACTTCTCGAAAGAGATATGCCACTTATCGAAAATAAAGGTGGATAAGCTTCTCGAAATAGGGATGCCACTTATCGAAAATAAAGGTGGATAAGCTTCTCGAAAGAGAGATGCCGCTTATCGAAAATAAAGGTGGATAAGCTTCTCGAAAGAGAGATCCCACTTATCGAAAATAAAGGTGGATAAGCTTCTCGAAAGAGAGATGCCACTTATCGAAAATAAAGGTGGATAAGCTTCTCGAAAGAGAGATGCCACTTATCGAAAATAAAGGTGGATAAGCTTCTCGAAAGAGAGATGCCACTTATCGAAAATAAAGGTGGATAAGTTTCTCGAAAGAGAGATGCCACTTATCAAAAATAAAGGCGGATAAGCTTCTCGAAAGAGAGATGCCACTTATCAAAAATAAAGGTGGATAAGCTCTTCGAAAGAGAGATGCCACTTATCAATAATAAAGGTGGATAAGCTTCTCTAAAGAGAGATGCCACTTATCGAAAATAAAGGTGGATAAGCTTCTCGAAAGAGAGATGCCACTTATCAAAAATAAAGGTGGATAAGCTTCTCGAAAGAGAGATGCCACTTATCGAAAATAAAGGTGGATAAGCTTCTCGAAAGAGAGATGCCACTAATCAAAAATAAAGGTGGATATGCTTCTCGAAAGAGAGATGCCACTTATCAAAAATAAAGGTGGATAAGCTTTTCGAAAATGAGATGCCACTTATCGAAAATAAAGGTGGATAAGCTTCTCGAAAGAGAGATACCACTTATCGAAAATAAAGGTAGATAAGCTTCTAGAAAGAGAGATGCCACTTATCAAAAATAAATATGGATACACTTCTCGAAAGAGAGATGCCACTTATCGAAAATAAAGGTGGATAAGCTTCTCGAAAGAGAGATGCCACTAATCAAAAATAAAGGTGGATATGCTTCTCGAAAGAGAGATGCCACTTATCAAAAATAAAGGTGGATAAGCTTCTCGAAAATGAGATGCCACTTATCGAAAACAAAGGTGGATAAGCTTCTCGAAAGAGAGATACCACTTATCGAAAATAAAGGTAGATAAGCTTCTAGAAAGAGAGATGCCACTTATCGAAAATAAATATGGATACACTTCTCGAAAGAGAGATGCCACTTATCGAAAATAAAGGTGGATAAGCTTCTCGAAAGAGAGATGCCACTAATCGAAAATAAAGGTGGATAAGCTTCTCGAAAGAGAGATGCCACTTATCAAAAATAAAGGTGGATAAGCTTCTCGAAAGAGAGATGCCACTTATCGAAAATAAAGGTGGATAAGTTTCTCAAAAGAGAGATGCCACTTATCGAAAATAAAGGTGGATAAGTTTCTCAAAAGAGAGATGCCACTTATCGAAAATAAAGGTGGATAAGCTTCTCGAAAGAGAGATGCCACTAATCAAAAGTAAAGGTGGATATGCTTCTCGAAAGAGAGATGCCACTTATCAAAAATAAAGGTGTTTAAGCTTCTCGAAAGAGAGATACCACTTAACGAAAATAAAGGTGGATAAGCTTCTCGAAAGAGAGATTCCACTTATCGAAAATAAAGGTGGATAAGCTTCTCGAAAGAGAGATGCCACTTATCGAAAATAAAGGTAGATAAGCTTCTCGAAGGAGAGATGCCACGTATCAAAAATAAAGGTGGATAAGTTTCTCGAAAGAGAGATGCCACTTATCGAAAATAAAGGCGGATAAGCTTCTCGAAAGAGAGATGCCACTTATCGAAAATAAAGGTGGATAAGCTCTTCGAAAGAGAGATGCCACTTATCAATAATAAAGGTGTATAAGCTTCTCGAAAGAGAGATGCCACTTATCGAAAATAAAGGTGGATAAGCTTCTCGAAAGAGAGATGCCACTTATCGAAAATAAAGGTGGATAAGCTCTTCGAAAGAGAGATGCCACTTATCAATAATGAAGGTGGATAAGCTTCTAGAAAGAGAGATGCCACTTATCGAAAATAAAGGTGGATAAGCTTCTCGAAAGAGAGATGCCACTTATCGAAAATAAAGGTGGATAAGCTTCTCGAAAGAGAGATGCCACTTATCAAAAATAAAGGTGGATAAGCTTCTCGAAAGAGAGATGCCACTTATCGAAAATAAAGGTGGATAAGCTTCTCGAAAGAGAGATGCCACTTATCAATAATAAAGGTGGATAAGTTTCTCGAAAGTGAGATGCCACTGATCGAAAATAAAGATGGATAAGCTTCTCGAAAGAGAGACGCCACTTATAAAAAATAAAGGTGGATAAGCTTCTCAAAAGAAAGATGCCACTTATCGAAAATTAAGGTGGATAAACTTCTCGAAAGAGATATGCCACTTATCGAAAATAAAGGTGGATAAGCTTCTCGAAAGAGAGATGCCACTTATTGAAAATAAAGGTGTATAAGCTTCTCGAAAGAGAGATACCACTTAACGAAAATAAAGGTGGATAAGCTTCTCGAAAGAGAGATCCCACTTATCGAAAATAAAGGTGGATAAGCTTCTCGAAAGAGAGATGCCACTTATCGAAAATAAAGGTGGATAAGCTTCTCGAAAGAGAGATGCCACTTATCGAAAATAAAGGTGGATAAGCTTCTCGAAAGAGAGATGCCACTTATCGAAAATAAAGGTAGATAAGCTTCTCAAAAGAGAGATGCCACTTATCAAAAATAAAGGTGGATAAGCTTCTCGAAAGAGAGATGCCACTTATCAAAAATAAAGGTGGATAAGCTCTTCGAAAGAGAGATGCCACTTATCAATAATAAAGGTGGATAAGCTTCTCTAAAGAGAGATGCCACTTATCGAAAATAAAGGTGGATAAGCTTCTCGAAAGAGAGATGCCACTTATCAAAAATAAAGGTGGATAAGCTTCTCGAAAGAGAGATGCCACTTATCGAAAATAAAGGTGGATAAGCTTCTCGAAAGAGAGATGCCACTAATCAAAAATAAAGGTGGATATGCTTCTCGAAAGAGAGATGCCACTTATCAAAAATAAAGGTGGATAAGCTTCTCGAAAATGAGATGCCACTTATCGAAAATAAAGGTGGATAAGCTTCTCGAAAGAGAGATACCACTTATCGAAAATAAAGGTAGATAAGCTTCTAGAAAGAGAGATGCCACTTATCGAAAATAAATGTGGATACACTTCTTGAAAGAGAGATGCCACTTATCGAACGTAAAGGTAGATAAGCTTCTCAAAAGAGAGATGCCACTTATCAAAAATAAAGGTGGTTAACCTTCTCGAAAGAGAGATGCCACTTATCGAAAATAAAGGTGGATAAGCTTCTCGAAAGAAAGATGCCACTTATCGAAAATAAAGGTGGATAAACTTCTCGAAAGAGATATGCCACTTATCGAAAATAAAGGTGGATAAGCTTCTCGAAAGAGAGATGCCACTTATCGAAAATAAATGTGGATAAACTTCTCGAAAGAAAGATTACACTTAACAAAAATAAAGGTGGATAAGCTTCTCGAAAGAGAGATCCCACTTATCGAAAATAAAGGTGGATAAGCTTCTCGAAAGAGAGAGGCCACTTATCGAAAATAAAGGTGGATAAGCTTCTCGAAAGAGAGATGCCACTTATCGAAAATAAAGGTGGATAAGCTTCTCAAAAGAGAGAGGCCACTAATCGAAAATAAAGGTGGATATGCTTCTCGAAAGAGAGATGCGAATTATCAAAAATAAAGGTGGATAAGCTTCTCGAAAGAGAGATGCCACGTATCAAAAATAAAGGTAGATAAGCTTCTCAAAAGAGAGATGCCACTTATAAAAAATAAAGGTGGATAAGCTTCTCGAAAGAGAGATGCCACATATCGAAAATAAAGGTGGATAAACTTCTCGAAAGAGATATGCCACTTATCGAAAATAAAGGTGGATAAGCTTCTCGAAATAGGGATGCCACTTATCGAAAATAAAGGTGGATAAGCTTCTCGAAAGAGAGATGCCGCTTATCGAAAATAAAGGTGGATAAGCTTCTCGAAAGAGAGATCCCACTTATCGAAAATAAAGGTGGATAAGCTTCTCGAAAGAGAGATGCCACTTATCGAAAATAAAGGTGGATAAGCTTCTCGAAAGAGAGATGCCACTTATCGAAAATAAAGGTGGATAAGCTTCTCGAAAGAGAGATGCCACTTATCGAAAATAAAGGTGGATAAGTTTCTCGAAAGAGAGATGTCACTTATCAAAATAAAGGCGGATAAGCTTCTCGAAAGAGAGATGCCACTTATCAAAAATAAAGGTGGATAAGCTCTTCGAAAGAGAGATGCCACTTATCAATAATAAAGGTGGATAAGCTTCTCTAAAGAGAGATGCCACTTATCGAAAATAAAGGTGGATAAGCTTCTCGAAAGAGAGATGCCACTTATCAAAAATAAAGGTGGATAAGCTTCTCGAAAGAGAGATGCCACTTATCGAAAATAAAGGTGGATAAGCTTCTCGAAATAGAGATGCCACTAATCAAAAATAAAGGTGGATATGCTTCTCGAAAGAGAGATGCCACTTATCAAAAATAAAGGTGGATAAGCTTCTCGAAAATGAGATGCCACTTATCGAAAATAAAGGTGGATAAGCTTCTCGAAAGAGAGATACCACTTATCGAAAATAAAGGTAGATAAGCTTCTAGAAAGAGAGATGCCACTTATCGAAAATAAATATGGATACACTTCTCGAAAGAGAGATGCCACTTATCGAAAATAAAGGTGGATAAGCTTCTCGAAAGAGAGATGCCACTAATCGAAAATAAAGGTGGATAAGCTTCTCGAAAGAGAGATGCCACTTATCGAAAATAAAGGTGGATAAGCTTCTCGAAAGAGAGATGCCACTTATCGAAAATAAAGGTAGATAAGCTTCTCAAAAGAGAGATGCCACTTATCAAAAATAAAGGTGGATAAGCTTCTCGAAAGAGAGATGCCACTTATCGAAAATAAATGTGGATAAACTTCTCGAAAGAGAGATTACACTTAACAAAAATAAAGGTGGATAAGCTTCTCGAAAGAGAGATCCCACTTATCGAAAATAAAGGTGGATAAGCTTCTCGAAAGAGAGAGGCCACTTATCGAAAATAAAGGTGGATAAGCTTCTCGAAAGAGAGATGCCACTTATCGAAAATAAAGGTGGATAAGCTTCTCAAAAGAGAGAGGCCACTAATCGAAAATAAAGGTGGATATGCTTCTCGAAAGAGAGATGCGAATTATCAAAAATAAAGGTGGATAAGCTTCTCGAAAGAGAGATGCCACGTATCAAAAATAAAGGTAGATAAGCTTCTCAAAAGAGAGATGCCACTTATAAAAAATAAAGGTGGATAAGCTTCTCGAAAGAGAGATGCCACATATCGAAAATAAAGGTGGATAAACTTCTCGAAAGAGATATGCCACTTATCGAAAATAAAGGTGGATAAGCTTCTCGAAATAGGGATGCCACTTATCGAAAATAAAGGTGGATAAGCTTCTCGAAAGAGAGATGCCACTTATCGAAAATAAAGGTGGATAAGCTTCTCGAAAGAGAGATCCCACTTATCGAAAATAAAGGTGGATAAGCTTCTCGAAAGAGAGATGCCACTTATCGAAAATAAAGGTGGATAAGCTTCTCGAAAGAGAGATGCCACTTATCGAAAATAAAGGTGGATAAGCTTCTCGAAAGAGAGATGCCACTTATCGAAAATAAAGGTGGATAAGTTTCTCGAAAGAGAGATGCCACTTATCAAAATAAAGGCGGATAAGCTTCTCGAAAGAGAGATGCCACTTATCAAAAATAAAGGTGGATAAGCTCTTCGAAAGAGAGATGCCACTTATCAATAATAAAGGTGGATAAGCTTCTCTAAAGAGAGATGCCACTTATCGAAAATAAAGGTGGATAAGCTTCTCGAAAGAGAGATGCCACTTATCAAAAATAAAGGTGGATAAGCTTCTCGAAAGAGAGATGCCACTTATCGAAAATAAAGGTGGATAAGCTTCTCGAAAGAGAGATGCCACTAATCAAAAATAAAGGTGGATATGCTTCTCGAAAGAGAGATGCCACTTATCAAAAATAAAGGTGGATAAGCTTCTCGAAAATGAGATGCCACTTATCGAAAATAAAGGTGGATAAGCTTCTCGAAAGAGAGATACCACTTATCGAAAATAAAGGTAGATAAGCTTCTAGAAAGAGAGATGCCACTTATCGAAAATAAATATGGATACACTTCTCGAAAGAGAGATGCCACTTATCGAAAATAAAGGTGGATAAGCTTCTCGAAAGAGAGATGCCACTAATCGAAAATAAAGGTGGATAAGCTTCTCGAAAGAGAGATGCCACTTATCGAAAATAAAGGTGGATAAGCTTCTCGAAAGAGAGATGCCACTTATCGAAAATAAAGGTAGATAAGCTTCTCAAAAGAGAGATGCCACTTATCAAAAATAAAGGTGGATAAGCTTATCGAAAGAGAGATGCCACTTATCAAAAATAAAGGTGGATAAGCTCTTTGAAAGAGAGATGCCACTTATCAATAATAAAGGTGGATAAGCTTCTCTAAAGAGAGATGCCACTTATCGAAAATAAAGGTGGATAAGCTTCTCAAAAGAGAGATGCCACTAATCAAAAATAAAGGTGGATATGCTTCTCGAAAGAGAGATGCCACTTATCAAAAATAAAGGTGGATAAGCTTCTCGAAAATGAGATGCCACTTATCGAAAATAAAGGTGGATAAGCTTCTCGAAAGAGAGATACCACTTATCGAAAATAAAGGTAGATAAGCTTCTAGAAAGAGAGATGCCACTTATCGAAAATAAATATGGATACACTTCTCGAAAGAGAGATGCCACTTATCGAAAATAAAGGTGGATAAGCTTCTCGAAAGAGAGATGCCACTAATCGAAAACAAAGGTGGATAAGCTTCTCGAAAGAGAGATGCCACTTATCAAAAATAAAGGTGGATAAGCTTCTCGAAAGAGAGATGCCACTTATCGAAAATAAAGGTGGATAAGTTTCTCAAAAGAGAGATGCCACTTATCGAAAATAAAGGTGGATAAGTTTCTCAAAAGAGAGATGCCACTTATCGAAAATAAAGGTGGATAAGCTTCTCGAAAGAGAGATGCCACTAATCAAAAATAAAGGTGGATATGCTTCTCGAAAGAGAGATGCCACTTATCAAAAATAAAGGTGTTTAAGCTTCTCGAAAGAGAGATACCACTTAACGAAAATAAAGGTGGATAAGCTTCTCGAAAGAGAGATTCCACTTATCGAAAATAAAGGTGGATAAGCTTCTCGAAAGAGAGATGCCACGTATCAAAAATAAAGGTAGATAAGCTTCTCAAAAGAGACATGCCACTTATCAAAAATAAAGGTGGACAAGCTTCTCGAAAGAGAGATGCCACTTATCGAAAATAAAGGTGGATAAGTTTCTCAAAAGAGAGATGCCACTTATCGAAAATAAAGGTGGATAAGTTTCTCAAAAGAGAGATGCCACTTATCGAAAATAAAGGCGGATAAGCTTCTCGAAAGAGAGATGCCACTTATCGAAAATAAAGGTGGATAAGTTTCTCAAAAGGGAGATGCCACTTATCAATAATAAAGGTGTATAAGCTTCTCGAAAGAGAGATGCCACTTATCGAAAATAAAGGTGGATAAGCTTCTCGAAAGAGAGATGCCACTTATCGAAAATAAAGGTGGATAAGCTCTTCGAAAGAGAGATGCCACTTATCAATAATGAAGGTGGATAAGCTTCTCGAAAGAGAGATGCCACTTATCGAAAATAAAGGTGGATAAGCTTCTCGAAAGAGAGATGCCACTTATCAATAATAAAGGTGGATAAGTTTCTCGAAAGTGAGATGCCACTGATCGAAAATAAAGATGGATAAGCTTCTCGAAAGAGAGACGCCACTTATAAAAAATAAAGGTGGATAAGCTTCTCAAAAGAAAGATGCTACTTATCGAAAATTAAGGTGGATAAACTTCTCGAAAGAGATATGCCACTTATCGAAAATAAAGGTGGATAAGCTTCTCGAAAGAGAGATGCCACTTATTGAAAATAAAGGTGTATAAGCTTCTCGAAAGAGAGATACCACTTAACGAAAATAAAGGTGGATAAGCTTCTCGAAAGAGAGATCCCACTTATCGAAAATAAAGGTGGATAAGCTTCTCGAAAGAGAGATGCCACTTATCGAAAATAAAGGTGGATAAGCTTCTCGAAAGAGAGATGCCACTTATCGAAAATAAAGGTGGATAAGCTTCTCGAAAGAGAGATGCCACTTATCGAAAATAAAGGTAGATAAGCTTCTCAAAAGAGAGATGCCACTTATCAAAAATAAAGGCGGATAAGCTTCTCGAAAGAGAGATGCCACTTATCAAAAATAAAGGTGGATAAGCTCTTCGAAAGAGAGATGCCACTTATCAATAATAAAGGTGGATAAGCTTCTCTAAAGAGAGATGCCACTTATCGAAAATAAAGGTGGATAAGCTTCTCGAAAGAGAGATGCCACTTATCAAAAATAAAGGTGGATAAGCTTCTCAAAAGAGAGATGCCACTTATCAAAAATAAAGGCGGATAAGCTTCTCGAAAGAGAGATGCCACTTATCAAAAATAAAGGTGGATAAGCTCTTCGAAAGAGAGATGCCACTTATCAATAATAAAGGTGGATAAGCTTCTCTAAAGAGAGATGCCACTTATCGAAAATAAAGGTGGATAAGCTTCTCGAAAGAGAGATGCCACTTATCAAAAATAAAGGTGGATAAGCTTCTCGAAAGAGAGATGCCACTTATCGAAAATAAAGGTGGATAAGCTTCTCGAAAGAGAGATGCCACTAATCAAAAATAAAGGTGGATATGCTTCTCGAAAGAGAGATGCCACTTATCAAAAATAAAGGTGGATAAGCTTCTCGAAAATGAGATGCCACTTATCGAAAATAAAGGTGGATAAGCTTCTCGAAAGAGAGATACCACTTATCGAAAATAAAGGTAGATAAGCTTCTAGAAAGAGAGATGCCACTTATCGAAAATAAATGTGGATACACTTCTCGAAAGAGAGATGCCACTTATCGAACGTAAAGGTAGATAAGCTTCTCAAAAGAGAGATGCCACTTATCAAAAATAAAGGTGGTTAACCTTCTCGAAAGAGAGATGCCACTTATCGAAAATAAAGGTGGATAAGCTTCTCGAAAGAAAGATGCCACTTATCGAAAATAAAGGTGGATAAACTTCTCGAAAGAGATATGCCACTTATCAAAAATAAAGGTGGATAAGCTTCTCGAAAGAGAGAGGCCACTTATCGAAAATAAAGGTGGATAAGCTTCTCGAAAGAGAGATGCCACTTATCGAAAATAAAGGTGGATAAGCTTCTCGAAAGAGAGAGGCCACTAATCGAAAATAAAGGTGGATATGCTTCTCGAAAGAGAGATGCGACTTATCAAAAATAAAGGTGGATAAGCTTCTCGAAAGAGAGATGCCACGTATCAAAAATAAAGGTAGATAAGCTTCTCAAAAGAGAGATGCCACTTATAAAAAATAAAGGTGGATAAGCTTCTCGAAAGAGAGATGCCACATATCGAAAATAAAGGTGGATAAACTTCTCGAAAGAGATATGCCACTTATCGAAAATAAAGGTTGATAAGCTTCTCGAAATAGGGATGCCACTTATCGAAAATAAAGGTGGATAAGCTTCTCGAAAATGAGATGCCACTTATCGAAAATAAAGGTGGATAAGCTTCTCGAAAGAGAGATACCACTTATCAAAAATTAAGGTAGATAAGCTTCTAGAAAGAGAGATGCCACTTATCGAAAATAAATGTGGATACACTTCTCGAAAGAGAGATGCCACTTATCGAACGTAAAGGTAGATAAGCTTCTCAAAAGAGAGATGCCACTTATCAAAAATAAAGGTGGTTAACCTTCTCGAAAGAGAGATGCCACTTATCGAAAATAAAGGTGGATAAGCTTCTCGAAAGAAAGATGCCACTTATCGAAAATAAAGGTGGATAAACTTCTCGAAAGAGATATGCCACTTATCGAAAATAAAGGTGGATAAGCTTCTCGAAAGAGAGATGCCACTTATCGAAAATAAAGGTGGATAAGCTTCTCGAAAGAGAGAGGCCACTAATCGAAAATAAAGGTGGATATGCTTCTCGAAAGAGAGATGCGACTTATCAAAAATAAAGGTGGATAAGCTTCTCGAAAGAGAGATGCCACGTATCAAAAATAAAGGTAGATAAGCTTCTCAAAAGAGATATGCCACTTATAAAAAATAAAGGTGGATAAGCTTCTCGAAAGAGAGATGCCACATATCGAAAATAAAGGTGGATAAACTTCTCGAAAGAGATATGCCACTTATCGAAAATAAAGGTGGATAAGCTTCTCGAAATAGGGATGCCACTTATCGAAAATAAAGGTGGATAAGCTTCTCGAAAATGAGATGCCACTTATCGAAAATAAAGGTGGATAAGCTTCTCGAAAGAGAGATACCACTTATCGAAAATAAAGGTAGATAAGCTTCTAGAAAGAGAGATGCCACTTATCGAAAATAAATGTGGATACACTTCTCGAAAGAGAGATGCCACTTATCGAACATAAAGGTAGATAAGCTTCTCAAAAGAGAGATGCCACTTATCAAAAATAAAGGTGGTTAACCTTCTCGAAAGAGAGATGCCACTTATCGAAAATAAAGGTGGATAAGCTTCTCGAAAGAAAGATGCCACTTATCGAAAATAAAGGTGGATAAACTTCTCGAAAGAGATATGCCACTTATCGAAAATAAAGGTGGATAAGCTTCTCGAAAGAGAGATGCCACTTATCGAAAATAAATGTGGATAAACTTCTCGAAAGAGAGATTACACTTAACAAAAATAAAGGTGGATAAGCTTCTCGAAAGAGAGATCCCACTTATCGAAAATAAAGGTGGATAAGCTTCTCGAAAGAGAGAGGCCACTTATCGAAAATAAAGGTGGATAAGCTTCTCGAAAGAGAGATGCCACTTATCGAAAATAAAGGTGGATAAGCTTCTCGAAAGAGAGAGGCCACTAATCGAAAATAAAGGTGGATATGCTTCTCGAAAGAGAGATGCGACTTATCAAAAATAAAGGTGGATAAGCTTCTCGAAAGAGAGATGCCACGTATCAAAAATAAAGGTAGATAAGCTTCTCAAAAGAGAGATGCCACTTATAAAAAATAAAGGTGGATAAGCTTCTCGAAAGAGAGATGCCACATATCGAAAATAAAGGTGGATAAACTTCTCGAAAGAGATATGCCACTTATCGAAAATAAAGGTGGATAAGCTTCTCGAAATAGGGATGCCACTTATCGAAAATAAAGGTGGATAAGCTTCTCGAAAATGAGATGCCACTTATCGAAAATAAAGGTGGATAAGCTTCTCGAAAGAGAGATACCACTTATCAAAAATTAAGGTAGATAAGCTTCTAGAAAGAGAGATGCCACTTATCGAAAATAAATGTGGATACACTTCTCGAAAGAGAGATGCCACTTATCGAACGTAAAGGTAGATAAGCTTCTCAAAAGAGAGATGCCACTTATCAAAAATAAAGGTGGTTAACCTTCTCGAAAGAGAGATGCCACTTATCGAAAATAAAGGTGGATAAGCTTCTCGAAAGAAAGATGCCACTTATCGAAAATAAAGGTGGATAAACTTCTCGAAAGAGATATGCCACTTATCGAAAATAAAGGTGGATAAGCTTCTCGAAAGAGAGATGCCACTTATCGAAAATAAAGGTGGATAAGCTTCTCGAAAGAGAGAGGCCACTAATCGAAAATAAAGGTGGATATGCTTCTCGAAAGAGAGATGCGACTTATCAAAAATAAAGGTGGATAAGCTTCTCGAAAGAGAGATGCCACGTATCAAAAATAAAGGTAGATAAGCTTCTCAAAAGAGATATGCCACTTATAAAAAATAAAGGTGGATAAGCTTCTCGAAAGAGAGATGCCACATATCGAAAATAAAGGTGGATAAACTTCTCGAAAGAGATATGCCACTTATCGAAAATAAAGGTGGATAAGCTTCTCGAAATAGGGATGCCACTTATCGAAAATAAAGGTGGATAAGCTTCTCGAAAATGAGATGCCACTTATCGAAAATAAAGGTGGATAAGCTTCTCGAAAGAGAGATACCACTTATCGAAAATAAAGGTAGATAAGCTTCTAGAAAGAGAGATGCCACTTATCGAAAATAAATGTGGATACACTTCTCGAAAGAGAGATGCCACTTATCGAACATAAAGGTAGATAAGCTTCTCAAAAGAGAGATGCCACTTATCAAAAATAAAGGTGGTTAACCTTCTCGAAAGAGAGATGCCACTTATCGAAAATAAAGGTGGATAAGCTTCTCGAAAGAAAGATGCCACTTATCGAAAATAAAGGTGGATAAACTTCTCGAAAGAGATATGCCACTTATCGAAAATAAAGGTGGATAAGCTTCTCGAAAGAGAGATGCCACTTATCGAAAATAAATGTGGATAAACTTCTCGAAAGAGAGATTACACTTAACAAAAATAAAGGTGGATAAGCTTCTCAAAAGAGAGATCCCACTTATCGAAAATAAAGGTGGATAAGCTTCTCGAAAGAGAGAGGCCACTTATCGAAAATAAAGGTGGATAAGCTTCTCGAAAGAGAGATGCCACTTATCGAAAATAAAGGTGGATAAGCTTCTCGAAAGAGAGAGGCCACTAATCGAAAATAAAGGTGGATATGCTTCTCGAAAGAGAGATGCGACTTATCAAAAATAAAGGTGGATAAGCTTCTCGAAAGAGAGATGCCACGTATCAAAAATAAAGGTAGATAAGCTTCTCAAAAGAGAGATGCCACTTATAAAAAATAAAGGTGGATAAGCTTCTCGAAAGAGAGATGCCACATATCGAAAATAAAGGTGGATAAACTTCTCGAAAGAGATATGCCACTTATCGAAAATAAAGGTGGATAAGCTTCTCGAAATAGGGATGCCACTTATCGAAAATAAAGGTGGATAAGCTTCTCGAAAGAGAGATGCCGCTTATCGAAAATAAAGGTGGATAAGCTTCTCGAAAGAGAGATCCCACTTATCGAAAATAAAGGTGGATAAGTTTCTCGAAAGAGAGATGCCACTTATCGAAAATAAAGGTGGATAAGCTTCTCAAAAGAGAGATGCCACTTATCGAAAATAAAGGTGGATAAGCTTCTCGAAAGAGAGATGCCACTTATCGAAAATAAAGGTGGATAAGTTTCTCGAAAGAGAGATGCCACTTATCAAAAATAAAGGCGGATAAGCTTCTCGAAAGAGAGATGCCACTTATCAAAAATAAAGGTGGATAAGCTCTTCGAAAGAGAGATGCCACTTATCAATAATAAAGGTGGATAAGCTTCTCTAAAGAGAGATGCCACTTATCGAAAATAAAGGTGGATAAGCTTCTCGAAAGAGAGATGCCACTTATCAAAAATAAAGGTGGATAAGCTTCTCGAAAGAGAGATGCCACTTATCGAAAATAAAGGTGGATAAGCTTCTCGAAAGAGAGATGCCACTAATAAAAAATAAAGGTGGATATGCTTCTCGAAAGAGAGATGCCACTTATAAAAAATAAAGGTGGATAAGCTTCTCGAAAATGAGATGCCACTTATCGAAAATAAAGGTGGATAAGCTTCTCGAAAGAGAGATACCACTTATCGAAAATAAAGGTAGATAAGCTTCTAGAAAGAGAGATGCCACTTATCGAAAATAAATATGGATACACTTCTCGAAAGAGAGATGCCACTTATCGAAAATAAAGGTGGATAAGCTTCTCGAAAGAGAGATGCCACTAATCGAAAATAAAGGTGGATAAGCTTCTCGAAAGAGAGATGCCACTTATCGAAAATAAAGGTGGATAAGCTTCTCGAAAGAGAGATACCACTTATCGAAAATAAAGGTAGATAAGCTTCTAGAAAGAGAGATGCCACTTATCCAAAATAAATGTGGATACACTTCTCGAAAGAGAGATGTCACTTAATAAAAATAAAGAGAGATGCCACTTATCGAAAATAAATGTGGATAAACTTCTCGAAAGAGAGATTACACTTAACAAAAATAAAGGTGGATAAGCTTCTCGAAAGAGAGATGCCACTTATCCAAAATAAAGGTGGATAAGCTTCTCGAAAGAGAGATGCCACTTATCGAAAATAAAGGTGGATAAGTTTCTCAAAAGAGAGATGCCACTTATCAAAAATAAAGGTGGATAAGTTTCTCAAAAGAGAGATGCCACTTATCGAAAATAAAGGTGGATAAGCTTCTCGAAAGAGAGATGCCACTAATCAAAAATAAAGGTGGATATGCTTCTCGAAAGAGAGATGCCACTTATCAAAAATAAAGGTGTTTAAGCTTCTCGAAAGAGAGATACCACTTAACGAAAATAAAGGTGGATAAGCTTCTCGAAAGAGAGATTCCACTTATCAAAAATAAAGGTGGATAAGCTTCTCGAAAGAGAGATGCCACTTATCGAAAATAAAGGTAGATAAGCTTCTCGAAAGAGAGATGCCACGTATCAAAAATAAAGGTAGATAAGCTTCTCAAAAGAGACATGCCACTTATCAAAAATAAAGGTGGACAAGCTTCTCGAAAGAGAGATGCCACTTATCGAAAATAAAGGTGGATAAGTTTCTCAAAAGAGAGATGCCACTTATCGAAAATAAAGGTGGATAAGTTTCTCAAAAGAGAGATGCCACTTATCGAAAATAAAGGCGGATAAGCTTCTCGAAAGAGAGATGCCACTTATCGAAAATAAAGGTGGATAAGTTTCTCAAAAGGGAGATGCCACTTATCGAAAATAAAGGTGGATAAGTTTCTCGAAAGAGAGATGCCACTTATCGAAAATAAAGGCGGATAAGCTTCTCGAAAGAGAGATGCCACTTATCGAAAATAAAGGTGGATAAGCTCTTCGAAAGAGAGATGCCACTTATCAATAATAAAGGTGGATAAGCTTCTCGAAAGAGAGATGCCACTTATCGAAAATAAAGGTGGATAAGCTTCTCGAAAGAGAGATGCCACTTATCGAAAATAAAGGTGGATAAGCTCTTCGAAAGAGAGATGCCACTTCTCAATAATGAAGGTGGATAAGCTTCTCGAAAGAGAGATGCCACTTATCGAAAATAAAGGTGGATAAGCGTCTCGAAAGAGAGATGCCACTTATCAATAATAAAGGTGGATAAGTTTCTCGAAAGTGAGATGCCACTGATCGAAAATAAAGATGGATAAGCTTCTCGAAAGAGAGACGCCACTTATAAAAAATAAAGGTGGATAAGCTTCTCAAAAGAAAGATGCCACTTATCGAAAATTAAGGTGGATAAACTTCTCGAAAGAGATATGCCACTTATCGAAAATAAAGGTGGATAAGCTTCTCGAAAGAGAGATACCACTTATTGAAAATAAAGGTGTATAAGCTTCTCGAAAGAGAGATACCACTTAACGAAAATAAAGGTGGATAAGCTTCTCGAAAGAGAGATTCCACTTATCGAAAATAAAGGTGGATAAGCTTCTCGAAAGAGAGATGCCACTTATCGAAAATAAAGGTAGATAAGCTTCTCGAAGGAGAGATGCCACGTATCAAAAATAAAGAGAGATTCCACTTATCGAAAATAAATGTGGATAAACTTCTCGAAAGAGAGATTACACTTAACAAAAATATAGGTGGATAAGCTTCTCGAAAGAGAGATGCCACTTATCAAAAATAAAGGTGGATAAGCTTCTCGAAAGAGAGATGCCACTTATCGAAAATAAAGGTGGATAAGTTTCTCAAAAGAGAGATGCCACTTATCGAAAATAAAGGTGGATAAGCTTCTCGAAAGAGAGATGCCACTTATTGAAAATAAAGGTGGATAAGCTTCTCGAAAGAGAGATACCACTTATCGAAAATAAAGGTAGATAAGCTTCTAGAAAGAGAGATGCCACTTATCGAAAATAAATGTGGATACACTTCTCGAAAGAGAGATGCCACTTATCGAACATAAAGGTAGATAAGCTTCTCAAAAGAGAGATGCCACTTATCAAAAATAAAGGTGGTTAACCTTCTCGAAAGAGAGATGCCACTTATCGAAAATAAAGGTGGATAAGCTTCTCGAAAGAAAGATGCCACTTATCGAAAATAAAGGTGGATAAACTTCTCGAAAGAGATATGCCACTTATCGAAAATAAAGGTGGATAAGCTTCTCGAAAGAGAGATGCCACTTATCGAAAATAAATGTGGATAAACTTCTCGAAAGAGAGATTACACTTAACAAAAATAAAGGTGGATAAGCTTCTCGAAAGAGAGATCCCACTTATCGAAAATAAAGGTGGATAAGCTTCTCGAAAGAGAGAGGCCACTTATCGAAAATAAAGGTGGATAAGCTTCTCGAAAGAGAGATGCCACTTATCGAAAATAAAGGTGGATAAGCTTCTCGAAAGAGAGAGGCCACTAATCGAAAATAAAGGTGGATATGCTTCTCGAAAGAGAGATGCGACTTATCAAAAATAAAGGTGGATAAGCTTCTCGAAAGAGAGATGCCACGTATCAAAAATAAAGGTAGATAAGCTTCTCAAAAGAGAGATGCCACTTATAAAAAATAAAGGTGGATAAGCTTCTCGAAAGAGAGATGCCACATATCGAAAATAAAGGTGGATAAACTTCTCGAAAGAGATATGCCACTTATCGAAAATAAAGGTGGATAAGCTTCTCGAAATAGGGATGCCACTTATCGAAAATAAAGGTGGATAAGCTTCTCGAAAATGAGATGCCACTTATCGAAAATAAAGGTGGATAAGCTTCTCGAAAGAGAGATACCACTTATCAAAAATTAAGGTAGATAAGCTTCTAGAAAGAGAGATGCCACTTATCGAAAATAAATGTGGATACACTTCTCGAAAGAGAGATGCCACTTATCGAACGTAAAGGTAGATAAGCTTCTCAAAAGAGAGATGCCACTTATCAAAAATAAAGGTGGTTAACCTTCTCGAAAGAGAGATGCCACTTATCGAAAATAAAGGTGGATAAGCTTCTCGAAAGAAAGATGCCACTTATCGAAAATAAAGGTGGATAAACTTCTCGAAAGAGATATGCCACTTATCGAAAATAAAGGTGGATAAGCTTCTCGAAAGAGAGATGCCACTTATCGAAAATAAAGGTGGATAAGCTTCTCGAAAGAGAGAGGCCACTAATCGAAAATAAAGGTGGATATGCTTCTCGAAAGAGAGATGCGACTTATCAAAAATAAAGGTGGATAAGCTTCTCGAAAGAGAGATGCCACGTATCAAAAATAAAGGTAGATAAGCTTCTCAAAAGAGATATGCCACTTATAAAAAATAAAGGTGGATAAGCTTCTCGAAAGAGAGATGCCACATATCGAAAATAAAGGTGGATAAACTTCTCGAAAGAGATATGCCACTTATCGAAAATAAAGGTGGATAAGCTTCTCGAAATAGGGATGCCACTTATCGAAAATAAAGGTGGATAAGCTTCTCGAAAATGAGATGCCACTTATCGAAAATAAAGGTGGATAAGCTTCTCGAAAGAGAGATACCACTTATCGAAAATAAAGGTAGATAAGCTTCTAGAAAGAGAGATGCCACTTATCGAAAATAAATGTGGATACACTTCTCGAAAGAGAGATGCCACTTATCGAACATAAAGGTAGATAAGCTTCTCAAAAGAGAGATGCCACTTATCAAAAATAAAGGTGGTTAACCTTCTCGAAAGAGAGATGCCACTTATCGAAAATAAAGGTGGATAAGCTTCTCGAAAGAAAGATGCCACTTATCGAAAATAAAGGTGGATAAACTTCTCGAAAGAGATATGCCACTTATCGAAAATAAAGGTGGATAAGCTTCTCGAAAGAGAGATGCCACTTATCGAAAATAAATGTGGATAAACTTCTCGAAAGAGAGATTACACTTAACAAAAATAAAGGTGGATAAGCTTCTCAAAAGAGAGATCCCACTTATCGAAAATAAAGGTGGATAAGCTTCTCGAAAGAGAGAGGCCACTTATCGAAAATAAAGGTGGATAAGCTTCTCGAAAGAGAGATGCCACTTATCGAAAATAAAGGTGGATAAGCTTCTCGAAAGAGAGAGGCCACTAATCGAAAATAAAGGTGGATATGCTTCTCGAAAGAGAGATGCGACTTATCAAAAATAAAGGTGGATAAGCTTCTCGAAAGAGAGATGCCACGTATCAAAAATAAAGGTAGATAAGCTTCTCAAAAGAGAGATGCCACTTATAAAAAATAAAGGTGGATAAGCTTCTCGAAAGAGAGATGCCACATATCGAAAATAAAGGTGGATAAACTTCTCGAAAGAGATATGCCACTTATCGAAAATAAAGGTGGATAAGCTTCTCGAAATAGGGATGCCACTTATCGAAAATAAAGGTGGATAAGCTTCTCGAAAGAGAGATGCCGCTTATCGAAAATAAAGGTGGATAAGCTTCTCGAAAGAGAGATCCCACTTATCGAAAATAAAGGTGGATAAGTTTCTCGAAAGAGAGATGCCACTTATCGAAAATAAAGGTGGATAAGCTTCTCAAAAGAGAGATGCCACTTATCGAAAATAAAGGTGGATAAGCTTCTCGAAAGAGAGATGCCACTTATCGAAAATAAAGGTGGATAAGTTTCTCGAAAGAGAGATGCCACTTATCAAAAATAAAGGCGGATAAGCTTCTCGAAAGAGAGATGCCACTTATCAAAAATAAAGGTGGATAAGCTCTTCGAAAGAGAGATGCCACTTATCAATAATAAAGGTGGATAAGCTTCTCTAAAGAGAGATGCCACTTATCGAAAATAAAGGTGGATAAGCTTCTCGAAAGAGAGATGCCACTTATCAAAAATAAAGGTGGATAAGCTTCTCGAAAGAGAGATGCCACTTATCGAAAATAAAGGTGGATAAGCTTCTCGAAAGAGAGATGCCACTAATAAAAAATAAAGGTGGATATGCTTCTCGAAAGAGAGATGCCACTTATAAAAAATAAAGGTGGATAAGCTTCTCGAAAATGAGATGCCACTTATCGAAAATAAAGGTGGATAAGCTTCTCGAAAGAGAGATACCACTTATCGAAAATAAAGGTAGATAAGCTTCTAGAAAGAGAGATGCCACTTATCGAAAATAAATATGGATACACTTCTCGAAAGAGAGATGCCACTTATCGAAAATAAAGGTGGATAAGCTTCTCGAAAGAGAGATGCCACTAATCGAAAATAAAGGTGGATAAGCTTCTCGAAAGAGAGATGCCACTTATCGAAAATAAAGGTGGATAAGCTTCTCGAAAGAGAGATACCACTTATCGAAAATAAAGGTAGATAAGCTTCTAGAAAGAGAGATGCCACTTATCCAAAATAAATGTGGATACACTTCTCGAAAGAGAGATGTCACTTAATAAAAATAAAGAGAGATGCCACTTATCGAAAATAAATGTGGATAAACTTCTCGAAAGAGAGATTACACTTAACAAAAATAAAGGTGGATAAGCTTCTCGAAAGAGAGATGCCACTTATCCAAAATAAAGGTGGATAAGCTTCTCGAAAGAGAGATGCCACTTATCGAAAATAAAGGTGGATAAGTTTCTCAAAAGAGAGATGCCACTTATCAAAAATAAAGGTGGATAAGTTTCTCAAAAGAGAGATGCCACTTATCGAAAATAAAGGTGGATAAGCTTCTCGAAAGAGAGATGCCACTAATCAAAAATAAAGGTGGATATGCTTCTCGAAAGAGAGATGCCACTTATCAAAAATAAAGGTGTTTAAGCTTCTCGAAAGAGAGATACCACTTAACGAAAATAAAGGTGGATAAGCTTCTCGAAAGAGAGATTCCACTTATCAAAAATAAAGGTGGATAAGCTTCTCGAAAGAGAGATGCCACTTATCGAAAATAAAGGTAGATAAGCTTCTCGAAAGAGAGATGCCACGTATCAAAAATAAAGGTAGATAAGCTTCTCAAAAGAGACATGCCACTTATCAAAAATAAAGGTGGACAAGCTTCTCGAAAGAGAGATGCCACTTATCGAAAATAAAGGTGGATAAGTTTCTCAAAAGAGAGATGCCACTTATCGAAAATAAAGGTGGATAAGTTTCTCAAAAGAGAGATGCCACTTATCGAAAATAAAGGCGGATAAGCTTCTCGAAAGAGAGATGCCACTTATCGAAAATAAAGGTGGATAAGTTTCTCAAAAGGGAGATGCCACTTATCGAAAATAAAGGTGGATAAGTTTCTCGAAAGAGAGATGCCACTTATCGAAAATAAAGGCGGATAAGCTTCTCGAAAGAGAGATGCCACTTATCGAAAATAAAGGTGGATAAGCTCTTCGAAAGAGAGATGCCACTTATCAATAATAAAGGTGGATAAGCTTCTCGAAAGAGAGATGCCACTTATCGAAAATAAAGGTGGATAAGCTTCTCGAAAGAGAGATGCCACTTATCGAAAATAAAGGTGGATAAGCTCTTCGAAAGAGAGATGCCACTTCTCAATAATGAAGGTGGATAAGCTTCTCGAAAGAGAGATGCCACTTATCGAAAATAAAGGTGGATAAGCGTCTCGAAAGAGAGATGCCACTTATCAATAATAAAGGTGGATAAGTTTCTCGAAAGTGAGATGCCACTGATCGAAAATAAAGATGGATAAGCTTCTCGAAAGAGAGACGCCACTTATAAAAAATAAAGGTGGATAAGCTTCTCAAAAGAAAGATGCCACTTATCGAAAATTAAGGTGGATAAACTTCTCGAAAGAGATATGCCACTTATCGAAAATAAAGGTGGATAAGCTTCTCGAAAGAGAGATACCACTTATTGAAAATAAAGGTGTATAAGCTTCTCGAAAGAGAGATACCACTTAACGAAAATAAAGGTGGATAAGCTTCTCGAAAGAGAGATTCCACTTATCGAAAATAAAGGTGGATAAGCTTCTCGAAAGAGAGATGCCACTTATCGAAAATAAAGGTAGATAAGCTTCTCGAAGGAGAGATGCCACGTATCAAAAATAAAGAGAGATTCCACTTATCGAAAATAAATGTGGATAAACTTCTCGAAAGAGAGATTACACTTAACAAAAATATAGGTGGATAAGCTTCTCGAAAGAGAGATGCCACTTATCAAAAATAAAGGTGGATAAGCTTCTCGAAAGAGAGATGCCACTTATCGAAAATAAAGGTGGATAAGTTTCTCAAAAGAGAGATGCCACTTATCGAAAATAAAGGTGGATAAGCTTCTCGAAAGAGAGATGCCACTTATTGAAAATAAAGGTGGATAAGCTTCTCGAAAGAGAGATACCACTTATCGAAAATAAAGGTAGATAAGCTTCTAGAAAGAGAGATGCCATGTATCAAAAATAAAGGTGGTTAACCTTCTCGAAAGAGAGATGCCACTTATCGAAAATAAAGGTGGATAAGCTTCTCGAAAGAAAGATGCCACTTATCGAAAATAAAGGTGGATAAACTTCTCGAAAGAGATATGCCACTTATCGAAAATAAAGGTGGATAAGCTTCTCGAAAGAGAGATGCCACTTATCGAAAATAAATGTGGATAAACTTCTCTAAAGAGAGATTACACTTAACAAAAATAAAGGTGGATAAGCTTCTCGAAAGAGAGATCCCACTTATCAAAAATAAAGGTGGATAAGCTTCTCGAAAGAGAGAGGCCACTTATCGAAAATAAAGGTGGATAAGCTTCTCGAAAGAGAGAGGCGACTTATCGAAAATAAAGGTGGATAAGCTTCTCGAAAGAGAGAGGCCACTAATCGAAAATAAAGGTGGATATGCTTCTCGAAAGAGAGATGCGACTTATCAAAAATAAAGGTGGATAAGCTTCTCGAAAGAGAGATGCCATGTATCAAAAATAAAGGTAGATAAGCTTCTCAAAAGAGAGATGCCACTTATAAAAAATAAAGGTGGATAAGCTTCTCGAAAGAGAGATGCCACATATCGAAAATAAAGGTGGATAAACTTCTCGAAAGAGATATGCCACTTATCGAAAATAAAGGTGGATAAGCTTCTCGAAATAGGGATGCCACTTATCGAAAATAAAGGTGGATAAGCTTCTCGAAAGAGAGATGCCGCTTATCGAAAATAAAGGTGGATAAGCTTCTCGAAAGAGAGATCCCACTTATCGAAAATAAAGGTGGATAAGCTTCTCGAAAGAGAGATGCCACTTATCGAAAATAAAGGTGGATAAGCTTCTCGAAAGAGAGATGCCACTTATCGAAAATAAAGGTGGATAAGCTTCTCGAAAGAGAGATGCCACTTATCGAAAATAAAGGTAGATAAGCTTCTCAAAAGAGAGATGCCACTTATCAAAAATAAAGGTGGATAAGCTTCTCGAAAGAGAGATGCCACTTATCGAAAATAAAGGTGGATGAACTTCTCAAAAGAGAGATGCCACTTATCGAAAATAAAGGCGGATAAGCTTCTCGAAAGAGAGATTCCACTTATCGAAAATAAAGGTGGATAAGCTCTTCGAAAGAGAGATGCCACTTATCAATAATGAAGGTGGATAAGCTTCTCGAAAGAGAGATGCCACTTATCGAAAATAAAGGTGGATAAGCTTCTCGAAAGAGAGATGCCACTTATCAATAATAAAGGTGGATAAGCTTCTCGAAAGGGAGATGCCACTGATCGAAAATAAAGATGGATAAGCTTCTCGAAAGAGAGATGCCACTTATAAAAAATAAAGGTGGATAAGCTTCTCAAAAGAAAGATGCCACTTATCGAAAATTAAGGTGGATAAACTTCTCGAAAGAGATATGCCACTTATCGAAAATAAAGGTGGATAAGCTTCTCGAAAGAGAGATGCCGCTTATTGAAAATAAAGGTGTATAAGCTTCTCGAAAGAGAGATGCCACTTATCGAAAATAAAGGTGGATATGTTTCTCGAAAGAGAGATGCCACTTATCAAAAATAAAGGTGGATAAACTTCTCGAAAGAGAGATGCCAGTTATCGAAAATAAATGTGGATAAGCTTCTCGAAAGAGATATGCCACTTATCGAAAATAAATATGGATAAGCTTCTCGAAAGAGAGATACCACTTATCGAAAATAAAGGTAGATAAGCTTCTAGAAAGAGAGATGCCATGTATCAAAAATAAAGGTGGTTAACCTTCTCGAAAGAGAGATGCCACTTATCGAAAATAAAGGTGGATAAGCTTCTCGAAAGAAAGATGCCACTTATCGAAAATAAAGGTGGATAAACTTCTCGAAAGAGATATGCCACTTATCGAAAATAAAGGTGGATAAGCTTCTCGAAAGAGAGATGCCACTTATCGAAAATAAATGTGGATAAACTTCTCGAAAGAGAGATTACACTTAACAAAAATAAAGGTGGATAAGCTTCTCGAAAGAGAGATCCCACTTATCAAAAATAAAGGTGGATAAGCTTCTCGAAAGAGAGAGGCCACTTATCGAAAATAAAGGTGGATAAGCTTCTCGAAAGAGAGAGGCCACTTATCGAAAATAAAGGTGGATAAGCTTCTCGAAAGAGAGAGGCCACTAATCGAAAATAAAGGTGGATATGCTTCTCGAAAGAGAGATGCGACTTATCAAAAATAAAGGTGGATAAGCTTCTCGAAAGAGAGATGCCATGTATCAAAAATAAAGGTAGATAAGCTTCTCAAAAGAGAGATGCCACTTATAAAAAATAAAGGTGGATAAGCTTCTCGAAAGAGAGATGCCACATATCGAAAATAAAGGTGGATAAACTTCTCGAAAGAGATATGCCACTTATCGAAAATAAAGGTGGATAAGCTTCTCGAAATAGGGATGCCACTTATCGAAAATAAAGGTGGATAAGCTTCTCGAAAGAGAGATGCCGCTTATCGAAAATAAAGGTGGATAAGCTTCTCGAAAGAGAGATCCCACTTATCGAAAATAAAGGTGGATAAGCTTCTCGAAAGAGAGATGCCACTTATCGAAAATAAAGGTGGATAAGCTTCTCGAAAGAGAGATGCCACTTATCGAAAATAAAGGTGGATAAGCTTCTCGAAAGAGAGATGCCACTTATCGAAAATAAAGGTAGATAAGCTTCTCAAAAGAGAGATGCCACTTATCAAAAATAAAGGTGGATAAGCTTCTCGAAAGAGAGATGCCACTTATCGAAAATAAAGGTGGATGAACTTCTCAAAAGAGAGATGCCACTTATCGAAAATAAAGGCGGATAAGCTTCTCGAAAGAGAGATTCCACTTATCGAAAATAAAGGTGGATAAGCTCTTCGAAAGAGAGATGCCACTTATCAATAATGAAGGTGGATAAGCTTCTCGAAAGAGAGATGCCACTTATCGAAAATAAAGGTGGATAAGCTTCTCGAAAGAGAGATGCCACTTATCAATAATAAAGGTGGATAAGCTTCTCGAAAGGGAGATGCCACTGATCGAAAATAAAGATGGATAAGCTTCTCGAAAGAGAGATGCCACTTATAAAAAATAAAGATGGATAAGCTTCTCAAAAGAAAGATGCCACTTATCGAAAATTAAGGTGGATAAACTTCTCGAAAGAGATATGCCACTTATCGAAAATAAAGGTGGATAAGCTTCTCGAAAGAGAGATGCCGCTTATTGAAAATAAAGGTGTATAAGCTTCTCGAAAGAGAGATGCCACTTATCGAAAATAAAGGTGGATATGTTTCTCGAAAGAGAGATGCCACTTATCAAAAATAAAGGTGGATAAACTTCTCGAAAGAGAGATGCCAGTTATCGAAAATAAATGTGGATAAGCTTCTCGAAAGAGATATGCCACTTATCGAAAATAAATATGGATAAGCTTCTCGAAAGAGAGATACCACTTATCGAAAATAAAGGTAGATAAGCTTCTAGAAAGAGAGATGCCATGTATCAAAAATAAAGGTGGTTAACCTTCTCGAAAGAGAGATGCCACTTATCGAAAATAAAGGTGGATAAGCTTCTCGAAAGAAAGATGCCACTTATCGAAAATAAAGGTGGATAAACTTCTCGAAAGAGATATGCCACTTATCGAAAATAAAGGTGGATAAGCTTCTCGAAAGAGAGATGCCACTTATCGAAAATAAATGTGGATAAACTTCTCGAAAGAGAGATTACACTTAACAAAAATAAAGGTGGATAAGCTTCTCGAAAGAGAGATCCCACTTATCAAAAATAAAGGTGGATAAGCTTCTCGAAAGAGAGAGGCCACTTATCGAAAATAAAGGTGGATAAGCTTCTCGAAAGAGAGAGGCCACTTATCGAAAATAAAGGTGGATAAGCTTCTCGAAAGAGAGAGGCCACTAATCGAAAATAAAGGTGGATATGCTTCTCGAAAGAGAGATGCGACTTATCAAAAATAAAGGTGGATAAGCTTCTCGAAAGAGAGATGCCATGTATCAAAAATAAAGGTAGATAAGCTTCTCAAAAGAGAGATGCCACTTATAAAAAATAAAGGTGGATAAGCTTCTCGAAAGAGAGATGCCACATATCGAAAATAAAGGTGGATAAACTTCTCGAAAGAGATATGCCACTTATCGAAAATAAAGGTGGATAAGCTTCTCGAAATAGGGATGCCACTTATCGAAAATAAAGGTGGATAAGCTTCTCGAAAGAGAGATGCCGCTTATCGAAAATAAAGGTGGATAAGCTTCTCGAAAGAGAGATCCCACTTATCGAAAATAAAGGTGGATAAGCTTCTCGAAAGAGAGATGCCACTTATCGAAAATAAAGGTGGATAAGCTTCTCGAAAGAGAGATGCCACTTATCGAAAATAAAGGTGGATAAGCTTCTCGAAAGAGAGATGCCACTTATCGAAAATAAAGGTAGATAAGCTTCTCAAAAGAGAGATGCCACTTATCAAAAATAAAGGTGGATAAGCTTCTCGAAAGAGAGATGCCACTTATCGAAAATAAAGGTGGATGAACTTCTCAAAAGAGAGATGCCACTTATCGAAAATAAAGGCGGATAAGCTTCTCGAAAGAGAGATTCCACTTATCGAAAATAAAGGTGGATAAGCTCTTCGAAAGAGAGATGCCACTTATCAATAATGAAGGTGGATAAGCTTCTCGAAAGAGAGATGCCACTTATCGAAAATAAAGGTGGATAAGCTTCTCGAAAGAGAGATGCCACTTATCAATAATAAAGGTGGATAAGCTTCTCGAAAGGGAGATGCCACTGATCGAAAATAAAGATGGATAAGCTTCTCGAAAGAGAGATGCCACTTATAAAAAATAAAGGTGGATAAGCTTCTCAAAAGAAAGATGCCACTTATCGAAAATTAAGGTGGATAAACTTCTCGAAAGAGATATGCCACTTATCGAAAATAAAGGTGGATAAGCTTCTCGAAAGAGAGATGCCGCTTATTGAAAATAAAGGTGTATAAGCTTCTCGAAAGAGAGATGCCACTTATCGAAAATAAAGGTGGATATGTTTCTCGAAAGAGAGATGCCACTTATCAAAAATAAAGGTGGATAAACTTCTCGAAAGAGAGATGCCAGTTATCGAAAATAAATGTGGATAAGCTTCTCGAAAGAGATATGCCACTTATCGAAAATAAATATGGATAAGCTTCTCGAAAGAGAGATGCCACTTATCAATAATAAAGGTGGATAAGCTTCTCGAAAGAGAGATGCCACTGATCGAAAATAAATATGGATAAGCTTCTCAAAAGAGAGATGCCACTTATCAAAAATAAAGGTGGATAAGCTTCTCAAAAGAAAGATGCCACTTATCGAAAATTAAGGTGGATAAACTTCTCGAAAGAGATATGCCACTTATCGAAAATAAAGGTGGATAAGCTTCTCGAAAGAGAGATGCCGCTTATTGAAAATAAAGGTGTATAAGCTTCTCGAAAGAGAGATGCCACTTATCGAAAATAAAGGTGGATATGTTTCTCGAAAGAGAGATGCCACTTATCAAAAATAAAGGTGGATAAACTTCTCGAAAGAGAGATGCCAGTTATCGAAAATAAATGTGGATAAGCTTCTCGAAAGAGATATGCCACTGATCGAAAATAAATATGGATAAGCTTCTCGAAAGAGAGATGCCACTTATCAAAAATAATGGTGGATAAGCTTCTCGAAAGAGAGATGCCACTTATCGAAAATAAAGGTGGATAAGCTTCTCGAAAGAGAGATGCCACTTATCAAAAATAAAGGTGGATAAGCTCCTCGAAAGGGAGATGCCACTTATCGAACGTAAAGGTAGATAAGCTTCTCAAAAGAGAGATGCCGCTTATCAAAAATAAAGGTGGTTAAGCTTCTCGAAAGAGAGATGCCACTTATCTAAAATAAAGGTGGATAAACTTCTCGAAAGAGATATGCCACTTATCGAAAATAAAGGTGGATAAGCTTCTCGAAAGAGAGATGCCACTTATCGAAAATAAATGTGGATAAACTTCTCGAAAGAGAGATCACACTTAACAAAAATAAAGGTGGATAAGCTTCTCGAAAGAGAGATCCCACTTATCGAAAACAAAGGTGGATAAGCTTCTCGAAAGAGAGATGCCACTTATCGAATATAAAGGTGGATAAGCTTCTCGAAAGAGAGATGCCACTTATCGTAAATAAAGGTGGATAAGCTTCTCGAAAGAGAGAGGCCACTAATTGAAAATAAAGGTGGATATGCTTCTCGAAAGAGAGATGCCACTTATTAAAAATAAAGGTGGATAAGCTTCTCGAAAGAGAGATTACACTTAACAAAAATATAGGTGGATAAGCTTCTCGAAAGAGAGATGCCACTTATCAAAAATAAAGGTGGATAAGCTTCTCGAAAGAGAGATGCCACTTATCGAAAATAAAGGTGGATAAGTTTCTCAAAAGAGAGATGCCACTTATCGAAAATAAAGGTGGATAAGCTTCTCGAAAGAGAGATGCCACTTATTGAAAATAAAGGTGGATAAGCTTCTCGAAAGAGAGATACCACTTATCGAAAATAAAGGTAGATAAGCTTCTAGAAAGAGAGATGCCATGTATCAAAAATAAAGGTGGTTAACCTTCTCGAAAGAGAGATGCCACTTATAGAAAATAAAGGTGGATAAGCTTCTCGAAAGAAAGATGCCACTTATCGAAAATAAAGGTGGATAAACTTCTCGAAAGAGATATGCCACTTATCGAAAATAAAGGTGGATAAGCTTCTCGAAAGAGATATGCCACTTATCGAAAATAAAGGTGGATAAGCTTCTCGAAAGAGAGATGCCACTTATCGAAAATAAATGTGGATAAACTTCTTGAAAGAGAGATTACACTTAACAAAAATAAAGGTGGATAAGCTTCTCGAAAGAGAGATCCCACTTATCAAAAATAAAGGAGGATAAGCTTCTCGAAAGAGAGAGGCCACTTATCGAAAATAAAGGTGGATAAGCTTCTCGAAAGAGAGATGCCACTTATCGAAAATAAAGGTGGATAAGCTTCTCGAAAGAGAGAGGCCACTAATCGAAAATAAAGGTGGATATGCTTCTCGAAAGAGAGATGCGACTTATCAAAAATAAAGGTGGATAAGCTTCTCGAAAGAGAGATGCCATGTATCAAAAATAAAGGTAGATAAGCTTCTCAAAAGAGAGATGCCACTTATAAAAAATAAAGGTGGATAAGCTTCTCGAAAGAGAGATGCCACATATCGAAAATAAAGGTGGATAAACTTCTCGAAAGAGATATGCCACTTATCGAAAATAAAGGTGGATAAGCTTCTCGAAATAGGGATGCCACTTATCGAAAATAAAGGTGGATAAGCTTCTCGAAAGAGAGATGCCGCTTATCGAAAATAAAGGTGGATAAGCTTCTCGAAAGAGAGATCCCACTTATCGAAAATAAAGGTGGATAAGCTTCTCGAAAGAGAGATGCCACTTATCAAAAATAAAGGTGGATAAGCTTCTCGAAAGAGAGATGCCACTTATCGAAAATAAAGGTGGATAAGCTTCTCGAAAGAGAGATGCCACTTATCGAAAATAAAGGTAGATAAGCTTCTCAAAATAGAGATGCCACTTATCAAAAATAAAGGTGGATAAGCTTCTCGAAAGAGAGATGCCACTTATCGAAAATAAAGGTGGATGAACTTCTCAAAAGAGAGATGCCACTTATCGAAAATAAAGGCGGATAAGCTTCTCGAAAGAGAGATTCCACTTATCGAAAATAAAGGTGGATAAGCTCTCCGAAAGAGAGATGCCACTTATCAATAATGAAGGTGGATAAGCTTCTCGAAAGAGAGATGCCACTTATCGAAAATAAAGGTGGATAAGCTTCTCGAAAGAGAGATGCCACTTATCAATAATAAAGGTGGATAAGCTTCTCGAAAGGGAGATGCCACTGATCGAAAATAAAGGTGGATAAGCTTCTCGAAAGGGAGATGCCACTTATCGAAAATAAAGGTAGATAAGCTTCTCAAAAGAGAGATGCCACTTATCAGAAATAAAGGTGGATAAGCTTCTCGAAAGAGAGATGCCACTTATCGAAAATAAAGGTGGATGAACTTCTCAAAAGAGAGATGCCACTTATCGAAAATAAAGGCGGATAAGCTTCTCGAAAGAGAGATTCCACTTATCGAAAATAAAGGTGGATAAGCTCTTCGAAAGAGAGATGCCACTTATCAATAATGAAGGTGGATAAGCTTCTCGAAAGAGAGATGCCACTTATCGAAAATAAAGGTGGATAAGCTTCTTGGAAGAAAGATGCCACTTATCGAAAATAAAGGTGGATAAACTTCTCGAAAGAGATATGCCACTTATCGAAAATAAAGGTGGATAAGCTTCTCGAAAGAGAGATGCCACTTATCGAAAATAAATGTGGATAAACTTCTCGAAAGAGAGATCACACTTAACAAAAATAAAGGTGGATAAGCTTCTCGAAAGAGAGATCCCACTTATCGAAAACAAAGGTGGATAAGCTTCTCGAAAGAGAGATGCCACTTATCGAATATAAAGGTGGATAAGCTTCTCGAAAGAGAGATGCCACTTATCGTAAATAAAGGTGGATAAGCTTCTCGAAAGAGAGAGGCCACTAATTGAAAATAAAGGTGGATATGCTTCTCGAAAGAGAGATGCCACTTATTAAAAATAAAGGTGGATAAGCTTCTCGAAAGAGAGATTACACTTAACAAAAATATAGGTGGATAAGCTTCTCGAAAGAGAGATGCCACTTATCAAAAATAAAGGTGGATAAGCTTCTCGAAAGAGAGATGCCACTTATCGAAAATAAAGGTGGATAAGTTTCTCAAAAGAGAGATGCCACTTATCGAAAATAAAGGTGGATAAGCTTCTCGAAAGAGAGATGCCACTTATTGAAAATAAAGGTGGATAAGCTTCTCGAAAGAGAGATACCACTTATCGAAAATAAAGGTAGATAAGCTTCTAGAAAGAGAGATGCCATGTATCAAAAATAAAGGTGGTTAACCTTCTCGAAAGAGAGATGCCACTTATCGAAAATAAAGGTGGATAAGCTTCTCGAAAGAAAGATGCCACTTATCGAAAATAAAGGTGGATAAACTTCTCAAAAGAGATATGCCACTTATCGAAAATAAAGGTGGATAAGCTTCTCGAAAGAGAGATGCCACTTATCGAAAATAAATGTGGATAAACTTCTCGAAAGAGAGATTACACTTAACAAAAATAAAGGTGGATAAGCTTCTCGAAAGAGAGATCCCACTTATCAAAAATAAAGGTGGATAAGCTTCTCGAAAGAGAGAGGCCACTTATCGAAAATAAAGGTGGATAAGCTTCTCGAAAGAGAGATGCCACTTATCGAAAATAAAGGTGGATAAGCTTCTCGAAAGAGAGAGGCCACTAATCGAAAATAAAGGTGGATATGCTTCTCGAAAGAGAGATGCGACTTATCAAAAATAAAGGTGGATAAGCTTCTCGAAAGAGAGATGCCATGTATCAAAAATAAAGGTAGATAAGCTTCTCAAAAGAGAGATGCCACTTATAAAAAATAAAGGTGGATAAGCTTCTCGAAAGAGAGATGCCACATATCGAAAATAAAGGTGGATAAACTTCTCGAAAGAGATATGCCACTTATCGAAAATAAATGTGGATAAGCTTCTCGAAATAGGGATGCAACTTATCGAAAATAAAGGTGGATAAGCTTCTCGAAAGAGAGATGCCGCTTATCGAAAATAAAGGTGGATAAGCTTCTCGAAAGAGAGATCCCACTTATCGAAAATAAAGGTGGATAAGCTTCTCGAAAGAGAGATGCCACTTATCGAAAATAAAGGTGGATAAGCTTCTCGAAAGAGAGATGCCACTTATCGAAAATAAAGGTGGATAAGCTTCTCGAAAGAGAGATGCCACTTATCGAAAATAAAGGTAGATAAGCTTCTCAAAAGAGAGATGCCACTTATCAAAAATAAAGGTGGATAAGCTTCTCGAAAGAGAGATGCCACTTATCGAAAATAAAGGTGGATGAACTTCTCAAAAGAGAGATGCCACTTATCGAAAATAAAGGCGGATAAGCTTCTCGAAAGAGAGATTCCACTTATCGAAAATAAAGGTGGATAAGCTCTTCGAAAGAGAGATGCCACTTATCAATAATGAAGGTGGATAAGCTTCTCGAAAGAGAGATGCCACTTATCGAAAATAAAGGTGGATAAGCTTCTCGAAAGAGAGATGCCACTTATCAATAATAAAGGTGGATAAGCTTCTCGAAAGGGAGATGCCACTGATCGAAAATAAAGATGGATAAGCTTCTCGAAAGAGAGATGCCACTTATAAAAAATAAAGGTGGATAAGCTTCTCAAAAGAAAGATGCCACTGATCGAAAATTAAGGTGGATAAACTTCTCGAAAGAGATATGCCACTTATCGAAAATAAAGGTGGATAAGCTTCTCGAAAGAAAGATGCCGCTTATTGAAAATAAAGGTGTATAAGCTTCTCGAAAGAGAGATGCCACTTATCGAAAATAAAGGTGGATATGTTTCTCGAAAGAGAGATGCCACTTATCAAAAATAAAGGTGGATAAACTTCTCGAAAGAGAGATGCCAGTTATCGAAAATAAATGTGGATAAGCTTCTCGAAAGAGATATGCCACTTATCGAAAATAAATATGGATAAGCTTCTCGAAAGAGAGATGCCACTTATCAATAATAAAGGTGGATAAGCTTCTCGAAAGAGAGATGCCACTGATCGAAAATAAATATGGATAAGCTTCTCGAAAGAGAGATGCCACTTATCAAAAATAATGGTGGATAAGCTTCTCGAAAGAGAGATGCCACTTATCGAAAATAAAGGTGGATAAGCTTCTCGAAAGAGAGATGCCACTTATCAAAAATAAAGGTGGATAAGCTCCTCGAAAGGGAGATGCCACTTATCGAACGTAAAGGTAGATAAGCTTCTCAAAAGAGAGATGCCACTTATCAAAAATAAAGGTGGTTAAGCTTCTCGAAAGAGAGATGCCACTTATCGAAAATAAAGGTGGATAAGCTTCTTGGAAGAAAGATGCCACTTATCGAAAATAAAGGTGGATAAACTTCTCGAAAGAGATATGCCACTTATCGAAAATAAAGGTGGATAAGCTTCTCGAAAGAGAGATGCCACTTATCGAAAATAAATGTGGATAAACTTCTCGAAAGAGAGATTACACTTAACAAAAATAAAGGTGGATAAGCTTCTCGAAAGAGAGATCCCACTTATCGAAAACAAAGGTGGATAAGCTTCTCGAAAGAGAGATGCCACTTATCGAATATAAAGGTGGATAAGCTTCTCGAAAGAGAGATGCCACTTATCGTAAATAAAGGTGGATAAGCTTCTCGAAAGAGAGAGGCCACTAATTGAAAATAAAGGTGGATATGCTTCTCGAAAGAGAGATGCCACTTATCAAAAATAAAGGTGGATAAGCTTCTCGAAAGAGAGATGCCACGTATCAAAAATAAAGGTAGATAAGCTTCTCAAAAGAGAGATGCCACATATAAAAAATAAAGGTGGATAATCTTCTCGAAAGAGAGATGCCACTTATCGAAAATAAAGGTGGATAAACTTCTCGAAAGAGATATGCCACTTATCGAAAATAAAGGTGGATAAGCTTCTTGAAATAGGGAGGCCACTTATCGAAAATAAAGGTGGATAAGCTTCTCGAAAGAGAGATGCCACTTATCAAAAATAAAGGTGGATAAGCTTCTACAAAGAGAGATCCCACTTATTGAAAATAAAGGTGGATAAGCTTCTCGAAAGAGAGATGCCACTTATCGAAAATAAAGGTGGATAAGCTTCTCGAAAGAGAGATGCCACTTATCGAAAATAAAGGTGGATAAGCTTCTCGAAAGAGAGATGCCACTTATCGAAAATAAAGGTAGATAAGCTTCTCAAAAGAGAGATGCAACTTATCAAAAATAAAGGTGGATAAGCTTCTCGAAAGAGAGATGCCACTTATCGAAAATAAAGGTGGATGAACTTCTCAAAAGAGAGATGCCACTTATCGAAAATAAAGGCGGATAAGCTTCTCGAAAGAGAGATGCCACTTATCTAAAATAAAGGTGGATAAGCTCTTCGAAAGAGAGATGCCACTTAACAAAAATAAAGGTGGATAAGCTTCTCGAAAGAGAGATGCCACTTATCGAAAATAAAGGTGGATAAGCTTCTCGAAAGAGAGATGCGACTTATCAATAATAAAGGTGGATAAGCTTCTTGAAAGAGATATGCCACTGATCAAAAATAAAGATGGATAAGCTTCTCGAAAGAGAGATGCCACTTATAAAAAATAAAGGTGGATAAGCTTCTCAAAAGAAAAATGCCACTTATCGAAAATTAAGGTGGATACACTTCTCGAAAGAGATATGCCACTTATCGAAAATAAAGGTGGATAAGCTTCTCGAAAGAGAGATGCCACTTATTGAAAATAAAGGTGTATAAGCTTCTCGAAAGAGAGATACCACTTAACGAAAATAAAGGTGGATAAGCTTCTCGAAAGAGAGATTCCACTTATCGAAAATAAAGGTGGATAAGCTTCTCGAAAGAGAGATGCCACTTATCGAAAATAAAGGTAGATAAGCTTCTCGAAAGAGAGATGCCACGTATCAAAAATAAAGGTAGATAAGCTTCTCAAAAGAGAGAAGCCACTTATCGAAAATAAAGGTGGACAAGCTTCTCGAAAGAGAGATGCCACTTATCGAAAATAAATGTGGATATGTTTCTCAAAAGAGAGATGCCACTTATCGAAAATAAAGGTGGATAAGTTTCTCGAAAGAGAGATGCCACTTATCGAAAATAAAGGCGGATAAGCTTCTCGAAAGAGAGATGCCACTTATCGAAAATAAAGGTGGATAAGCTTCTCGAAAGAGAGATGCCACTTATCGAAAATAAACGTGGATAAGCTTCTCGAAAGAGAGATGCCACTTATTGAAAATAAAGGTGGATAAGCTTCTCGAAAGAGAGATGCCACTTATCAAAAATAAAGGTGGATAAGCTTCTCGAAAGAGAGACGCCACTTATCGAAAATAAACGTGGATAAACTTCTCAAAAGAGAGATGCCAGTTATCGAAAATAAATGTGGATAAGCTTCTCGAAAGAGATATGCCACTTATCGAAAATAAATATGGATAAGCTTCTCGAAAGAGAGATGCCACTTATCGAAAATAAAGGTGGATAAGCTTCTCGAAAGAGAGATGCCACTTATCGAAAATAAAGGTGGATAAGCTTCTCGAAAGAGAGATGCCACTTATCGAAAATAAAGGTAGATAAGCTTCTCAAAATAGAGATGCCACTTATCAAAAATAAAGGTGGATAAGCTTCTCGAAAGAGAGATGCCACTTATCGAAAATAAAGGTGGATGAACTTCTCAAAAGAGAGATGCCACTTATCGAAAATAAAGGCGGATAAGCTCCTCGAAAGAGAGATTCCACTTATCGAAAATAAAGGTGGATAAGCTCTTCGAAAGAGAGATGCCACTTATCAATAATGAAGGTGGATAAGCTTCTCGAAAGAGAGATGCCACTTATCGAAAATAAAGGTGGATAAGCTTCTCGAAAGAGAGATGCCACTTATCAATAATAAAGGTGGATAAGCTTCTCGAAAGGGAGATGCCACTGATCGAAAATAAAGATGGATAAGCTTCTCGAAAGAGAGATGCCACTTATAAAAAATAAAGGTGGATAAGCTTCTCAAAAGAAAGATGCCACTTATCGAAAATTAAGGTGGATAAACTTCTCGAAAGAGATATGCCACTTATCGAAAATAAAGGTGGATAAGCTTCTCGAAAGAGAGATGCCGCTTATTGAAAATAAAGGTGTATAAGCTTCTCGAAAGAGAGATGCCACTTATCGAAAATAAAGGTGGATATGTTTCTCGAAAGAGAGATGCCACTTATCAAAAATAAAGGTGGATAAACTTCTCGAAAGAGAGATGCCAGTTATCGAAAATAAATGTGGATAAGCTTCTCGAAAGAGATATGCCACTTATCGAAAATAAATATGGATAAGCTTCTCGAAAGAGAGATGCCACTTATCAATAATAAAGGTGGATAAGCTTCTCGAAAGAGAGATGCCACTGATCGAAAATAAATATGGATAAGCTTCTCGAAAGAGAGATGCCACTTATCGAAAATAAATGTGGATAAGTTTCTCAAAAGAGAGATGCCACTTATCGAAAATAAAGGTGGATAAGTTTCTCGAAAGAGAGATGCCACTTATCGAAAATAAAGGCGGATAAGCTTCTCGAAAGAGAGATGCCACTTATCGAAAATAAAGGTGGATAAGCTTCTCGAAAGAGAGATGCCACTTATCGAAAATAAACGTGGATAAGCTTCTCGAAAGAGAGATGCCACTTATTGAAAATAAAGGTGGATAAGCTTCTCGAAAGAGAGATGCCACTTATCAAAAATAAAGGTGGATAAGCTTCTCGAAAGAGAGACGCCACTTATCGAAAATAAACGTGGATAAACTTCTCAAAAGAGAGATGCCAGTTATCGAAAATAAATGTGGATAAGCTTCTCGAAAGAGATATGCCACTTATCGAAAATAAATATGGATAAGCTTCTCGAAAGAGAGATGCCACTTATCGAAAATAAAGGTGGATAAGCTTCTCGAAAGAGAGATGCCACTTATCGAAAATAAAGGTGGATAAGCTTCTCGAAAGAGAGATGCCACTTATCGAAAATAAAGGTAGATAAGCTTCTCAAAATAGAGATGCCACTTATCAAAAATAAAGGTGGATAAGCTTCTCGAAAGAGAGATGCCACTTATCGAAAATAAAGGTGGATGAACTTCTCAAAAGAGAGATGCCACTTATCGAAAATAAAGGCGGATAAGCTCCTCGAAAGAGAGATTCCACTTATCGAAAACAAAGGTGGATAAGCTCTTCGAAAGAGAGATGCCACTTATCAATAATGAAGGTGGATAAGCTTCTCGAAAGAGAGATGCCACTTATCGAAAATAAAGGTGGATAAGCTTCTCGAAAGAGAGATGCCACTTATCAATAATAAAGGTGGATAAGCTTCTCGAAAGGGAGATGCCACTGATCGAAAATAAAGATGGATAAGCTTCTCGAAAGAGAGATGCCACTTATAAAAAATAAAGGTGGATAAGCTTCTCAAAAGAAAGATGCCACTTATCGAAAATTAAGGTGGATAAACTTCTCGAAAGAGATATGCCACTTATCGAAAATAAAGGTGGATAAGCTTCTCGAAAGAGAGATGCCGCTTATTGAAAATAAAGGTGTATAAGCTTCTCGAAAGAGAGATGCCACTTATCGAAAATAAAGGTGGATATGTTTCTCGAAAGAGAGATGCCACTTATCAAAAATAAAGGTGGATAAACTTCTCGAAAGAGAGATGCCAGTTATCGAAAATAAATGTGGATAAGCTTCTCGAAAGAGATATGCCACTTATCGAAAATAAATATGGATAAGCTTCTCGAAAGAGAGATGCCACTTATCAATAATAAAGGTGGATAAGCTTCTCGAAAGAGAGATGCCACTGATCGAAAATAAATATGGATAAGCTTCTCGAAAGAGAGATGCCACTTATCAAAAATAATGGTGGATAAGCTTCTCGAAAGAGAGATGCCACTTATCGAAAATAAAGGTTGATAAGCTTCTCGAAAGAGAGATGCCACTTATCAAAAATAAAGGTCGATAAGCTCCTCGAAAGGGAGATGCCACTTATCGAACGTAAAGGTAGATAAACTTCTCAAAAGAGAGATGCCACTTATCAAAAATAAAGGTGGTTAAGCTTCTCGAAAGAGAGATGCCACTTATCGAAAATAAAGGTGGATAAGCTTCTTGGAAGAAAGATGCCACTTATCGAAAATAAAGGTGGATAAACTTCTCGAAAGAGATATGCCACTTATCGAAAATAAAGGTGGATAAGCTTCTCGAAAGAGAGATGCCACTTATCGAAAATAAATGTGGATAAACTTCTCGAAAGAGAGATTACACTTAACAAAAATAAAGGTGGATAAGCTTCTCGAAAGAGAGATCCCACTTATCGAAAACAAAGGTGGATAAGCTTCTCGAAAGAGAGATGCCACTTATCGAATATAAAGGTGGATAAGCTTCTCGAAAGAGAGATGCCACTTATCGTAAATAAAGGTGGATAAGCTTCTCGAAAGAGAGAGGCCACTAATTGAAAATAAAGGTGGATATGCTTCTCGAAAGAGAGATGCCACTTATCAAAAATAAAGGTGGATAAGCTTCTCGAAAGAGAGATGCCACGTATAAAAAATAAAGGTAGATAAGCTTCTCAAAAGAGAGATGCCACTTATAAAAAATAAAGGTGGATAATCTTCTCGAAAGGGAGATGCCACTTATCGAAAATAAAGGTGGATAAACTTCTCGAAAGAGATATGCCACTTATCGAAAATAAAGGTGGATAAGCTTCTCGAAATAGGGATGCCACTTATCGAAAATAAAGGTGGATAAGCTTCTCGAAAGAGAGATGCCACTTATCAAAAATAAAGGTGGATAAGCTTCTACAAAGAGAGATCCCACTTATTGAAAATAAAGGTGGATAAGCTTCTCGAAAGAGAGATGCCACTTATCGAAAATAAAGGTGGATAAGCTTCTCGAAAGAGAGATGCCACTTATCGAAAATAAAGGTGGATAAGCTTCTCGAAAGAGAGATGCCACTTATCGAAAATAAAGGTAGATACGCTTCTCAAAAGAGAGATGCAACTTATCAAAAATAAAGGTGGATAAGCTTCTCGAAAGAGAGATGCCACTTATCGAAAATAAAGGTGGATGAACTTCTCAAAAGAGAGATGCCACTTATCGAAAATAAAGGCGGATAAGCTTCTCGAAAGAGAGATGCCACTTATCTAAAATAAAGGTGGATAAGCTCTTCGAAAGAGAGATGCCACTTAACAAAAATAAAGGTGGATAAGCTTCTCGAAAGAGAGATGCCACTTATCGAAAATAAAGGTGGATAAGCTTCTCGAAAGAGAGATGCGACTTATCAATAATAAAGGTGGATAAGCTTCTCGAAAGAGAGATGCCACTGATCAAAAATAAAGATGGATAAGCTTCTCGAAAGAGAGATGCCACTTATAAAAAATAAAGGTGGATAAGCTTCTCAAAAGAAAGATGCCACTTATCGAAAATTAAGGTGGATACACTTCTCGAAAGAGATATGCCACTTATCGAAAATAAAGGTGGATAAGCTTCTCGAAAGAGAGATGCCACTTATTGAAAATAAAGGTGTATAAGCTTCTCGAAAGAGAGATACCACTTAACGAAAATAAAGGTGGATAAGCTTCTCGAAAGAGAGATTCCACTTATCGAAAATAAAGGTGGATAAGCTTCTTGAAAGAGAGATGCCACTTATCGAAAATAAAGGTAGATAAGCTTCTCGAAAGAGAGATGCCACGTATCAAAAATAAAGGTAGATAAGCTTCTCAAAAGAGAGAAGCCACTTATCGAAAATAAAGGTGGACAAGCTTCTCGAAAGAGAGATGCCACTTATCGAAAATAAATGTGGATAAGTTTCTCAAAAGAGAGATGCCACTTATCGAAAATAAAGGTGGATAAGTTTCTCGAAAGAGAGATGCCACTTATCGAAAATAAAGGCGGATAAGCTTCTCGAAAGAGAGATGCCACTTATCGAAAATAAAGGTGGATAAGCTCCTCGAAAGAGAGATGCCACTTATCAATAATAAAGGTGGATAAGCTTCTCGAAAGAGAGATGCCACTTATCGAAAATAAAGGTGGATAAGCTTCTCGAAAGAGAGATGCCACTTATCGAAAATAAAGGTGGATAAGCTTCTCGAAAGAGAGATGCCACTTATTGAAAATAAAGGTGGATAAGCTTCTCGAAAGAGAGATGCCACTTATCAAAAATAAAGGTGGATAAGCTTCTCGAAAGAGAGACGCCACTTATCGAAAATAAACGTGGATAAACTTCTCAAAAGAGAGATGCCAGTTATCGAAAATAAATGTGGATAAGCTTCTCGAAAGAGATATGCCACTTATCGAAAATAAATATGGATAAGCTTCTCGAAAGAGAGATGCCACTTATCAATAATAAAGGTGGATAAGCTTCTCGAAAGAGAGATGCCACTGATCGAAAATAAAGATGGATAAGCTTCTCAAAAGAGAGATGCCACTTATCAAAAATAAAGGTGGATAAGCTTCTCGAAAGAGAGATTCCACTTATCGAAAATAAAGGTGGATAAGCTTCTCGAAAGAGAGATGCCACTTATCAAAAATAAAGGTGGATAAGCTTCTCGAAAAAGAGATGCCACTTATCGAAAATAAAGGTGGATAAGCTTCTCGAAAGAGAGATGCCACTAATCAAAAATAAAGGTGGATATGCTTCTCGAAAGAGAGATGCTGTCGCTTGCGCGAAAATAAGGTGCCGGCAAAACAGAAGAGTCGCCACCTTTCGTTATTTATCCCTCAGAGCGGGAAAGGAAACGATCGGAAAAACCTGACGAAAAAAAGGGTAAGACAAGGTCATCGCAACCATTGTCTGGGTTCGGGAGTCGGTTACGCAAGGGGAAGGTATTAGCACCCCTCACGTCCGTCGTACTCGACGGGATCCTCGCTTGTTTGTTTACTTGGACGGGTTGGTTATAATCTATCTACCTATCAAGGCTGGCTGAAAAAGAAAAGAAAAATGACTCGGCAAAGCGTCGCGCTTTATGCCTACGTATTCTCATCAGAGAATGAGAAATCAGAGTCAACGTAGTTCGGCTAACTACGGGGGGAAAAATGGGGAAGGTTGCTCGCTAGGATATCGCATCCTATGCCTACGTACTTTCATCTGGTATGAAAGATCAGAGCAAACGTAGTTCGGGAAACTACAGGAAACAGCTCAACTAGGAGGGAGACTATCAAGTCCTACTGTTATCATGCCATGGATTCATCCTATGGTTGAGGTTTGAACAGGGAACTCCTAGATGTTATCATGCATAGGTTTCAACCTAAAAGTCTATCATCAAATCCTCATCAGAGGAAATGAGAGTCCTAAGGGATCATGTCAATGATACACCAAAACAAACAGAAACATCAGCTTTAACAGTAAAATGCATGCAATGCAAGTGAGGGAGGAAATGTGTGTGGGGCTTCAGCCTCCACAAGCTCATCTCGACCTCAAGCCAGTCATGAAATAACAGTAATCATACTGAAAATAATCAACATGCTATCAAGCAAAACAGTAAACTGCAATCATACAGATAAAGGAAATGAAGTACCATCAGGCAAACAAAACTCACATGAGAAAGAATCATCTATTCTCTAATCCTGACCCTAATCACAGAATCTAAACAAAGCAAAGCTCTCAAGCAAAACCCTAAACAAGAGGAATCATTCCCAGTCTTCAAGCTTCAGAATAAGCTTACCAAAGACAGGGAGCTAAGCAAGCAAGCTCATAGTGTCTTCCTCAGGAAAGCACTAAGAGGTGTATACTCAGGAGTCATACCCTATGTGGCTCAACCACTGTGATCAGTTTACATCCCTCCTCAGGAGAGATTAAACTCACAAGCAGGCTCCAACATCACTGGATATTTAAGAAATCCTATTTAAGCTAGTGGAGCTAAGTGAATAAACTCATAGGACCTTCCTCAGGAAAGTACTAGGAGGCTTCCACTTAGGAGTTGTATCCCATGTGGCTCAACAACATGTGATCAGTTTACATTCCTCCTCAGGAGAAATTAAACTCACAAGTTGGCTCCAACATCATTGGATACTTGAGAAATCCTAGATCAACTAGTGGAACTAAGTGAATAGACCCATAGGACCTTCCTCAGGAAAGTACTAGGAGGCTTCCACTTAGGAGTTGTATCCCATGTGGCTCAACAACATGTGATCAGTTTACATTCCTCCTCAGGAGAAATTAAACTCACAAGTTGGCTCCAACATCATTGGATACTTGAGAAGGAGGTGAGAAGGAAGGATGAAAGTCATTCATAGTGCCTTCCTCAGGAAAGTACCATGAACTTCCCTCAAACTTCAGGCTCTCAAACCTCACAGACAGGAGATGAGACAAGCTCTGGGTCTCTGCATCTTGATCTACAGGCTTCTCCTTATGATGCTCACCATCAATATCCTCAAGGCAACACAAGCCCTTCAGCAAATCCCTCAGAAAGATCCCCACAGATGAACAGATAACCCACTGAACAAATCACATCATCAGGCAACTCAGAAAAATACCTAAAAACTAAACTAATGGGGAAAAATCTAACAATTATTCATAAGGGTCCTCAACACCTACTCATAACATATACAAAGGTCTCTACCTAAAAATCAAGAAAGAACTCAATCAAAGAAAGGGATTCATCACCTAAGCACAATTTAAACCCTAATCAGGATACCCTAAATCTACCCTAATTAAACTAAACCAAATTAATTCTAAAAAATCTAGAAAAAATCCTATGGGGAACTATGACTCATCATCTAATTGCACAAAAAAAGAATGGGTAAAAAAGATTAATGGAAAGTACTAAAACAATTCCTACAAAATCAAATATCAAAATGAAACAATTAAAAAGCTATTTAATTGGAAAATCTACCAAAAATATCAAACATAAAAATAAAATCTCAATTTTATTTTTATAATTTTCTACTCATTTTAATCTACTCAGGAAAAAAAGAAGAAATTAAAAATCATTTTTTATCTATTTTATATGAATTATACAAAACAGAGAAATACTAAAAAGAAATTAAAAGAATTAAAATAACATGAAATGGGAGAGGGGTGCGATCAGTAGGTGGGTTAAGTGCTGGGGTGCGAAAAGTAAAAGGAGCGAGGCCCATTCCATGTTCAGAAAAGAAAAAGAAAATAAAAATGAAGGGGGGTGTGAATTAAGTAAGAAACACGTGCAAATGAATGTTGGGCCAAGGAGAGGAGTGTGAGTAGCAATTCACTTCTGAGCCCATATGAGTCACTAATCCAAAACGCGTCGTTTTGCAGTCAGTCTTCCCTCCGCTTGCGTGTCCAAATCATGGCCATCCGATGGAAAGAAATAGTCAAGGGAGTCAAAGCGCGTGGACGGATGGGATTATGTCTTCTTCCCTGAACCACCAAGCTAGGGTTTCGAGCAGTTTTTGTGGCAATCTTCGAGCTCCTCTAACTCTCTCATCTCTCAACCTTTTTACACGATATAAAAATGGAAATTGTAGTACTCATTCTCCTCTACACAACTGTACTTTTATATTTTCTTAAAGCTCAAGCAATAAAGAGATATCATGGCTGGAAGTTCCGGGTACCATTGAATTCACCATTTTTGCAGGGAAACCAATTGAGCTACTCTTAACCTAGAATCATCTACATGCTAAGGGGATCATTCTGCACTAATTACCTAAGATTGCAACCCTAAATCTAGCTTGTAATTCAAGATCCAAGAATGTTGCACCTGCTGCAAACCCTAGCTATATGCGCTCAAACTCTCAGGATTACATCTACTACTATAGTACATGAGTTCTATACCTATGAGGCCCACTAAAACCTAATAAATTATGAGGTATAAAGATGAGAAAGAACCTGTCAAAGAGAGATGGTGTATGCTCGTGGTCAATGCTTGCAAGCTTTGTAATGGAGGGAGAATGATCCTTTGATAGTGATTGAAGTTCTGTTTGCAAAGATCCTGGTGGAGAAGCTTTGGTTATGGCAGAATTCTTGATCTCTTGAACTTTGAACCAACACCTTCAATGGAAGCTCTCTCTCTCTCAAATTCTCTATCACCCTCTCTCAATCACCAACCCTCTCTTCTATGAAGAATACTCTTTTTATAGCAATTCATGGAATGTTCTAGAGCTCTTTAGAACTTCCTAGAAACTCATGGAAAGTTCCATGCATGAACATGTTTCTACATGCCATAACCCATGCATATCTCCTTATTTTCGTGCCATGCATCCATTATGTGACATATTAACACTCCTTGAACCAAAATGTGAAGGAAAATGGGCCTGTGTAAGATTTTCCAATGGTACCTTCTTTTTCAAGTAATCTTTTTTCAAACAAACTTCATTTTTTAAGGCCCAAATCAAAATTCTATTAAAACCATTCTTCTCAAAATGTGTTTTTCAATGAAAATGGACTATTGGATGACCCCATTTGGATTTGTAGATCTCCCAAAACACTTTTCAATTTCAACTTTTCAAAGTTATAAGTCATTTTTAGTTCATTTTTGACCAACCATGGAATCTTGTGCTATGAGCCTTTTCAACAATTTGTGACCTTCTTTCTAGACTTAAAATCACATTTTGAGCAACTTTCATGTTTTGAGTTTTTTCATTTGAGGCTTGGAAATAGGAGTTTTAGGCATTGGCTAAAATGACCTATAACTGACAAATGACCAAAATACCCCTGTCTTGTCCAAACCATAAGTTGAGTTCCACAAATCCAATCAAGGACTTCTACCACTCAAATTAAAGCTAAGAAGATGCTCTTCAACATTCATGTTGACCAAGAAGTCATAGGAATCATCCTACTAGGGCAAAAGTTGTCTGCAAGTTGGGTGACTTTCAAGGACCCAGATTCACACACATCAACTGACCTGTAATTTGTCAAAACCATAACTTGAGCTCTGTAACTCCTATCAAGGACTTCCACCACTCAAATTAAAGCTTAGAACAAGCTCTACAACATTCATGTTGTGGGGAAAATGAGATATCAAACACATCTAGTGCTAAAACTGCCTGGAAGATAGGGATCAAATTAGGGTTTTTCCACTGACAATCCTCAGAAACCCTAACTCAAAACTTCTCAAACTCCTCAATCATGATGAGTTGGTCTAGGAATCATATTTATAACATCTCTATACATCATTCCATGATCTCATGGCCCTTGGATTAAGTCTCAACCTTCTCCAAATCTTCAGCTGGTCTAGGGTTGACCCAGTCAAAACCCTAATTCTACCATTCATGGTTGAATCTTCTGAATTCTTACATAATGACTTCTCTGGGCTTTATGAAGGCTATCAAGGCATCTCATAAGCTTTCAAAACATCAAGTTCATTCTCAAAGTCTCAGAATCATCTGAGGGGCACCCACAACTCTCAAGCTATGAAGCACACAACCCTGGTTTCAACCCACTTCCTCTGAGGATCTCTTGAACCTTCTGATGAAGATATCAACTCAAACACTTAATGAGAAAATAAATGTTGGTCAAATTTTGGGGTGCAACAGCTGCCCCTATTCAAACGGCTTGAACCTGACTGGGTGAGAAGCGAACGGCTCTCAACCAATCAAGGTACGAGACGGTTGAATATCGGTAAACCCGAAAATTTGCCAACTGCACAAGCACACGGTACTCTGCGGGGAACAAATCTTTGAATACTGCAACACTAGCCGCTCAACAACTAGCTGGAGAAATACTGATCTGACATCGCCGCCGGAAACAAACATAATCTGAGAGACACTCGACATCGCCGTCGTTCAAACATCATCTCTGCTGGGGATTTAAAGGAGTCTGATATTGCCGTCAAACAAACATCCAACCTTGCTGCCTGAAACAAACATAATCTGACCTGGGGTTCACCCCTGGTGAATGGAAAAAAAAAAAAAAGTACACTTACATACCTGAAGCTACTCCGCTGGGAAGGAGAGACTTAACCGAGCACACTCTGATCTGGGGTTCACCCTCAGAACCATGACGAATATCGGAATACTGCTGCACACTGCCCGCCGTAGAACTTCAACATTAAAGATATATGAAACCCTGGCCCCTGGCCACTTCCAGCTTCAGCTAGAAAAGATCTTCAAGTACTTATGAAGATAGATGAAACCCTGGCCCCTGGCCACTTCCAGCTTCAGCTAGCAAAGATCTTCAAGTACTTCTGAAGATAAGCATCCTTGGCCTCCAAGGATGGCAACTCTGCAGGAGGTATCCTTCGACTTCAGTCTGAAGAAAGTGATCCTTGCCCTTCAAGGATACAAGGATCTGCCTTCAGGCAACTCCACCTCTGCTATAGAGCATCCGAGACTTCAGTCAGGGATATACTTCGGCCTTCAGCCCGAAAAATGAATCCTAGGTAATTCATAACCTTGGGGATAACCTTGCCCTTAGGCACCTTTGCTTCAGCATAAGAAATCTGTGACTTTAGTCAGAGAAATGGTATCCTGAGCCATTCATGACTCCACGGGGATTCAAACACTTTGCCTACAGGCAAAACTCCGCTTCAGCTGGAGAAACATCTTTGACTTCAGTCAGAAGAAACTATCCACTTGATCGCAATCAATCATCACCTCAGGATAACTGACTTGGTCTTCAGACTCACACGAATCACTCTGTTGTATCTACAACCCTGGAACCTTGTCTTCAGCCACCCGTTGCTTCATCCACACGGAAATCTGGCTTCACAGGAACCTTCTGGTATCGCCCTCTGGCGCTTACGAAATCCACCTTCAGATTAGACATCGTTGTTGGAGCATACATATCATGCTACTCTGGACTTCAAGAATCATCTTGAACAAACAGATCCGTCGGGCATCTTCAAGAATCGTCCTGAACTAATAACCTTTCTGGAGCAAACATTCTGTTGGGAATTCCAGGAATCTTCCTAGGCAACTCCTGCTGGAGGCGCTGTTGGGGAACTCAAGTATCATACTAGGCGAACCACTCGGGAAGCTGTACTGAGGTCTTAAGAATCGTCTTAAGCAAATGACCCTGCTGAGGGGTTTGAGAATCATCTCGAACCGAAGTCTTTGCTGGGGATCTCAAAAATCATCTTGAGCGAGCGACTGCGGGGATCACCGGGGTCTTCAGAATCATCTAAGAAAACAACCTTGCTGGGGAGAACATCAAAAATCGTCCTAAGCAACCGGTCTTTCGGTAGTACTCCTGTACCATAAGGATGATAATGACCTAGGTCATGCTTATGATGCGTATGCTTCTGCACTACGCCCCATACAGTGGGAATGACATGTATTTATGCTAAATGCCATGCAATCATGCACAATGCTATGCAGTGTTGAATGCTATGCAGTCATGCACAATGATACGATCCCGTCAGCAAAATAAATGCCGAGGGGGGAATCCTCCTGTCAAGGAGAAAGGACCACTCAGGTAGAGGACTCATCCTGCTGAGGAGAATGTAAACACGCCAACATCAATTAGGCTCTGTCTAGGGAATCAATCTTCCGCGAACTGCTGCAGGGGAACAACTTCAGCTGACTGCTGCAGGGGACGAAGCTCTACGAGAACTTGGATCTGCTGATATCAATCGCTAGAATGAACTGCGTGGCCATCTCGGCTACTCTTCCGGGGATAACCATTCCGTGGGGAACCAACTTCAGCTGTTCAACACTCCACTGGGGAAAAACCAATCATGATCTGACCCACTTCCAAGGATTCGGATCCCTTGGACATCTGCAGACTCGGCTGAGGAGGGAGAAATCATTCTGCTTTACTGGATAGAGTACGACTCTGGGGAAATACAGCATCGGCTGCTCCATGCTCTGCTGGGGAGAATTGATCATGATCTGATCAACTTCCAAAGATTCTGCTTTTCTGCGGACTCAGCCGGGGAGAGAAATCATTCTACTTCACTGAAGAGTACGACCCTGATGGGGAATTTCAATTCTGCTGGGGAAGAAAGAATCATCTGACTTCGGGGGAGGGTACAACTCTGCCGGGGAATACGACATCAGCTGTTCCAACACTCTACTGGGGAAGAAGGAATCATCGAACTTCAGGAGAGAATACGGCTCTGGTGCGGAATCTCAATTCTGCAGGAGACTTCAGTCTGGCACTATCAGTTACTGCATACTTCGGTATACGACTAGCTTCCTGCGAAACCTGCACTTGTGACCCGGTGCGGGGAAAAAATCCTGCTTCAGCGGCTCTACTGGGGAAAACACGAGCTTCGGCACCCGAACGTTTCTCTGAAATCTGCACTTGTGACCCGGTGCTGGGGAGAGAAATCATTCTTCGGTGCTTGATTCAGCCGATGAGGTGACATTCCTTCAGGATGCGCCTGCTTGGGGAAGAGAATCACCTCTACCTGGGGGAAACATATCAATGCTCACTATTCTGATTCCGATCCTGCGGAGGAAAGACTATTGAACTCTGCTGGAGAAGGGGGACTCATCCTGCTTCGGGGATATCAATCCTGGTCTACTGAGGGCAATCTTGACCCTAATCTGATGAGGGATAAACGCCATCTCAATCTGCTGTAGTCTCAAACTGTACAGGGGGAACGGCCTCAAACCGTACATTTCTGCGGAGGAACAATCCTGATTCAACAATGCCGACACAGGGAATACAGGCTACCAATCATGGAGTCAAGTAACAGGTTATGCTGTAGGATAGCAATCCAATGACCGCATGGCTTCTTCAGAAGGTTCAGGTTTTGGCGGGGTAATGACACGATTCCCCGGTACTCAATTCTTTCTAGGGTGAACAAACTCATTTGAACAACTTGCCCCAGCGCAATTCAACTTGCCCCAATCCGACCTTTGGGAATAATTCAATCTGAGCCGAAAACAACTGGCAACAAGACAATCTTCAGAGGGCTTGCCCCAGCATCTGCACAACGGGAGGATTCATCCTCAACTAATCAACTCTCAGCATGGTCGGCTTCAATATCTCTGAAGTAGTTTGCCCCTGAACGAGCGATGAGCGACTCAACATGCTCTGATCGAACACTGGAGGGATCTGCCCCAAATCGCAAGAATTATGGATAACTGCCCCTGATTGGGTCTCGAGAAGATTCACTTCCGATCAACCGCTGCTTGCATAAACTGCCCCATAATCAACTGATGCTCCGGGACTTGTCCTCAGACAAACCGATTCCAAACTCACTGGAAGTCGATGCCCCAGATTCACAGGGTTTCACAACATACCATTCTGATCCAGACCTCTGACGATTCAGTCCTGATTGACTATTCCCTATTGAAGTCCCTTCATGTCAGCTACCAACCTGCAATTGAAATTGTTTATTCACGAATGGTAATTCTAATGCAGTGTTCATGCAAATTTTGAAAAATGTTGTACTGTCACTCATTTACGTATCATGCTAGTGAGTGACGAGTGAACTCAAGAGTTCAATCGTAGTGCTGATGCGATCAGTGAAAAATGCAATAAGGATATGATTAGCAAATCATGAAGGAGTCAGGTTACTCAACCTTATCGTAATGCGCTCTCAGAATAAACCCTGCCTCAATTAGGTCTTTTAAGGGTTGTATCGTGGTCGGGTTCACGGTTCGTGAAACAAAGGATATTCGGCTCAAATTGTGATTTGTACCCACCCCGTCTACGTGATGTTCTCCGATCCTAAAGTTCAGTCAACTTGGCTCGAGCGCTCGCCTCTTCGAGAGGTATGTTGAACATTGGGAACAACTGGTTAAAGAATTCTCAAGGTGTTTCGGAGTGACAGTTACTCCTTTTCGTTTTTGGTGTCTGTGTCTACACGACTTCGTCCTTGTTCGAGGATTTTTCCTTTTTTATATCCTTTCTTTTTCGTTCTTTTGATTCCCTAACTTTTGCCTGGACTGACTCCTTTTGAGTTCTTTTCGATTTTCTTTTTTAAGTCCAGCGGGATGCCCTGATTTTGCCTAAGTATTTGCTTTCTAGCTTTTTTCTTTTTTACTTAGCGGGCTTTCTTATTCCTCTTTTTTTCTTGGAACAAGTCGTGCGACACTGGCTGTCTGGATTTATCCGAAAGGATTATAACCGTCTCACTCCTGATTGGTGAGGTTTAACCATTGCGGTTGATGAGGTACGACCTCTGGAGGAATATGATGTGATTGGTCCTTGAAGGACAACACTCCTCTATAAGACTTGAACGCTCGGCCAAGCTAACTGACAACTACCCTGCTCCGGGTTAAGATGCGAGGGTTAAAAAAATCCGAAAGAAACTCCTACTTCTCGGCTCGAAGTGGTTAATAAGGGATTCTCTTCCTTATCTCTCCGGTGTTTAGGGGACTTGAAACAATGCCTTGTACGTCATCGGCAAAGTTTTATCTGAAAGCAATACGATCATCGGTTATGCGTATTCAGTTTCATCATCCTCCCTCCGCTCATTGCTAATCATAGTGATAAAGTGGAGTGAATAAAATGCAAGTGTCAGTGCAATGCAGTAAATGAGTGACAACGACATAACTAATTCAGAAGAAATGCATAGTCACTTTATTATCATTACCATTCGAAACATACAATGTTTTACAGCAAGTAGTAACTAACAGAAAAGAAACTACAAATGCAAATGGTAAAAAGCCCGAGGACTGCCAATGTTGAGGACGTCTGCCTGTCTGGATCACTGGCTTCTGGAAATAACCCTCTGAATCTGCGAGCTCAAACAGCTGAGAGGTCGCCACGCACAACCAAGACTCCCTCTGGAAAGGAAATACACCCTTGGTCGATCAATTGCTGCACCTTCGCCTGGAAAGCCTTGCAATCTTCAGTTGAATGCCCCAGAGATCCACCATGGTAGCCACACTGAGCATGAGGATCGTACCCTGGAGTGTAAGGCTCTAGCACGGGCTTGAGAGCTTTTGGTTCCACCAAGGAATTCTGAACCAACATCGGAAGAATCTGGCTATACGGCACAGGCACTGGATGGGGAGAAGCGTTCCTTCGTTCCACGAGGCTGCGAGGCCTTTTGTGACCCTGGGGCTGGTATTCTTTCCGCCCAGGAGCAAGAGGTCGTCGTTTCTGAGTGGCTAAGGTCCCTTGTTTAGGCGCTTGCGTCCTTGAACTTGATCCAGGTAGGAACTGCGAGCGAGGCGATTCAGTCACCAAAGGTCGCGGGACGTATTCAAGATCTTTCCCAGCTTCGGGCAAAGGAGTGGAATCATCCACCTCTCCTGCAGGGTAGGGGATAAACTTTCCCGATGCTCTCATGCCGCCCGGCACAAGCCTAATTGTCCTCGAGTCGATCAGGTCCTGAATCTTATTCCTGAGAGCCTTGCATGTTTCAACATGGTGCCCTGGTGCTCCTGAGTGGAAATCACAACGCATGCTTAGATCAACGTCTGGTGACACGTCATCTGGTGGATTTGAGGTCCGAAGCTTGAGAACACGGTTCTGAACCAACAGCGGCAGCAGCTGGGCATAACTCACAGGTAGTGGGTCCACAGCTCTATCAAGTAGCTTCTTCTTTTGACCATAACCTTCAGGGTTATTCTGAGATGCTCGGCGCGGCTGACGACGAGACAGGCCTCGAGCTTCATGCTGTGTAGAGGGTCCATGAGGTCCACTTGGCTTCAGCACAGGTGGCACTGACGGTAACGGAGGAAGCACTCTGGTCTCCTCCTTGGGTGCTTGACCACTCTCCTTATCTAACATACTTCTCACCACTCCCATGAGAAAGCTCAGCTGATTCTGCAGCTGCTGATTCTCCTCTCTGAGCACTTGCTGGTCCAGACGCACTGCCTGCATGTCATTCATGACCTGCCCCAGCTGGCTTTGGATTTTCTCTAGTTCAGCTTGTATCTGCTCCATTAGTCTGAGCTGCTTGATTCTGAGTCAAACCTGCAAACACAAAGGTTAGAAGACAAGTCCTGGCTTCTGCCATGCAAGATGAATTATGGGTGTCTGTACGTTCAGGAGATCACCCCTGATTCTGGTGTCAACGTGCCAACATGGTGTCAATGCAGCGATAAGACTGGATCCATTCATGGAAGAAAATATCTCATATTGCTCGGGACACCAGGATCAGGGTACGAAACACGCCTGCAGCACAGACACATGCTAATGGAATGCAAAAATGGATATGCAAACTAATGCAAAATGCAGTCATGCAATAATATATCCAGGTGGCTGCTGTGGAGATTCGGTGTCAACAGTCGCTGATGAGAAGGAAACCCCGGTGTAAAACCACTGATCTGATCTGTTGTGAATAACCATCGGGTAGGATCGAGATCAAACTTCTGCTCTGATAAGAACGAAGGCCTGATAATAAAGACCCCGGATGCAAGATCAAGGAATATCTGTTGATGAAGTCTTCGGACCCCAAACCACAAATTTGCCCTATCAAGAACAAAATACACAGCTGCTGATGAGATCTTCAAACCCCACTCAAAATCTGCCCTGTCAAGAACAAAATAACAACTGCTGACGAGATCCTCAGACCCCACTCAAAATCTGCTCCATCCAGAACAAACCTCTGATAACAATACTCTGATCAAAGCCTGCTCTATCAAGAACAAACAAACATCCGATGATCAGATCCTCTGATCAAACTCTCGTTCTGTCAAGAACATATCTGCAACTGAGAACCCAACATAACTGATTCACTGTCAAGAAAACCAGGTGGACTGGAGGTCAAAGTTTCCTGCAATATCCCTACCCCACTCACAGGTATGATGGACCTAATCCACGGACAAAGGTACGGCATCCTATGCGGTTATCAGCGTCACAGACATTCATGAGTGACAATACGATTCCCAGAAGGAGTGGCATCGTCAAGTCATGAAGAGGCCTCTCTTAGCTGACTTCCAAATGATCGGTCCCCAGAGTCGACAATCCTCACGTCTGGACTCCTCTCAGATCCTCAGGACCGGAAAGGAGCACCTCTGCAAGAATCTCGTCTGAGCGCAGATTTTCGTAGGGAACTGTGCCTGCTCAGCAGACAGGTTCGTCTACTACTTCTCCGCAACTATATCTAGGTGTGTACTCAAAGCCCAGGTCCGGCTTTTCACTCACAGTAACATCCCTCTCCCACAGCAGCACAGACAATCATATCAAACTGGAAATGAAATGCGGGAAATAAAATGCGGGAAGCAAAGAATGCGAGAAATAAAGATGCGATAAATAAACGCAAACCCAACAAGCAAACACACAAACGATAGGATTGACTCGCGTAGGGGATGGGAAACGGTCCCAGCATAAGGGATGGGAAAAGTCCCTAGATGCCATGAGTCCCCAGCAGAGTCGCCAGCTGTCGCTTGCGCGAAAATAAGGTGCCGGCAAAACAGAAGAGTCGCCACCTTTCGTTATTTATCCCTCAGAGCGGGAAAGGAAACGATCGGAAAAACCTGACGAAAAAAAAGGGTAAGACAAGGTCATCGCAACCATTGTCTGGGTTCGGGAGTCGGTTACGCAAGGGGAAGGTATTAGCACCCCTCACGTCCGTCGTACTCGACGGGATCCTCGCTTGTTTGTTTACTTGGACGGGTTGGTTATAATCTATCTACCTATCAAGGCTGGCTGAAAAAGAAAAGAAAAATGACTCGGCAAAGCGTCGCGCTTTATGCCTACGTATTCTCATCAGAGAATGAGAAATCAGAGTCAACGTAGTTCGGCTAACTACGGGGGGAAAAATGGGGAAGGTTGCTCGCTAGGATATCGCATCCTATGCCTACGTACTTTCATCTGGTATGAAAGATCAGAGCAAACGTAGTTCGGGAAACTACAGGAAACAGCTCAACTAGGAGGGAGACTATCAAGTCCTACTGTTATCATGCCATGGATTCATCCTATGGTTGAGGTTTGAACAGGGAACTCCTAGATGTTATCATGCATAGGTTTCAACCTAAAAGTCTATCATCAAATCCTCATCAGAGGAAATGAGAGTCCTAAGGGATCATGTCAATGATACACCAAAACAAACAGAAACATCAGCTTTAACAGTAAAATGCATGCAATGCAAGTGAGGGGAGGAAATGTGTGTGGGGCTTCAGCCTCCACAAGCTCATCTCGACCTCAAGCCAGTCATGAAATAACAGTAATCATACTGAAAATAATCAACATGCTATCAAGCAAAACAGTAAACTGCAATCATACAGATAAAGGAAATGAAGTACCATCAGGCAAACAAAACTCACATGAGAAAGAATCATCTATTCTCTAATCCTGACCCTAATCACAGAATCTAAACAAAGCAAAGCTCTCAAGCAAAACCCTAAACAAGAGGAATCATTCCCAGTCTTCAAGCTTCAGAATAAGCTTACCAAAGACAGGGAGCTAAGCAAGCAAGCTCATAGTGTCTTCCTCAGGAAAGCACTAAGAGGTGTATACTCAGGAGTCATACCCTATGTGGCTCAACCACTGTGATCAGTTTACATCCCTCCTCAGGAGAGATTAAACTCACAAGCAGGCTCCAACATCACTGGATATTTAAGAAATCGCTATTTAAGCTAGTGGAGCTAAGTGAATAAACTCATAGGACCTTCCTCAGGAAAGTACTAGGAGGCTTCCACTTAGGAGTTGTATCCCATGTGGCTCAACAACATGTGATCAGTTTACATTCCTCCTCAGGAGAAATTAAACTCACAAGTTGGCTCCAACATCATTGGATACTTGAGAAATCCTAGATCAACTAGTGGAACTAAGTGAATAGACCCATAGGACCTTCCTCAGGAAAGTACTAGGAGGCTTCCACTTAGGAGTTGTATCCCATGTGGCTCAACAACATGTGATCAGTTTACATTCCTCCTCAGGAGAAATTAAACTCACAAGTTGGCTCCAACATCATTGGATACTTGAGAAGGAGGTGAGAAGGAAGGATGAAAGTCATTCATAGTGCCTTCCTCAGGAAAGTACCATGAACTTCCCTCAAACTTCAGGCTCTCAAACCTCACAGACAGGAGATGAGACAAGCTCTGGGTCTCTGCATCTTGATCTACAGGCTTCTCCTTATGATGCTCACCATCAATATCCTCAAGGCAACACAAGCCCTTCAGCAAATCCCTCAGAAAGATCCCCACAGATGAACAGATAACCCACTGAACAAATCACATCATCAGGCAACTCAGAAAAATACCTAAAAACTAAACTAATGGGGAAAAATCTAACAATTATTCATAAGGGTCCTCAACACCTACTCATAACATATACAAAGGTCTCTACCTAAAAATCAGAAAGAACTCAATCAAAGAAAGGGATTCATCACCTAAGCACAATTTAAACCCTAATCAGGATACCCCTAAATCTACCCTAATTAAACTAAACCAAATTAATTCTAAAAAATCTAGAAAAAATCCTATGGGGAACTATGACTCATCATCTAATTGCACAAAAAAAGAATGGGTAAAAAAGATTAATGGAAAGTACTAAAACAATTCCTACAAAATCAAATATCAAAATGAAACAATTAAAAAAGCTATTTAATTGGAAAATCTACCAAAAATATCAAACATAAAAATAAAATCTCAATTTATTTTTATAATTTTCTACTCATTTTAATCTACTCAGGAAAAAAAGAAGAAATTAAAAATCATTTTTTATCTATTTTATATGAATTATACAAACAGAGAAATACTAAAAAGAAATTAAAAGAATTAAAATAACATGAAATGGGAGAGAGGGGTGCGATCAGTAGGTGGGTTAAGTGCTGGGGTGCGAAAAGTAAAAGGAGCGAGGGCCCATTCCATGTTCAGAAAAGAAAAAGAAAATAAAAATGAAGGGGGGTGTGAATTAAGTAAGAAACACGTGCAAATGAATGTTGGGCCAAGGAGAGGAGTGTGAGTAGCAATTCACTTCTGAGCCATATGAGTCACTAATCCAAAACGCGTCGTTTTGCAGTCAGTCTTCCCTCCGCTTGCGTGTCCAAATCATGGCCATCCGATGGAAAGAAATAGTCAGAGGGAGTCAAAGCGCGTGGACGGATGGGATTATGTCTTCTTCCCTGAACCACCAAGCTAGGGTTTCGAGCAGTTTTTGTGGCAATCTTCGAGCTCCTCTAACTCTCTCATCTCTCAACCTTTTTACACGATATAAAAATGGAAATTGTAGTACTCATTCTCCTCTACACAACTGTACTTTTATATTTTCTTAAAGCTCAAGCAATAAAGAGATATCATGGCTGGAAGTTCCGGGTACCATTGAATTCACCATTTTTGCAGGGAAACCAATTGAGCTACTCTTAACCTAGAATCATCTACATGCTAAGGGGATCATTCTGCACTAATTACCTAAGATTGCAACCCTAAATCTAGCTTGTAATTCAAGATCCAAGAATGTTGCACCTGCTGCAAACCCTAGCTATATGCGCTCAAACTCTCAGGATTACATCTACTACTATAGTACATGAGTTCTATACCTATGAGGCCCACTAAAACCTAATAAATTATGAGGTATAAAGATGAGAAAGAACCTGTCAAAGAGAGATGGTGTATGCTCGTGGTCAATGCTTGCAAGCTTTGTAATGGAGGGAGAATGATCCTTTGATAGTGATTGAAGTTCTGTTTGCAAAGATCCTGGTGGAGAAGCTTTGTTATGGCAGAATTCTTGATCTCTTGAACTTTGAACCAACACCTTCAATGGAAGCTCTCTCTCTCTCAAATTCTCTATCACCCTCTCTCAATCACCAACCCTCTCTTCTATGAAGAATACTCTTTTTATAGCAATTCATGGAATGTTCTAGAGCTCTTTAGAACTTCCTAGAAACTCATGGAAAGTTCCATGCATGAACATGTTTCTACATGCCATAACCCATGCATATCTCCTTATTTTCGTGCCATGCATCCATTATGTGACATATTAACACTCCTTGAACCAAAATGTGAAGGAAAATGGGCCTGTGTAAGATTTTCCAATGGTACCTTCTTTTTCAAGTAATCTTTTTTCAAACAAACTTCATTTTTTAAGGCCCAAATCAAAATTCTATTAAAACCATTCTTCTCAAAATGTGTTTTTCAATGAAAATGGACTATTGGATGACCCCATTTGGATTTGTAGATCTCCCAAAACACTTTTCAATTTCAACTTTTCAAAGTTATAAGTCATTTTTAGTTCATTTTTGACCAACCATGGAATCTTGTGCTATGAGCCTTTTCAACAATTTGTGACCTTCTTTCTAGACTTAAAATCACATTTTGAGCAACTTTCATGTTTTGAGTTTTTTCATTTGAGGCTTGGAAATAGGAGTTTTAGGCATTGGCTAAAATGACCTATAACTGACAAATGACCAAAATACCCCTGTCTTGTCCAAACCATAAGTTGAGTTCCACAAATCCAATCAAGGACTTCTACCACTCAAATTAAAGCTAAGAAGATGCTCTTCAACATTCATGTTGACCAAGAAGTCATAGGAATCATCCTACTAGGGCAAAAGTTGTCTGCAAGTTGGGTGACTTTCAAGGACCAGATTCACACACATCAACTGACCTGTAATTTGTCAAAACCATAACTTGAGCTCTGTAACTCCTATCAAGGACTTCCACCACTCAAATTAAAGCTTAGAACAAGCTCTACAACATTCATGTTGTGGGGAAAATGAGATATCAAACACATCTAGTGCTAAAACTGCCTGGAAGATAGGGATCAAATTAGGGTTTTTCCACTGACAATCCTCAGAAACCCTAACTCAAAACTTCTCAAACTCCTCAATCATGATGAGTTGGTCTAGGAATCATATTTATAACATCTCTATACATCATTCCATGATCTCATGGCCCTTGGATTAAGTCTCAACCTTCTCCAAATCTTCAGCTGGTCTAGGGTTGACCCAGTCAAAACCCTAATTCTACCATTCATGGTTGAATCTTCTGAATTCTTACATAATGACTTCTCTGGGCTTTATGAAGGCTATCAAGGCATCTCATAAGCTTTCAAAACATCAAGTTCATTCTCAAAGTCTCAGAATCATCTGAGGGGCACCCACAAACTCTCAAGCTATGAAGCACACAACCCTGGTTTCAACCCACTTCCTCTGAGGATCTCTTGAACCTTCTGATGAAGATATCAACTCAAACACTTAATGAGAAAATAAATGTTGGTCAAATTTTGGGGTGCAACAGATGCCACTTATCAAAAAATAAAGGTGGATAAGTTTCTCAAAAGAGAGATGCCACTTATCGAAAATAAAGGTGGATAAGTTTCTCAAAAGGGAGATGCCACTTATCGAAAATAAAGGCGGATAAGCTTCTCGAAAGAGAGATGCCACTTATCTAAAATAAAGGTGGATAAGCTCTTCGAAATAGAGATGCCACTTATCAATAATAAAGGTGGATAAGCTTCTCAAAAGAGAGATGCCACTTATCGAAAATAAAGGTGGATAAGGTTCTCGAAAGAGAGATGCCACTTATCAATAATAAAGGTGGATAAGCTTCTCGAAAGAGAGATGCCACTGATCGAAAATAAAGATGGATAAGCTTCTCGAAAGAGAGATGCCACTTTATAAAAAATAAAGGTGGATAAGATTCTCAAAAGAAAGATGCCACTTATCGAAAATTAAGGTGGATAAACTACTCGAAAGAGATATGCCACTTATCGAAAATAAAGGTGGATAAGCTTCTCGAAAGAGAGATGCCGCTTATTGAAAATAAAGGTGTATAAGCTTCTCGAAAGAGAGATACCACTTATCGAAAATAAAGGTGGATAAGCTTCTCGAAAGAGAGATTCCACTTATCGAAAATAAAGGTGGATAAGCTCTTCGAAAGAGAGATGCTACTTATCAATAATAAAGGTGGATAAGCTTCTCAAAAGAGAGATGCCACTTATCGAAAATAAAGGTGGATAAGGTTCTCGAAAGAGAGATGCCACTTATCAATAATAAAGGTGGATAAGCTTCTCGAAAGAGAGATGCCACTGATCGAAAATAAAGATGGATAAGCTTCTCGAAAGAGAGATGCCACTTATAAAAAATAAAGGTGGATAAGATTCTCAAAAGAAAGATGCCACTTATCGAAAATTAAGGTGGATAAACTTCTCGAAAGAGATATGCCACTTATCGAAAATAAAGGTGGATAAGCTTCTCGAAAGAGAGATGCTGCTTATTGAAAATAAAGGTGTATAAGCTTCTCGAAAGAGAGATACCACTTATCGAAAATAAAGGTGGATAAGCTTCTCGAAAGAGAGATTCCACTTATCGAAAATAAAGGTGGATAAGCTTCTCGAAAGAGAGATGCCACTTATCGAAAATAAAGGTAGATAAGCTTCTCGAAAGAGAGATTCCACTTATCGAAAATAAAGGTGGATAAGCTTCTCGAAAGAGAGACGCCACTTATCGAAAATAAAGGTGGATAAACTTCTCGAAAGAGAGATGCCAGTTATCGAAAATAAATGTGGATAAGCTTCTCTAAAGAGATATGCCACTTATCGAAAATAAATATGGATAAGCTTCTCGAAAGAGAGATGCCACTTATCAATAATAAAGGTGGATAAGCTTCTCGAAAGAGAGATGCCACTGATCGAAAATAAAGATGGATAAGCTTCTCGAAAGAGAGATGCCACTTATCAAAAATAAAGGTGGATAAGCTTCTCGAAAGAGAGATGCCACTTATCGAAAATAAAGGTGGATAAGCTTCTCGAAAGAGAGATGCCACTTATCAAAAATAAAGGTGGATAAGCTCCTCGAAAGGGAGATGCCACTTATCGAACGTAAAGGTAGATAAGCTTCTCAAAAGAGAGATGCCACTTATCAAAAATAAAGGTGGTTAAGCTTCTCGAAAGAGAGATGCCACTTATCGAAAATAAAGGTGGATAAGCTTCTCGAAAGAAAGATGCCACTTATCGAAAATAAAGGTGGATAAACTTCTCGAAAGAGATATGCCACTTATCGAAAATAAAGGTGGATAAGCTTCTCGAAAGAGAGATGCCACTTATCGAAAATAAATGTGGATAAACTTCTCGAAAGAGAGATTACACTTAAAAAAAATAAAGGTGGATAAGCTTCTCGAAAGAGAGATCCCACTTATCGAAAATAAAGGTGGATAAGCTTCTCGAAAGAGAGATGCCACTTATCGAAAATAAAGGTGGATAAGCTTCTCGAAAGAGAGATGCCACTTATCGAAAATAAAGGTGGATAAGCTTCTCGAAAGAGAGATGCCACTCATCGAAAATAAAGGTGGATATGCTTCTCGAAAGAGAGATGCCACTTATCAAAAATAAAGGTGGATAAGCTTCTTGAAAGAGAGATGCCACGTATCAAAAATAAAGGTAGATAAGCTTCTCAAAAGAGAGATTCCACTTATAAAAAATAAAGGTGGATAAGCTTCTCGAAAGAGAGATGCCACTTATCGAAAATAAAGGTGGATAAACTTCTTGAAAGAGTTATGCCACTTATCGAAAATAAAGGTGGATAAGCTTCTCGAAATAGGGATGCCACTTATCGAAAATAAAGGTGGATAAGCTTCTCGAAAGAGAGATGCCAATTATCAAAAATAAAGGTGGATAAGCTTCTCGAAAGAGAGATCCCACTTATCGAAAATAAAGGTGGATAAGCTTCTCGAAAGAGAGATGCCACTTATCGAAAATAAAGGTGGATAAGCTTCTCGAAAGAGAGATGCCACTTATCGAAAATAAAGGTGGATAAGCTTCTCGAAAGAGAGATGCCACTTATCGAAAATAAAGGTAGATAAGCTTCTCAAAAGAGAGATGCCACTTATCAAAAATAAAGGTAGATAAGCTTCTCGAAAGAGTGATGCCACTTATCGAAAATAAAGGTGGATGAACTTCTCAAAAGAGAGATGCCACTCATCGAAAATAAAGGTGGATAAGTTTCTCGAAAGAGAGATGCCACTTCTCAAAAACAAAGGTGGATGAACTTCTCAAAAGAGAGATGCCACTCATCGAAAATAAAGGTGGATAAGTTTCTCGAAAGAGAGATGCCACTTATTGAAAATAAAGGCTAATAAGCTTCTCGAAAGAGAGATGCCACTTATCGAAAATAAAGGTGGATAAGCTTCTCGAAAGAGAGATGCCACTTATTGAAAATCAAGGTGGATAAGTTTCTCGAAAGAGAGATGCCACTTATCAAAAATAAACGTGGATAAGCTTCTCGAAAGAGAGATGAAACTTATCGAAAATAAAGGTGGATAAGCTTCTCGAAAGAGAGATGCCACTTATAGAAAATAAAGGTGGATAAGCTTCTCGAAAGAGAGATGCCACTTATCAAAAATAAAGATGGATAAGTTTCTTGAAACAGAGATGCCACTTATCGAAAAATAAAGGTGGATAAGCTTCTCGAAGAGAGATGCCGCTTATCGAAAATAAAGGTAGATAAGCTTCTCGAAAGTGAGATGCCACTTATAGAAAATAAAGGTAGATAAGCTTCTAGAAAGAGAGATGCCACTTATCGAAAATAAATGTGGATAAACTTCTCGAAAGAGAGATGCCACTTAACAAAAATAAAGGTGGATAAGCTTCTCGAAAGAGAGATGCCACTTATCAAAAATAAAGGTGGATAAGCTTCTCGAAAGAGAGATGCCACTTATCGAAAATAAAGGTGGATAAACTTCTCGAAAGAGATATGCCACTTATCGAAAATAAAGGTGGATAAGCTTCTCGAAAGAGAGATGCCACTTATCGAAAATAAATGTGGATAAACTTCTCGAAAGAGAGATTACACTTAAAAAAAATAAAGGTGGATAAGCTTCTCGAAAGAGAGATCCCACTTATCGAAAATAAAGGTGGATAAGCTTCTCGAAAGAGAGATGCCACTTATCGAAAATAAAGGTGGATAAGCTTCTCGAAAGAGAGATGCCACTTATCGAAAATAAAGGTGGATAAGCTTCTCGAAAGAGAGATGCCACTCATCGAAAATAAAGGTGGATATGCTTCTCGAAAGAGAGATGCCACTTATCAAAAATAAAGGTGGATAAGCTTCTCGAAAGAGAGATGCCACGTATCAAAAATAAAGGTAGATAAGCTTCTCAAAAGAGAGATGCCACTTATAAAAAATAAAGGTGGATAAGCTTCTCGAAAGAGAGATGCCACTTATCGAAAATAAAGGTGGATAAACATCTTGAAAGAGTTATGCCACTTATCGAAAATAAAGGTGGATAAGCTTCTCGAAATAGGGATGCCACTTATCGAAAATAAAGGTGGATAAGCTTCTCGAAAGAGAGATGCCAATTATCAAAAATAAAGGTGGATAAGCTTCTCGAAAGAGAGATCCCACTTATCGAAAATAAAGGTGGATAAGCTTCTCGAAAGAGAGATGCCACTTATCGAAAATAAAGGTGGATAAGCTTCTCGAAAGAGAGATGCCACTTATCGAAAATAAAGGTGGATAAGCTTCTCGAAAGAGAGATGCCACTTATCGAAAATAAAGGTAGATAAGCTTCTCAAAAGAGAGATGCCACTTATCAAAAATAAAGGTAGATAAGCTTCTCGAAAGAGAGATGCCACTTATCGAAAATAAAGGTGGATGAACTTCTCAAAAGAGAGATGCCACTCATCGAAAATAAAGGTGGATAAGTTTCTCGAAAGAGAGATGCCACTTCTCAAAAACAAAGGTGGATGAACTTCTCAAACGAGAGATGCCACTCATCGAAAATAAAGGTGGATAAGTTTCTCGAAAGAGAGATGCCACTTATTGAAAATAAAGGCTAATAAGCTTCTCGAAAGAGAGATGCCACTTATCGAAAATAAAGGTGGATAAGCTCCTCCAAAGAGAGATGCCACTTATCGAAAATAAAGGTGGATAAGCTCCTCCAAAGAGAGAAGCCACTTATCAATAATAAAGGTGGATAAGCTTCTCGAAAGAGAGATGCCACTTATCGAAAATAAAGGTGGATAAGCTTCTCGAAAGAGAGATGCCACTTATTGAAAATCAAGGTGGATAAGTTTCTCGAAAGAGAGATGCCACTTATCAAAAATAAACGTGGATAAGCTTCTCGAAAGAGAGATGAAACTTATCGAAAATAAAGGTGGATAAGCTTCTCGAAAGAGAGATGCCACTTATAGAAAATAAAGGTGGATAAGCTTCTCGAAAGAGAGATGCCACTTATCAAAAATAAAGATGGATAAGTTTCTTGAAACAGAGATGCCACTTATCGAAAAATAAAGGTTGATAAGCTTCTCGAAGAGAGATGCCGCTTATCGAAAATAAAGGTAGATAAGCTTCTCGAAAGTGAGATGCCACTTATAGAAAATAAAGGTAGATAAGCTTCTAGAAAGAGAGATGCCACTTATCGAAAATAAATGTGGATAAACTTCTCGAAAGAGAGATGCCACTTAACAAAAATAAAGGTGGATAAGCTTCTCGAAAGAGAGATGCCACTTATCAAAAATAAAGGTGGATAAGCTTCTCGAAAGAGAGATGCCACTTATCGAAAATAAAGGTGGATAAACTTCTCGAAAGAGAGATGCCAGTTATCGAAAATAAATGTGGATAAGATTCTCGAAAGAGATATGCCACTTATCGAAAATAAATATGGATAAGCTTCTCGAAAGAGAGATGCCACTGATCGAAAATAAAGGTGGATAAGCTCCTCGAAAGGGGGATGCCACTTATCGAACGTAAAGGTAGATAAGCTTCTCAAAAGAGAGATGCCACTTATCAAAAATAAAGGTGGATAAGCCTCTCGAAAGAGAGATGCCACTTATCGAAAATAAAGCTGGATAAACTTCTCGAAAGAGAGATGCCACTTATCGAAAATAAAGGTGGATAAGCTTCTCGAAAGAGAGATGCCACTTATCGAAAATTAAGGTGGATAAGCTTCTCGAAAGAGAGATGCCACTTATCGAAAATAAAGGTTGATAAGCTTCTCGAAAGTGAGATCCCACTTATCGAAAATAAAGGTGGATAAGCTTCTCGAAAGAGAGATGCCACTTATCGAAAATAAAGGTGGATAAGATTCTCGAAATAGAGATGCCACTTATTGAAAATAAAGGTGGATAAGCTTCTCGAAAGAGAGATGCCACTAATCAAAAATAAAGGTGGATATGCTTCTCGAAAGAGAGATGACACTTATCAAAAATAAAGGTGGATAAGCTTCTCGAAAGAGAGATGCCACTTATCCAAAATATAGGTGGATAAGCTTCTCGAAAGAGAGATACCACTTATCGAAAATAAAGGTAGATAAGGTTCTAGAAAGAGAGATGCCACTTATCAAAAATAAATGTGGATACACTTCTCGAAAGAGAGATGCCACTTAATAAAAATAAAGAGAGATGCCACTTATCGAAAATAAATGTGGATAAACTTCTCGAAAGAGAGATTACACTTAAGAAAAATAAAGGTGGATAAGCTTCTCGAAAGAGAGATGCCACTTATCAAAAATAAAGGTGGATAAGCTTCTCGGAAGAAAGATGCCACTTATCGAAAATAAAGGTGGATAAACTTCTCGAAATAGATACGCCACTTATCAAAAATAAAGGTGGATAAGCTTCTCGAAAGAGAGATGCCACTTATCGAAAATAAATGTGGATAAACTTCTCGAAAGAGAGATTACACTTAACAAAAATAAAGGTGGATAAGCTTCTCGAAAGAGAGATCCCACTTATCGAAAATAAAGGTGGATAAGCTTCTCGAAAGAGAGATGCCACTTATCGAAAATAAAGGTAGATAAGCTTCTCAAAAGAGAGATGCCACTTATCAAAAATAAAGGTAGATAAGCTTCTCGAAAGAGAGATGCCACTTATCGAAAATAAAGGTGGATGAACTTCTCAAAAGAGAGATGCCACTCATCGAAAATAAAGGTGGATAAGTTTCTCGAAAGAGAGATGCCACTTCTCAAAAACAAAGGTGGATGAACTTCTCAAACGAGAGATGCCACTCATCGAAAATAAAGGTGGATAAGTTTCTCCAAAGAGAGATGCCACTTATTGAAAATAAAGGCTAATAAGCTTCTCGAAAGAGAGATGCCACTTATCGAAAATAAAGGTGGATAAGCTCCTCCAAAGAGAGAAGCCACTTATCAAAAATAAAGGTGGATAAGCTTCTCGAAAGAGAGATGCAACTTATCGAAAATAAAGGTGGATAAGCTTCTCGAAAGAGAGATGCCACTTATAGAAAATAAAGGTGGATAAGCTTCTCGAAAGAGAGATGCCACTTATCAAAAATAAAGATGGATAAGTTTCTTGAAACAGAGATGCCACTTATCGAAAAATAAAGGTGGATAAGCTTCTCGAAGAGAGATGCCGCTTATCGAAAATAAAGGTAGATAAGCTTCTCGAAAGTGAGATGCCACTTATCGAAAATAAAGGTAGATAAGCTTCTAGAAAGAGAGATGCCACTTATCGAAAATAAATGTGGATAAACTTCTCGAAAGAGAGATGCCACTTAACAAAAATAATGGTGGATAAGCTTCTCGAAAGAGAGATGCCACTTATCAAAAATAAAGGTGGATAAGCTTCTCGAAAGAGAGATGCCACTTATCGAAAATAAAGGTGGATAAACTTCTCGAAAGAGAGATGCCAGTTATCGAAAATAAATGTGGATAAGCTTCTCGAAAGAGATATGCCACTTATCGAAAATAAATATGGATAAGCTTCTCAAAAGAGAGATGCCACTGATAAAAAATAAAGGTGGATAAGCTCCTCGAAAGGGGGATGCCACTTATCGAACGTAAAGGTAGATAAGCTTCTCAAAAGAGAGATGCCACTTATCAAAAATAAAGGTGGATAAGCCTCTCGAAAAAGAGATGCCACTTATCGAAAATAAAGCTGGATAAACTTCTCGAAAGAGAGATGCCACTTATCGAAAATAAAGGTGGATAAGCTTCTCGAAAGAGAGATGCCACTTATCGAAAATTAAGGTGGATAAGCTTCTCGAAAGAGAGATGCCACTTATCGAAAATAAAGGTTGATAAGCTTCTCGAAAGTGAGATCCCACTTATCAAAAATAAAGGTGGATAAGCTTCTCGAAAGAGAGATGCCACTTATCGAAAATAAAGGTGGATAAGATTCTCGAAATAGAGATGCCACTTATTGAAAATAAAGGTGGATAAGCTTCTCGAAAGAGAGATGCCACTAATCAAAAATAAAGGTGGATATGCTTCTCGAAAGAGAGATGACACTTATCAAAAACAAAGGTGGATAAGCTTCTCGAAAGAGTGATGCCACTTATCCAAAATATAGGTGGATAAGCTTCTCGAAAGAGAGATACCACTTATCGAAAATAAAGGTAGATAAGGTTCTAGAAAGAGAGATGCCACTTATCAAAAATAAATGTGGATACACTTCTCGAAAGAGAGATGCCACTTAATAAAATTAAAGAGAGATGCCACTTATCGAAAATAAATATGGATAAACTTCTCGAAAGAGAGATTACACTTAACAAAAATAAAGGTGGATAAGCTTCTCGAAAGAGAGATGCCACTTATCAAAAATAAAGGTGGATAAGCTTCTCGGAAGAAAGATGCCACTTATCGAAAATAAAGGTGGATAAACTTCTCGAAATAGATACGCCACTTATCAAAAATAAAGGTGGATAAGCTTCTCGAAAGAGAGATGCCACTTATCGAAAATAAATGTGGATAAACTTCTCGAAAGAGAGATTACACTTAACAAAAATAAAGGTGGATAAGCTTCTCGAAAGAGAGATCCCACTTATCGAAAATAAAGGTGGATAAGCTTCTCGAAAGAGAGATGCCACTTATCGAAAATAAAGGTAGATAAGCTTCTCAAAAGAGAGATGCCACTTATCAAAAATAAAGGTAGATAAGCTTCTCGAAAGAGAGATGCCACTTATCGAAAATAAAGGTGGATGAACTTCTCAAAAGAGAGATGCCACTCATCGAAAATAAAGGTGGATAAGTTTCTCGAAAGAGAGATGCCACTTCTCAAAAACAAAGGTGGATGAACTTCTCAAACGAGAGATGCCACTCATCGAAAATAAAGGTGGATAAGTTTCTCCAAAGAGAGATGCCACTTATTGAAAATAAAGGCTAATAAGCTTCTCGAAAGAGAGATGCCACTTATCGAAAATAAAGGTGGATAAGCTCCTCCAAAGAGAGAAGCCACTTATCAAAAATAAAGGTGGATAAGCTTCTCGAAAGAGAGATGCAACTTATCGAAAATAAAGGTGGATAAGCTTCTCGAAAGAGAGATGCCACTTATAGAAAATAAAGGTGGATAAGCTTCTCGAAAGAGAGATGCCACTTATCAAAAATAAAGATGGATAAGTTTCTTGAAACAGAGATGCCACTTATCGAAAAATAAAGGTGGATAAGCTTCTCGAAGAGAGATGCCGCTTATCGAAAATAAAGGTAGATAAGCTTCTCGAAAGTGAGATGCCACTTATCGAAAATAAAGGTAGATAAGCTTCTAGAAAGAGAGATGCCACTTATCGAAAATAAATGTGGATAAACTTCTCGAAAGAGAGATGCCACTTAACAAAAATAAAGGTGGATAAGCTTCTCGAAAGAGAGATGCCACTTATCAAAAATAAAGGTGGATAAGCTTCTCGAAAGAGAGATGCCACTTATCGAAAATAAAGGTGGATAAACTTCTCGAAAGAGAGATGCCAGTTATCGAAAATAAATGTGGATAAGCTTCTCGAAAGAGATATGCCACTTATCGAAAATAAATATGGATAAGCTTCTCAAAAGAGAGATGCCACTGATCGAAAATAAAGGTGGATAAGCTCCTCGAAAGGGGGATGCCACTTATCGAACGTAAAGGTAGATAAGCTTCTCAAAAGAGAGATGCCACTTATCAAAAATAAAGGTGGATAAGCCTCTCGAAAAAGAGATGCCACTTATCGAAAATAAAGCTGGATAAACTTCTCGAAAGAGAGATGCCACTTATCGAAAATAAAGGTGGATAAGCTTCTCGAAAGAGAGATGCCACTTATCAAAAATTAAGGTGGATAAGCTTCTCGAAAGAGAGATGCCACTTATCGAAAATAAAGGTTGATAAGCTTCTCGAAAGTGAGATCCCACTTATCGAAAATAAAGGTGGATAAGCTTCTCGAAAGAGAGATGCCACTTATCGAAAATAAAGGTGCATAAGATTCTCGAAATAGAGATGCCACTTATTGAAAATAAAGGTGGATAAGCTTCTCGAAAGAGAGATGCCACTAATCAAAAATAAAGGTGGATATGCTTCTCGAAAGAGAGATGACACTTATCAAAAACAAAGGTGGATAAGCTTCTCGAAAGAGAGATGCCACTTATCCAAAATATAGGTGGATAAGCTTCTCGAAAGAGAGATACCACTTATCGAAAATAAAGGTAGATAAGGTTCTAGAAAGAGAGATGCCACTTATCAAAAATAAATGTGGATACACTTCTCGAAAGAGAGATGCCACTTAATAAAAATAAAGAGAGATGCCACTTATCGAAAATAAATGTGGATAAACTTCTCGAAAGAGAGATTACACTTAACAAAAATAAAGGTGGATAAGCTTCTCGAAAGAGAGATGCCACTTATCAAAAATAAAGGTGGATAAGCTTCTCGGAAGAAAGATGCCACTTATCGAAAATAAAGGTGGATAAACTTCTCGAAATAGATACGCCACTTATCAAAAATAAAGGTGGATAAGCTTCTCGAAAGAGAGATGCCACTTATCGAAAATAAATGTGGATAAACTTCTCGAAAGAGAGATTACACTTAACAAAAATAAAGGTGGATAAGCTTCTCGAAAGAGAGATCCCACTTATCGAAAATAAAGGTGGATAAGCTTCTCGAAAGAGAGATGCCACTTATCGAAAATAAAGGTAGATAAGCTTCTCAAAAGAGAGATGCCACTTATCAAAAATAAAGGTAGATAAGCTTCTCGAAAGAGAGATGCCACTTATCGAAAATAAAGGTGGATGAACTTCTCAAAAGAGAGATGCCACTCATCGAAAATAAAGGTGGATAAGTTTCTCGAAAGAGAGATGCCACTTCTCAAAAACAAAGGTGGATGAACTTCTCAAACGAGAGATGCCACTCATCGAAAATAAAGGTGGATAAGTTTCTCCAAAGAGAGATGCCACTTATTGAAAATAAAGGCTAATAAGCTTCTCGAAAGAGAGATGCCACTTATCGAAAATAAAGGTGGATAAGCTCCTCCAAAGAGAGAAGCCACTTATCAAAAATAAAGGTGGATAAGCTTCTCGAAAGAGAGATGCAACTTATCGAAAATAAAGGTGGATAAGCTTCTCGAAAGAGAGATGCCACTTATAGAAAATAAAGGTGGATAAGCTTCTCGAAAGAGAGATGCCACTTATCAAAAATAAAGATCGATAAGTTTCTTGAAACAGAGATGCCACTTATCGAAAAATAAAGGTGGATAAGCTTCTCGAAGAGAGATGCCGCTTATCGAAAATAAAGGTAGATAAGCTTCTCGAAAGTGAGATGCCACTTATCGAAAATAAAGGTAGATAAGCTTCTAGAAAGAGAGATGCCACTTATCGAAAATAAATGTGGATAAACTTCTCGAAAGAGAGATGCCACTTAACAAAAATAAAGGTGGATAAGCTTCTCGAAAGAGAGATGCCACTTATCAAAAATAAAGGTGGATAAGCTTCTCGAAAGAGAGATGCCACTTATCGAAAATAAAGGTGGATAAACTTCTCGAAAGAGAGATGCCAGTTATCGAAAATAAATGTGGATAAGCTTCTCGAAAGAGATATGCCACTTATCGAAAATAAATATGGATAAGCTTCTCAAAAGAGAGATGCCACTGATCGAAAATAAAGGTGGATAAGCTCCTCGAAAGGGGGATGCCACTTATCGAACGTAAAGGTAGATAAGCTTCTCAAAAGAGAGATGCCACTTATCAAAAATAAAGGTGGATAAGCCTCTCGAAAAAGAGATGCCACTTATCGAAAATAAAGCTGGATAAACTTCTCGAAAGAGAGATGCCACTTATCGAAAATAAAGGTGGATAAGCTTCTCGAAAGAGAGATGCCACTTATCGAAAATTAAGGTGGATAAGCTTCTCGAAAGAGAGATGCCACTTATCGAAAATAAAGGTTGATAAGCTTCTCGAAAGTGAGATCCCACTTATCGAAAATAAAGGTGGATAAGCTTCTCGAAAGAGAGATGCCACTTATCGAAAATAAAGGTGGATAAGATTCTCGAAATAGAGATGCCACTTATTGAAAATAAAGGTGGATAAGCTTCTCGAAAGAGAGATGCCACTAATCAAAAATAAAGGTGGATATGCTTCTCGAAAGAGAGATGACACTTATCAAAAATAAAGGTGGATAAGCTTCTCGAAAGAGAGATGCCACTTATCCAAAATATAGGTGGATAAGCATCTCGAAAGAGAGATACCACTTATCGAAAATAAAGGTAGATAAGGTTCTAGAAAGAGAGATGCCACTTATCAAAAATAAATATGGATACACTTCTCGAAAGAGAGATGCCACTTAATAAAAATAAAGAGAGATGCCACTTATCGAAAATAAATGTGGATAAACTTCTCGAAAGAGAGATTACACTTAACAAAAATAAAGGTGGATAAGCTTCTCGAAAGAGAGATGCCACTTATCAAAAATAAAGGTGGATAAGCTTCTCGGAAGAAAGATTCCACTTATCGAAAATAAAGGTGGATAAACTTCTCGAAATAGATATGCCACTTATCAAAAATAAAGGTGGATAAGCTTCTCGAAAGAGAGATGCCACTTATCGAAAATAAATGTGGATAAACTTCTCGAAAGAGAGATTACACTTAACAAAAATAAAGGTGGATAAGCTTCTCGAAAGAGAGATGCCACTTATCGAAAATAAAGGTGGATAAGCTTCTCGAAAGAGAGATGCCACTTATCGAAAATAAAGGTAGATAAGCTTCTCAAAAGAGAGATGCCACTTATCAAAAATAAAGGTAAATAAGCTTCTCGAAAGAGAGATGCCACTTATCGAAAATAAAGGTGGATGAACTTCTCAAAAGAGAGATGCCACTCATCGAAAATAAAGGTGGATAAGTTTCTCGAAAGAGAGATGCCACTTCTCAAAAACAAAGGTGGATGAACTTCTCAAACGAGAGATGCCACTCATCGAAAATAAAGGTGGATAAGTTTCTCGAAAGAGAGATGCCACTTATTGAAAATAAAGGCTAATAAGCTTCTCGAAAGAGAGATGCCACTTATCGAAAATAAAGGTGGATAAGCTCCTCCAAAGAGAGAAGCCACTTATCAATAATAAAGGTGGATAAGCTTCTCGAAAGAGAGATGCCACTTATCGAAAATAAAGGTGGATAAGCTTCTCCAAAGAGAGATGCCACTTATTGAAAATCAAGGTGGATAAGCTTCTCGAAAGAGAGATGCCACTTATCAAAAATAAAGGTGGATAAGCTTCTCGAAAGAGAGATGCAACTTATCGAAAATAAAGGTGGATAAGCTTCTCGAAAGAGAGATGCCACTTATAGAAAATAAAGGTGGATAAACTTCTCGAAAGAGAGATGCCACTTATCAAAAATAAAGATGGATAAGTTTCTTGAAACAGAGATGCCACTTATCGAAAAATAAAGGTGGATAAGCTTCTCGAAGAGAGATGCCGCTTATCGAAAATAAAGGTAGATAAGCTTCTCGAAAGTGAGATGCCACTTATCGAAAATAAAGGTAGATAAGCTTCTAGAAAGAGAGATGCCACTTATCGAAAATAAATGTGGATAAACTTCTCGAAAGAGAGATGCCACTTAACAAAAATAAAGGTGGATAAGCTTCTCGAAAGAGAGATGCCACTTATCAAAAATAAAGGTGGATAGGCTTCTCGAAAGAGAGATGCCACTTATCGAAAATAAAGGTGGATAAACTTCTCGAAAGAGAGATGCCAGTTATCGAAAATAAATGTGGATAAGCTTCTCGAAAGAGATATGCCACTTATCGAAAATAAATATGGATAAGCTTCTCGAAAGAGAGATGCCACTGATCAAAAATAAAGGTGGATAAGCTCCTCGAAAGGGGGATGCCACTTATCGAACGTAAAGGTAGATAAGCTTCTCAAAAGAGAGATGCCACTTATCAAAAATAAAGGTGGATAAGCCTCTCGAAAGAGAGATGCCACTTATCGAAAATAAAGCTGGATAAACTTCTCGAAAGAGAGATGCCACTTATCGAAAATAAAGGTGGATAAGCTTCTCGAAAGAGAGATGCCACTTATCGAAAATAAAGGTTGATAAGCTTCTCGAAAGTGAGATCCCACTTATCGAAAATAAAGGTGGATAAGCTTCTCGAAAGAGAGATGCCACTAATCAAAAATAAAGGTGGATATGCTTCTCGAAAGAGAGATGACACTTATCAAAAATAAAGGTGGATAGGCTTCTCGAAAGAGAGATGCCACTTATCGAAAATAAAGGTGGATAAACTTCTCGAAAGAGAGATGCCAGTTATCGAAAATAAATGTGGATAAGCTTCTCGAAAGAGATATGCCACTTATCGAAAATAAATATGGATAAGCTTCTCGAAAGAGAGATGCCACTGATCAAAAATAAAGGTGGATAAGCTCCTCGAAAGGGGGATGCCACTTATCGAACGTAAAGGTAGATAAGCTTCTCAAAAGAGAGATGCCACTTATCAAAAATAAAGGTGGATAAGCCTCTCGAAAGAGAGATGCCACTTATCGAAAATAAAGCTGGATAAACTTCTCGAAAGAGAGATGCCACTTATCGAAAATAAAGGTGGATAAGCTTCTCGAAAGAGAGATGCCACTTATCGAAAATAAAGGTTGATAAGCTTCTCGAAAGTGAGATCCCACTTATCGAAAATAAAGGTGGATAAGCTTCTCGAAAGAGAGATGCCACTAATCAAAAATAAAGGTGGATATGCTTCTCGAAAGAGAGATGACACTTATCAAAAATAAAGGTGGATAAGCTTCTCGAAAGAGAGATGCCACTTATCCAAAATATAGGTGGATAAGCTTCTCGAAAGAGAGATACCACTTATCGAAAATAAAGGTAGATAAGGTTCTAGAAAGAGAGATGCCACTTATCAAAAATAAATGTGGATACACTTCTCGAAAGAGAGATGCCACTTAATAAAAATAAAGGTGGATAAGCTTCTCGGAAGAAAGATGCCACTTATCGAAAATAAAGGTGGATAAACTTCTCAAAATAGAGATGCCACTTAATAAAAATAAAGAGAGATGCCACTTATCGAAAATAAATGTGGATAAACATCTCGAAAGAGAGATTACACTTAACAAAAATAAAGGTGGATAAGCTTCTCGAAAGAGAGATGCCACTTATCAAAAATAAATGTGGATAAGCTTCTCGAAAGAGAGATGCCACTTATCGAAAATAAAGGTGGATAAGTTTCTCAAAAGAGAGATGCCACTTATTGAAAATAAAGGTAGATAAGCTTCTCGAAAGTGAGATGCCACTTATCGAAAATAAAGGAAGATAAGCTTCTAGAAAGAGAGATGCCACTTATCGAAAATAAATGTGGATAAACTTCTCGAAAGAGAGATGCCACTTAACAAAAATAAAGGTGGATAAGCTTCTCGAAAGAGAGATGCCACTTATCAAAAATAAAGGTGGATAAGCTTCTCGAAAGAGAGATGCCACTTATCGAAAATAAAGGTGGATAAACTTCTCGAAAGAGAGATGCCAGTTATCGAAAATAAATGTGGATAAGCTTCTCGAAAGAGATATGCCACTTATCGAAAATAAATATGGATAAGCTTCTCAAAAGAGAGATGCCACTGATCGAAAATAAAGGTGGATAAGCTCCTCGAAAGGGGGATGCCACTTATCGAACGTAAAGGTAGATAAGCTTCTCAAAAGAGAGATGCCACTTATCAAAAATAAAGGTGGATAAGCCTCTCGAAAAAGAGATGCCACTTATCGAAAATAAAGCTGGATAAACTTCTCGAAAGAGAGATGCCACTTATCGAAAATAAAGGTGGATAAGCTTCTCGAAAGAGAGATGCCACTTATCGAAAATTAAGGTGGATAAGCTTCTCGAAAGAGAGATGCCACTTATCGAAAATAAAGGTTGATAAGCTTCTCGAAAGTGAGATCCCACTTATCGAAAATAAAGGTGGATAAGCTTCTCGAAAGAGAGATGCCACTTATCGAAAATAAAGGTGGATAAGATTCTCGAAATAGAGATGCCACTTATTGAAAATAAAGGTGGATAAGCTTCTCGAAAGAGAGATGCCACTAATCAAAAATAAAGGTGGATATGCTTCTCGAAAGAGAGATGACACTTATCAAAAATAAAGGTGGATAAGCTTCTCGAAAGAGAGATGCCACTTATCCAAAATATAGGTGGATAAGCATCTCGAAAGAGAGATACCACTTATCGAAAATAAAGGTAGATAAGGTTCTAGAAAGAGAGATGCCACTTATCAAAAATAAATGTGGATACACTTCTCGAAAGAGAGATGCCACTTAATAAAAATAAAGAGAGATGCCACTTATCGAAAATAAATGTGGATAAACTTCTCGAAAGAGAGATTACACTTAACAAAAATAAAGGTGGATAAGCTTCTCGAAAGAGAGATGCCACTTATCAAAAATAAAGGTGGATAAGCTTCTCGGAAGAAAGATTCCACTTATCGAAAATAAAGGTGGATAAACTTCTCGAAATAGATATGCCACTTATCAAAAATAAAGGTGGATAAGCTTCTCGAAAGAGAGATGCCACTTATCGAAAATAAATGTGGATAAACTTCTCGAAAGAGAGATTACACTTAACAAAAATAAAGGTGGATAAGCTTCTCGAAAGAGAGATGCCACTTATCGAAAATAAAGGTGGATAAGCTTCTCGAAAGAGAGATGCCACTTATCGAAAATAAAGGTAGATAAGCTTCTCAAAAGAGAGATGCCACTTATCAAAAATAAAGGTAAATAAGCTTCTCGAAAGAGAGATGCCACTTATCGAAAATAAAGGTGGATGAACTTCTCAAAAGAGAGATGCCACTCATCGAAAATAAAGGTGGATAAGTTTCTCGAAAGAGAGATGCCACTTCTCAAAAACAAAGGTGGATGAACTTCTCAAACGAGAGATGCCACTCATCGAAAATAAAGGTGGATAAGTTTCTCGAAAGAGAGATGCCACTTATTGAAAATAAAGGCTAATAAGCTTCTCGAAAGAGAGATGCCACTTATCGAAAATAAAGGTGGATAAGCTCCTCCAAAGAGAGAAGCCACTTATCAATAATAAAGGTGGATAAGCTTCTCGAAAGAGAGATGCCACTTATCGAAAATAAAGGTGGATAAGCTTCTCCAAAGAGAGATGCCACTTATTGAAAATCAAGGTGGATAAGCTTCTCGAAAGAGAGATGCCACTTATCAAAAATAAAGGTGGATAAGCTTCTCGAAAGAGAGATGCAACTTATCGAAAATAAAGGTGGATAAGCTTCTCGAAAGAGAGATGCCACTTATAGAAAATAAAGGTGGATAAACTTCTCGAAAGAGAGATGCCACTTATCAAAAATAAAGATGGATAAGTTTCTTGAAACAGAGATGCCACTTATCGAAAAATAAAGGTGGATAAGCTTCTCGAAGAGAGATGCCGCTTATCGAAAATAAAGGTAGATAAGCTTCTCGAAAGTGAGATGCCACTTATCGAAAATAAAGGTAGATAAGCTTCTAGAAAGAGAGATGCCACTTATCGAAAATAAATGTGGATAAACTTCTCGAAAGAGAGATGCCACTTAACAAAAATAAAGGTGGATAAGCTTCTCGAAAGAGAGATGCCACTTATCAAAAATAAAGGTGGATAGGCTTCTCGAAAGAGAGATGCCACTTATCGAAAATAAAGGTGGATAAACTTCTCGAAAGAGAGATGCCAGTTATCGAAAATAAATGTGGATAAGCTTCTCGAAAGAGATATGCCACTTATCGAAAATAAATATGGATAAGCTTCTCGAAAGAGAGATGCCACTGATCGAAAATAAAGGTGGATAAGCTCCTCGAAAGGGGGATGCCACTTATCGAACGTAAAGGTAGATAAGCTTCTCAAAAGAGAGATGCCACTTATCAAAAATAAAGGTGGATAAGCCTCTCGAAAGAGAGATGCCACTTATCGAAAATAAAGCTGGATAAACTTCTCGAAAGAGAGATGCCACTTATCGAAAATAAAGGTGGATAAGCTTCTCGAAAGAGAGATGCCACTTATCGAAAATAAAGGTTGATAAGCTTCTCGAAAGTGAGATCCCACTTATCGAAAATAAAGGTGGATAAGCTTCTCGAAAGAGAGATGCCACTAATCAAAAATAAAGGTGGATATGCTTCTCGAAAGAGAGATGACACTTATCAAAAATAAAGGTGGATAAGCTTCTCGAAAGAGAGATGCCACTTATCCAAAATATAGGTGGATAAGCTTCTCGAAAGAGAGATACCACTTATCGAAAATAAAGGTAGATAAGGTTCTAGAAAGAGAGATGCCACTTATCAAAAATAAATGTGGATACACTTCTCGAAAGAGAGATGCCACTTAATAAAAATAAAGGTGGATAAGCTTCTCGGAAGAAAGATGCCACTTATCGAAAATAAAGGTGGATAAACTTCTCGAAATAGAGATGCCACTTAATAAAAATACAGAGAGATGCCACTTATCGAAAATAAATGTGGATAAACTTCTTGAAAGAGAGATTACACTTAACAAAAATAAAGGTGGATAAGCTTCTCGAAAGAGAGATGCCACTTATCAAAAATAAATGTGGATAAGCTTCTCGAAAGAGAGATGCCACTTATCGAAAATAAAGGTGGATAAGTTTCTCAAAAGAGAGATGCCACTTATTGAAAATAAAGGTGGATAAGATTCTCGAAAGAGAGATGCCACTTATCGAAAATAAAGGTGGATAAGCTTCTCGAAAGAGAGATGCCACTTATCAAAAATAAATGTGGATAAGCTTCTCGAAAGAGAGATGCCACTTATCAATAATAAAGGTGGATAAGCTTCTCGAAAGAGAGATGCCACTTATCGAAAATAAAGGTGGATAAGCTTCTCGAAAGAGGGATGCCACTTATCGAAAATAAAGGTGTATAAGCTTCTCGAAAGAGAGATGCCATTATCGAAAATAAAGGTGGATAAGCTTCTCGAAAGAGAGAACCACTTATCGAAAATAAATGTGGATAAGCTTCTCGAAAGAGAGATTCCACTTATCAAAAATAAAGGTGGATAAGCTTCTCGAAAGAGAGATGCCCATTATCGAAAATAAAGGTAGATAAGCTTCTCGAAAGAGAGATGCCACGTATCAAAAATAAAGGTAGATAAGCTTCTCAAAAGAGAGATGCCACTTATCAAAAATAAAGGTGGATAAGCTTCTCGAAAGAGAGATGCCACTTATCGAAAATAAAGGTGGATAAACTTCTCAAAAGAGAGATGCCACTTATCGAAAATAAAGGTGGATAAGTTTCTCGAAAGAGAGATGCCACTTATCGAAAATAAAGGCTCATAAGCTTCTCGAAAGAGAGATACCACTTATCGAAAATAAAGGTGGATTAGCTCCTCGAAAGAGAGATGCCACTTATCAATAATAAAGGTGGATAAGCTTCTCGAAAGAGAGATGCCACTTATTGAAAATAAAGCTGGATAAGCTTCTCGAAAGAGAGATGCCACTTATCGAAAATAAAGGTGGATAAGCTTCTCGAAAGACAGATGCAACTTATCGAAAATAAAGGTGGATTAGCTTCTCGAAAGAGAGATGCCACTTATCGTAAATAAAGGTGGATAAGCTTCTCGAAAGAGAGATGCCACTTAACAAAAATAAAGATGGATAAGTTTCTCGAAATAGAGATGCCACTTATCGAAAATAAATGTGGATAAGCTTCTCGAAGAGAGATGCCACTTATCGAAAATAAAGGTAGATAAGCTTCTCAAAAGTGAGATGCCACTTATAAAAAATAAAGGTAGATAAGCTTCTAGAAAGAGAGATGTCACTTATCGAAAATAAAGGTAGATAAGCTTCTACAAAGAGATATGCCACTTATAGAAAATAAATGTGGATAAACTTCTCGAAAGAGAGATGCCACTTAAAAAAAATAAAGGTGGATAAGCTTCTCGAAAGAGAGATGCCACTTATTAAAAATAAAGGTGGATAAGCTTCTCGAAAGAGAGATGCCACTTATCGAAAATAAAGGTGGATAAACTTCTCGAAAGAGAGATGCCAGTTATCGAAAATAAATGTGGATAAGCTTCTCGAAAGAGATATGCCACTTATCGAAAATAAATATGGATAAGCTTCTCAAAAGAGAGATGCCACTTATCAATAATAAAGGTGGATAAGCTTCTCGAAAGAGAGATGCCACTGATCGAAAATAAAGATGGATAAGCTTCTCGAAAGAGAGATGCCACTTATCAAAAATAAAGGTGGATAAGCTTCTCGAAAGAGAGATGCCACTTATCGAAAATAAAGGTTGATAAGCTTCTCGAAAGTGAGATCCCACTTATCGAAAATAAAGGTGGATAAGCTTCTCGAAAGAGAGATGCCACTAATCAAAAATAAAGGTGGATATGCTTCTCGAAAGAGAGATGACACTTATCAAAAATAAAGGTGGATAAGCTTCTCGAAAGAGAGATGCCACTTATCCAAAATATAGGTGGATAAGCTTCTCGAAAGAGAGATACCACTTATCGAAAATAAAGGTAGATAAGGTTCTAGAAAGAGAGATGCCACTTATCAAAAATAAATGTGGATACACTTCTCGAAAGAGAGATGCCACTTAATAAAAATAAAGGTGGATAAGCTTCTCGGAAGAAAGATGCCACTTATCGAAAATAAAGGTGGATAAACTTCTCAAAATAGAGATGCCACTTAATAAAAATAAAGAGAGATGCCACTTATCGAAAATAAATGTGGATAAACATCTCGAAAGAGAGATTACACTTAACAAAAATAAAGGTGGATAAGCTTCTCGAAAGAGAGATGCCACTTATCAAAAATAAATGTGGATAAGCTTCTCGAAAGAGAGATGCCACTTATCGAAAATAAAGGTGGATAAGTTTCTCAAAAGAGAGATGCCACTTATTGAAAATAAAGGTAGATAAGCTTCTCGAAAGTGAGATGCCACTTATCGAAAATAAAGGAAGATAAGCTTCTAGAAAGAGAGATGCCACTTATCGAAAATAAATGTGGATAAACTTCTCGAAAGAGAGATGCCACTTAACAAAAATAAAGGTGGATAAGCTTCTCGAAAGAGAGATGCCACTTATCAAAAATAAAGGTGGATAAGCTTCTCGAAAGAGAGATGCCACTTATCGAAAATAAAGGTGGATAAACTTCTCGAAAGAGAGATGCCAGTTATCGAAAATAAATGTGGATAAGCTTCTCGAAAGAGATATGCCACTTATCGAAAATAAATATGGATAAGCTTCTCAAAAGAGAGATGCCACTGATCGAAAATAAAGGTGGATAAGCTCCTCGAAAGGGGGATGCCACTTATCGAACGTAAAGGTAGATAAGCTTCTCAAAAGAGAGATGCCACTTATCAAAAATAAAGGTGGATAAGCCTCTCGAAAAAGAGATGCCACTTATCGAAAATAAAGCTGGATAAACTTCTCGAAAGAGAGATGCCACTTATCGAAAATAAAGGTGGATAAGCTTCTCGAAAGAGAGATGCCACTTATCGAAAATTAAGGTGGATAAGCTTCTCGAAAGAGAGATGCCACTTATCGAAAATAAAGGTTGATAAGCTTCTCGAAAGTGAGATCCCACTTATCGAAAATAAAGGTGGATAAGCTTCTCGAAAGAGAGATGCCACTTATCGAAAATAAAGGTGGATAAGATTCTCGAAATAGAGATGCCACTTATTGAAAATAAAGGTGGATAAGCTTCTCGAAAGAGAGATGCCACTAATCAAAAATAAAGGTGGATATGCTTCTCGAAAGAGAGATGACACTTATCAAAAGTAAAGGTGGATAAGCTTCTCGAAAGAGAGATGCCACTTATCCAAAATATAGGTGGATAAGCATCTCGAAAGAGAGATACCACTTATCGAAAATAAAGGTAGATAAGGTTCTAGAAAGAGAGATGCCACTTATCAAAAATAAATGTGGATACACTTCTCGAAAGAGAGATGCCACTTAATAAAAATAAAGAGAGATGCCACTTATCGAAAATAAATGTGGATAAACTTCTCGAAAGAGAGATTACACTTAACAAAAATAAAGGTGGATAAGCTTCTCGAAAGAGAGATGCCACTTATCAAAAATAAAGGTGGATAAGCTTCTCGGAAGAAAGATTCCACTTATCGAAAATAAAGGTGGATAAACTTCTCGAAATAGATATGCCACTTATCAAAAATAAAGGTGGATAAGCTTCTCGAAAGAGAGATGCCACTTATCGAAAATAAATGTGGATAAACTTCTCGAAAGAGAGATTACACTTAACAAAAATAAAGGTGGATAAGCTTCTCGAAAGAGAGATGCCACTTATCGAAAATAAAGGTGGATAAGCTTCTCGAAAGAGAGATGCCACTTATCGAAAATAAAGGTAGATAAGCTTCTCAAAAGAGAGATGCCACTTATCAAAAATAAAGGTAAATAAGCTTCTCGAAAGAGAGATGCCACTTATCGAAAATAAAGGTGGATGAACTTCTCAAAAGAGAGATGCCACTCATCGAAAATAAAGGTGGATAAGTTTCTCGAAAGAGAGATGCCACTTCTCAAAAACAAAGGTGGATGAACTTCTCAAACGAGAGATGCCACTCAACGAAAATAAAGGTGGATAAGTTTCTCGAAAGAGAGATGCCACTTATTGAAAATAAAGGCTAATAAGCTTCTCGAAAGAGAGATGCCACTTATCGAAAATAAAGGTGGATAAGCTCCTCCAAAGAGAGAAGCCACTTATCAATAATAAAGGTGGATAAGCTTCTCGAAAGAGAGATGCCACTTATCGAAAATAAAGGTGGATAAGCTTCTCCAAAGAGAGATGCCACTTATTGAAAATCAAGGTGGATAAGCTTCTCGAAAGAGAGATGCCACTTATCAAAAATAAAGGTGGATAAGCTTCTCGAAAGAGAGATGCAACTTATCGAAAATAAAGGTGGATAAGCTTCTCGAAAGAGAGATGCCACTTATAGAAAATAAAGGTGGATAAACTTCTCGAAAGAGAGATGCCACTTATCAAAAATAAAGATGGATAAGTTTCTTGAAACAGAGATGCCACTTATCGAAAAATAAAGGTGGATAAGCTTCTCGAAGAGAGATGCCGCTTATCGAAAATAAAGGTAGATAAGCTTCTCGAAAGTGAGATGCCACTTATCGAAAATAAAGGTAGATAAGCTTCTAGAAAGAGAGATGCCACTTATCGAAAATAAATGTGGATAAACTTCTCGAAAGAGAGATGCCACTTAACAAAAATAAAGGTGGATAAGCTTCTCGAAAGAGAGATGCCACTTATCAAAAATAAAGGTGGATAGGCTTCTCGAAAGAGAGATGCCACTTATCGAAAATAAAGGTGGATAAACTTCTCGAAAGAGAGATGCCAGTTATCGAAAATAAATGTGGATAAGCTTCTCGAAAGAGATATGCCACTTATCGAAAATAAATATGGATAAGCTTCTCGAAAGAGAGATGCCACTGATCGAAAATAAAGGTGGATAAGCTCCTCGAAAGGGGGATGCCACTTATCGAACGTAAAGGTAGATAAGCTTCTCAAAAGAGAGATGCCACTTATCAAAAATAAAGGTGGATAAGCCTCTCGAAAGAGAGATGCCACTTATCGAAAATAAAGCTGGATAAACTTCTCGAAAGAGAGATGCCACTTATCGAAAATAAAGGTGGATAAGCTTCTCGAAAGAGAGATGCCACTTATCGAAAATAAAGGTTGATAAGCTTCTCGAAAGTGAGATCCCACTTATCGAAAATAAAGGTGGATAAGCTTCTCGAAAGAGAGATGCCACTAATCAAAAATAAAGGTGGATATGCTTCTCGAAAGAGAGATGACACTTATCAAAAATAAAGGTGGATAAGCTTCTCGAAAGAGAGATGCCACTTATCCAAAATATAGGTGGATAAGCTTCTCGAAAGAGAGATACCACTTATCGAAAATAAAGGTAGATAAGGTTCTAGAAAGAGAGATGCCACTTATCAAAAATAAATGTGGATACACTTCTCGAAAGAGAGATGCCACTTAATAAAAATAAAGGTGGATAAGCTTCTCGGAAGAAAGATGCCACTTATCGAAAATAAAGGTGGATAAACTTCTCGAAATAGAGATGCCACTTAATAAAAATAAAGAGAGATGCCACTTATCGAAAATAAATGTGGATAAACTTCTCGAAAGAGAGATTACACTTAACAAAAATAAAGGTGGATAAGCTTCTCGAAAGAGAGATGCCACTTATCAAAAATAAATGTGGATAAGCTTCTCGAAAGAGAGATGCCACTTATCGAAAATAAAGGTGGATAAGTTTCTCAAAAGAGAGATGCCACTTATTGAAAATAAAGGTGGATAAGATTCTCGAAAGAGAGATGCCACTTATCGAAAATAAAGGTGGATAAGCTTCTCGAAAGAGAGATGCCACTTATCAAAAATAAATGTGGATAAGCTTCTCGAAAGAGAGATGCCACTTATAAATAATAAAGGTGGATAAGCTTCTCGAAAGAGAGATGCCACTTATCGAAAATAAAGGTGGATAAGCTTCTCGAAAGAGGGATGCCACTTATCGAAAATAAAGGTGTATAAGCTTCTCGAAAGAGAGATGCCATTATCGAAAATAAAGGTGGATAAGCTTCTCGAAAGAGAGAACCACTTATCGAAAATAAATGTGGATAAGCTTCTCGAAAGAGAGATTCCACTTATCAAAAATAAAGGTGGATAAGCTTCTCGAAAGAGAGATGCCCATTATCGAAAATAAAGGTAGATAAGCTTCTCGAAAGAGAGATGCCACGTATCAAAAATAAAGGTAGATAAGCTTCTCAAAAGAGAGATGCCACTTATCAAAAATAAAGGTGGATAAGCTTCTCGAAAGAGAGATGCCACTTATCGAAAATAAAGGTGGATAAACTTCTCAAAAGAGAGATGCCACTTATCGAAAATAAAGGTGGATAAGTTTCTCGAAAGAGAGATGCCACTTATCGAAAATAAAGGCTCATAAGCTTCTCGAAAGAGAGATACCACTTATCGAAAATAAAGGTGGATTAGCTCCTCGAAAGAGAGATGCCACTTATCAATAATAAAGGTGGATAAGCTTCTCGAAAGAGAGATGCCACTTATTGAAAATAAAGCTGGATAAGCTTCTCGAAAGAGAGATGCCACTTATCGAAAATAAAGGTGGATAAGCTTCTCGAAAGACAGATGCAACTTATCGAAAATAAAGGTGGATTAGCTTCTCGAAAGAGAGATGCCACTTATCGTAAATAAAGGTGGATAAGCTTCTCGAAAGAGAGATGCCACTTAACAAAAATAAAGATGGATAAGTTTCTCGAAATAGAGATGCCACTTATCGAAAATAAATGTGGATAAGCTTCTCGAAGAGAGATGCCACTTATCGAAAATAAAGGTAGATAAGCTTCTCAAAAGTGAGATGCCACTTATAAAAAATAAAGGTAGATAAGCTTCTAGAAAGAGAGATGTCACTTATCGAAAATAAAGGTAGATAAGCTTCTACAAAGAGATATGCCACTTATAGAAAATAAATGTGGATAAACTTCTCGAAAGAGAGATGCCACTTAAAAAAAATAAAGGTGGATAAGCTTCTCGAAAGAGAGATGCCACTTATTAAAAATAAAGGTGGATAAGCTTCTCGAAAGAGAGATGCCACTTATCGAAAATAAAGGTGGATAAACTTCTCGAAAGAGAGATGCCAGTTATCAAAAATAAATGTGGATAAGCTTCTCGAAAGAGATATGCCACTTATCGAAAATAAATATGGATAAGCTTCTCAAAAGAGAGATGCCACTTATCAATAATAAAGGTGGATAAGCTTCTCGAAAGAGAGATGCCACTGATCGAAAATAAAGATGGATAAGCTTCTCGAAAGAGAGATGCCACTTATCAAAAATAAAGGTGGTTAAGCTTCTCGAAAGAGAGATGCCACTTATCGAAAATAAAGGTGGATAAGCTTCTCGAAAGAGAGATGCCACTTATCGAAAATAAAGGTGGATAAGCTCCTCAAAATGGGGATGCCACTTATCGAACGTAAAGGTAGATAAGCTTCTCAAAAGAGAGAAGCCACTTATTAAAAATAAAGGTGGATAAGCTTCTCGAAAGAGAGATGCCACTTATCGAAAATAAAGGTGGATAAGCTTCTCGAAAGAGAGATGCCACTTATCGAAAATAAAGGTGGATAAACTTCTCGAAAGAGATATGCCACTTATCGAAAATAAAAGTGGATAAGCTTCTCGAAAGAGAGATGCCACTTATCGAAAATAAAGGTGGATGAACTTCTCAAAAGAGAGATGCCACTCATCGAAAATAAAGGTGGATAAGTTTCTCGAAAGAGAGATGCCACTTCTCAAAAACAAAGGTGGATGAACTTCTCAAACGAGAGATGCCACTCATCGAAAATAAAGGTGGATAAGTTTCTCGAAAGAGAGATGCCAATAATCGAAAATAAAGGTGGATATGCTTCTCGAAAGAGAGATGCCACTTATCAAAAATAAAGGTGGATAAGCTTCTCGAAAGAGAGATGCAACTTATCGAAAATAAAGGTGGATAAGCTTCTCGAAAGAGAGATGCCACTTATCGAAAATAAAGGTAGATAAGCTTCTAGAAAGAGAGATGCCACTTATCGAAAATAAATGTGGATACACTTCTCGAAAGAGAGATGCCACTTAATAAAAATAAAGAGAGATGCCACTTATCGAAAATAAATGTGGATAAACTTCTCGAAAGAGAGATTACACTTAACAAAAATAAAGGTGGATAAGCTTCTCGAAAGAGAGATGCCACTTATCAAAAATAAAGGTGGATAAGCTTCTCGAAAGAGAGATGCCACTTATCGAAAATAAAGGTGGATAGTTTCTCAAAAGAGAGATTCCACTTATCGAAAATAAAGGTGGATAAGTTTCTCGAAAGAGAGATGCCACTTATCGAAAATAAAGGCGGTTAAGCTTCTCGAAAGAAAGATGCCACTTATCGAAAATAAAGGTGGATAAGCTCCTCGAAAGAGAGATGCCACTTATCAATAATAAAGGTGGATAAGCTTCTCGAAAGAGAGATGCCACTTATCGAAAATAAAGGTGGATAAGCTTCGCGAAAGAGACATGCCACTTATTGAAAATAAAGGTGGATAAGCTTCTCGAAAGAGAGATGCCACTTATCGAAAATAAAGGTGGATAAGCTTCTCGAAAGAGAGATGCCACTTATCGAAAATAAATGTGGATAAGCTTCTCGAAAGAGAGATACCACATATCAATAATAAAGGTGGATAAGCTTCTCGAAAGAGATATGCCACTGATCGAAAATAAAGATGGATAGGCTTCTCGAAAGAGAGATGCCACTTATCAAAAATAAAGGTGGATAAGCTTCTCAAAAGAGAGATGCCACTTATCGAAAATTAAGGTGGCTAAACTTCTCGAAAGAGATATGCCACTTATCGAAAATAAAGGTGGATAAGTTTCTCGAAAGAGAGATGCCACTTATCGAAAATAAAGGTGTATATGCTTCTCGAAAGAGAGATGCCACTTATGGAAAATAAAGGTGGATAAGCTTCTCGAAAGAGAGATACCACTTATCGAAAACAAAGGTGGATAAGCTTCTCGAAAGAGAGATTCCACTTATCGAAAATAAAGGTGGATAAGCTTCTCGAAAGAGAGATGCCACTTATAGAAAATAAAGGTAGATAAACTTCTCGAAAGAGATATGCCACGTATCAAAAATAAAGGTAGATAAGCTTCTCAAAAGAGAGATTCCACTTATCGAAAATAAAGGTGGACAAGCTTCTCGAAAGAGAGATGCCACTTATCAAAAATAAAGGTGGATAAGTTTCTCAAAAGAGAGATGCCACTTATCGAAAATAAAGGTTGATAAGTTTCTCGAAAGAGATATGCCACTTATCGAAAATAAAGGAGGATAAGCTTCTCGAAAGAGAGATGCCACTTATCAAAAATAAAGGTGGATAAGCTTCTCGAAAGAGAGATACCACTTATCAAAAATAAAGGTAGATAAGCTTCTAGAAAGAGAGATCCCACTTATCGAAAATAAATGTGGATACACTTCTCGAAAGAGAGATGCCACTTAATAAAAATAAAGAGAGATGCCACTTATCAAAAATAAATATGGATAAACTTCTCGAAAGAGAGATCACACTTAACAAAAATAAAGGTGGATAAGCTTCTCGAAAGAGAGATGCGACTTATCAAATATAAAGGTGGATAAGCTTCTCGAAAGAGAGATGCCACTTATCGAAAATAAAGGTGGATAAGTTTCTCAAAAGAGAGATGCCACTTATCGAAAATAAAGGTAGATAAGCTTCTAGAAAGAGAGATGTCACGTATCGAAAATAAAGGTAGATAAGCTTCTACAAAGAGATATGCCACTTATAGAAAATAAATGTGGATAAACTTCTCGAAAGAGAGATGCCACTTAAAAAAAATAAAGGTGGATAAGCTTCTCGAAAGAGAGATGCCACTTATTAAAAATAAAGGTGGATAAGCTTCTCGAAAGAGAGATGCCACTTATCGAAAATAAAGGTGGATAAACTTCTCGAAAGAGAGATGCCAGTTATCGAAAATAAATGTGGATAAGCTTCTCGAAAGAGATATGCCACTTATCGAAAATAAATATGGATAAGCTTCTCAAAAGAGAGATGCCACTTATCAATAATAAAGGTGGATAAGCTTCTCGAAAGAGAGATGCCACTGATCGAAAATAAAGATGGATAAGCTTCTCGAAAGAGAGATGCCACTTATCAAAAATAAAGGTGGATAAGCTTCTCGAAAGAGAGATGCCACTTATCGAAAATAAAGGTGGATAAGCTTCTCGAAAGAGAGATGCCACTTATCGAAAATAAAGGTGGATAAGCTCCTCAAAATGGGGATGCCACTTATCGAACGTAAAGGTAGATAAGCTTCTCAAAAGAGAGAAGCCACTTATCAAAAATAAAGGTGGATAAGCTTCTCGAAAGAGAGATGCCACTTATCGAAAATAAAGGTGGATAAGCTTCTCGAAAGAGAGATGCCACTTATCGAAAATAAAGGTGGATAAACTTCTCGAAAGAGATATGCCACTTATCGAAAATAAAAGTGGATAAGCTTCTCGAAAGAGAGATGCCACTTATCGAAAATAAAGGTGGATGAACTTCTCAAAAGAGAGATGCCACTCATCGAAAATAAAGGTGGATAAGTTTCTCGAAAGAGAGATGCCACTTCTCAAAAACAAAGGTGGATGAACTTCTCAAACGAGAGATGCCACTCATCGAAAATAAAGGTGGATAAGTTTCTCGAAAGAGAGATGCCAATAATCGAAAATAAAGGTGGATATGCTTCTCGAAAGAGAGATGCCACTTATCAAAAATAAAGGTGGATAAGCTTCTCGAAAGAGAGATGCAACTTATCGAAAATAAAGGTGGATAAGCTTCTCGAAAGAGAGATGCCACTTATCGAAAATAAAGGTAGATAAGCTTCTAGAAAGAGAGATGCCACTTATCGAAAATAAATGTGGATACACTTCTCGAAAGAGAGATGCCACTTAATAAAAATAAAGAGAGATGCCACTTATCGAAAATAAATGTGGATAAACTTCTCGAAAGAGAGATGCCACTTAAAAAAAATAAAGGTGGATAATCTTCTCGAAAGAGAGATGCCACTTATTAAAAATAAAGGTGGATAAGCTTCTCGAAAGAGAGATGCCACTTATCGAAAATAAAGGTGGATAAACTTCTCGAAAGAGAGATGCCAGTTATCGAAAATAAATGTGGATAAGCTTCTCGAAAGAGATATGCCACTTATCGAAAATAAATATGGATAAGCTTCTCAAAAGAGAGATGCCACTTATCAATAATAAAGGTGGATAAGCTTCTCGAAAGAGAGATGCCACTGATCGAAAATAAAGATGGATAAGCTTCTCGAAAGAGAGATGCCACTTATCAAAAATAAAGGTGGATAAGCTTCTCGAAAGAGAGATGCCACTTATCGAAAATAAAGGTGGATAAGCTTCTCGAAAGAGAGATGCCACTTATCGAAAATAAAGGTGGATAAGCTCCTCAAAATGGGGATGCCACTTATCGAACGTAAAGGTAGATAAGCTTCTCAAAAGAGAGAAGCCACTTATCAAAAATAAAGGTGGATAAGCTTCTCGAAAGAGAGATGCCACTTATCGAAAATAAAGGTGGATAAGCTTCTCGAAAGAGAGATGCCACTTATCGAAAATAAAGGTGGATAAACTTCTCGAAAGAGATATGCCACTTATCGAAAATAAAAGTGGATAAGCTTCTCGAAAGAGAGATGCCACTTATCGAAAATAAAGGTGGATGAACTTCTCAAAAGAGAGATGCCACTCATCGAAAATAAAGGTGGATAAGTTTCTCGAAAGAGAGATGCCACTTCTCAAAAACAAAGGTGGATGAACTTCTCAAACGAGAGATGCCACTCATCGAAAATAAAGGTGGATAAGTTTCTCGAAAGAGAGATGCCAATAATCGAAAATAAAGGTGGATATGCTTCTCGAAAGAGAGATGCCACTTATCAAAAATAAAGGTGGATAAGCTTCTCGAAAGAGAGATGCAACTTATCGAAAATAAAGGTGGATAAGCTTCTCGAAAGAGAGATGCCACTTATCGAAAATAAAGGTAGATAAGCTTCTAGAAAGAGAGATGCCACTTATCGAAAATAAATGTGGATACACTTCTCGAAAGAGAGATGCCACTTAATAAAAATAAAGAGAGATGCCACTTATCGAAAATAAATGTGGATAAACTTCTCGAAAGAGAGATTACACTTAACAAAAATAAAGGTGGATAAGCTTCTCGAAAGAGAGATGCCACTTATCAAAAATAAAGGTGGATAAGTTTCTCGAAAGAGAGATGCCACTTATCGAAAATAAAGGCGGTTAAGCTTCTCGAAAGAAAGATGCCACTTATCGAAAATAAAGGTGGATAAGCTCCTCGAAAGAGAGATGCCACTTATCAATAATAAAGGTGGATAAGCTTCTCGAAAGAGAGATGCCACTTATCGAATATAAAGGTGGATAAGCTTCGCGAAAGAGACATGCCACTTATTGAAAATAAAGGTGGATAAGCTTCTCGAAAGAGAGATGCCACTTATCGAAAATAAAGGTGGATAAGCTTCTCGAAAGAGAGATGCCACTTATCGAAAATAAATGTGGATAAGCTTCTCGAAAGAGAGATACCACATATCAATAATAAAGGTGGATAAGCTTCTCGAAAGAGATATGCCACTGATCGAAAATAAAGATGGATAGGCTTCTCGAAAGAGAGATGCCACTTATCAAAAATAAAGGTGGATAAGCTTCTCAAAAGAGAGATGCCACTTATCGAAAATTAAGGTGGATAAACTTCTCGAAAGAGATATGCCACTTATCGAAAATAAAGGTGGATAAGTTTCTCGAAAGAGAGATGCCACTTATCGAAAATAAAGGTGTATATGCTTCTCGAAAGAGAGATGCCACTTATGGAAAATAAAGGTGGATAAGCTTCTCGAAAGAGAGATACCACTTATCGAAAACAAAGGTGGATAAGCTTCTCGAAAGAGAGATTCCACTTATCGAAAATAAAGGTGGATAAGCTTCTCGAAAGAGAGATGCCACTTATAGAAAATAAAGGTAGATAAACGTCTCGAAAGAGATATGCCACGTATCAAAAATAAAGGTAGATAAGCTTCTCAAAAGAGAGATTCCACTTATCGAAAATAAAGGTGGACAAGCTTCTCGAAAGAGAGATGCCACTTATCAAAAATAAAGGTGGATAAGTTTCTCAAAAGAGAGATGCCACTTATCGAAAATAAAGGTTGATAAGTTTCTCGAAAGAGATATGCCACTTATCGAAAATAAAGGAGGATAAGCTTCTCGAAAGAGAGATGCCACTTATCAAAAATAAAGGTGGATAAGCTTCTCGAAAGAGAGATACCACTTATCAAAAATAAAGGTAGATAAGCTTCTAGAAAGAGAGATCCCACTTATCGAAAATAAATGTGGATACACTTCTCGAAAGAGAGATGCCACTTAATAAAAATAAAGAGAGATGCCACTTATCAAAAATAAATATGGATAAACTTCTCGAAAGAGAGATCACACTTAACAAAAATAAAGGTGGATAAGCTTCTCGAAAGAGAGATGCGACTTATCAAATATAAAGGTGGATAAGCTTCTCGAAAGAGAGATGCCACTTATCGAAAATAAAGGTGGATAAGTTTCTCAAAAGAGAGATGCCACTTATCGAAAATAAAGGTAGATAAGCTTCTAGAAAGAGAGATGTCACTTATCGAAAATAAAGGTAGATAAGCTTCTACAAAGAGATATGCCACTTATAGAAAATAAATGTGGATAAACTTCTCGAAAGAGAGATGCCACTTAAAAAAAATAAAGGTGGATAAGCTTCTCGAAAGAGAGATGCCACTTATTAAAAATAAAGGTGGATAAGCTTCTCGAAAGAGAGATGCCACTTATCGAAAATAAAGGTGGATAAACTTCTCGAAAGAGAGATGCCAGTTATCGAAAATAAATGTCGATAAGCTTCTCGAAAGAGATATGCCACTTATCGAAAATAAATATGGATAAGCTTCTAAAAAGAGAGATGCCACTTATCAATAATAAAGGTGGATAAGCTTCTCGAAAGAGAGATGCCACTGATCGAAAATAAAGATGGATAAGCTTCTCGAAAGAGAGATGCCACTTATCAAAAATAAAGGTGGATAAGCTTCTCGAAAGAGAGATGCCACTTATCGAAAATAAAGGTGGATAAGCTTCTCGAAAGAGAGATGCCACTTATCGAAAATAAAGGTGGATAAGCTCCTCAAAATGGGGATGCCACTTATCGAACGTAAAGGTAGATAAGCTTCTCAAAAGAGAGAAGCCACTTATCAAAAATAAAGGTGGATAAGCTTCTCGAAAGAGAGATGCCACTTATCGAAAATAAAGGTGGATAAGCTTCTCGAAAGAGAGATGCCACTTATCGAAAATAAAGGTGGATAAACTTCTCGAAAGAGATATGCCACTTATCGAAAATAAAAGTGGATAAGCTTCTCGAAAGAGAGATGCCACTTATCGAAAATAAAGGTGGATGAACTTCTCAAAAGAGAGATGCCACTCATCGAAAATAAAGGTGGATAAGTTTCTCGAAAGAGAGATGCCACTTCTCAAAAACAAAGGTGGAAGAACTTCTCAAACGAGAGATGCCACTCATCGAAAATAAAGGTGGATAAGTTTCTCGAAAGAGAGATGCCAATAATCGAAAATAAAGGTGGATATGCTTCTCGAAAGAGAGATGCCACTTATCAAAAATAAAGGTGGATAAGCTTCTCGAAAGAGAGATGCAACTTATCGAAAATAAAGGTGGATAAGCTTCTCGAAAGAGAGATGCCACTTATCGAAAATAAAGGTAGATAAGCTTCTAGAAAGAGAGATGCCACTTATCGAAAATAAATGTGGATACACTTCTCGAAAGAGAGATGCCACTTAATAAAAATAAAGAGAGATGCCACTTATCGAAAATAAATGTGGATAAACTTCTCGAAAGAGAGATTACACTTAACAAAAATAAAGGTGGATAAGCTTCTCGAAAGAGAGATGCCACTTATCAAAAATAAAGGTGGATAAGCTTCTCGAAAGAGAGATGCCACTTATCGAAAATAAAGGTGGATAGTTTCTCAAAAGAGAGATTCCACTTATCGAAAATAAAGGTGGATAAGTTTCTCGAAAGAGAGATGCCACTTATCGAAAATAAAGGCGGTTAAGCTTCTCGAAAGAAAGATGCCACTTATCGAAAATAAAGGTGGATAAGCTCCTCGAAAGAGAGATGCCACTTATCAATAATAAAGGTGGATAAGCTTCTCGAAAGAGAGATGCCACTTATCGAAAATAAAGGTGGATAAGCTTCGCGAAAGAGACATGCCACTTATTGAAAATAAAGGTGGATAAGCTTCTCGAAAGAGAGATGCCACTTATCGAAAATAAAGGTGGATAAGCTTCTCGAAAGAGAGATGCCACTTATCGAAAATAAATGTGGATAAGCTTCTCGAAAGAGAGATGCCACTTATCAAAAATAAAGGTGGATAAGCTTCTCGAAAGAGAGATGCAACTTATCGAAAATAAAGGTGGATAAGCTTCTCGAAAGAGAGATGCCACTTATCGAAAATAAAGGTAGATAAGCTTCTAGAAAGAGAGATGCCACTTATCGAAAATAAATGTGGATACACTTCTCGAAAGAGAGATGCCACTTAATAAAAATAAAGAGAGATGCCACTTATCGAAAATAAATGTGGATAAACTTCTCGAAAGAGAGATTACACTTAACAAAAATAAAGGTGGATAAGCTTCTCGAAAGAGAGATGCCACTTATCAAAAATAAAGGTGGATAAGCTTCTCGAAAGAGAGATGCCACTTATCGAAAATAAAGGTGGATAGTTTCTCAAAAGAGAGATTCCACTTATCGAAAATAAAGGTGGATAAGTTTCTCGAAAGAGAGATGCCACTTATCGAAAATAAAGGCGGTTAAGCTTCTCGAAAGAAAGATGCCACTTATCGAAAATAAAGGTGGATAAGCTCCTCGAAAGAGAGATGCCACTTATCAATAATAAAGGTGGATAAGCTTCTCGAAAGAGAGATGCCACTTATCGAAAATAAAGGTGGATAAGCTTCGCGAAAGAGACATGCCACTTATTGAAAATAAAGGTGGATAAGCTTCTCGAAAGAGAGATGCCACTTATCGAAAATAAAGGTGGATAAGCTTCTCGAAAGAGAGATGCCACTTATCGAAAATAAATGTGGATAAGCTTCTCGAAAGAGAGATACCACATATCAATAATAAAGGTGGATAAGCTTCTCGAAAGAGATATGCCACTGATCGAAAATAAAGATGGATAGGCTTCTCGAAAGAGAGATGCCACTTATCAAAAATAAAGGTGGATAAGCTTCTCAAAAGAGAGATGCCACTTATCGAAAACAAAGGTGGATAAGCTTCTCGAAAGAGAGATTCCACTTATCGAAAATAAAGGTGGATAAGCTTCTCGAAAGAGAGATGCCACTTATCAAAAATAAAGGTGGATAAGTTTCTCAAAAGAGAGATGCCACTTATCGAAAATAAAGGTTGATAAGTTTCTCGAAAGAGATATGCCACTTATCGAAAATAAAGGAGGATAAGCTTCTCGAAAGAGAGATGCCACTTATCAAAAATAAAGGTGGATAAGCTTCTCGAAAGAGAGATACCACTTATCAAAAATAAAGGTAGATAAGCTTCTAGAAAGAGAGATCCCACTTATCGAAAATAAATGTGGATACACTTCTCGAAAGAGAGATGCCACTTAATAAAAATAAAGAGAGATGCCACTTATCAAAAATAAATATGGATAAACTTCTCGAAAGAGAGATCACACTTAACAAAAATAAAGGTGGATAAGCTTCTCGAAAGAGAGATGCGACTTATCAAATATAAAGGTGGATAAGCTTCTCGAAAGAGAGATGCCACTTATCGAAAATAAAGGTGGATAAGTTTCTCAAAAGAGAGATGCCACTTATCGAAAATAAAGGTGGATAAGTTTCTCGAAAGAGAGATGCCACTTATCGAAAATAAAGGCGGATAAGCTTCTCGAAAGAGAGATGCCACTTATCGAAAATAAAGGTGGATAAGCTCCTCGAAAGAGAGATGCCACTTATCAAAAATAAAGATGGATAAACTTCTCGAAAGAGGTATGCCACTTATCGAAAATAAAGGTGGATAAGCTTCTCTAAAGAGAGATGCCACTTATCGAAAATAAAGGTATATAAGCTTCTCGAAAGAGAGATACCACTTATCGAAAATATAGGTGGATAAGCTTCTCAAAAGAGAGATACCACTTATCGAAAACAAAGGTGGATAAGCTTCTCGAAAGAGAGATGCCACTTATCAATAATAAAGGTGGATAAGCTTCTCGAAAGAGAGATGCCACTTATCGAAAATAAAGGTGGATAAGCTTCTCGAAAGAGACATGCCACTTATTGAAAATAAAGGGGGATAAGCTTCTCGAAAGAGAGATGCCACTTATCGAAAATAAAGGTGGATAAGCTTTTCGAAAGAGAGATGCCACTTATCAAAAATAAATGTGGATAAGCTTCTCGAAAGAGAGATGCCACTTATCAATAATAAAGGTGGATAAGCTTCTCGAAAGAGAGATGCCACTGATCGAAAATAAAGATGGATAAGCTTCTCGAAAGACAGATGCCACTTATCAAAAATAAAGGTGGATAAGCTTCTCAAAAGAGAGATGCCACTTATTGAAAATTAAGGTGGATAAACTTCTCGAAAGAGATATGCCACTAATCGAAAATAAAGGTGGATAAGCTTCTCGAAAGAGAGATGCCACTTATCGAAAATAAAGGTGTTCAAGCTTCTCGAAAGAGAGATGCCACTTATCGAAAATATAGGTGGATAAGCTTCTCAAAAGAGAGATACAACTTATCGAAAATAAAGGTGGATATGCTTCTCGAAAGAGAGATTCCACTTATCAAAAATAAAGGTGGATAAGCTTCTCGAAAGAGAGATGCCACTTATCGAAAATAAAGGTAGATAAGCTTCTCGAAAGAGAGATGCCACGTATCAAAAATAAAGGTAGATAAGCTTCTCAAAAGAGAGATGCCACGTATCGAAAATAAAGGTGGACAAACTTCTCGAAAGAGAGATGCCACTTATCGAAAATAAAGGTGGATAAGTTTCTCAAAAGAGAGATGCCACTTATCGAAAATAAAGGTGGATAAGTTTCTCGAAAGAGAGATGCCACTTATCGAAAATAAAGGTGGATAAGTTTCTCGAAAGAGAGATGCCACTTATCGAAAATAAAGGTGGATAAGCTTCTCGAAAGAGAGATTCCACTTATCAAAAATAAAGTTGGATAAGCTTCTCGAAAGAGAGATGCCACTTATCGAAAATAAAGGTGGATAAACTTCTCGAAAGAGAGATGCCAGTTTTCGAAAATAAATGTGGATAAGCTTCTCGAAAGAGATATGCCACTTATCGAAAATAAATATGGATAAGCTTCTCGAAAGAGAGATGCCACTTATCAATAATAAAGGTGGATAAGCTTCCCGAAAGAGAGATGCCACTGATCGAAAATAAAGATGGATAAGCTTCTCAAAAGAGAGATGCCACTTATCAAAAATAAAGGTGGATAAGCTTCCCGAAAGAGAGATGCCACTTATCGAAAATAAAGGTGGATAAGCTCCTCGAAAGGGGGATGCCACTTATCGAACGTAAAGGTAGATAAGCTTCTCAAAAGAGAGATGCCACTTATCAAAAATAAAGGTGGATAAGCTTCTCGAAAGAGAGATGCCACTTATCGAAAATAAATGTGGATAAGCTTCTCGAAAGAGAGATGCCACTTATCGAAAATAAAGGTGGATAAACTTCTCGAAAGAGATATGCCACTGATCGAAAATAAAGATGGATAAGCTTCTCGAAAGAGAGATGCCACTTATCAAAAATAAAGGTGGATAAGCTTCTCGAAAGAGAGATGCCACTTATCGAAAATAAAGGTGGATAAGCTTCTCGAAAGAGAGATGCCACTTATCGAAAATAAAGGTGGATAAGCTCCTCGAAAGGGGGATGCCACTTATCGAACGTAAAGGTAGATAAGCTTCTCAAAAGAGAGATGCCACTTATCAAAAATAAAGGTGGATAAGCTTCTCGAAAGAGAGATGCCACTTATCGAAAATAAAGGTGGATAAGCTTCTCGAAAGAGAAATGCCACTTATCGAAAATAAAGGTGGATAAACTTCTCGAAAGAGATATGCCACTTATCGAAAATAAAGGTGGATAAGCTTCTCGAAAGAGAGATGCCACTTATCAAAAATAAAGGTGGATAATGTAACAGCCCAAATTTCATTAAATAATTAATTGTGTTAATTAATTGATTTATTTGGATTATTCTAATTATTTGAATAATTAGATGTTTGTTTAATGGATTGATAGATGTTTTGAGAAAGTAAATATAATGGAAAGAAAATGATAGAGAGAAAAGAAAAGAAAAGAAATAAAAGGATATAAAAAGGGGATTGGAGAGAAAGAGAAAGATAGAAAGAAAGAAAGAAAAGAGAAAGAAAGAAGAAGAGGAGAAATGAAGAGAAAAAAAAAGGGAAAACTTGGAGGATCATCAAGAACCAACATCAAAGCTCCGATTAATCGAGGTAAGGGTGAGAAACATTGCTATTTAATCATTGTATGCTATTATGTATGTTGGGTTTGGGTTTGTGGATGTTTTTCATCACTTTCCAATTAGGGCAAATGTTGGATTAATCAGTAGAATGATGATTTAATCGGTTGAAACTGAGCAACAATGTCGTAGAATAGTCGGGTAACATGTATTGATGTTATTTGTACTGATTTGAATGTGTAAGAGAGGGTTGATGATGGATTGGTGAAGGAGGGACAGAATAGGATTCTGTTCTGCGCAGGTTCGCTGGCTCTCGCCAGGCGAGCGAAGGCGAAGCTTCGCCAGGCGAAGCCTAGCGAATGTTGGCGAATAATTATGTTTAAGTCCCAGTGGACTTCGCTGGTGGGTTCGCCAGGCGAAGTGGGATAGCGAAGGTTCGCCCAGCGAAAGTGCTGGCGAATGGTGGCGAATGAAGTCAGTAGCTACTGACTTGGGCTCGCTGGGAGGTCTCGCCAGGCGAAGCCTAGCGAATGTTTGCTGAGAGAGTTCGCCAGGCGAAGGCCAGGCGAAGGTTCGCTGCGAGGGTTCGCCAGGCGAATGAAGGCGAATGTGGCAGTACATTTTCTTTGTTGTGCTATCCAATGGTGATTGTTTGGTTGATTCGCATAGGTTAATACTTCTATGTTATGAATGAGTATGTGAACTCTTATGATAACATGTGCTGTGGGTAGCCTTCGGGCGTGAATCCTAGAGTTGTGATATGAATGATTAATTGTAATTGGTTAAAATACATGAGAACATAATGATGATTATGTGTGTATTAATTGATGAGTTTGTGAATGTTTGATTGTTGGGTACAATTATGTAATAAGTATGCAGGAGAATATTGTGGAAATATGTGTGCATAACTTATAATTGTATGATTGGTATTGTGATGTGTACACCTTGTATGAGATGGCATGAGATAAAGAATAAACATACTATGAAAAATGTGTTGTGGATGCATATTGTTTATATGCGATTGTATGTTAAAAATACATGAAGAATGCATGAGAGCATAATGATGGATATGCGTGCAGTGCTTGCTAAATATGATGTTGTATTGAATTGTGAATATTTGTGGATAATGCATGGGAACATATCGCGGATATGTGTGCATTGTTAATAATTGTATGAGATGCATGGGAACATACTGTGGATATGTGTGCATCGTTAATAATTGTGAGAAATGCATGGGAACATATCGTGGATATGTGTGCATTGTGTGATAGCCTTGAATTATGAATACGTTGATGATGATTATGACATGTTGTGTGTGCAATCATGATATGATTCACGAAGGGGTGAATTATTCAAATACATGGGAATATAATGATGAATGTATGTGTATTGTCTAATGAATTGCGAGTGCATATTTGTATGCGATTGTTGTGTAAATGCATGGGAACATATGTGATATGTGTGCATTGTTGTTGAATATGATGATGATGATGGGAGAAATGAATACATTGATAAATGTTTGATATATGTTGTATGTGCAATCATAATGAAATTCTCGAAGGGGTGAATTATTCGAATGCATGGGATTAAGACGCGGGAACGGTCTTAAGTGCATTTATTGTGATTGGTTGATTGTACATGCATCATTCAGTCAAGAGGCAATGTCTGTTAGTTTCGTGGAAACTAGTGGCTTGTCCCAAACCTAGAAGGGTGGGTTTGAAGCCTAGGGGACGGGCTTGGTTGTTATCGGTCTAGAAGGGTGGACCCGGTTTAAAGTAAAAACCGAAAAATGATAACGAGTTATCGGTCTAGAAGGGTGGACCCGGTTTAGAGTGAAAACCGAAAAAAGATAACGTGAGTCGGTACCGCATAGCATTGAGTTGCATTGAATATGTTGAGTCACATTGCATAATATTGTTGTTGTATAAATGTGCTTGTGAATGATTGTGAAATTAAGCATGAAGGGATGTGCTTGTGGATGTTCATAATGTTGATATATGTGAACGTGATATGATTATGATTATGAGAATGAAGTGTGGTGAGAAATGTGAATATGTACTATATGGTACCTATATATACATGATTTTATGCTTTGATTATTATGGTAATATTTCTCACCCTTCTGCTGTTTTATAATGCTCTATGAGGCATTGCAGATTAGGTTGCTGGAGGCCTTTATGAAGTTCTGCTTGTAGTTCGAGGTCGCTACGTGTGTAGCGGTTTAGTAATTATTTGTGGGTCGAGTCATGCTCTGGTAGTGTAACACGGGGATCGATTGCTTATGTTTTAGGATTACATTATGTAACCTAAGTTATGTTTTCATATTTGGAGTAATTGGGATAATGAGATGTTGGCCTTAGTGCCCAGAGATGTTGATTTTATATGATGAAAGTAAATGTTTCTTTTAAAGGATTTTCATTAATGAATCCGCTGCTGCATGCAAACTGAAATTTTGTAAAGCATGATTATTTATTGAAATATTAATGAGCATTGACAGATTGTTTTGATGTGGTGCAAGTTTTGTGTGACGCCCTTTTTATTTGGATGCATGTTAATTTTACTCTGATTATGCATATATTTTCCGTGGGGTTTAGAAGGGTGTTACATTAGTGGTATCAGAGCAGGTCGGTCCGTCCGGCCAAGTTGTCTAATGTTATTTGTTCCCTTGTATGCGACATGTGTGTGAAAACACTGTCGATACATGTTGTTGCTTAACCTTGTCTAGAGAAGTGGGAATGATCTAAGTGGGGGAGAAGTTGTGCTTCTCCAAGATGCTGCAGGTGTAGAAGTTGTAGCTCAGTGGGTGGTTAACACTCTTGTGGTTTGGTAAAGATAGTCTATACTCCATCATGATTTCAGCTGCCTATTGACAAATTGAGGAACTGATCACCCTTAATCTCTTGTTGATAGTAGTTGGGATTGTGTTGGATGGGATAGATGTGTCTTGCAAGCTTAGATGGCGTGGTGCAGTGAATCGTCTTGAGTAAAGCCGAGCACTTGAGAGTTGTTTTGATGAGTCGGTGTAGGACAGTGATGAGATGTTTGATTTCGATGGAAATATGGAGTATTGATGGAAGTGGAGGAGTTGTCGGTTTACCGTTTAATTGTGGTAGTCTGAGAATTTTCCTGACAAGATAAGGGTTAAACAGCCAAGACGTGAAGTTGAGTTGTGATCGACTTAGTTGCGGAGAATAATCAGATATTGGAAGCTCCATATTATACGTTTGTTTGAGTGGCCAAGGAATTAAGATTGATTGAGTAGTGTTGAGAATTATGTCTGGTGTGTGTGTTACGGCAACAGATTGTGGAGTCAAGTATAAGGGTGGATAATGACTTCTAGTGATTACTAAAGGAAATGAGATATGGAATACATGGTTGGTATAATCGGACCCTTAAGCATTTCAAGAGTTGGAGAGGTATTGGATGACCTTTAAGTGTGGAAGGGTTGTTTCCGTGATTTTGTCGTAACGGAAAACCGTAATTCGGAATGACGCCAGATTAGAAGCGTTGGAAGATATTACAGTGCTCTATGTGATGGGAAAGTAGTGACATGGAATTATGTATTTATTGGCGAAAAATGTTTGGATGTTATGGTAAGCGCGGAGAGTGCGGTTTGTGTTATCACCATGAGTTCGCAGCTGAGTGTCTGTTTGGTATAATGATTTTCCACACTTGATTGAGAGAGTCAATGGTTATGTAACCGATGGTGTTTGGATATGTTCGGAGAGTATAAGGGTTCATGTTGAGCTTCGGGAACTTGAGTTATTAGTATTGGGGAAGAGGCAGTGATGTACTACTGTGAAGAAAGTTCAAAGAGTTTTGAGAAAGCTATCAACAATTCGTGTATTGGTTTTGCCAAGTCCGACAAGATTGTCGTTGTGTTTTGAGATACTTTGTTGATATGATTAAGAGATGTGTTAAGTACAACATTAATGAATTTTGGTTATGCTTGAAGGCAATATAAAGTACAGAGAGGGATTATCTGACAAGTAATTTGGAGTGGGTTGCTGTTGTGTGTTTGTACCAGAGTTTGGAAGCCTCAATTGTTTAGTTGAGATTTGAGATGGTTACTGACCTTAAGGTATTTGTTTTATTTGAGAGAGAGTCAAATATGAGACAGCGAAGTAATTGGAAATCCTGAAGGAGTATGGTTTTGGTTAAATTACCATTCAGATGAGACCAAGTGGTAGCTAAGATATCGAATCGGGAAATTTGGTATACACTAATGAAGATGGTAAGGAAGTCAGAACTGATTAAGCAAATTCAGATATAAGTTCGGTCTGTGAAGAGACTTCTTATGGAGTTGAGCCTTGGATGTTGAGATTGACCTTTGGTATTCTGATGACGTTCGAGGAAATCGGAATTCTGAGTTGAGTTGATAGATTAATTGAATTTAATGGATAAAGTCAGAGGGCTTATTTTCGGATTAAGGGAAATGGTATTGTGAGATGTCGTGATGAAGTGTGTATTCTGAATAGTGTGAGTTGGATAAGAGTACTCAGGGGGAAGTACATCGAGAAAGATGGAGTATCCGTGCAGGTACTAGGAAGATGCGACCGAATTTGAGAAATAGTTTTGGATAGCCATAGAGGGAGAAGGAATTGATTGAGTTTGTATATGTTGATTAGACTTGCTGGGAATTGAAGTATGGACATTAGAGATGGTTGGATCTGATACAATTGTTGAGTATTTCGAGTGGGATGGAATAGTATTCCCATGGGCTTTGTGCCGGGTTTTCTGATGAATTTGAGGAAGTATGATCTGATTTGGACAGTTAAGAATGGATTAACAAGAGTAACTCGTTGCCTACCAGTGAAGATGAATCATTCTGTTAGATGGGAACTTAAATTTTTCGTTAAGATTATGGGAAGGATTGCGAAAGCGGTTGGGTGCCATGTTGAAGATGAACTCTGACTAGCGTCCGTGAATGGCATGGACAAACAAAGAAAACTATCCAGTATGAAGAGGACTCGTTGAGAGCTTGTGTGTTGGACCAAGATGGATCTAAGGGTAGTTAATTGTCGTTGATGGAGTTGCCTACAATAACTGTTGCCATTTCGTATCGGAAACAGCATCGTATGAAGTTCGTTGGGTAAGAGGGTATGACTCCTTTGTGTTGTTGCATGTCCAACGGGAGTGTTGTACTCGGATCAAAGACCGTGCAAGGGACGATGGAAGCGATCAAAGAATCCAAGTAAGGCCGTGTTTTGAGAGTTATGGTAGTAATTGGTGTTGGTCGAGCTTGAAGTCTCTTGAGCACCCTGTGTTTTGTTGATCTGTATCAGAGTAGCGCAGCGGAAGCGTGAGGCGGATAGCATGTTAGACTGTTTTACTGCTGTCGCTTGAGAGGATTGCATGAGGTGTTCATATGTCTAAGTTGAAAAGGTACATTGATTCAGGTGGATGGTTTACAAGTGAGAGGGAATTTGACTTCGGAGGCGTGGCTAGTTCTAGTTGTTGATAAGAAACAACTTCGAAGTGTAGAGGTTCCTTTGGTGGAAGTAGTTATGGGAGAATTGGGTTTGGAAGAATTGGAATGCGAGAGTCTTATCCAGAGTTGTTTGGATCAGATAACATTTTCGAGGACGAAAATTCCTAAAGTGGGGGAGAGTTGTAACAGCCCAAATTTCATTAAATAATTAATTGTGTTAATTAATTGATTTATTTGGATTATTCTAATTATTTGAATAATTAGATGTTTGTTTAATGGATTGATAGATGTTTTGAGAAAGTAAATATAATGGAAAGAAAATGATAGAGAGAAAAGAAAAGAAAAGAAATAAAAGGATATAAAAAGGGGATTGGAGAGAAAGAGAAAGATAGAAAGAAAGAAAGAAAAGAGAAAGAAAGAAGAAGAGGAGAAATGAAGAGAAAAAAAAAGGGAAAACTTGGAGGATCATCAAGAACCAACATCAAAGCTCCGATTAATCGAGGTAAGGGTGAGAAACATTGCTATTTAATCATTGTATGCTATTATGTATGTTGGGTTTGGGTTTGTGGATGTTTTTCATCACTTTCCAATTAGGGCAAATGTTGGATTAATCAGTAGAATGATGATTTAATCGGTTGAAACTGAGCAACAATGTCGTAGAATAGTCGGGTAACATGTATTGATGTTATTTGTACTGATTTGAATGTGTAAGAGAGGGTTGATGATGGATTGGTGAAGGAGGGACAGAATAGGATTCTGTTCTGCGCAGGTTCGCTGGCTCTCGCCAGGCGAGCGAAGGCGAAGCTTCGCCAGGCGAAGCCTAGCGAATGTTGGCGAATAATTATGTTTAAGTCCCAGTGGACTTCGCTGGTGGGTTCGCCAGGCGAAGTGGGATAGCGAAGGTTCGCCCAGCGAAAGTGCTGGCGAATGGTGGCGAATGAAGTCAGTAGCTACTGACTTGGGCTCGCTGGGAGGTCTCGCCAGGCGAAGCCTAGCGAATGTTTGCTGAGAGAGTTCGCCAGGCGAAGGCCAGGCGACGGTTCGCTGCGAGGGTTCGCCAGGCGAATGAAGGCGAATGTGGCAGTACATTTTCTTTGTTGTGCTATCCAATGGTGATTGTTTGGTTGATTCGCATAGGTTAATACTTCTATGTTATGAATGAGTATGTGAACTCTTATGATAACATGTGCTGTGGGTAGCCTTCGGGCGTGAATCCTAGAGTTGTGATATGAATGATTAATTGTAATTGGTTAAAATACATGAGAACATAATGATGATTATGTGTGTATTAATTGATGAGTTTGTGAATGTTTGATTGTTGGGTACAATTATGTAATAAGTATGCAGGAGAATATTGTGGAAATATGTGTGCATAACTTATAATTGTATGATTGGTATTGTGATGTGTACACCTTGTATGAGATGGCATGAGATAAAGAATAAACATACTATGAAAAATGTGTTGTGGATGCATATTGTTTATATGCGATTGTATGTTAAAAATACATGAAGAATGCATGAGAGCATAATGATGGATATGCGTGCAGTGCTTGCTAAATATGATGTTGTATTGAATTGTGAATATTTGTGGATAATGCATGGGAACATATCGCGGATATGTGTGCATTGTTAATAATTGTATGAGATGCATGGGAACATACTGTGGATATGTGTGCATCGTTAATAATTGTGAGAAATGCATGGGAACATATCGTGGATATGTGTGCATTGTGTGATAGCCTTGAATTATGAATACGTTGATGATGATTATGACATGTTGTGTGTGCAATCATGATATGATTCACGAAGGGGTGAATTATTCAAATACATGGGAATATAATGATGAATGTATGTGTATTGTCTAATGAATTGCGAGTGCATATTTGTATGCGATTGTTGTGTAAATGCATGGGAACATATGTGATATGTGTGCATTGTTGTTGAATATGATGATGATGATGGGAGAAATGAATACATTGATAAATGTTTGATATATGTTGTATGTGCAATCATAATGAAATTCTCGAAGGGGTGAATTATTCGAATGCATGGGATTAAGACGCGGGAACGGTCTTAAGTGCATTTATTGTGATTGGTTGATTGTACATGCATCATTCAGTCAAGAGGCAATGTCTGTTAGTTTCGTGGAAACTAGTGGCTTGTCCCAAACCTAGAAGGGTGGGTTTGAAGCCTAGGGGACGGGCTTGGTTGTTATCGGTCTAGAAGGGTGGACCCGGTTTAAAGTAAAAACCGAAAAATGATAACGAGTTATCGGTCTAGAAGGGTGGACCCGGTTTAGAGTGAAAACCGAAAAAAGATAACGTGAGTCGGTACCGCATAGCATTGAGTTGCATTGAATATGTTGAGTCACATTGCATAATATTGTTGTTGTATAAATGTGCTTGTGAATGATTGTGAAATTAAGCATGAAGGGATGTGCTTGTGGATGTTCATAATGTTGATATATGTGAACGTGATATGATTATGATTATGAGAATGAAGTGTGGTGAGAAATGTGAATATGTACTATATGGTACCTATATATACATGATTTTATGCTTTGATTATTATGGTAATATTTCTCACCCTTCTGCTGTTTTATAATGCTCTATGAGGCATTGCAGATTAGGTTGCTGGAGGCCTTTATGAAGTTCTGCTTGTAGTTCGAGGTCGCTACGTGTGTAGCGGTTTAGTAATTATTTGTGGGTCGAGTCATGCTCTGGTAGTGTAACACGGGGATCGATTGCTTATGTTTTAGGATTACATTATGTAACCTAAGTTATGTTTTCATATTTGGAGTAATTGGGATAATGAGATGTTGGCCTTAGTGCCCAGAGATGTTGATTTTATATGATGAAAGTAAATGTTTCTTTTAAAGGATTTTCATTAATGAATTCGCTGCTGCATGCAAACTGAAATTTTGTAAAGCATGATTATTTATTGAAATATTAATGAGCATTGACAGATTGTTTTGATGTGGTGCAAGTTTTGTGTGACGCCCTTTTTATTTGGATGCATGTTAATTTTACTCTGATTATGCATATATTTTCCGTGGGGTTTAGAAGGGTGTTACAGATAAGCTTCTCGAAAGAGAGATCCCACTTATCGAAAATAAAGGTGGATAAGCTTCTCGAAAGAGAGATGCCACTTATCGAAAATAAAGGTGGACAAACTTCTCGAAAGGGAGATGCCACTTATCGAAAATAAAGGTGGATAAGCTTCTCGAAAGACAGATGCCACTAATAAAAAATAAAGGTGGATATGCTTCTCGAAAGAGAATGCCACTTATCAAAAATAAAGGTGGATAAGCTTCTCGAAAGAGAGATGCCACTTATCGAAAATAAAGGTGGATAAGCTTCTCGAAAGAGAGATATCACTTATCGAAAATAAAGGTAGATAGGCTTCTGGAAAGAGATATGCCACTTATCGAAAATAAATGTGGATACACTTCTCGAAAGAGAGATTCCACTTAATAAAAATAAAGAGAGATGCCACTTATCGAAAATAAATGTGGGTAAACTTCTTGAAAGAGAGATTACACTTAACAAAAATAAAGGTGGATAAGCTTCTCGAAAGAGAGATTCCACTTATCAAAAATAAAGTTGGATAAGCTTCTCGAAAGAGAGATGCCACTTATCGAAAATAAAGGTGGATAAACTTCTCGAAAGAGAGATGCCAGTTTTCGAAAATAAATGTGGATAAGCTTCTCGAAAGAGATATGCCACTTATCGAAAATAAATATGGATAAGCTTCTAAAAAGAGAGATGCCACTTATCAATAATAAAGGTGGATAAGCTTCTCGAAAGAGAGATGCCACTGATCGAAAATAAAGATGGATAAGCTTCTCGAAAGAGAGTTGCCACTTATCAAAAATAAAGGTGGATAAGCTTCTCGAAAGAGAGATGCCACTTATCGAAAATAAAGGTGGATAAGCTTCTCGAAAGAGAGATGCCACTTATCGAAAATAAAGGTGGATAAGCTCCTCAAAATGGGGATGCCACTTATCGAACGTAAAGGTAGATAAGCTTCTCAAAAGAGAGAAGCCACTTATCAAAAATAAAGGTGGATAAGCTTCTCGAAAGAGAGATGCCACTTATCGAAAATAAAGGTGGATAAGCTTCTCGAAAGAGAGATGCCACTTATCGAAAATAAAGGTGGATAAACTTCTCGAAAGAGATATGCCACTTATCGAAAATAAAAGTGGATAAGCTTCTCGAAAGAGAGATGCCACTTATCGAAAATAAAGGTGGATGAACTTCTCAAAAGAGAGATGCCACTCATCGAAAATAAAGGTGGATAAGTTTCTCGAAAGAGAGATGCCACTTCTCAAAAACAAAGGTGGATGAACTTCTCAAACGAGAGATGCCACTCATCGAAAATAAAGGTGGATTAGTTTCTCGAAAGAGAGATGCCAATAATCGAAAATAAAGGTGGATATGCTTCTCGAAAGAGAGATGCCACTTATCAAAAATAAAGGTGGATAAGCTTCTCGAAAGAGAGATGCAACTTATCGAAAATAAAGGTGGATAAGCTTCTCGAAAGAGAGATGCCACTTATCGAAAATAAAGGTAGATAAGCTTCTAGAAAGAGAGATGCCACTTATCGAAAATAAATGTGGATACACTTCTCGAAAGAGAGATGCCACTTAATAAAAATAAAGAGAGATGCCACTTATCGAAAATAAATGTGGATAAACTTCTCGAAAGAGAGATTACACTTAACAAAAATAAAGGTGGATAAGCTTCTCGAAAGAGAGATGCCACTTATCAAAAATAAAGGTGGATAAGCTTCTCGAAAGAGAGATGCCACTTATCGAAAATAAAGGTGGATAGTTTCTCAAAAGAGAGATTCCACTTATCGAAAATAAAGGTGGATAAGTTTCTCGAAAGAGAGATGCCACTTATCGAAAATAAAGACGGTTAAGCTTCTCGAAAGAAAGATGCCACTTATCGAAAATAAAGGTGGATAAGCTCCTCGAAAGAGAGATGCCACTTATCAATAATAAAGGTGGATAAGCTTCTCGAAAGAGAGATGCCACTTATCGAAAATAAAGGTGGATAAGCTTCGCGAAAGAGACATGCCACTTATTGAAAATAAAGGTGGATAAGCTTCTCGAAAGAGAGATGCCACTTATCGAAAATAAAGGTGGATAAGCTTCTCGAAAGAGAGATGCCACTTATCGAAATCAAATGTGGATAAGCTTCTCGAAAGAGAGATACCACATATCAATAATAAAGGTGGATAAGCTTCTCGAAAGAGATATGCCACTGATCGAAAATAAAGATGGATAGGCTTCTCGAAAGAGAGATGCCACTTATCAAAAATAAAGGTGGATAAGCTTCTCAAAAGAGAGATGCCACTTATCGAAAACAAAGGTGGATAAGCTTCTCGAAAGAGAGATTCCACTTATCGAAAATAAAGGTGGATAAGCTTCTCGAAAGAGAGATGCCACTTATCAAAAATAAAGGTGGATAAGTTTCTCAAAAGAGAGATGCCACTTATCGAAAATAAAGGTTGATAAGTTTCTCGAAAGAGATATGCCACTTATCGAAAATAAAGGAGGATAAGCTTCTCGAAAGAGAGATGCCACTTATCAAAAATAAAGGTGGATAAGCTTCTCGAAAGAGAGATACCACTTATCAAAAATAAAGGTAGATAAGCTTCTAGAAAGAGAGATCCCACTTATCGAAAATAAATGTGGATACACTTCTCGAAAGAGAGATGCCACTTAATAAAAATAAAGGGAGATGCCACTTATCAAAAATAAATATGGATAAACTTCTCGAAAGAGAGATCACACTTAACAAAAATAAAGGTGGATAAGCTTCTCGAAAGAGAGATGCGACTTATCAAATATAAAGGTGGATAAGCTTCTCGAAAGAGAGATGCCACTTATCGAAAATAAAGGTGGATAAGTTTCTCAAAAGAGAGATGCCACTTATCGAAAATAAAGGTGGATAAGTTTCTCGAAAGAGAGATGCCACTTATCGAAAATAAAGGCGGATAAGCTTCTCGAAAGAGAGATGCCACTTATCGAAAATAAAGGTGGATAAGCTCCTCGAAAGAGAGATGCCACTTATCAAAAATAAAGATGGATAAACTTCTCGAAAGAGGTATGCCACTTATCGAAAATAAAGGTGGATAAGCTTCTCTAAAGAGAGATGCCACTTATCGAAAATAAAGGTATATAAGCTTCTCGAAAGAGAGATACCACTTATCGAAAATATAGGTGGATAAGCTTCTCAAAAGAGAGATACCACTTATCGAAAACAAAGGTGGATAAGCTTCTCGAAAGAGAGATGCCACTTATCAATAATAAAGGTGGATAAGCTTCTCGAAAGAGAGATGCCACTTATCGAAAATAAAGGTGGATAAGCTTCTCGAAAGAGACATGCCACTTATTGAAAATAAAGGGGGATAAGCTTCTCGAAAGAGAGATGCCACTTATCGAAAATAAAGGTGGATAAGCTTTTCGAAAGAGAGATGCCACTTATCAAAAATAAATGTGGATAAGCTTCTCGAAAGAGAGATGCCACTTATCAATAATAAAGGTGGATAAGCTTCTCGAAAGAGAGATGCCACTGATCGAAAATAAAGATGGATAAGCTTCTCGAAAGACAGATGCCACTTATCAAAAATAAAGGTGGATAAGCTTCTCAAAAGAGAGATGCCACTTATTGAAAATTAAGGTGGATAAACTTCTCGAAAGAGATATGCCACTAATCGAAAATAAAGGTGGATAAGCTTCTCGAAAGAGAGATGCCACTTATCGAAAATAAAGGTGTTCAAGCTTCTCGAAAGAGAGATGCCACTTATCGAAAATATAGGTGGATAAGCTTCTCAAAATTGAGATACAACTTATCGAAAATAAAGGTGGATATGCTTCTCGAAAGAGAGATTCCACTTATCAAAAATAAAGGTGGATAAGCTTCTCGAAAGAGAGATGCCACTTATCGAAAATAAAGGTAGATAAGCTTCTCGAAAGAGAGATGCCACGTATCAAAAATAAAGGTAGATAAGCTTCTCAAAAGAGAGATGCCACGTATCGAAAATAAAGGTGGACAAACTTCTCGAAAGAGAGATGCCACTTATCGAAAATAAAGGTGGATAAGTTTCTCAAAAGAGAGATGCCACTTATCGAAAATAAAGGTGGATAAGTTTCTCGAAAGAGAGATGCCACTTATCGAAAATAAAGGTGGATAAGTTTCTCGAAAGAGAGATGCCACTTATCGAAAATAAAGGTGGATAAGCTTCTCGAAAGAGAGATTCCACTTATCAAAAATAAAGTTGGATAAGCTTCTCGAAAGAGAGATGCCACTTATCGAAAATAAAGGTGGATAAACTTCTCGAAAGAGAGATGCCAGTTTTCGAAAATAAATGTGGATAAGCTTCTCGAAAGAGATATGCCACTTATCGAAAATAAATATGGATAAGCTTCTCGAAAGAGAGATGCCACTTATCAATAATAAAGGTGGATAAGCTTCCCGAAAGAGAGATGCCACTGATCGAAAATAAAGATGGATAAGCTTCTCAAAAGAGAGATGCCACTTATCAAAAATAAAGGTGGATAAGCTTCCCGAAAGAGAGATGCCACTTATCGAAAATAAAGGTGGATAAGCTCCTCGAAAGGGGGATGCCACTTATCGAACGTAAAGGTAGATAAGCTTCTCAAAAGAGAGATGCCACTTATCAAAAATAAAGGTGGATAAGCTTCTCGAAAGAGAGATGCCACTTATCGAAAATAAATGTGGATAAGCTTCTCGAAAGAGAGATGCCACTTATCGAAAATAAAGGTGGATAAACTTCTCGAAAGAGATATGCCACTGATCGAAAATAAAGATGGATAAGCTTCTCGAAAGAGAGATGCCACTTATCAAAAATAAAGGTGGATAAGCTTCTCGAAAGAGAGATGCCACTTATCGAAAATAAAGGTGGATAAGCTTCTCGAAAGAGAGATGCCACTTATCGAAAATAAAGGTGGATAAGCTCCTCGAAAGGGGGATGCCACTTATCGAACGTAAAGGTAGATAAGCTTCTCAAAAGAGAGATGCCACTTATCAAAAATAAAGGTGGATAAGCTTCTCGAAAGAGAGATGCCACTTATCAAAAATAAAGGTGGATAAGCTTCTCGAAAGAGAAATGCCACTTATCGAAAATAAAGGTGGATAAACTTCTCGAAAGAGATATGCCACTTATCGAAAATAAAGGTGGATAAGCTTCTCGAAAGAGAGATGCCACTTATCAAAAATAAAGGTGGATAAGCTTCTCGAAAGAGAGATCCCACTTATCGAAAATAAAGGTGGATAAGCTTCTCGAAAGAGAGATGCCACTTATCGAAAATAAAGGTGGACAAACTTCTCGAAAGGGAGATGCCACTTATCGAAAATAAAGGTGGATAAGCTTCTCGAAAGACAGATGCCACTAATAAAAAATAAAGGTGGATATGCTTCTCGAAAGAGAGATGCCACTTATCAAAAATAAAGGTGGATAAGCTTCTCGAAAGAGAGATGCCACTTATCGAAAATAAAGGTGGATAAGCTTCTCGAAAGAGAGATATCACTTATCGAAAATAAAGGTAGATAGGCTTCTGGAAAGAGATATGCCACTTATCGAAAATAAATGTGGATACACTTCTCGAAAGAGAGATTCCACTTAATAAAAATAAAGAGAGATGCCACTTATCGAAAATAAATGTGGGTAAACTTCTTGAAAGAGAGATTACACTTAACAAAAATAAAGGTGGATAAGCTTCTCGAAAGAGAGATGCCACTTATCAAAAATAAAGGTGGATAAGCTTCTCGAAAGAGAGATGCCACTTATCGCCATCCATTTCAACATACTTAAAGGATGACAAATGGCTCACCATTATGTCCTCCTCACCGCAAACGGTTACTATGCTTCCCCCGACAGCATATTTGAGCTTTTGGTGCAACGTGGAGGTCACGGCACCAGCAGCGTTAATCCATGGTCGGCCCAAGAGGCAACTGTAGGCAGGCATGATGTCCATGATATAAAAGACCGTGTCGAACGTTTCCGGACCAACTTGGATCGGCAGGGTCACCTCCCCTAAAACGTGGCGCTTAGTTCCGTCAAACGCTTTCACAACCAGATCACTGGGTATGCAAAGCAATCCACGAGTGTCCAACTTCATTAATGCCTTCTTCGGAAGAACATTCAGTGACGAACCCGTGTCCACCAGGACGTGCGGGATGATGGTGCCCCTGCACTCTATCGAGATGTGCAGGGCGCTGTTGTGATCCTTCCCTTTAGGCGTCAGCTCTAAATCTGTGAAACCTAGCCCATTGCCAGCATTAACATGGGCTACCACCTCTTCTAGTTGATTCACCGATATCTCTTGCGGTACGTAGGCAGCGTTTAATACCTTCAGTAGCGCGTTGCGGTGCGCTTCAGAACACAGCAACAAGTTGAGAATAGAAATATTCGAAGGCGTCTGATGAAGATGGTCTACAATCTTATAGTCGCTCTTTTTGGTCAACCGCATAAACTCCTCGGCATTTTTGACAAGCAAGTCTTTCTCTACCCCACACGGGGCCTCTTCGACGACTTTTCTTTTACCCTTATCGGCTGCACCAGCTCTGACCGCTTTCTCTGCCACGACCTCCGGCGGTGCAAACACTCTTCTGCTACGGGTAATACCACTGATTCCTGCGAGACTCTCCACAGTCGACCCATACGGCTCCAGCTCTAACTTCTGCCCGTTGCAATAGACTTCAGCCCCATAATGCCACGGAATGGCGTTAGTGCTCTCGAATGGTATCGGCCCAGCTTTGGTAATAGTGATTGTAGGCGGTCTAGACGCAGAAATGGTTATTGGTTGGCGAGGGATGGTGGCGACTTCATTGGCCTGCTTCAACACTACCTCTCCTGATACACTTTCAGCCCTCCGGCTGAACTGCAAAATCCCCTCAGTCATCAGACTTTGGATTCCTTCTACCAACTTCTCACACCCATCAGAATGTGTAGCACAGTCCATGCATAGTTCTCCGCATCCTGGAAAGAACCCTTTTTTCAACAACTTAGCTTTGACGAAGCTAAGCGGCGTCTTTAGGTCTTTGACATCAGTCAACAGATCTGCACTTTCTTCTTAGATAATGGCGTTCACTCCGCCTCCCCTATGATTCGGCATGGGGTTCTTCGTGACATTGGGCACATTGTCGGAGAAGTTGATAATCTTGGCATCTACCAGGTCCTGCACCTTGTGCTTAAAGGCTTTGCAGTTCTCAATTGTGTGGCCAGGTGCCCCTGTGTGGAAATCACAAGTGGCATTTGCGTCGTACCCTGGTGGAGGTGCCCCTGTCAAGGGAGCCATCGTCCTCTTCTAAACCAACTGAAGCTGAAGCAAAGTCTGCAAGAGTTGTGCGTACGACATGGGCGGTGCCTCGATGTGAAGGTTTGTCAAAGGTGCCCGATTCTGGTACTTTCTATATCCCTGCTGATTCGGTTGCTGCTGCTGCTGCGGCTGTGGAGCTGCTGGGATATTTATACTGGCTATCTGCTGCTGAGGGCCTTTGCCCTTTCTTCGAGCGTTGGTCACAGCGCTCGCATCTCCTTCTCGCCTTTTACCAGCATAAGGTTTCTTTCCACCTCCTCCAGCTGAGGATGACTCACCTTGAATTTTCCCGATCTTGATACCATTCTCGACGTGCTCGCCCATGGTAATGAGAGCTGCGAACGTCCCAGACATACCGCTGACTAACTTTTCATAGTAAACCCCCGGGAGGGTGGCAACAAACATCTGCACGAGCTCGCGCTCAACCATCGGCGGCTGAACCCGAGCTGCCAACTCACGCCACCGCTGGGCGTACTCCTTAAATCCTTCATTATTTCTCTGCGAAAGGTTCTGGAGCTGGACTCAGTTCGGGGCCAAGTCGCTATTGTAATGATAGTGGTGGATAAACACTTTAGCGAGATCCTTCCATGTGCGCACGCTAGTGGGCTCCAGACCCATGTACCACTCGAGGGATGGCCCAGAAAGACTATCTTGGAAGAAGTGCATCAGCAACTTCTCGTCTTCGGAATAGGCAGACATCTTCCTGTAGTACGATCGCAGGTGGACACGAGGGCAAGTGGTGCCCTTATACTTCTCAAAGTCAGGCACCCTGAACCTAGGAGGTACCTTGAAATCAGCAATTAATCCCAGCTTGGACATATCAACGCCCAAAGTATTATGATTCTCAATATCTCTCATTTTATCTTCGAGTGCTTTGAACCTGAGCCGCGCTTCAGCATTCAGCTCTCCTTCCGCGCCTCTTTGAGAGAACACATCGTCCTGATGATCCTCAAGCCACGGTTGAGGCACCAACAGATTCCCGACGCCTGCATTGTCGTTGACTGGCCCGATGTTGACATTAGCTCCCAGACTCCCATTGCCGACGCCCGTCGTATTGAGTCCGATGTTGGCCATCATATTGCCATTAGCACTGCCGTTGCCCCCGACCACGGGGACACCATTCTGCGGAGTATCAACTGGTGGAGGAGTAGGCACAGCCCCGCCATGGAGTATGCCGTTGCTATCAACCCTGGAGATCAAAGGCTGAACCAAAGTCCTGAGCTGGTCCTGACCATTGGCGACCACTTGCATCAGTTCCATAAAGCGATCCATCCTCTCGCGGAGCTCCTGGACATCTGTTTGCACTTGGTCCATGATCCTGGTCTGATTAACCCTAGTTGGATAACGGTGAATTAGTCTCTGATCAATCCTGGAACCACCGGAGACAGCCTGGGACCTGTAAACCTGAAAAACCTGTAAACACTAAAGGTTAGGAAAAACAACAAAATGATCGCCATGCAAATGCATGCGTGTGTCTGTGTGTTTGGGAGATTTCCCCCGATCCTAGTGCCTGAGTGCCAGTGCTGATAAAAATAAGAAGAAGAAGTCCGGGTCCAATCATGGAAACATCAATCTCATATATAAAGAATGCCTATCAAGGCAATACATAGCATCAGCAAGTACAAGACGAATCAACAGCGTGACCTCAGCCAACAAGCCTGGTGATGGTCAGCATACAACAAAGATCAAAACAAAAGGGATACAACTAGTCATGTACGGCCACGGGCGCGATACTCTGCTAACAACTCCTTCGTCTCTGGATGATCTGGCAAAGTGAGCAACCCCTCGACGAGTAGTTCCCTCTGCACAATGGTATACTGAAGTCCTTCGATCGAACCTTCCCATGCTCCTTCGCCGAAGCAATCTTCTAATTTCCGCTTTTTGGACTCAAACGTCAACTTGCGCTCCTTCAGGTTAGCGAGAGCTTTGTTAAGCTGGCCTTCAGCGGCGTATCTGCGGGCGGTTTCTTCATCAAACCTCTTTTCACTGTCCTTTACCTCGGCCTCTAGCTTGGAGATCTGCAGCATCAGCTTATCCTCCCGCTCTTTCCTGGTGGCCAGGGAAGCTTTCCAGTGCTGGTTGAACTTGGATATCCTCCGATATGCCTCGTCCAAGTGCTGCTTCTTCGTAACCAGTACGTCGTTGACAGCTTTGAAGTCTCGACCCATGCGTTCCCGCTGCTATTTGCTTCGTCAGGTCTGTACCTAGCTGGTTCACCAACTATGTCTGCCTTTTGAAAGAATGGACGGCTTCGTTCCTCTCGCTTCGAAGCTGAGCTAATTCCTTCTCCAGTTCTTCGTTCGCCCGCTTCAATTCATCCCGCTCAGCTAATACCTGGTTATGCTGATGAATGGGCACAGTAGTAGGCTCTTCGATGATTGGAGGACTTTCTGGCTTGGCCTGAGGAAACGACATCCCTATAACATTGGCCCTGGCTCTGATCCAAGTCAAATACGGAGGGTAGGCTTGATTGTTGCTTTTTCCCAGCAATGGCTTTCCTCGCTTACTGATACCATTCCAGGCACGCTGAAGCTTGGACAACAGATCCCCTTCTAGAATACCAGTGAGGTACAGAGATTCCTGTACCTCTTCCTCCTTCGGCGGAGTTCTCAAACCATACGCGAACTGTCGAACCAGCAAGGACGGATTGTAGTTTATGCAGCCCTTTCTGCCTATCAGAGGCACATTAGGAAACCCGCTGCAACTGAAGATCACCTCAGTACCCAACCTGTCTCTGTCGAACCAGTCAATATCTTCTGCAGATAAACTCATCAGACGCTCAGGCCACTCAGCTGTGGCTGCAGACAAGACAAAAGGACCCCTCTTGGGCAGATGGCTATCAAGCCATTTGTACAACAAGGGTACGCAGCATGAGACATTCTTCCCCCTCCTGTTCTCATTCTTGTAGTGGACTGAGTGATAGACGTCTCCTATCAAGGTAGGGACTGGATTCCCTGAAGCGAAGATGTGAAACGCATCAAAGTCTACAAAATCGGGCATATTAGGGAATAGAATAATGCCATATATGCATAGAGCGAGGATGGCATTGAACGCGTCCCAACATCCATCCTTGGCACACTGCTGAGCCTTACTCACCAGAAACTGCAAGGAGAACCCAGGAACCTTGTTCCAACTAGTCAATACTAACTCGGAGGCGTCCAAATAAAGTGAAGGAGCTAAACCAGCTAGATCAGGCTCAGCATCCATGTGAACAAAAGGCATCTGCCTCTTGATAGGCACACCTAGCAAATCAGCATACTCTTCCAGCGTAGGTGCGAGAACAAAGTCCTGAAAAGTGAAACATCTCAGCAAAGGGTCGTAGAACTGCAGTAGAGCGTGCAACCCGTTCAACTCGAACGCAGAAGGCTTACAAACCAAACTGAGCAACCTGCCATAAGATTTTCTGAACTCATCCTTCACAGAATCACCTGCTAGAGCTATCAAACCAGTCAACTTAGCCACATCAGGTGCAGGGAACTTGTAAGCCACGGTCTTCCTCAGAGAGCCCATAACAATACAATAGGAGGCAAGAAATCCTGGATCGGGGAAAACGGTACCTGCAACACAGACACACGTTAATGAAATGCAAATGAATGTGCAAACTAATGCAAAAATGCAATCATGCAATAAGAGATCCAGGCAACTGGTGCTGTGGAGATTTTGTATCAACAAAACCATAATCTTGCTCTATCAAGAACAACCACTGCCTCTGATGAGAAGAAAACCCCGGTGTAGGACCACGAATCTGATCTGCCAAGACCAACCATCTGATAGGACCATATACACAGGATCATAATTCTGCTCTGTCAAGAACAAATGTCTGATAATAAGGACCTCTGATGTAGAATCAAGAAATATCTGTTGATGAGGTCTTCAAACCCCAATCAAAAACTCTGCCCTATCAAGAACAAACATACAGCTGCTGATGAGATCTTCAGACCCCACTCATAAATCTGCTCTATCAAGAACAAACAACATCTGCTGATGAGATCCTCTGATCAAAACCTGCTCTATTAAGAACAGACAAATCAACAACTGAGAAACCCTGGTACCAAAAAAATTGATTCACTGTCAAGAAAACCAGGTGGTCTGAAGGTCAAGGTTTCCTGCAATAAACCCAACCCTGCTCACAGGTATGGACCTAAACTGACTCAAGGTACGGCATCCTATGCGTTCATCAGCGTCACAGACTTTCAAGAGGGGTGATACGATACCTAGAAGGTGTGGCATCACCAACTCATGAAGCGGCCTCACTTAGCTGAATCACAAATGATCGGTCCCCAGAGTCGATAATCCACCAAACCAGCATTCATCTCAACCCAAAGGGTTGAAAGTGAAGCCAACCGGATGGACCTCGTCTGAGCGTGGATTTCATGAGACACTAGTGCCTGCAAAGCAAGCACGCGCCCACTAATTTCCACTCTAAGTCTATGGTGCACTCAAGCCTGGGTCTGGCTTCTCACTCATCAGAACTCCCATCCCACAACAGCACAAATAATCATATCATACTGAAAATAAAATGCGGGAAATAAAGTGCGAGAAGTAAAATGCGATAAATAAACGCAACTCAGCAAGTAAACATACAAACGTTAGGACTAACTCGCATAGGGAACTATTCTCCTTCCCCAGCAGAGTCGCCAGCTGTCGCTTGCACGAAAATAAGGTGCCGGCACAACAGAAGAGTCGCCACCTTTCGTTATTTATCCCTCCGAGCGGGAAAGGAAACGATCGGAAAAACCTGACGAAAAAGGGTAAGACAAGGTCATCGCAACCGTTGTTTGGATTCGGGAGTCGGTTACGCAAGGGGAAGGTATTAGCACCCCTCACGTCCATCGTACTCGATGGGATCCTCTCTTGTTGTGTTTACTTGGACGGGTTGGTTTAAAAAAGAAAAGAAAATGACTCGGCAAAGCGTCGCACTTTATGCCTACGTATTCTCATCAGAGAATGAGAAATCAGAGTCAACGTAGTTCGGCCTACGAAGGGTTATGGGGGAAGGTAGCTCGCCAAGACATCGCCATCTTGTGCCTACATACTCTCAACAGGTATGAGAGATCAGAGCTCACGTAGTTCGGGAAACTACGGTTTATTTCCTGTCTTTTACGAAAGAAGTGTTTTTTATTGTGTTTGCGATTTCAATCGCACTAGAGACTATGACCTGAGAGTGAATGCGTCGCATGTCACCCAAAGGGTACCATACTAAACATCCAGACTGTGGAAAAGAAACTCTCCCACAATCCTTTCTCAAATAGCTTAAGGCTCGTAACGTACGAAAGAAATCATTCATGATTACTGTATCTTAAACTGTTTCGAGATGAGAAGAGAACAGGCCCAACTAGGAGGGAGACTATCAAGTCCTACTGTTGTCATGCCATGGATTCATCCTATGGTTGAGGTTTGAACAGGGAACTCCTAGAAGTTGTCATGCATAGGTTTCAACCTAAAATTCTATCATCAAATCCTTATCAAAGGAAATGAGAGTCCTAAGGGATCATGTCAATGATACACCAAAACAGACAAAGCATCAGCTTAACAGTAAAATGCATGCAATGCAAGTGAGGGAGGAAATGTGTGTGGGGCTTCAGCCTCCACAAGCTCATCTCAACCTCAAGCCAGAATGGATAACAGTAATCATACTGAAATATAAACGACATGCTATCAAGCAATAACAGTAAACTGCAATCATACAGATAAAATGAAATAAAATGAAATGCCATCAGGCAAACAAACCACATGGGCAAGGGAGCTGAGCTCTACCGAATACCCGCAAGCAAAGCCACACAGTAACAATACAAGCAGAGGGAGCAACTCAACCTCTAGTGCAATCATGCTCCTAGAGTCTACTTATTCTAGATATGAACTTATTCTAATGCATCAAGCAAGTCAAACAAAACACATCAATACAGAAAAGAAAAGAAGAAAACAGATCAACTCCTCTCTCAACTCCAAGCTTCAGCTTTTCCAACAGCAACTCAGTCTTCAGACTTCAATCACTCTTGACAAATATCAATTTTCTCTTCCAGGTTTCAACCCTTCAACATAAGTTTCAACTTATCTTCTCCTTTAAGCTTCAGCTCCCTTGATCAGCTCCACCTTCAGGCTTCACTATCAATCATAAGTATCAACTGGGCTCCTTCAGGATTTCCAGGTATCAAAGTAAGTATTAACTTCCTTTGTTCTTCAAGTTTCAGCTCTTCAGAATCAATCTCAATCACTTAGAAGTGTCAACTTCCTCCTTCGGTCTTTACTTCATCTTCAGGGGTCTTCAAGTGTCAACTTGATCTTGCTGCTCTTCAAGCTTCAGCTGGAATGGCAATACTCAAGGGTTCATCCTCTTCTACACTCTTCATTGAAGTCTTCATCTTCAAGCTCAGGCTCAGCATCTCTCAAGACAATCAAACCAGAGAAAATCACTTACTGGATAAGCTGGGGGATATTGAACTGCTTATTGACCACCAAAGGTGACCTATAAGGGTTCAACATCAAAGGAATGGTTCCCTCAAAAGTTCTACTTCCTAGGTACCTCACTTATCCCTCCAAAGGAGAGAGGTGTATACCGTGGAAGGACTTTGAATCATAGGGAGGAATGGAGGTGACAGATACCATCCATGTTTGAGAAAGAAGTTATCTAAGTCTAAACTCTTCCTAATCCCTAACCCTAAAACAACAAAAAAGAAATAAGATCAAGCTCTCAAGCTCCTCAATGCATCTTCAAATCTTCTACTATGCTCCTCAATGCTCCTTAGAACAATGCCAAGCTTTCCAAGCCCACAAAGCAAAGCAACTAAAGCAAAAATGCCCTAAAGGCAACACAAACAATCAACCAATACAAAAATCAACTAAAAATAGTATACTACTATATTAAATCCTAATATAATTTCTAAGGGATCCTACATACCTACCATTAATGCCCTATATGTCCCATAGTCTAATTTGTCCTAAAAACCCAAAAATCTAAAGTTATTATGGACCTATGTTGAAGTTTAACCTAATTGTACACAACCTAATGGCATCTAATCAAAACTATCCTAAAATTCATCACAAAATTATGGAATAAATCCAGGGGGAAGCTAAAACATATATCTAACTATCCTAAAAAGAATGGATTAAAAATACTAAGGGAGCTACCTAAACAAAATTCTACAAAATCATTGATCAACATAAAAGAAATAAAATGCAATTAAAGTGAAAAATATACAAAAAATATCAAAATGCATGAGATGAAAAATGTTTTTATTTTATATTTTTCTAGACAAAAATATGAAATAGGAGAAAAAACTCCCATGAAAAAATCATTAATTTTCCATTTGTTATGAATTTTCAAAGTATGAAATAAAATGGAGAAAATAAAATGGGAATATGAAAATGGGGTGTAACAAGTAAACAAATGCAGTTCATTTCACGCTTGGGCCCAGAATGGGGGGTTTAAATAGCAAGCGCGCTGGGCCCATTATTTAATCAGAAATCAATTAATACAACCAACAGAAAATGGAAAATGAGCAGTGAGAATAGCAACAAAATGCAGTTAAAAAATCCAATGGGCCTTGATGGGGGGTGGGGATAGCCAATGGATCCACTAAGCCCAGAGTTTCTTTTAATGAAACGCGGCGTTTCAGCGTTTCTGGCTTCCCTCCAAAATGAAATCAAATGTGGGCCGTTGGATCATGAAAAAGTCAATGGGTCAAGCAAGCATCTGATGGCTGTGAGTCATCTTCTTCCTTGGGCTAGGGTTTTCTGAAACCACCATGGAAACTCAGAACCACGAGCTTCATCTTCCTCAACTCGAATTCCCTCAAAACTTCATCAATTCTCAAAGTTTAAAACCCTAATCCACTTGATTTCTCATGTTGAACATGATCCTCATCTCAAATTTCATTGAAACTTCCTCTAGCTTAAAACACGAATCAATCCTCAAATTATGCTCAGAACTCAAAACTCACCATTCTTGAAATTACTTACACTAAAATGCTCACCTCTTATCACTGATCAAATTCCACTAAAGAACTAAGGTTATCACTCAAAACTCAGGGAGTTCTTGATCCAAACAGAAATCTTGTCCATAGTTCAATCTTCACCAATTGCCTTCAAACTCTCCAAAATCCATCACCTATTGGTCTCTAACCATTCTACACTAATAATTCAACCTAATCATGCCTAAATTAAGGTGTAGGAAAGAAATTGCAAACCTGGTAAAATGTGTCGCTACTGCGAAAATCGGCGCCGGCTGAAAAGAAGAGTCGCCACCGTGCGTTATTTATCCCACGGGAGGGAAAGGAAACGCTCAGAGTAAACCTCGCACAACATGGGAAAGGTATGGTCATCGCAACCAAAACCTGGATTCGGGAGTCGGTTACGCAAGGGGAAGGTATTAGCACCCCTCACGTCCGTCGTACTCGACGGGATCCACGCTTGCTTTCGGGTATGGATTGTTATTCTATCTACTCTACAGGTTAAGGGTTAAAAGAAAAGAAAATGACTCGGCAAAGTATCTCACTTTATGCCTACGTATTCCTGTCTGGAACGAGAAATCAGAGTCAACGTAGTTCGCCTACCTACGGGAAAGGAGGGGAAGGTTGCTCGCTAGGATATCGCATCCTATGCCTACGTACTTTCATACAGCATGAAAGATCAGAGCAAACGTAGTTCGGGCCACGTACGACACAAGCTTGTCTGTTTTGATTGTTTTTATTCCTTCTGAAAAGGGTTTTCCTGATTAACAGTCCAAGCGGACAAAAACGACGTCTTGATGAGTTCACATTCTTTTACGGAAGAAGTGTCTTTTATTGTGTTTGAAATCTTATTGTGTTTTTCTGTTTGTTTTGAGAAAGAAGAGACAGAACTCTAACCTACGGTTGAAAAGGGAATCAAACTAACCTAGTGTTATCATGCATGGGTTAAGACCTAGTGTCTATCATGCTCCTCTCTTGCGCAGAGAGAAACAGAGATCCTAAGGGATAAACGGATACAGAAACAATAGCATATCTACAATAAAGCAGTAAAATGCATGGATGCAACAATACAAGCGAGGCAAGGGAGTCTCACTCAACCTCGAACCTAGAAAACAATAGGCAAAAGTGAACATGATTCACTTTCAACCCAACAGGTTAAACAACAAACAATACAGTCAAGAAAACCAATCAATACATCAGAAATTAAACAGCTCAAATAAACAGCCACAACAGCTCTGCATCACATCTGACTTCAAGTCCTCATCAATCAGCTATAAGCTTCAGCAAGCATCAATCTCCATCTCCACAGCCTTCAAGCAAGGTCTTGCTTATCAGTCTTCCATCTGCAATGGCTTTTCTTCCAGTCTCAATCTCCGAGCTGAGGAATCAATCACAGGAGTGAATTGGTGTTAAGCAATTAGTTGACCACCAAGGGTGGCAAACAGACTGCTAACAACACATAGAATATTTCTCTCAAGAGTTCTATCTCTTAGACACTATCACCAAGCCTTCCAAAGGAAGGGGGTGAGTGTCTTAGAGAGACTCTGCATCACAGAGAGGAATGGAGGCAGACAAGGCCTTCCATGTTTGGGAAACAAGCTTTCTACTCTAGGGCTCTGACTAGCTCCTAGATCCTATAGACTTCAGCAGCTGCCAGCAAGAATCTCCTCATCAGCTCTGGAAGTTGGACTTCAATCTCTGGATCTCCAATGGCTTCATCATCACAAGTCTTCAGCTCTCCCAATCCCCAAAGCAATCCCAATACCCCACACAGACAAAGGAAAATAACCCTAGAGGGCACACCACACAGTCAAACAAATATAGTCAACATACTAATAGCAGTAGGGGAATCCTAATATTCTCTAAGGGATCTAATAACTACCCATAATCCCTATAGTCCCATACCCCAAAAATTCAATCTCTAACTCCTAAGGGAAATGAACTAATTCACCTATGTTATCTCCTAAACCCTAGTTTTGTTCATGTTATTCACATCTAATCAAATCACCTAAAATTAAGTTCTAAAAAATATGAACTAAATTTTATATACAAGATAACACTCTATACTAATCAACCTAAAAAGAATGGATTAAAAATATTAAAGCATCTATTCAAACTAAAATTATCAATTTCATGCACTAAACAAACCATTATTTAAACCTATTTAATAGAAAAATATGCTAAAAATACTAAAATAAAATGAAATATTAATTTTTTGTGGGATAATTTTCTTGACAAAAATATGAACAACATGAAAAAAGAACCAATTAAAATCATGCATTTTCCATTTTTTTATGAATTTTGAAAGAATTAAAGAAATATGAATGAAATAATATGAATTAAATGGAAAGGGGTGCATTTAGCATGAAAAATCAGCTAAAACAATAAACTGGGCCCAGACTGGGGGGCGCGCATAGCAAGCGCGTCTGGGCCCATCAGCATTCAGAAAATAACAAAAATTAAAAAAAGGAGAAAACGGTGCAGATAGTAAGTTTTTTAGTTCATTTCCAATTGGGCCATGCGCTTAGGGGTGTCATTAGCAAATGAAATCTGAGCCCAGTCTGATTACTTTAATGAAACGGTGCGTTGCACCATTTGAAGTTCCCTCCGTTTTTCTTCTTCAATCGTGGCCATTGGTTTTAGCCCCCAGTCAAAGTCAAATATCACATGTGTGGCTCCCAGATCGTCTTCAACCTCCAGCAAACCCTAAGACCTGAAACCCTAACCATGCATGCATCTTACACTCCTCTGTTCTCCCTCGTCTCTCCATGGATTCATTCGATATCAAGAGCAAAATCGCTCCCCTTCTTCCCCTCTTCACAGCCATACCAATATCTCCTTCTAAAACTCACTCCACAATAGAACCCAATAAGCATAACAGTCTGAATCCACCATGATCACCTGATATCACTTCTTCCAATTCTCTCTAATTCTTGCCCTAAACTAATCCTCAGCTTATGCTGATCATTATGAGCTAATTATTCAAGATTATAGCGCCATAACCTATGAGTTACAAGCTCCAACAGTTTGTGCACACCATGATCAATCTTCACAAAACCTCTTCAAACTTGGTGAAATTCATCATCTAACTTATCTTAACCATTCTATGCTAACAAATCACTAACATGCTGGATAAATCATGCAATTCGAATAGAAATCCAACCTGATGTAAGATGAAGAAAACAGCTATGGAATGCTCTGATCTGATGCTTGCAATGATTGGAACTTAATCCACACTACCAATTCTTGATTCTGTATGCAGAAATTCTGACTCAACCTTCTTGGATCTTGTGATTGAAACTTTCTTGCTTCTTGGAGGATTCACTTGTATGGCACGAGTTCTCCTCAAATTAACCAAATGCTTGTGTGAAATGTAATCTATGAATGATGGTGATGAAGATCAGATCAAGAAAAATGGAGATTGATAGAGATTTGAGAGAGTTTGAATTGATTTTGCAAATTGGAAGAAAGGTATGAAACTTGGTGTTATGAGCAATATGATTCACCAACCATGGCATGAAGCTCTTCATATCAATATATACATGAGTTTAGAAAGTCCTAGAAGTTTGGAGAAGCTTCCCATGCACAATTTCCCTTGGATTTGGATTATGTAACTTTCATTGTAAGTAACCATGCATAACTCCTAAATCTTGAACCAAACTCAAAATTCTACTTTTTCCAATGTTCTCAAAATGATTTTTCCAATCAAAATGACCTATAATTTCACCTCATTTGGCCAAACTATGAAAAATCTCAAATTTAGGTCATTTTTTATTCATTAAATCCACCAATTTTGAAACCTTGAGCTATGAGCCTTTCCAATCTTTCATGACTACTTTTCTAGACTCAAAATGTCATTTGGAACAAGTTTGATGTTGTGAAGTTTTTCATTTGAATCTTCCTTGTATGAGTTTTGGGCATAGGCTTGAAATGACCTGTAATTCTCAGATGACCAAAATACCCTTTGCTTGCCAAGACCATAAGTAGAGTTCCACACATCATATGAAGGCATACCATACCATTATAGAAATCTAAGACAATGAGGAACAACTCTTATGTTGACCAGAAATTCATTTGAAATCTCCTTGAGGGGTAAAAGTTGCTTGGAAGTCAAGTCACTTTCACAGACAAAATTTCAGATACCTCAGATGACCTGTAACTTGCAAGGACCATAACTTGAGTTCTATAAATCTCCTTTATGTCTTCCACAACTAAAATTAAAGGTCTTGAGATCCTATACAAGTTTCATGTTGGCCAAGGATCCATTTGGAGCTTGCATTTTGACTTATCTTGCTTGGAAATTTGACCTAAATTAGGGGATTTTACACAGAAACCCTAATTTAGAAACTCCTCTTCTCCTTGATTTCTCTTGAATTCTTCTTGGCACATCACCATATCCTTCTTATCATGTCAAATTATGAACCCCAAATCTCTCCAATAGACCTTAAAGCCTTTCAATCAATCAATTGACCTAGAGTTGACCCAGGGTTGACCTAGATGAAACCCTAGTTGACTGTCTCGAACTGCAATTCTTGTGACTACACCAATGACTTGTCTCCTTCTTCAAATGACTTTCTAAGTCTCCCATGATGTCCCCATACTCTCCATGCTCAATCCACAGGTCACAACTTCCTTGTTGATCCTCAGATACCCTCAGATAGGAGATGGATGCACTGCTTGATCCATTGACTTCTTTAGCTTTCCAATTCTTTCTGATGACTTGAATGAGATTGAATTAGACTAATATCCTCTTGATAGGCTCATAGAGATGAGAATAATGCTTGGTCCCTTGTTGGATGATTTGCTATGCTATGCTATGCAAATGGTTAGGCTATGTACATGACTCTATATGCAAATGCCAATGCAATTGAAACATAAACCAATTGGAAAAGGTTGAGCAAATTTTAGGGTGCAACAACTGCCCCTATTCATGCGAATTGGACCCGATTGGGTGAAGAGCGAACGGCCTTCAGACATTTGAGGTACGAGACGGTTGAATACTAAGAACCCGGAAATTTGCCAACCGCAGAAATGAACTACACCACTGCTTGGGGAATGATATTCGTCAACTGAATCTAACTGTTTACAGCAACCCACTGATCTCGTGCTGGGGATCAGCCTGAAAAAGATTTTATCAGCGCAGAGATAGAATTTTGTCCATGTTAGGACTCCTCCTGCCGTCAACTCGGAAAAACTTCAACAACTTTGCTGGGGATGGCTCGTCTGCCGTCTCGTCAGAAATAAATCGTCCACGTTAGGAATAAACTCTTCCACATTAGGAATAACACCGTCCACGTTAGGACTATAACTTCGTCTGGATCTGCCCACGTCAGGACTAAACTCTTCCACGTAATGAACACATCTTTTTTTTCATCTTGTGAATAACATCTTTCCACGTAAGGAAACCAACTTCTTCTATGAATCTGTCCACGTCAGGACTAAACTTTCCACGTAAGGAATACATCGTTCTTCCACGTAAGGAATCAATCTTTCCACGTCAGGAATGCTATCTTTCCACGTAAGGAATCACATTTTGATTCGTCCACGTAAGGACTCCAACTTGTTCCATGTAAGGAATCACATCTTTCCACGCCAGGAATACCTCTTTCTTTCCACATTAGGAGCTAACTTGTCCACGTCAGGACTACATCGTCTACGTTAGGACCCACCTTTCCACGTAAGGAATACATCGTCTTTTCACGTAAGGAATAAAATCTTTCTTTCCACGTAAGGAATAAAATTCTTGATCTGTCCGCGTAAGGACTCCAAGCTTTCCACGTAAGGAATAACTTCTTTTTCCACGTAAGGAATCATCTCTATCTTTCCACGTAAGGAAACAATCTTCTTTCCACGTAAGGAATCAACCTCCGTATTCGTCCACGTTAGGACTACATCGTCCACGTTAGGACCCACCTTTCCACGTTAGGAATAACTCTCTTCTTGATTTGTCCACGTAAGGAATCCAATCTTTCCACGTAAGGAATGCGTCTTCTTTCCCCGTAAGGAATTCAACCTTGATATGTCCACGTAAGGACTCAATCTTTTCACGTAAGGAATAAACTCATCTTTCCACGTAAGGAATAAACTTGTCTTTCCACGTAAGGAATAAACTCATCTTTCCACGTAAGGAATAAACTTGTCTTTCCACGTAAGGAATAAACTTGTCCACGTCAGGACTCTCGTTTCTCCTTGATTCGTCCACGTAAGGACTCACCTCTTGACTTGCTGAGGAAATAAAACTTGTCCACGTCAGGACTTGCGTATCTTCGACTTGCTGGGGAAATAAAACTCGTCCACGTCGGGACAAACACTTCGCCAATAACACGAAGAAGGATAAATTTGTCCACGTCAGGACTCTCGTATCTTGTCATCACGAAGAATTATAAACCTGTCCACGTTAGGACGCACATTTCACCATTACGAATAAGGATATCTGCCGGAGATAAATTGTCCACGTCAGGACACCAACACGAAGAGTAATCAACTTTGTCCACGTCAGGACTTCATATTCCATCAATACCTAGAAATCAAATCTGTCCACATTAGGACTAGTACATATCGTCAACTTGAGGAAATGTCCACGTCAGGACTCCACGTTCCATCAATTCTGAGAAATCGAACCCGTCCACGTTAGGACTAGCACCTCCTATCAGCCCAGGGAAATAAAACTGTCCACGTTAGGACCCCACTTCTCTAGCACAAAGAAAACTCGTTGATAGAATTGTCCACGTCAGGACTCATTCCTCCATTGATCCCAACCCACAAACTACTTAGCACTGACGTGACAGCGACGTTGAGGCGGACTCTACTAGGGATATTTGGAAACCAAACTACCGGACGCCTGTTCTGATAACCAGCGGTGGCCTCTGAAATTTTGATTCATGAAACCCTTTGATGACAAACAACTCTGCTTGGGAATGAGGAGAAATTTTGCCTACTAACTCTGGCGAGGAAGCAAGACAACTCTGCTGGGAATAATGCCAAAGCTGACACTTCATTGAATTTCTCACGTCGAGATCTTGAATGTTTAGTAATTCATTTGAGCAAACACTCCTTCCACCTGCATGAGAAACAATACTTGAACGCAAACGGTTAGCCAACCTGGTTTATGTTTCAAAATGCATATGTTTGACACTGACGCAATGTTCCATTCGACCTGGAAATGCTACACGTTTTTATTTGGGTGGATGCAAATATGACACTGTATGCCAATGCAAATGCAGACTCGGACTGCTGAGATACAGGAACTGCCTCAGCAAAATAAATGCTGAAGACAATACCAACTCCGCTGGGGATAGCCAGGTGCTACAGAATTATTCCAGCAAAATAAATGCTGGAAGAGTGAAGTCGTCTCAGTTGGGAAATTGGGGAACTTAAACCCAGCACCTCATTGAAGCAAACACCCTGCTTGGGAGTATAACTCTGCTGGAGAATAGCAGATGATCCTGGTATGATTAGACTTCCGCTGGGGAGTGAACTGATATCACACGGTATTCCGGCAAAATAAATGCCAGGACACCCTACCAACTCTGTCGGGGAGAGTCTTAATCTTCGAGTTCCACTGGGAGGAATGAAAATACTTGCTAAAAAAGAGAACTCCGCTGGGGGTGGGATGATTCTCTTGGGAAAATCAACTGACTCCGCTGGGGAAGAGTAACTGACCCTGCGGGGAAAGGTAAACTGTCTAAATACAGCTCACTAATTGGAAACATTAATCTTCTGAGGCTAAACCACTCTGCTTGAGATGCACTGCCTGAATACAGCCTGCAATCTAGGAATCGCCAAACTCTGCTGAGGATAGACGACTTTGTTGGAACGCGCCCTTTGGCACAAGCTGCAACTGGCCAGGGAATTCGATCCTTCTTTTAGGAAGAACATGCATGACCTGCGTGGGGGTCGAGTCTTTCGTTACTGCAATCTTTTGATCGTCCTCTTTCACGGCTATGAACCCTGCAACCAGACAAACAAGACAAGACAAGTCTATGCAACCAAATCTATTCAGGTTAGCGTTAGTGACTTTGTTTTTAGTTAATTCAAAGTTTTAGAAATTGTTGGCAAGAGCCATTGTCGTTATGCACATGCTAGTTTCATCAAACATAGGCGTTTATCATGCACAAAACAGTAAAGAGATAACATCAAGTACTGAATAACATATCTTATTGATTGGGCCCCTGAATAGGCGGAGTTTTGTACACGGGATGTAACTCCTGAAAAGAGGAAGCTACGCACAATGAATGTACAAGTATGCACAAGAAGCATAAATATATTGACAAATTAAATTTGTACACATGTCGGCAACGGGATGCAGACGAACACCACGAAATGATCCTCCTATGACTCGCCCGACTCTAATGCTTTCCCGGTATCCACACTTCCGAAGAGATTGTATCTGATAATCGACCCCTCGAGTATATTCTCCCGCACTGATGCTCACTGCAATATCTAATTCGGACCGCAGTCATTTGCCTTTCAAATCCCTAACTTTTGCGCGAACCGCCCTTTACGGGTTTTCAGTCCACCGGGATACCCCTTTTTGCCGAAGCCGCCCAGTGTAGGTTTTCAACTTCGCGGGTGTACATTTTTCATTTTATCCCTAATTTTTGCCCAAACCTTTTATTCTGTTTTTGGTTCGCCAGGATGCCCCATTTTTGCCTGGACTCTCTTTTTTCTGTCCAGCGGGTCAATTTTAAGCAAAGTATTTTTTAACTGCGTCCGAATTCACAGGCGACGTAAAGTCTTCACCGTCCATGGTGGACAACAACAAAGCTCCTCCGGAAAAGACTTTTCTGACAATGTATGGCCCTTCGTAGTTGGGGGTCCACTTGCCCCTGTGATCTGCCTGCGGCGGGAGAATCCTTTTCAGCACAAGGTCGCCCGTCTGAAAGCTCCGAGGATGTATCTTCTTATCATATGCTTTCTTCATTCGGCTCTGGTACAAACGACCGTATGCTAGAGAAGCTAGCCTCTTCTCGTCCATTAAGCTTAATTGGTTCAACCTGTCTTTCACCCATTCTGCCTCATCTAGTTGGACATCTCGCAATACCCTTAGCGAAGGGATCTCAACTTCCAATGGTAGTACTGCTTCCATTCCGTATACCAACGAGAACGGGGTTGCCCCGGTTGATGTGCGTACCGTCGTACGATAACCGTGCAAAGCGAAAGGCAGCATCTCATGCCAGTCCTTGTAGGTCACCACCATCTTTTGAACGATCTTCTTGATATTCTTATTGGCCGCTTCAACAGCGCCATTCATCTTGGGTCGGTAAGGGGAGGAGTTGTGATGTTCAATCTTGAAATTCTGACAGAGCTCCTTCATCATTTTGTTATTCAGGTTTGAACCGTTGTCAGTGATTATCCTTTCGGGGATTCCATATCGACAAATTATATCTCTCTTGATGAATCTGGCCACACCTGCTTCGTTACATTTGCATAAGACGCCGCTTCCACCCATTTGGTGAAATAATCGATTGCTACTAGAATGAACCGGTGCCCATTAGAAGCTGTCGGTTCGATCTTTCCAATCATATCGATTCCCCACATCGAGAATGGCCATGGCGATGACATCACATTCAGAGGACTCGGAGGCACATGGATTTTATCAGCATAGATTTGGCACTTGTGGCACTTCCTTGCAAACTTGAAACAATCAGTTTCCATAGTCAGCCAAAAATAACCTGCCCGCAACAGCTTTATCGTCATAGCATGCCCACCAGCATGCGTACCAAAGGTACCTTCATGTATCTCCTCCATGAGCAGCTTTGCCTCTTTTTCGTCTACGCAACGCAACAACACCAAATCGTGGTTTCTTCTGTATAAGACACCATCTGAATTCAAATAGAAGTTACCCGCTAATCTCCTAAGAGTCTTCTGATCTTGACTGGATGCCCCAGCCGGATACTCTTTATTCTTCAGGAAATTAAGGATATCAAAATACCACGGTTTATCATCGGATGCCTCGTCAATAGCAAACACAAAGGCAAGCCTGTCAAGCCGAGAGATAATGATTCTGGGAGCCTCGTTCCAGAAGTTGACTTTGTACATTGGAAGACAAAGTGGCCAGGGCGTCAGCCATTTGGTTCTCTGCCCGCGGTACATGATGCAATTCAACCTTGTCAAAGAAAGGCAACAATCTCCTTGCATAGTTCATGTAATGTATCAAGTTGGGCTAACGTGTCTCCCATTCCCCTTTGATCTGATTCACCACCAGAGCTGAGTCTCCGTATACGTCCAGATTCTTGATTCGCAAATCAATGGCTTCTTCAAGCCCCATTATACAAGCTTCGTATTCGGCCTCATTATTGGTAACTGCAAAGGTCAATCGGGCAGTGAACGGGATGTGCGACCCGTGTGGAGTAGTGATGATTGCCCCTATTCCGCTACCGTAAGCGTTCACAGCTCCGTCAAATATCATCTTCCATTTGGAACCCAACTCTGGTCCTTCGTCTGGCAACGGTTCTTCACAATCTTTCATCTTTAGGTACATGATATCCTCGTCAGGAAAATCAAACCTCATCGATTGGTAATCTTCAATAGGCTGCTCAGCCAAGTACTCAGACAACACACCCCCCTTTATAGCCTTTTGCGAGACGTATTGGATGTCATATTCAGTCAAGACCATCTGCCAACGGGCAATTCTCCCTGACAACGCCTACTTTTCGAATACATATTTGATAGGATCCATCTTCGAGATGAGCATGGTTGTATGATTCAGCATGTATTGCCTCAAACGCTTGGCGGCCCAGGCTAGCGCGCAACAAGTCTTCTCAAGCATTGAATATCGAGATTCACAATCTGTAAATTTCTTACTCAAGTAATAGATCGCATGCTCTTTTCTTCCCGTCTCGTCGTGTTGACCGAGAACACAACCCATGCTTCCCTCAAGAACTGTCAAATACATAATCAAGGGTCTCCCTGCCACCGGGGGTATCAAAATAGGAGGCTCCTGCAAATACTGCTTTATTTTATCGAACGCCTTTTGACAATTTTCGTTCCACGTTACAACTTGATCTTTCTTCAATAGCTTGAATAATGGTTCACACGTAGCAGTTAGGTGAAAGATGAACCGAGCGATGTAGTTCAACCTCCCTAAAAACCCGCGCACCTCTTTCTCTGTTTTAGGCGTCGGCATCTCTTGAATTGCCTTTATTTTTGCAGGATCGACCTCTATTCCTCTTTCGCTTACGATAAACCCCAGCAGTTTACCCGATCTCACCCCGAAGGTGCATTTGTTAGGGTTCAGTCTCAGCCTGAACTTCCTAAGCCTTTTAAATAACTTCAGCAGATTCACCAGATGCTCTTCCTCCGTCTGGGATTTGGCAATCATATCGTCAACATAAACTTCGATCTCTTTATGCATCATATCATGAAAAAGAGTCGTCATCGCACGCTGATACGTTGCCCCAACATTCTTCAAACCAAAGGGCATCACTTTGTAACAAAATGTTCCCCAAGGCGTTATGAAAGTAGTTTTCTCCATGTCCTCTGGCGCCATTTTGATCTGGTTATAGCCCGAGAAGCCATCCATGAAGGAGAATATGGAGTATTGAGCAGTATTATCAACTAGCACGTCGATATGAGGAAGTGGAAAATCGTCTTTTGGGCTCGCTTTATTTAAGTCACGGTAATCGACGCACATTCGCACTTTACCGTCTTTCTTTGGCACTGGTACGATGTTAGCGACCCATGAGGGATATTTCGTCACAGCCAGGAAACCAACATCCCACTGTTTTTGAACCTCTTCTTTGATTTTCACTGCCATATCTGGTCGAGTTCTGCGAAGTTTTTGCTTGACTGGCGGGCATTCTTCTTTCAATGGCAGACGGTGCACAACCATATCTGTATCGAGCCCTGGCATATCTTCATACGACCAAGCGAACACGTCACTATACTCTCTGAGCATTTCAACCAGTCTTCGCTTGATATCGCTCTGGAGCGCGGCTCTGATACGAATATTCTTCTCAACCCCTTCCGACCCCAGATTGATAATTTCGATGATCTCTTCGTGAGGCAGAATGACTCTTTCCTCTTGTTTCACCAACCAAGACAGTTCTTCAAGAACGTCACCATCTTCAACAACCTCTTCTTCGGCCTGAAATACCGGGCGTTCGAAGTCGGGACGAGTCATAGGTGGTTCAAGGATGTCATCTGAAAATGTGATCCTGCAAAAAGAATGGTTAAATGCTTCAAAATGCGTATAAAGCGAATAACCACGTTGCCATCTTATTGAAAAACACAAAACAAGAAAAACAGGGATCGCAATATTTGCACATGAAAAACGCCTTTTATTTAATGATAAACACGCAATGTTCATAACAGCACAACCCTAAGTAAATCATGATGCCCCGGGCAAGACATCAGATTGTTCAACAATTAATAAAACAAAGCATTACTGTTTAAGAGTCACAGGAACAAGCTCTTGAATAGACCAGTTGCACAATCCCTGTCCTGGCGTGCTTGGCTGAATTCAGGCATCCATATCACAGTCGTTGTCTCCTTCGTCAGACTCTGAAGCAGCATTGATGGTTTCATGACATACTCCACTGGCAGAGATGGTTATTGGTCCTCGGAAACGAGGTGCCCCCACAGCAGGTGTTGATGACGACGGTTGGTACCCCAGCCCGAATCGGTCCATCTTTACAGGAATATCCAGCACTTTGCCCCAGCCCTTGGTTTCTCCAGCCTCTACTAGAGTTTGAGCTTCTTTATATGACGAGACGGCTATCTCTGATACTTTGCTCGGCCCGGGACCTTTGTCCTTGATGCGCAACCCTTCAAATGCCTGGCAAGGTGTTTCGTGAATTTCTCCATCGACCTCCACATACTTAAATGACGACAGATGGCTGACCAGAATGTCTTCTTCGCCACAGACTGTAACCACGTTGTCTCCTACCATATATTTCAACTTTTGATGCAGGGTAGACGTGACTGCCCCAGCCCCATGAATCCAAGGTCTTCCGAGCAGGCAGCTATATGCAGGCTGGATGTCCATGATATAAAATTCAGTTGCGAACACCTCCAGCCCCACCTGTAGAGGCAATGTTATCGATCCAAAAACTGTTCTTCGCGTCCCATCAAATGCCCTGACTACCAAGTTATTGGGCATGCACAGGATTCCTCTGACATCTAGCTTCATCATCGCTTTCTTGGGCGGCACATTCAAAGACGATCCGGTGTCAACCAATACATGCGACATAACTGATCCTCTACATTCGACAGATACGTGCAGTGCCATATTATGATCTCTCCCCTTAGGGGTCAAATCGAAATCGGTAAAGCCCAAGCTATGGCCTGCATTTACATGAGCCAACACTCCCTCCAGCTGATTTACGGACACATCTTGGGGTACGAAGGAAGCATCCAGGACTTTCAACAAAGCATTTCTGTGAGCTTCCGAACATAATAGCAACGACAGGATAGATATCTTTGATGGCGTTTGTTGCAGATGCTCCACGATCTTATAATCACTTTTTCGAATCAAGTGCATGAACTCTTCTACATCCTTCGATGTCGTTGCTTTATCACTTGCCTGCGCTGGGACATTCTCAACCATCTTTCCTTTCCCCTTTGCCAGTCTTTCGGCCTCTACCTCAGGCGAGATGAAGATCCTACCACTCCTTGTCATACCTCCTGTACCAACAACGTTGTCTACAGTCTCAGCTGGCTGCTTGTTAACATCAATCTTTATTCCGTCACAATACACTTCCAACCCATATGACCACGGGACTGCTTTTGTGCTCTCGTACGGGATTGGTCCGGCCTTAGTTATGGTGATCGGTGGTCGCTGAGCCGGTGCCGTTATAGTGATTGTCTTCCGAGGAATCGTTACAGTAGCCACATCATTTTGATTGTATGCTAATGCCTCTGCAGGCTCTTCAATTGCTGCTCGGTCAAACTGCAACATGCCGTCATCTATTAAAGCCTGAACACCTTTCTTTAAATCATCACACCCCCCAGCTAGGGTCCAGCACTCTAAACAATACTCGTCACACCCTGGATAAACACCCCCTTGCAACAATCTGCTCTTTATCTCGCTCAGCGGCGTCTTTAAACCATCGACATTCATAATCAGATTCAAACCCTCCTCAGTCAGAACGGCATTTGCCCCATGATTAGGCATGGGCTTCTGCACTATATTCGGACCCGCCGTTCTGAAGTTGATAGCCTTATTGTCCAATAGATCCTGCACAACGTGCTTAAAAGCATGGCAACCTTCTACATCGTGGCCCGGAGCCCCAGAGTGGAACTCACAGTGCCTGCTTGCATCATAACCATACGGAGGAGTTCCTGTAATAGGCGCCAGAGTTCTTTTCTCTACCAAATTCAACCCTAACAAAGTCTGTAACAGATCCGCGTACGTTGAGGGAGGCTTTTCAAACACTCTCCTTGGTTTACCACCCTGGAATCGTCGCTGAGCAGGCTGTGCCCCCTGCTGTGGCTGCTGCTGCTGTTGCTGTTGCTGCATTGGTTGTTGCTGAAACGGTTGTTGTTGAGACGAAATAGTAACACTCGCCACTTGCTGCGGCTAATCATACTGGTTCCGACCTCTGCCCCGGCCTCTGCCTCGGCCCCCAAACACTGCGCTTGCATCGCTGTTGCACCCCAAAATTTGACCAACCGGGTCTCGCATTTGGCTCGATGTTTCGACGCATAACTGCATTCGCATCTGCGTATTGCATACATTGCATTTTTCATTTGTATTGATTTTATCAGGGATCACAGCTCTCGTCTCGCGTTTTAGGTGTTTTTAATCAGTAGAATCGATTTTTGGGATATTTCGGTGCCCGTTTATTTTTACCGATTATTTTTGTGTCGTTCGGTGCTCATTTTGTCCCTCTGAGAATTACTGTGATTTTTCTGGAATTTTATAGGATTTTTTAGGGTTAATTAGCTTTTAAATCATTTTTTAGGATTTAATAGAATTTGTTGATATTTTTAATTCTTTTTAAATCAATTTTTAGAATTTTATAGAATATTAAATAGATTTTAAATCATTTTTAGGGTAATAGGATTTTTTAAGATTTTAAATCATTTGTAGGATTTTTTTTAATAGATTTTACTATTTTTAAATAATATAGAATAGTTTTGTTTTTAGAATTTAATTGTTTTTTAGAATTTCTTTTATAGAAATAATAAATGTTTAGAATTTCTTTTATAAAAATAAATAGGTTTTTATTTTTCTGTTATAGATTTTAATAAACATTTAATCAATTTTAGATTTTAATATAGGTTTTAGATTAGTTTAGATTAATTAAGATTAGTTCAGTTAATTGAGATTAATTAAGATAGATGATAATTGGGCTTTAATATCGTTTTTCAGTTTTTTGCAATTTTTCTTTCATTTTTCGCAGGCCCAGTGATTTAGGCCCAGCAGTTTTTTTTATCCAGCAATCCAAAAAAAAGTCCAGCAAGAGTCTAGAGTGTTCAGCTTTCCCCAGAATTTTCAAGATGCGTCCAGAAGCTTCTGGAATGTGCCAGCAAAGCCTCAGCCTTTAAATACCTCAAGCTGACACGTGTTGGAGATGAGAGGCCCCACTTCGCAGCATCAGAACACGCCACGTATCCACGAACCTCCTCTCTCTCAGCCACCTTTCAGGCCACGTGGAGGGCATGCAGAGAGCCCCTCCACTTTCTCCACCATGTGGCGCCTCCATATGCTTCACCAGAAAAGCCTCGCCGGACCGCCGTGCATGTACTCCGGCCACCGTGACCTTACCGGAATCTGCATAATTCCAGAATCCTTCATCTTCCTCTCTTCATCACCTTCTCCTGGAATCTTCATACAACCTCCGATCTGCTTCCGGCAACCGTCTCTCGCCCAGAAACCGCCACTAAACTCAGCAAATCTTCAAAGAATTTCTTCATCATTCATCAGATCTCTTCCATCGCCTCCACCAACAAATTCCAGAAAATCATCAAGAGACGATGAATCTTCATCGTCAACCTCCCTTCATCTTCATTCAAGATCCAGATCCAGATCACATCCACAACAATCGCGTTCATCCACGAGCATCAACATCAAACTCCAGATTTCCAAAATCATCCTTCACGATCTCCAGAAAAACTACCAGAAACTTCCATCCTTTCCTCCGATTCACCACCGTGGAACAACAGATCTCCATCAAGAACACTCAAGAGGCGTCATCAACCTTCAACAATGTTGTTCATCATCAAGCTTCGAGAAACGTTCCCAGAAGTCCATCAGAATGATGAAGCTTCATCATCTTCCTTCGTGATCTTCCCCAGATTCGTCATCTTGTTCAGGATCCACCATCAACATCATCAGATCATCAACGTCATTCAAGGTTTCCACGAATCTCCAGAAGAAACTTCAAGAGCTCCATCAAGAATCCATCAATCATCAATCAACAACTCAAGAACACCTTCATCCAGAAATTTTGATGGTTCTTCAGGTTTGAGAGGAAGGACGAAGGAAGATTGAAGGAAAAGGAGAGGAAGAACGGAGGAAGAATAAAGAGAAACGAGGGGGTTTGGGAGAGACGAAGGATGGAGACGGAGGGGATTGAGGTTGTGACGGCGGCGGAGGAAGTTAGAAAGTGAATTAGGGTTTCCTGTTCTGAGAGTGCAGCAAGGAAGACGATGAGGGGAATGGGCCTCAGGGCCCAACTGCTTTTTTTGGTCAACTCCCTCCTCTTCGTTTTTTGGCTGAAGAGAATTGGGCCTGAGCCCAACAACACTTGCCAGTGCACCCCCCAGATGGCTCAACATACCCCCCAGCTGCGTTTTTTGAGACTTGGGCTGGGCCCAGTTTAGTTTTTTTTTATTTTTTCTTACAGCACCCTTGTAATAGTTTAACCCCCCAGCCCCTTTTATTTTTCTTTATTCTTTTTAATTTTTACTTGTTACACAAAAAAGAAAAAAGAAGTGAAAAGAGAAAATATATTGAACAAAAAAATAGAAAAAAGAAAAGAAGAAATATACTTGAAAAAGAAAAATAGAAAAAACAATAAAAAAGAAATAAGAAAAGAAATAAAGAAAAAGTGAAAGAAATATTGTGAAAAAATATAGAGAAAAATATTGTGAAAAATAAAAGAAAATATTTTTGAGGAAAAAAATATGTTGAAAAGAAAAGGAGAAAAAGAGAAAAAAATATTAAAAGTAGGTTTAATATTTTTAAAGATCATTTTCTTTTAGGGATATTTTCATAGACCTTATTATTTCGACTTTTAGGATAGAATTAGAGGCCCATTTGTTAGGGGGCTATTTTCATTCAACTTTTCAGGATAGAATAGGATAGTGTTCCTAGGAGATTTATTTCAGTATACCCATTGTAACCATTTTTCAAGAGATTAATAAAACGAGATTTGAGCTGTGGTCCCGATAGTAGCCGAACTACAGCTGCTCTGATTCTTCGTACCAGACGAAGATATGTAGGCATAGGATGCGATATCCTAGCGAGCACACTAACGACTGACTCTGTTGTTCTCTCGCGGCTGTGCGATCGAGACTTTCCCGCTGACGACTAATTGATACCCTTTTTCTCTCTTGCCCAAGTGCATTTGAGACTCAGCCATAGTTGTGACCATAGGTTCCCGACCCTGTGAAGCCAGTTGTTTTTCTCACTGCTGTGTGAGAATGTTTGTTTAGCCGTAGTTAGTCTGAACTACGCAAGGCTCTGATCTTCCATCCAGTGGAAGTACGTAGGCACAAGACGCGATGTCTTGGCGAGCCAATTTTCCCCGTAGTCCCGAACTACGTTGACTCTGACTTTCTCTCTCGAGAATACGTAGGCATAGAGTGCGATGCTCTATCGAGTCAATTCCCTTCCGTTTAGATTTAGCAGCCGTAGATAAGATTGTTTTGCATCCAGTAGACACCCAAGCAAGCGTGGATCCCGTCGAGTACGACGGACGTGAGGGGTGCTAATACCTTCCCCTTGCGTAACCGACTCCCGAACCCAGGCTATGGTTGCGATGACCATACCTTTTCCCCGTTTTTTGCGAGGTTTACTTCGAGCGTTTCCTTTCCCGCTCTGAGGGATAAATAACGCACGGTGGCGACTCTTCTGTCAGCCGGCGCCGATTTTCGCAGTAGCGACAATCGCCCTGACGGCGCCCACCAAAAGCCTTTCGGTTACTGCCAGATGCAGTTGATTCCTCAGCTTGGAATCTTCCTTGCTTAATGTTGTTTTCAATCTTTTCTCCCATCAGAATTAAGTCTGAGAAACTGGCCAAAGATGTGTGAAACAACTTGTCGTAAAACATGCCGGTGAATGTTCCAATGAACATGTCATTCATTTCCTTGTCTTCTAAAGTAGGACGGACCCTAGCAGCCATGTCGCGCCATCTTTGCGCATACTCTTAAAAGCTCTCACCCTTTTTCTGAGACAGCCCTTGCAATTGGACCCGGTTGGGTGCCAGGTCGCTGTTATACTTGTAGTGAGCTACAAATGCCTCTGCTAGCTGTTTCCATGTCTTGATATTAGTTAGCTCCAACCCCATATACCACTCGAGGGAAGGGCCTGACAGGCTATCTTGAAAGAAATGCATTAGCATTCTCTCATCAGTTGAGTACGCAGACATCTTTCTGTAATAAGCCCGCACGTGCACTTTCGGACAGGTGTCCCCTTTATACTTATCAAACGTAGGAGCTTTGAATTTGATTGGCACCCTCAAGCCAGGTACCAGACCCATTGTTGACATGTCTAAGCCCACAGCACTTTGGTTCAGGACCCCCCTCATCTGCTCTTCTAGCATTCTGATCTTCTGGGAGTCATCCATCGGTCCCTCGAAACCTCCACCGGAGAAAGCGTCCTCCTGCTGATCTTCCTGCCAGTTACCATTCCCAGCTCCATACCCATCGTATCCGTTGTTACGGCCAGCTCTCATCTGATTCGTCACTGGGCCTCGCCCTCTGTTGCCGTATCCCGGAGCAATTCCAGCAGGTCCAAAAGTCATTAACCCAACGCCGTTTCGATTTCCGAAACCTCCGTAACCCTGATTGGTCCACCAAAACCGTCCTGCCCAAAGCCTTGAGCATTGAAACCATATTTCCCAGCATTATCGAATCCCTGATCATTGAACCCGAATCCAGCATTACCGAAGCCGTTGCCTCCCATATTATCACCCAAGTTGACATCACCAAGCCCAACGTTATGGACAGCAGTCTCGTTCCCAACTCCGACGTTACCGTTCCCCGCAGCGGTAACGTTGTTGACATTAGCAGCAGGTATGTTGACTACAGGTGGAGCCACTGGCGTGTGAATGCCATCCCCATGAACAGTGTCGACTCGCACAGACTGATGATCCTCATTACCGTGACCCGCATTTCTGACCAACAGAGGCTGCACCATGGCTTGCAAATTCTCCTGACCTTTTGCAATAGTCTCCATGGTCTGCATGAAGAGCGCTAGCTTCTCGCGCATATCTTGCATCTCGTTCTGCATTTGATCCATGATTCTTCGACAGTTGGTGCGAGTGGAATATCTGTGCGGGCGCTGATCTGCAATCCTGAAAATACCTGGTACAGAGCAGGGAATAAGATACCATCCAATGATTACCTTTAATGCAATATGAATGCGAATGCAATGCAATGTGTGTCTGTGCGTTAGGGAAGATCATTCCCCGATTCTAGTGTGAAGGTGCCAGTGCAGTGACAGTGCTAGCAATATAAAGATCGAAGCTGAATCACAGAAAGCCTCATATATTGTAGAGAAAACCAATAAGCCAAGAATACAATATCAGAGTGCACAATAAGAAAGCATGACCTCAACCAACAATCCTGGTGATGGTCAGCGCTATGCAAATAAAGCATACAAGTTAATACAAGAAATGATCAAGTACTCCCATAAGCCCGGTACTCTTCTATTAACTTCTTGGTCTCTGGATGACCTGGTCGGGTAAGCAGCCCTTCAACAAGTTGGTTTCTTCGTTTGAGCACACGTTGTACGTCTCCGGCAGTTTCCTCCCATGCCCCTTCTCCGAAGCGATCTTCTAACTTCCCCTTCTGAGACACGGCTTCGTTCCTGCCTTCGATAGCCTTGTTCAACGCCTTGTAGAGACTATACCTGGACATCACCTCTTCTTCATACTTATTGATGCTAGCCTTCAACTGCTCTTCGAGGTTAGAAATTTGCTGCTTCAACTTATCTTCCCTCTTCTTATTGTTGGCGAGCGTAGCATTCCAAGTCTTATTGCAAGAAGAGATCTCTCGGTGTGCTGCGTCGAGTGCTTTCTTTTTGGACTTCAGCATGTCATGGGAGCTTCTGAACTCTTGCCCCAGACGTTCGCGCTTCTTTTTCTCCTCAGTCAACTCAGCCCCTAGTCTGTTTACTAGCTCGATCTGCTGTTGGAAAGCATGCACGGCCTTGTTTTTTTCACTGCGTACCTGGGCTAGCTCCTGCTCTAACCCTTCGTTGATCTTCATCAAGGCTTCCTTTTCTTTCACAACTTGCTCGTAGGCTTCCCTAGAAATAGTAGTTGGCTCTTCTACCGGAATGTGGACAGGGACTGATGCATCTGGAAATGGCATCCGCAACTGACTTGCTCTCTCCTGAATCCAAACCCTGTAAGGTGCATAAGCCTGACAATCATTTTTCCCTAACAGTGGTTTCCCCCTTCTGTTAATACGCGTCCATGCGTGCTGCAGCTTGGCTAATAACTCTCCCTTCAAATCACCGGTGAAGTACAGAGATTCCTGTACTTCTTCCTCCTTTGGTGGGTTCTTCAGCGTATATCCGAACTGACGGACAAACAGAGATGGGTTGTAGTTGATACACCCCTTTCTTCCTATCAACGGAACATTAGGGTACCCAGAACAACTGAATGTAAGCTCAGACCCCAGCAGGTCTCGATCAAACCACTCAATGTCTTCAGAAGTTAGCCTCATCACACGCTCTGGCCAGTCAGATGTAGCTGCACTATCCACAAAGGGTCCCTTCAGGGGAAGATGGCTCTTAAACCACATGTACAGCAAAGGTACGCAACAAGAGACATTCTTGCCCCTCCTGTTCTCATTTTTGTAGTGCATCGAATGGTAGAAGTCTCCGATCAGCGTTGGTACTGGGTTACCGGCAGCAAATAGATGAAATGCATCCATGTCCACGAAGTTTGGGAAGTTGGGAAACAGCACTATCCCATAAATGCATAGAGCCAAAATAGCGTTAAAGACCACCCAACACCCATTCTTGGCGTACTCTTGAGCCTTACCAACCAGAAATTGGAGAGAGAAACCGGGAACCCCTCGCCAAGAAGTCATCAACAACTCAGAAGCATTCATGTGCAAGGCCTTAGCCAAATCCTCCAACTTGGGCTCAGCGGCAGAGTGAATAAAAGGAACTGCATTCTGTACCGGCAGCTCAGTAAACTATACATACTCCTCCATGGTAGGCCCCAAGATAAAATCAGCAAACGTGAAACATCTCAAAGCCGGATCATAGAATTGCATTAAGGTGTACAGCCCATTCAATTCATCATCAGTAGATTTGCGAACTAAACCCAACAACCGTCCGTAACTCTGCCTGAAGCTTCTACGGACATCCTCATCAGCAAGAGAAATCAGACCCAGGAGGGGAGCAATATCAGGGATAGGTAACTTATAAGCAACTGTCATCCTCAAACCGGCCATGATCAATACTCAGAAGTCCAGACACTAGAACCGGGGGATATGCAAATGCACCTGCAGCACAGACACACGTTAATGGGATGCAATGATAATGGGTATGCAAATAATGCAATGCAAGCAACATGCAACAGGGACCAAGTGCTATAGCTGAGAAGCCTGAACCATATCAAGAAGTCTCAGATAGACTCTCCAATACTCATCAGCCCTGGTCTCAGATAGACCCATTACAAAGCTCCACCACTGGTCTCTGATAGACCTCTTAACATAACCCCAACTGGTCTCTGACAGACCTCACACCATAACTCCAGCTGGTCTCTGATAGACCTTAAATCAAAACTCTGAGTGGTCTCTGATAGACCTCATAGCTGTCCATAAATACCTAGGATCTCTGATCAAGAAATAACCGGTATCTGAAGGTCTAGTTACCTGCATAACCTCAAACCCTCTCACAGGTGGATGTCCTAGTAACTGACAAAGGTACGGCATCCTATGCGGTCGTCGGTGTCACAGACTTTCAGGGTTGATGATACGATTCCCAGAAGGAGTGGCATCATCAAATCCTGAAGAGGCCTCACTTAGCCAACTTCCAAATGATCGGTCCCCAGAGTCGACAATCCAACTAACCAGCAACCCGAGCCACCCAAAGGGCAGGACAGGAGGCCAACCAGAAGAACCTCGTCTGAGTGTAGATTTCGCGGGACACTAGGACATGCAAAGCACGTGCGCGCCCACTAGTCTCTACTCTAAGTCTAGGTGCACTCAAGCCCAGGTCCGGCTTATCTCTCAATCAAAGAACACCCGTCACACCCCATAATACAGCAATAATAACCAATATATATAATGCTGAAAATAAAGGTCAGAAATATAAATCCATACAAAATCCTCGATGGGAAAACAAGCGTTAGGATTGACTCTCTTAAGGGACGTTGGATCCCAAATGCATAAGAACTATCGCAGTCCTCAGCAGCCAGGGGACGTTGGATCCCCAGCAGAGTCGCCAGCTGTCGCTACTGCGAAAATCGGCGCCGGCTGAACAGATGAGTCGCCACTGTGCGTTATTTATCCCACGGGAGGGAAAGGAAACGCTCAGAGTAAACCTCGCACAACACGGGAAAGGTATGGTCATCGCAACCAAAACCTGGATTCGGGAGTCGGTTACGCAAGGGGAAGGTATTAACACCCCTCACGTCCGTCGTACTCGACGGGATCCACGCTTGCTTTCGGGTATGGATTGTTATTCTATCTACTCTACAGGTTAAGGGTTAAAAGAAAAGAAAATGACTCGGCAAAGTATCGCACTTTATGCCTACGTATTCCCGTCTGGAACGAGAAATCAGAGTCAACGTAGTTCGCCTACCTACGGGAAAGGAGGGGAAGGTTGCTCGCTAGGATATCGCATCCTATGCCTACGTACTTTCATACAGCATGAAAGATCAGAGCAAACGTAGTTCGGGCCACGTACGACACAAGCTTGTCTGTTTTGATTGTTTTTATTCCTTCTGAAAAGGGTTTTTTTGATTAATAGTCCAAGCGGACAAAAACGACGTCTTGATGAGTTCACATTCTTTTACGGAAGAAGTGTCTTTTATTGTGTTTGAAATCTTATTGTGTTTTTCTGTTTGTTTTGAGAAAGAAGAGACAGAACTCTAACCTACGGTTGAAAAGGGAATCAAACTAACCTAGTGTTATCATGCATGGGTTAAGACCTAGTGTCTATCATGCTCTTCTCTTGCGCAGAGAGAAACAGAGATCCTAAGGGATAAACGGATACAGAAACAATAGCATATATACAATAAAGCAGTAAAATGCATGGATGCAACAATACAAGCGAGGCAAGGGAGTCCCGCTCAACCTCGAACCTAGAAAACAATAGGCAAAAGTGAACAGGATTCACTTTCAACCCAACAGGTTAAACAGCAAACAATACAGTCAAGAAAACCAATCAATACATCAGAAATTAAACAGCTCAAATAAACAGCCACAACAGCTCTGCATCACATCTGACTTCAAGTCCTCATCAATCAGCTATAAGCTTCAGCAAGCATCAATCTCCATCTCCACAGCCTTCAAGCAAGGTCTTGCTTATCAGTCTTCCATCTGCAATGGCTTTTCTTCCAGTCTCAATCTCCAAGCTGAGGAATCAATCACAGGAGTGAATTGGTGTTAAGCAATTAGTTGACCACCAAGGGTGGCAAACAGACTGCTAACAACACATAGAATATTTCTCTCAAGAGTTCTATCTCTTAGAAACTATCACCAAGCCTTCCAAAGGAAGGGGGTGAGTGTCTTAGAGAGACTCTGCATCACAGAGAGGAATGGAGGCAGACAAGGCCTTCCATGTTTGGGAAACAAGCTTTCTACTCTAGGGCTCTGACTAGCTCCTAGATCCTATAGACTTCAGCAGCTGCCAGCAAGAATCTCCTCATCAGCTCTGGAAGTTGGACTTCAATCTCTGGATCTCCAATGGCTTCATCATCACAAGTCTTCAGCTCTCCCAATCCCTAAAGCAATCCCAATACCCCACACAGACAAAGGAAAATAACCCTAGAGGGCACACCACACAGTCAAACAAATATAGTCAACATACTAATAGCAGTAGGGGAATCCTAATATTCTCTAAGGGATCTAATAACTACCCATAATCCCTATAGTCCCATACCCCAAAAATTCAATCTCTAACTCCTAAGGGAAATGAACTAATTCACCTATGTTATCTCCTAAACCCTAGTTTTGTTCATGTTATTCACATCTAATCAAATCACCTAAAATTAAGTTCTAAAAAATATGAACTAAATTTTATATACAAGATAACACTCTATACTAATCAACCTAAAAAGAATGGATTAAAAATATTAAAGCATCTATTCAAACTAAAATTATCAATTTCATGCACTAAACAAACCATTATTTAAACCTATTTAATAGAAAAATATGCTAAAAATACTAAAATAAAATGAAATATTAATTTTTTGTGGGATAATTTTCTTGACAAAAATATGAACAACATGAAAAAAGAACCAATTAAAATCATGCATTTTCCATTTTTTTATGAATTTTGAAAGAATTAAAGAAATATGAATGAAATAATATGAATTAAATGGAAAGGGGTGCATTTAGCATGAAAAATCAGTTAAAACAATAAACTGGGCCCAGACTGGGGGGCGCTCATAGCAAGCGCGTCTGGGCCCATCAGCATTCAGAAAATAACAAAAATTAAAAAAAGGAGAAAACGGTGCAGATAGTATGTTTTTTAGTTCATTTCCAATTGGGCCATGCACTTAGGGGTGTCATTAGCAAATGAAATCTGAGCCCAGTCTGATTACTTTAATGAAACGGTGCGTTGCACCATTTGAAGTTCCCTCCTTTTTTCTTCTTCAATCGTGGTCATTGGTTTTAGCCCCCAGTCAAAGTCAAATATCACATCGTGTGGCTCCCAGATCGTCTTCAACCTCCAGCAAACCCTAAGACCTGAAACCCTAACCATGCATCCATCTTACACTCCTATGTTCTCCCTCGTCTCTCCATGGATTCATTCGATATCAAGAGAAAAATTTCTCCCCTTCTTCCCCTCTTCACAGCCATACCAATATCTCCTTCTAAAACTCACTCCACAATAGAACCCGATAAGCATAACAGTCTGAATCCACCATGATCACCTGATATCACTTCTTCCAATTCTCTCTAATTCTTGCCCTAAACTAATCCTCACCTTATGCTGATCATTATGAGCTAATTATTCAAGATTATAGCGCCATAACCTATGAGTTACAAGCTCCAACAGTTTGTGCACACCATGATCAATCTTCACAAAACCTCTTCAAACTTGGTGAAATTCATCATCTAACTTATCTTAACCATTCTATGCTAACAAATCACTAACATGCTGGCTAAATCATGCAATTCGAATAGAAATCCAACCTGATGTAAGATGAAGAAAACAGCTATGGAATGCTCTGATCTGATGCTTGCAATGATTGGAACTTGATCCACACTACCAATTCTTAATTCTGTATGCAGAAATTCTGACTCAACCTTCTTGGATCTTGTGATTGAAACTTTCTTGCTTCTTGGAGGATTCACTTGTATGGCACGAGTTCTCCTCAAATTAACCAAATGCTTGTGTGAAATGTAATCTATGAATGATGGTGATGAAGATCAGATCAAGAAAAATGGAGATTGATAGAGATTTGAGAGAGTTTGAATTGATTTTGCAAATTGGAAGAAAGGTATGAAACTTGGTGTTATGAGCAATATGATTCACCAACCATGGCATGAAGCTCTTCATATCAATATATACATGAGTTTAGAAAGTCCTAGAAGTTTGGAGAAGCTTCCCATGCACAATTTCCCTTGGATTTGGATTATGTAACTTTCATTGTAAGTAACCATGCATAACTCCTAAATCTTGAACCAAACTCAAAATTCTACTTTTGCCAATGTTCTCAAAATGATTTTTCCAATCAAAATGACCTATAATTTCACCTCATTTGGCCAAACTATGAAAAATCTCAAATTTAGGTCATTTTTTATTCATTAAATCCACCAATTTTGAAACCTTGAGCTATGAGCCTTTCCAATCTTTCATGACTACTTTTATAGACTCAAAATGTCATTTGGAACAAGTTTGATGTTGTGAAGTTTTTCATTTGAAGCTTCCTTGTATGAGTTTTGGGCATAGGCTTGAAATGACCTGTAATTCTCAGATGACCAAAATACCCTTTGCTTGCCAAGACCATAAGTAGAGTTCCACACATCATATGAAGGCATACCATACCATTATATAAATCTAGGACAATGAGGAACAACTCTTATGTTGACCAGAAATTCATTTGAAATCTCCTTGAGGGGTAAAAGTTGCTTGGAAGTCAAGTCACTTTCACAGACAAAATTTCAGATACCTCAGATGACCTGTAACTTGCAAGGACCATAACTTGAGTTCTATAAATCTCCTTGATGTCTTCCACCACTCAAATTAAAGGTATTGAGATCCTCTACAAGTTTCATGTTGGCCAAGGATCCATTTGGAGCTTGCATTTTGACTTATCTTGCTTGGAAATTTGACCTAAATTAGGGGATTTTACACAGAAACCCTAATTTAGAAACTCCTCTTCTCCTTGATTTCTCTTGAATTCTTCTTGGCACATCACCATATCCTTCTTCTCATGTCAAATGATGAACCCCACATCTCTCCAATAGACCTTAAAGCCTTTCAATCAATCAATTGACCTAGAGTTGACCCAGGGTTGACCTAGATGAAACCCTAGTTGACTGTCTCCAACTGCAATTCTTGTGACTACACCAATGACTTGTATCATTCTTCAAATGACTTTCTAAGTCTCCCATGATGTCCCCATACTCTCCATGCTCAATCCACAGGTCACAACTTCCTTGTTGATCCTCAGATACCCTCAGATAGGAGATGGATGCACTGCTTGATCCATTGACTTCTTTAGCTTTCCAATTCTTTCTGATGACTTGAATGAGATTGAATTAGACTAATATCCTCTTGATAGGCTCATAGAGATGAGAATAATGCTTGGTCCCTTGTTGGATGATTTGCTATGCTATGCTATGCAAATGGTTAGGCTATGTACATGACTCTATATGCAAATGCCAATGCAATTGAAACATAAACCAATTGGAAAAGGTTGATCAAATTTTAGGGTGCAACAAAATGGAGTGAACAGAGGTAGTAATCCTTCAATTCAGGCCTTGAATCTTTCCAAATTCCTTCACTGAGTAATCTTCTAGCTTCTGTATGCAAAAAGAATGGCTGAAATTGCTTGATTCTTGAAATTCTATTTTGAATTGCTTCCTTGAAATCTCAATCACCAACTCTTCAATTCTCCATGGAAATGCTCTCAATTCAATCTGCACAGCTTCAATGTGATGTATGGAAGGTGTTTGTGTGAAAAAAATGAAAGGAAATGAAGAAGAATGAAGAATTGACACTTGACTTGCAATGGAAGATTTTGGATCTCACTCTCTCTTCTCTACACTAATTCACACCAACCTTGCATCTGAGCAAGTTACAATCATCTTATAGAGTGGTTTAGAATCATCTAGAACCGTCTAGGATCATCCAATGAGAAATTGAACTTTTCATGTCATGGTATTTTGATTTCAATTCTCTCCACATGCTATCTCATGCCAAGCATCTCATAACTACCAATTCTGACTTGAATTTATCCCCACATGAGATTTTGGATGAGTTACAATGCTTAACTACCTTGCTTGTTGAGTTCTTTTGAGTTTTGGTTTGGTACCTTAAGATGCAAGTAAGCCATTTCCAAAGAAGCCCTATGATCCAAGCCTAAAATCAAAATTGTGGCTGAACCATTGTTCTTAGAATGTCATATGGAGTCAAAATGACCTATTACATGACATGGTTTGGACTTATAACTTGTGATTTCCATTTTTCAATTTCACTTTATTTAACTTATGCCTCATTTTTAGGCCATTTTTATCACTTTTTGATATGAGCCTTTTCAACATCTCATGACTTCCTTACTAGCCTTAAAACAACATTCTAAGCAAGTTTTATGTTGAATATTTTTCCATTTGAAGCTTGGAAGTAGGAGATATAGTCTTATGCTTGAAATGACCTATAACTTCCAAATGACCAAAATGCCCTTGACTTGTCAAAGCCATAAATTGAGTTCTACAAATCCTATCAAGGACTTATAGTACTCTCTAGAAAGCTAAGAAGATGATCTTAAACATTCATGTTGACCAAGAGTTCATAGGAATCATCCTACTAGGGAAAAAGTTGTCTGCAAGTTGGGTGACTTTCAAGGACCCAGATTCACATACCTCAGATGACCTGTAATTTTTCAAAACCATAACTTGAGCTCTACAAATCCTATCAAGGACTTATAGTACTCAAATTAAAGCAAAGAACAAGCTCTACAACATTCATGTTGTGGGGAAGATGAGATGACAATCACATCTTGAGCTAAACTTCCTTGAAGATAGGGATCAAACTAGGGGATTTTACACTGTCAATCCTTAGCAACCCTAGCTTAAAACTTCTCAAACTCCTCAATCATAATGATTTGGTCTAGGAATCATCCTTATAGCATCTCAATGCATCATTCCATGATCACATGGCTCTTGGATTAGGTCTCAACCCTCTCCAAATCATTAGTTGACCTAGGGTTGACCCAGTCAAACCCTAATTCCACCACTCATGGCTGAATCTTCTGAATTCTTGTACAATGACCTCTCTAGGCTTCATGATGGATTTCAAGACATCTCATAAGCTTTCTCAAAGCTTCAAGTTCATCCTCATAGTCTCAGAATCATCTGAGGAGCTCCCACAACTCTCAAGTTATGAGACACACAATCTTGGTTTCAACCAATTCCTCTGAGGATCTCCTAAGTTCTCTGACAAAGGTATCAACCTTTGAACACTTGAACAAACTTCTTGGATAGCTTCAAAGCCTCATACAACTCTTGATAGGTAATCATGCCTCTTGATCTACTGCCCACATATCAATGAGATGCAGATGATGAATACAATGAACCACAAACTTGGTAAATAAATGTTGGTCAAATTTTGGGGTGGATAAGCTTCTCGAAAGAGAGATGCCACTTATCGAAAATAAAGGTGGATAAGCTTCTCGAAAGAGAGATGCCACTTATCGAAAATAAATGTGGATAAGCTTCTCGAAAGAGAGATGCCACTTATCAATAATAAAGGTGGATAAGCTTCTCGAAATAGAGATCCCACTGATCGAAAATAAAGATGGATAAGCTTCTCGAAAGAGAGATGCCACTTATCAAAAATAAAGGTGGATAAGCTTCTCAAAAGAGAGATGCCACTTATCAAAAATTAAGTTGGATAAACTTCTCGAAAGAGATATGCCACTTATCGAAAATAAAGGTGGATAAGCTTCTCGAAAGAGAGATGCCACTTATCGAAAATAAAGGCTCATAAGCTTCTCGAAAGAGAGATGCCACTTATCGAAAATAAAGGTGGATAAGCTCCTCGAAAGAGAGATGCCACTTATCAATAATAAAGGTGGATAAGCTTCTCGAAAGAGAGATGCCACTTATCGAAAATAAAGGTGGATAAGCTTCTCGAAAGAGAGATGCTACTTATTGAAAATAAAGGTGGATAAGCTTCTCGAAAGAGAGATGCCACTTATCGAAAATAAAGGTGGATAAGCTTCTCGAAAGAGAGATGCAACTTATCAAAAATAAAGGTCGATAAGCTTCTCGAAAGAGAGATGCCACTTATCGAAAATAAAGGTGGATAAGCTTCTCGAAAGAGAGATGCCACTTAACAAAAATAAAGATGGATAAGTTTCTCGAAATAGAGATGCCACTTATCGAAAATAAAGGTGGATAAGCTTCTCGAAGAGAGATGCCACTTATCGAAAATAAAGGTAGATAAGCTTCTCGAAAGTGAGATGCCACTTATCGAAAATAAAGGTAGATAAGCTTCTAGAAAGAGAGATGCCACTTATCGAAAATAAATGTGGATAAACTTCTCGAAAGAGAGATGCCACTTATCGAAAATAAAGGTGGATAAGCTTCTCGAAAGAGAGATTCCACTTATCAAAACTAAAAGTGGATAAGCTTCTCGAAAGAGAGATGCCACTTATCGAAAATAAAGGTGGATAAACTTCTCGAAAGAGAGATGCCAGTTATCGAAGATAAATGTGGATAAGCTTCTCGAAAGAGATATGCTACTTATCGAAAATAAATATGGATAAGCTTCTCGAAAGAGAGATGCCACTTATCAATAATAAAGGTGGGTAAGCTTCTCGAAAGAGAGATGCCACTGATCAAAAATAAAGATGGATAAGCTTCTCGAAAGAGAGATGCCACTTATCAAAAATAAAGGTGGATAAGCTTCTCGAAAGAGAGATGCCACTTATCGAAAATAAAGGTGGATAAGCTTCTCGAAAGAGAGATGCCACTTATCGAAAATAAAGGTGGATAAGCTCCTCGAAAGGGGGATGCCACTTATCGAACGTAAAGGTAGATAAGCTTCTCAAAAGAGAGATGCCACTTATCAAAAATAAAGGTGGATAAGCTTCTCGAAAGAGAGATGCCACTTATCGAAAATAAAGGTGGATAAACTTCTCGAAAGAGATATGCCACTTATCAAAAATAAAGGTGGATAAGCTTCTCGAAAGAGAGATGCCACATATCGAAAATAAAGGTGGATAAGCTTCTCGAAAGAGAGATGCCACTTATCAAAAATAAAGGTAGATAAGCTTCTCGAAATAGAGATGCCACTTATAGAAAATAAAGGTGGATATGCTTCTCGAAAGAGAGATGCCAGTTATCGAAAATAAATGTGGATAAGGTTCTCGAAAGAGATATGCCACTTATCGAAAATAAATATGGATAAGCTTCTCGAAAGAGAGATGCCACTTATCAATAATAAAGGTGGGTAAGCTTCTCGAAAGAGAGATGCCACTGATCGAAAATAAAGATGGATAAGCTTCTCGAAAGAGAGATGCCACTTCTCAAAAATGAAGGTGGATAAGCTTCTCGAAAGAGAGATGCCACTTATCGAAAATAAAGGTGGATAAGCTTCTCGAAAGAGAGATGCCACTTATCGAAAATAAAGGTGGATAAGCTCCTCGAAAGGGGGATGCCACTTATCGAGCGTAAAGGTAGATAAGCTTCTCAAAAGAGAGATGCCACTTATTAAAAATAAAGGTGGATAAGCTTCTCGAAAGAGAAATGCCACTTATCGAAAATAAAGGTGGATAAACTTCTCGAAAGAGATATGCCACTTATCAAAAATAAAGGTGGATAAGCTTCTCGAAAGAGAGATGCCACTAATCAAAAATAAAGGTGGATATGCTTTTCGAAAGGGAGATGCCACTTATCAAAAATAAAGGTGGATAAGCTTCTCGAAAGAGAGATGCCACGTATCGAAAATAAAGGTGGATAAGCTTCTCGAAAGAGAGATACCACTTATCGAAAATAAAGGTAGATAAGCTTCTAGGAAGAGAGATGCCACTTATCGAAAATAAATGTGGATACACTTCTCGATTGAGAGATGCCACTTATCGAAAATAAATATGGATAAACTTCTCGAAAGAGAGATTACACTTAACAAAAATAAAGGTGGATAAGCTTCTCGAAAGAGAGATGCCACTTATCAAAAATAAAGGTGGATAAGCTTCTCGAAAGAGAGATGCCACTTATCGAAAATAAAGGTGGATAAGTTTCTCAAAAGAGAGATGCCACTTATCGAAAATAAAGGTGGATAAGTTTCTCGAAAGAGAGATGCCACTTATCGAAAATAAAGGCGGATAGGCTTCTCGAAAGAGAGATGCCACTTATCGAAAATAAAGGTGGATAAGCTCCTCGAAAGAGAGATGCCACTTATCAATAATAAAGGTAGATAAGCTTCTCGAAAGAGAGATGCCACTTATCAAAAATAAAGGTGGATAGGCTGCTCGAAAGAGACATGCCACTTATCGAAAATAAAGGTGGATAAGCTTCTCGAAAGAGAGATGCCACTTATCGAAAATAAAGGCGGATAAGCTTCTCGAAAGAGAGATGCCACTTATCAAAAATAAAGGTGGATAAGCTTCTCGAAATAGAGATGCCACTTATAGAAAATAAAGGTGGATATGCTTCTCGAAAGAGAGATGCCAGTTATCGAAAATAAATGTGGATAAGCTTCTCCAAAGAGATATGCCACTTATCAAAAATAAAGTTGGATAAACTTCTCGAAAGAGATATGCCACTTATCGAAAATAAAGGTAGATAAGCTTCTCGAAAGAGAGATGCCACTTATCGAAAATAAAGGTGTATAAGCTTCTCGAAAGAGAGATGCCACTTATCGAAAATAAAGGTGGATAAGCTTCTCGAAAGAGAGATACCACTTATCGAAAATAAAGGTGGATAAGCTTCTCGAAAGAGAGATTCCACATATCGAAAATAAAGGTGGATAAGCTTCACGAAAGAGAGATTCCACTTATCGAAAATAAAGGTAGATACGCTTCTCGAAAGAGAGATGCCACGTATCAAAAATAAAGGTAGATAAGCTTCTCAAAAGAGAGATGCCACTTATCAAAAATAAAGGTGGATAAGCTTCTCGAAAGAGAGATGCCACTTATCGAAAATAAAGGTGGATAAACTTCTCGAAAGAGATATGCCACTTATCGAAAATAAAGGTGGATAAGCTTCTCGAAAGAGAGATGCCACTTATCGAAAATAAAGGTGGATAAGCTTCTCGAAAGAGAGATGCCACTTATCAAAAATAAAGGTGGATAAGCTTCTCGAAATAGAGATGCCACTTATAGAAAATAAAGGTGGATATGATTCTCGAAAGAGAGATGCCAGTTATCGAAAATAAATGTGGATAAGCTTCTCGAAAGAGATATGCCACTTATCGAAAATAAATATGGATAAGCTTCTCGAAAGAGAGATGCCACTTATCAATAATAAAGGTGGGTAAGCTTCTCGAAAGAGAGATGCCACTGATCGAAAATAAAGATGGATAAGCTTCTCGAAAGAGAGATGCCACTTCTCAAAAATAAAGGTGGATAAGCTTCTCGAAAGTGAGATGCCACTTATCGAAAATAAAGGTGGATAAGCTTCTCGAAAGAGAGATGCCACTTATCGAAAATAAAGGTGGATAAGCTCCTCGAAAGGGGGATGCCACTTATCGAGCGTAAAGGTAGATAAGCTTCTCAAAAGAGAGATGCCACTAATTAAAAATAAAGGTGGATAAGCTTCTCGAAAGAGAGATGCCACTTATCGAAAATAAAGGTGGATAAACTTCTCGAAAGAGATATGCCACTTATCAAAAATAAAGGTGGATAAGCTTCTCGAAATAGAGATGCCACTTATAGAAAATAAAGGTGGATATACTTCTCGAAAGAGAGATGCCAGTTATCGAAAATAAATGTGGATAAGCTTCTCGAAAGAGATATGCCACTTATCGAAAATAAAGTTGGATAAACTTCTCGAAAGAGATATGCCACTTATCGAAAATAAAGGTAGATAAGCTTCTCGAAAGAGAGATGCCACTTATCGAAAATAAAGGTGTATAAGCTTCTCGAAAGAGAGATGCCACTTATCGAAAATAAAGGTGGATAAGCTTCTCGAAAGAGAGATACCACTTATCGAAAATAAAGGTGGATAAGCTTCTCGAAAGAGAGATTCCACATATCGAAAATAAAGGTGGATAAGCTTCTCGAAAGAGAGATTCCACTTATCAAAAATAAAGGTAGATACGCTTCTCGAAAGAGAGATGCCACGTATCAAAAATAAAGGTAGATAAGCTTCTCAAAAGAGAGATGCCACTTATCGAAAATAAAGGTGGATATACTTCTCGAAAGAGAGATGCCACTTATTAAAAATAAAGGTGGATAAGCTTCTCGAAAGAGAGATGCCACTTATCGAAAATAAAGGTGGATAAACTTCTCGAAAGAGATATGCCACTTATCGAAAATAAAGGTGGATAAGCTTCTCGAAAGAGAGATGCCACTTATCGAAAATAAAGGTGGATAAGCTTCTCGAAAGAGAGATGCCACTTATCAAAAATAAAGGTGGATAAGCTTCTCGAAATAGAGATGCCACTTATAGAAAATAAAGGTGGATATGCTTCTCGAAAGAGAGATGCCAGTTATCGAAAATAAATGTGGATAAGCTTCTCGAAAGAGATATGCCACTTATCGAAAATAAATATGGATAATCTTCTCGAAAGAGAGATGCCACTTATCAATAATAAAGGTGGGTAAGCTTCTCGAAAGAGAGATGCCACTGATCGAAAATAAAGATGGATAAGCTTCTCGAAAGAGAGATGCCACTTCTCAAAAATAAAGGTGGATAAGCTTCTCGAAAGAGAGATGCCACTTATCGAAAATAAAGGTGGATAAGCTTCTCGAAAGAGAGATGCCACTTATCGAAAATAAAGGTGGATAAGCTCCTCGAAAGGGGGATGCCACTTATCGAGCGTAAAGGTAGATAAGCTTCTCAAAAGAGAGATGCCACTTATTAAAAATAAAGGTGGATAAGCTTCTCAAAAGAGAAATGCCACTTATCGAAAATAAAGGTGGATAAACTTCTCGAAAGAGATATGCCACTTATCAAAAATAAAGGTGGATAAGCTTCTCGAAAGAGAGATGCAACTAATCGAAAATAAAGTTGGATATGCTTTTCGAAAGGGAGATGCCACTTATCAAAAATAAAGTTGGATAAGCTTCTCAAAAGAGAGATGCCACGTATCGAAAATAAAGGTGGATAAGCTTCTCGAAAGAGAGATGCCACTTATCGAAAATAAAGGTGGATAAGTTTCTCAAAAGAGAGATGCCACTTATCGAAAATAAAGGTGGATAAGTTTCTCGAAAGAGAGATGCCACTTATCGAAAATAAAGGCGGATAGGCTTCTCGAAAGAGAGATGCCACTTATCAAAAATAAAGGTGGATAAGCTCCTCGAAAGAGAGATGCCACTTATCAATAATAAAGGTGGATAAGCTTTTCGAAAGAGAGATGCCACTTATCAAAAATAAAGGTGGATAGGCTGCTCGAAAGAGACATGCCACTTATCGAAAATAAAGGTGGATAAGCTTCTCGAAAGAGAGATGCCACTTATCGAAAATAAAGGCGGATAAGCTTCTCGAAAGAGAGATGCCACTTATCAAAAATAAAGGTGGATAAGCTTCTCGAAATAGAGATGCCACTTATAGAAAATAAAGGTGGATATGCTTCTCGAAAGAGAGATGCCAGTTACCGAAAATAAATGTGGATAAGCTTCTCGAAAGAGATGTGCCACTTATCGAAAATAAAGTTGGATAAACTTCTCGAAAGAGATATGCCACTTATCAAAAATAAAGGTAGATAAGCTTTTCGAAAGAGAGATGCCACTTATCGAAAATAAAGGTGTATAAGCTTCTCGAAAGAGAGATGCCACTTATCGAAAATAAAGGTGGATAAGCTTCTCGAAAGAGAGATACCACTTATCGAAAATAAAGGTGGATAAGCTTCTCGAAAGAGAGATTTCACATATCGAAAATAAAGGTGGATAAGCTTCTCGAAAGAGAGATTCCACTTATTGAAAATAAAGGTAGATACGCTTCTCGAAAGAGAGATGCCACGTATCAAAAATAAAGGTAGATAAGCTTCTCAAAAGAGAGATGCCACTTATCAAAAATAAAGGTGGATAAGCTTCTCGAAAGAGAGATGCCACTTATCGAAAATAAAGGTGGATAAACTTCTCGAAATAGATATGCCACTTATCGAAAATAAAGGTGGATAAGCTTCTCGAAAGAGAGATGCCACTTATCGAAAATAAAGGTGGATAAGCTTCTCGAAAGAGAGATGCCACTTATCAAAAATAAAGGTGGATAAGCTTCTCGAAATAGAGATGCCACTTATAGAAAATAAAGGTGGATATGCTTCTCGAAAGAGAGATGCCAGTTATCGAAAATAAATGTGGATAAGCTTCTCGAAAGAGATATGCCACTTATCGAAAATAAAGGCGGATAGGCTTCTCGAAAGAGAGATGCCACTTATCGAAAATAAAGGTGGATAAGCTCCTCGAAAGAGAGATGCCACTTATCAATAATAAAGGTGGATAAGCTTCTCGAAAGAGAGATGCCACTTATCAAAAATAAAGGTGGATAGGCTGCTCGAAAGAGACATGCCACTTATCGAAAATAAAGGTGGATAAGCTTCTCGAAAGAGAGATGCCACTTATCGAAAATAAAGGTGGATAAGCTTCTCGAAAGAGAGATGCCACTTATAAAAATAAAGGTGGATAAGCTTCTCGAAATAGAGATGCCACTTATAGAAAATAAAGGTGGATATGCTTCTCGAAAGAGAGATGCCAGTTATCGAAAATAAATGTGGATAAGCTTCTCGAAAGAGATATGCCACTTATCGAAAATAAATATGGATAAGCTTCTCGAAAGAGAGATGCCACTTATCAATAATAAAGGTGGGTAAGCTTCTCGAAAGAGAGATGCCACTGATCGAAAATAAAGATGGATAAGCTTCTCGAAAGAGAGATGCCACTTATCGAAAATAAATATGGATAAACTTCTCGAAAGAGAGATTACACTTAACAAAAATAAAGGTGGATAAGCTTCTCGAAAGAGAGATGCCACTTATCAAAAATAAAGGTGGATAAGCTTCTCGAAAGAGAGATGCCACTTATCGAAAATAAAGGTGGATAAGTTTCTCAAAAGAGAGATGCCACTTATCGAAAATAAAGGTGGATAAGTTTCTCGAAAGAGAGATGCCACTTATCGAAAATAAAGGCGGATAGGCTTCTCGAAAGTGAGATGCCACTTATCGAAAATAAAGGTGGATAAGCTCCTCGAAAGAGAGATGCCAATTATCAATAATAAAGGTGGATAAGCTTCTCGAAAGAGAGATGCCACTTATCAAAAATAAAGGTGGATAGGCTGCTCGAAAGAGACATGCCACTTATTGAAAATAAAGGTGGATAAGCTTCTCGAAAGAGAGATGCCACTTATCGAAAATAAAGGCGGATAAGCTTCTCGAAAGAGGGATGCCACTTATCGAAAATAAATGTGGATAAGCTTCTCGAAAGAGAGATGCCACTGATCGAAAATAAAGATGGATAAGCTTCTCGAAAGAGAGATGCCACTTATAAAAAATAAAGGTGGATAAGCTTCTCAAAAGAGAGATGCCACTTATCGAAAATTAAGTTGGATAAATTTCTCGAAAGAGATATGCCACTTATCGAAAAAAAAGGTACATTAGCTTCTCGAAAGAGAGATGCCACTTATCGAAAATAAAGGTGTATAAGCTTCTCGAAAGAGAGATGCCACTTATCGAAAATAAAGGTGGATAAGCTTCTCGAAAGAGAGATACCACATATCGAAAATAAAGGTGGATAAGCTTCTCGAAAGAGAGATTCCACATATCGAAAATAAAGGTGGATAAGCTTCTCGAAAGAGAGATTCCACTTATCGAAAATAAAGGTAGATACGCTTCTCGAAAGAGAGATGCCACGTATCAAAAATAAAGGTAGATAAGCTTCTCAAAAGATAGATGCCACTTATCAAAAATTAAGGTGGATAAGCTTCTCGAAAGAGAGATGCCACTTATCGAAAATAAAGGTGGATAAACTGCTCGAAAGAGATATGCCACTTATCGAAAATAAAGGTGGATAAGCTTCTCGAAAGAGAGATGCCACTTATCGAAAATAAAGGTGGATAAGCTTCTCGAAAGAGAGATGCCACTTATCAAAAATAAAGGTGGATAAGCTTCTCGAAAGAGAGATGCCAGTTATCGAAAATAAATGTGGATAAGCTTCTCGAAAGAGATATGCCACTTATCGAAAATAAATATGGATAATCTTCTCGAAAGAGAGATGCCACTTATCAATAATAAAGGTGGGTAAGCTTCTCGAAAGAGAGATGCCACTGATCGAAAATAAAGATGGATAAGCTTCTCGAAAGAGAGATGCCACTTCTCAAAAATAAAGGTGGATAAGCTTCTCGAAAGAGAGATGCCACTTATCGAAAATAAAGCTGGATAAGCTTCTCGAAAGAGAGATGCCACTTATCGAAAATAAAGGTGGATAAGCTCCTCGAAAGGGGGATGCCACTTATCGAGCGTAAAGGTAGATAAGCTTCTCAAAAGAGAGATGCCACTTATTAAAAATAAAGGTGGATAAGCTTCTCGAAAGAGAAATGCCACTTATCGAAAATAAAGGTGGATAAACTTCTCGAAAGAGATATGCCACTTATCAAAAATAAAGGTGGATAAGCTTCTCGAAAGAGAGATGCAACTAATCGAAAATAAAGTTGGATATGCTTTTCGAAAGGGAGATGCCACTTATCAAAAATAAAGGTGGATAAGCTTCTCGAAAGAGAGATGCCACGTATCGAAAATAAAGGTGGATAAGCTTCTCGAAAGAGAGATACCACTTATCGAAAATAAAGGTAGATAAGCTTCTAGGAAGAGAGATGCCACTTATCGAAAATAAATGTGGATACACTTCTCGAAAGAGAGATGCCACTTATCGAAAATAAATATGGATAAACTTCTCGAAAGAGAGATTACACTTAACAAAAATAAAGGTGGATAAGCTTCTCGAAAGAGAGATGCCACTTATCAAAAATAAAGGTGGATAAGCTTCTCGAAAGAGAGATGCCACTTATCGAAAATAAAGGTGGATAAGTTTCTCAAAAGAGAGTTGCCACTTATCGAAAATAAAGGTGGATAAGTTTCTCGAAAGAGAGATGCTACTTATCGAGAATAAAGGCGGATAGGCTTCTCGAAAGAGAGATGCCACTTATCGAAAATAAAGGCGGATAAGCTTCTCGAAAGAGAGATGCCACTTAACAAAAATAAAGATGGATAAGTTTCTCGAAAGAGAGATGCCACTTATCGAAAATAAAGGCGGATAAGCTTCTCGAAAGAGAGATGCCACTTAACAAAAATAAAGATGGATAAGTTTCTCGAAATAGAGATGCCACTTATCGAAAATAAAGGTGGATAAGCTTCTCGAAGAGAGATGCCACTTATCGAAAATAAAGGTAGATAAGCTTCTAGAAAGAGAGATGCCACTTATCGAAAATAAATGTGGATAAGCTCCTCGAAAGGGGGATGCCACTTATCGAGCGTAAAGGTAGATAAGCTTCTCAAAAGAGAGATGCTACTTATTAAAAATAAAGGTGGATAAGCTTCTCGAAAGAGAAATGCCTCTTATCGAAAATAAAGCTGGATAAACTTCTCGAAAGAGATATGCCACTTATCAAAAATAAAGGTGGATAAGCTTCTCGAAAGAGAGATGCCACTAATCAAAAATAAAGGTGGATATGCTTTTCGAAAGCGAGATGCCACTTATCAAAAATAAAGGTGGATAAGCTTCTCGAAAGAGAGATACCACTTATCGAAAATAAAGGTAGATAAGCTTCTAGGAAGAGAGATGCCACTTATCGAAAATAAATGTGGATACACTTCTCGAAAGAGAGATGCCACTTATCGAAAATAAATATGGATAAACTTCTCGAAAGAGAGATTACACTTAACAAAAATAAAGGTGGATAAGCTTCTCGAAAGAGAGATGCCATTTATAAAAAATAAAGGTGGATAAGCTTCTCGAAAGAGAGATGCCACTTATCGAAAATAAAGGTGGATAAGTTTCTCAAAAGAGAGATGCCACTTATCGAAAATAAAGGTGGATAAGTTTCTCGAAAGAGAGATGCCACTTATCGAAAATAAAGGTGGATAGGCTTCTCGAAAGAGAGATGCCACTTATCGAAAATAAAGGTGGATAAGCTCCTCGAAAGAGAGATGCCACTTATCAATAATAAAGGTGGATAAGCTTCTCTAAAGAGAGATGCCACTTATCAAAAGTAAAGATGGATAGGCTGCTCGAAAGAGACATGCCACTTATCGAAAATAAAGGTGGATAAGCTTCTCGAAAGAGAAATGCCACTTATCGAAAATAAAGGTGGATAAGCTTCTCGAAAGAGAGATGCCACTTATCAAAAATAAAGGTGGATAAGCTTCTCGAAATAGAGATGCCACTTATAGAAAATAAAGGTGGATATGCTTCTCGAAAGAGAGATGCCAGTTATCGAAAATAAATGTGGATAAGCTTCTCGAAAGAGATATGCCACTTATCGAAAATAAATATGGATAAGCTTCTCGAAAGAGAGATGCCACTTATAAATAATAAAGGTGGGTAAGCTTCTCGAAAGAGAGATGCCACTGATCAAAAATAAAGATGGATAAGCTTCTCGAAAGAGAGATGCCACTTCTCAAAAATAAAGGTGGATAAGCTTCTCGAAAGAGAGATGCCACTTATCGAAAATAAAGGTGGATAAGCTTCTCGAAAGAGAGATGCCACTTATCGAAAATAAAGGTGGATAAGCTCCTCGAAAGGGGGATGCCACTTATCGAGCGTAAAGGTAGATAAGCTTCTCAAAAGAGAGATGCCACTTATTAAAAATAAAGGTGGATAAGCTTCTCGAAAGAGAAATGCCACTTATCGAAAATAAAGGTGGATAAACTTCTCGAAAGAGATATGCCACTTATCAAAAATAAAGTTGGATAAGCTTCTCGAAAGAGAGATGCCACTAATAAAAAATAAAGGTGGATATGCTTTTCGAAAGGGAGATGCCACTTATCAAAAATAAAGGTGGATAAGCTTCTCGAAAGAGAGATGCCACGTATCGAAAATAAAGGTGGATAAGCTTCTCGAAAGAGAGATACCACTTATCGAAAATAAAGGTAGATAAGCTTCTAGTAAGAGAGATGCCACTTATCGAAAATAAATGTGGATACACTTCTCGAAAGAGAGATGCCACTTATCGAAAATAATCATGGATAAACTTCTCGAAAGAGAGATTACACTTAACAAAAATAAAGGTGGATAAGCTTCTCGAAAGAGAGATGCCACTTATCAAAAATAAAGGTGGATAAGCTTCTCGAAAGAGAGATGCCACTTATCGAAAATAAAGGTGGATAAGTTTCTCAAAAGAGAGATGCAACTTATCGAAAATAAAGGTGGATAAGTTTCTCAAAAGAGAGATGCCACTTATCGAAAATAAAGGCGGATAGGCTTCTCGAAAGAGAGATGCCACTTATCGAAAATAAAGGTGGATAAGCTCCTCGAAAGAGAGATGACACTTATCAATAATAAAGGTGGATAAGCTTCTCGAAAGAGAGATGCCACTTATCAAAAATAAAGGTGGATAGGCTGCTCGAAAGAGACATGCCACTTATCAAAAATAAAGGTGGATAAGCTTCTCGAAAGAGAGATGCCACTTATCGAAAATAAAGGTGGATAAGCTTCTCGAAAGAGAGATGCCACTTATCAAAAATAAAGGTGGATAAGCTTGTCGAAATAGAGATGCCACTTATAGAAAATAAAGGTGGATATGCTTCTCGAAAGAGAGATGCCAGTTATCGAAAATAAATGTGGATAAGCTTCTCGAAAGAGATATGCCACTTATCGAAAATAAATATGGATAATCTTCTCGAAAGAGAGATGCCACTTATCAATAATAAAGGTGGGTAAGCTTCTCGAAAGAGAGATGCCACTGATCGAAAATAAAGATGGATAAGCTTCTCGAAAGAGAGATGCCACTTCTCAAAAATAAAGGTGGATAAGCTTCTCGAAAGAGAGATGCCACTTATCGAAAATAAAGGTGGATAAGCTTCTCGAAAGAGAGATGACACTTATCTAAAATAATGGTGGATAAGCTCCTCGAAAGGGGGATGCCACTTATCGAGCATAAAGGTAGATAAGCTTCTCAAAAGAGAGATGCCACTTATTAAAAATAAAGGTGGATAAGCTTCTCGAAAGAGAAATGCCACTTATCGAAAATAAAGGTGGATAAACTTCTCGAAAGAGATATGCCACTTATCAAAAATAAAGGTGGATAAGCTTCTCGAAAGAGAGATGCAACTAATCGAAAATAAAGTTGGATATGCTTTTCGAAAGGGAGATGCCACTTATCAAAAATAAAGGTGGATAAGCTTCTCGAAAGAGAGATGCCACGTATCGAAAATAAAGGTGGATAAGCTTCTCGAAAGAGAGATACCACTTATCGAAAATAAAGGTAGATAAGCTTCTAGGAAGAGAGATGCCACTTATCGAAAATAAATGTGGATACACTTCTCGAAAGAGAGATGCCACTTATCGAAAATAAATATGGATAAACTTCTCGAAAGAGAGATTACACTTAACAAAAATAAAGGTGGATAAGCTTCTCGAAAGAGAGATGCCACTTATCAAAAATAAAGGTGGATAAGCTTCTCGAAAGAGAGATGCCACTTATCGAAAATAAAGGTGGATAAGTTTCTCAAAAGAGAGATGCCACTTATCGAAAATAAAGGTGGATAAGTTTCTCGAAAGAGAGATGCCACTTATCGAAAATAAAGGCGGATAGGCTTCTCGAAAGAGAGATGCCACTTATCGAAAATAAAGGTGGATAAGCTCCTCGAATGAGAGATGCCAGTTATCAATAATAAAGTTGGATAAGCTTCTCGAAAGAGAGATGCCACTTATCAAAAATAAAGGTGGATAGGCGGCTCGAAAGAGACATGCCACTTATTGAAAATAAAGGTGGATAAGCTTCTCGAAAGAGAGATGCCACTTATCGAAAATAAAGGCGGATAAGCTTCTCGAAAGAGAGATGCCACTTAACAAAAATAAAGATGGATAAGTTTCTCGAAATAGAGATGCCACTTATCGAAAATAAAGGTGGATAAGCTTCTCGAAGAGAGATGCCACTTATCGAAAATAAAGGTAGATAAGCTTCTAGAAAGAGAGATACCACTTATCGAAAATAAAGGTAGATAAGCTTCTAGGAAGAGAGATGCCACTTATCGAAAATAAATGTGGATACACTTCTCGAAAGAGAGATGCCACTTATCGAAAATAAATATGGATAAACTTCTCGAAAGAGAGATTACACTTAACAAAAATAAAGGTGGATAAGCTTCTCGAAAGAGAGATGCCACTTATAAAAAATAAAGGTGGATAAGCTTCTCGAAAGAGAGATGCCACTTATCGAAAATAAAGGTGGATAAGTTTCTCAAAAGAGAGATGCCACTTATCGAAAATAAAGGTGGATAAGTTTCTCGAAAGAGAGATGCCACTTATCGAAAATAAAGGTGGATAGGCTTCTCGAAAGAGAGATGCCACTTATCGAAAATAAAGGTGGATAAGCTCCTCGAAAGAGAGATGCCACTTATCAATAATAAAGGTGGATAAGCTTCTCGAAAGAGAGATGCCACTTATCAAAAATAAAGATGGATAGGCTGCTCGAAAGAGACATGCCACTTATCGAAAATAAAGGTGGATAAGCTTCTCGAAAGAGAGATGCCACTTATCGAAAATAAAGGTGGATAAGCTTCTCGAAAGAGAGATGCCACTTATCAAAAATAAAGGTGGATAAGCTTCTCGAAATAGAGATGCCACTTATAGAAAATAAAGGTGGATATGCTTCTCGAAAGAGAGATGCCAGTTATCGAAAATAAATGTGGATAAGCTTCTCGAAAGAGATATGCCACTTATCGAAAATAAATATGGATAAGCTTCTCGAAAGAGAGATGCCACTTATCAATAATAAAGGTGGGTAAGCTTCTCGAAAGAGAGATGCCACTGATCAAAAATAAAGATGGATAAGCTTCTCGAAAGAGAGATGCCACTTCTCAAAAATAAAGGTGGATAAGCTTCTCGAAAGAGAGATGCCACTTATCGAAAATAAAGGTGGATAAGCTTCTCGAAAGAGAGATGCCACTTATCGAAAATAAAGGTGGATAAGCTCCTCGAAAGGGGGATGCCACTTATCGAGCGTAAAGGTAGATAAGCTTCTCAAAAGAGAGATGCCACTTATTAAAAATAAAGGTGGATAAGCTTCTCGAAAGAGAAATGCCACTTATCGAAAATAAAGGTGGATAAACTTCTCGAAAGAGATATGCCACTTATCAAAAATAAAGGTGGATAAGCTTCTCGAAAGAGAGATGCCACTAATAAAAAATAAAGGTGGATATGCTTTTCGAAAGGGAGATGCCACTTATCAAAAATAAAGGTGGATAAGCTTCTCGAAAGAGAGATGCCACGTATCGAAAATAAAGGTGGATAAGCTTCTCGAAAGAGAGATACCACTTATCGAAAATAAAGGTAGATAAGCTTCTAGGAAGAGAGATGCCACTTATCGAAAATAAATGTGGATACACTTCTCGAAAGAGAGATGCCACTTATCGAAAATAAATATGGATAAACTTCTCGAAAGAGAGATTACACTTAACAAAAATAAAGGTGGATAAGCTTCTCGAAAGAGAGATGCCACTTATAAAAAATAAAGGTGGATAAGCTTCTCGAAAGAGAGATGCCACTTATCGAAAATAAAGGTGGATAAGTTTCTCAAAAGAGAGATGCCACTTATAGAAAATAAAGGTGGATAAGTTTCTCGAAAGAGAGATGCCACTTATCGAAAATAAAGGTGGATAGGCTTCTCGAAAGAGAGATGCCACTTATCGAAAATAAAGGTGGATAAGCTCCTCGAAAGAGAGATGCCACTTATCAATAATAATGGTGGATAAGCTTCTCGAAAGAGAGATGCCACTTATCAAAAATAAAGATGGATAGGCTGCTCGAAAGAGACATGCCACTTATCGAAAATAAAGGTGGATAAGCTTCTCGAAAGAGAGATGCCACTTATCGAAAATAAAGGTGGATAAGCTTCTCGAAAGAGAGATGCCACTTATCAAAAATAAAGGTGGATAAGCTTCTCGAAATAGAGATGCCACTTATAGAAAATAAAGGTGGATATGCTTCTCGAAAGAGAGATGCCAGTTATCGAAAATAAATGTGGATAAGCTTCTCGAAAGAGATATGCCACTTATCGAAAATAAATATGGATAAGCTTCTCGAAAGAGAGATGCCACTTATCAATAATAAAGGTGGGTAAGCTTCTCGAAAGAGAGATGCCACTGATCAAAAATAAAGATGGATAAGCTTCTCGAAAGAGAGATGCCACTTCTCAAAAATAAAGGTGGATAAGCTTCTCGAAAGGGGGATGCCACTTATCGAGCGTAAAGGTAGATAAGCTTCTCAAAAGAGAGATGCCACTTATTAAAAATAAAGGTGGATAAGCTTCTCGAAAGAGAAATGCCACTTATCGAAAATAAAGGTGGATAAACTTCTCGAAAGAGATATGCCACTTATCAAAAATAAAGGTGGATAAGCTTCTCGAAAGAGAAATGCCACTTATCGAAAATAAAGGTGGATAAACTTCTCGAAAGAGATATGCCACTTATCAAAAATAAAGTTGGATAAGCTTCTCGAAAGAGAGATGCCACTAATAAAAAATAAAGGTGGATATGCTTTTCGAAAGGGAGATGCCACTTATCAAAAATAAAGGTGGATAAGCTTCTCGAAAGAGAGATGCCACGTATCGAAAATAAAGGTGGATAAGCTTCTCGAAAGAGAGATACCACTTATCGAAAATAAAGGTAGATAAGCTTCTAGTAAGAGAGATGCCACTTATCGAAAATAAATGTGGATACACTTCTCGAAAGAGAGATGCCACTTATCGAAAATAATCATGGATAAACTTCTCGAAAGAGAGATTACACTTAACAAAAATAAAGGTGGATAAGCTTCTCGAAAGAGAGATGCCACTTATCAAAAATAAAGGTGGATAAGCTTCTCGAAAGAGAGATGCCACTTATCGAAAATAAAGGTGGATAAGTTTCTCAAAAGAGAGATGCAACTTATCGAAAATAAAGGTGGATAAGTTTCTCAAAAGAGAGATGCCACTTATCGAAAATAAAGGCGGATAGGCTTCTCGAAAGAGAGATGCCACTTATCGAAAATAAAGGTGGATAAGCTCCTCGAAAGAGAGATGCCACTTATCAATAATAAAGGTGGATAAGCTTCTCGAAAGAGAGATGCCACTTATCAAAAATAAAGGTGGATAGGCTGCTCGAAAGAGACATGCCACTTATCGAAAATAAAGGTGGATAAGCTTCTCGAAAGAGAGATGCCACTTATCGAAAATAAAGGTGGATAAGCTTCTCGAAAGAGAGATGCCACTTATCAAAAATAAAGGTGGATAAGCTTCTCGAAATAGAGATGCCACTTATAGAAAATAAAGGTGGATATGCTTCTCGAAAGAGAGATGCCAGTTATCGAAAATAAATGTGGATAAGCTTCTCGAAAGAGATATGCCACTTATCAAAAATAAATATGGATAATCTTCTCGAAAGGGAGATGCCACTTATCAATAATAAAGGTGGGTAAGCTTCTCGAAAGAGAGATGCCACTGATCGAAAATAAAGATGGATAAGCTTCTCGAAAGAGAGATGCCACTTCTCAAAAATAAAGGTGGATAAGCTTCTCGAAAGAGAGATGCCACTTATCAAAAATAAAGGTGGATAAGCTTCTCGAAAGAGAGATGCCACTTATCGAAAATAATGGTGGATAAGCTCCTCGAAAGGGGGATGCCACTTATCGAGCGTAAAGGTAGATAAGCTTCTCAAAAGAGAGATGCCACTTATTAAAAATAAAGGTGGATAAGCTTCTCGAAAGAGAAATGCCACTTATCGAAAATAAAGGTGGATAAACTTCTCGAAAGAGATATACCACTTATCAAAAATAAAGGTGGATAAGCTTCTCGAAAGAGAGATGCAACTAATCGAAAATAAAGTTGGATATGCTTTTCGAAAGGGAGATGCCACTTATCAAAAATAAAGGTGGATAAGCTTCTCGAAAGAGAGATGCCACGTATCGAAAATAAAGGTGGATAAGCTTCTCGAAAGAGAGATACCACTTATCGAAAATAAAGGTAGATAAGCTTCTAGGAAGAGAGATGCCACTTATCGAAAATAAATGTGGATACACTTCTCGAAAGAGAGATGCCACTTATCGAAAATAAATATGGATAAACTTCTCGAAAGAGAGATTACACTTAACAAAAATAAAGGTGGATAAGCTTCTCGAAAGAGAGATGCCACTTATAAAAAATAAAGGTGGATAAGCTTCTCGAAAGAGAGATGCCACTTATCGAAAATAAAGGTGGATAAGTTTCTCAAAAGAGAGATGCCACTTATCGAAAATAAAGGTGGATAAGTTTCTCGAAAGAGAGATGCCACTTATCGAAAATAAAGGTGGATAGGCTTCTCGAAAGAGAGATGCCACTTATCGAAAATAAAGGTGGATAAGCTCCTCGAAAGAGAGATGCCACTTATCAATAATAAAGGTGGATAAGCTTCTCGAAAGAGAGATGCCACTTATCAAAAATAAAGATGGATAGGCTTCTCGAAAGAGACATGCCACTTATCGAAAATAAAGGTGGATAAGCTTCTCGAAAGAGAGATGCCACTTATCGAAAATAAAGGTGGATAAGCTTCTCGAAAGAGAGATGCCACTTATCAAAAATAAAGGTGGATAAGCTTCTCGAAATAGAGATGCCACTTATAGAAAATAAAGGTGGATATGCTTCTCGAAAGAGAGATGCCAGTTATCGAAAATAAATGTGGATAAGCTTCTCGAAAGAGATATGCCACTTATCGAAAATAAATATGGATAAGCTTCTCGAAAGAGAGATGCCACTTATCAATAATAAAGGTGGGTAAGCTTCTCGAAAGAGAGATGCCACTGATCAAAAATAAAGATGGATAAGCTTCTCGAAAGAGAGATGCCACTTCTCAAAAATAAAGGTGGATAAGCTTCTCGAAAGAGAGATGCCACTTATCGAAAATAAAGGTGGATAAGCTTCTCGAAAGAGAGATGCCACTTATCGAAAATAAAGGTGGATAAGCTCCTCGAAAGGGGGATGCCACTTATCGAGCGTAAAGGTAGATAAGCTTCTCAAAAGAGAGATGCCACTTATTAAAAATAAAGGTGGATAAGCTTCTCGAAAGAGAAATGCCACTTATCGAAAATAAAGGTGGATAAACTTCTCGAAAGAGATATACCACTTATCAAAAATAAAGGTGGATAAGCTTCTCGAAAGAGAGATGCAACTAATCGAAAATAAAGTTGGATATGCTTTTCGAAAGGGAGATGCCACTTATCAAAAATAAAGGTGGATAAGCTTCTCGAAAGAGAGATGCCACGTATCGAAAATAAAGGTGGATAAGCTTCTCGAAAGAGAGATACCACTTATCGAAAATAAAGGTAGATAAGCTTCTAGGAAGAGAGATGCCACTTATCGAAAATAAATGTGGATACACTTCTCGAAAGAGAGATGCCACTTATCGAAAATAAATATGGATAAACTTCTCGAAAGAGAGATTACACTTAACAAAAATAAAGGTGGATAAGCTTCTCGAAAGAGAGATGCCACTTATAAAAAATAAAGGTGGATAAGCTTCTCGAAAGAGAGATGCCACTTATCGAAAATAAAGGTGGATAAGTTTCTCAAAAGAGAGATGCCACTTATCGAAAATAAAGGTGGATAAGTTTCTCGAAAGAGAGATGCCACTTATCGAAAATAAAGGTGGATAGGCTTCTCGAAAGAGAGATGCCACTTATCGAAAATAAAGGTGGATAAGCTCCTCGAAAGAGAGATGCCACTTATCAATAATAAAGGTGGATAAGCTTCTCGAAAGAGAGATGCCACTTATCAAAAATAAAGATGGATAGGCTGCTCGAAAGAGACATGCCACTTATCGAAAATAAAGGTGGATAAGCTTCTCGAAAGAGAGATGCCACTTATCGAAAATAAAGGTGGATAAGCTTCTCGAAAGAGAGATGCCACTTATCAAAAATAAAGGTGGATAAGCTTCTCGAAATAGAGATGCCACTTATAGAAAATAAAGGTGGATATGCTTCTCGAAAGAGAGATGCCAGTTATCGAAAATAAATGTGGATAAGCTTCTCGAAAGAGATATGCCACTTATCGAAAATAAATATGGATAAGCTTCTCGAAAGAGAGATGCCACTTATCAATAATAAAGGTGGGTAAGCTTCTCGAAAGAGAGATGCCACTGATCAAAAATAAAGATGGATAAGCTTCTCGAAAGAGAGATGCCACTTCTCAAAAATAAAGGTGGATAAGCTTCTCGAAAGAGAGATGCCACTTATCGAAAATAAAGGTGGATAAGCTTCTCGAAAGAGAGATGCCACTTATCGAAAATAAAGGTGGATAAGCTCCTCGAAAGGGGGATGCCACTTATCGAGCGTAAAGGTAGATAAGCTTCTCAAAAGAGAGATGCCACTTATTAAAAATAAAGGTGGATAAGCTTCTCGAAAGAGAAATGCCACTTATCGAAAATAAAGGTGGATAAACTTCTCGAAAGAGATATGCCACTTATCAAAAATAAAGGTGGATAAGCTTCTCGAAAGAGAGATGCCACTAATAAAAAATAAAGGTGGATATGCTTTTCGAAAGGGAGATGCCACTTATCAAAAATAAAGGTGGATAAGCTTCTCGAAAGAGAGATGCCACGTATCGAAAATAAAGGTGGATAAGCTTCTCGAAAGAGAGATACCACTTATCGAAAATAAAGGTAGATAAGCTTCTAGGAAGAGAGATGCCACTTATCGAAAATAAATGTGGATACACTTCTCGAAAGAGAGATGCCACTTATCGAAAATAAATATGGATAAACTTCTCGAAAGAGAGATTACACTTAACAAAAATAAAGGTGGATAAGCTTCTCGAAAGAGAGATGCCACTTATAAAAAATAAAGGTGGATAAGCTTCTCGAAAGAGAGATGCCACTTATCGAAAATAAAGGTGGATAAGTTTCTCAAAAGAGAGATGCCACTTATAGAAAATAAAGGTGGATAAGTTTCTCGAAAGAGAGATGCCACTTATCGAAAATAAAGGTGGATAGGCTTCTCGAAAGAGAGATGCCACTTATCGAAAATAAAGGTGGATAAGCTCCTCGAAAGAGAGATGCCACTTATCAATAATAATGGTGGATAAGCTTCTCGAAAGAGAGATGCCACTTATCAAAAATAAAGATGGATAGGCTGCTCGAAAGAGACATGCCACTTATCGAAAATAAAGGTGGATAAGCTTCTCGAAAGAGAGATGCCACTTATCGAAAATAAAGGTGGATAAGCTTCTCGAAAGAGAGATGCCACTTATCAAAAATAAAGGTGGATAAGCTTCTCGAAATAGAGATGCCACTTATAGAAAATAAAGGTGGATATGCTTCTCGAAAGAGAGATGCCAGTTATCGAAAATAAATGTGGATAAGCTTCTCGAAAGAGATATGCCACTTATCGAAAATAAATATGGATAAGCTTCTCGAAAGAGAGATGCCACTTATCAATAATAAAGGTGGGTAAGCTTCTCGAAAGAGAGATGCCACTGATCAAAAATAAAGATGGATAAGCTTCTCGAAAGAGAGATGCCACTTCTCAAAAATAAAGGTGGATAAGCTTCTCGAAAGGGGGATGCCACTTATCGAGCGTAAAGGTAGATAAGCTTCTCAAAAGAGAGATGCCACTTATTAAAAATAAAGGTGGATAAGCTTCTCGAAAGAGAAATGCCACTTATCGAAAATAAAGGTGGATAAACTTCTCGAAAGAGATATGCCACTTATCAAAAATAAAGGTGGATAAGCTTCTCGAAAGAGAAATGCCACTTATCGAAAATAAAGGTGGATAAACTTCTCGAAAGAGATATGCCACTTATCAAAAATAAAGTTGGATAAGCTTCTCGAAAGAGAGATGCCACTAATAAAAAATAAAGGTGGATATGCTTTTCGAAAGGGAGATGCCACTTATCAAAAATAAAGGTGGATAAGCTTCTCGAAAGAGAGATGCCACGTATCGAAAATAAAGGTGGATAAGCTTCTCGAAAGAGAGATACCACTTATCGAAAATAAAGGTAGATAAGCTTCTAGTAAGAGAGATGCCACTTATCGAAAATAAATGTGGATACACTTCTCGAAAGAGAGATGCCACTTATCGAAAATAATCATGGATAAACTTCTCGAAAGAGAGATTACACTTAACAAAAATAAAGGTGGATAAGCTTCTCGAAAGAGAGATGCCACTTATCAAAAATAAAGGTGGATAAGCTTCTCGAAAGAGAGATGCCACTTATCGAAAATAAAGGTGGATAAGTTTCTCAAAAGAGAGATGCAACTTATCGAAAATAAAGGTGGATAAGTTTCTCAAAAGAGAGATGCCACTTATCGAAAATAAAGGCGGATAGGCTTCTCGAAAGAGAGATGCCACTTATCGAAAATAAAGGTGGATAAGCTCCTCGAAAGAGAGATGCCACTTATCAATAATAAAGGTGGATAAGCTTCTCGAAAGAGAGATGCCACTTATCAAAAATAAAGGTGGATAGGCTGCTCGAAAGAGACATGCCACTTATCGAAAATAAAGGTGGATAAGCTTCTCGAAAGAGAGATGCCACTTATCGAAAATAAAGGTGGATAAGCTTCTCGAAAGAGAGATGCCACTTATCAAAAATAAAGGTGGATAAGCTTCTCGAAATAGAGATGCCACTTATAGAAAATAAAGGTGGATATGCTTCTCGAAAGAGAGATGCCAGTTATCGAAAATAAATGTGGATAAGCTTCTCGAAAGAGATATGCCACTTATCAAAAATAAATATGGATAATCTTCTCGAAAGGGAGATGCCACTTATCAATAATAAAGGTGGGTAAGCTTCTCGAAAGAGAGATGCCACTGATCGAAAATAAAGATGGATAAGCTTCTCGAAAGAGAGATGCCACTTCTCAAAAATAAAGGTGGATAAGCTTCTCGAAAGAGAGATGCCACTTATCAAAAATAAAGGTGGATAAGCTTCTCGAAAGAGAGATGCCACTTATCGAAAATAATGGTGGATAAGCTCCTCGAAAGGGGGATGCCACTTATCGAGCGTAAAGGTAGATAAGCTTCTCAAAAGAGAGATGCCACTTATTAAAAATAAAGGTGGATAAGCTTCTCGAAAGAGAAATGCCACTTATCGAAAATAAAGGTGGATAAACTTCTCGAAAGAGATATACCACTTATCAAAAATAAAGGTGGATAAGCTTCTCGAAAGAGAGATGCAACTAATCGAAAATAAAGTTGGATATGCTTTTCGAAAGGGAGATGCCACTTATCAAAAATAAAGGTGGATAAGCTTCTCGAAAGAGAGATGCCACGTATCGAAAATAAAGGTGGATAAGCTTCTCGAAAGAGAGATACCACTTATCGAAAATAAAGGTAGATAAGCTTCTAGGAAGAGAGATGCCACTTATCGAAAATAAATGTGGATACACTTCTCGAAAGAGAGATGCCACTTATCGAAAATAAATATGGATAAACTTCTCGAAAGAGAGATTACACTTAACAAAAATAAAGGTGGATAAGCTTCTCGAAAGAGAGATGCCACTTATAAAAAATAAAGGTGGATAAGCTTCTCGAAAGAGAGATGCCACTTATCGAAAATAAAGGTGGATAAGTTTCTCAAAAGAGAGATGCCACTTATCGAAAATAAAGGTGGATAAGTTTCTCGAAAGAGAGATGCCACTTATCGAAAATAAAGGTGGATAGGCTTCTCGAAAGAGAGATGCCACTTATCGAAAATAAAGGTGGATAAGCTCCTCGAAAGAGAGATGCCACTTATCAATAATAAAGGTGGATAAGCTTCTCGAAAGAGAGATGCCACTTATCAAAAATAAAGATGGATAGGCTTCTCGAAAGAGACATGCCACTTATCGAAAATAAAGGTGGATAAGCTTCTCGAAAGAGAGATGCCACTTATCGAAAATAAAGGTGGATAAGCTTCTCGAAAGAGAGATGCCACTTATCAAAAATAAAGGTGGATAAGCTTCTCGAAATAGAGATGCCACTTATAGAAAATAAAGGTGGATATGCTTCTCGAAAGAGAGATGCCAGTTATCGAAAATAAATGTGGATAAGCTTCTCGAAAGAGATATGCCACTTATCGAAAATAAATATGGATAAGCTTCTCGAAAGAGAGATGCCACTTATCAATAATAAAGGTGGGTAAGCTTCTCGAAAGAGAGATGCCACTGATCAAAAATAAAGATGGATAAGCTTCTCGAAAGAGAGATGCCACTTCTCAAAAATAAAGGTGGATAAGCTTCTCGAAAGAGAGATGCCACTTATCGAAAATAAAGGTGGATAAGCTTCTCGAAAGAGAGATGCCACTTATCGAAAATAAAGGTGGATAAGCTCCTCGAAAGGGGGATGCCACTTATCGAGCGTAAAGGTAGATAAGCTTCTCAAAAGAGAGATGCCACTTATTAAAAATAAAGGTGGATAAGCTTCTCGAAAGAGAAATGCCACTTATCGAAAATAAAGGTGGATAAACTTCTCGAAAGAGATATGCCACTTATCAAAAATAAAGGTGGATAAGCTTCTCGAAAGAGAGATGCCACTAATAAAAAATAAAGGTGGATATGCTTTTCGAAAGGGAGATGCCACTTATCAAAAATAAAGGTGGATAAGCTTCTCGAAAGAGAGATGCCACGTATCGAAAATAAAGGTGGATAAGCTTCTCGAAAGAGAGATACCACTTATCGAAAATAAAGGTAGATAAGCTTCTAGGAAGAGAGATGCCACTTATCGAAAATAAATGTGGATACACTTCTCGAAAGAGAGATGCCACTTATCGAAAATAAATATGGATAAACTTCTCGAAAGAGAGATTACACTTAACAAAAATAAAGGTGGATAAGCTTCTCGAAAGAGAGATGCCACTTATAAAAAATAAAGGTGGATAAGCTTCTCGAAAGAGAGATGCCACTTATCGAAAATAAAGGTGGATAAGTTTCTCAAAAGAGAGATGCCACTTATAGAAAATAAAGGTGGATAAGTTTCTCGAAAGAGAGATGCCACTTATCGAAAATAAAGGTGGATAGGCTTCTCGAAAGAGAGATGCCACTTATCGAAAATAAAGGTGGATAAGCTCCTCGAAAGAGAGATGCCACTTATCAATAATAAAGGTGGATAAGCTTCTCGAAAGAGAGATGCCACTTATCAAAAATAAAGATGGATAGGCTGCTCGAAAGAGACATGCCACTTATCGAAAATAAAGGTGGATAAGCTTCTCGAAAGAGAGATGCCACTTATCGAAAATAAAGGTGGATAAGCTTCTCGAAAGAGAGATGCCACTTATCAAAAATAAAGGTGGATAAGCTTCTCGAAATAGAGATGCCACTTATAGAAAATAAAGGTGGATATGCTTCTCGAAAGAGAGATGCCAGTTATCGAAAATAAATGTGGATAAGCTTCTCGAAAGAGAAATGCCACTTATCGAAAATAAATATGGATAAGCTTCTCGAAAGAGAGATGCCACTTATCAATAATAAAGGTGGGTAAGCTTCTCGAAAGAGAGATGCCACTGATCAAAAATAAAGATGGATAAGCTTCTCGAAAGAGAGATGCCACTTCTCAAAAATAAAGGTGGATAAGCTTCTCGAAAGGGGGATGCCACTTATCGAGCGTAAAGGTAGATAAGCTTCTCAAAAGAGAGATGCCACTTATTAAAAATAAAGGTGGATAAGCTTCTCGAAAGAGAAATGCCACTTATCGAAAATAAAGGTGGATAAACTTCTCGAAAGAGATATGCCACTTATCAAAAATAAAGGTGGATAAGCTTCTCGAAAGAGAGATGCCACTAATAAAAAATAAAGGTGGATATGCTTTTCGAAAGGGAGATGCCACTTATCAAAAATAAAGGTGGATAAGCTTCTCGAAAGAGAGATGCCACGTATCGAAAATAAAGGTGGATAAGCTTCTCGAAAGAGAGATACCACTTATCGAAAATAAAGGTAGATAAGCTTCTAGGAAGAGAGATGCCACTTATCGAAAATAAATGTGGATACACTTCTCGAAAGAGAGATGCCACTTATCGAAAATAATCATGGATAAACTTCTCGAAAGAGAGATTACACTTAACAAAAATAAAGGTGGATAAGCTTCTCGAAAGAGAGATGCCACTTATAAAAAATAAAGGTGGATAAGCTTCTCGAAAGAGAGATGCCACTTATCGAAAATAAAGGTGGATAAGTTTCTCAAAAGAGAGATGCCACTTATAGAAAATAAAGGTGGATAAGTTTCTCGAAAGAGAGATGCCACTTATCGAAAATAAAGGTGGATAGGCTTCTCGAAAGAGAGATGCCACTTATCGAAAATAAAGGTGGATAAGCTCCTCGAAAGAGAGATGCCACTTATCAATAATAAAGGTGGATAAGCTTCTCGAAAGAGAGATGCCACTTATCAAAAATAAAGATGGATAGGCTGCTCGAAAGAGACATGCCACTTATCGAAAATAAAGGTGGATAAGCTTCTCGAAAGAGAGATGCCACTTATCGAAAATAAAGGTGGATAATGTAACATCCTAATTTTTCCATACACTAAATAATATATCTAGTTAGATTTGAGATTTTAACAATGCTAGTTATTAAAAATTAAATGTTGAAACTAACACTTATAATAATTAATTTATTAATTAATTACTTTTTATATTTATTACTTTTATTCTTCAATTTGAATATCATCGTTTCATTTTATAAACTAAACTTTGAAATTTAAATTGGTACTTAAAACCCTTAACTTTAAGTTAATTAATTATTCATATTATTATTATCATTATTGTTGTTCTTGTTTTGTTATTATTAATTGATTTTATTTTATTTGAATATTATCATTTTACTCTATAAACCAATTAATAAATAAAATAATCTTAAGACAATAAAAATATCAAATAACTATCCTTTTTACTATTTTTATTATTATTAATATTATTAACATTTTACTTTTTATAAAAGAAATATATATCTCATTTTCTATTAATATCCTACATAATATTATGTCATGAAATCAAGCTCCCATACCTTTGTCATAAATTATTTTCACAAAGTCATACTAGAACACCTAAAGCACTATTGATGAAAGATTAGTAAATATTTGATAGAGACATATTTACTAGCAAGAGTTGAAAAGTTGGAAGGTATGGGCAAAAGATGATAAATTATGTTATTTTAATATTTTACAACTAGTATAAATAGGGGTCTCTTCCACCCCATTTTCATTCATTCAATCACAAATCATCTTTCTTACTTCTTTACTTCTTTCCTTCTCTAATTTCTTCATATAGCAATATTAGTTTTAGTTATCGAAGTTCCCACGATATCGGTTCGTAACCTTTAGAGTATTTTGTGGTAAAAGTTCTTCTAAAGTTTCAAGGGAGTTTTATACGTCAAAGTTCTGCCCAAATCATTTTCATAAGTAATCGGTTCTTGGCAAAGATCGAAGACAACACTTGTGGACTTTCAACAACACTCAACAAAAGGTGGGGGCAAGATTTCGTATACGATTGGGACGGTTAGCGTAAAATAACTTAATATATATGTGTGTAGTGGTGACCTAAGCCCTACTAGCGATAAATAATTAAGGAGAGCCTATTCTCAAATAATGATTTTCACAAATCACTAGGCGAGGTTACGCCGGCCTTAATTAATTATCATAGGAATAATCTTTGACAATTTGGTATTGTATTGTGCTTGCATTATTCGGTTAATTTTATAATTGTTTATTTTATTTATACTTGAATGATTGTGATTGATAGATTAAGGAAATAATCGGTTAATGAGAGAAAAACATTGCTAGATATTAAGTAATTGATCCCCATTAACATAAGGAAAGTTGGATACAATGAGTAGTTATATTTGGTTGGGTTCTGGCTAAGGAAAGACTTGGTCGACTATGCCGTTTACAGTCCACCTCTCTTACCTGGGAAGTTAACCATACAATTACCCATTATACAAACTGAACTTATTATGTAAGGACAAAGATCAAATATGGCAAGACATTGGATGGATTTGGTACTCAACCTAAGTATCTAGATAATAAGTATAACTTGAAAAGTTGATACGATAATTCCCCATTATTAACTTAATACTTATGGCTAAGAGTTGCCACAAGATGAGTGAGTGATCATATAGACTTGCATTAAGGAATGTGTAAGTCCACCGCCGTGCGGTATGGGACGCACGAGGTTGATCAGTCGCCTGCAATCCCGACGGGGATTATTATCTATGCATGCTAGGCAAGACAAGGTTCTTGGCCTGAATTCTCAGGGACGATCGACTTATAACACCTAGGCTCCATGTGAAGTTAGGTGGCGTAGCTCTTGGTAATTGGGAGTACGTTGGTGGCATGTGGTCTAGTGATATCTGATCTTGGTAAATGGGATAGATATCATTGACAGCGTTTAGTGGCCTGAGTCAGCATATAGTTCAGGGATGCATTAGAATAAATAAAGTATATGTAATTGTGGGTATAAGATACGCTTGTTTGTATAAATATGGTTTCCATATATATTATTATTTTACACATTCATTCCCACTTTTAAACTTGTACATGAATCTTAGCCCTGTGTCATTTTTGTTTTGCATTTTGGATTATTTTATGACGATCAGACGATGAGCTCGAATCTTGCGTACTTCCCGACAACTCAGAAGGAAAGGATATGAAGTGACGTGGAGATGTGTTACTATAACATCTAGATTGGGAGCTGTTAGTGTTTTGTCAAACGCTAATCACATCCCTACTACTACAGTCAGTATAAGTGTCAGTCTTGTTGGACTTAGGAGGTCCCTTTTGGTATGCTTTCTTTTTGGTTTCCTTTCTGTACTTTTATTTTATGTTTTATCTATGTGGCAAGGCCGCTAGTCTTAACGGTGTCAAACTCTGTAAAATATATTTGAAGCATATGTATGTGAAACAGTATGTTTTTAAATAATTAAGTATTGTCCTTTAAAAATTTCAAATTTTTCTGTATTTTTATAAGGTTTCATTAGAATTCCACTAATGGGACATAGGCTGTCTCATTTAATGGTATCAGAGCTGGTCGATTCAGCTCGGACCGTAAGTGTCTAGAATTATACTGACTGTATCAAGTTGGATTCCAAACTGGATGATAACTTTTCTTCTGTGCATTGAGTCTTCATCTTGAGAGCCTTCTAGTATAATGGTCTAGGAAACTTATTTAGCACACTTTATTTTTCCTCCCCAACGGTCACAAACCCAACGGTAACGTAACGGACACTTCACAAAATTCACTTTATAAATACTTCACACCCATCCATTATTTTCATATCAATTCCTAAATATTTATCTATACCTTTCAAATGGCTAAATCCTTTCTTTTATTCATCACTCTTCTTGTCATTATTTTGTTTGTTATTGGTATCATCAAGCATGAAGAATTAGGTAAAGATTTCGTAGCAATAATGATAATTATAGTTTTACCACTATTAGTCTTAGCTTGGTTTACAAGTAGAGGTTTTTGAATGAGACATGGTCACGATTTTTGTAATCGTTGTTATTAAATAAATTGATACATTTTTGTTTATACATTAAATGTTGATTATGTTTTCCTGAATTCTAGTTATATTTAAGATATTAATTCAACATTTTAGACACAATTATCCCTTGCCTGTGGGAGACTTGATAAAAATCCTTATCGATGAATCATTCATTGGGATATAAATATACATAATTGTTATGTTCTTTATGTCTTGTGAATGATTGAACCTAATAACTATTCCTTTTCAGGAAGTTATGGTTCAGAACGTCAGAGGTGCGAGGCGTGGTAGGAGTGCTGCTAGAGGCACTACTAGAGGTATACGTAGGAATGCGAGTGATGAAGTTACTCCTGAAGGAGCACCTACCATTCCCATTGGACGAGAAGATCATTCCCAAACTGGAACGAACTCTCAAGCTGACACTCGAGATGTTCGTGAACTTGCTGCAGCTGTGTTAGTTCAAACACAACAAAATGCTCAAATCCTGCAAATCACTCGAGATCATCAACTCTTTCAGCAACAACAAAGGGAAATGGTGCATGAGGATACAGGATTGAACTCGTTTCTGAAAGGAAAACCACCACAGTTTGGTGGTGACTTTAATCCGGAGGGTGCTGAGAAATGGTTGCAAGAAATGGAGAAGATATTTTCTTTCACTCACTGTAGAGAGAATAGAAGGGTTGGTTATGCAACATTCATGCTGACAGGCGATGCTGAAGCTTGGTGGAGAGGAAAGTATAGATTATTGGAAGAGGAAGGAAGAGAAATCAATTGGACCTTGTTCAAAGAAGAATTTTTGGGGAAGTATTTTCCAAAGTTATGTAGGAAAGAGAAGGAGAGAGAATTTCAGAATCTACGTCAAGGTGTGATGACGGTGGGAGAATATACTAGGAAGTTTGAATCCTTGCTAAAGTATTCTGAGTTTTACCGCTTGCATCCAAGGGAAGAATGGATGTGTGAAAAGTATCAAGATGGATTGAAATATGATATCCAGAGGGCAGTTTTACCTCTGCATATTATGCGCTTTGGTGAGCTAGTAGAAAGGTGTCTGGAGTTGGAAGGGATTGACAATAGGAAGAATCAATATGGATCAGGAGGATCAACCCAAAACAACAATCACAAGGGCCACTTTAACCGAGGCCACGGAGGAAGAATCCAACGAGGGGGTAGGCCATATCAAAGGCCTACACCTTATCATAACCAGGATTCTAGAAGGTTAATGTTCAAGTGTTACAGCTGTGGAGGGGCACATCTTAACAAAGATTGTCCAAATAGAAATATTGGAACTTGTTTTCGCTGTGGTCAGAAAGGCCACTTTCTCAAAGATTGTCCCCAAGGACAAAGTCAACCAACAGGCCAGAGGAGCGGCCTAATAAACAATAACAACATAGGGAGAGCAAGAAATGGAGGCCCAAGTGTTGGTCAGAGACCTCAGAATCAAAATAAGCCAACCACAGGAAGAGTATTTACAATTAGAGGAGCTGAGATCTCAAAGTCAGCTGGGTTAATTCAAGGTATGTGTTTAATTGGAGATAAGTTGGTATCAGTTTTATTCGATTCAGGAGCTACACATTCTTTTATATCTACCTCTTGTGCTGAATTTTTGGGATTCGAAATTGTTGATCACGATTATAAGTTGACTATCACAACTCCCTCGGGAGAAAGAATGGTAACTTATTCAGTCTGTGTAGACTGTCCAATAATCTTAGAAAATAGAAGATTCTTAGTAGATCTTGTGGTACTCCCGCTACAAGACCTAGATGTCATCTTAGGAATGGATTGGTTATCAGCCAACGATGTCAACTTGAGATGCAAGGAGAAAATTTTTACATTTGGAGAAGATAGTGGAGAAATCAGCAAAGCTGAAACCCTCACTCAAAGTTTTATGATGCTATTCTCCATGTCAGTAGGAGAAACCCCTAGTGTGGAAAATTTTCCCGTAGTCTGTGAATTCCCGGAAGTCTTTCCAGAAGAAGTTCCAGGTTTACCACCGGTTAGGGAAGTGGAATTTTCTATAGACTTGGTTCCAGGAACTGGACCAATTTCTATATCTCCTTATCGAATGTCACCCTCAGAGCTTGCGGAGTTAAAGAAACAATTAGACGAGATGTTAGAGAAAGAATTTATTAGACCAAGTGTATCGCCATGGGGAGCTCCAATCTTGTTTGTGAAGAAGAAGGATGGTTCTTCTAGACTTTGTGTGGATTACAGACAACTCAATAAAGCCACTGTGAAAAACAAGTATCCTTTGCCTAGAATCGACGACTTGATGGATCAGTTAAAAGGAGCATCAGTATTCTCAAAGATTGACTTGAAGTCTGGATATCATCAGATCAGGGTGAAGGAAGATGATATTCCAAAAACAGCTTTTAGATCCCGTTATGGACACTATGAGTACTTAGTTATGCCATTTGGTTTGACTAATGCTCCAGCAGTATTCATGGATTACATGAATAGGATCTTTAGGTCATACTTAGATCAATTTGTTGTAGTTTTCATTGATGACATTCTGATTTATTCCAAGAATGAGGTAGAGCACAGAGAACATTTGAGAATTGTGCTACAGATATTAAAGGACCTTCAATTGTACGCGAAATTCTCGAAATGTGAATTTTGGTTGAAGGAGGTACAATTTCTTGGTCATGTAATTAGTAAAGAAGGTATTGCAGTAGACCCAAGTAAAGTCGAAGCAATAACAAAGTGGGAGAGTCCAAAGAATGTTGGCGAGATTCGAAGTTTTCTTGGACTAGCTGGATATTATCGGAGGTTCATTGAAGGATTTTCAAAGATCGCTTTGCCCATGACTCAGTTAACGAGGAAAGGTAAAAACTTTGAATGGACTAAAGAGTGTGAAGAAAGTTTTCAGAAGCTAAAGGAAAGATTGACTTCATCACCAATACTCATCTTACCAGACCCATTAGGAAATTTTGATGTGTATTGTGATGCGTCATATCAAGGTCTTGGGTGTGTGTTGATGCAAGAAAGGAAAGTGATAGCTTATGCATCAAGACAATTGAAGGTGCATGAGAGGAACTACCCAACTCACGACCTAGAGTTAGCGGCAATTGTGTTTGCCTTAAAGATTTGGAGGCATTATCTTTATGGATCAAAGTTCACTGTGTTAAGTGATCACAAAAGCCTGAAGCATTTATTTGATCAGAAAGATTTAAACATGAGACAAAGGCGCTGGATGGAATTCTTGAAGGACTATGATTTTGAGTTGCAATATCATCCCGGAAAGGCCAATGTTGTAGCAGACGCTTTGAGTCGAAAGAAACTTCATGTATCTGCAATGATGTTGAAGGAAGAAGAGTTGATTGACAAATTCGTGGATTTAAACTTAGGAGTACATCACAATGAAGGAAGTATATTCATAGGCGCTATTGTCGTGTCTAATGAATTTCTGAAATGGATCAAAGATGAACAACAACTTGATGACCGTCTAGTGAGCATAAAGGAAAATATAAGAAATGGTCAAAATGGAGAGTTTAACATAAGGAGTGATGGAATCCTAAGGTTTAAAGAAAGGTTGTGTGTACCTCAAAATCAGGATATTCAAAAGTTGATTTTGGAAGAGGGCCACAAAAGTAAGTTGAGTTTTCATCCAGGAGCCACAAAGATGTATCAAGACTTGAAGAAAATGTTTTGGTGGGTTGGAATGAAGAGACATATAGCAGAATATGTTCAAAGTTGCTTGGTATGTCAGAAGGCAAAGATTGAACATCAGAAGCCAGCCGGATTGCTACAACCTTTAGATATTCCAGAGTGGAAGTGGGACGGAATAGCCATGGATTTTGTAACCGCTTTGCCTAAGACTCAGAAACAACATGATGCAATTTGGGTGATCATTGATAGGTTGACAAAGAGTGCACATTTCATTCCCATCAACCAGACGTTTAAATTAGAGAGACTAGCTCAGGTATATGTAAAGGAGATTGTTAGATTGCATGGAATACCTTCAAGTATAGTCAGTGATAGAGATCCCAGATTCACATCAAATTTTTGGCATCAGTTGCATTTAGAGTTAGGAACAAAACTGAGGTTAAGTTCAGCTTATCATCCCCAAACGGATGGCCAGTCTGAGAGGACGATTCAATCGTTAGAGGATTTGTTGAGAGCTTGTGCTCTTGAACACAAAGGAAGTTGGGACGAGTTCTTACCATTGATTGAGTTTACTTACAACAATAGTTTTCACTCAAGTATCGGCATGGCTCCATATGAAGCATTATACGGAAGAAAGTGTCGTACACCTTTATGTTGGTATGAGGTTGGAGAAAATAAAATATTGGGTTCAGAATTCGTGCAACAAACGACAGATCAGGTTAAACTTATTAGAGAAAAAATGAAGGCAGCACAGGACCGTCAAAAGAGTTATAATGATAAGAGGAGAAGACCTTTGGAGTTCGAGGCAGGAGATCACGTGTTCATTAGGGTAACTCCTAGGGCGGGAATTGCACGAGCAATCAAAACTAGGAAGTTAACACCAAGGTTTATCGGGCCTTTTCAAATTCTACGGCGGATTGGACCTGTAGCGTATCACATTGCTTTGCCGCCAAACTTGTCTAATCTTCATGATGTATTTCATGTATCACAACTGAGGAAGTATTATCCGGACCCTTCACATGTCATTGAGCCTGAAACTGTGGAACTTAGAGATAATTTGGAATATGAGGCTATACCTGTCAAGATCTTAGATCATCGTATTAAAGAACTTCGTGGAAAGCAAATACCATTGGTTAGAGTCGTGTGGGATGATGTAACTGGTGATTCTACTTGGGAAAGAGAAGAAGACATGCGTCAGAAGTATCCACATATGTTTTAGGTACGCTAAATTTCGAGGACGAAATTTCTTTTAAGGGGGGTGGTAATGTAACATCCTAATTTTTCCATACACTAAATAATATATCTAGTTAGATTTGAGATTTTAACAATGCTAGTTATTAAAAATTAAATGTTGAAACTAACACTTATAATAATTAATTTATTAATTAATTACTTTTTATATTTATTACTTTTATTCTTCAATTTGAATATCATCGTTTCATTTTATAAACTAAACTTTGAAATTTAAATTGGTACTTAAAACCCTTAACTTTAAGTTAATTAATTATTCATATTATTATTATCATTATTGTTGTTCTTGTTTTGTTATTATTAATTGATTTTATTTTATTTGAATATTATCATTTTACTCTATAAACCAATTAATAAATAAAATAATCTTAAGACAATAAAAATATCAAATAACTATCCTTTTTACTATTTTTATTATTATTAATATTATTAACATTTTACTTTTTATAAAAGAAATATATATCTCATTTTCTATTAATATCCTACATAATATTATGTCATGAAATCAAGCTCCCATACCTTTGTCATAAATTATTTTCACAAAGTCATACTAGAACACCTAAAGCACTATTGATGAAAGATTAGTAAATATTTGATAGAGACATATTTACTAGCAAGAGTTGAAAAGTTGGAAGGTATGGGCAAAAGATGATAAATTATGTTATTTTAATATTTTACAACTAGTATAAATAGGGGTCTCTTCCACCCCATTTTCATTCATTCAATCACAAATCATCTTTCTTACTTCTTTACTTCTTTCCTTCTCTAATTTCTTCATATAGCAATATTAGTTTTAGTTATCGAAGTTCCCACGATATCGGTTCGTAACCTTTAGAGTATTTTGTGGTAAAAGTTCTTCTAAAGTTTCAAGGGAGTTTTATACGTCAAAGTTCTGCCCAAATCATTTTCATAAGTAATCGGTTCTTGGCAAAGATCGAAGACAACACTTGTGGACTTTCAACAACACTCAACAAAAGGTGGGGGCAAGATTTCGTATACGATTGGGACGGTTAGCGTAAAATAACTTAATATATATGTGTGTAGTGGTGACCTAAGCCCTACTAGCGATAAATAATTAAGGAGAGCCTATTCTCAAATAATGATTTTCACAAATCACTAGGCGAGGTTACGCCGGCCTTAATTAATTATCATAGGAATAATCTTTGACAATTTGGTATTGTATTGTGCTTGCATTATTCGGTTAATTTTATAATTGTTTATTTTATTTATACTTGAATGATTGTGATTGATAGATTAAGGAAATAATCGGTTAATGAGAGAAAAACATTGCTAGATATTAAGTAATTGATCCCCATTAACATAAGGAAAGTTGGATACAATGAGTAGTTATATTTGGTTGGGTTCTGGCTAAGGAAAGACTTGGTCGACTATGCCGTTTACAGTCCACCTCTCTTACCTGGGAAGTTAACCATACAATTACCCATTATACAAACTGAACTTATTATGTAAGGACAAAGATCAAATATGGCAAGACATTGGATGGATTTGGTACTCAACCTAAGTATCTAGATAATAAGTATAACTTGAAAAGTTGATACGATAATTCCCCATTATTAACTTAATACTTATGGCTAAGAGTTGCCACAAGATGAGTGAGTGATCATATAGACTTGCATTAAGGAATGTGTAAGTCCACCGCCGTGCGGTATGGGACGCACGAGGTTGATCAGTCGCCTGCAATCCCGACGGGGATTATTATCTATGCATGCTAGGCAAGACAAGGTTCTTGGCCTGAATTCTCAGGGACGATCGACTTATAACACCTAGGCTCCATGTGAAGTTAGGTGGCGTAGCTCTTGGTAATTGGGAGTACGTTGGTGGCATGTGGTCTAGTGATATCTGATCTTGGTAAATGGGATAGATATCATTGACAGCGTTTAGTGGCCTGAGTCAGCATATAGTTCAGGGATGCATTAGAATAAATAAAGTATATGTAATTGTGGGTATAAGATACGCTTGTTTGTATAAATATGGTTTCCATATATATTATTATTTTACACATTCATTCCCACTTTTAAACTTGTACATGAATCTTAGCCCTGTGTCATTTTTGTTTTGCATTTTGGATTATTTTATGACGATCAGACGATGAGCTCGAATCTTGCGTACTTCCCGACAACTCAGAAGGAAAGGATATGAAGTGACGTGGAGATGTGTTACTATAACATCTAGATTGGGAGCTGTTAGTGTTTTGTCAAACGCTAATCACATCCCTACTACTACAGTCAGTATAAGTGTCAGTCTTGTTGGACTTAGGAGGTCCCTTTTGGTATGCTTTCTTTTTGGTTTCCTTTCTGTACTTTTATTTTATGTTTTATCTATGTGGCAAGGCCGCTAGTCTTAACGGTGTCAAACTCTGTAAAATATATTTGAAGCATATGTATGTGAAACAGTATGTTTTTAAATAATTAAGTATTGTCCTTTAAAAATTTCAAATTTTTCTGTATTTTTATAAGGTTTCATTAGAATTCCACTAATGGGACATAGGCTGTCTCAGATAAGCTTCTCGAAAGAGAGATGCCACTTATCAAAAATAAAGGTGGATAAGCTTCTCGAAATAGAGATGCCACTTATAGAAAATAAAGGTGGATATGCTTCTCGAAAGAGAGATGCCAGTTATCGAAAATAAATGTGGATAAGCTTCTCGAAAGAGAAATGCCACTTATCGAAAATAAATATGGATAAGCTTCTCGAAAGAGAGATGCCACTTATCAATAATAAAGGTGGGTAAGCTTCTCGAAAGAGAGATGCCACTGATCAAAAATAAAGATGGATAAGCTTCTCGAAAGAGAGATGCCACTTCTCAAAAATAAAGGTGGATAAGCTTCTCGAAAGGGGGATGCCACTTATCGAGCGTAAAGGTAGATAAGCTTCTCAAAAGAGAGATGCCACTTATTAAAAATAAAGGTGGATAAGCTTCTCGAAAGAGAAATGCCACTTATCGAAAATAAAGGTGGATAAACTTCTCGAAAGAGATATGCCACTTATCAAAAATAAAGGTGGATAAGCTTCTCGAAAGAGAGATGCCACTAATAAAAAATAAAGGTGGATATGCTTTTCGAAAGGGAGATGCCACTTATCAAAAATAAAGGTGGATAAGCTTCTCGAAAGAGAGATGCCACGTATCGAAAATAAAGGTGGATAAGCTTCTCGAAAGAGAGATACCACTTATCGAAAATAAAGGTAGATAAGCTTCTAGGAAGAGAGATGCCACTTATCGAAAATAAATGTGGATACACTTCTCGAAAGAGAGATGCCACTTATCGAAAATAATCATGGATAAACTTCTCGAAAGAGAGATTACACTTAACAAAAATAAAGGTGGATAAGCTTCTCGAAAGAGAGATGCCACTTATCAAAAATAAAGGTGGATAAGCTTCTCGAAAGAGAGATGCCACTTATCGAAAATAAAGGTGGATAAGTTTCTCAAAAGAGAGATGCAACTTATCGAAAATAAAGGTGGATAAGTTTCTCAAAAGAGAGATGCAACTTATCGAAAATAAAGGTGGATAAGTTTCTCAAAAGAGAGATGCCACTTATCGAAAATAAAGGTGGATAGGCTTCTCGAAAGAGAGATGCCACTTATCGAAAATAAAGGTGGATAAGCTCCTCGAAAGAGAGATGCCACTTATCAATAATAAAGGTGGATAAGCTTCACGAAAGAGAGATGCCACTTATCAAAAATAAAGGTGGATAGGCTGCTCGAAAGAGACATGCCACTTATCGAAAATAAAGGTGGATAAGCTTCTCGAAAGAGAGATGCCACTTATCGAAAATAAAGGTGGATAAGCTTCTCGAAAGAGAGATGCCACTTATCAAAAATAAAGGTGGATAAGCTTCTCGAAATAGAGATGCCACTTATAGAAAATAAAGGTGGATATGCTTCTCGAAAGAGAGATGCCAGTTATCGAAAATAAATGTGGATAAGCTTCTCGAAAGAGATATGCCACTTATCGAAAATAAATATGGATAAGCTTCTCGAAAGAGAGATGCCACTTATCAATAATAAAGGTGGGTAAGCTTCTCGAAAGAGAGATGCAACTGATCGAAAATAAAGATGGATAAGCTTCTCGAAAGAGAGATGCCACTTCTCAAAAATAAAGGTGGATAAGCTTCTCGAAAGAGAGATGCCACTTATCGAAAATAAAGGTGGATAAGCTTCTCGAAAGAGAGATGCCACTTATCGAAAATAAAGGTGGATAAGCTTCTCGAAAGAGAGATGCCACTTATCGAAAATAAAGGTGGATAAGCTCCTCGAAAGGGGGATGCCACTTATCGAGCGTAAAGGTAGATAAGCTTCTCAAAAGAGAGATGCCACTTATTAAAAATAAAGATGGATAAGCTTCTCGAAAGAGAAATGCCACTTATCGAAAATAAAGGTGGATAAACTTCTCGAAAGAGATATGCCACTTATCAAAAATAAAGGTGGATAAGCTTCTCGAAAGAGAGATGCCACTAATAAAAAATAAAGGTGGATATGCTTTTCGAAAGGGAGATGCCACTTATCAAAAATAAAGGTGGATAAGCTTCTCGAAAGAGAGATGCCACGTATCGAAAATAAAGGTGGATAAGCTTCTCGAAAGAGAGATACCACTTATCGAAAATAAAGGTAGATAAGCTTCTAGGAAGAGAGATGCCACTTATCGAAAATAAATGTGGATACACTTCTCGAAAGAGAGATGCCACTTATCGAAAATAAATATGGATAAACTTCTCGAAAGAGAGATTACACTTAACAAAAATAAAGGTGGATAAGCTTCTCGAAAGAGAGATGCCACTTATAAAAAATAAAGGTGGATAAGCTTCTCGAAAGAGAGATGCCACTTATCGAAAATAAAGGTGGATAAGTTTCTCAAAAGAGAGATGCCACTTATAGAAAATAAAGGTGGATAAGTTTCTCGAAAGAGAGATGCCACTTATCGAAAATAAAGGTGGATAGGCTTCTCGAAAGAGAGATGCCACTTATCGAAAATAAAGGTGGATAAGCTCCTCGAAAGAGAGATGCCACTTATCAATAATAAAGGTGGATAAGCTTCTCGAAAGAGAGATGCCACTTATCAAAAATAAAGATGGATAGGCTGCTCGAAAGAGACATGCCACTTATCGAAAATAAAGGTGGATAAGCTTCTCGAAAGAGAGATGCCACTTATCGAAAATAAAGGTGGATAAGCTTCTCGAAAGAGAGATGCCACTTATCAAAAATAAAGGTGGATAAGCTTCTCGAAATAGAGATGCCACTTATAGAAAATAAAGGTGGATATGCTTCTCGAAAGAGAGATGCCGGTTATCGAAAATAAATGTGGATAAGCTTCTCGAAAGAGATATGCCACTTATCGAAAATAAATATGGATAAGCTTCTCGAAAGAGAGATGCCACTTATCAATAATAAAGGTGGGTAAGCTTCTCGAAAGAGAGATGCCACTGATCAAAAATAAAGATGGATAAGCTTCTCGAAAGAGAGATGCGACTTCTCAAAAATAAAGGTGGATAAGCTTCTCGAAAGGGGGATGCCACTTATCGAGCGTAAAGGTAGATAAGCTTCTCAAAAGAGAGATGCCACTTATTAAAAATAAAGGTGGATAAGCTTCTCGAAAGAGAAATGCCACTTACCGAAAATAAAGGTGGATAAACTTCTCGAAAGAGATATGCCACTTATCAAAAATAAAGGTGGATAAGCTTCTCGAAAGAGAGATGCCACTAATAAAAAATAAAGGTGGATATGCTTTTCGAAAGGGAGATGCCACTTATCAAAAATAAAGGTGGATAAGCTTCTCGAAAGAGAGATGCCACGTATCGAAAATAAAGGTGGATAAGCTTCTCGAAAGAGAGATACCACTTATCGAAAATAAAGGTAGATAAGCTTCTAGGAAGAGAGATGCCACTTATCGAAAATAAATGTGGATACACTTCTCGAAAGAGAGATGCCACTTATCGAAAATAATCATGGATAAACTTCTCGAAAGAGAGATTACACTTAACAAAAATAAAGGTGGATAAGCTTCTCGAAAGAGAGATGCCACTTATCAAAAATAAAGGTGGATAAGCTTCTCGAAAGAGAGATGCCACTTATCGAAAATAAAGGTGGATAAGTTTCTCAAAAGAGAGATGCCACTTATCGAAAATAAAGGTGGATAGGCTTCTCGAAAGAGAGATGCCACTTATCGAAAATAAAGGTGGATAAGCTCCTCGAAAGAGAGATGCCACTTATCAATAATAAAGGTGGATAAGCTTCTCGAAAGAGAGATGCCACTTATCAAAAATAAAGGTGGATAGGCTGCTCGAAAGAGACATGCCACTTATCGAAAATAAAGGTGGATAAGCTTCTCGAAAGAGAGATGCCACTTATCGAAAATAAAGGTGGATAAGCTTCTCGAAAGAGAGATGCCACTTATCAAAAATAAAGGTGGATAAGCTTCTCGAAATAGAGATGCCACTTATAGAAAATAAAGGTGGATATGCTTCTCGAAAGAGAGATGCCAGTTATCGAAAATAAATGTGGATAAGCTTCTCGAAAGAGATATGCCACTTATCGAAAATAAATATGGATAAGCTTCTCGAAAGAGAGATGCCACTTATCAATAATAAAGGTGGGTAAGCTTCTCGAAAGAGAGATGCAACTGATCGAAAATAAAGATGGATAAGCTTCTCGAAAGAGAGATGCCACTTCTCAAAAATAAAGGTGGATAAGCTTCTCGAAAGAGAGATGCCACTTATCGAAAATAAAGGTGGATAAGCTTCTCGAAAGAGAGATGCCACTTATCGAAAATAAAGGTGGATAAGCTTCTCGAAAGAGAGATGCCACTTATCGAAAATAAAGGTGGATAAGCTCCTTGAAAGGGGGATGCCACTTATCGAGCGTAAAGGTAGATAAGCTTCTCAAAAGAGAGATGCCACTTATTAAAAATAAAGGTGGATAAGCTTCTCGAAAGAGAAATGCCACTTATCGAAAATAAAGGTGGATAAACTTCTCGAAAGAGATATGCCACTTATCAAAAATAAAGGTGGATAAGCTTCTCGAAAGAGAGATGCCACTAATAAAAAATAAAGGTGGATATGCTTTTCGAAAGGGAGATGCCACTTATCAAAAATAAAGGTGGATAAGCTTCTCGAAAGAGAGATGCCACGTATCGAAAATAAAGGTGGATAAGCTTCTCGAAAGAGAGATACCACTTATCGAAAATAAAGGTAGATAAGCTTCTAGGAAGAGAGATGCCACTTATCGAAAATAAATGTGGATACACTTCTCGAAAGAGAGATGCCACTTATCGAAAATAAATATGGATAAACTTCTCGAAAGAGAGATTACACTTAACAAAAATAAAGGTGGATAAGCTTCTCGAAAGAGAGATGCCACTTATAAAAAATAAAGGTGGATAAGCTTCTCGAAAGAGAGATGCCACTTATCGAAAATAAAGGTGGATAAGTTTCTCAAAAGAGAGATGCCACTTATAGAAAATAAAGGTGGATAAGTTTCTCGAAAGAGAGATGCCACTTATCGAAAATAAAGGTGGATAGGCTTGTCGAAAAAGAGATGCCACTTATCGAAAATAAAGGTGGATAAGCTCCTCGAAAGAGAGATGCCACTTATCAATAATAAAGGTGGATAAGCTTCTCGAAAGAGAGATGCCACTTATCAAAAATAAAGATGGATAGGCTGCTCGAAAGAGACATGCCACTTATCGAAAATAAAGGTGGATAAGCTTCTCGAAAGAGAGATGCCACTTATCGAAAATAAAGGTGGATAAGCTTCTCGAAAGAGAGATGCCACTTATCAAAAATAAAGGTGGATAAGCTTCTCGAAATAGAGATGCCACTTATAGAAAATAAAGGTGGATATGCTTCTCGAAAGAGAGATGCCAGTTATCGAAAATAAATGTGGATAAGCTTCTCGAAAGAGATATGCCACTTATCGAAAATAAATATGGATAAGCTTCTCGAAAGAGAGATGCCACTTATCAATAATAAAGGTGGGTAAGCTTCTCGAAAGAGAGATGCCACTGATCAAAAATAAAGATGGATAAGCTTCTCGAAAGAGAGATGCCACTTCTCAAAAATAAAGGTGGATAAGCTTCTCGAAAGGGGGATGCCACTTATCGAGCGTAAAGGTAGATAAGCTTCTCAAAAGAGAGATGCCACTTATTAAAAATAAAGGTGGATAAGCTTCTCGAAAGAGAAATGCCACTTATCGAAAATAAAGGTGGATAAACTTCTCGAAAGAGATATGCCACTTATCAAAAATAAAGGTGGATAAGCTTCTCGAAAGAGAGATGCCACTAATAAAAAATAAAGGTGGATATGCTTTTCGAAAGGGAGATGCCACTTATCAAAAATAAAGGTGGATAAGCTTCTCGAAAGAGAGATGCCACGTATCGAAAATAAAGGTGGATAAGCTTCTCGAAAGAGAGATACCACTTATCGAAAATAAAGGTAGATAAGCTTCTAGGAAGAGAGATGCCACTTATCGAAAATAAATGTGGATACACTTCTCGAAAGAGAGATGCCACTTATCGAAAATAATCATGGATAAACTTCTCGAAAGAGAGATTACACTTAACAAAAATAAAGGTGGATAAGCTTCTCGAAAGAGAGATGCCACTTATCAAAAATAAAGGTGGATAAGCTTCTCGAAAGAGAGATGCCACTTATCGAAAATAAAGGTGGATAAGTTTCTCAAAAGAGAGATGCCACTTATCGAAAATAAAGGTGGATAAGTTTCTCAAAAGAGAGATGCCACTTATCGAAAATAAAGGTGGATAGGCTTCTCGAAAGAGAGATGCCAGTTATCGAAAATAAAGGTGGATAAGCTCCTCGAAAGAGAGATGCCACTTATCAATAATAAAGGTGGATAAGCTTCTCGAAAGAGAGATGCCACTTATCAAAAATAAAGGTGGATAGGCTGCTCGAAAGAGACATGCCACTTATCGAAAATAAAGGTGGATAAGCTTCTCGAAAGAGAGATGCCACTTATCGAAAATAAAGGTGGATAAGCTTCTCGAAAGAGAGATGCCACTTATCAAAAATAAAGGTGGATAAGCTTCTCGAAATAGAGATGCCACTTATCGAAAATAAAGGTGGATAAGCTCCTCGAAAGGGGGATGCCACTTATCGAGCGTAAAGGTAGATAAGCTTCTCAAAAGAGAGATACCACTTATTAAAAATAAAGGTGGATAAGCTTCTCGAAAGAGAAATGCCACTTATCGAAAATAAAGGTGGATAAACTTCTCGAAAGAGATATGCCACTTATCAAAAATAAAGGTGGATAAGCTTCTCGAAAGAGAGATGCCACTTATCGAAAATAAAGGTGGATAAGTTTCTCAAAAGAGAGATGCCACTTATCGAAAATAAAGGTGGATAAGTTTCTCGAAAGAGAGATGCCACTTATCGAAAATAAAGGCGGATAGGCTTCTCGAAAGAGAGATGCCACTTATCGAAAATAAAGGTGGATAAGCTTCTCGAAAGAGAGATTACACTTAACAAAAATAAAGGTGGATAAGCTTCTCGAAAGAGAGATGCCACTTATCAAAAATAAAGGTGGATAAGCTTCTCGAAAGAGAGATGCCACTTATCGAAAATAAAGGTGGATAAGTTTCTCAAAAGAGAGATGCCACTTATCGAAAATAAAGGTGGATAAGTTTCTCGAAAGAGAGATGCCACTTATCGAAAATAAAGGCGGATAGGCTTCTCGAAAGAGAGATGCCACTTATCGAAAATAAAGGTGGATAAGCTCCTCGAATGAGAGATGCCAGTTATCAATAATAAAGTTGGATAAGCTTCTCGAAAGAGAGATGCCACTTATCAAAAATAAAGGTGGATAGGCTGCTCGAAAGAGACATGCCACTTATTGAAAATAAAGGTGGATAAGCTTCTCGAAAGAGAGATGCCACTTATCGAAAATAAAGGCGGATAAGCTTCTCGAAAGAGAGATGCCACTTAACAAAAATAAAGATGGATAAGTTTCTCGAAATAGAGATGCCACTTATCGAAAATAAAGGTGGATAAGCTTCTCGAAGAGAGTTGCCACTTATCGAAAATAAAGGTAGATAAGCTTCTCGAAAGTGAGATGCCACTTATCGAAAATAAAGGTAGATAAGCTTCTAGAAAGAGAGATGCCACTTATCGAAAATAAATGTGGATAAGCTCCTCGAAAGGGGGATGCCACTTATCGAGCGTAAAGGTAGATAAGCTTCTCAAAAGAGAGATGCCACTTATTAAAAATAAAGGTGGATAAGCTTCTCGAAAGAGAAATGCCTCTTATCGAAAATAAAGGTGGATAAACTTCTCGAAAGAGATATGCCACTTATCAAAAATAAAGGTGGATAAGCTTCTCGAAAGAGAGATGCCACTAATCAAAAATAAAGGTGGATATGCTTTTCGAAAGGGAGATGCCACTTATAAAAAATAAAGGTGGATAAGCTTCTCGAAAGAGAGATGCCACGTATCGAAAATAAAGGTGGATAAGCTTCTCGAAAGAGAGATACCACTTATCGAAAATAAAGGTAGATAAGCTTCTAGGAAGAGAGATGCCACTTATCGAAAATAAATGTGGATACACTTCTCGAAAGAGAGATGCCACTTATCGAAAATAAATATGGATAAACTTCTCGAAAGAGAGATTACACTTAACAAAAATAAAGGTGGATAAGCTTCTCGAAAGAGAGATGCCACTTATAAAAAATAAAGGTGGATAAGCTTCTCGAAAGAGAGATGCCACTTATCGAAAATAAAGGTGGATAAGTTTCTCAAAAGAGAGATGCAACTTATCGAAAATAAAGGTGGATAAGTTTCTCAAAAGAGAGATGCCACTTATCGAAAATAAAGGTGGATAGGCTTCTCGAAAGAGAGATGCCACTTATCGAAAATAAAGGTGGATAAGCTCCTCGAAAGAGAGATGCCACTTATCAATAATAAAGGTGGATAAGCTTCTCGAAAGAGAGATGCCACTTATCAAAAATAAAGGTGGATAGGCTGCTCGAAAGAGACATGCCACTTATCGAAAATAAAGGTGGATAAGCTTCTCGAAAGAGAGATGCCACTTATCGAAAATAAAGGTGGATAAGCTTCTCGAAAGAGAGATGCCACTTATCAAAAATAAAGGTGGATAAGCTTCTCGAAATAGAGATGCCACTTATAGAAAATAAAGGTGGATATGCTTCTCGAAAGAGAGATGCCAGTTATCGAAAATAAATGTGGATAAGCTTCTCGAAAGAGATATGCCACTTATCAAAAATAAATATGGATAAGCTTCTCGAAAGAGAGATGCCACTTATCAATAATAAAGGTGGGTAAGCTTCTCGAAAGAGAGATGCAACTGATCGAAAATAAAGATGGATAAGCTTCTCGAAAGAGAGATGCCACTTCTCAAAAATAAAGGTGGATAAGCTTCTCGAAAGAGAGATGCCACTTATCGAAAATAAAGGTGGATAAGCTTCTCGAAAGAGAGATGCCACTTATCGAAAATAAAGGTGGATAAGCTCCTCGAAAGGGGGATGCCACTTATCGAGCGTAAAGGTAGATAAGCTTCTCAAAAGAGAGATACCACTTATTAAAAATAAAGGTGGATAAGCTTCTCGAAAGAGAAATGCCACTTATCGAAAATAAAGGTGGATAAACTTCTCGAAAGAGATATGCCACTTATCAAAAATAAAGGTGGATAAGCTTCTCGAAAGAGAGATGCCACTTATCGAAAATAAAGGTGGATAAGTTTCTCAAAAGAGAGATGCCACTTATCGAAAATAAAGGTGGATAAGTTTCTCGAAAGAGAGATGCCACTTATCGAAAATAAAGGCGGATAGGCTTCTCGAAAGAGAGATGCCACTTATCGAAAATAAAGGTGGATAAGCTTCTCGAAAGAGAGATTACACTTAACAAAAATAAAGGTGGATAAGCTTCTCGAAAGAGAGATGCCACTTATCAAAAATAAAGGTAAATAAGCTTCTCGAAAGAGAGATGCTACTTATCGAAAATAAAGGTGGATAAGTTTCTCAAAAGAGAGATGCCACTTATCGAAAATAAAGGTGGATAAGTTTCTCGAAAGAGAGATGCCACTTATCGAAAATAAAGGCGGATAGGCTTCTCGAAAGAGAGATGCCACTTATCGAAAATAAAGGTGGATAAGCTCCTCGAATGAGAGATGCCAGTTATCAATAATAAAGTTGGATAAGCTTCTCGAAAGAGAGATGCCACTTATCAAAAATAAAGGTGGATAGGCTGCTCGAAAGAGACATGCCACTTATTGAAAATAAAGGTGGATAAGCTTCTCGAAAGAGAGATGCCACTTATCGAAAATAAAGGCGGATAAGCTTCTCGAAAGAGAGATGCCACTTAACAAAAATAAAGATGGATAAGTTTCTCGAAATAGAGATGCCACTTATCGAAAATAAAGGTGGATAAGCTTCTCGAAGAGAGATGCCACTTATCGAAAATAAAGGTAGATAAGCTTCTCGAAAGTGAGATGCCACTTATCGAAAATAAAGGTAGATAAGCTTCTAGAAAGAGAGATGCCACTTATCGAAAATAAATGTGGATAAGCTCCTCGAAAGGGGGATGCCACTTATCGAGCGTAAAGGTAGATAAGCTTCTCAAAAGAGAGATGCCACTTATTAAAAATAAAGGTGGATAAGCTTCTCGAAAGAGAAATGCCTCTTATCGAAAATAAAGGTGGATAAACTTCTCGAAAGAGATATGCCACTTATCAAAAATAAAGGTGGATAAGCTTCTCGAAAGAGAGATTACACTTAACAAAAATAAAGGTGGATAAGCTTCTCGAAAGAGAGATGCCACTTATCAAAAATAAAGGTGGATAAGCTTCTCGAAAGAGAGATGCCACTTATCGAAAATAAAGGTGGATAAGTTTCTCAAAAGAGAGATGCCACTTATCGAAAATAAAGGTGGATAAGTTTCTCGAAAGAGAGATGCCACTTATCGAAAATAAAGGCGGATAGGCTTCTCGAAAGAGAGATGCCACTTATCGAAAATAGAGGTGGATAAGCTCCTCGAATGAGAGATGCCAGTTATCAATAATAAAGTTGGATAAGCTTCTCGAAAGAGAGATGCCACTTATCAAAAATAAAGGTGGATAGGCTGCTCGAAAGAGACATGCCACTTATTGAAAATAAAGGTGGATAAGCTTCTCGAAAGAGAGATGCCACTTATCGAAAATAAAGGCGGATAAGCTTCTCGAAAGAGAGATGCCACTTAACAAAAATAAAGATGGATAAGTTTCTCGAAATAGAGATGCCACTTATCGAAAATAAAGGTGGATAAGCTTCTCGAAGAGAGATGCCACTTATCGAAAATAAAGGTAGATAAGCTTCTCGAAAGTGAGATGCCACTTATCGAAAATAAAGGTAGATAAGCTTCTAGAAAGAGAGATGCCACTTATCGAAAATAAATGTGGATAAGCTCCTCGAAAGGGGGATGCCACTTATCGAGCGTAAAGGTAGATAAGCTTCTCAAAAGAGAGATGCCACTTATTAAAAATAAAGGTGGATAAGCTTCTCGAAAGAGAAATGCCTCTTATCGAAAATAAAGGTGGATAAACTTCTCGAAAGAGATATGCCACTTATCAAAAATAAAGGTGGATAAGCTTCTCGAAAGAGAGATGCCACTAATCAAAAATAAAGGTGGATATGCTTTTCGAAAGGGAGATGCCACTTATCAAAAATAAAGGTGGATAAGCTTCTCGAAAGAGAGATGCCACGTATCGAAAATAAAGGTGGATAAGCTTCTCGAAAGAGAGATACCACTTATCGAAAATAAAGGTAGATAAGCTTCTAGGAAGAGAGATGCCACTTATCGAAAATAAATGTGGATACACTTCTCGAAAGAGAGATGCCACTTATCGAAAATAAATATGGATAAACTTCTCGAAAGAGAGATTACACTTAACAAAAATAAAGGTGGATAAGCTTCTCGAAAGAGAGATGCCACTTATAAAAAATAAAGGTGGATAAGCTTCTCGAAAGAGAGATGCCACTTATCGAAAATAAAGGTGGATAAGTTTCTCAAAAGAGAGATGCAACTTATCGAAAATAAAGGTGGATAAGTTTCTCAAAAGAGAGATGCCACTTATCGAAAATAAAGGTGGATAGGCTTCTCGAAAGAGAGATGCCACTTATCGAAAATAAAGGTGGATAAGCTCCTCGAAAGAGAGATGCCACTTATCAATAATAAAGGTGGATAAGCTTCTCGAAAGAGAGATGCCACTTATCAAAAATAAAGGTGGATAGGCTGCTCGAAAGAGACATGCCACTTATCGAAAATAAAGGTGGATAAGCTTCTCGAAAGAGAGATGCCACTTATCGAAAATAAAGGTGGATAAGCTTCTCGAAAGAGAGATGCCACTTATCAAAAATAAAGGTGGATAAGCTTCTCGAAATAGAGATGCCACTTATAGAAAATAAAGGTGGATATGCTTCTCGAAAGAGAGATGCCAGTTATCGAAAATAAATGTGGATAAGCTTCTCGAAAGAGATATGCCACTTATCGAAAATAAATATGGATCAGCTTCTCGAAAGAGAGATGCCACTTATCAATAATAAAGGTGGGTAAGCTTCTCGAAAGAGAGATGCAACTGATCGAAAATAAAGATGGATAAGCTTCTCGAAAGAGAGATGCCACTTCTCAAAAATAAAGGTGGATAAGCTTCTCGAAAGAGAGATGCCACTTATCGAAAATAAAGGTGGATAAGCTTCTCGAAAGAGAGATGCCACTTATCGAAAATAAAGGTGGATAAGCTCCTCGAAAGGGGGATGCCACTTATCGAGCGTAAAGGTAGATAAGCTTCTCAAAAGAGAGATACCACTTATTAAAAATAAAGGTGGATAAGCTTCTCGAAAGAGAAATGCCACTTATCGAAAATAAAGGTGGATAAACTTCTCGAAAGAGATATGCCACTTATCAAAAATAAAGGTGGATAAGCTTCTCGAAAGAGAGATGCCACTTATCGAAAATAAAGGTGGATAAGTTTCTCAAAAGAGAGATGCCACTTATCGAAAATAAAGGTGGATAAGTTTCTCGAAAGAGAGATGCCACTTATCGAAAATAAAGGCGGATAGGCTTCTCGAAAGAGAGATGCCACTTATCGAAAATAAAGGTGGATAAGCTTCTCGAAAGAGAGATTACACTTAACAAAAATAAAGGTGGATAAGCTTCTCGAAAGAGAGATGCCACTTATCAAAAATAAAGGTGGATAAGCTTCTCGAAAGAGAGATGCCACTTATCGAAAATAAAGGTGGATAAGTTTCTCAAAAGAGAGATGCCACTTATCGAAAATAAAGGTGGATAAGTTTCTCGAAAGAGAGATGCCACTTATCGAAAATAAAGGCGGATAGGCTTCTCGAAAGAGAGATGCCACTTATCGAAAATAAAGGTGGATAAGCTCCTCGAATGAGAGATGCCAGTTATCAATAATAAAGTTGGATAAGCTTCTCGAAAGAGAGATGCCACTTATCAAAAATAAAGGTGGATAGGCTGCTCGAAAGAGACATGCCACTTATTGAAAATAAAGGTGGATAAGCTTCTCGAAAGAGAGATGCCACTTATCGAAAATAAAGGCGGATAAGCTTCTCGAAAGAGAGATGCCACTTAACAAAAATAAAGATGGATAAGTTTCTCGAAATAGAGATGCCACTTATCGAAAATAAAGGTGGATAAGCTTCTCGAAGAGAGATGCCACTTATCGAAAATAAAGGTAGATAAGCTTCTCGAAAGTGAGATGCCACTTATCGAAAATAAAGGTAGATAAGCTTCTAGAAAGAGAGATGCCACTTATCGAAAATAAATGTGGATAAGCTCCTCGAAAGGGGGATGCCACTTATCGAGCGTAAAGGTAGATAAGCTTCTCAAAAGAGAGATGCCACTTATTAAAAATAAAGGTGGATAAGCTTCTCGAAAGAGAAATGCCTCTTATCGAAAATAAAGGTGGATAAACTTCTCGAAAGAGATATGCCACTTATCAAAAATAAAGGTGGATAAGCTTCTCGAAAGAGAGATGCCACTAATCAAAAATAAAGGTGGATATGCTTTTCGAAAGGGAGATGCCACTTATCAAAAATAAAGGTGGATAAGCTTCTCGAAAGAGAGATGCCACGTATCGAAAATAAAGGTGGATAAGCTTCTCGAAAGAGAGATACCACTTATCGAAAATAAAGGTAGATAAGCTTCTAGGAAGAGAGATGCCACTTATCGAAAATAAATGTGGATACACTTCTCGAAAGAGAGATGCCACTTATCGAAAATAAATATGGATAAACTTCTCGAAAGAGAGATTACACTTAACAAAAATAAAGGTGGATAAGCTTCTCGAAAGAGAGATGCCACTTATAAAAAATAAAGGTGGATAAGCTTCTCGAAAGAGAGATGCCACTTATCGAAAATAAAGGTGGATAAGTTTCTCAAAAGAGAGATGCCACTTATCGAAAATAAAGGTGGATAAGTTTCTCGAAAGAGAGATGCCACTTATCGAAAATAAAGGTGGATAGGCTTCTCGAAAGAGAGATGCCACTTATCGAAAATTAAGGTGGATAAGCTCCTCGAAAGAGAGATGCCACTTATCAATAATAAAGGTGGATAAGCTTCTCGAAAGAGAGATGCCACTTATCAAAAATAAATATGGATAGGCTGCTCGAAAGAGACATGCCACTTATCGAAAATAAAGGTGGATAAGCTTCTCGAAAGAGAGATGCCACTTATCGAAAATAAAGGTGGATAAGCTTCTCGAAAGAGAGATACCACTTATCGAAAATAAAGGTAGATAAGCTTCTAGGAAGAGAGATGCCACTTATCGAAAATAAATGTGGATACACTTCTCGAAAGAGAGATGCCACTTATCGAAAAGAAATATGGATAAACTTCTCGAAAGAGAGATTACACTTAAGAAAAATAAAGGTGGATAAGCTTCTCGAAAGAGAGATGCCACTTATAAAAAATAAAGGTGGATAAGCTTCTCGAAAGAGAGATGCCACTTATCGAAAATAAAGGTGGATAAGTTTCTCAAAAGAGAGATGCCACTTATCGAAAATAAAGGTGGATAAGTTTCTCGAAAGAGAGATGCCACTTATCAAAAATAAAGGTGGATAGGCTTCTCGAAAGAGAGATGCCACTTATCGAAAATTAAGGTGGATAAGCTCTTCGAAAGAGAGATGCCACTTATCAATAATAAAGGTGGATAAGCTTCTCGAAAGAGAGATGCCACTTCTCAAAAATAAAGGTGGATAAGCTTCTCGAAAGAGAGATGCCACTTATCGAAAATAAAGGTGGATAAGCTTCTCGAAAGAGAGATGCCACTTATCGAAAATAAAGGTGGATAAGCTCCTCGAAAGGGGGATGCCACTTATCGAGCGTAAAGGTAATTAAGCTTCTCAAAAGAGAGATGCCACTTATTAAAAATAAAGGTGGATAAGCTTCTCGAAAGAGAAATGCCACTTATCGAAAATAAAGGTGGATAAACTTCTCGAAAGAGATATGCCACTTATCAAAAATAAAGGTGGATAAGCTTCTCGAAAGAGAGATGCCACTTATCGAAAATAAAGGTAGATAAGCTTCTAGAAAGAGAGATGCCACTTATCGAAAATAAATGTGGATAAGCTCCTCGAAAGGGGGATGCCACTTATCGAGCGTAAAGGTAGATAAGCTTCTCAAAAGAGAGATGCCACTTATTAAAAATAAAGGTGGATAAGCTTCTCGAAAGAGAAATGCCTCTTATCGAAAATAAAGGTGGATAAACTTCTCGAAAGAGATATGCCACTTATCAAAAATAAAGGTGGATAAGCTTCTCGAAAGAGAGATGCCACTAATCAAAAATAAAGGTGGATATGCTTTTCGAAAGGGAGATGCCCCTTATCAAAAATAAAGGTGGATAAGCTTCTCGAAAGAGAGATGCAACGTATCGAAAATAAAGGTGGATAAGCTTCTCGAAAGAGAGATACCACTTATCGAAAATAAAGGTAGATAAGCTTCTAGGAAGAGAGATGCCACTTATCGAAAATAAATGTGGATACACTTCTCGAAAGAGAGATGCCACTTATCGAAAATAAATATGGATAAACTTCTCGAAAGAGAGATTACACTTAACAAAAATAAAGGTGGATAAGCTTCTCGAAAGAGAGATGCCACTTATAAAAAATAAAGGTGGATAAGCTTCTCGAAAGAGAGATGCCACTTATCGAAAATAAAGGTGGATAAGTTTCTCAAAAGAGAGATGCCACTTATCGAAAATAAAGGTGGATAAGTTTCTCGAAAGAGAGATGCCACTTATCGAAAATAAAGGTGGATAGGCTTCTCGAAAGAGAGATGCCACTTATCGAAAATTAAGGTGGATAAGCTCCTCGAAAGAGAGATGCCACTTATCAATAATAAAGGTGGATAAGCTTCTCGAAAGAGAGATGCCACTTATCAAAAATAAAGATGGATAGGCTGCTCGAAAGAGACATGCCACTTATCGAAAATAAAGGTGGATAAGCTTCTCGAAAGAGAGATGCCACTTATCGAAAATAAAGGTGGATAAGCTTCTCGAAAGAGAGATACCACTTATCGAAAATAAAGGTAGATAAGCTTCTAGGAAGAGAGATGCCACTTATCGAAAATAAATGTGGATACACTTCTCGAAAGAGAGATGCCACTTATCGAAAATAAATATGGATAAACTTCTCGAAAGAGAGATTACACTTAACAAAAATAAAGGTGGATAAGCTTCTCGAAAGAGAGATGCCACTTATAAAAAATAAAGGTGGATAAGCTTCTCGAAAGAGAGATGCCACTTATCGAAAATAAAGGTGGATAAGTTTCTCAAAAGAGAGATGCCACTTATCGAAAATAAAGGTGGATAAGTTTCTCGAAAGAGAGATGCCACTTATCGAAAATAAAGGTGGATAGGCTTCTCGAAAGAGAGATGCCACTTATCGAAAATTAAGGTGGATAAGCTCCTCGAAAGAGAGATGCCACTTATCAATAATAAAGGTGGATAAGCTTCTCGAAAGAGAGATGCCACTTCTCAAAAATAAAGGTGGATAAGCTTCTCGAAAGAGAGATGCCACTTATCGAAAATAAAGGTGGATAAGCTTCTCGAAAGAGAGATGCCACTTATCGAAAATAAAGGTAGATAAGCTTCTAGAAAGAGAGATGCCACTTATCGAAAATAAATGTGGATAAGCTCCTCGAAAGAGAGATGCCACTTATCAATAATAAAGGTGGATAAGCTTCTCGAAAGAGAGATGCCACTTATCAAAAATAAAGATGGATAGGCTTCTCGAAAGAGACATGCCACTTATCGAAAATAAAGGTGGATAAGCTTCTCGAAAGAGAGATGCCACTTATCGAAAATAAAGGTGGATAAGTTTCTCGAAAGAGAGATACCACTTATCGAAAATAAATATGGATAAACTTCTCGAAAGAGAGATTACACTTAACAAAAATAAAGGTGGATAAGCTCCTCGAAAGAGAGATGCCACTTATCAATAATAAAGGTGGATAAGCTTCTCGAAAGAGAGATGCCACTTCTCAAAAATAAAGGTGGATAAGCTTCTCGAAAGAGAGATGCCACTTATCGAAAATAAAGGTGGATAAGCTTCTCGAAAGAGAGATGCCACTTATCGAAAATAAAGGTAGATAAGCTTCTAGAAAGAGAGATGCCACTTATCGAAAATAAATGTGGATAAGCTCCTCGAAAGGGGGATGCCACTTATCGAGCGTAAAGGTAGATAAGCTTCTCAAAAGAGAGATGCCACTTATTAAAAATAAAGGTGGATAAGCTTCTCGAAAGAGAAATGCCTCTTATCGAAAATAAAGGTGGATAAACTTCTCGAAAGAGATATGCCACTTATCAAAAATAAAGGTGGATAAGCTTCTCGAAAGAGAGATGCCACTAATCAAAAATAAAGGTGGATATGCTTTTCGAAAGGGAGATGCCACTTATCAAAAATAAAGGTGGATAAGCTTCTCGAAAGAGAGATGCCACGTATCGAAAATAAAGGTGGATAAGCTTCTCGAAAGAGAGATACCACTTATCGAAAATAAAGGTAGATAAGCTTCTAGGAAGAGAGATGCCACTTATCGAAAATAAATGTGGATACACTTCTCGAAAGAGAGATGCCACTTATCGAAAATAAATATGGATAAACTTCTCGAAAGAGAGATTACACTTAACAAAAATAAAGGTGGATAAGCTTCTCGAAAGAGAGATGCCACTTATAAAAAATAAAGGTGGATAAGCTTCTCGAAAGAGAGATGCCACTTATCGAAAATAAAGGTGGATAAGTTTCTCAAAAGAGAGATGCCACTTATCGAAAATAAAGGTGGATAAGTTTCTCGAAAGAGAGATGCCACTTATCGAAAATAAAGGTGGATAGGCTTCTCGAAAGAGAGATGCCACTTATCGAAAATTAAGGTGGATAAGCTCCTCGAAAGAGAGATGCCACTTATCAATAATAAAGGTGGATAAGCTTCTCGAAAGAGAGATGCCACTTATCAAAAATAAAGATGGATAGGCTGCTCGAAAGAGACATGCCACTTATCGAAAATAAAGGTGGATAAGCTTCTCGAAAGAGAGATGCCACTTATCGAAAATAAAGGTGGATAAGCTTCTCGAAAGAGAGATACCACTTATCGAAAATAAAGGTAGATAAGCTTCTAGGAAGAGAGATGCCACTTATCAAAAATAAATGTGGATACACTTCTCGAAAGAGAGATGCCACTTATCGAAAATAAATATGGATAAACTTCTCGAAAGAGAGATTACACTTAACAAAAATAAAGGTGGATAAGCTTCTCGAAAGAGAGATGCCACTTATAAAAAATAAAGGTGGATAAGCTTCTCGAAAGAGAGATGCCACTTATCGAAAATAAAGGTGGATAAGTTTCTCAAAAGAGAGATGCCACTTATCGAAAATAAAGGTGGATAAGTTTCTCGAAAGAGAGATGCCACTTATCGAAAATAAAGGTGGATAGGCTTCTCGAAAGAGAGATGCCACTTATCGAAAATTAAGGTGGATAAGCTCCTCGAAAGAGAGATGCCACTTATCAATAATAAAGGTGGATAAGCTTCTCGAAAGAGAGATGCCACTTATCAAAAATAAAGATGGATAGGCTGCTCGAAAGAGACATGCCACTTATCGAAAATAAAGGTGGATAAGCTTCTCGAAAGAGAGATGCCACTTATCGAAAATAAAGGTGGATAAGCTTCTCGAAAGAGAGATACCACTTATCGAAAATAAAGGTAGATAAGCTTCTAGGAAGAGAGATGCCACTTATCGAAAATAAAGGTGGATAAGTTTCTCAAAAGAGAGATGCCACTTATCGAAAATAAAGGTGGATAAGTTTCTCGAAAGAGAGATGCCACTTATCGAAAATAAAGGTGGATAGGCTTCTCGAAAGAGAGATGCCACTTATCGAAAATTAAGGTGGATAAGCTCCTCGAAAGAGAGATGCCACTTATCAATAATAAAGGTGGATAAGCTTCTCGAAAGAGAGATGCCACTTATCAAAAATAAAGATGGATAGGCTGCTCGAAAGAGACATGCCACTTATCGAAAATAAAGGTGGATAAGCTTCTCGAAAGAGAGATGCCACTTATCGAAAATAAAGGTGGATAAGCTTCTCGAAAGAGAGATACCACTTATCGAAAATAAAGGTAGATAAGCTTCTAGGAAGAGAGATGCCACTTATCAAAAATAAATGTGGATACACTTCTCGAAAGAGAGATGCCACTTATCGAAAATAAAGGTGGATAGGCTTCTCGAAAGAGAGATGCCACTTATCGAAAATTAAGGTGGATAAGCTCCTCGAAAGAGAGATGCCACTTATCAATAATAAAGGTGGATAAGCTTCTCGAAAGAGAGATGCCACTTATCAAAAATAAAGATGGATAGGCTGCTCGAAAGAGACATGCCACTTATCGAAAATAAAGGTGGATACACTTCTCGAAAGAGAGATGCCACTTATCGAAAATAAATATGGATAAACTTCTCGAAAGAGAGATTACACTTAACAAAAATAAAGGTGGATAAGCTTCTCGAAAGAGAGATGCCACTTATCAAAAATAAAGGTGGATAGGCTTCTCGAAAGAGAGATGCCACTTATCGAAAATAAAGGTGGATAAGTTTCTCAAAAGAGAGATGCCACTTATCGAAAATAAAGGTGGATAAGTTTCTCGAAAGAGAGATGCCACTTATCGAAAATAAAGGTGGATAGGCTTCTCGAAAGAGAGATGCCACTTATCGAAAATAAAGGTGGATAAGCTCCTCGAAAGAGAGATGCCACTTATCAATAATAAAGGTGGATAAGCTTCTCGAAAGAGAGATGCCACTTATCAAAAATAAAGGTGGATAGGCTGCTCGAAAGAGACATGCCACTTATCGAAAATAAAGGTGGATAAGCTTCTCGAAAGAGAGATGCCACTTATCGAAAATAAAGGTGGATAAGCTTCTCGAAAGAGAGATGCCACTTATCAAAAATAAAGGTGGATAAGCTTCTCGAAATAGAGATGCCACTTATAGAAAATAAAGGTGGATATGCTTCTCGAAAGAGAGATGCCAGTTATCGAAAATAAATGTGGATAAGCTTCTCGAAAGAGATATGCCACTTATCGAAAATAAATATGGATAAGCTTCTCGAAAGAGAGATGCCACTTATCAATAATAAAGGTGGGTAAGCTTCTCGAAAGAGAGATGCAACTGATCGAAAATAAAGATGGATAAGCTTCTCGAAAGAGAGATGCCACTTCTCAAAAATAAAGGTGGATAAGCTTCCCGAAAGAGAGATGCCACTTATCGAAAATAAAGGTGGATAAGCTTCTCGAAAGAGAGATGCCACTTATCGAAAATAAAGGTGGATAAGCTCCTCGAAAGGGGGATGCCACTTATCGAGCGTAAAGGTAGATAAGCTTCTCAAAAGAGAGATACCACTTATTAAAAATAAAGGTGGATAAGCTTCTCGAAAGAGAAATGCCACTTATCGAAAATAAAGGTGGATAAACTTCTCGAAAGAGATATGCCACTTATCAAAAATAAAGGTGGATAAGCTTCTCGAAAGAGAGATGCCACTTATCGAAAATAAAGGTGGATAAGTTTCTCAAAAGAGAGATGCCACTTATCGAAAATAAAGGTGGATAAGTTTCTCGAAAGAGAGATGCCACTTATTGAAAATAAAGGTGGATAGGCTTCTCGAAAGAGAGATGCCACTTATCGAAAATAAAGGTGGATAAGCTTCTCGAAAGAGAGATTACACTTAACAAAAATAAAGGTGGATAAGCTTCTCGAAAGAGAGATGCCACTTATCAAAAATAAAGGTGGATAAGCTTCTCGAAAGAGAGATGCCACTTATCGAAAATAAAGGTGGATAAGTTTCTCAAAAGAGAGATGCCACTTATCGAAAATAAAGGTGGATAAGTTTCTCGAAAGAGAGATGCCACTTATCGAAAATAAAGGCGGATAGGCTTCTCGAAAGAGAGATGCCACTTATCGAAAATAAAGGTGGATAAGCTCCTCGAATGAGAGATGCCAGTTATCAATAATAAAGTTGGATAAGCTTCTCGAAAGAGAGATGCCACTTATCAAAAATAAAGGTGGATAGGCTGCTCGAAAGAGACATGCCACTTATTGAAAATAAAGGTGGATAAGCTTCTCGAAAGAGAGATGCCACTTATCGAAAATAAAGGCGGATAAGCTTCTCGAAAGAGAGATGCCACTTAACAAAAATAAAGATGGATAAGTTTCTCGAAATAGAGATGCCACTTATCGAAAATAAAGGTGGATAAGCTTCTCGAAGAGAGATGCCACTTATCGAAAATAAAGGTAGATAAGCTTCTCGAAAGTGAGATGCCACTTATCGAAAATAAAGGTAGATAAGCTTCTAGAAAGAGAGATGCCACTTATCGAAAATAAATGTGGATAAGCTCCTCGAAAGGGGGATGCAACTTATCGAGCGTAAAGGTAGATAAGCTTCTCAAAAGAGAGATGCCACTTATTAAAAATAAAGGTGGATAAGCTTCTCGAAAGAGAAATGCCTCTTATCGAAAATAAAGGTGGATAAACTTCTCGAAAGAGATATGCCACTTATCAAAAATAAAGGTGGATAAGCTTCTCGAAAGAGAGATGCCACTAATCAAAAATAAAGGTGGATATGCTTTTCGAAAGGGAGATGCCACTTATCAAAAATAAAGGTGGATAAGCTTCTCGAAAGAGAGATGCCACATATCGAAAATAAAGGTGGATAAGCTTCTCGAAAGAGAGATACCACTTATCGAAAATAAAGGTAGATAAGCTTCTAGGAAGAGAGATGCCACTTATCGAAAATAAATGTGGATACACTTCTCGAAAGAGAGATGCCACTTATCGAAAATAAATATGGATAAACTTCTCGAAAGAGAGATTACACTTAACAAAAATAAAGGTGGATAAGCTTCTCGAAAGAGAGATGCCACTTATAAAAAATAAAGGTGGATAAGCTTCTCGAAAGAGAGATGCCACTTATCGAAAATAAAGGTGGATAAGTTTCTCAAAAGAGAGATGCCACTTATCGAAAATAAAGGTGGATAAGTTTCTCGAAAGAGAGATGCCACTTATCGAAAATAAAGGTGGATAGGCTTCTCGAAAGAGAGATGCCACTTATCGAAAATTAAGGTGGATAAGCTCCTCGAAAGAGAGATGCCACTTATCAATAATAAAGGTGGATAAGCTTCTCGAAAGAGAGATGCCACTTATCAAAAATAAAGGTGGATAAGCTTCTCGAAATAGAGATGCCACTTATAGAAAATAAAGGTGGATATGCTTCTCGAAAGAGAGATGCCAGTTATCGAAAATAAATGTGGATAAGCTTCTCGAAAGAGATATGCCACTTATCGAAAATAAATATGGATAAGCTTCTCGAAAGAGAGATGCCACTTGTCAATAATAAAGGTGGGTAAGCTTCTCGAAAGAGAGATGCAACTGATCGAAAATAAAGATGGATAAGCTTCTCGAAAGAGAGATGCCACTTCTCAAAAATAAAGGTGGATAAGCTTCCCGAAAGAGAGATGCCACTTATCGAAAATAAAGGTGGATAAGCTTCTCGAAAGAGAGATGCCACTTATCGAAAATAAAGGTGGATAAGCTCCTCGAAAGGGGGATGCCACTTATCGAGCGTAAAGGTAGATAAGCTTCTCAAAAGAGAGATACCACTTATTAAAAATAAAGGTGGATAAGCTTCTCGAAAGAGAAATGCCACTTATCGAAAATAAAGGTGGATAAACTTCTCGAAAGAGATATGCCACTTATCAAAAATAAAGGTGGATAAGCTTCTCGAAAGAGAGATGCCACTTATCGAAAATAAAGGTGGATAAGTTTCTCAAAAGAGAGATGCCACTTATCGAAAATAAAGGTGGATAAGTTTCTCGAAAGAGAGATGCCACTTATCGAAAATAAAGGCGGATAGGCTTCTCGAAAGAGAGATGCCACTTATCGAAAATAAAGGTGGATAAGCTTCTCGAAAGAGAGATTACACTTAACAAAAATAAAGGTGGATAAGCTTCTCGAAAGAGAGATGCCACTTATCAAAAATAAAGGTGGATAAGCTTCTCGAAAGAGAGATGCCACTTATCGAAAATAAAGGTGGATAAGTTTCTCAAAAGAGAGATGCCACTTATCGAAAATAAAGGTGGATAAGTTTCTCGAAAGAGAGATGCCACTTATCGAAAATAAAGGCGGATAGGCTTCTCAAAAGAGAGATGCCACTTATCGAAAATAAAGGTGGATAAGCTCCTCGAATGAGAGATGCCAGTTATCAATAATAAAGTTGGATAAGCTTCTCGAAAGAGAGATGCCACTTATCAAAAATAAAGGTGGATAGGCTGCTCGAAAGAGACATGCCACTTATTGAAAATAAAGGTGGATAAGCTTCTCGAAAGAGAGATGCCACTTATCGAAAATAAAGGCGGATAAGCTTCTCGAAAGAGAGATGCCACTTAACAAAAATAAAGATGGATAAGTTTCTCGAAATAGAGATGCCACTTATCGAAAATAAAGGTGGATAAGCTTCTCGAAGAGAGATGCCACTTATCGAAAATAAAGGTAGATAAGCTTCTCGAAAGTGAGATGCCACTTATCGAAAATAAAGGTAGATAAGCTTCTAGAAAGAGAGATGCCACTTATCGAAAATAAATGTGGATAAGCTCCTCGAAAGGGGGATGCCACTTATCGAGCGTAAAGGTAGATAAGCTTCTCAAAAGAGAGATGCCACTTATTAAAAATAAAGGTGGATAAGCTTCTCGAAAGAGAAATGCCTCTTATCGAAAATAAAGGTGGATAAACTTCTCGAAAGAGATATGCCACTTATCAAAAATAAAGGTGGATAAGCTTCTCGAAAGAGAGATGCCACTAATCAAAAATAAAGGTGGATATGCTTTTCGAAAGGGAGATGCCACTTATCAAAAATAAAGGTGGATAAGCTTCTCGAAAGAGAGATGCCACATATCGAAAATAAAGGTGGATAAGCTTCTCGAAAGAGAGATACCACTTATCGAAAATAAAGGTAGATAAGCTTCTAGGAAGAGAGATGCCACTTATCGAAAATAAATGTGGATACACTTCTCGAAAGAGAGATGCCACTTATCGAAAATAAATATGGATAAACTTCTCGAAAGAGAGATTACACTTAACAAAAATAAAGGTGGATAAGCTTCTCGAAAGAGAGATGCCACTTATAAAAAATAAAGGTGGATAAGCTTCTCGAAAGAGAGATGCCACTTATCGAAAATAAAGGTGGATAAGTTTCTCAAAAGAGAGATGCCACTTATCGAAAATAAAGGTGGATAAGTTTCTCGAAAGAGAGATGCCACTTATCGAAAATAAAGGTGGATAGGCTTCTCGAAAGAGAGATGCCACTTATCGAAAATTAAGGTGGATAAGCTCCTCGAAAGAGAGATGCCACTTATCAATAATAAAGGTGGATAAGCTTCTCGAAAGAGAGATGCCACTTATCAAAAATAAAGGTGGATAAGCTTCTCGAAATAGAGATGCCACTTATAGAAAATAAAGGTGGATATGCTTCTCGAAAGAGAGATGCCAGTTATCGAAAATAAATGTGGATAAGCTTCTCGAAAGAGATATGCCACTTATCGAAAATAAATATGGATAAGCTTCTCGAAAGAGAGATGCCACTTGTCAATAATAAAGGTGGGTAAGCTTCTCGAAAGAGAGATGCAACTGATCGAAAATAAAGATGGATAAGCTTCTCGAAAGAGAGATGCCACTTCTCAAAAATAAAGGTGGATAAGCTTCCCGAAAGAGAGATGCCACTTATCGAAAATAAAGGTGGATAAGCTTCTCGAAAGAGAGATGCCACTTATCGAAAATAAAGGTGGATAAGCTCCTCGAAAGGGGGATGCCACTTATCGAGCGTAAAGGTAGATAAGCTTCTCAAAAGAGAGATACCACTTATTAAAAATAAAGGTGGATAAGCTTCTCGAAAGAGAAATGCCACTTATCGAAAATAAAGGTGGATAAACTTCTCGAAAGAGATATGCCACTTATCAAAAATAAAGGTGGATAAGCTTCTCGAAAGAGAGATGCCACTTATCGAAAATAAAGGTGGATAAGTTTCTCAAAAGAGAGATGCCACTTATCGAAAATAAAGGTGGATAAGTTTCTCGAAAGAGAGATGCCACTTATCGAAAATAAAGGCGGATAGGCTTCTCGAAAGAGAGATGCCACTTATCGAAAATAAAGGTGGATAAGCTTCTCGAAAGAGAGATTACACTTAACAAAAATAAAGGTGGATAAGCTTCTCGAAAGAGAGATGCCACTTATCAAAAATAAAGGTGGATAAGCTTCTCGAAAGAGAGATGCCACTTATCGAAAATAAAGGTGGATAAGTTTCTCAAAAGAGAGATGCCACTTATCGAAAATAAAGGTGGATAAGTTTCTCGAAAGAGAGATGCCACTTATCGAAAATAAAGGCGGATAGGCTTCTCAAAAGAGAGATGCCACTTATCGAAAATAAAGGTGGATAAGCTCCTCGAATGAGAGATGCCAGTTATCAATAATAAAGTTGGATAAGCTTCTCGAAAGAGAGATGCCACTTATCAAAAATAAAGGTGGATAGGCTGCTCGAAAGAGACATGCCACTTATTGAAAATAAAGGTGGATAAGCTTCTCGAAAGAGAGATGCCACTTATCGAAAATAAAGGCGGATAAGCTTCTCGAAAGAGAGATGCCACTTAACAAAAATAAAGATGGATAAGTTTCTCGAAATAGAGATGCCACTTATCGAAAATAAAGGTGGATAAGCTTCTCGAAGAGAGATGCCACTTATCGAAAATAAAGGTAGATAAGCTTCTCGAAAGTGAGATGCCACTTATCGAAAATAAAGGTAGATAAGCTTCTAGAAAGAGAGATGCCACTTATCGAAAATAAATGTGGATAAGCTCCTCGAAAGGGGGATGCCACTTATCGAGCGTAAAGGTAGATAAGCTTCTCAAAAGAGAGATGCCACTTATTAAAAATAAAGGTGGATAAGCTTCTCGAAAGAGAAATGCCTCTTATCGAAAATAAAGGTGGATAAACTTCTCGAAAGAGATATGCCACTTATCAAAAATAAAGGTGGATAAGCTTCTCGAAAGAGAGATGCCACTAATCAAAAATAAAGGTGGATATGCTTTTCGAAAGGGAGATGCCACTTATCAAAAATAAAGGTGGATAAGCTTCTCGAAAGAGAGATGCCACATATCGAAAATAAAGGTGGATAAGCTTCTCGAAAGAGAGATACCACTTATCGAAAATAAAGGTAGATAAGCTTCTAGGAAGAGAGATGCCACTTATCGAAAATAAATGTGGATACACTTCTCGAAAGAGAGATGCCACTTATCGAAAATAAATATGGATAAACTTCTCGAAAGAGAGATTACACTTAACAAAAATAAAGGTGGATAAGCTTCTCGAAAGAGAGATGCCACTTATAAAAAATAAAGGTGGATAAGCTTCTCGAAAGAGAGATGCCACTTATCGAAAATAAAGGTGGATAAGTTTCTCAAAAGAGAGATGCCACTTATCGAAAATAAAGGTGGATAAGTTTCTCGAAAGAGAGATGCCACTTATCGAAAATAAAGGTGGATAGGCTTCTCGAAAGAGAGATGCCACTTATCGAAAATTAAGGTGGATAAGCTCCTCGAAAGAGAGATGCCACTTATCAATAATAAAGGTGGATAAGCTTCTCGAAAGAGAGATGCCACTTATCAAAAATAAAGATGGATAGGCTGCTCGAAAGAGACATGCCACTTATCGAAAATAAATGTGGATAAGCTTCTCGAAAGAGAGATGCCACTTATCGAAAATAAAGGTGGATAAGCTTCTCGAAAGAGAGATGCCACTTATCAAAAATAAAGGTGGATAAGCTTCTCGAAATAGAGATGCCACTTATAGAAAATAAAGGTGGATATGCTTCTCGAAAGAGAGATGCCAGTTATCGAAAATAAATGTGGATAAGCTTCTCGAAAGAGATATGCCACTTATCGAAAATAAATATGGATAAGCTTCTCGAAAGAGAGATACCACTTATCAATAATAAAGGTGGGTAAGCATCTCGAAAGAGAGATGCCACTGATCAAAAATAAAGATGGATAAGCTTCTCGAAAGAGAGATGCCACTTCTCAAAAATAAAGGTGGATAAGCTTCTCGAAAGAGAGATGCCACTTATCGAAAATAAAGGTGGATAAGCTTCTCGAAAGAGAGATGCCACTTATCGAAAATAAAGGTGGATAAGCTCCTCGAAAGGGGGATGCCACTTATCGAGCGTAAAGGTAGATAAGCTTCTCAAAAGAGAGATGCCACTTATTAAAAATAAAGGTGGATAAGCTTCTCGAAAGAGAAATGCCACTTATCGAAAATAAAGGTGGATAAACTTCTCGAAAGAGATATGCCACTTATCAAAAATAAAGGTGGATAAGCTTCTCGAAAGAGAGATGCCACTAATAAAAAATAAAGGTGGATATGCTTTTCGAAAGGGAGATGCCACTTATCAAAAATAAAGGTGGATAAGCTTCTCGAAAGAGAGATGCCACGTATCGAAAATAAAGGTGGATAAGCTTCTCGAAAGAGAGATACCACTTATCGAAAATAAAGGTAGATAAGCTTCTAGGAAGAGAGATGCCACTTATCGAAAATAAATGTGGATACACTTCTCGAAAGAGAGATGCCACTTATCGAAAATAATCATGGATAAACTTCTCGAAAGAGAGATTACACTTAACAAAAATAAAGGTGGATAAGCTTCTCGAAAGAGAGATGCCACTTATCAAAAATAAAGGTGGATAAGCTTCTCGAAAGAGAGATGCCACTTATCGAAAATAAAGGTGGATAAGTTTCTCAAAAGAGAGATGCAACTTATCGAAAATAAAGGTGGATAAGTTTCTCAAAAGAGAGATGCCACTTATCGAAAATAAAGGTGGATAGGCTTCTCGAAAGAGAGATGCCACTTATCGAAAATAAAGGTGGATAAGCTCCTCGAAAGAGAGATGCCACTTATCAATAATAAAGGTGGATAAGCTTCTCGAAAGAGAGATGCCACTTATCAAAAATAAAGGTGGATAGGCTGCTCGAAAGAGACATGCCACTTATCGAAAATAAAGGTGGATAAGCTTCTCGAAAGAGAGATGCCACTTATCGAAAATAAAGGTGGATAAGCTTCTCGAAAGAGAGATGCCACTTATCAAAAATAAAGGTGGATAAGCTTCTCGAAATAGAGATGCCACTTATAGAAAATAAAGGTGGATATGCTTCTCGAAAGAGAGATGCCAGTTATCGAAAATAAATGTGGATAAGCTTCTCGAAAGAGATATGCCACTTATCGAAAATAAATATGGATAAGCTTCTCGAAAGAGAGATGCCACTTATCAATAATAAAGGTGGGTAAGCTTCTCGAAAGAGAGATGCAACTGATCGAAAATAAAGATGGATAAGCTTCTCGAAAGAGAGATGCCACTTCTCAAAAATAAAGGTGGATAAGCTTCTCGAAAGAGAGATGCCACTTATCGAAAATAAAGGTGGATAAGCTTCTTGAAAGAGAGATGCCACTTATCGAAAATAAAGGTGGATAAGCTCCTCGAAAGGGGGATGCCACTTATCGAGCGTAAAGGTAGATAAGCTTCTCAAAAGAGAGATACCACTTATTAAAAATAAAGGTGGATACGCTTCTCGAAAGAGAAATGCCACTTATCGAAAATAAAGGTGGATAAACTTCTCGAAAGAGATATGCCACTTATCAAAAATAAAGGTGGATAAGCTTCTCGAAAGAGAGATGCCACTAATAAAAAATAAAGGTGGATATGCTTTTCGAAAGGGAGATGCCACTTATCAAAAATAAAGGTGGATAAGCTTCTCGAAAGAGAGATGCCACGTATCGAAAATAAAGGTGGATAAGCTTCTCGAAAGAGAGATACCACTTATCGAAAATAAAGGTAGATAAGCTTCTAGGAAGAGAGATGCCACTTATCGAAAATAAATGTGGATACACTTCTCGAAAGAGAGATGCCACTTATCGAAAATAAATATGGATAAACTTCTCGAAAGAGAGATTACACTTAACAAAAATAAAGGTGGATAAGCTTCTCGAAAGAGAGATGCCACTTATCAAAAATAAAGGTGGATAGGCTTCTCGAAAGAGAGATGCCACTTATCGAAAATAAAGGTGGATAAGTTTCTCAAAAGAGAGATGCCACTTATCGAAAATAAAGGTGGATAAGTTTCTCGAAAGAGAGATGCCACTTATCGAAAATAAAGGTGGATAGGCTTCTCGAAAGAGAGATGCCACTTATCGAAAATAAAGGTGGATAAGCTCCTCGAAAGAGAGATGCCACTTATCAATAATAAAGGTGGATAAGCTTCTCGAAAGAGAGATGACACTTATCAAAAATAAAGGTGGATAGGCTGCTCGAAAGAGACATGCCGCTTATCGAAAATAAAGGTGGATAAGCTTCTCGAAAGAGAGATGCCACTTATCGAAAATAAAGGTGGATAAGCTTCTCGAAAGAGAGATGCCACTTATCAAAAATAAAGGTGGATAAGCTTCTCGAAAGAGAGATGCCACTTATCAAAAATAAAGGTGGATAAGCTTCTCGAAATAGAGATGCCACTTATAGAAAATAAAGGTGGATATGCTTCTCGAAAGAGAGATGCCAGTTATCGAAAATAAATGTGGATAAGCTTCTCGAAAGAGATATGCCACTTATCGAAAATAAATATGGATAAGCTTCTCGAAAGAGAGATGCCAGTTATCAATAATAAAGGTGGGTAAGCTTCTCGAAAGAGAGATGCAACTGATCGAAAATAAAGATGGATAAGCTTCTCGAAAGAGAGATGCCACTTCTCAAAAATAAAGGTGGATAAGCTTCTCGAAAGAGAGATGCCACTTATCGAAAATAAAGGTGGATAAGCTTCTCGAAAGAGAGATGCCACTTATCGAAAATAAAGGTGGATAAGCTCCTCGAAAGGGGGATGCCACTTATCGAGCGTAAAGGTAGATAAGCTTCTCAAAAGAGAGATACCACTTATTAAAAATAAAGGTGGATACGCTTCTCGAAAGAGAAATGCCACTTATCGAAAATAAAGGTGGATAAACTTCTCGAAAGAGATATGCCACTTATCAAAAATAAAGGTGGATAAGCTTCTCGAAAGAGAGATGCCACTAATAAAAAATAAAGGTGGATATGCTTTTCGAAAGGGAGATGCCACTTATCAAAAATAAAGGTGGATAAGCTTCTCGAAAGAGAGATGCCACGTATCGAAAATAAAGGTGGATAAGCTTCTCGAAAGAGAGATACCACTTATCGAAAATAAAGGTAGATAAGCTTCTAGGAAGAGAGATGCCACTTATCGAAAATAAATGTGGATACACTTCTCGAAAGAGAGATTACACTTAACAAAAATAAAGGTGGATAAGCTTCTCGAAAGAGAGATGCCACTTATCGAAAATAAATATGGATAAACTTCTCGAAAGAGAGATTACACTTAACAAAAATAAAGGTGGATAAGCTTCTCGAAAGAGAGATGCCACTTATCAAAAATAAAGGTGGATAAGCTTCTCGAAAGAGAGATGCCACTTATCGAAAATAAAGGTGGATAAGTTTCTCAAAAGAGAGATGCCACTTATCGAAAATAAAGGTGGATAAGTTTCTCGAAAGAGAGATGCCACTTATCGAAAATAAAGGTGGATAGGCTTCTCGAAAGAGATATGCCACTTATCGAAAATAAAGGTGGATAAGCTCCTCGAAAGAGAGATGCCACTTATCAATAATAAAGGTGGATAAGCTTCTCGAAAGAGAGATGCCACTTATCAAAAATAAAGGTGGATAGGCTGCTCGAAAGAGACATGCCACTTATCGAAAATAAAGGTGGATAAGCTTCTCGAAAGAGAGATGCCACTTATCGAAAATAAAGGTGGATAAGCTTCTCGAAAGAGAGATGCCACTTATCAAAAATAAAGGTGGATAAGCTTCTCGAAATAGAGATGCCACTTATAGAAAATAAAGGTGGATATGCTTCTCGAAAGAGAGATGCCAGTTATCGAAAATAAATGTGGATAAGCTTCTCGAAAGAGATATGCCACTTATCGAAAATAAATATGGATAAGCTTCTCGAAAGAGAGATGCCACTTATCAATAATAAAGGTGAGTAAGCTTCTCGAAAGAGAGATGCCACTGATCGAAAATAAAGATGGATAAGCTTCTCGAAAGAGAGATGCCACTTCTCAAAAATAAAGGTGGATAAGCTTCTCGAAAGAGAGATGCCACTTATCGAAAATAAAGGTGGATAAGCTTCTCGAAAGAGAGATGCCACTTATCGAAAATAAAGGTGGATAAGCTCCTCGAAAGGGGGATGCCACTTATCGAGCGTAAAGGTAGATAAGCTTCTCAAAAGAGAGATGCCACTTATTAAAAATAAAGGTGGATAAGCTTCTCGAAAGAGAAATGCCACTTATCGAAAATAAAGGTGGATAAACTTCTCGAAAGAGATATGCCACTTATCAAAAATAAAGGTGGATAAGCTTCTCGAAAGAGAGATGCCACTAATCGAAAATAAAGGTGGATATGCTTTTCGAAAGGGAGATGCCACTTATCAAAAATAAAGGTGGATAAGCTTCTCGAAAGAGAGATGCCACGTATCGAAAATAAAGGTGGATAAGCTTCTCGAAAGAGAGATACCACTTATCGAAAATAAAGGTAGATAAGCTTCTAGGAAGAGAGATGCCACTTATCGAAAATAAATGTGGATACACTTCTCGAAAGAGAGATGCCACTTATCGAAAATAAATATGGATAAACTTCTCGAAAGAGAGATTACACTTAACAAAAATAAAGGTGGATAAGCTTCTCTAAAGAGAGATGCCACTTATTAAAAATAAAGGTGGATAAGCTTCTCAAAAGAGAGATGCCACTTATCGAAAATAAAGGTGGATAAGTTTCTCAAAAGAGAGATGCCACTTATCGAAAATAAAGGTGGATAAGTTTCTCGAAAGAGAGATGCCACTTATCGAAAATAAAGGTGGATAGGCTTCTCGAAAGAGATATGCCACTTATCGAAAATAAAGGTGGATAAGCTCCTCGAAAGAGAGATGCCACTTATCAATAATAAAGGTGGATAAGCTTCTCGAAAGAGAGATGCCACTTATCAAAAATAAAGGTGGATAGGCTGCTCGAAAGAGACATGCCACTTATCGAAAATAAAGGTGGATAAGCTTCTCGAAAGAGAGATGCCACTTATCGAAAATAAAGGTGGATAAGCTTCTCGAAAGAGAGATGCCACTTATCAAAAATAAAGGTGGATAAGCTTCTCGAAATAGAGATGCCACTTATAGAAAATAAAGGTGGATATGCTTCTCGAAAGAGAGATGCCAGTTATCGAAAATAAATGTGGATAAGCTTCTCGAAAGAGATATGCCACTTACCGAAAATAAATATGGATAAGCTTCTCGAAAGAGAGATGCCACTTATCAATAATAAAGGTGGGTAAGCTTCTCGAAAGAGAGATGCCACTGATCGAAAATAAAGATGGATAAGCTTCTCGAAAGAGAGATGCCACTTCTCAAAAATAAAGGTGGATAAGCTTCTCGAAAGAGAGATGCCACGTATCGAAAATAAAGGTGGATAAGCTTCTCGAAAGAGAGATGCCACTTATCGAAAATAAAGGTGGATAAGCTCCTCGAAAGGGGGATGCCACTTATCGAGCGTAAAGGTAGATAAGCTTCTCAAAAGAGAGATGCCACTTATTAAAAATAAAGGTGGATAAGCTTCTCGAAAGAGAAATGCCACTTATCGAAAATAAAGGTGGATAAACTTCTCGAAAGAGATATGCCACTTATCAAAAATAAAGGTGGATAAGCTTCTCGAAAGAGAGATGCCACTAATCGAAAATAAAGGTGGATATGCTTTTCGAAAGGGAGATGCCACTTATCAAAAATAAAGGTGGATAAGCTTCTCGAAAGAGAGATGCCACGTATCGAAAATAAAGGTGGATAAGCTTCTCGAAAGAGAGATACCACTTATCGAAAATAAAGGTAGATAAGCTTCTAGGAAGAGAGATGCCACTTATCGAAAATAAATGTGGATACACTTCTCGAAAGAGAGATGCCACTTATCGAAAATAAATTTGGATAAACTTCTCGAAAGAGAGATTACACTTAACAAAAATAAAGGTGGATAAGCTTCTCGAAAGAGAGATGCCACTTATCAAAAATAAAGGTGGATAAGCTTCTCGAAAGAGAGATGCCACTTATCGAAAATAAAGGTGGATAAGTTTCTCAAAAGAGAGATGCCACTTATCGAAAATAAAGGTGGACAAGTTTCTCGAAAGAGAGATGCCACTTATCGAAAATAAAGGTGGATAGGCTTCTCGAAAGAGATATGCCACTTATCGAAAATAAAGGTGGATAAGCTCCTCGAAAGAGAGATGCCACTTATCAATAATAAAGGTGGATAAGCTTCTCGAAAGAGAGATGCAACTTATCAAAAATAAAGGTGGATAGGCTGCTCGAAAGAGACATGCCACTTATCGAAAATAAAGGTGGATAAGCTTCTCGAAAGAGAGATGCCACTTATCGAAAATAAAGGTGGATAAGCTTCTCGAAAGAGAGATGCCACTTATCAAAAATAAAGGTGGATAAGCTTCTCGAAATAGAGATGCCACTTATAGAAAATAAAGGTGGATATGCTTCTCGAAAGAGAGATGCCAGTTATCGAAAATAAATGTGGATAAGCTTCTCGAAAGAGATATGCCACTTACCGAAAATAAATATGGATAAGCTTCTCGAAAGAGAGATGCCACTTATCAATAATAAAGGTGGGTAAGCTTCTCGAAAGAGAGATGCCACTGATCGAAAATAAAGATGGATAAGCTTCTCGAAAGAGAGATGCCACTTCTCAAAAATAAAGGTGGATAAGCTTCTCGAAAGAGAGATGCCACGTATCGAAAATAAAGGTGGATAAGCTTCTCGAAAGAGAGATGCCACTTATCGAAAATAAAGGTGGATAAGCTCCTCGAAAGGGGGATGCCACTTATCGAGCGTAAAGGTAGATAAGCTTCTCAAAAGAGAGATGCCACTTATTAAAAATAAAGGTGGATAAGCTTCTCGAAAGAGAAATGCCACTTATCGAAAATAAAGGTGGATAAACTTCTCGAAAGAGATATGCCACTTATCAAAAATAAAGGTGGATAAGCTTCTCGAAAGAGAGATGCCACTAATCGAAAATAAAGGTGGATATGCTTTTCGAAAGGGAGATGCCACTTATCAAAAATAAAGGTGGATAAGCTTCTCGAAAGAGAGATGCCACGTATCGAAAATAAAGGTGGATAAGCTTCTCGAAAGAGAGATACCACTTATCGAAAATAAAGGTAGATAAGCTTCTAGGAAGAGAGATGCCACTTATCGAAAATAAATGTGGATACACTTCTCGAAAGAGAGATGCCACTTATCGAAAATAAATTTGGATAAACTTCTCGAAAGAGAGATTACACTTAACAAAAATAAAGGTGGATAAGCTTCTCGAAAGAGAGATGCCACTTATCAAAAATAAAGGTGGATAAGCTTCTCGAAAGAGAGATGCCACTTATCGAAAATAAAGGTGGATAAGTTTCTCAAAAGAGAAATGCCACTTATCGAAAATAAAGGTGGATAAGCTTCTCGAAAGTGAGATGCCACTTATCAAAAATAAAGGTGGATAAGCTTCTCGAAATAGAGATGCCACTTATAGAAAATAAAGGTGGATATGCTTCTCGAAAGAGAGATGCCAGTTATAGAAAATAAATGTGGATAAGCTTCTCGAAAGAGATATGCCACTTACCGAAAATAAATATGGATAAGCTTCTCGAAAGAGAGATGCCACTTATCAATAATAAAGGTGGATAAGCTTCTCGAAAGAGAGATGCCACTTATCGAAAATAAAGGCGGATAAGCTTCTCGAAAGAGAGATGCCACTTATCGAAAATAAATGTGGATAAGCTTCTCGAAAGAGAGATGCCACTGATCGAAAATAAAGATGGATAAGCTTCTCGAAAGAGAGATGCCACTTATAAAAAATAAAGGTGGATAAGCTTATCAAAAGAGAGATGCCACTTATCGAAAATTAAGTTGGATAAACTTCTCGAAAGAGATATGCCACGTATCGAAAATAAAGGTAGATAAGCTTCTCGAAAGAGAGATGCCACTTATCGAAAATAAAGGTGTATAAGCTTCTCGAAAGAGAGATGCCACTTATCGAAAATAAAGGTGGATAGGCTTCTCGAAAGAGAGATGCCACTTATCGAAAATTAAGGTGGATAAGCTCCTCGAAAGAGAGATGCCACTTATCAATAATAAAGGTGGATAAGCTTCTCGAAAGAGAGATGCCACTTATCAAAAATAAAGATGGATAGGCTGCTCGAAAGAGACATGCCACTTATCGAAAATAAAGGTGGATAAGCTTCTCGAAAGAGAGATGCCACTTATCGAAAATAAAGGTGGATAAGCTTCTCGAAAGAGAGATGCCACTTATCAAAAATAAAGGTGGATAAGCTTCTCGAAATAGAGATGCCACTTATAGAAAATAAAGGTGGATATGCTTCTCGAAAGAGAGATGCCAGTTATCGAAAATAAATGTGGATAAGCTTCTCGAAAGAGATATGCCACTTATCGAAAATAAATATGGATAAGCTTCTCGAAAGAGAGATACCACTTATCAATAATAAAGGTGGGTAAGCATCTCGAAAGAGAGATGCCACTGATCAAAAATAAAGATGGATAAGCTTCTCGAAAGAGAGATGCCACTTCTCAAAATTAAAGGTGGATAAGCTTCTCGAAAGAGAGATGCCACTTATCGAAAATAAAGGTGGATAAGCTTCTCGAAAGAGAGATGCCACTTATCGAAAATAAAGGTGGATAAGCTCCTCGAAAGGGGGATGCCACTTATCGAGCGTAAAGGTAGATAAGCTTCTCAAAAGAGAGATGCCACTTATTAAAAATAAAGGTGGATAAGCTTCTCGAAAGAGAAATGCCACTTATCGAAAATAAAGGTGGATAAACTTCTCGAAAGAGATATGCCACTTATCAAAAATAAAGGTGGATAAGCTTCTCGAAAGAGAGATGCCACTAATAAAAAATAAAGGTGGATATGCTTTTCGAAAGGGAGATGCCACTTATCAAAAATAAAGGTGGATAAGCTTCTCGAAAGAGAGATGCCACGTATCGAAAATAAAGGTGGATAAGCTTCTCGAAAGAGAGATACCACTTATCGAAAATAAAGGTAGATAAGCTTCTAGGAAGAGAGATGCCACTTATCGAAAATAAATGTGGATACACTTCTCGAAAGAGAGATGCCACTTATCGAAAATAATCATGGATAAACTTCTCGAAAGAGAGATTACACTTAACAAAAATAAAGGTGGATAAGCTTCTCGAAAGAGAGATGCCACTTATCAAAAATAAAGGTGGATAAGCTTCTCGAAAGAGAGATGCCACTTATCGAAAATAAAGGTGGATAAGTTTCTCAAAAGAGAGATGCAACTTATCGAAAATAAAGGTGGATAAGTTTCTCAAAAGAGAGATGCCACTTATCGAAAATAAAGGTGGATAGGCTTCTCGAAAGAGAGATGCCACTTATCGAAAATAAAGGTGGATAAGCTCCTCGAAAGAGAGATGCCACTTATCAATAATAAAGGTGGATAAGCTTCTCGAAAGAGAGATGCCACTTATCAAAAATAAAGGTGGATAGGCTGCTCGAAAGAGACATGCCACTTATCGAAAATAAAGGTGGATAAGCTTCTCGAAAGAGAGATGCCACTTATCGAAAATAAAGGTGGATAAGCTTCTCGAAAGAGAGATGCCACTTATCAAAAATAAAGGTGGATAAGCTTCTCGAAATAGAGATGCCACTTATAGAAAATAAAGGTGGATATGCTTCTCGAAAGAGAGATGCCAGTTATCGAAAATAAATGTGGATAAGCTTCTCGAAAGAGATATGCCACTTATCGAAAATAAATATGGATAAGCTTCTCGAAAGAGAGATGCCACTTATCAATAATAAAGGTGGGTAAGCTTCTCGAAAGAGAGATGCAACTGATCGAAAATAAAGATGGATAAGCTTCTCGAAAGAGAGATGCCACTTCTCAAAAATAAAGGTGGATAAGCTTCTCGAAAGAGAGATGCCACTTATCGAAAATAAAGGTGGATAAGCTTCTTGAAAGAGAGATGCCACTTATCGAAAATAAAGGTGGATAAGCTCCTCGAAAGGGGGATGCCACTTATCGAGCGTAAAGGTAGATAAGCTTCTCAAAAGAGAGATACCACTTATTAAAAATAAAGGTGGATACGCTTCTCGAAAGAGAAATGCCACTTATCGAAAATAAAGGTGGATAAACTTCTCGAAAGAGATATGCCACTTATCAAAAATAAAGGTGGATAAGCTTCTCGAAAGAGAGATGCCACTAATAAAAAATAAAGGTGGATATGCTTTTCGAAAGGGAGATGCCACTTATCAAAAATAAAGGTGGATAAGCTTCTCGAAAGAGAGATGCCACGTATCGAAAATAAAGGTGGATAAGCTTCTCGAAAGAGAGATACCACTTATCGAAAATAAAGGTAGATAAGCTTCTAGGAAGAGAGATGCCACTTATCGAAAATAAATGTGGATACACTTCTCGAAAGAGAGATGCCACTTATCGAAAATAAATATGGATAAACTTCTCGAAAGAGAGATTACACTTAACAAAAATAAAGGTGGATAAGCTTCTCGAAAGAGAGATGCCACTTATCAAAAATAAAGGTGGATAGGCTTCTCGAAAGAGAGATGCCACTTATCGAAAATAAAGGTGGATAAGTTTCTCAAAAGAGAGATGCCACTTATCGAAAATAAAGGTGGATAAGTTTCTCGAAAGAGAGATGCCACTTATCGAAAATAAAGGTGGATAGGCTTCTCGAAAGAGAGATGCCACTTATCGAAAATAAAGGTGGATAAGCTCCTCGAAAGAGAGATGCCACTTATCAATAATAAAGGTGGATAAGCTTCTCGAAAGAGAGATGACACTTATCAAAAATAAAGGTGGATAGGCTGCTCGAAAGAGACATGCCGCTTATCGAAAATAAAGGTGGATAAGCTTCTCGAAAGAGAGATGCCACTTATCGAAAATAAAGGTGGATAAGCTTCTCGAAAGAGAGATGCCACTTATCAAAAATAAAGGTGGATAAGCTTCTCGAAAGAGAGATGCCACTTATCAAAAATAAAGGTGGATAAGCTTCTCGAAATAGAGATGCCACTTATAGAAAATAAAGGTGGATATGCTTCTCGAAAGAGAGATGCCAGTTATCGAAAATAAATGTGGATAAGCTTCTCGAAAGAGATATGCCACTTATCGAAAATAAATATGGATAAGCTTCTCGAAAGAGAGATGCCAGTTATCAATAATAAAGGTGGGTAAGCTTCTCGAAAGAGAGATGCAACTGATCGAAAATAAAGATGGATAAGCTTCTCGAAAGAGAGATGCCACTTCTCAAAAATAAAGGTGGATAAGCTTCTCGAAAGAGAGATGCCACTTATCGAAAATAAAGGTGGATAAGCTTCTCGAAAGAGAGATGCCACTTATCGAAAATAAAGGTGGATAAGCTCCTCGAAAGGGGGATGCCACTTATCGAGCGTAAAGGTAGATAAGCTTCTCAAAAGAGAGATACCACTTATTAAAAATAAAGGTGGATACGCTTCTCGAAAGAGAAATGCCACTTATCGAAAATAAAGGTGGATAAACTTCTCGAAAGAGATATGCCACTTATCAAAAATAAAGGTGGATAAGCTTCTCGAAAGAGAGATGCCACTAATAAAAAATAAAGGTGGATATGCTTTTCGAAAGGGAGATGCCACTTATCAAAAATAAAGGTGGATAAGCTTCTCGAAAGAGAGATGCCACGTATCGAAAATAAAGGTGGATAAGCTTCTCGAAAGAGAGATACCACTTATCGAAAATAAAGGTAGATAAGCTTCTAGGAAGAGAGATGCCACTTATCGAAAATAAATGTGGATACACTTCTCGAAAGAGAGATTACACTTAACAAAAATAAAGGTGGATAAGCTTCTCGAAAGAGAGATGCCACTTATCGAAAATAAATATGGATAAACTTCTCGAAAGAGAGATTACACTTAACAAAAATAAAGGTGGATAAGCTTCTCGAAAGAGAGATGCCACTTATCAAAAATAAAGGTGGATAAGCTTCTCGAAAGAGAGATGCCACTTATCGAAAATAAAGGTGGATAAGTTTCTCAAAAGAGAGATGCCACTTATCGAAAATAAAGGTGGATAAGTTTCTCGAAAGAGAGATGCCACTTATCGAAAATAAAGGTGGATAGGCTTCTCGAAAGAGATATGCCACTTATCGAAAATAAAGGTGGATAAGCTCCTCGAAAGAGAGATGCCACTTATCAATAATAAAGGTGGATAAGCTTCTCGAAAGAGAGATGCCACTTATCAAAAATAAAGGTGGATAGGCTGCTCGAAAGAGACATGCCACTTATCGAAAATAAAGGTGGATAAGCTTCTCGAAAGAGAGATGCCACTTATCGAAAATAAAGGTGGATAAGCTTCTCGAAAGAGAGATGCCACTTATCAAAAATAAAGGTGGATAAGCTTCTCGAAATAGAGATGCCACTTATAGAAAATAAAGGTGGATATGCTTCTCGAAAGAGAGATGCCAGTTATCGAAAATAAATGTGGATAAGCTTCTCGAAAGAGATATGCCACTTATCGAAAATAAATATGGATAAGCTTCTCGAAAGAGAGATGCCACTTATCAATAATAAAGGTGAGTAAGCTTCTCGAAAGAGAGATGCCACTGATCGAAAATAAAGATGGATAAGCTTCTCGAAAGAGAGATGCCACTTCTCAAAAATAAAGGTGGATAAGCTTCTCGAAAGAGAGATGCCACTTATCGAAAATAAAGGTGGATAAGCTTCTCGAAAGAGAGATGCCACTTATCGAAAATAAAGGTGGATAAGCTCCTCGAAAGGGGGATGCCACTTATCGAGCGTAAAGGTAGATAAGCTTCTCAAAAGAGAGATGCCACTTATTAAAAATAAAGGTGGATAAGCTTCTCGAAAGAGAAATGCCACTTATCGAAAATAAAGGTGGATAAACTTCTCGAAAGAGATATGCCACTTATCAAAAATAAAGGTGGATAAGCTTCTCGAAAGAGAGATGCCACTAATCGAAAATAAAGGTGGATATGCTTTTCGAAAGGGAGATGCCACTTATCAAAAATAAAGGTGGATAAGCTTCTCGAAAGAGAGATGCCACGTATCGAAAATAAAGGTGGATAAGCTTCTCGAAAGAGAGATACCACTTATCGAAAATAAAGGTAGATAAGCTTCTAGGAAGAGAGATGCCACTTATCGAAAATAAATGTGGATACACTTCTCGAAAGAGAGATGCCACTTATCGAAAATAAATATGGATAAACTTCTCGAAAGAGAGATTACACTTAACAAAAATAAAGGTGGATAAGCTTCTCTAAAGAGAGATGCCACTTATTAAAAATAAAGGTGGATAAGCTTCTCAAAAGAGAGATGCCACTTATCGAAAATAAAGGTGGATAAGTTTCTCAAAAGAGAGATGCCACTTATCGAAAATAAAGGTGGATAAGTTTCTCGAAAGAGAGATGCCACTTATCGAAAATAAAGGTGGATAGGCTTCTCGAAAGAGATATGCCACTTATCGAAAATAAAGGTGGATAAGCTCCTCGAAAGAGAGATGCCACTTATCAATAATAAAGGTGGATAAGCTTCTCGAAAGAGAGATGCCACTTATCAAAAATAAAGGTGGATAGGCTGCTCGAAAGAGACATGCCACTTATCGAAAATAAAGGTGGATAAGCTTCTCGAAAGAGAGATGCCACTTATCGAAAATAAAGGTGGATAAGCTTCTCGAAAGAGAGATGCCACTTATCAAAAATAAAGGTGGATAAGCTTCTCGAAATAGAGATGCCACTTATAGAAAATAAAGGTGGATATGCTTCTCGAAAGAGAGATGCCAGTTATCGAAAATAAATGTGGATAAGCTTCTCGAAAGAGATATGCCACTTACCGAAAATAAATATGGATAAGCTTCTCGAAAGAGAGATGCCACTTATCAATAATAAAGGTGGGTAAGCTTCTCGAAAGAGAGATGCCACTGATCGAAAATAAAGATGGATAAGCTTCTCGAAAGAGAGATGCCACTTCTCAAAAATAAAGGTGGATAAGCTTCTCGAAAGAGAGATGCCACGTATCGAAAATAAAGGTGGATAAGCTTCTCGAAAGAGAGATGCCACTTATCGAAAATAAAGGTGGATAAGCTCCTCGAAAGGGGGATGCCACTTATCGAGCGTAAAGGTAGATAAGCTTCTCAAAAGAGAGATGCCACTTATTAAAAATAAAGGTGGATAAGCTTCTCGAAAGAGAAATGCCACTTATCGAAAATAAAGGTGGATAAACTTCTCGAAAGAGATATGCCACTTATCAAAAATAAAGGTGGATAAGCTTCTCGAAAGAGAGATGCCACTAATCGAAAATAAAGGTGGATATGCTTTTCGAAAGGGAGATGCCACTTATCAAAAATAAAGGTGGATAAGCTTCTCGAAAGAGAGATGCCACGTATCGAAAATAAAGGTGGATAAGCTTCTCGAAAGAGAGATACCACTTATCGAAAATAAAGGTAGATAAGCTTCTAGGAAGAGAGATGCCACTTATCGAAAATAAATGTGGATACACTTCTCGAAAGAGAGATGCCACTTATCGAAAATAAATTTGGATAAACTTCTCGAAAGAGAGATTACACTTAACAAAAATAAAGGTGGATAAGCTTCTCGAAAGAGAGATGCCACTTATCAAAAATAAAGGTGGATAAGCTTCTCGAAAGAGAGATGCCACTTATCGAAAATAAAGGTGGATAAGTTTCTCAAAAGAGAGATGCCACTTATCGAAAATAAAGGTGGACAAGTTTCTCGAAAGAGAGATGCCACTTATCGAAAATAAAGGTGGATAGGCTTCTCGAAAGAGATATGCCACTTATCGAAAATAAAGGTGGATAAGCTCCTCGAAAGAGAGATGCCACTTATCAATAATAAAGGTGGATAAGCTTCTCGAAAGAGAGATGCAACTTATCAAAAATAAAGGTGGATAGGCTGCTCGAAAGAGACATGCCACTTATCGAAAATAAAGGTGGATAAGCTTCTCGAAAGAGAGATGCCACTTATCGAAAATAAAGGTGGATAAGCTTCTCGAAAGAGAGATGCCACTTATCAAAAATAAAGGTGGATAAGCTTCTCGAAATAGAGATGCCACTTATAGAAAATAAAGGTGGATATGCTTCTCGAAAGAGAGATGCCAGTTATCGAAAATAAATGTGGATAAGCTTCTCGAAAGAGATATGCCACTTACCGAAAATAAATATGGATAAGCTTCTCGAAAGAGAGATGCCACTTATCAATAATAAAGGTGGGTAAGCTTCTCGAAAGAGAGATGCCACTGATCGAAAATAAAGATGGATAAGCTTCTCGAAAGAGAGATGCCACTTCTCAAAAATAAAGGTGGATAAGCTTCTCGAAAGAGAGATGCCACGTATCGAAAATAAAGGTGGATAAGCTTCTCGAAAGAGAGATGCCACTTATCGAAAATAAAGGTGGATAAGCTCCTCGAAAGGGGGATGCCACTTATCGAGCGTAAAGGTAGATAAGCTTCTCAAAAGAGAGATGCCACTTATTAAAAATAAAGGTGGATAAGCTTCTCGAAAGAGAAATGCCACTTATCGAAAATAAAGGTGGATAAACTTCTCGAAAGAGATATGCCACTTATCAAAAATAAAGGTGGATAAGCTTCTCGAAAGAGAGATGCCACTAATCGAAAATAAAGGTGGATATGCTTTTCGAAAGGGAGATGCCACTTATCAAAAATAAAGGTGGATAAGCTTCTCGAAAGAGAGATGCCACGTATCGAAAATAAAGGTGGATAAGCTTCTCGAAAGAGAGATACCACTTATCGAAAATAAAGGTAGATAAGCTTCTAGGAAGAGAGATGCCACTTATCGAAAATAAATGTGGATACACTTCTCGAAAGAGAGATGCCACTTATCGAAAATAAATTTGGATAAACTTCTCGAAAGAGAGATTACACTTAACAAAAATAAAGGTGGATAAGCTTCTCGAAAGAGAGATGCCACTTATCAAAAATAAAGGTGGATAAGCTTCTCGAAAGAGAGATGCCACTTATCGAAAATAAAGGTGGATAAGTTTCTCAAAAGAGAAATGCCACTTATCGAAAATAAAGGTGGATAAGCTTCTCGAAAGTGAGATGCCACTTATCAAAAATAAAGGTGGATAAGCTTCTCGAAATAGAGATGCCACTTATAGAAAATAAAGGTGGATATGCTTCTCGAAAGAGAGATGCCAGTTATAGAAAATAAATGTGGATAAGCTTCTCGAAAGAGATATGCCACTTACCGAAAATAAATATGGATAAGCTTCTCGAAAGAGAGATGCCACTTATCAATAATAAAGGTGGATAAGCTTCTCGAAAGAGAGATGCCACTTATCGAAAATAAAGGCGGATAAGCTTCTCGAAAGAGAGATGCCACTTATCGAAAATAAATGTGGATAAGCTTCTCGAAAGAGAGATGCCACTGATCGAAAATAAAGATGGATAAGCTTCTCGAAAGAGAGATGCCACTTATAAAAAATAAAGGTGGATAAGCTTATCAAAAGAGAGATGCCACTTATCGAAAATTAAGTTGGATAAACTTCTCGAAAGAGATATGCCACGTATCGAAAATAAAGGTAGATAAGCTTCTCGAAAGAGAGATGCCACTTATCGAAAATAAAGGTGTATAAGCTTCTCGAAAGAGAGATGCCACTTATCGAAAATAAAGGTGGATAAGCTTGTCGAAAGAGAGATACCACTTATCGAAAATAAAGGTGGATAAGCTTCTCGAAAGAGAGATTCCACATATCAAAAATAAAGGTGGATAAGCTTCTCAAAAGAGAGATGCCACTTATCGAAAATAAAGGTGGATAAGCTCCTCGAAAGGGGGATGCCACTTATCGAACGTAAAGGTAGATAAGCTTCTCAAAGGAGAGATGCCACTTATCAAAAATAAAGGTGGATAAGCTTCTCGAAAGAGAGATGCCACTTATCGAAAATAAAGGTGGATAAACTTCTCGAAAGAGATATGCCACTTATCGAAAATAAAGGTGGATAAGCTTCTCGAAAGAGAGATGCCACTTATCGAAAATAAAGGTGGATAAGCTTCTCGAAAGAGAGATGCCACTTATCAAAAATAAAGGTGGATAAGCTTCTCGAAATAGAGATGCCACTTATAGAAAATAAAGGTGGATATGCTTCTCGAAAGAGAGATGCCAGTTATCGAAAATAAATGTGGATAAGCTTCTCGAAAGAGATATGCCACTTATCGAAAATAAATATGGATAATCTTCTCGAAAGAGAGATGCCACTTATCAATAATAAAGGTGGGTAAGCTTCTCGAAAGAGAGATGCCACTGATCGAAAATAAAGATGGATAAGCTTCTCGAAAGAAAGATGCCACTTCTCAAAAATAAAGGTGGATAAGCTTCTCGAAAGAGAGATGCCACTTATCGAAAATAAATGTGGATAAGCTTCTCGAAAGAGAGATGCCACTTATCGAAAATAAAGGTGGATAAGCTCCTCGAAAGGGGGATGCCACTTATCGAGCGTAAAGGTAGATAAGCTTCTCAAAAGAGAGATGCCACTTATTAAAAATAAAGGTGGATAAGCTTCTCGAAAGAGAAATGCCACTTATCAAAAATAAAGGTGGATAAACTTCTCGAAAGAGATATGCCACTTATCAAAAATAAAGGTGGATAAGCTTCTCGAAAGAGAGATGCCACTAATCGAAAATAAAGTTGGATATGCTTTTCGAAAGGGAGATGCCACTTATCAAAAATAAAGGTGGATAAGCTTCTCGAAAGAGAGATGCCACGTATCGAAAATAAAGGTGGATAAGCTTCTCGAAAGAGAGATACCACTTATCGAAAATAAAGGTAGATAAGCTTCTAGGAAGAGAGATGCCACTTATCGAAAATAAATGTGGATACACTTCTCGAAAGAGAGATGCCACTTATCGAAAATAAATATGGATAAACTTCTCGAAAGAGAGATTACACTTAACAAAAATAAAGCTGGATAAGCTTCTCGAAAGAGAGATGCCACTTATCAAAAATAAAGGTGGATAAGCTTCTGGAAAGAGAGATGCCACTTATCGAAAATAAAGGTGGATAAGTTTCTCAAAAGAGAGATGCCACTTATCGAAAATAAAGGTGGATAAGTTTCTCGAAAGAGAGATGCCACTTATCGAAAATAAAGGCGGATAGGCTTCTCGAAAGAGAGATGCCACTTATCGAAAATAAAGGTGGATAAGCTCCTCGAATGAAAGATGCCACTTATCAATAATAAAGGTGGATAAGCTTCTCGAAAGAGAGATGCCACTTATCAAAAATAAAGGTGGATAGGCTGCTCGAAAGAGACATGCCACTTATTGAAAATAAAGGTGGATAAGCTTCTCGAAAGAGAGATGCCACTTATCGAAAATAAAGGCGGATAAGCTTCTCGAAAGAGAGATGCCACTTAACGAAAATAAATGTGGATAAGCTTCTCGAAAGAGAGATGCCACTGATCGAAAATAAAGATGGATAAGCTTCTCGAAAGAGAGATGCCACTTATAAAAAATAAAGGTGGATAAGCTTCTCAAAAGAGAGATGCCACTTATCGAAAATTAAGTTGGCTAAACTTCTCGAAAGAGATATGCCACTTATCGAAAATAAAGGTAGATAATCTTCTCGAAAGAGAGATGCCACTAATCGAAAATAAAGGTGTATAAGCTTCTCGAAAGAGAGATACCACTTATCAAAAATAAAGGTGGATAAGCTTCTCGAAAGAGAGATTCCACATATCGAAAATAAAGGTGGATAAGCTTCTCGAAAGAGAGATGCCACTTATCGAAAATAAAGGTGGATAAGCTCCTCGAAAGGGGGATGCCACTTATCGAACGTAAAGGTAGATAAGCTTCTCAAAAGAGAGATGCCACTTATCAAAAATAAAGGTGGATAAGCTTCTCGAAAGAGAGATGCCACTTATCGAAAATAAAGGTGGATAAACTTCTCGAAAGAGATATGCCACTTATCGAAAATAAAGGTGGATAAGCTTCTCGAAAGAGAGATGCCACTTATCGAAAATAAAGGTGGATAAGCTTCTCGAAAGAGAGATGCCACTTATCAAAAATAAAGGTGGATAAGCTTCTCGAAATAGAGATGCCACTTATAGAAAATAAAGGTGGATATGCTTCTCGAAAGAGAGATGCCAGTTATCGAAAATAAATGTGGATAAGCTTCTCGAAAGAGATATGCCACTTATCGAAAATAAATATGGATAAGCTTCTCGAAAGAGAGATGCCACTTATCAATAATAAAGTTGGGTAAGCTTCTCGAAAGAGAGATGCCACTGATCGAAAATAAAGATGGATAAGCTTCTCGAAAGAGAGATGCCACTTCTCAAAAATAAAGGTGGATAAGCTTCTCGAAAGAGATATGCCACTTATCGAAAATAAAGGTGGATAAGCTTCTCGAAAGAGAGATGCCACTTATCGAAAATAAAGGTGGATAAGCTCCTCGAAAGGGGGATGCCACTTATCGAGCGTAAAGGTAGATAAGCTTCTCAAAAGAGAGATGCCACTTATTAAAAATAAAGGTGGATAAGCTTCTCGAAAGAGAAATGCCATTTATCGAAAATAAAGGTGGATAAACTTCTCGAAAGAGATATTCCACTTATCAAAAATAAAGGTGGATAAGCTTCTCGAAAGAGAGATGCCACTAATCGAAAATAAAGGTGGATATGCTTTTCGAAAGGGATATGCCACTTATAAAAATAAAGGTGGATAACCTTCTCGAAAGAGAGATGCCACGTATCGAAAATAAAGGTGGATAAGCTTCTCGAAAGAGAGATACCACTTATCGAAAATAAAGGTAGATAAGCTTCTAGGAAGAGAGATGCCACTTATCGAAAATAAATGTGGATACACTTCTCGAAAGTGAGATGCCACTTATCGAAAATAAATATGGATAAACTTCTCGAAAGAGAGATTACACTTAACAAAAATAAAGGTGGATAAGCTTCTCGAAAGAGAGATGCCACTTATCAAAAATAAAGGTGGATAAGCTTCTCGAAAGAGAGATGCCACTTATCGAAAATAAAGGTGGATAAGTTTCTCAAAAGAGAGATGCCACTTATCGAAAATAAAGGTGGATAAGTTTCTCGAAAGAGAGATGCCACTTATCGAAAATAAAGGCGGATAGGCTTCTCGAAAGAGAGATGCCACTTATCGAAAATAAAGGTGGATAAGCTCCTCGAAAGAGAGATGCCACTTATCAATAATAAAGGTGGATAAGCTTCTCGAAAGAGAGATGCCACTTCTCAAAAATAAAGGTGGATAGGCTGCTCGAAAGAGACATGCCACTTATTGAAAATAAAGGTGGATAAGCTTCTCGAAAGAGAGATGCCACTATTCGAAAATAAAGGCGGATAAGCTTCTCGAAAGAGAGATGCCACTTATCGAAAATAAATGTGGATAAGCTTCTCGAAAGAGAGATGCCACTGATTGAAAATAAAGATGGATAAGCTTCTCGAAAGAGAGATGCAACTTATAAAAAATAAAGGTGGATAAGCTTCTCAAAAGAGAGATGGCACGTATCGAAAATTAAGTTGGATAAACTTCTCAAAAGAGATATGCCACTTATCGAAAATAAAGGTAGATAATCTTCTTGAAAGAGAGATGCCACTTATTGAAAATAAAGGTGTATAAGCTTCTCGAAAGAGAGATGCCACTTATCGAAAATAAAGGTGGATAAGCTTCTCGAAAGAGAGATACCACTTATCGAAAATAAAGGTGGATAAGCTTCTCGAAAGAGAGATTCCACATATCGAAAATAAAGGTGGATAAGCTTCTCGAAAGAGAGATTCCACTTATCGAAAATAAAGGTAGATACGCTTCTCGAAAGAGAGATGCCACGTATCAAAAATAAAGGTAGATAAGCTTCTCAAAAGAGAGATGCCACTTATAAAAAATAAAGGTGGATAAGCTTCTCGAATGAGAGATGCCACTTATCGAAAATAAAGGTGGATAAGCTTCTCGAAAGAGAGATGCCACTTATCGAAAATAAAGGTGGATAAGCTCCTCGAAAGGGGGATGCCACTTATCGAGCGTAAAGGTAGATAAGCTTCTCAAAAGAGAGATGCCACTTATTAAAAATAAAGGTGGATAAGCTTCTCGAAAGAGAAATGCCACTTATCGAAAATAAAGGTGGATAAACTTCTCGAAAGAGATATGCCACTTATCAAAAATAAAGGTGGATAAGCTTCTCGAAAGAGAGATGCCACTAATCGAAAATAAAGGTGGATATGCTTTTCGAAAGAGAGATGCCACTTATCAAAAATAATGGTGGATAAGCTTCTCGAAAGAGAGATGCCACGAATCGAAAATAAAGGTGGATAAGCTTCTCGAAAGAGAGATACCACTTATCGAAAATAAAGGTAGATAAGCTTCTAGGAAGAGAGATGCCACTTATCGAAAATAAATGTGGATAAACTTCCCGAAAGAGAGATTACACTTAACAAAAATAAAGGTGGATAAGCTTCTCGAAAGAGAGATGCCACTTATCAAAAATAAAGGTGGATAAGCTTCTCGAAAGAGAGATGCTGTAACACCCATTTTAATTATTTAGTCATTTTATTATTATTTTAAATATTATATGTTGATGTGCCCTTTGGTAGGGTGTATTTGATGATGTTTGGTGGGTGTCCCTGAGATGGGAGATCATTGGTGGTAATTTGGTGAGTTTATAATAATATAAGAAATAATAGTAATATTGGTGGTGGTATTAATATTATTATTATTATTATTATTATTATTATTATTATTATTATTATTATTATTATATTTATGATTATTATTAATATTTGTAGTAATATTATTAATATGGAGAATATAATATTATTATTAATATAGTTATTATATTATTATGATTTTTGGTGTGAATATGATAATATAATGAATAATAGTAATATTGGTGGGGGTATTATTATTATATATTATTATATTTATTAGTATTATTAATATTATTATTATTTTGGTGAGATAATAATATTATTACTATTATTATTATTATTATTATTATTATTTTGGTGAGATAATAATAATAATATTATTATTATTATTATTAATAGTATTATTATGATTAGTATTATTAATATTAGTAATATTATATTAGTATTATTAATATTAAGATTATTATTATTCATATTATTTTATTATTAGTATTAATATAATTGTTATTATTATCATTAGTATTATTATTATTATAATTATAATTATTGTTGGGTGTATTACTATTATTATTATTATGTTGAATATTACTATAATATTATAATAGTATTATATTATATTATTATTATTATTATAAGGATTATTATAATTATTATATTAGAATTATTATTGGGAATATTAGTGGTTGAAATAAGTAAAATAAGAGGTGGAAGGGTTATTGGGAAGTTAGAATGGAAATATGAAAAGTCATGATAGAAACCGTGAGGAAGGAAATATGAAGGGGTAGCAAGGAGATATTAGAAAAGTTGGAATAGAGAGAAAAGGGATTACCATAGATCATGGGAAATTGGTGTGATAATAATAATAATAATAATAATAATAATAATAATAATAATAATATTATTATTATTATTATTATTATTATTATTATTATTATTATTATTATTATTATTATGTTATTTTTATTAGTTATTATTATTATTATTATTATATTATTTTTATTAGTTATTATTATTATTGGGATAGGAAATAAAAAGGAAAATAGAATATGAAGGGGTGGGGGAAGTATTAGAGAAAATAACACGATAGAAAGAGGGAAGAGAGAAAGAGCGATAGAAAGGGAGAAGAGGAAAGAACGAGAGAAGTGAGGAGAACGAAGGAAAAAGGGAACGAAGAACGGAAAGAAAAGAGGAGGCCAAGAGACCAAATCCAGGAAGAATTTCATCGATCAACCGATTAACAAGGTAAGGGGGGAGAAACTTGATTGGGAATGGTATATACATGTATAGGGTAGTGGGGATTCCTTAACCCCGTAGGAATGTATCGTTGATGAAGTTTTATATTGACATGCTATTGATTGTTGAGTTATGTTGATGTTGATGGATTGAAATATGTTGAGTGTTGGTGAATTGTTGTTTTTGGTTAATTTGGCGTATAGGTTGGGTTTACGGTTTTAGGGAAGTTCTGTGTGACCTTTTTGATGTGTCGATAGATTGTTTAAGTGATGACTTTGGAATAATATGTATATGATGATGTACGGATGTTTGATGTTGCCATTGTTGATTGACTGTTGGTGTTGGTTTGGTTTGAGTAAGGTTCAGAGTAACTCTAAAGTGTCGGTAGTGTGCCGTAATGTTGATCTGGAGTAGAATTATAGGAAGATTGATAAGCCTAATATGCATTGGTCGTAATACGGATAGTATAGGAAGTGGATGTTATAGAATAGGCTTGAATCAGAGAAGAGTGAGAATTCTGAACTGTGAGAACTTGAGAAGTCGCAGGCAACTCGCTAGCACTTCGCTTAGCGAGAAGGCAGCGAGCGTTCGCTAGGTGCTCGCCTAGCGAGTGAGGTAGCGAGTGAGTCCAGTAAGTTCTGTTTGCCTTCGCGAGGAGGTTCGCTAAGCGAACAGGTAGCGAGCATTCGCTGGGAGCTCGCCTAGCGAGGGTGTAGCGAGCGTAGCAGATTGGGGTTTTTCTATGCTGTTATACTGTGTGCGCTAAGAGTGTAGTGCCTTTGGACTTTGTTGATTATAGGGGAGATGATTGAGTGTTATAGAGTGAGTACTCGGTGATAGTATGTGATTTCCGTTACTAATTATTTAAATGGATAATTAGTTGGTGTATGAATCATGCGGAGCATGGTGTAGTGATCAGTAGGATCGTGTATTCGCGAGTGGTGGGACGTGTTTATATCTTGGTGATAAAGTATGAACTTGTTTACTTGGTGATGGTACTCGTTTTCCTTGATATTGTTGGTGAACAATTGGTTAACGTATATGTATGTAGTGATCAGTAGGATCGTGTGTTCCCGGGTGTTGGGATGTGGTTATATATGGTGTTATAGTATGAATTTATTTACTATCCGATTGATTTATATGGTGTTGGTGTAATATATCTACACATATATGCATTGATGTATGATGATATGATCAGGAGGATCGTGTGCACTTAGTGTGCCTAAATATGATAGTTATGCATTGGTGTGTGCATATCATGGTGTTTTGGTGGGATGAATCATGTCTCAGGAGGAGCGTAAGTGATTCATCCGTACTCCTTGGTGGAGAATGGTGGGGGATAGATCATGTCTCAGGAGGAGCGTAAGTGATCTATCCAGGTTCGATTGAATGAACCAATGAGTCGGTACCGCATGCATGGTGTTGAGTTGCATATTTGCATTATAATATGTTATATTGTAATTTGAACAGTAGGTTCGTTATATGGAGTTGTTGGGGTGAATATTGGTGTGTTGGTGTGTTTTACTACCTTGTTTACATGTATTACATTACCAATATATTTTTGATCATGTTTTCTCACCCCTTGGTTGTTGTTGTGTCTGTGCTTCTCCGCAAGTACAGATAATCCAGGTACTTAGATAGCTTGGATGGTGGTGTGCCAGTCGAGTCTAGGATGCTCTGATACGTAACACGGGATATGGGTGTTTTAATTGTTTTATGTCAAACTTATTGTAATCCTGTGACGTATCACTTTTTTTTGTGAATTATAATAATAAAGATTTTACGAAATTTGGCGGATGGCCGAGAATGTTGGAATAATGTTTTCCGCTGTATTATTTTTGAGAATAATTAATAAAGTATTTTTATAAAAATTTGGTGATGTGATATCCCACTATTTTGGGGAAAACTCTGATGTTTATTTATAATGTTTATATTTTATTTAATTTGGGAAGTGGGGTGTTACAATTGGTATCAGAGCAGGTCGGTCCGTCCGGCCAATGTTGTCTAGTGTTATTGTTTCGTGGTATGCGACATGTGTGTAAAAACACTGTCGGTACATGTTGTTGGTTAACTTCATTGGTAGAAGTGGAATGATTCCAGTGGGGGAGAAGTTGTATTTCTCCGAAAAGCTACAGTGTGGTGGCTTAGTGTGTTGAGGAGTGATATTATAGTTTGGTAAAGATGGTTTGTACCCCATCATGATTTCGGCTGTCTATTAACAAATTGAGGAACTGATCACCCTTAATCTCTTGTTAATAGTGGACGGGATTGTGTTGGATGGGATAGACGTATCTTGCAAGCTTGGGTGGCGTGAGCAGTGTATAGTCTTGAGTTAAGCTAAGTGCTTAAGGGATTATTTTGAGGAATTTGGCGTAAGACGGTGTTGAAGTGTCTATTTTGACTGAAACTTGGAATGAGAAGGAAAGTGAGAAAAATTGGGATTTGTCAATTAATTGCGATTGCCGGAGGTTTCCGGATGAGGTAGGTGATTTACTATCGGAGTGTGAAGTAAAGCTCACACGTTGACTTTGTTGTTGGAACGAGTCCGATATTAGTGACTCCATATGGTGTGTTTTCGTTGGGATTGGAGAAGTTGAAGAGTCAACTTGAAGACCTTCTAGGAGAGAGGTTCTTTTGTTTGAGTGTGCTACCGTAATGTGCACCAATTTTGTTGGTTAGACAGATAGAAGGTTTTGTGAAGCTTTGGGTGAACTATAGATAAGTGAACAGGGTGACTATCAAGGATAGGTGTTCGCTTCCAAGAGTTAATGATTTGATGGAACAATTGATCGAGGAATGTGAGTCCCTTGGTCATGTGATCTCGAGTAGAGTTCTTGTGGTGGATGGGACGAAGGTCAAAAGTTCTATCGTATTAGGAGGCTCAAAGATCTGCTGTTGAGATTGGAAGTAATTGAGTTTTAAATTATTCATGGATTTAAAATGTGTTGGATGGCTTCCTAAGTATAAAATTGTTGTTGTACGTTAAATTCCGAGATCGCATCTTTTTACGGAATCGAAATTGGACACTCAAAAGTCGGGTAACGGTCGAAAAGAGGATTTTGGGACTGTCATGTTCGCCTGGCGAGCATACTGGCGAACGTCCATATTCGCTGCGGTGTTCGCCTGGCGAAGGGGTCCTGGGCAGAAAATGTTATTCTGGTGTTTTTGCCGTAACGGGAGAACCGTAACTCGGAATGACGCGCGGTTCGAAGCGTTGGAAAGCTATTCAAATTATCTATGAGATGGTGAAGTATTGACATAGATTTAAGCTATTTATTGATGAAGTGTGTTTGAATTTTGTGGTAAGGACGGGCGGTACGGTATGTGTTCCCGCTATAACTCACAACTTGTTTGTCCACTTGGCATGGGATCTTCTTTAATTATTTATATAAGGCAATGGTTGTGTTAATAAATGATATTTTAAGGTATTCGAAGCGTATAGAGGATTATGTTGAGCATAAGGAACTGGAGTTATCAGTGTTGGAAAAAGAGCGGTGATATACTTCCGTAAGGAAAGTTCTGCCGAATCCGATAGAACTAATTGTGGTGTTTGTGATGCTTGTTGATATAATTAGGGGATTTGCTAAAGACAACTTCAGCGAGTTTCAATTATGCAAAAGGCAACTTGAAGTGTATAAGAGAAATCACCCGACCAGTGATTTAGAGTTGGTTACTATTGTGATTGTACTGGAGTCGGAGTCTTTAAAAAGTTCAGACTGAGATCGGAGATGTTTGGTGATCTTAAGAGTTTAAGGTGTTTGTTTAATTTGAATAAGACAAATATGAGGCATAGGAAATAATTGGGACTTCGAAAAGAGTACGACTTCGAGTTGAATTACCATTCGAGTAAAGCGGACATGGTAGATGATGCAGTGAGTTAGAAATATTTGCATATACCGAAGATGATGGTGAAAAGAGTTAGAACTGATTGAGAAATTTCATAATATGCGTTTTGTAAGTAAGGATACTTCTTATGGAGTTAAGCTTTTATTATTAAGATCTGACTAGTGATATCCTTGAGAAGAATCGAGAAAGTCAGAAATCTGGATTGAATAGTGAATTAGTTGAAATTGATAAATTAGAGTCGAAGAGTGGATTGTCGGGTTTGTGGAAATAAGACCACGAGGTTTTATGATAGAGTATGTATATCAGATGTTGTTGAATGGAGTAGGAGTACTCGTAAAGAAATACATTGAGGTAGATGGAGTATCCATCTCGGTGCTATGAAGAAGTAACCGAACTTGAGTAGATTGTTTTTGAGACCATGGATAAGGAGAGGTGGAATATGCTAGTTAGAGTTGTCGGAATTCGAAGAGTGAACATCAGAGACTGTTGAGTCTGATGTAGTCGTTAAATATTCTAGAGTGGAAATCAGGTAGTATTTTCACGAAATTGGTGTTGAGATTTCCAAAGAATTTGTAAAGACATAATTTTAATTTGAATTGTTAGGAGTGGATTAACTATTCCGTGTTGAGGATATACGAGATGCATATTGAGAAAGTGGTGAAGTTGGATGAGATACTGACGAATATTGTGTCAGATGGAAATTTGAGGTTTATATTGAGATTTTGGAGGGGCTTACAGGAAGCTTCGGGTACTAAGTTGAAGCTGAGTTCGACCTATCATCCGCAAACTGATGGTCAGTCAGAGAGGACTATTGAGTCTGTAGAGAATTGGTGAGAGCTTGAGTGTCGGATCAAGGTGGAGCGTGGGATGATTAATTATCGTTGATTGAGTTACCTATAATAACGGTTACCATCCTAGTGTCGGAATGGCACTATATGTGGCTTGGTGAGATAGGGAGTGTAGGACTCTCCTGTGTTGAAATAAATCGAGTGAGAGTGTTGTACTCAGACTTGAAGATTATGCTTGAGATGGCTGAGAAGATCGAGAGGATCCGAGGCAATATGTATTTTGAGGGTCACGCCGGTGACTGGTGTTGGTCGAGCTTCGAAATCTCAGAAGTTCGCACGTGTTCTGTAGTTGTATCAGAGTGGCGCAGCGGAGGCATGGGAGGAGTAACATGTTAGATTATTTTTCCGTTGTCGCTGTGAATTGGCATGATATGTTTCATGTGTCTTAGTCAAGAAAGTACATTGAACCAGGTGGATGATGTACAAGTGAAAAATATTCCGATTGTTGAGGCATTGCTAGTTCGTTTTGGCGAGCGAGGAACAACTCCGAAGGGAGGAGATATCTTTGGTGAAAGTAGTATGGGGAGGTGCTGCAGAAGGCAGTGTGACCTGAGAATTGGAATAAAAGATGCGGGGAGCGTATCCAGAATTATTTCCATCAGATAATTTTCGAGGACGAAAATAATTAAAGTGGGGGAGAGTTGTAACACCCATTTTAATTATTTAGTCATTTTATTATTATTTTAAATATTATATGTTGATGTGCCCTTTGGTAGGGTGTATTTGATGATGTTTGGTGGGTGTCCCTGAGATGGGAGATCATTGGTGGTAATTTGGTGAGTTTATAATAATATAAGAAATAATAGTAATATTGGTGGTGGTATTAATATTATTATTATTATTATTATTATTATTATTATATTTATGATTATTATTAATATTTGTAGTAATATTATTAATATGGAGAATATAATATTATTATTAATATAGTTATTATATTATTATGATTTTTGGTGTGAATATGATAATATAATGAATAATAATAATATTGGTGGGGGTATTATTATTATATATTATTATATTTATTAGTATTATTAATATTATTATTATTTTGGTGAGATAATAATATTCTTACTATTATTATTATTATTATTATTATTATTTTGGTGAGATAATAATAATAATATTATTATTATTATTATTAATAGTATTATTATGATTAGTATTATTAATATTAGTAATATTATATTAGTATTATTATTATTAAGATTATTATTATTCATATTATTTTATTATTAGTATTAATATAATTGTTATTATTATCATTAGTATTATTATTATTATAATTATAATTATTGTTGGGTGTATTACTATTATTATTATTATGTTGAATATTACTATAATATTATAATAGTATTATATTATATTATTATTATTATTATTATAATGATTATTATAATTATTATATTAGAATTATTATTGGGAATATTAGTGGTTGAAATAAGTAAAATAAGAGGTGGAAGGGTTATTGGGAAGTTAGAATGGAAATATGAAAAGTCATGATAGAAACCGTGAGGAAGGAAATATGAAGGGGTAGCAAGGAGATATTAGAAAAGTTGGAATAGAGAGAAAAGGGATTACCATAGATCATGGGAAATTGGTGTGATAATAATAATAATATTATTATTATTATTATTATTATTATTATTATTATTATTATTATTATTATTATTATTATTATTATTATTATGTTATTTTTATTAGTTATTATTATTATTATTATTATATTATTTTTATTAGTTATTATTATTATTGGGATAGGAAATAAAAAGGAAAATAGAATATGAAGGGGTGGGGGAAGTATTAGAGAAAATAACACGATAGAAAGAGGGAAGAGAGAAAGAGCGATAGAAAGGGAGAAGAGGAAAGAACGAGAGAAGTGAGAAGAACGAAGGAAAAAGGGAACGAAGAACGGAAAGAAAAGAGGAGGCCAAGAGACCAAATCCAGGAAGAATTTCATCGATCAACCGATTAACAAGGTAAGGGGGGAGAAACTTGATTGGGAATGGTATATACATGTATAGGGTAGTGGGGATTCCTTAACCCCGTAGGAATGTATCGTTGATGAAGTTTTATATTGACATGCTATTGATTGTTGAGTTATGTTGATGTTGATGGATTGAAATATGTTGAGTGTTGGTGAATTGTTGTTTTTGGTTAATTTGGCGTATAGGTTGGGTTTACGGTTTTAGGGAAGTTCTGTGTGACCTTTTTGATGTGTCGATAGATTGTTTAAGTGATGACTTTGGAATAATATGTATATGATGATGTACGGATGTTTGATGTTGCCATTGTTGATTGACTGTTGGTGTTGGTTTGGTTTGAGTAAGGTTCAGAGTAACTCTAAAGTGTCGGTAGTGTGCCGTAATGTTGATCTGGAGTAGAATTATAGGAAGATTGATAAGCCTAATATGCATTGGTCGTAATACGGATAGTATAGGAAGTGGATGTTATAGAATAGGCTTGAATCAGAGAAGAGTGAGAATTCTGAACTGTGAGAACTTGAGAAGTCGCAGGCAACTCGCTAGCACTTCGCTTAGCGAGAAGGCAGCGAGCGTTCGCTAGGTGCTCGCCTAGCGAGTGAGGTAGCGAGTGAGTCCAGTAGGTTCTGTTTGCCTTCGCGAGGAGGTTCGCTAAGCGAACAGGTAGCGAGCATTCGCTGGGAGCTCGCCTAGCGAGGGTGTAGCGAGCGTAGCAGATTGGGGTTTTTCTATGCTGTTATACTGTGTGCGCTAAGAGTGTAGTGCCTTTGGACTTTGTTGATTATAGGGGAGATGATTGAGTGTTATAGAGTGAGTACTCGGTGATAGTATGTGATTTCCGTTACTAATTATTTAAATGGATAATTAGTTGGTGTATGAATCATGCGGAGCATGGTGTAGTGATCAGTAGGATCGTGTATTCGCGAGTGGTGGGACGTGTTTATATCTTGGTGATAAAGTATGAACTTGTTTACTTGGTGATGGTACTCGTTTTCCTTGATATTGTTGGTGAACAATTGGTTAACGTATATGTATGTAGTGATCAGTAGGATCGTGTGTTCCCGGGTGTTGGGATGTGGTTATATATGGTGTTATAGTATGAATTTATTTACTATCCGATTGATTTATATGGTGTTGGTGTAATATATCTACACATATATGCATTGATGTATGATGATATGATCAGGAGGATCGTGTGCACTTAGTGTGCCTAAATATGATAGTTATGCATTGGTGTGTGCATATCATGGTGTTTTGGTGGGATGAATCATGTCTCAGGAGGAGCGTAAGTGATTCATCCGTACTCCTTGGTGGAGAATGGTGGGGGATAGATCATGTCTCAGGAGGAGCGTAAGTGATCTATCCAGGTTCGATTGAATGAACCAATGAGTCGGTACCGCATGCATGGTGTTGAGTTGCATATTTGCATTATAATATGTTATATTGTAATTTGAACAGTAGGTTCGTTATATGGAGTTGTTGGGGTGAATATTGGTGTGTTGGTGTGTTTTACTACCTTGTTTACATGTATTACATTACCAATATATTTTTGATCATGTTTTCTCACCCCTTGGTTGTTGTTGTGTCTGTGCTTCTCCGGAAGTACAGATAATCCAGGTACTTAGATAGCTTGGATGGTGGTGTGCCAGTCGAGTCTAGGATGCTCTGATACGTAACACGGGATATGGGTGTTTTAATTGTTTTATGTCAAACTTATTGTAATCCTGTGACGTATCACTTTTTTTTGTGAATTATAATAATAAAGATTTTACGAAATTTGGCGGATGGCCGAGAATGTTGGAATAATGTTTTCCGCTGTATTATTTTTGAGAATAATTAATAAAGTATTTTTATAAAAATTTGGTGATGTGATATCCCACTATTTTGATGAAAACTCTGATGTTTATTTATAATGTTTATATTTTATTTAATTTGGGAAGTGGGGTGTTACAGATGCCACTTATCGAAAATAAAGGTGGATAAGTTTCTCAAAAGAGAGATGCCACTTATCGAAAATAAAGGTGGATAAGTTTCTCGAAAGAGAGATGCCACTTATCAATAATAAAGGTGGGTAAGCTTCTCGAAAGAGAGATGCCACTGATCGAAAATAAAGATGGATAAGCATCTCGAAAGAGAGATGCCACTTCTCAAAAATAAAGGTGGATAGGCTGCTCGAAAGAGACATGCCACTTATTGAAAATAAAGGTGGATAAGCTTCTCGAAAGAGAGATGCCACTTATCGAAAATAAAGGCGGATAAGCTTCTCGAAAGAGAGATGCCACTTATCGAAAATAAATGTGGATAAGCTTCTCGAAAGAGAGATGCCACTGATCGAAAATAAAGATGGATAAGCTTCTCGAAAGAGAGATGCCACTTATAAAAAATAAAGGTGGATAAGCTTCTCAAAAGAGAGATGGCACTTATCGAAAATTAAGTTGGATAAACTTCTCGAAAGAGATATGCCACTTATCGAAAATAAAGGTAGATAAGCTTCTTGAAAGAGAGATGCCACTTATTGAAAATAAAGGTGTATAAGCTTCTCGAAAGAGAGATGCCACTTATCGAAAATAAAGGTGGATAAGCTTCTCGAAAGAGAGATACCACTTATCGAAAATAAAGGTGGATAAGCTTCTCGAAAGAGAGATTCCACATATCGAAAATAAAGGTGGATAAGCTTCTCGAAAGAGAGATTCCACTTATCGAAAATAAAGGTAGATACGCTTCTCGAAAGAGAGATGCCACGTATCAAAAATAAAGGTAGATAAGCTTCTCAAAAAAGAGATGCCACTTATCAAAAATAAAGGTGGATAAGCTTCTCGAAAGAGAGATGCCACTTATCGAAAATAAATGTGGATAAGCTTCTCGAAAGAGAGATGCCACTGATCGAAAATAAAGATGGATAAGCTTCTCGAAAGAGAGATGCCACTTATAAAAAATAAAGGTGGATAAGCTTCTCAAAAGAGAGATGGCACTTATCGAAAATTAAGTTGGATAAACTTCTCGAAAGAGATATGCCACTTATCGAAAATAAAGGTAGATAAGCTTCTTGAAAGAGAGATGCCACTTATTGAAAATAAAGGTGTATAAGCTTCTCGAAAGAGAGATGCCACTTATCGAAAATAAAGGTGGATAAGCTTCTCGAAAGAGAGATACCACTTATCGAAAATAAAGGTGGATAAGCTTCTCGAAAGAGAGATGCCACTTATCGAAAATAAAGGTGGATAAGCTTCTCGAAAGAGAGATGCCACTTATCAAAAATAAAGGTGGATAAGCTTCTCGAAAGAGAGATGCCACTTATCGAAAATAAAGGTGGATAAGCTTCTCGAAAGAGAGATGCCACTTATCGAAAATAAAGGTGGATAAGCTCCTCGAAAGGGGGATGCCACTTATCGAGCGTAAAGGTAGATAAGCTTCTCGAAAGAGAGATGCCACTTCTCAAAAATAAAGGTGGATAAGCTTCTCGAAAGAGAGATGCCACTTATCGAAAATAAAGGTGGATAAACTTCTCGAAAGAGATATGCCACTTATCAAAAATAAAGGTGGATAAGCTTCTCGAAAGAGAGATGCCACTAATCGAAATTAAAGGTGGATATGCTTTTCGAAAGAGAGATGCCACTTATCAAAAATAATGGTGGATAAGCTTCTCGAAAGAGAGATGCCACGTATCGAAAATAAAGGTGGATAAGCTTCTCGAAAGAGAGATACCACTTATCAAAAATAAAGGTAGATAAGCTTCTAGGAAGAGAGATGCCACTTATCGAAAATAAATGTGGATACACTTCTCGAAAGAGAGATGCCACTTATCGAAAATAAATATGGATAAACTTCCCGAAAGAGAGATTACACTTAACAAAAATAAAGGTGGATAAGCTTCTCGAAAGAGAGATGCCACTTATCAAAAATAAAGGTGGATAAGCTTCTCGAAAGAGAGATGCCACTTATCGAAAATAAAGGTGGATAAGTTTCTCAAAAGAGAGATGCCACTTATCGAAAATAAAGGTGGATAAGTTTCTCGAAAGAGAGATGCCACTTATCAATAATAAAGGTGGGTAAGCTTCTCGAAAGAGAGATGCCACTGATCGAAAATAAAGATGGATAAGCTTCTCGAAAGAGAGATGCCACTTCTCAAAAATAAAGGTGGATAAGCTTCTCGAAAGAGAGATGCCACTTATCGAAAATAAAGGTGGATAAGCTTCTCGAAAGAGAGATGCCACTTATCGAAAATAAAGGTGGATAAGCTCCTCGAAAGGGGGATGCCACTTATCGAGCGTAAAGGTAGATAAGCTTCTCAAAAGAGAGATGCCACTTATTAAAAATAAAGGTGCATAAGCTTCTCGAAAGAGAGATGCCACTTATCGAAAATAAAGGTGGATAAACTTCTCGAAAGAGATATGCCACTTATCAAAAATAAAGGTGGATAAGCTTCTCGAAAGAGAGATGCCACTAATCGAAAATAAAGTTGGATATGCTTTTCGAAAGGGAGATGCCACTTATCAAAAATAAAGGTGGATAAGCTTCTCGAAAGAGAGATGCCACGTATCGAAAATAAAGGTGGATAAGCTTCTCGAAAGAGAGATACCACTTATCGAAAATAAAGGTAGATAAGCTTCTAGGAAGAGAGATGCCACTTATCGAAAATAAATGTGGATACACTTCTCGAAAGAGAGATGCCACTTATCGAAAATAAATATGGATAAACTTCTCGAAAGAGAGATTACACTTAACAAAAATAAAGGTGGATAAGCTTCTCGAAAGAGAGATGCCACTTATCAAAAATAAAGGTGGATAAGCTTCTCGAAAGAGAGATGCCACTTATCGAAAATAAAGGTGGATAAGTTTCTCAAAAGAGAGATGCCACTTATCGAAAATAAAGGTGGATAAGTTTCTCGAAAGAGAGATGCCACTTATCGAAAATAAAGGCGGATAGGCTTCTCGAAAGAGAGATGCCACTTATCGAAAATAAAGGTGGATAAGCTCCTCGAATGAGAGATGCCACTTATCAATAATAAAGGTGGATAAGCTTGTCGAAAGAGAGATGCCACTTATCAAAAATAAAGGTGGATAGGCTGCTCGAAAGAGACATGCCACTTATTGAAAATAAAGGTGGATAAGCTTCTCGAAAGAGAGATGCCACTAATCGAAAATAAAGGCGGATAAGCTTCTCGAAAGAGAGATGCCACTTATCGAAAATAAATGTGGATAAGCTTCTCGAAAGAGAGATGCCACTGATCGAAAATAAAGATGGATAGGCTTCTCGAAAGAGAGATGCCACTTATAAAAAATAAAGGTGGATAAACTTCTCAAAAGAGAGATGCCACTTATCGAAAATTAAGTTGGCTAAACTTCTCCAAAGAGATATGCCACTTATCGAAAATAAAGTTAGATAAGCTTCTCGAAAGAGAGATGCCACTTATCGAAAATAAAGGTGTATAAGCTTCTCGAAAGAGAGATGCCACTTATCGAAAATAAAGGTGGATAAGCTTCTCGAAAGAGAGATACCACTTATCGAAAATAAAGGTCGATAAGCTTCTCGAAAGAGAGATTCCACATATCGAAAATAAAGGTGGATAAGCTTCTCGAAAGAGAGATGCCACTTATCGAAAATAAAGGTGGATAAGCTCCTCGAAAGGGGGATGCCACTTATCGAACGTAAAGGTAGATAAGCTTCTCAAAAGAGAGATGCCACTTATCAAAAATAAAGGTGGATAAGCTTCTCGAAAGAGAGATGCCGCTTATCGAAAATAAAGGTGGTTAAACTTCTCGAAAGAGATATGCCACTTATCGAAAATAAAGGTGGATAAGCTTCTCGAAAGAGAGATGCCACTTATCGAAAATAAAGGTGGATAAGCTTCTCGAAAGAGAGATGCCACTTATCAAAAATAAAGGTGGATAAGCTTCTCGAAATAGAGATGCCACTTATAGAAAATAAAGGTGGATATGCTTCTCGAAAGAGAGATGCCAGTTATCGAAAATAAATGTGGATAAGCTTCTCGAAAGAGATATGCCACTTATCGAAAATAAATATGGATAAGCTTCTCGAAAGAGATATGCCACTTATCGAAAATAAATATGGATAAGCTTCTCGAAAGAGAGATGCCACTGATCGAAAATAAAGATGGATAAGCTTCTCGAAAGAGAGATGCCACTTCTCAAAAATAAAGGTGGATAAGCTTCTCAAAAGAGAGATGCCACTTATCGAAAATAAAGGTGGATAAGCTTCTCGAAAGAGAGATGCCACTTATCGAAAATAAAGGTGGATAAGCTCCTCGAAAGGGGGATGCCACTTATCGAGCGTAAAGGTAGATAAGCTTCTCAAAAGAGAGATGCCACTTATTAAAAATAAAGGTGGATAAGCTTCTCGAAAGAGAAATGCCACTTATCGAAAATAAAGGTGGATAAGCTTCTTGAAAGAGAGATGCCACTTATTGAAAATAAAGGTGTATAAGCTTCTCGAAAGAGAGATGCCACTTATCGAAAATAAATATGGATAAGCTTCTCGAAAGAGAGATGCCACTTATCGAAAATAAAGGTGGATAAGCTTCTCGAAAGAGAGATGCCACTTATCGAAAATAAAGGTGGATAAGCTTCTCGAAAGAGAGATGCCACTTATCAAAAATAAAGGTGGATAAGCTTCTCGAAAGAGAGATGCCACTTATCGAAAATAAAGGTGGATAAGCTTCTCGAAAGAGAGATGCCACTTATCGAAAATAAAGGTGGATAAGCTCCTCGAAAGGGGGATGCCACTTATCGAGCGTAAAGGTAGATAAGCTTCTCGAAAGAGAGATGCCACTTCTCAAAAATAAAGGTGGATAAGCTTCTCGAAAGAGAGATGCCACTTATCGAAAATAAAGGTGGATAAACTTCTCGAAAGAGATATGCCACTTATCAAAAATAAAGGTGGATAAGCTTCTCGAAAGAGAGATGCCACTAATCGAAATTAAAGGTGGATATGCTTTTCGAAAGAGATATGCCACTTATCAAAAATAATGGTGGATAAGCTTCTCGAAAGAGAGATGCCACGTATCGAAAATAAAGGTGGATAAGCTTCTCGAAAGAGAGATACCACTTATCAAAAATAAAGGTAGATAAGCTTCTAGGAAGAGAGATGCCACTTATCGAAAATAAATGTGGATACACTTCTCGAAAGAGAGATGCCACTTATCGAAAATAAATATGGATAAACTTCCCGAAAGAGAGATTACACTTAACAAAAATAAAGGTGGATAAGCTTCTCGAAAGAGAGATGCCACTTATCAAAAATAAAGGTGGATAAGCTTCTCGAAAGAGAGATGCCACTTATCGAAAATAAAGGTGGATAAGTTTCTCAAAAGAGAGATGCCACTTATCGAAAATAAAGGTGGATAAGTTTCTCGAAAGAGAGATGCCACTTATCGAAAATAAAGGCGGATAGGCTTCTCGAAAGAGAGATGCCACTTATCGAAAATAAAGGTGGATAAGCTCCTCGAATGAGAGATGCCACTTATCAATAATAAAGGTGGATAAGCTTGTCGAAAGAGAGATGCCACTTATCAAAAATAAAGGTGGATAGGCTGCTCGAAAGAGACATGCCACTTATTGAAAATAAAGGTGGATAAGCTTCTCGAAAGAGAGATGCCACTAATCGAAATTAAAGGTGGATATGCTTTTCGAAAGAGATATGCCACTTATCAAAAATAAAGGTGGATAAGCTTCTCGAAAGAGAGATGCCACGTATCGAAAATAAAGGTGGATAAGCTTCTCGAAAGAGAGATACCACTTATCAAAAATAAAGGTAGATAAGCTTCTAGGAAGAGAGATGCCACTTATCGAAAATAAATGTGGATACACTTCTCGAAAGAGAGATGCCACTTATCGAAAATAAATATGGATAAACTTCCCGAAAGAGAGATTACACTTAACAAAAATAAAGGTGGATAAGCTTCTCGAAAGAGAGATGCCACTTATCAAAAATAAAGGTGGATAAGCTTCTCGAAAGAGAGATGCCACTTATCGAAAATAAAGGTGGATAAGTTTCTCAAAAGAGAGATGCCACTTATCGAAAATAAAGGTGGATAAGTTTCTCGAAAGAGAGATGCCACTTATCGAAAATAAAGGCGGATAGGCTTCTCGAAAGAGAGATGCCACTTATCGAAAATAAAGGTGGATAAGCTCCTCGAATGAGAGATGCCACTTATCAATAATAAAGGTGGATAAGCTTGTCGAAAGAGAGATGCCACTTATCAAAAATAAAGGTGGATAGGCTGCTCGAAAGAGACATGCCACTTATTGAAAATAAAGGTGGATAAGCTTCTCGAAAGAGAGATGCCACTAATCGAAAATAAAGGCGGATAAGCTTCTCGAAAGAGAGATGCCACTTATCGAAAATAAATGTGGATAAGCTTCTCGAAAGAGAGATGCCACTGATCGAAAATAAAGATGGATAGGCTTCTCGAAAGAGAGATGCCACTTATAAAAAATAAAGGTGGATAAACTTCTCAAAAGAGAGATGCCACTTATCGAAAATTAAGTTGGCTAAACTTCTCCAAAGAGATATGCCACTTATCGAAAATAAAGTTAGATAAGCTTCTCGAAAGAGAGATGCCACTTATCGAAAATAAAGGTGTATAAGCTTCTCGAAAGAGAGATGCCACTTATCGAAAATAAAGGTGGATAAGCTTCTCGAAAGAGAGATACCACTTATCGAAAATAAAGGTCGATAAGCTTCTCGAAAGAGAGATTCCACATATCGAAAATAAAGGTGGATAAGCTTCTCGAAAGAGAGATGCCACTTATCGAAAATAAAGGTGGATAAGCTCCTCGAAAGGGGGATGCCACTTATCGAACGTAAAGGTAGATAAGCTTCTCAAAAGAGAGATGCCACTTATCAAAAATAAAGGTGGATAAGCTTCTCGAAAGAGAGATGCCGCTTATCGAAAATAAAGGTGGTTAAACTTCTCGAAAGAGATATGCCACTTATCGAAAATAAAGGTGGATAAGCTTCTCGAAAGAGAGATGCCACTAATCGAAAATAAAAGTGGATATGCTTTTCGAAAGGGATATGCCACTTATCAAAAATAAAAGTGGATAAGCTTCTCGAAAGAGAGATGCCACGTATCGAAAATAAAGGTGGATAAGCTTCTCGAAAGAGAGATACCACTTATCGAAAATAAAGGTAGATAAGCTTCTAGGAAGAGAGATGCCACTTATCGAAAATAATGTGTGGATACACTTCTCGAAAGAGAGATGCCACTTATCGAAAATAAATATGGATAAACTTCTCGAAAGAGAGATTACACTTAACAAAAATAAAGGTGGATAAGCTTCTCGAAAGAGAGATGCCACTTATCAAAAATAAAGGTGGATAAGCTTCTCGAAAGAGAGATGCCACTTATCGAAAATAAAGGTGGATAAGTTTCTCAAAAGAGAGATGCCACTTATAGAAAATAAAGGTGGATAAGTTTCTCGAAAGAGAGATGCCACTTATCGAAAATAAAGGCGGATATGCTTCTCGAAAGAGAGATGCCACTTATCTAAAATAAAGGTGGATAAGCTCCTCGAAAGAGAGATGCCACTTATCAATAATAAAGGTGGATAAGCTTCTCGAAAGAGAGATGCCACTTATCAAAAATAAAGGTGGATAGGCTGCTCGAAAGAGACATGCCACTTATTGAAAATAAAGGTGGATAAGCTTCTCGAAAGAGAGATGCCACTTATCGAAAATAAAGGCAGATAAGCTTCTCGAAAGAGAGATGCTACTTATCGAAAATAAATGTGGATAAGCTTCTCGAAAGAGAGATGCCACTGATCGAAAATAAAGATGGATAAGCTTCTCGAAAGAGAGATGCCACTTATAAAAAATAAAGGTGGATAAGCTTCTCAAAAGAGAGATGGCACTTATCGAAAATTAAGTTGGATAAACTTCTCGAAAGAGATATGCCACTTATCGAAAATAAAGGTAGATAAGCTTCTCGTAAGAGAGATGCCACTTATCGAAAATAAAGGTGGATAAGTTTCTCAAAAGAGAGATGCCACTTATCGAAAATAAAGGTGGATAAGTTTCTCGAAAGAGAGATGCCACATATCGAAAATAAAGGTGGATAGGCTTCTCGAAAGAGAGATGCCACTTATCGAAAATAAAGGTGGATAAGCTCCTCGAAAGAGAGATGCCACTTATCAATAATAAAGGTGGATAAGCTTCTCGAAAGAGAGATGCCACTTATCAAAAATAAAGATGGATAGGCTGCTCGAAAGAGACATGCCACTTATCGAAAATAAAGGTGGATAAGCTTCTCGAAAGAGAGATGCCACTTATCGAAAATAAAGGTGGATAAGCTTCTCGAAAGAGAGATGCCACTTATCAAAAATAAAGGTGGATAAGCTTCTCGAAATAGAGATGCCACTTATAGAAAATAAAGGTGGATATGCTTCTCGAAAGAGAGATGCCAGTTATCGAAAATAAATGTGGATAAGCTTCTCGAAAGAGATATGCCACTTATCGAAAATAAATATGGATAAGCTTCTCGAAAGAGAGATGCCACTTATCAATAATAAAGGTGGGTAAGCTTCTCGAAAGAGAGATGCCACTGATCAAAAATAAAGATGGATAAGCTTCTCGAAAGAGAGATGCCACTTCTCAAAAATAAAGGTGGATAAGCTTCTCGAAAGAGAGATGCCACTTATCGAAAATAAAGGTGGATAAGCTTCTCGAAAGAGAGATGCCACTTATCGAAAATAAAGGTGGATAAGCTCCTCGAAAGGGGGATGCCACTTATCGAGCGTAAAGGTAGATAAGCTTCTCAAAAGAGAGATGCCACTTATTAAAAATAAAGGTGGATAAGCTTCTCGAAAGAGAAATGCCACTTATCGAAAATAAAGGTGGATAAACTTCTCGAAAGAGATATGCCACTTATCAAAAATAAAGGTGGATAAGCTTCTCGGAAGAGAGATGCCACTAATAAAAAATAAAGGTGGATATGCTTTTCGAAAGGGAGATGCCACTTATCAAAAATAAAGGTGGATAAGCTTCTCGAAAGAGAGATGCCACGTATCGAAAATAAAGGTGGATAAGCTTCTCTAAAGAGAGATACCACTTATCGAAAATAAAGGTAGATAAGCTTCTAGGAAGAGAGATGCCACTTATCGAAAATAAATGTGGATACACTTCTCGAAAGAGAGATGCCACTTATCGAAAATAATCATGGATAAACTTCTCGAAAGAGAGATTACACTTAACAAAAATAAAGGTGGATAAGCTTCTCGAAAGAGAGATGCCACTTATCAAAAATAAAGGTGGATAAGCTTCTCGAAAGAGAGATGCCACTTATCGAAAATAAAGGTGGATAAGTTTCTCAAAAGAGAGATGCAACTTATCGAAAATAAAGGTGGATAAGTTTCTCAAAAGAGAGATGCCACTTATCGAAAATAAAGGTGGATAGGCTTCTCAAAAGAGAGATGCCACTTATCGAAAATAAAGGTGGATAAGCTCCTCGAAAGAGAGATGCCACTTATCAATAATAAAGGTGGATAAGCTTCTCGAAAGAGAGATGCCACTTATCAAAAATAAAGGTGGATAGGCTGCTCGAAAGAGACATGCCACTTATCGAAAATAAAGGTGGATAAGCTTCTCGAAAGAGAGATGCCACTTATCGAAAATAAAGGTGGATAAGCTTCTCGAAAGAGAGATGCCACTTATCAAAAATAAAGGTGGATAAGCTTCTCGAAATAGAGATGCCACTTATAGAAAATAAAGGTGGATATGCTTCTCGAAAGAGAGATGCCAGTTATCGAAAATAAATGTGGATAAGCTTCTCGAAAGAGATATGCCACTTATCGAAAATAAATATGGATAAGCTTCTCGAAAGAGAGATGCCACTTATCAATAATAAAGGTGGGTAAGCTTCTCGAAAGAGAGATGCAACTGATCGAAAATAAAGATGGATAAGATTCTCGAAAGAGAGATGCCACTTCTCAAAAATAAAGGTGGATAAGCTTCTCGAAAGAGAGATGCCACTTATCGAAAATAAAGGTGGATAAGCTTCTCGAAAGAGAGATGCCACTTATCGAAAATAAAGGTGGATAAGCTCCTCGAAAGGGGGATGCCACTTATCGAGCGTAAAGGTAGATAAGCTTCTCAAAAGAGAGATACCACTTATTAAAAATAAAGGTGGATAAGCTTCTCGAAAGAGAAATGCCACTTATCGAAAATAAAGGTGGATAAACTTCTCGAAAGAGATATGCCACTTATCAAAAATAAAGGTGGATAAGCTTCTCGAAAGAGAGATGCCACTTATCGAAAATAAAGGTGGATAAGTTTCTCAAAAGAGAGATGCCACTTATCGAAAATAAAGGTGGATAAGTTTCTCGAAAGAGAGATGCCACTTATCGAAAATAAAGGCGGATAGGCTTCTCGAAAGAGAGATGCCACTTATCGAAAATAAAGGTGGATAAGCTTCTCGAAAGAGAGATTACACTTAACAAAAATAAAGGTGGATAAGCTTCTCGAAAGAGAGATGCCACTTATCAAAAATAAAGGTGGATAAGCTTCTCGAAAGAGAGATGCCACTTATCGAAAATAAAGGTGGATAAGTTTCTCAAAAGAGAGATGCCATTTATCGAAAATAAAGGTGGATAAGTTTCTCGAAAGAGAGATGCCACTTATCGAAAATAAAGGCGGATAGGCTTCTCGAAAGAGAGATGCCACTTATCGAAAATAAAGGTGGATAAGATCCTCGAATGAGAGATGCCAGTTATCAATAATAAAGTTGGATAAGCTTCTCGAAAGAGAGATGCCACTTATCAAAAATAAAGGTGGATAGGCTGCTCGAAAGAGACATGCCACTTATTGAAAATAAAGGTGGATAAGCTTCTCGAAAGAGAGATGCCACTTATCGAAAATAAAGGCGGATAAGCTTCTCGAAAGAGAGATGCCACTTAACAAAAATAAAGATGGATAAGTTTCTCGAAATAGAGATGCCACTTATCGAAAATAAAGGTGGATAAGCTTCTCGAAGAGAGATGCCACTTATCGAAAATAAAGGTAGATAAGCTTCTCGAAAGTGAGATGCCACTTATCGAAAATAAAGGTAGATAAGCTTCTAGAAAGAGAGATGCCACTTATCGAAAATAAATGTGGATAAGCTCCTCGAAAGGGGGATGCCACTTATCGAGCGTAAAGGTAGATAAGCTTCTCAAAAGAGAGATGCCACTTATTAAAAATAAAGGTGGATAAGCTTCTCGAAAGAGAAATGCCTCTTATCGAAAATAAAGGTGGATAAACTTCTCGAAAGAGATATGCCACTTATCAAAAATAAAGGTGGATAAGCTTCTCGAAAGAGAGATGCCACTAATAAAAAATAAAGGTGGATATGCTTTTCGAAAGGGAGATGCCACTTATCAAAAATAAAGGTGGATAAGCTTCTCGAAAGAGAGATGCCACGTATCGAAAATAAAGGTGGATAAGCTTCTCGAAAGAGAGATACCACTTATCGAAAATAAAGGTAGATAAGCTTCTAGGAAGAGAGATGCCACTTATCGAAAATAAATGTGGATACACTTCTCGAAAGAGAGATGCCACTTATCGAAAATAATCTTGGATAAACTTCTCGAAAGAGAGATTACACTTAACAAAAATAAAGGTGGATAAGCTTCTCGAAAGAGAGATGCCACTTATCAAAAATAAAGGTGGATAAGCTTCTCGAAAGAGAGATGCCACTTATCGAAAATAAAGGTGGATAAGTTTCTCAAAAGAGAGATGCAACTTATCGAAAATAAAGGTGGATAAGTTTCTCAAAAGAGAGATGCCACTTATCGAAAATAAAGGTGGATAGGCTTCTCGAAAGAGAGATGCCACTTATCGAAAATAAAGGTGGATAAGCTCCTCGAAAGAGAGATGCCACTTATCAATAATAAAGGTGGATAAGCTTCTCGAAAGAGAGATGCCACTTATCAAAAATAAAGGTGGATAGGCTGCTCGAAAGAGACATGCCACTTATCGAAAATAAAGGTGGATAAGCTTCTCGAAAGAGAGATGCCACTTATCGAAAATAAAGGTGGATAAGCTTCTCGAAAGAGAGATGCCACTTATCAAAAATAAAGGTGGATAAGCTTCTCGAAATAGAGATGCCACTTATAGAAAATAAAGGTGGATATGCTTCTCGAAAGAGAGATGCCAGTTATCGAAAATAAATGTGGATAAGCTTCTCGAAAGAGATATGCCACTTATCGAAAATAAATATGGATAAGCTTCTCGAAAGAGAGATGCCACTTATCAATAATAAAGGTGGGTAAGCTTCTCGAAAGAGAGATGCAACTGATCAAAAATAAAGATGGATAAGCTTCTCGAAAGAGAGATGCCACTTCTCAAAAATAAAGGTGGATAAGCTTCTCGAAAGAGAGATGCCACTTATCGAAAATAAAGGTGGATAAGCTTCTCGAAAGAGAGATGCCACTTATCGAAAATAAAGGTGGATAAGCTCCTCGAAAGGGGGATGCCACTTATCGAGCGTAAAGGTAGATAAGCTTCTCAAAAGAGAGATACCACTTATTAAAAATAAAGGTGGATAAGCTTCTCGAAAGAGAAATGCCACTTATCGAAAATAAAGGTGGATAAACTTCTCGAAAGAGATATGCCACTTATCAAAAATAAAGGTGGATAAGCTTCTCGAAAGAGAGATGCCACTTATCGAAAATAAAGGTGGATAAGTTTCTCAAAAGAGAGATGCCACTTATCGAAAATAAAGGTGGATAAGTTTCTCGAAAGAGAGATGCCACTTATCGAAAATAAAGGCGGATAGGCTTCTCGAAAGAGAGATGCCACTTATCGAAAATAAAGGTGGATAAGCTTCTCGAAAGAGAGATTACACTTAACAAAAATAAAGATGGATAAGCTTCTCGAAAGAGAGATGCCACTTATCAAAAATAAAGGTGGATAAGCTTCTCGAAAGAGAGATGCCACTTATCGAAAATAAAGGTGGATAAGTTTCTCAAAAGAGAGATGCCACTTATCGAAAATAAAGGTGGATAAGTTTCTCGAAAGAGAGATGCCACTTATCGAAAATAAAGGCGGATAGGCTTCTCGAAAGAGAGATGCCACTTATCGAAAATAAAGGTGGATAAGCTCCTCGAATGAGAGATGCCAGTTATCAATAATAAAGTTGGATAAGCTTCTCGAAAGAGAGATGCCACTTATCAAAAATAAAGGTGGATAGGCTGCTCGAAAGAGACATGCCACTTATTGAAAATAAAGGTGGATAAGCTTCTCGAAAGAGAGATGCCACTTATCGAAAATAAAGGCGGATAAGCTTCTCGAAAGAGAGATGCCACTTAACAAAAATAAAGATGGATAAGTTTCTCGAAATAGAGATGCCACTTATCGAAAATAAAGGTGGATAAGCTTCTCGAAGAGAGATGCCACTTATCGAAAATAAAGGTAGATAAGCTTCTCGAAAGTGAGATGCCACTTATCGAAAATAAAGGTAGATAAGCTTCTAGAAAGAGAGATGCCACTTATCGAAAATAAATGTGGATAAGCTCCTCGAAAGGGTGATGCCACTTATCGAGCGTAAAGGTAGATAAGCTTCTCAAAAGAGAGATGCCACTTATTAAAAATAAAGGTGGATAAGCTTCTCGAAAGAGAAATGCCTCTTATCGAAAATAAAGGTGGATAAACTTCTCGAAAGAGATATGCCACTTATCAAAAATAAAGGTGGATAAGCTTCTCGAAAGAGAGATGCCACTAATCAAAAATAAAGGTGGATATGCTTTTCGAAAGGGAGATGCCACTTATCAAAAATAAAGGTGGATAAGCTTCTCGAAAGAGAGATGCCACGTATCGAAAATAAAGGTGGATAAGCTTCTCGAAAGAGAGATACCACTTATCGAAAATAAAGGTAGATAAGCTTCTAGGAAGAGAGATGCCACTTATCGAAAATAAATGTGGATACACTTCTCGAAAGAGAGATGCCACTTATCGAAAATAAATATGGATAAACTACTCGAAAGAGAGATTACACTTAACAAAAATAAAGGTGGATAAGCTTCTCGAAAGAGAGATGCCACTTATAAAAAATAAAGGTGGATAAGCTTCTCGAAAGAGAGATGCCACTTATCGAAAATAAAGGTGGATAAGTTTCTCAAAAGAGAGATGCCACTTATCGAAAATAAAGGTGGATAAGTTTCTCGAAAGAGAGATGCCACTTATCGAAAATAAAGGTGGATAGGCTTCTCGAAAGAGAGATGCCACTTATCGAAAATTAAGGTGGATAAGCTCCTCGAAAGAGAGATGCCACTTATCAATAATAAAGGTGGATAAGCTTCTCGAAAGAGAGATGCCACTTATCAAAAATAAAGATGGATAGGCTGCTCGAAAGAGACATGCCACTTATCGAAAATAAAGGTGGATAAGCTTCTCGAAAGAGAGATGCCACTTATCGAAAATAAAGGTGGATAAGCTTCTCGAAAGAGAGATACCACTTATCGAAAATAAAGGTAGATAAGCTTCTAGGAAGAGAGATGCCACTTATCGAAAATAAATGTGGATACATTTCTCGAAAGAGAGATGCCACTTATCGAAAATAAATATGGATAAACTTCTCGAAAGAGAGATTACACTTAACAAAAATAAAGGTGGATAAGCTTCTCGAAAGAGAGATGCCACTTATAAAAAATAAAGGTGGATAAGCTTCTCGAAAGAGAGATGCCACTTATCGAAAATAAAGGTGGATAAGTTTCTCAAAAGAGAGATGCCACTTATCGAAAATAAAGGTGGATAAGTTTCTCGAAAGAGAGATGCCACTTATCGAAAATAAAGGTGGATAGGCTTCTCGAAAGAGAGATGCCACTTATCGAAAATTAAGGTGGATAAGCTCCTCGAAAGAGAGATGCCACTTATCAATAATAAAGGTGGATAAGCTTCTCGAAAGAGAGATGCCACTTCTCAAAAATAAAGGTGGATAAGCTTCTCGAAAGAGAGATGCCACTTATCGAAAATAAAGGTGGATAAGCTTCTCGAAAGAGAGATGCCACTTATCGAAAATAAAGGTGGATAAGCTCCTCGAAAGGGGGATGCCACTTATCGAGCGTAAAGGTAGATAAGCTTCTCAAAAGAGAGATGCCACTTATTAAAAATAAAGGTGGATAAGCTTCTCGAAAGAGAAATGCCACTTATCGAAAATAAAGGTGGATAAACTTCTCGAAAGAGATATGCCACTTATCAAAAATAAAGGTGGATAAGCTTCTCGAAAGAGAGATACCACTTATCGAAAATAAAGGTAGATAAGATTCTAGAAAGAGAGATGCCACTTATCGAAAATAAATGTGGATAAGCTCCTCGAAAGGGGGATGCCACTTATCGAGCGTAAAGGTAGATAAGCTTCTCAAAAGAGAGATGCCACTTATTAAAAATAAAGGTGGATAAGCTTCTCGAAAGAGAAATGCCTCTTATCGAAAATAAAGGTGGATAAACTTCTCGAAAGAGATATGCCACTTATCAAAAATAAAGGTGGATAAGCTTCTCGAAAGAGAGATGCCACTTATCAATAATAAAGGTGGATAAGCTTCTCGAAAGAGAGATGCCACTTCTCAAAAATAAAGGTGGATAAGCTTCTCGAAAGAGAGATGCCACTTATCGAAAATAAAGGTGGATAAGCTTCTCGAAAGAGAGATGCCACTTATCGAAAATAAAGGTGGATAAGCTCCTCGAAAGGGGGATGCCACTTATCGAGCGTAAAGGTAGATAAGCTTCTCAAAAGAGAGATGCCACTTATTAAAAATAAAGGTGGATAAGCTTCTCGAAAGAGAAATGCCACTTATCGAAAATAAAGGTGGATAAACTTCTCGAAAGAGATATGCCACTTATCAAAAATAAAGGTGGATAAGCTTCTCGAAAGAGAGATGCCACTAATAAAAAATAAAGGTGGATATGCTTTTCGAAAGGGAGATGCCACTTATCAAAAATAAAGGTGGATAAGCTTCTCGAAAGAGAGATGCCACGTATCGAAAATAAAGGTGGATAAGCTTCTCGAAAGAGAGATACCACTTATCGAAAATAAAGGTAGATAAGCTTCTAGGAACAGAGATGCCACTTATCGAAAATAAATGTGGATACACTTCTCGAAAGAGAGATGCCACTTATCGAAAATAATCATGGATAAACTTCTCGAAAGAGAGATTACACTTAACAAAAATAAAGGTGGATAAGCTTCTCGAAAGAGAGATGCCACTTATCAAAAATAAAGGTGGATAAGCTTCTCGAAAGAGAGATGCCACTTATCGAAAATAAAGGTGGATAAGTTTCTCAAAAGAGAGATGCCACTTATCGAAAATAAAGGTGGATAAGTTTCTCGAAAGAGAGATGCCACTTATCGAAAATAAAGGTGGATAGGCTTCTCGAAAGAGAGATGCCACTTATCGAAAATTAAGGTGGATAAGCTCCTCGAAAGAGAGATGCCACTTATCAATAATAAAGGTGGATAAGCTTCTCGAAAGAGAGATGCCACTTATCAAAAATAAAGATGGATAGGCTGCTCGAAAGAGACATGCCACTTATCGAAAATAAAGGTGGATAAGCTTCTCGAAAGAGAGATGCCACTTATCGAAAATAAAGGTGGATAAGCTTCTCGAAAGAGAGATACCACTTATCGAAAATAAAGGTAGATAAGCTTCTAGGAAGAGAGATGCCACTTATCGAAAATAAATGTGGATACACTTCTCGAAAGAGAGATGCCACTTATCGAAAATAAATATGGATAAACTTCTCGAAAGAGAGATTACACTTAACAAAAATAAAGGTGGATAAGCTTCTCGAAAGAGAGATGCCACTTATAAAAAATAAAGGTGGATAAGCTTCTCGAAAGAGAGATGCCACTTATCGAAAATAAAGGTGGATAAGTTTCTCAAAAGAGAGATGCCACTTATCGAAAATAAAGGTGGATAAGTTTCTCGAAAGAGAGATGCCACTTATCGAAAATAAAGGTGGATAGGCTTCTCGAAAGAGAGATGCCACTTATCGAAAATTAAGGTGGATAAGCTCCTCGAAAGAGAGATGCCACTTATCAATAATAAAGGTGGATAAGCTTCTCGAAAGAGAGATGCCACTTCTCAAAAATAAAGGTGGATAAGCTTCTCGAAAGAGAGATGCCACTTATCAAAAATAAAGGTGGATAAGCTTCTCGAAAGAGAGATGCCACTTATCGAAAATAAAGGTGGATAAGCTCCTCGAAAGGGGGATGCCACTTATCGAGCGTAAAGGTAGATAAGCTTCTCAAAAGAGAGATGCCACTTATTAAAAATAAAGGTGGATAAGCTTCTCGAAAGAGAAATGCCACTTATCGAAAATAAAGGTGGATAAACTTCTCGAAAGAGATATGCCACTTATCAAAAATAAAGGTGGATAAGCTTCTCGAAAGAGAGATGCCACTTATCGAAAATAAAGGTGGATAAGTTTCTCAAAAGAGAGATGCCACTTATCGAAAATAAAGGTGGATAAGTTTCTCGAAAGAGAGATGCCACTTATCGAAAATAAAGGTGGATAGGCTTCTCGAAAGAGAGATGCCACTTATCGAAAATTAAGGTGGATAAGCTCCTCGAAAGAGAGATGCCACTTATCAATAATAAAGGTGGATAAGCTTCTCGAAAGAGAGATGCCACTTATCAAAAATAAAGATGGATAGGCTGCTCGAAAGAGACATGCCACTTATCGAAAATAAAGGTGGATAAGCTTCTCGAAAGAGAGATGCCACTTATCGAAAATAAAGGTGGATAAGCTTCTCGAAAGAGAGATACCACTTATCGAAAATAAAGGTAGATAAGCTTCTAGGAAGAGAGATGCCACTTATCGAAAATAAATGTGGATACATTTCTCGAAAGAGAGATGCCACTTATCGAAAATAAATATGGATAAACTTCTCGAAAGAGAGATTACACTTAACAAAAATAAAGGTGGATAAGCTTCTCGAAAGAGAGATGCCACTTATAAAAAATAAAGGTGGATAAGCTTCTCGAAAGAGAGATGCCACTTATCGAAAATAAAGGTGGATAAGTTTCTCAAAAGAGAGATGCCACTTATCGAAAATAAAGGTGGATAAGTTTCTCGAAAGAGAGATGCCACTTATCGAAAATAAAGGTGGATAGGCTTCTCGAAAGAGAGATGCCACTTATCGAAAATTAAGGTGGATAAGCTCCTCGAAAGAGAGATGCCACTTATCAATAATAAAGGTGGATAAGCTTCTCGAAAGAGAGATGCCACTTCTCAAAAATAAAGGTGGATAAGCTTCTCGAAAGAGAGATGCCACTTATCGAAAATAAAGGTGGATAAGCTTCTCGAAAGAGAGATGCCACTTATCGAAAATAAAGGTGGATAAGCTCCTCGAAAGGGGGATGCCACTTATCGAGCGTAAAGGTAGATAAGCTTCTCAAAAGAGAGATGCCACTTATTAAAAATAAAGGTGGATAAGCTTCTCGAAAGAGAAATGCCACTTATCGAAAATAAAGGTGGATAAACTTCTCGAAAGAGATATGCCACTTATCAAAAATAAAGGTGGATAAGCTTCTCGAAAGAGAGATGCCACTTATCGAAAATAAAGGTAGATAAGATTCTAGAAAGAGAGATGCCACTTATCGAAAATAAATGTGGATAAGCTCCTCGAAAGGGGGATGCCACTTATCGAGCGTAAAGGTAGATAAGCTTCTCAAAAGAGAGATGCCACTTATTAAAAATAAAGGTGGATAAGCTTCTCGAAAGAGAAATGCCTCTTATCGAAAATAAAGGTGGATAAACTTCTCGAAAGAGATATGCCACTTATCAAAAATAAAGGTGGATAAGCTTCTCGAAAGAGAGATGCCACTTATCAATAATAAAGGTGGATAAGCTTCTCGAAAGAGAGATGCCACTTCTCAAAAATAAAGGTGGATAAGCTTCTCGAAAGAGAGATGCCACTTATCGAAAATAAAGGTGGATAAGCTTCTCGAAAGAGAGATGCCACTTATCGAAAATAAAGGTGGATAAGCTCCTCGAAAGGGGGATGCCACTTATCGAGCGTAAAGGTAGATAAGCTTCTCAAAAGAGAGATGCCACTTATTAAAAATAAAGGTGGATAAGCTTCTCGAAAGAGAAATGCCACTTATCGAAAATAAAGGTGGATAAACTTCTCGAAAGAGATATGCCACTTATCAAAAATAAAGGTGGATAAGCTTCTCGAAAGAGAGATGCCACTAATAAAAAATAAAGGTGGATATGCTTTTCGAAAGGGAGATGCCACTTATCAAAAATAAAGGTGGATAAGCTTCTCGAAAGAGAGATGCCACGTATCGAAAATAAAGGTGGATAAGCTTCTCGAAAGAGAGATACCACTTATCGAAAATAAAGGTAGATAAGCTTCTAGGAACAGAGATGCCACTTATCGAAAATAAATGTGGATACACTTCTCGAAAGAGAGATGCCACTTATCGAAAATAATCATGGATAAACTTCTCGAAAGAGAGATTACACTTAACAAAAATAAAGGTGGATAAGCTTCTCGAAAGAGAGATGCCACTTATCAAAAATAAAGGTGGATAAGCTTCTCGAAAGAGAGATGCCACTTATCGAAAATAAAGGTGGATAAGTTTCTCAAAAGAGAGATGCCACTTATCGAAAATAAAGGTGGATAAGTTTCTCGAAAGAGAGATGCCACTTATCGAAAATAAAGGTGGATAGGCTTCTCGAAAGAGAGATGCCACTTATCGAAAATTAAGGTGGATAAGCTCCTCGAAAGAGAGATGCCACTTATCAATAATAAAGGTGGATAAGCTTCTCGAAAGAGAGATGCCACTTATCAAAAATAAAGATGGATAGGCTGCTCGAAAGAGACATGCCACTTATCGAAAATAAAGGTGGATAAGCTTCTCGAAAGAGAGATGCCACTTATCGAAAATAAAGGTGGATAAGCTTCTCGAAAGAGAGATACCACTTATCGAAAATAAAGGTAGATAAGCTTCTAGGAAGAGAGATGCCACTTATCGAAAATAAATGTGGATACACTTCTCGAAAGAGAGATGCCACTTATCGAAAATAAATATGGATAAACTTCTCGAAAGAGAGATTACACTTAACAAAAATAAAGGTGGATAAGCTTCTCGAAAGAGAGATGCCACTTATAAAAAATAAAGGTGGATAAGCTTCTCGAAAGAGAGATGCCACTTATCGAAAATAAAGGTGGATAAGTTTCTCAAAAGAGAGATGCCACTTATCGAAAATAAAGGTGGATAAGTTTCTCGAAAGAGAGATGCCACTTATCGAAAATAAAGGTGGATAGGCTTCTCGAAAGAGAGATGCCACTTATCGAAAATTAAGGTGGATAAGCTCCTCGAAAGAGAGATGCAACTTATCAATAATAAAGGTGGATAAGCTTCTCGAAAGAGAGATGCCACTTCTCAAAAATAAAGGTGGATAAGCTTCTCGAAAGAGAGATGCCACTTATCGAAAATAAAGGTGGATAAGCTTCTCGAAAGAGAGATGCCACTTATCGAAAATAAAGGTGGATAAGCTCCTCGAAAGGGGGATGCCACTTATCGAGCGTAAAGGTAGATAAGCTTCTCAAAAGAGAGATGCCACTTATTAAAAATAAAGGTGGATAAGCTTCTCGAAAGAGAAATGCCACTTATCGAAAATAAAGGTGGATAAACTTCTCGAAAGAGATATGCCACTTATCAAAAATAAAGGTGGATAAGCTTCTCGAAAGAGAGATGCCACTAATAAAAAATAAAGGTGGATATGCTTTTCGAAAGGGAGATGCCACTTATCAAAAATAAAGGTGGATAAGCTTCTCGAAAGAGAGATGCCACGTATCGAAAATAAAGGTGGATAAGCTTCTCGAAAGAGAGATACCACTTATCGAAAATAAAGTTAGATAAGCTTCTAGGAAGAGAGATGCCACTTATCGAAAATAAATGTGGATACACTTCTCGAAAGAGAGATGCCACTTATCGAAAATAATCATGGATAAACTTCTCGAAAGAGAGATTACACTTAACAAAAATAAAGGTGGATAAGCTTCTCGAAAGAGAGATGCCACTTATCAAAAATAAAGGTGGATAAGCTTCTCGAAAGAGATATGCCACTTATCGAAAATAAAGGTGGATAAGTTTCTCAAAAGAGAGATGCCACTTATCGAAAATAAAGGTGGATAAGTTTCTCGAAAGAGAGATGCCACTTATCGAAAATAAAGGTGGATAGGCTTCTCGAAAGAGAGATGCCACTTATCGAAAATTAAGGTGGATAAGCTCCTCGAAAGAGAGATGCCACTTATCAATAATAAAGGTGGATAAGCTTCTCGAAAGAGAGATGCCACTTATCAAAAATAAAGATGGATAGGCTGCTCGAAAGAGACATGCCACTTATCGAAAATAAAGGTGGATAAGCTTCTCGAAAGAGAGATGCCACTTATCGAAAATAAAGGTGGATAAGCTTCTCGAAAGAGAGATACCACTTATCGAAAATAAAGGTAGATAAGCTTCTAGGAAGAGAGATGCCACTTATCGAAAATAAATGTGGATACACTTCTCGAAAGAGAGATGCCACTTATCGAAAATAAATATGGATAAACTTCTCGAAAGAGAGATTACACTTAACAAAAATAAAGGTGGATAAGCTTCTCGAAAGAGAGATGCCACTTATAAAAAATAAAGGTGGATAAGCTTCTCGAAAGAGAGATGCCACTTATCGAAAATAAAGGTGGATAAGTTTCTCAAAAGAGAGATGCCACTTATCGAAAATAAAGGTGGATAAGTTTCTCGAAAGAGAGATGCCACTTATCGAAAATAAAGGTGGATAGGCTTCTCGAAAGAGAGATGCCACTTATCGAAAATTAAGGTGGATAAGCTCCTCGAAAGAGAGATGCCACTTATCAATAATAAAGGTGGATAAGCTTCTCGAAAGAGAGATGCCACTTCTCAAAAATAAAGGTGGATAAGCTTCTCGAAAGAGAGATGCCACTTATCGAAAATAAAGGTGGATAAGCTTCTCGAAAGAGAGATGCCACTTATCGAAAATAAAGGTGGATAAGCTCCTCGAAAGGGGGATGCCACTTATCGAGCGTAAAGGTAGATAAGCTTCTCAAAAGAGAGATGCCACTTATTAAAAATAAAGGTGGATAAGCTTCTCGAAAGAGAAATGCCACTTATCGAAAATAAAGGTGGATAAACTTCTCGAAAGAGATATGCCACTTATCAAAAATAAAGGTGGATAAGCTTCTCGAAAGAGAGATGCCACTAATAAAAAATAAAGGTGGATATGCTTTTCGAAAGGGAGATGCCACTTATCAAAAATAAAGGTGGATAAGCTTCTCGAAAGAGAGATGCCACGTATCGAAAATAAAGGTGGATAAGCTTCTCGAAAGAGAGATACCACTTATCGAAAATAAAGGTAGATAAGCTTCTAGGAAGAGAGATGCCACTTATCGAAAATAAATGTGGATACACTTCTCGAAAGAGAGATGCCACTTATCAAAAATAATCATGGATAAACTTCTCGAAAGAGAGATTACACTTAACAAAAATAAAGGTGGATAAGCTTCTCGAAAGAGAGATGCCACTTATCAAAAATAAAGGTGGATAAGCTTCTCGAAAGAGAGATGCCACTTATCGAAAATAAAGGTGGATAAGTTTCTCAAAAGAGAGATGCAACTTATCGAAAATAAAGGTGGATAAGTTTCTCAAAAGAGAGATGCCACTTATCGAAAATAAAGGTGGATAGGCTTCTCGAAAGAGAGATGCCACTTATCGAAAATAAAGGTGGATAAGCTCCTCGAAAGAGAGATGCCACATATCAATAATAAAGGTGGATAATCTTCTCGAAAGAGAGATGCCACTTATCAAAAATAAAGGTGGATAGGCTGCTCGAAAGAGACATGCCACTTATCAAAAATAAAGGTGGATAAGCTTCTCGAAAGAGAGATGCCACTTATCGAAAATAAAGGTGGATAAGCTTCTCGAAAGAGAGATGCCACTTATCAAAAATTAAGTTGGATAAGCTTCTCGAAATAGAGATGCCACTTATCGAAAATAAAGGTGGATATGCTTCTCGAAAGAGAGATGCCAGTTATCGAAAATAAATGTGGATAAGCTTCTCGAAAGAGATATGCCACTTATCGAAAATAAATATGGATAAGCTTCTCGAAAGAGAGATGCCACTTATCAATAATAAAGGTGGGTAAGCTTCTCGAAAGAGAGATGCAACTGATCGAAAATAAAGATGGATAAGCTTCTCGAAAGAGAGATGCCACTTCTCAAAAATAAAGGTGGATAAGCTTCCCGAAAGAGAGATGCCACTTATCGAAAATAAAGGTGGATAAGCTTCTCGAAAGAGAGATGCCACTTATCGAAAATAAAGGTGGATAAGCTCCTCGAAAGGGGGATGCCACTTATCGAGCGTAAAGGTAGATAAGCTTCTCAAAAGAGAGATACCACTTATTAAAAATAAAGGTGGATAAGCTTCTCGAAAGAGAAATGCCACTTATCGAAAATAAAGGTGGATAAACTTCTCGAAAGAGATATGCCACTTATCAAAAATAAAGGTGGATAAGCTTCTCGAAAGAGAGATGCCACTTATCGAAAATAAAGGTGGATAAGTTTCTCAAAAGAGAGATGCCACTTATCGAAAATAAAGGTGGATAAGTTTCTCGAAAGAGAGATGCCACTTATCGAAAATAAAGGCGGATAGGCTTCTCGAAAGAGAGATGCCACTTATCGAAAATAAAGGTGGATAAGCTTCTCGAAAGAGAGATTACACTTAACAAAAATAAAGGTGGATAAGCTTCTCGAAAGAGAGATGCCACTTATCAAAAATAAAGGTGGATAAGCTTCTCGAAAGAGAGATGCCACTTATCGAAAATAAAGGTGGATAAGTTTCTCAAAAGAGAGATGCCACTTATCGAAAATAAAGGTGGATAAGTTTCTCGAAAGAGAGATGCCACTTATCGAAAATAAAGGCGGATAGGCTTCTCGAAAGAGAGATGCCACTTATCGAAAATAAAGGTGGATAAGCTCCTCGAATGAGAGATGCCAGTTATCAATAATAAAGTTGGATAAGCTTCTCGAAAGAGAGATGCCACTTATCAAAAATAAAGGTGGATAGGCTGCTCGAAAGAGACATGCCACTTATTGAAAATAAAGGTGGATAAGCTTCTCGAAAGAGAGATGCCACTTATCGAAAATAAAGGCGGATAAGCTTCTCGAAAGAGAGATGCCACTTAACAAAAATAAAGATGGATAAGTTTCTCGAAATAGAGATGCCACTTATCGAAAGTAAAGGTGGATAAGCCTCTCGAAGAGAGATGCCACTTATCGAAAATAAAGGTAGATAAGCTTCTCGAAAGTGAGATGCCACTTATCGAAAATAAAGGTAGATAAGCTTCTAGAAAGAGAGATGCCACTTATCGAAAATAAATGTGGATAAGCTCCTCGAAAGGGGGATGCCACTTATCGAGCGTAAAGGTAGATAAGCTTCTCAAAAGAGAGATGCCACTTATTAACAATAAAGGTGGATAAGCTTCTCGAAAGAGAAATGCCTCTTATCGAAAATAAAGGTGGATAAACTTCTCGAAAGAGATATGCCACTTATCAAAAATAAAGGTGGATAAGCTTCTCGAAAGAGAGATGCCACTAATCAAAAATAAAGGTGGATATGCTTTTCGAAAGGGAGATGCCACTTATCAAAAATAAAGGTGGATAAGCTTCTCGAAAGAGAGATGCCACGTATCGAAAATAAAGGTGGATAAGCTTCTCGAAAGAGAGATACCACTTATCGAAAATAAAGGTAGATAAGCTTCTAGGAAGAGAGATGCCACTTATCGAAAATAAATGTGGATACACTTCTCGAAAGAGAGATGCCACTTATCGAAAATAAATATGGATAAACTTCTCGAAAGAGAGATTACACTTAACAAAAATAAAGGTGGATAAGCTTCTCGAAAGAGAGATGCCACTTATAAAAAATAAAGGTGGATAAGCTTCTCGAAAGAGAGATGCCACTTATCGAAAATAGAGGTGGATAAGTTTCTCAAAAGAGAGATGCCACTTATCGAAAATAAAGGTGGATAAGTTTCTCGAAAGAGAGATGCCACTTATCGAAAATAAAGGTGGATAGGCTTCTCGAAAGAGAGATGCCACTTATCGAAAATTAAGGTGGATAAGCTCCTCGAAAGAGAGATGCCACTTATCAATAATAAAGGTGGATAAGCTTCTCGAAAGAGAGATGCCACTTATCAAAAATAAAGATGGATAGGCTGCTCGAAAAAGACATGCCACTTATCGAAAATAAAGGTGGATAAGCTTCTCGAAAGAGAGATGCCACTTATCGAAAATAAAGGTGGATAAGCTTCTCGAAAGAGAGATGCCACTTATCAAAAATAAAGGTGGATAAGCTTCTCGAAATAGAGATGCCACTTATAGAAAATAAAGGTGGATATGCTTCTCGAAAGAGAGATGCCAGTTATCGAAAATAAATGTGGATAAGCTTCTCGAAAGAGATATGCCACTTATCGAAAATAAATATGGATAAGCTTCTCGAAAGAGAGATACCACTTATCAATAATAAAGGTGGGTAAGCTTCTCGAAAGAGAGATGCCACTGATCAAAAATAAAGATGGATAAGCTTCTCGAAAGAGAGATGCCACTTCTCAAAAATAAAGGTGGATAAGCTTCTCGAAAGAGAGATGCCACTTATCGAAAATAAAGGTGGATAAGCTTCTCGAAAGAGAGATGCCACTTATCGAAAATAAAGGTGGATAAGCTCCTCGAAAGGGGGATGCCACTTATCGAGCGTAAAGGTAGATAAGCTTCTCAAAAGAGAGATGCCACTTATTAAAAATAAAGGTGGATAAGCTTCTCGAAAGAGAAATGCCACTTATCGAAAATAAAGGTGGATAAACTTCTCGAAAGAGATATGCCACTTATCAAAAATAAAGGTGGATAAGCTTCTCGAAAGAGAGATGCCACTAATAAAAAATAAAGGTGGATATGCTTTTCGAAAGGGAGATGCCACTTATCAAAAATAAAGGTGGATAAGCTTCTCGAAAGAGAGATGCCACGTATCGAAAATAAAGGTGGATAAGCTTCTCGAAAGAGAGATACCACTTATCGAAAATAAAGGTAGATAAGCTTCTAGGAAGAGAGATGCCACTTATCGAAAATAAATGTGGATACACTTCTCGAAAGAGATTTGCCACTTATCGAAAATAATCATGGATAAACTTCTCGAAAGAGAGATTACACTTAACAAAAATAAAGGTGGATAAGCTTCTCGAAAGAGAGATGCCACTTATCAAAAATAAAGGTGGATAAGCTTCTCGAAAGAGAGATGCCACTTATCGAAAATAAAGGTGGATAAGTTTCTCAAAAGAGAGATGCAACTTATCGAAAATAAAGGTGGATAAGTTTCTTAAAAGAGAGATGCCACTTATCGAAAATAAAGGTGGATAGGCTTCTCGAAAGAGAGATGCCACTTATCGAAAATAAAGGTGGATAAGCTCCTCGAAAGAGAGATGCCACTTATCAATAATAAAGGTGGATAAGCTTCTCGAAAGAGAGATGCCACTTATCAAAAATAAAGGTGGATAGGCTGCTCGAAAGAGACATGCCACTTATCGAAAATAAAGGTGGATAAGCTTCTCGAAAGAGAGATGCCACTTATCGAAAATAAAGGTGGATAAGCTTCTCGAAAGAGAGATGCCACTTATCAAAAATAAAGGTGGATAAGCTTCTCGAAATAGAGATGCCACTTATAGAAAATAAAGGTGGATATGCTTCTCGAAAGAGAGATGCCAGTTATCGAAAATAAATGTGGATAAGCTTCTCGAAAGAGATATGCCACTTATCGAAAATAAATATGGATAAGCTTCTCGAAAGAGAGATGCCACTTATCAATAATAAAGGTGGGTAAGCTTCTCGAAAGAGAGATGCCACTGATCGAAAATAAAGATGGATAAGCTTCTCGAAAGAGAGATGCCACTTCTCAAAAATAAAGGTGGATAAGCTTCTCGAAAGAGAGATGCCACTTATCGAAAATAAAGGTGGATAAGATTCTCGAAAGAGAGATGCCACTTATCGAAAATAAAGGTGGATAAGCTCCTCGAAAGGGGGATGCCACTTATCGAGCGTAAAGGTAGATAAGCTTCTCAAAAGAGAGATGCCACTTATTAAAAATAAAGGTGGATAAGCTTCTCGAAAGAGAAATGCCACTTATCGAAAATAAAGGTGGATTAACTTCTCGAAAGAGATATGCCACTTATAAAAAATAAAGGTGGATAAGCTTCTCGAAAGAGAGATGCCACTAATCGAAAATAAAGGTGGATATGCTTTTCGAAAGGGAGATGCCACTTATCAAAAATAAAGGTGGATAAGCTTCTCGAAAGAGAGATGCCACGTATCGAAAATAAAGGTGGATAAGCTTCTCGAAAGAGAGATACCACTTATCGAAAATAAAGGTAGATAAGATTCTAGGAAGAGAGATGCCACTTATCGAAAATAAATGTGGATACACTTCTCGAAAGAGAGATGCCACTTATCGAAAATAAATATGGATAAACTTCTCGAAAGAGAGATTACACTTAACAAAAATAAAGGTGGATAAGCTTCTCGAAAGAGAGATGCCACTTATCAAAAATAAAGGTGGATAAGCTTCTCGAAAGAGAGATGCCACTTATCGAAAATAAAGGTGGATAAGTTTCTCAAAAGAGAGATGCCACTTATCGAAAATAAAGGTGGATAAGTTTCTCGAAAGAGAGATGCCACTTATCGAAAATAAAGGTGGATAGGCTTCTCGAAAGAGATATGCCACTTATCGAAAATAAAGGTGGATAAGCTCCTCGAAAGAGAGATGCCACTTATCAATAATAAAGGTGGATAAGCTTCTCGAAAGAGAGATGCCACTTATCGAAAATAAAGGTGGATAAGCTTCTCGAAAGAGAGATGCCACTTATCAAAAATAAAGGTGGATAAGCTTCTCGAAATAGAGATGCCACTTATAGAAAATAAAGGTGGATATGCTTCTCGAAAGAGAGATGCCAGTTATCGAAAATAAATGTGGATAAGCTTCTCGAAAGAGATATGCCACTTATCGAAAATAAATATGGATAAGCTTCTCGAAAGAGAGATGCCACTTATCAATAATAAAGGTGGGTAAGCTTCTCGAAAGAGAGATGCCACTGATCGAAAATAAAGATGGATAAGCTTCTCGAAAGAGAGATGCCACTTCTCAAAAATAAAGGTGGATAAGCTTCTCGAAAGAGAGATGCCACTTATCGAAAATAAAGGTGGATAAGATTCTCGAAAGAGAGATGCCACTTATCGAAAATAAAGGTGGATAAGCTCCTCGAAAGGGGGATGCCCCTTATCGAGCGTAAAGGTAGATAAGCTTCTCAAAAGAGAGATGCCACTTATTAAAAATAAAGGTGGATAAGCTTCTCGAAAGAGAAATGCCACTTATCGAAAATAAAGGTGGATAAACTTCTCGAAAGAGATATGCCACTTATAAAAAATAAAGGTGGATAAGCTTCTCGAAAGAGAGATGCCACTAATCGAAAATAAAGGTGGATATGCTTTTCGAAAGGGAGATGCCACTTATCAAAAATAAAGGTGGATAAGCTTCTCGAAAGAGAGATGCCACGTATCGAAAATAAAGGTGGATAAGCTTCTCGAAAGAGAGATACCACTTATCGAAAATAAAGGTAGATAAGATTCTAGGAAGAGAGATGCCACTTATCGAAAATAAATGTGGATACACTTCTCGAAAGAGAGATGCCACTTATCGAAAATAAATATGGATAAACTTCTCGAAAGAGAGATTACACTTAACAAAAATAAAGGTGGATAAGCTTCTCGAAAGAGAGATGCCACTTATCAAAAATAAAGGTGGATAAGCTTCTCGAAAGAGAGATGCCACTTATCGAAAATAAAGGTGGATAAGTTTCTCAAAAGAGAGATGCCACTTATCGAAAATAAAGGTGGATAAGTTTCTCGAAAGAGAGATGCCACTTATCGAAAATAAAGGTGGATAGGCTTCTCGAAAGAGATATGCCACTTATCGAAAATAAAGGTGGATAAGCTCCTCGAAAGAGAGATGCCACTTATCAATAATAAAGGTGGATAAGCTTCTCGAAAGAGAGATGCCACATATCAAAAATAAAGGTGGATAGGCTGCTCGAAAGAGACATGCCACTTATCGAAAAAAAAGGTGGATAAGCTTCTCGAAAGAGAGATGCCACTTATCGAAAATAAAGGTGGATAAGCTTCTCTAAAGAGAGATGCCACTTATCAAAAATAAAGGTGGATAAGCTTCTCGAAATAGAGATGCCACTTATAGAAAATAAAGGTGGATATGCTTCTCGAAAGAGAGACGCCAGTTATCGAAAATAAATGTGGATAAGCTTCTCGAAAGAGATATGCCACTTATCGAAAATAAATATGGATAAGCTTCTCGAAAGAGAGATGCCACTTATCAATAATAAAGGTGGGTAAGCTTCTCGAAAGAGAGATGCCACTGATCGAAAATAAAGATGGATAAGCTTCTCGAAAGAGAGATGCCACTTCTCAAAAATAAAGGTGGATAAGCTTCTCGAAAGAGAGATGCCACTTATCGAAAATAAAGGTGGATAAGCTTCTCGAAAGAGAGATGCCACTTATCAAAAATAAAGGTGGATAAGCTCCTCGAAAGGGGGATGCCACTTATCGAGCGTAAAGGTAGATAAGCTTCTCAAAAGAGAGATGCCACTTATTAAGAATAAAGGTGGATAAGCTTCTCGAAAGAGAAATGCCACTTATCGAAAATAAAGGTGGATAAACTTCTCGAAAGAGATATGCCACTTATCAAAAATAAAGGTGGATAAGCTTCTCGAAAGAGAGATGCCACTAATCGAAAATAAAGGTGGATATGCTTTTCGAAAGGGAGATGCCACTTATCAAAAATAAAGGTGGATAAGCTTCTCGAAAGAGAGATGCCACGTATCGAAAATAAAGGTGGATAAGCTTCTCGAAAGAGAGATACCACTTATCGAAAATAAAGGTAGATAAGCTTCTAGGAAGAGAGATGCCACTTATCGAAAATAAATGTGGATACACTTCTCGAAAGAGAGATGCCACTTATCGAAAATAAATATGGATAAACTTCTCGAAAGAGAGATTACACTTAACAAAAATAAAGGTGGATAAGCATCTCGAAAGAGAGATGCCACTTATCAAAAATAAAGGTGGATAAGCTTCTCGAAAGAGAGATGCCACTTATCGAAAATAAAGGTGGATAAGTTTCTCAAAAGAGAAATGCCACTTATCGAAAATAAAGGTGGATAAATTTCTCGAAAGTGAGATGCCACTTATCGAAAATAAAGGCGGATAGGCTTCTCGAAAGAGAGATGCCACTTATTGAAAATAAAGGTGGATAAGCTCCTCGAAAGAGAGATGCCACTTATCAATAATAAAGGTGGATAAGCTTCTCGAAAGAGAGATGCCACTTATCAAAAATAAAGGTGGATAGGCTGCTCGAAAGAGACTTGCCACTTATTGAAAATAAAGGTGGATAAGCTTCTCGAAAGAGAGATGCCACTTATCGAAAATAAAGGCGGATAAGCTTCTCGAAAGAGAGATGCCACTTATCGAAAATAAATGTGGATAAGCTTCTCGAAAGAGAGATGCCACTGATCGAAAATAAAGATGGATAAGCTTCTCGAAAGAGAGATTACACTTAACAAAAATAAAGGTGGATAAGCATCTCGAAAGAGAGATGCCACTTATCAAAAATAAAGGTGGATAAGCTTCTCAAAAGAGAGATGCCACTTATCGAAAATTAAGTTGGATAAACTTCTCGAAAGAGATATGCCACGTATCGAAAATAAAGGTAGATAAGCTTCTCGAAAGAGAGATGCCACTTATCGAAAATAAAGGTGTATAAGCTTCTCGAAAGAGAGATGCCACTTATCGAAAATAAAGGTGGATAAGCTTCTCGAAAGAGAGATACCACTTATCGAAAATAAAGGTGGATAAGCTTCTCGAAAGAGAGATTCCACATATCGAAAATAAAGGTGGATAAGCTTCTCGAAAGAGAGATGCCACTTATCGAAAATAAAGGTGGATAAGCTCCTCGAAAGGGGGATGCCACTTATCGAACGTAAAGGTAGATAAGCTTCTCAAAAGAGAGATGCCACTTATCAAAAATAAAGGTGGATAAGCTTCTCGAAAGAGAGATGCCACTTATCGAAAATAAAGGTGGATAAACTTCTCGAAAGAGATATGCCACTTATCGAAAATAAAGGTGGATAAGCTTCTCGAAAGAGAGATGCCACTTATCGAAAATAAAGGTGGATAAGCTTCTCGAAAGAGAGATGCCACTTATCAAAAATAAAGGTGGATAAGCTTCTCGAAATAGAGATGCCACTTATAGAAAATAAAGGTGGATATGCTTCTCGAAAGAGAGATGCCAGTTATCGAAAATAAATGTGGATAAGCTTCTCGAAAGAGATATGCCACTTATCGAAAATAAATATGGATAATCTTCTCGAAAGAGAGATGCCACTTATCAATAATAAAGGTGGGTAAGCTTCTCGAAAGAGAGATGCCACTGATCGAAAATAAAGATGGATAAGCTTCTCGAAAGAGAGATGCCACTTCTCAAAAATAAAGGTGGATAAGCTTCTCGAAAGAGAGATGCCACTTATCGAAAATAAATGTGGATAAGCTTCTCGAAAGAGAGATGCCACTTATCGAAAATAAAGGTGGATAAGCTCCTCGAAAGGGGGATGCCACTTATCGAGCGTAAAGGTAGATAAGCTTCTCAAAAGAGAGATGCCACTTATTAAAAATAAAGGTGGATAAGCTTCTCGAAAGAGAAATGCCACTTATCAAAAATAAAGGTGGATAAACTTCTCGAAAGAGATATGCCACTTATCAAAAATAAAGGTGGATAAGCTTCTCGAAAGAGAGATGCCACTAATCGAAAATAAAGTTGGATATGCTTTTCGAAAGGGAGATGCCACTTATCAAAAATAAAGGTGGATAAGCTTCTCGAAAGAGAGATGCCACGTATCGAAAAAAAAGGTGGATAAGCTTCTCGAAAGAGAGATACCACTTATCGAAAATAAAGGTAGATAAGCTTCTAGGAAGAGAGATGCCACTTATCGAAAATAAATGTGGATACACTTCTCGAAAGAGAGATGCCACTTATCGAAAATAAATATGGATAAACTTCTCGAAAGAGAGATTACACTTAACAAAAATAAAGCTGGATAAGCTTCTCGAAAGAGAGATGCCACTTATCAAAAATAAAGGTGGATAAGCTTCTGGAAAGAGAGATGCCACTTATCGAAAATAAAGGTGGATAAGTTTCTCAAAAGAGAGATGCCACTTATCGAAAATAAAGGCGGATAGGCTTCTCGAAAGAGAGATGCCACTTATCGAAAATAAAGGTGGATAAGCTCCTCGAATGAAAGATGCCACTTATCAATAATAAAGGTGGATAAGCTTCTCGAAAGAGAGATGCCACTTATGAAAAATAAAGGTGGATAGGCTGCTCGAAAGAGACATGCCACTTATTGAAAATAAAGGTGGATAAGCTTCTCGAAAGAGAGATGCCACTTATCGAAAATAAAGGCGGATAAGCTTCTCGAAAGAGAGATGCCACTTATCGAAAATAAATGTGGATAAGCTTCTCGAAAGAGAGATGCCACTGATCGAAAATAAAGATGGATAAGCTTCTCGAAAGAGAGATGCCACTTATAAAAAATAAAGGTGGATAAGCTTCTCAAAAGAGAGATGCCACTTATCGAAAATTAAGTTGGCTAAACTTCTCGAAAGAGATATGCCACTTATCGAAAATAAAGGTAGATAAGCTTCTCGAAAGAGAGATGCCACTTATCGAAAATAAAGGTGTATAAGCTTCTCGAAAGAGAGATACCACTTATCAAAAATAAAGGTGGATAAGCTTCTCGAAAGAGAGATTCCACATATCGAAAATAAAGGTGGATAAGCTTCTCGAAAGAGAGATGCCACTTATCGAAAATAAAGGTGGATAAGCTCCTCGAAAGGGGGATGCCACTTATCGAACGTAAAGGTAGATAAGCTTCTCAAAAGAGAGATGCCACTTATCAAAAATAAAGGTGGATAAGCTTCTCGAAAGAGAGATGCCACTTATCGAAAATAAAGGTGGATAAACTTCTCGAAAGAGATATGCCACTTATCGAAAATAAAGGTGGATAAGCTTCTCGAAAGAGAGATGCCACTTATCGAAAATAAAGGTGGATAAGCTTCTCGAAAGAGAGATGCCACTTATCAAAAATAAAGGTGGATAAGCTTCTCGAAATAGAGATGCCACTTATAGAAAATAAAGGTGGATATGCTTCTCGAAAGAGAGATGCCAGTTATCGAAAATAAATGTGGATAAGCTTCTCGAAAGAGATATGCCACTTATCGAAAATAAATATGGATAAGCTTCTCGAAAGAGAGATGCCACTTATCAATAATAAAGTTGGGTAAGCTTCTCGAAAGAGAGATGCCACTGATCGAAAATAAAGATGGATAAGCTTCTCGAAAGAGAGATGCCACTTCTCAAAAAGAAAGGTGGATAAGCTTCTCGAAAGAGATATGCCACTTATCGAAAATAAAGGTGGATAAGCTTCTCGAAAGAGAGATGCCACTTATTGAAAATAAAGGTGGATAAGCTCCTCGAAAGGGGGATGCCACTTATCGAGCGTAAAGGTAGATAAGCTTCTCAAAAGAGAGATGCCACTTATTAAAAATAAAGGTGGATAAGCTTCTCGAAAGAGAGATGCCACGTATCGAAAATAAAGGTGGATAAGCTTCTCGAAAGAGAGATACCACTTATCGAAAATAAAGGTAGATAAGCTTCTAGGAAGAGAGATGCCACTTATCGAAAATAAGTGTGGATACACTTCTCGAAAGAGAGATGCCACTTATCGAAAATAAATATGGATAAACTTCTCGAAAGAGAGATTACACTTAACAAAAATAAAGCTGGATAAGCTTCTCGAAAGAGAGATGCCACTTATCAAAAATAAAGGTGGATAAGCTTCTGGAAAGAGAGATGCCACTTATCGAAAATAAAGGTGGATAAGTTTCTCAAAAGAGAGATGCCACTTATCGAAAATAAAGGTGGATAAGTTTCTCGAAAGAGAGATGCCACTTATCGAAAATAAAGGCGGATAGGCTTCTCGAAAGAGAGATGCCACTTATCGAAAATAAAGGTGGATAAGCTCCTCGAATGAAAGATGGCACTTATCAATAATAAAGGTGGATAAGCTTCTCGAAAGAGAGATGCCACTTATGAAAAATAAAGGTGGATAGGCTGCTCGAAAGAGACATGCCACTTATTGAAAATAAAGGTGGATAAGCTTCTCGAAAGAGAGATGCCACTTATCGAAAATAAAGGCGGATAAGCTTCTCGAAAGAGAGATGCCACTTATCGAAAATAAATGTGGATAAGCTTCTCGAAAGAGAGATGCCACTGATCGAAAATAAAGATGGATAAGCTTCTCGAAAGAGAGATGCCACTTATAAAAAATAAAGGTGGATAAGCTTCTCAAAAGAGAGATGCCACTTATTGAAAATTAAGTTGGCTAAACTTCTCGAAAGAGATATGCCACTTATCGAAAATAAAGGTAGATAAGCTTCTCGAAAGAGAGATGCCACTTATCGAAAATAAAGGTGTATAAGCTTCTCGAAAGAGAGATACCACTTATCAAAAATAAAGGTAGATAAGCTTCTCGAAAGAGAGATTCCACATATCGAAAATAAAGGTGGATAAGCTTCTCGAAAGAGAGATGCCACTTATCGAAAATAAAGGTGGATAAGCTCCTCAAAAGGGGGATGCCACTTATCGAACGTAAAGGTAGATAAGCTTCTCAAAAGAGAGATGCCACTTATCAAAAATAAAGGTGGATAAGCTTCTCGAAAGAGAGATGCCACTTATCGAAAATAAAGGTGGATAAACTTCTCGAAAGAGATATGCCACTTATCGAAAATAAAGGTGGATAAGCTTCTCGAAAGAGAGATGCCACTTATCGAAAATAAAGGTGGATAAGCTTCTCGAAAGAGAGATGCCACTTATCAAAAATAAAGGTGGATAAGCTTCTCGAAATAGAGATGCCACTTATAGAAAATAAAGGTGGATATGCTTCTCGAAAGAGAGATGCCAGTTATCGAAAATAAATGTGGATAAGCTTCTCGAAAGAGATATGCCACTTATCGAAAATAAATATGGATAAGCTTCTCGAAAGAGAGATGCCACTTATCAATAATAAAGTTGGGTAAGCTTCTCGAAAGAGAGATGCCACTGATCGAAAATAAAGATGGATAAGCTTCTCGAAAGAGAGATGCCACTTCTCAAAAATAAAGGTGGATAAGCTTCTCGAAAGAGATATGCCACTTATCGAAAATAAAGGTGGATAAGCTTCTCGAAAGAGAGATGCCACTTATCGAAAATAAAGGTGGATAAGCTCCTCGAAAGGGGGATGCCACTTATCGAGCGTAAAGGTAGATAAGCTTCTCAAAAGAGAGATGCCACTTATTAAAAATAAAGGTGGATAAGCTTCTCGAAAGAGAAATGCCACTTATCGAAAATAAAGGTGGATAAACTTCTCGAAAGAGATATGCCACTTATCAAAAATAAAGGTGGATAAGCTTCTCGAAAGAGAGATGCCACTAATCGAAAATAAAGGTGGATATGCTTTTCGAAAGGGATATGCCACTTATCAAAAATAAAGGTGGATAAGCTTCTCGAAAGAGAGATGCCACGTATCGAAAATAAAGGTGGATAAGCTTCTCGAAAGAGAGATACCACTTATCGAAAATAAAGGTAGATAAGCTTCTAGGAAGAGAGATGCCACTTATCGAAAATAAATGTGGATACACTTCTCGAAAGTGAGATGCCACTTATCGAAAATAAATATGGATAAACTTCTCGAAAGAGAGATTACACTTAACAAAAATAAAGGTGGATAAGCTTCTCGAAAGAGAGATGCCACTTATCAAAAATAAAGGTGGATAAGCTTCTCGAAAGAGAGATGCCACTTATCCAAAATAAAGGTGGATAAGTTTCTCAAAAGAGAGATGCCACTTATCAAAAATAAAGGTGGATAAGTTTCTCGAAAGAGAGATGCCACTTATCGAAAATAAAGGCGGATAGGCTTCTCGAAAGAGAGATGCCACTTATCGAAAATAAAGGTGGATAAGCTCCTCGAAAGAGAGATGCCACTTATCAATAATAAAGGTGGATAAGCTTCTCGAAAGAGAGATGCCACTTATCAAAAATAAAGGTGGATAGGCTGCTCGAAAGAGACATGCCACTTATTGAAAATAAAGGTGGATAAGCTTCTCGAAAGAGAGATGCCACTATTCGAAAATAAAGGCGGATAAGCCTCTCGAAAGAGAGATGCCACTTATCGAAAATAAATGTGGATAAGCTTCTCGAAAGAGAGATGCCACTGATCGAAAATAAAGATGGATAAGCTTCTCGAAAGAGAGATGCCACTTATAAAAAATAAAGGTGGATAAGCTTCTCAAAAGAGAGATGGCACGTATCGAAAATTAAGTTGGATAAACTTCTCGAAAGAGATATGCCACTTATCGAAAATAAAGGTAGATAAGCTTCTTGAAAGAGAGATGCCACTTATTGAAAATAAAGGTGTATAAGCTTCTCGAAAGAGAGATGCCACTTATCGAAAATAAAGGTGGATAAGCTTCTCGAAAGAGAGATACCACTTATCGAAAATAAAGGTGGATAAGCTTCTCGAAAGAGAGATTCCACATATCGAAAATAAAGGTGGATAAGCTTCTCGAAAGAGAGATTCCACTTATCGAAAATAAAGGTAGATACGCTTCTCGAAAGAGAGATGCCACGTATCAAAAATAAAGGTAGATAAGCTTCTCAAAAGAGAGATGCCACTTATCAAAAATAAAGGTGGATAAGCTTCTCGAAAGTGAGATGCCACTTATCGAAAATAAAGGTGGATAAGCTTCTCGAAAGAGAGATGCCACTTATCGAAAATAAAGGTGGATAAGCTCCTCGAAAGGGGGATGCCACTTATCGAGCGTAAAGGTAGATAAGCTTCTCAAAAGAGAGATGCCACTTATTAAAAATAAAGGTGGATAAGCTTCTCGAAAGAGAAATGCCACTTATCGAAAATAAAGGTGGATAAACTTCTCGAAAGAGATATGCCACTTATCAAAAATAAAGGTGGATAAGCTTCTCGAAAGAGAGATGCCACTAATCGAAAATAAAGGTGGATATGCTTTTCGAAAGAGAGATGCCACTTATCAAAAATAATGGTGGATAAGCTTCTCGAAAGAGAGATGCCACGTATCGAAAATAAAGGTGGATAAGCTTCTCGAAAGAGAGATACCACTTATCGAAAATAAAGGTAGATAAGCTTCTAGGAAGAGAGATGCCACTTATCGAAAATAAATGTGGATACACTTCTCGAAAGAGAGATGCCACTTATCGAAAATAAATATGGATAAACTTCCCGAAAGAGAGATTACACTTAACAAAAATAAAGGTGGATAAGCTTCTCGAAAGAGAGATGCCACTTATCAAAAATAAAGGTGGATAAGCTTCTCGAAAGAGAGATGCCACTTATCGAAAATAAAGGTGGATAAGTTTCTCAAAAGAGAGATGCCACTTATCGAAAATAAAGGTGGATAAGTTTCTCGAAAGAGAGATGCCACTTATCAATAATAAAGGTGGGTAAGCTTCTCGAAAGAGAGATGCCACTGATCGAAAATAAAGATGGATAAGCTTCTCGAAAGAGAGATGCCACTTCTCAAAAATAAAGGTGGATAGGCTGCTCGAAAGAGACATGCCACTTATTGAAAATAAAGGTGGATAAGCTTCTCGAAAGAGAGATGCCACTTATCGAAAATAAAGGCGGATAAGCTTCTCGAAAGAGAGATGCCACTTATCGAAAATAAATGTGGATAAGCTTCTCGAAAGAGAGATGCCACTGATCGAAAATAAAGATGGATAAGCTTCTCGAAAGAGAGATGCCACTTATAAAAAATAAAGGTGGATAAGCTTCTCAAAAGAGAGATGGCACTTATCGAAAATTAAGTTGGATAAACTTCTCTAAAGAGATATGCCACTTATCGAAAATAAAGGTAGATAAGCTTCTTGAAAGAGAGATGCCACTTATTGAAAATAAAGGTGTATAAGCTTCTCGAAAGAGAGATGCCACTTATCGAAAATAAAGGTGGATAAGCTTCTCGAAAGAGAGATACCACTTATCGAAAATAAAGGTGGATAAGCTTCTCGAAAGAGAGATTCCACATATCGAAAATAAAGGTGGATAAGCTTCTCGAAAGAGAGATTCCACTTATCGAAAATAAAGGTAGATACGCTTCTCGAAAGAGAGATGCCACGTATCAAAAATAAAGGTAGATAAGCTTCTCAAAAAAGAGATGCCACTTATAAAAAATAAAGGTGGATAAGCTTCTCGAAAGAGAGATGCCACTTATCGAAAATAAAGGTGGATAAGCTTCTCGAAAGAGAGATGCCACTTATCGAAAATAAAGGTGGATAAGCTCCTCGAAAGGGGGATGCCACTTATCGAGCGTAAAGGTAGATAAGCTTCTCGAAAGAGAGATGCCACTTCTCAAAAATAAAGGTGGATAAGCTTCTCGAAAGAGAGATGCCACTTATCGAAAATAAAGGTGGATAAACTTCTCGAAAGAGATATGCCACTTATCAAAAATAAAGGTGGATAAGCTTTTCGAAAGAGAGATGCCACTAATCGAAATTAAAGGTGGATATGCTTTTCGAAAGAGAGATGCCACTTATCAAAAATAATGGTGGATAAGCTTCTCGAAAGAGAGATGCCACGTATCGAAAATAAAGGTGGATAAGCTTCTCGAAAGAGAGATACCACTTATCGAAAATAAAGGTAGATAAGCTTCTAGGAAGAGAGATGCCACTTATCGAAAATAAATGTGGATACACTTCTCGAAAGAGAGATGCCACTTATCGAAAATAAATATGGATAAACTTCCCGAAAGAGAGATTACACTTAACAAAAATAAAGGTGGATAAGCTTCTCGAAAGAGAGATGCCACTTATCAAAAATAAAGGTGGATAAGCTTCTCGAAAGAGAGATGCCACTTATCGAAAATAAAGGTGGATAAGTTTCTCAAAAGAGAGATGCCACTTATCGAAAATAAAGGTGGATAAGTTTCTCGAAAGAGAGATGCCACTTATCAATAATAACGGTGGGTAAGCTTCTCGAAAGAGAGATGCCACTGATCGAAAATAAAGATGGATAAGCTTCTCGAAAGAGAGATGCCACTTCTCAAAAATAAAGGTGGATAAGCTTCTCGAAAGAGAGATGCCACTTATCGAAAATAAAGGTGGATAAGCTTCTCGAAAGAGAGATGCCACTTATCGAAAATAAAGGTGGATAAGCTCCTCGAAAGGGGGATGCCACTTATCTAGCGTAAAGGTAGATAAGCTTCTCAAAAGAGAGATGCCACTTATTAAAAATAAAGGTGGATAAGCTTCTCGAAAGAGAAATGCCACTTATCGAAAATAAAGGTGGATAAACTTCTCGAAAGAGATATGCCACTTATCAAAAATAAAGGTGGATAAGCTTCTCGAGAGAGAGATGCCACTAATCGAAAATAAAGTTGGATATGCTTTTCGAAAGGGAGATGCCACTTATCAAAAATAAAGGTGGATAAGCTTCTCGAAAGAGAGATGCCACGTATCGAAAATAAAGGTGGATAAGCTTCTCGAAAGAGAGATACCACTTATCGAAAATAAAGGTAGATAAGCTTCTAGGAAGAGAGATGCCACTTATCGAAAATAAATGTGGATACACTTCTCGAAAGAGAGATGCCACTTATCGAAAATAAATATGGATAAACTTCTCGAAAGAGAGATTACACTTAACAAAAATAAAGGTGGATAAGCTTCTCGAAAGAGAGATGCCACTTATCAAAAATAAAGGTGGATAAGCTTCTCGAAAGAGAGATGCCACTTATCGAAAATAAAGGTGGATAAGTTTCTCAAAAGAGAGATGCCACTTATCGAAAATAAAGGTGGATAAGTTTCTCGAAAGAGAGATGCCACTTATCAATAATAAAGGTGGGTAAGCTTCTCGAAAGAGAGATGCCACTGATCGAAAATAAAGATGGATAAGCTTCTCGAAAGAGAGATGCCACTTCTCAAAAATAAAGGTGGATAAGCTTCTCGAAAGAGAGATGCCACTTATCGAAAATAAAGGTGGATAAGCTTCTCGAAAGAGAGATGCCACTTATCGAAAATAAAGGTGGATAAGCTCCTCGAAAGGGGGATGCCACTTATCGAGCGTAAAGGTAGATAAGCTTCTCAAAAGAGAGATGCCACTTATTAAAAATAAAGGTGGATAAGCTTCTCTAAAGAGAAATGCCACTTATCGAAAATAAAGGTGGATAAGCTTCTCGAAAGAGAGATACCACTTATCGAAAATAAAGGTAGATAAGCTTCTAGGAAGAGAGATGCCACTTATCGAAAATAAATGTGGATACACTTCTCGAAAGAGAGATGCCACTTATCGAAAATAAATATGGATAAACTTCCCGAAAGAGAGATTACACTTAACAAAAATAAAGGTGGATAAGCTTCTCGAAAGAGAGATGCCACTTATCAAAAATAAAGGTGGATAAGCTTTTCGAAAGAGAGATGCCACTTATCGAAAATAAAGGTGGATAAGTTTCTCAAAAGAGAGATGCCACTTATCGAAAATAAAGGTGGATAAGTTTCTCGAAAGAGAGATGCCACTTATCAATAATAAAGGTGGGTAAGCTTCTCGAAAGAGAGATGCCACTGATCGAAAATAAAGATGGATAAGCTTCTCGAAAGAGAGATGCCACTTCTCAAAAATAAAGGTGGATAAGCTTCTCAAAAGAGAGATGCCACTTATCGAAAATAAAGGTGGATAAGCTTCTCGAAAGAGAGATGCCACTTATCGAAAATAAAGGTGGATAAGCTCCTCGAAAGGGGGATGCCACTTATCGAGCGTAAAGGTAGATAAGCTTCTCAAAAGAGAGATGCCACTTATTAAAAATAAAGGTGGATAAGCTTCTCGAAAGAGAAATGCCACTAATCGAAAATAAAGGTGGATAAACTTCTCGAAAGAGATATGCCACTTATCAAAAATAAAGGTGGATAAGCTTCTCGAGAGAGAGATGCCACTAATCGAAAATAAAGTTGGATATGCTTTTCGAAAGGGAGATGCCACTTATCAAAAATAAAGGTGGATAAGCTTCTCGAAAGAGAGATGCCACGTATCGAAAATAAAGGTGGATAAGCTTCTCGAAAGAGAGATACCACTTATCGAATATAAAGGTAGATAAGCTTCTAGGAAGAGAGATGCCACTTATCGAAAATAAATGTGGATACACTTCTCGAAAGAGAGATGCCACTTATCGAAAATAAATATGGATAAACTTCTCGAAAGAGAGATTACACTTAACAAAAATAAAGGTGGATAAGCTTCTCGAAAGAGAGATGCCACTTATCAAAAATAAAGGTGGATAAGCTTCTCGAAAGAGAGATGCCACTTATCGAAAATAAAGGTGGATAAGTTTCTCAAAAGAGAGATGCCACTTATCGAAAATAAAGGTGGATAAGTTTCTCGAAAGAGAGATGCCACTTATCAATAATAAAGGTGGGTAAGCTTCTCGAAAGAGAGATGCCACTGATCGAAAATAAAGATGGATAAGCTTCTCGAAAGAGAGATGCCACTTCTCAAAAATAAAGGTGGATAAGCTTCTCGAAAGAGAGATGCCACTTATCGAAAATAAAGGTGGATAAGCTTCTCGAAAGAGAGATGCCACTTATCGAAAATAAAGGTGGATAAGCTCCTCGAAAGGGGGATGCCACTTATCGAGCGTAAAGGTAGATAAGCTTCTCAAAAGAGAGATGCCACTTATTAAAAATAAAGGTGGATAAGCTTCTCGAAAGAGAAATGCCACTTATCGAAAATAAAGGTGGATAAGCTTCTCGAAAGAGAGATACCACTTATCGAAAATAAAGGTCGATAAGCTTCTAGGAAGAGAGATGCCACTTATCGAAAATAAATGTGGATACACTTCTCGAAAGAGAGATGCCACTTATCGAAAATAAATATGGATAAACTTCCCGAAAGAGAGATTACACTTAACAAAAATAAAGGTGGATAAGCTTCTCGAAAGAGAGATGCCACTTATCAAAAATAAAGGTGGATAAGCTTCTCGAAAGAGAGATGCCACTTATCGAAAATAAAGGTGGATAAGTTTCTCAAAAGAGAGATGCCACTTATCGAAAATAAAGGTGGATAAGTTTCTCGAAAGAGAGATGCCACTTATCAATAATAAAGGTGGGTAAGCTTCTCGAAAGAGAGATGCCACTGATCGAAAATAAAGATGGATAAGCTTCTCGAAAGAGAGATGCCACTTCTCAAAAATAAAGGTGGATAAGCTTCTCAAAAGAGAGATGCCACTTATCGAAAATAAAGGTGGATAAGCTTCTCGAAAGAGAGATGCCACTTATCGAAAATAAAGGTGGATAAGCTCCTCGAAAGGGGGATGCCACTTATCGAGCGTAAAGGTAGATAAGCTTCTCAAAAGAGAGATGCCACTTATTAAAAATAAAGGTGGATAAGCTTCTCGAAAGAGAAATGCCACTTATCGAAAATAAAGGTGGATAAACTTCTCGAAAGAGATATGCCACTTATCAAAAATAAAGGTGGATAAGCTTCTCGAAAGAGAGATGCCACTAATCGAAAATAAAGTTGGATATGCTTTTCGAAAGGGAGATGCCACTTATCAAAAATAAAGGTGGATAAGCTTCTCGAAAGAGAGATGCCACGTATCGAAAATAAAGGTGGATAAGCTTCTCGAAAGAGAGATACCACTTATCGAAAATAAAGGTAGATAAGATTCTAGGAAGAGAGATGCCACTTATCGAAAATAAATGTGGATACACTTCTCGAAAGAGAGATGCCACTTATCGAAAATAAATATGGATAAACTTCTCGAAAGAGAGATTACACTTAACAAAAATAAAGGTGGATAAGCTTCTCGAAAAAGAGATGCCACTTATCAAAAATAAAGGTGGATAAGCTTCTCGAAAGAGAGATGCCACTTATCGAAAATAAAGGTGGATAAGTTTCTCAAAAGAGAGATGCCAGTTATCGAAAATAAAGGTGGATAAGTTTCTCGAAAGAGAGATGCCACTTATCAATAATAAAGGTGGGTAAGCTTCTCGAAAGAGAGATGCCACTGATCGAAAATAAAGATGGATAAGCTTCTCGAAAGAGAGATGCCACTTCTCAAAAATAAAGGTGGATAAGCTTCTCGAAAGAGAGATGCCACTTATCGAAAATAAAGGTGGATAAGCTTCTCGAAAGAGAGATGCCACTTATCGAAAATAAAGGTGGATAAGCTCCTCGAAAGGGGGATGCCACTTATCAAGCGTAAAGGTAGATAAGCTTCTCAAAAGAGAGATGCCACTTATTAAAAATAAAGGTGGATAAGCTTCTCGAAAGAGAAATGCCACTTATCGAAAATAAAGGTGGATAAGCTTCTCGAAAGAGAGATACCACTTATCGAAAATAAAGGTAGATAAGCTTCTAGGAAGAGAGATGCCACTTATCGAAAATAAATGTGGATACACTTCTCGAAAGAGAGATGCCACTTATCGAAAATAAATATGGATAAACTTCCCGAAAGAGAGATTACACTTAACAAAAATAAAGGTGGATAAGCTTCTCGAAAGAGAGATGCCACTTATCAAAAATAAAGGTGGATAAGCTTCTCGAAAGAGAGATGCCACTTATCGAAAATAAAGGTGGATAAGTTTCTCAAAAGAGAGATGCCACTTATCGAAAATAAAGGTGGATAAGTTTCTCGAAAGAGAGATGCCACTTATCAATAATAAAGGTGGGTAAGCTTCTCGAAAGAGAGATGCCACTGATCGAAAATAAAGATGGATAAGCTTCTCGAAAGAGAGATGCCACTTCTCAAAAATAAAGGTGGATAAGCTTCTCAAAAGAGAGATGCCACTTATCGAAAATAAAGGTGGATAAGCTTCTCGAAAGAGAGATGCCACTTATCGAAAATAAAGGTGGATAAGCTCCTCGAAAGGGGGATGCCACTTATCGAGCGTAAAGGTAGATAAGCTTCTCAAAAGAGAGATGCCACTTATTAAAAATAAAGGTGGATAAGCTTCTCGAAAGAGAAATGCCACTTATCGAAAATAAAGGTGGATAAACTTCTCGAAAGAGATATGCCACTTATCAAAAATAAAGGTGGATAAGCTTCTCGAAAGAGAGATGCCACTAATCGAAAATAAAGTTGGATATGCTTTTCGAAAGGGAGATGCCACTTATCAAAAATAAAGGTGGATAAGCTTCTCGAAAGAGAGATGCCACGTATCGAAAATAAAGGTGGATAAGCTTCTCGAAAGAGAGATACCACTTATCGAAAATAAAGGTAGATAAGATTCTAGGAAGAGAGATGCCACTTATCGAAAATAAATGTGGATACACTTCTCGAAAGAGAGATGCCACTTATCGAAAATAAATATGGATAAACTTCTCGAAAGAGAGATTACACTTAACAAAAATAAAGGTGGATAAGCTTCTCGAAAGAGAGATGCCACTTATCAAAAATAAAGGTGGATAAGCTTCTCGAAAGAGAGATGCCACTTATCGAAAATAAAGGTGGATAAGTTTCTCAAAAGAGAGATGCCAGTTATCGAAAATAAAGGTGGATAAGTTTCTTGAAAGAGAGATGCCACTTATCAATAATAAAGGTGGGTAAGCTTCTCGAAAGAGAGATGCCACTGATCGAAAATAAAGATGGATAAGCTTCTCGAAAGAGAGATGCCACTTCTCAAAAATAAAGGTGGATAAGCTTCTCGAAAGAGAGATGCCACTTATCGAAAATAAAGGTGGATAAGCTTCTCGAAAGAGAGATGCCACTTATCGAAAATAAAGGTGGATAAGCTCCTCGAAAGGGGGATGCCACTTATCAAGCGTAAAGGTAGATAAGCTTCTCAAAAGAGAGATGCCACTTATTAAAAATAAAGGTGGATAAGCTTCTCGAAAGAGAAATGCCACTTATCGAAAATAAAGGTGGATAAGCTTCTCGAAAGAGAGATACCACTTATCGAAAATAAAGGTAGATAAGCTTCTAGGAAGAGAGATGCCACTTATCGAAAATAAATGTGGATACACTTCTCGAAAGAGAGATGCCACTTATCGAAAATAAATATGGATAAACTTCCCGAAAGAGAGATTACACTTAACAAAAATAAAGGTGGATAAGCTTCTCGAAAGAGAGATGCCACTTATCAAAAATAAAGGTGGATAAGCTTCTCGAAGAGAGATGCCACTTATCGAAAATAAAGGTGGATAAGTTTCTCAAAAGAGAGATGCCACTTATCGAAAATAAAGGTGGATAAGTTTCTCGAAAGAGAGATGCCACTTATCAATAATAAAGGTGGGTAAGCTTCTCGAAAGAGAGATGCCACTGATCGAAAATAAAGATGGATAAGCTTCTCGAAAGAGAGATGCCACTTCTCAAAAATAAAGGTGGATAAGCTTCTCGAAAGAGAGATGCCACTTATCGAAAATAAAGGTGGATAAGCTTCTCGAAAGAGAGATGCCACTTATCGAAAATAAAGGTGGATAAGCTCCTCGAAAGGGGGATGCCACTTATCGAGCGTAAAGGTAGATAAGCTTCTCAAAAGAGAGATGCCACTTATTAAAAATAAAGGTGGATAAGCTTCTCGAAAGAGAAATGCCACTTATCGAAAATAAAGGTGGATAAACTTCTTGAAAGAGATATGCCACTTATCAAAAATAAAGGTGGATAAGCTTCTCGAAAGAGAGATGCCACTAATCGAAATTAAAGGTGGATATGCTTTTCGAAAGAGAGATGCCACTTATCAAAAATAATGGTGGATAAGCTTCTCGAAAGAGAGATGCCACGTATCGAAAATAAAGGTGGATAAGCTTCTCGAAAGAGAGATACCACTTATCGAAAATAAAGGTAGATAAGCTTCTAGGAAGAGAGATGCCACTTATCGAAAATAAAGGTGGATAAGTTTCTCAAAAGAGAGATGCCACTTATCGAAAATAACGGTGGATAAGTTTCTCGAAAGAGAGATGCCACTTATCAATAATAAAGGTGGGTAAGCTTCTCGAAAGAGAGATGCCACTGATCGAAAATAAAGATGGATAAGCTTCTCGAAAGAGAGATGCCACTTCTCAAAAATAAAGGTGGATAAGCTTCTCGAAAGAGAGATGCCACTTATCGAAAATAAAGGTGGATAAGCTTCTCGAAAGAGAGATGCCACTTATCGAAAATAAAGGTGGATAAGCTCCTCGAAAGGGGGATGCCACTTATCGAGCGTAAAGGTAGATAAGCTTCTCAAAAGAGAGATGCCACTTATTAAAAATAAAGGTGGATAAGCTTCTCGAAAGAGAAATGCCACTTATCGAAAATAAAGGTGGATAAACTTCTTGAAAGAGATATGCCACTTATCAAAAATAAAGGTGGATAAGCTTCTCGAAAGAGAGATGCCACTAATCGAAATTAAAGGTGGATATGCTTTTCGAAAGAGAGATGCCACTTATCAAAAATAATGGTGGATAAGCTTCTCGAAAGAGAGATGCCACGTATCGAAAATAAAGGTGGATAAGCTTCTCGAAAGAGAGATACCACTTATCGAAAATAAAGGTAGATAAGCTTCTAGGAAGAGAGATGCCACTTATCGAAAATAAATGTGGATACACTTCTCGAAAGAGAGATGCCACTTATCGAAAATAAATATGGATAAACTTCCCGAAAGAGAGATTACACTTAACAAAAATAAAGGTGGATAAGCTTCTCGAAAGAGAGATGCCACTTATCAAAAATAAAGGTGGATAAGCTTCTCGAAAGAGAGATGCCACTTATCGAAAATAAAGGTGGATAAGTTTCTCAAAAGAGAGATGCCACTTATCGAAAATAAAGGTGGATAAGTTTCTCGAAAGAGAGATGCCACTTATCAATAATAAAGGTGGGTAAGCTTCTCGAAAGAGAGATGCCACTGATCGAAAATAAAGATGGATAAGCTTCTCGAAAGAGAGATGCCACTTCTCGAAAATAAAGATGGATAAGCTTCTCGAAAGAGAGATGCCACTTATCGAAAATAAAGGTGGATAAGCTTCTCGAAAGAGAGATGCCACTTATCGAAAATAAAGGTGGATAAGCTCCTCGAAAGGGGGATGCCACTTATCGAGCGTAAAGGTAGATAAGCTTCTCAAAAGAGAGATGCCACTTATTAAAAATAAAGGTGGATAAGCTTCTCGAAAGAGAAATGCCACTTATCGAAAATAAAGGTGGATAAACTTCTCGAAAGAGATATGCCACTTATCAAAAATAAAGGTGGATAAGCTTCTCGAAAGAGAGATGCCACTAATCGAAAATAAAGTTGGATATGCTTTTCGAAAGGGAGATGCCACTTATCAAAAATAAAGGTGGATAAGCTTCTCGAAAGAGAGATGCCACGTATCGAAAATAAAGGTGGATAAGCTTCTCGAAAGAGAGATACCACTTATCGAAAATAAAGGTAGATAAGCTTCTAGGAAGAGAGATGCCACTTATCGAAAATAAATATGGATACACTTCTCGAAAGTGAGATGCCACTTATCGAAAATAAATATGGATAAACTTCTCGAAAGAGAGATTACACTTAACAAAAATAAAGGTGGATAAGCTTCTCGAAAGAGAGATGCCACTTATCAAAAATAAAGGTGGATAAGCTTCTCGAAAGAGAGATGCCACTTATCGAAAATAAAGGTGGATAAGTTTCTCAAAAGAGAGATTCCACTTATCGAAAATAAAGGTGGATAAGTTTCTCGAAAGAGAGATGCCACTTATCGAAAATAAAGGCGGATAGGCTTCTCGAAAGAGAGATGCCACTTATCGAAAATAAAGGTGGATAAGCTCCTCGAATGAAAGATGCCACTTATCAATAATAAAGGTGGATAAGCTTGTCGAAAGAGAGATGCCACTTATCAAAAATAAAGGTGGATAGGCTGCTCGAAAGAGACATGCCACTTATTGAAAATAAATGTGGATAAGCTTCTCGAAAGAGAGATGCCACTAATCGAAAATAAAGGCGGATAAGCTTCTCGAAAGAGAGATGCCACTTATCGAAAATAAATGTGGATAAGCTTCTCGAAAGAGAGATGCCACTGATCGAAAATAAAGATGGATAGGCTTCTCGAAAGAGAGATGCCACTTATAAAAAATAAAGGTGGATAAACTTCTCAAAAGAGGGATGCCACTTATCGAAAATTAAGTTGGCTAAACTTCTCGAAAGAGATATGCCACTTATCGAAAATAAAGTTAGATAAGCTTCTCGAAAGAGAGATGCCACTTATCGAAAATAAAGGTGTATAAGCTTCTCGAAAGAGAGATGCCACTTATCGAAAATAAAGGTGGATAAGCTTCTCGAAAGAGAGATACCACTTATCGAAAATAAAGGTGGATAAGCTTCTCGAAAGAGAGATTCCACATATCGAAAATAAAGGTGGATAAGCTTCTCGAAAGAGAGATGCCACTTATCGAAAATAAAGGTGGATAAGCTCCTCGAAAGGGGGATGCCACTTATCGAACGTAAAGGTAGATAAGCTTCTCAAAAGAGAGATGCCTCTTATCAAAAATAAAGGTGGATAAGCTTCTCGAAAGAGAGATGCCGCTTATCGAAAATAAAGGTGGATAAACTTCTCGAAAGAGATATGCCACTTATCGAAAATAAAGGTGGATAAGCTTCTCGAAAGAGAGATGCCACTTATCGAAAATAAAGGTGGATAAGCTTCTCGAAAGAGAGATGCCACTTATCAAAAATAAAGGTGGATAAGCTTCTCGAAATAGAGATGCCACTTATAGAAAATAAAGGTGGATATGCTTCTCGAAAGAGAGATGCCAGTTATCGAAAATAAATGTGGATAAGCTTCTCGAAAGAGATATGCCACTTATCGAAAATAAATATGGATAAGCTTCTCGAAAGAGATATGCCACTTATCGAAAATAAATATGGATAAGCTTCTCGAAAGAGAGATGCCACTGATCGAAAATAAAGATGGATAAGCTTCTCGAAAGAGAGATGCCACTTCTCAAAAATAAAGGTGGATAAGCTTCTCGAAAGAGAGATGCCACTTATCGAAAATAAAGGTGGATAAGCTTCTCGAAAGAGAGATGCCACTTATCGAAAATAAAGGTGGATAAGCTCTTCGAAAGGGGGATGCCACTTATCGAGCGTAAAGGTAGATAAGCTTCTCAAAAGAGAGATGCCACTTATTAAAAATAAAGGTGGATAAGCTTCTCGAAAGAGAAATGCCACTTATCGAAAATAAAGGTGGATAAACTTCTCGAAAGAGATATGCCACTTATCAAAAATAAAGGTGGATAAGCTTCTCGAAAGAGAGATGCCACTAATCGAAAATAAAAGTGGATATGCTTTTCGAAAGGGATATGCCACTTATCAAAAATAAAGGTGGATAAGCTTCTCGAAAGAGAGATGCCACGTATCGAAAATAAAGGTGGATAAGCTTCTCGAAAGAGAGATACCACTTATCGAAAATAAAGGTAGATAAGCTTCTAGGAAGAGAGATGCCACTTATCGAAAATAAATGTGGATACACTTCTCGAAAGAGAGATGCCACTTATCGAAAATAAATATGGATAAACTTCTCGAAAGAGAGATTACACTTAACAAAAATAAAGGTGGATAAGCTTCTCGAAAGAGAGATGCCACTTATCAAAAATAAAGGTGGATAAGCTTCTCGAAAGAGAGATGCCACTTATCGAAAATAAAGGTGGATAAGTTTCTCAAAAGAGAGATGCCACTTATAGAAAATAAAGGTGGATAAGTTTCTCGAAAGAGAGATGCCACTTATCGAAAATAAAGGCGGATATGCTTCTCGAAAGAGAGATGCCACTTATCTAAAATAAAGGTGGATAAGCTCCTCGAAAGAGAGATGCCACTTATCAATAATAAAGGTGGATAAGCTTCTCGAAAGAGAGATGCCACTTATCAAAAATAAAGGTGGATAGGCTGCTCGAAAGAGACATGCCACTTATTGAAAATAAAGGTGGATAAGCTTCTCGAAAGATAGATGCCACTTATCGAAAATAAAGGCGGATAAGCTTCTCGAAAGAGAGATGCCACTTATCGAAAATAAATGTGGATAAGCTTCTCGAAAGAGAGATGCCACTGATCGAAAATAAAGATGGATAAGCTTCTCGAAAGAGAGATGCCACTTATAAAAAATAAAGGTGGATAAGCTTCTCAAAAGAGAGATGGCACTTATCGAAAATTAAGTTGGATAAACTTCTCGAAAGAGATATGCCACTTATCGAAAATAAAGGTAGATAAGCTTCTCGTAAGAGAGATGCCACTTATCGAAAATAAAGGTGTATAAGCTTCTCGAAAGAGAGATGCCACTTATCGAAAATAAAGGTGGATAAGCTTCTCGAAAGAGAGATACCACTTATCGAAAATAAAGGTGGATAAGCTTCTCGAAAGAGAGATTCCACATATCGAAAATAAAGGTGGATAAGCTTCTCGAAAGAGAGATTCCACTTATCGAAAATAAAGGTAGATACGCTTCTCGAAAGAGAGATGCCACGTATCAAAAATAATGGTAGATAAGCTTCTCAAAAGAGAGATGCCACTTATCAAAAATAAAGGTGGATAAGCTTCTCGAAAGAGAGATGCCACTTATCGAAAATAAAGGTGGATAAGCTTCTCGAAAGAGAGATGCCACTTATCGAAAATAAAGGTGGATAAGCTCCTCGAAAGGGGGATGCCACTTATCGAGCGTAAAGGTATATAAGCTTCTCAAAAGAGAGATGCCACTTATTAAAAATAAAGGTGGATAAGCTTCTCGAAAGAGAAATTCCACTTATCGAAAATAAAGGTGGATAAACTTCTCGAAAGAGATATGCCACTTATCAAAAATAAAGGTGGATAAGCTTCTCGAAAGAGAGATGCCACTAATCGAAAATAAAGGTGGATATGCTTTTCGAAAGAGAGATGCCACTTATCAAAAATAATGGTGGATAAGCCTCTCGAAAGAGAGATGCCACGTATCGAAAATAAAGGTGGATAAGCTTCTCGAAAGAGAGATACCACTTATCGAAAATAAAGGTAGATAAGCTTCTAGGAAGAGAGATGCCACTTATCGAAAATAAATGTGGATACACTTCTCGAAAGAGAGATGCCACTTATCGAAAATAAATATGGATAAACTTCCCGAAAGAGAGATTACACTTAACAAAAATAAAGGTGGATAAGCTTCTCGAAAGAGAGATGCCACTTATCAAAAATAAAGGTGGATAAGCTTCTCGAAAGAGAGATGCCACTTATCGAAAATAAAGGTGGATAAGTTTCTCAAAAGAGAGATGCCACTTATCGAAAATAAAGGTGGATAAGTTTCTCGAAAGAGAGATGCCACTTATCAAAAATAAAGGCGGATAGGCTTCTCGAAAGAGAGATGCTACTTATCGAAAATAAAGGTGGATAAGCTCCTCGAAAGAGAGATGCCACTTATCAATAATAAAGGTGGATAAGCTTCTCGAAAGAGAGATGCCACTTATCAAAAATAAAGGTGGATAGGCTGCTCGAAAGAGACATGCCACTTATTGAAAATAAAGGTGGATAAGCTTCTCGAAAGAGAGATGCCACTTATCGAAAATAAAGGCGCATAAGCTTCTCGAAAGAGAGATGCCACTTATCGAAAATAAATGTGGATAAGCTTCTCGAAAGAGAGATGCCACTGATCGAAAATAAAGATCGATAAGCTTCTCGAAAGAGAGATGCCACTTATAAAAAATAAAGGTGGATAAGCTTCTCAAAAGAGAGATGCCACTTATCGAAAATTAAGTTGGATAAACTTCTCGAAAGAGATATGCCACTTATCGAAAATAAAGGTAGATAAGCTTCTCGAAAGAGAGATGCCACTTATCGAAAATAAAGGTGTATAAGCTTCTCGAAAGAGAGATGCCACTTATCGAAAATAAAGGTGGATAAGCTTCTCGAAATAGAGATACCACTTATCGAAAATAAAGGTGGATAAGCTTCTCGAAATTCCACTTATCGAAAATAAAGGTGGATAAGCTTCTCGAAAGAGAGATTCCACTTATCGAAAATAAAGGTAGATACGCTTCTCGAAACAGAGATGCCACGTATCAAAAATAAATGTAGATAAGCTTCTCAAAAGAGAGATGCCACTTATCAAAAATAAAGGTGGATAAGCTTCTCGAAAGAGAGATGCCACTTATCGAAAATAAAGGTGGATAAACTTATCATAAGAGAGATGCCACTTATCAAAAATAAAGGTGGATAAGTTTCTCGAAAGAGAGATGCCACTTATCGAAAATAAAGGTAGATAAGCTTCTCGAAAGAGAGATGCCACTTATCGAAAATAAAGGTGGATAATCTCCTCGAAAGAGAGATGCCACTTATCAATAATAAAGGTGGATAAGTTTCTCGAAAGAGAGATGCCACTTATCAAAAATAAAGGTGGATAAGCTTCTCGAAAGAGAGATGCCACTTATCGAAAATAAAGGTGGATAAACTTCTCGAAAGAGAGATGCCAGTTATCGAAAATAAATGTGGATAAGCTTCTCGAAAGAGAGATGCCACTTATCAATAATAAAGGTGGATAAGCTTCTCGAAAGAGAGATGCCACTGATCGAAAATAAAGATGGATAAGCTTCTCGAAAGAGAGATGCCACTTATCGAAAATAAAGGTGGATAAGCTTCTCGAAAGAGAGATGCCACTTATCGAAAATAAAGGTGGATAAGCTTCTCGAAAGAGAGATGCCACTTATCTAAAATAAAGGTGGATAAGCTCCTCGAAAGGGGGATGCCACTTATCGAACGTAAAGGTAGATAAGCTTCTCAAAAGAGAGATGCCACTTATCAAAAATAAAGGTGGATAATCTTCTCGAAAGAGAGATGCCACTTATCGAAAATAAAGGTGGATAAGCTTCTCGAAAGAGAGATGCCACTAATTGAAAATAAAGGTGGATAAGCTTCTCGAAAGAGAGATGCCATTTATCGAAAATAAAGGTGGATAAACTTCTCAAAAGAGATATGCCACTTATCGAAAATAAAGGTGGATAAGCTTCTCGAAAGAGAGATGCCACTAATCGAAAATAAAGGTGGATATGATTCTCGAAAGAGAGATGCCACTTATCAAAAATAAAGGTGGATAAGCTTCTCGAAAGAGAGATGCCACTTATCGAAAATAAAGGTGGATGAGCTTCTCGAAAGAGAGATACCACTTATCAAAAATAAAGGTAGATAAGCTTCTAGAAAGAGAGATGCCACTTATCGAAATTAAATGTGGATACACTTCTCGAAAGAGAGATGTCACTTAATAAAAAAAAAGAGATATGCCACTTATCTAAAATAAATGTGGATAAACTTCTTGAAAGAGAGATTACACTTAACAAAAATAAAGGTGGATAAACTTCTTGAAAGAGAGATTCCACTTATCAAAAATAAAGGTGGATAAGCTTCTCGAAAGAGAGATGCCACTTATCGAGAATAAAGGTGGATAAGTTTCTCAAAAGAGAGATGCCACTTATCGAAAATAAAGGTGGATAAGTTTCTCGAAAGAGAGATGCCACTTATCGAAAATAAAGGCGGATAAGCTTCTCGAAAGAGAGATGTCACTTATCGAAAATAAAGGTGGATAAGCTCCTCGAAAGAGATATGCCACTTTGTCGCTACTCCAAAAATCGGCGCCGGCTGAACAGAAGAGTCGCCACCGTGCGTTATTTATCCTAAAGGAGGGAAAGGAAACGCTCGAACTAAACCTACCGCAAAGACGGGAAAGGAATGGTCATCGCAAGGAAATCCTGGATTCGGGAAAGGAATGGTCATCGCAAGCAAATCCTGGACCAAGTGCCCTCGACTGAAAAGCCCAAATCACATCAAGAACAAAGTCTCCAACAGACCCTCCAATATTTTTCAAACCATGGTCTTAGACAGACCCCATACATAAACTCCAATCAAATCTCTGACAGACCCAATAATAACTCCAACTTGGTCTCTGACAGACCCTTCAACTGTCCAGGTAGCCTGAATCTCAAATCAAGAAACAAACCGGTATCTGGAGGTCTAGTTACCTGCATAGCCCCAAACCCCTCTCACAGGTAGGTGTCCTAGCAACTGACAATGGTACGACATCCTATGCGGTCGTCGGTGTCACAGACTTTCAGGGTTGATGATACGATTCCCAGAAGGAGTGGCATCATCAAATCCTGAAGAGGCCTCACTTAGCCAACTTCCAATTGATCGGTTCCCAGAGTCGACAATCCAACTAACCAGCAACCCATGCCACCCAAAGGGTGGGACAAGAAACCAACCAGAAGAACCTCGTCTGAGTATGGATTTTGCGGGACACTAGGACATGCAAAGCATGTGCGCGCCCACTACTTTCCACTCTAATTCTAGGTGCACTCAAGCCCAGGTCCGACTTATCTCTCAATAACAGAACCCCAACATACCCACAGCAATAATCACAATAAAATAATGCTGAAAGTAAATGACTGAAAGGTAAATCCATACAAAATCCTCGACGGGAAAACAAGCGTTAGGATTGACTCGCTTAGGGGACGTTGGATCCCCAGCAGAGTCGCCAGCTGTCGCTACTGCGAAAATCGGCGCCGGCTGAACAGAAGAGTCGCCACTGTGTGTTATTTATCCCAAAGGAGGGAAAGGAAACGCTCGAAGTAAACCTACCGCAAAGACGGGAAAGGAATGGTCATCGCAACCAAATCCTGGATTCGGGAGTCGGTTACGCAAGGGGAAGGTATTAGCACCCCTCACGTCCGTCGTACTCGACGGGATCCACGCTTGTTTAGTGTACGGATTGTTATTCTATCTATTCTACAGGTCAAGGGTTAAAAGAAAAGAAAATGACTCGGCAAAGTATCGCACTTTATGCCTACGTATTCCCGTCTGGGACGAGAAATCAGAGTCAACGTAGTTCGCCTACCTACGGGAAAGGAGGGGAAGGTTGCTCACTAGGATATTGCATCCTATGCCTACGTACTTTCATACAGTATGAAAGATCAGAGCAAACGTAGTTCGGGACACGTACGACACAAGTCTGTCTTGATTGTTTTTATCCTTCTGAAAAAGGTTTTCCTGATTATTGGTCCAAGCGGACAAAAATGACGTTTTTGATTGGTTCACATTCTTTTACGGAAGAAATGTTTTTTATTATGTTTGAAATGTTTATTGTGTTTTTCTGGTTGTTTTGAGAAAGAGGAGACAACAACTCTAAAACCTATGGTTGAAAAGGCAATCGAAATCTAACCTAATGTTGTCATGCATGGATGAAAACCTAATGTCTGTCATATTTCTCTCCTGCGCAGAGAGAAACAGAGATCCTAAGGGGATAAACGAAAAAACAACAGCATATATACAGTAAAGCGGTAAAATGCACGAATGCAGCAATACAAGCGAGGCAAGGGAGTCCCACTAAACCTCGAACCTAGAAAACAATGGGCAAAGTGAAACAACTTCACTTCAACCTCCAGGGGAAAATTATCAAACAATACAATCAAGAAACTCAAACAATACATCAACAGCTCTAAACAGCACCAACAACAAAAACCTGACAGCACAAGCTCCTGCTTCCATCAGTCTTCAAGGCAATGAACTTCATCATCAATCTTCAAAGGATTCTTCAAAGCAAGCTCTCCTAGATGAGTAATAGTTCACCAGATGATTTGGGATGCTAAACAGTCAGTTGGCCACCAAAGGTGGCATACAGACTGTTAACAAAATACAGACTGTTTCTCTCAAAAGTTCTATCTCCTAGATACTGTCACTAAGCCTTCCAAAGGAAGGAGGTGAGTATCAAATAGAGACTTTGAATCATAGAGAAGAATGGAGGCAACAGAAACCATCCATATTTGTGAAGAGATTTTCTATTCTAAGCTTTACCTAGCTCCTAGGTCCTATGATCTTCAATCCACTCCAAGCAAACCTAGCATCTTCATCAAGCTTTGATCTTCAACTTCAACTTTGTCTTCAATATGCTTCATCATCATGCTCTCCAAAGCTAAGCCCACACCCCAAGCAAGCCCAATAAGCCCATACAAACAAAATAAACCCCAAAAGGGCACACCAAACAAGCATACAATTGCAAAATATACTAAGAATATTAATATAGTAGGGAAAATTCTAATATTATTTCTAGGGGATCTACTAAACCTACCCTTAATACCCATATATCCCCCATAGCCTAACTTGTCCTAAAAAACCCAAAAGAAATTGTTTTAATGCACCTAAGTTGTGGTTTAACCTAATTCTATACACCCTAATAGCATCTAATCAAAACTAACCTAAAAATCATCAAAAAAATATGGCATTAATCCAGGGGGAATCTAAAACATACATCTAACTAACCTAAAAAGATTGAATTAAAAATCTAAAGGGAGCTACCTAAACTAAAATCTACAAATCATACATCAACTTAAAAGCATTAAAAAACTACTAAATGAAGAAAATATGCAAAAAAATATAAAAATGAAATAAAATGGCAATTTTATGATTTTATATTTTTCTTGACAAAAAATGGAAGGTGGAGAAAAAACTCCCATGAGAAATCTTTATTTTTCATTTTATTATGATTTTTTTTTTAAGTTTGAGAAAATTTGGAGGAAGAATAATATGAGAATTATGAAATGGGGTGTAACAAGAAATATTATGGAGTTGGATTCTATTTGGGCCCAGCGTATAGGGGTGTAAGAAGTGAAGCGCGCCAGGCCCAGATTAATTCAGAAAACAATTAAAAAAAACTAAAGAAAAAGAAAAACTAGCGGTGCAGATAGAAGGAAAACATAGTGCAAATCCAATTGGGCCTCAGCGTGGGGGTGGCGTTAGCATGTAGTACACGAAGCCCAGAATGAAGGCTTAAGTGAAACACAACGTTTAGCTGCTGTTTCTTCCCTCTTATTTCGTTTTTAAATGTGAGCCATTGGATCTCTCTTTCAGTCAGCAGTCAAACGCGCATCCAATGGACAAAAGATCATCTTCAACCTTGGGAGCTAGGGTTTTGCAGAATCCATTAAAACACGCATGCCATGCACAGATTTCCCAGCTGCTCGTTCTCCTTCGTTGTTCCACCAATCAACACGATGTAAAAACCAATCTTGTCCTATTTTCCAAGCTGAACACGACTGTACCATTGACATACATTGAAACCCTCTCTATCGTGCAAACCGAACGCGTACCTCCATGGATCTCAAAATGTGACCAATACTTGACCTCAACCAAACTCATAATTCTTGGTATCAAAATGATTATCACATTATACTCATCAAAACCAGTCATTAATCTATCATTGAAACTCACTAAATCACTAGTTCTAACTCCATCAAGAATTCGTGTCCATGAATGAAACCTCTCCAATCAGTCCCAAACTCATCAAAATTGATCCCCTAATTGTCTCTAACAGCTCTATGCTAATAATTAACCCTAGCCATGCCTAGAATAGGGTGTAGGAATTATTTTTCATACCTTGCTTCTTGAAATGGTAGGTGATGAAAATCTTCAATCCAAGCCTTGTAACGCCTCAAGAATGGTCCTTAGGTGATGAATACTCCTCTGTATGCAAAAGATTTGGAGTAGCAAGCTTGTACTTCAAGATCCAATGAGATTTGCTTCCTTGCAAGTTCAATGTGAATACCTTCAAACCTTCATCAATGGAGCTTCACTCTGGTATGAACACACTCAGGAATGTTTATGGAGATGATTTGTGGAAGAAATTGGGATATCAATGAAGAAAAATGTGAAGTTTGAATATGATTTGCAATGGAGAAAAATGGATCTCAATCTCTCTTCTCTACCACAATCAACACCAACGCTTCACCAATGCAAGTTGCATTCAATATATAGAGAGGTTTAGAAAAGTCTAGAACCTCCTAGAATCATCTAGTAAGAACTTGAAGATTTCATGATATGGTAATTTGCATTTTCATTTCTCCTTATATGATATCTCATGTCAAATGCCTCATAATCCTTGTAACCAACTTGAATTTGTCCCCACATGATATTTTGGATTAGTTACAACGCATATCTTCCTTGTTTATTAAGCTTTTCCTTGTTTTGGTATGGTGCCCTATTATGCAAGCAAGACTTTTCCAAAGCAACCCTATGATGCAAGCCTCAAATCAAAATTGTGGCTGAACCATTGTTCTTATAATGTCATTTGGAGTCAAAATGACCTATTATATGACATGGTTTGGACTTGTAACTTGGGATTTATGATTTTCAACTTCACTTGAATTAACTTATGCCTCATTTTTAGGCCATTTTTATCACTTTTTGATATGAGCCTTTCCAACATCTCATGACCTCCCTTCTTGCCTTAAAACATCATTCTAAGCAAGTTTGGTGTTGAATATTTTTCCATTTGAAGCTTGGAAGTAGGAGATATGGCCTTATGCTTGAAATGACCTATAACCTCCAAATGACCAAAATGCCCTTGGCTTGTCAAGATCATATGTAGAGCTCCACAAATCATATTGAGGCATACCATACCTTTCTAGAAATCTAAGATTATGAGGAACAACTTTCATGTTGGCCAAAAATACAATTGAAAATTCCTTGAGGGGTAAAAGTCTCTTGGAAGTCAAGTAACTTTCACGGACAAAATTTCAGATGCCTCTGAGGACCTGTAACTTGCAAGAACCATAACTTGAGTTCTACTAATATCCTTGATGCCTTCCACCACTCAAATTAAAGGTCTTGAGATACTATACAAGTTTCATGTTGGCCAAGGATCCATTTGAGACTTGCATTTTGAATTATCTTGCCTGGAAGTTTGACCTAAATTAGGGAATTTTACTCAGAAACCCTAATTCAGAAACTTCTCTTCTTCTTGATTTCTTTTAATTTCTCCTTGTCACAACACCACATCCATATCCACATATCAAATGATGAACCCCACATCCTCCAAATAGGCCTTGATGCCCTTCAATCAAGCATTTGACCTAGGGTTGACCCAGGGTTTACCCAGATGACACCCTAGTTGACTGTCTTCAACTGTAGCTCTTGTAACCATGCCAATGACTTGTCTTACTTTCAAAATGACCCTCTAGGTCTTCCATGCCCTTAATTCATAACCCATAACTTCTCTGATGATCTTCACACACCCTCAAGATAGGAGAGAAACCCACTGCTTGGCCTTTAAACTTCCCAGAGCTTCAATTTCTTTCTTGGTGATTTGAATAGGCTTGAATCTTGATAAGAGCCTCTTGAATACATTCCTTGAGATGAAAAAAAGCACTTGATCCCTTGTCAGATGACTTGCCCATGCTATGCTATGCAAATGATTAGACTATGTACATGACTTTTTATGCAAATGACAATGCAATTGAAACATAAACCAAGTGAAGAAGGTTGAGAAAATTTTAGGGTGCAACAGCTGCCCCTATTCAAACGACTTGGACCCGACTGGGTGAAGAGCCCGGAGCCTTCAGACAATCGAGGTACGAGAAGGCTGAATACTAAGAACCCAGAAATTTGCCAACTGCAAAAATACATTTCGAAATAACTTGCACCACTACTTGGGGAACACTATCTACAAATCTGATTTCAACACCATCTCGTCAATATATGAATAACCTGGACGACTTCACTGGGGAAGTACTTCTGCCAACAAAACATGACCCTGCCCATGATACAGGAAAATAACCCCGCTATCACTACGGGAAATCACTCCGCCACCACTACGGGAAATAATCTGGGAAAATAACACCGCCATCGCTACGGGTAAACAACACCGCCATTGCTACGGGAAATAATCTGCCACCACTATAGAAAAATAACACCGCCATCACTACGGGTAATAACTCTGTCACCGTTACAGAAAAATAACACCGCCATCGCTACGGGTACTAACTCCGTCACCATTACAGAAAAATAACACCGCCATCGCTACGGGTACTGACTCCGTCACCAATACAGAAAAATAACACCGCCATCGCTACGGGTACTGACTCCGTCACCATTACAGGAAAATAACACCGCCATCGCTACGGGTACTGACTCCGTCACCAATACAGAAAAATAACACCGTCATCGCTACGGGTACTGACTCCGTCACCATTACAGAAAAATAACACCGCCATCGCTACGGGTACTGACTCCGTCACCAATACAGAAAAATAACACCGCCATCGCTACGGGTACTGACTCCGTCATCATTACAGAAAAATAACACCGCCATCGCTACGGGTACTGACTCCGTCACCATTACAGAAAAATAACACCGCCATCGCTACGGGTACTGACTCCGTCACCATTACAGAAAAATAACACCGCCATCGCTACGGGTACTGACTCTGTCACCATTACAGAAAAATAACACCGTCATCACTACGGGTACTGACTCCGTCACCATTACAGAAAAATAACACCGCCATCGCTACGGGTACTGACTCTGTCACCATTACAGAAAAATAACACCGCCACCACTGCGGGAAGATAACACCGCCACCACTGCGGGAAGATAACACCGCCACCACTGCGAGAAGATAACACCGCCACCACTGTGGGAAGATAACACCGCCACCACTGCGGGAAGATAACACCGCCACCACTGCGGGAAGATAACACCGCCACCACTGCGGGAAGATAACACCGCCACCACTGCGGGAAGATAACACCGCCACCACTGCGGGAAGATAACACCGCCACCACTGCGGGAAGATAACACCGCCACCACTGCGGGAAGATAACACCGCCACCACTGCGGGAAGATAACACCGCCACCACTGCGGGAAGATAACATGAGTCTAGTCTTCCAATTTTTCAGTGCTGACATGGCAGCAAACCTGAGAAGGACTCTACTGGGGATTTTCTGAATCCACACTGCCAGGTACCTATTTTCACATAGGCGGCAACTTCCAAAAATCGATTCACAAAATCTTTTGATATTGTTATAACAACAATCTTGAAGAAATACTTCGCTGGAGGGGTAAGAGAAACTTAAACAAGCAACTCTGTGGGGAATAATGCCACAATTGACATTATCATTACATGTCTCACGCCGAGATCTTGAATGTTTGGCAATTAATTTGAGCAAGAGCTCCCTCCACCTGCAAGGGAAACAACACTAGAAAACAAAAGGTCAACCAACCTGGCTTATGTTTCAAAATGCATATGTTTGACAATGGCGTAATGCTCCATTCGACATGGAAATGCTACGCGTTTTTTATTTGGTGGATGCAAGTATGACACTATATGCCGATGCAAATGCATGCTCGAACTGCTGTGATAGCTCTAACAAGCTTGCTTCCTCAATCTTGGCCGTCGAGGACAAATATCAACCTACTGGGGAGTGAACGAGTATCACAAAGTATTCCGGCAAAATAAATGCCAGGACACACAACCAACTCTGTCGGGTAGAGCTTTAACCTTTGATTTCCACTGGGAGGAAAGAAAACACTTGCTGAAAAGAGAGAACTCCGCTGGGGACGAAACGAATCTCTTGGGGAAAATCAACTGACTCCGTTGGGGAGAATAAATGACCCTACTGGGAAGGGCATCTCTACTGGGAAGAGTAGACTGTCTGGGTACAGCTCTCAAGTTTGGAAATATTAATCTTCTGAGGCTAAACCACTCTGCTCGGGATGGGGGAATCCTTTTGGGGGACACCACACAGTCTGAATTCAGCCTTCGATCTTGGAATCGTCAATTCTGTTGAGGGTAAACGACCTTGCTGGAGAATGTCCTTTGGATAAGCTACGACTAGCTGGGGAATTTGATCCTTCTTCAGTAAGGGACATTGTTATCTCAGAAGCGCGACCTGCATAGGGATTCACTTCACATAATGATCAAGCCTTTTCGTTACGAGCTTCTGGTTAGTACTGCAATCTTCTGATCGTCCACTGTGTATGGTCAAGAACCCTGCAACACCACAAACGAGACAAGACAAGTCTATGCAACCAAATCTATTCAGGTTAGTGTTAGTGACATCATTTTCAGTCAATTCAAAGTTTTAGCAATTATTGGCAAGGGCCAGCGATGTTATACACTTGCTATTTTTATTAACCATTGGCGTTTGTCATGTACAAAACAGTAAGGAACAAGCATCAAATACTGAATAACATGTTTTATTGATTGGGCCCCTGAATGGGCAGAGTTTTGTACACGGGATGTAACTCCTGAAAAGAGGAAGCTACGCACAACAAATATACAAGTATGCACAAGAAGCATAAATACAATGACAAATCAAATTTGTACACCTGTAGGCAACGTGATGGAGACGAACATCATGAGCTGATCCTCTTATGACTCGCCTGACTCTAGTGCTTTCCCGGTATTCACACTTCTGAAGAGATTGTATCTGATAATCGACCTCTCAGGTATATTCTCCCGCACCAATGTGCACCACAGTATCAAATTCGGACCGCAGTCATTTGCTTTTCAAATCCCTAACTTTTGCGTGAACCGCCCTTTGCGGGTTTTCGGTTCACCAGGATACCCTTTTTTGCCGAAGCCGCCCAGTGTAGGTTTTCAACTTCGCGGGTGTACATTTTTTTTTAGTTTTATCCCTAATTTTTGCCCGAACCTTTCATTCTGTTTTTGGTTCGCCAGGATGCCCCATTTTTGCCTGGACTCTCTTTTTTCTGTCCAGCGGGTCAATTTCAAGCAAAGTATTTTTTAACTGCGTCCGAATTCACAGGCGACGTAAAGTCCTCACCGTCCATGGTGGACAACAACAAAGCTCCTCCTGAAAATACTTTTCTGACAACGTATGGCCCTTCGTAGTTGGGGGTCCACTTGCCCCTGTGATCTGCCTGCGGCGGGAGAATCCTCTTCAGCACAAGGTCGCCCGTCTGAAAGCTCCGAGGGTGTATCTTTTTATCATACGCTTTCTTCATTCGGCTCTGGTACAACCGACCATATGCTAGAGAAGCTAACCTCTTCTCATCCATTAAACTCAGCTGGTTCAACCTGTCTTTCACCCATTTTTCCTCGTCCAACTGGACATCTCGTAATACCCTCAGGGAAGGAATTTCAACCTCCAGTGGTAACACTGCTTCCATTCCATATACCAACGAGAACGGGGTTGCCCCGGTTGATGTGCGTACCGTCGTACGATAACCGTGCAAAGCAAAAGGTAGCATCTCATGCCAGTCCTTATAGGTCACCACCATCTTCTGAACAATCTTCTTTATGTTCTTATTGGTCGCTTCGACAGCGCCATTCATCTTGGGTCGATAAGGAGAAGAGTTGTGATGCTCGATCTTAAAACTCTGACACAGCTCCTTCATCATTTTGTTATTTAAGTTTGAACTGTTGTCGGTAATTATCCGCTCGGGGATTCCATATCTGCAAATGATATCTCGCTTGATAAACCTGGCTACCACCTGCTTGGTCACATTTGCATAGGATGCCGCTTCCACCCATTTGGTAAAATAATCGATTGCTACCAAAATGAACCGGTGTTCGTTAGATGCCATCGGCTCGATCTTTCCAATCATGTCGATTCCCCACATTGAGAATGGCCACGGTGACGACATCACGTTCAGAGGACTCGGAGGCACATGGATCTTATCTGCATAGATCTGGCACTTATGACACCTCTTCGCAAACTTGAAACAATTGGTTTCCATAGTTAGCCAGTAATAACCTGCCCGCAGCAGCTTCCTTGTCATGGCATGCCCACCAGCATGCGTACCAAACGTTCCCTCATGTATTTCCTCCATGAGTAACTTTGCCTCTTTCTCGTCTACACAACGTAGTAGCACCAAGTCGTGATTTCTCTTGTATAGGACACCGTCCGGATTCAAATAGAAATTACCCGCCAATCTCCTGAGAGTCTTCTGATCATGACTGGATGCCCCAGCCGGATACTCTTTGTTTTTCAGGAAATTACGGATATCAAAATACCAGGGTTTATCATCAGATGCTTTGTCAATGGCCAATACGAAGGCAGGTCTGTCAAGCCGAGAGATAACAATTCTGGGAGCCTCATTCTAGAAGTTGACCTTATACATGGAAGACAATGTGGCCAGGGCATCATCCATCTGATTCTCCGCTCGCGGTACATGATGCAACTCAACCTTGTCAAAGAAGGGCAGCAATCTCCTTGCGTAATTCATGTATGGTATCAAATTAGGCTGACGTGTCTCCCATTCTCCTTTTATTTGATTCACCACCAGAGTTGAGTCTCCATATACATCCAGATTTTTGATTCGCAAATCAATGGCTTCTTCAAGCCCCATGATACAAGCTTCGTATTCAGCTTCATTATTGGTAACCGGAAAGGTCAATCGGGCGGTAAATGGGATGTGCGACCCATGTGGAGTAGTGATGATTGCCCCTATTCCGCTACCGTAGGAATTTACAGCTCCGTCAAAGATCAACTTCCATTTGGAACCCAATTCTGGTCCTTCGTCTGGCAACGGTTCTTCACAATCTTTCATCTTTAGGTACATGATATCCTCGTCAGGAAAATCAAACCTCATCGATTGGTATTCCTCAATAGGCTGCTCTGCCAAGTACTCAGATAATACACTCCCCTTTATAGCCTTCTGTGAGACATACTGGATGTCGTATTCGGTCAAAACCATCTGCCAACGGGAAATTCTCCCCGATAGTGCCTGCTTTTCAAATACGTATTTGATAGGATCCATCTTCGAGATGAGCATGGTTGTATGATTCAACATGTACTGCCTAAAACGCTTGGCGGCCCAGGCTAGCGCGCAACAAGTTTTTTCGAGCATTGAATATCGAGATTCACATTCAGTAAACTTCTTACTCAAGTAGTATATTGCATGCTCTTTTCTTCCGGTCTCGTCGTGTTGACCGAGAACACAACCCATACTTCCCTCAAGAACCATCAAATACATAATCAAGGGTCTCCCTGCCACTGGAGGTATCAAAATAGGAGGCTCCTGCAAATACTGTTTTATTTTATCGAACGCCTTTTGACAATTTTCATTCCATGTTACAACCTGGTCTTTTTTCAACATCTTGAATAACGGCTCACACGTAGTTGTTAGGTGAGATATGAACCGAGCGATGTAGTTCAACCTCCCTAAAAACCCGCGCACCTCTTTCTCTGTTTTAGGCGTCGACATCTCTTGTATTGCTTTTATTTTTGCAGGATCAACCTCTATTCCTTTTTCGCTCACAATAAACCCTAGCAGTTTACCCGACCTCACCCCGAAGGTGCACTTGTTAGGGTTCAGTCTCAGCCTGTACTTCCTAAGCCTCTTGAATAGCTTCAGCAGATTCACCAAATGTTCTTCCTCCGTCTGGGATTTGGCAATCATATCATCGACATAAACCTCGATCTCCTTATGCATCATGTCATGAAAGAGAGTCGTCATTGCACGCTGATACGTTGCCCCAGCATTCTTTAATCCGAAGGGCATCACTTTGTAGCAAAATGTTCCCCAAGGCGTGATAAAGGTAGTCTTCTCCATGTCTTCTGGCGCCATTTTAATCTGATTGTAGCCCGAGAAGCCATCCATGAAGGAGAATACGGAGAATTGAGCAGTGTTGTCAACCAGCACATCGATGTGAGGAAGTGGGAAATCATCTTTCGAGCTCGCTTTGTTCAAATCACGGTAATCTACGCACATTCTCACTTTACCGTCTTTCTTTGGCACTGGTACAATATTAGCGACCCATGAGGGATATTTTGTAAAAGCTAGGAAACCAGCATCCCACTGCTTTTGGACCTCCTCCTTGATTTTCACTGCCATATCAGGCCTAGTTCTGCGAAGCTTCTGCTTAACCGGCGGGCATTCTTCTTTTAACGGCAGACGGTGCACAACCATATCCGTATCCAGCCCAGGCATGTCTTCGTACGACCAAGCGAACACATCACTATACTCTCTGAGCATTTCAACCAGTCTTCGCTTGACGTCGCTCTGCAGCGCGGCTCCTATACGGATGTTCCTTTCAACCCCTTCCGACCCCAGGTTAATAATTTCAATGACCTCCTCATGAGGCAGAATGATTCGTTCTTCTTGCTTTACCAACCAAGACAATTCTTCTGGAACGTCACCATCTTCAACAATCTCTTCTTCGGCCTGAAATACCGGGTGCTCAAAGTCGAAATGAGTCATAGGCGGTTCAATGATGTCATCTGAAGATATTATCCTGCAAAAGGAATGGTTAAATGCTTCAAAATGCGTATAAAGCGAATAACCACGTTGCCATTTTATTGTAAAACACAAAAACAGGAAAAACAGAGATCGCAATATTTGTACATGAAAAACGCCTTTTATTTAATGATTAAACAATGCAATGTACATAACAGCACGACCCTAAGCAAAATCACGATGCCCTGGGTAAGACACCGGATTGTTCAACAATTAAGAAAACAAAGTATTACTGTTTGGTAGTCACAGGAACAGTCTCCTGAATAGACCAATTGCATAATCCTTGTCCTGGCACGCTCGGCTGAATCCAGACGTCCATGTCGCAGTCACTGTCTCCTTCTTCGGAATCTGAAACAGCGTTGATGGCCTCGTGATACACTCCACTAGCCATGATTGTTATTGGTCCTTTGAAACGGGGTGCCCCTGCAGCAGGCGTTGATGACGATGGTTGATATCCCAGCCCAAATCTGTCCATCTTCACGGGAATATCCAGGACCTTGCCCCAGCCTTTTGTCTCACCAGTCTTCACTAGAGCTTGAGCCTCCTTGTATGACGAGACTGCCACCTCTGACGCTTTACTCGACCCTGGAACTTTGTCTTTGATGCGCAACCCTTCAAAGGCTTGACAGGGTGTTTCATGAATCTCGTCGTCGACTTCTACGTACTTGAATGATGAAAGATGGCTGACCAATATATCTTCTTCTCTGCAGACCGTGACCACACTGTCCCCTACCATGTATTTCAGCTTTTGGTGCAAGGTAGACGTGACTGCCCCAGCACCATGGATCCATGGTCGTCCGAGAAGACAGCTGTATGCTGGCTGGATGTCCATGATGTAAAATTCAGTTTCGAAAATCTTCGGCCCCACCTGGAGAGGTAACGTTATAGATTCAAAGACTGACCTTCGTGTACCATCAAATGCCCTGACCACCAAGTCACTAGGTGTACAAAGGATTCCCCTGATGTCCAGTTTCATCATTGCTTTCTTTGGCAGCACGTTCAAGGAAGATCCGGTATCTACCAGTACGTGGGACATGGCTGAGCCCCTACACTCAACTGAGACGTGCAACGCCATATTATGCTCTCTCCCCCTCGGGGTTAAATCAAAATCTGTAAATCCCAAGCTATGGCCTGCGTTCACGTGCGCCAACACCCCCTCCAACTGATTCACAGAAACATTTTGGGGCACAAACAACGTGTCCAGAATTTTTAACAGTGCATTCCTATGGGCTTCGGAACACAATAACAGCGACAGTATGGATATCTTCGATGGCGTCTGTTGAAGGTGCTCAACAATCTTATAGTCACTCTTACGAATAAGGCGCATAAACTCTTCTACATCTTTCAGTGACGTTTCTTTTTCGTTCCTCTGCACAGGGACATCTTCATTCATTTTTTCTTTCCCTTTCGCCAATCGTTCAGCCTCTACCTCAGGCGATATAAAAATTCTCCCACTTCTCGTCATCCCTCCAGTCCCGACGACGTTGTCTACAACCTCAACTGGCTGTTTACTAATATCAATTTTCACCCCCTCACAGTATGCTTCCAACCCATAAGTCCAGGGTACTGCCTTAGTGCTCTCATAAGGGGTTGGTTCTGCCTTGGTGATAGTGATCGGCGGTCGCCTGGCTGGCGCTGTTATAGTTATTGTTTTTCGGGGGATTGTCACGGTAGCTACATCACTTTGCTCATCCGCTAATACCTCTGCAGGTTCCTCCACTGCCGTCTGTCGCTACTGCGAAAATCGGCGCCGGCTGACAGAAGAGTCGCCACCGTGCGTTATTTATCCCACGGGAGGGAAAGGAAACGCTCAGAGTAAACCTCGCACAACACGGGAAAGGTATGGTCGTCGCAACCAAAACCTGGATTTGGGAGTCGGTTACGCAAGGGGAAGGTATTAGCACCCCTCACGTCCGTCGTACTCGACGGGATCCACGCTTGTTTTCGGGTATGGGTTGTTATTCTATCTATTCTACAGGTCAGGGGGTTAAAAGAAAATAAAATGAAAATAAAAATGACTCGGCAAAGTATCGCATTTTATGCCTACGGATTCCCGCCTGGAACGAGAAATCAGAGTCAACGTAGTTCGCCTACCTACTGGAAAGGAGGGAAAGGTTGCTCGCTAGGATATCGCATCCTATGCCTACGTACTTTCATACAGCATGAAAGATCAGAGCAAACGTAGTTCGGGCCACGTACGACACAAGTCTGTCTTGGTTGATTTTATTCCTTCTGAAAAAGGTTTTCCTGGTTAAAAGTCCCGGCGGACAAAAATGACGTCTTGATGAGTTCACATTCTTTTACGGAAGAAGTGTCTTTTATTGTGTTTGAAATTTTATTGTATTTTCCTGTTTGTTTTGAGAAAGAAAGAGACAGAACTCTATCCTACAGTTGCGAAGGGAATCAAACTGACCTAATGTTATCATGCATGGGTTAAGACCTAGTGTCTATCATGCTCCTCTCTTGCACAGAGAGAAACAGAGATCCTAAGGGAATAGACAGAAACAGAAACAATATCAGATATATATACAGTAAAGCGGTAAAATGCATGGATGCAACAATACAAGCGAGGCAAGGGAGTCCCACTCAACCTCGAACCTAGAAAACAATAGGCAAAAGTGAACAGGCTTCACTTTCAACCCAGCAGGGTAAACAGCAAACAATACAGTCCAGAAAACCAATCAATACATCAGCAATGAAATACAGCAAAAGAAACAGCATCAGCAGCTCTGAATCAACATCTGACTTCAAGTACTCTCCACTCAGTTACAGGCTTCAACAAGCATCAATCTCCATCTTCCTGGTCTCCAGGTAAGGGCTTTGATCATCAGTCTTCCATCTGCAATGGCTTTTCTTCATGTCTCAGGCCAGGATGAACATCAATCAACCAGATGAGGTGAATGAATGTTAGACAGTTAATTACCTACCAAGGGTGGTTCATCAATTGCTAACATTAAACAGAAAGTTCCTCTCAAAAGTTCTATCTTTCAAATATATTCACTGATCCTTCCAAAGGAAGGAGGTGGATATTTGAAAGAGACTTTGAATCATAGAGAAAGGATAGAGGCAAACAAAGCCATCTATGTTTGAGAAGCAAGCTTTCTAATCTAGAGCTCTGCCTAGCTCCTAAACCGTAGTCTCCTCAGCATCTGCTAGCAAGAACCTCCTCCTCAACTCTGACAGTTGATCTTCAATCTCTGGATCTCCAATGGTCTTCATCTCCTCAAATCTTCAGCTCTCCCAAGTCCCCAGACAATCCCAATACCCAAGCAAGCAAGCAATAATCCCCAGAGGGTACACCACACCAGTCAATCAGATATATACAGAGTATTAATAGCAGTAGGGGAATCCTGAATTTTTCTAAGGGATCTAATAACTACCCATAGTCCCTATAGTCCCATAAATAAACTAGTCAAACCCTAAGTCCTAAGGGAAAAGAATCAAATCTCCTAAGTCATCACTTAAAACCCTAGTTTGTCCATGTTGTTCAAGCTTACATTAAGCACCTAAAATTAATCTCTAAAAATGGGAACTAAAATGGATCTACAAGTTCAATGTCTAACCTAAACAACCTAAAAAGAATGGATGAAAAATATGAAAGTATCTAATAGAACAAAAATTAATAAAATCAAGTATGAAATGAAACCATTTAAAATGTCATTTATTTAGAAAATATGGGAAAAATATCAAATAAAAAATAAAATGCAATTTTTATTTTTTATAATTTTCTAGACATCCTAAAGAAAATAATGCAAAAAGAATGAATTAAAAATGATGATTTTGCTATTTATTATGAATTTTAGAAGATGCATGAAAAAATTAAAGAAAATAAAAGAAAATATAAAGAAATAAGATGGAGGGGGTGAGAAAAGCAATAAAACCAAGTTAGGCGCGTTGGGCTTATTAACATGGGGGGTGTAGATAGCGCTCTGAGCCCAATCCCCCCAACTTAATGAAACGCTGCGTTTGGGATTTCAAATTCTCCCACCAAAACTCAGATCAAACACGGGCCGTTGGATGATACTCCCAGTCAAAAGTCCAACCTCCATCGTACGGCTCTCCACCCGTCTTCAACCTCCAGCTCCTAGGGTTTTCAGCCATGCATTCCATACACGAATGTTCCACTCACTCGTTCTCCATGCATTCTTGATGAAAAATAACAACTCCAAGCCCTAAAATAATCTACACAACTCAAGGAATCCATGTCTAATTCTAGTTTTCCCTAACTCTCAATGCACACTCCAAACAGAGATCACGAAATTCAGGGCACACCATGCTTGCCTGAGGTCAAAGTTACCAGAACTCAAACCTGATGATCCACAGATATTCTACATGCTTGCCTCATTATTCTATGCTTCATCACATTGATTATAACTCAACACACAGCTTATTATCGAAGCCAACAGAAATGGCAACCTGTCATTGATCTCCATGAATCTATCCCTAAACTTCAAGAATTGATCCTCTAGGGTTTCTAAACAACATTATCCTAGCCACATGATCTCTACCAGCCAGAATAGTGAGATTCGAAGAAGTTTACATACCTTGCACTTGATGATGGTGATGGTGGTTAGACCTCAATTCAACCTTTGAGACTTGCTGAAAACAATCTCCAATGAATGAATATGCTTCTGTTTGCAATGATTTGTGCTTAATCCTTGTGAATCATGCTATTCCATCCTTCATGCAAGTTGGAGTTTCAAACCAAATCTCTTCACACAGCCACGGATTCTCTCCAATCTTTTGTGCCAATTACTCCATGATGTTAGTAGATGATGATAGTGACAGAAATCAGAATGATAGAGGAAGTTTCAAAGGGTTTTGGATGAAAATGCAACTTGGAGTGATGAAGTGGATAGGTGTAATCCTTGATCAATTCAACCACTTCTTGATGTGAATCCTAGGGTTTGAATGATGATGATGATTCAATCCAAAGATGTGAGAATTTTGAGAGATTTGTAAGAGTTTGAGTATCTTATGGAAGAATAAGAAAATGGATGAAAATGGAGATTTTTGACAAATGAGAGCACCAACCCTTGCATGAATCAGCTTGCATGAATATATAGGTTGCATTAGAACCTCCTAGAACATTGGAGAAATTTCCTTTACACTTTTCCTTTTCAATTTGGATTATGTTACTTTCAAATCAAGCAACCATGGATAACTCACAAATTATGACCTAAGCTCAAAATTCCACTTTAGCCAATGTTTTTAAAATGCCCTTTCCATTCAAAATGACCTATAATTTTGCATCATTTGGCCAAGATATGAAAAATACCATTTTTTAAGCCATTTCCCTTCATTAAATTCACCAATTTTGAAACCTTGTGCTATGGACATTTCCAATCTCTCATGGTCACTTTTATAGACTCAAAATGTCATTTGGAGCAAGTTTGATGTTGTAAGTTTTTCCATTTGAGGCCTCCTTGTATGCGTTTTGGACATAGGTTAAAATGACCTGTAATTCACAAATGACCAAAATACCCTTTGCTTGCCAAGCCCATAAGTTGAGTTCCACACATCATATGAGTGCATACTATACCATTCTAGAAAGCTAAGACAATGAGGAACAATTCTTATGTTTACCAGAAATTCATTTGAAATTTCCTTGAGGGGTAAAACTAGCTTGGAAGTCAAGTCACTTTCATAGACAAAATTTCAGATACCTCAGATGACCTGTAACTTGCAAGGACCATAACTTGAGTTCTATAAATCTCCTTAATGTCTTCCACCACTCAAATTAAAGGTCTTGAGATCCTCTACAAGTTTCATGTTGGCCAAGGATCCATTTGAAGCTTGCATTTTGACTTATCTTGCTTGGAAATTTGACCTAAACTAGGGGATTTTACATAGAAACCCTAATTTAGAAACTCCTCCTCTCCTTAATTTCTCTTGAATTCTTCTTAGCATAACAACATATCCTTATTCTCCATGTCAAATGATGAACTCCACATCTCTCCAATAGCCCTTAATGCCTTTCAATCAGTCAATTGACCTAGGGTTGACCTAGGGTTGACCCAGATGAAACCCTAGTTGACTGTCTTCAACTGCAATTCTTGTGATCACCTCAACAACTTGTTTTCCTCCCCCAAATGACTTTCTAAGCCTCTCATGATGTCTAGATGCTCTCCATGCCTTCCATTCACAGCTCACAACCCCCCTTGTTGACCCTCAGATGCCCTCAGATAGGGGATAGGCTCAAGGCTTGATCTGCTGAACTCTCTGCTCTCAAATTCTTTTCTGATGACTTGAATGAGATGGAATTATGATAATAACCTTTTGATAGGCCTCTAGAGATGAGAATAATGATTGGTCCCCTGTTGAATGACTTGCTATGCTTATGCTATGCAGATGGTTAGTCTATGTACATGACTCTATATGCAAATGCTAATGATATTGAAACATAAACCAAGTGAATAAGGTTGGGCAAATTCTAGGGTGCAACAGCTGCCCCTATTCAAGCGACTTGGACCCGATTGGGTGAAGAGCGAACGGCCTTCAGACATTCGAGGTACGAGACGGTTGAATACTAAGAAACCCATAAATTTGCCAACCGCAGACATAAATTGCGCTCTTGCTTGGGGAACGACATTCATCAGCTGAATATGACTGTTACGGCAACCCACTGATCTCGTGCGACCGTGCTGGGGATTCTTCTCGTCATCCTGAAAAAGATTGAATCATCGGAAACTTCGTCCTTTGCTTGTCCACGTCAGGACTCTATCTGCTGTCAACACGAAGAGAGCTCAACTAAAACCTGTCCACGTTAGGACTTCGCTTGCGGTTAACCCAGAAAATCTCGGCAACTCCGCTGGGGAATAATTTGTCTACCTCTCCACAAACTGAATCGTCCACGTTAGGAATAACACTCTTCTACGTTAGGAGTAACCTCGTCTGGACCCGTCCACGTTAGGACTCCATCCTTCCACGTAAGGAACCACGTCTTCTTTCCACGTAAGGAAACCAATTTTCTTCTACGTAAGGAATACAATTCTCAATCTGTCCACGCGAGGACTCCAACCTTTCTGAATCTGTCCACGTCAGGACTAAACTTTCCATCTTTCACTGTCAGGAATCAATCTTCTTTCTATATCGATCTGTCCACGTAAGGACCCCAATCTTTCCGCGTAAGGAATCAACTTCTTTTCCACGTCAGGAATGCATCTCCTTTCTATATCGATCTGTCCACGTAAGGACTCCAATACCACTTGACATGTCCGCGTCAGGACCCCACTCTTTCCACGTTAGGAATTTACCTTTGGTTCTGAGTCTGTCCACGTCAGAACTAAACCCCTTCCACATCATGACTACACTCTTTCTTTCCACGTCAGGAATACAAGCCTCTTTCCACGTAAGGAATGCTATCCGTTTTCCACGCAAGGAAACATAACTTTTCCACATAAGGCAACCAATTCCTTTCGATTTGTCCGCGTCAGGACTACATTTTTCCACGTAAGGAATGCCATCTTAATCTGTCCATGTAAGGACTCCACTTTTTCCACGTTAGGAATCACCTCTTTCCACGTAAGGAACTGAAACTTCTCTTTTTCCCTTTAAGGAATAGACTTGTCCACGTCAGGACCCCTCTTTCATCTTGATTTGTCCACATCAGGACTCAGGCATCTTCGACCTGCTGAGGAAATAAGACTTGTCCACGTAAGGACTCACACCCTTGTCTAATCTGTCCACGTCAGGACCCATGCTTTGCCAACACGAAGAAAAATAACTGCTGAGAAGAACTGGTCCACGTCAGGACACCAGCACCAAGAGTAATCACCTTTTTTGTCAACGTCATGACCTCCCATTCCACCAATTTCGAGAACCCGAATCTGCCCACGTTAGGACTAACACACTTCACCAACCCGGGGAAATAAACCTGTCCACGTTAGGACGTCCACTTCTGAAGAAATCCCGTCAATATAGGAATAAATTGTCCACGTCAGGACTTAGTTCTCCATTGATCCCCACCCACAAACTTCTTAGCACCGACGTGACAGCGACTTTGGGGCGGACTTTACTGGGGATATCTGGGAACCAAACTACCGGATGCCTGTTCTGGTAACCGGAGGCAACTTCTGAAATTCTGATTCATGAAGCCTTTTGATGACAAATAACTCTGCTTGGAAATAAAGAGAACCTCTCCTAGTAACTCTGTGGGGAATACTGCCGAACTGACATTATCATTGGATGCCTCATGCCGAGATCTTGAATATTTGGTAGTTCATTTGAGCAGGAGTTCTCTCCACCTGAACTGCTAGAGTACAGAAACTACTTCAGCAAAATAAATGCTGAAGATAATGCCGACCCCGCCGGGAATAGCCAGATGCTACAGAACTATTCCAGCAAAATAAATGCTGGAAGGGTGAAGTCAACCATGCTGGGAAGTTGGGAGCTCGAACCAAATACCCTGTTGAGGTAACCCCCTGCTGGGGAATATAACTTTGCTGAGGAACAGCAGGTATGCCAAGTATGATTGGACTTCCCGGCTGGAGAGTGAACTGATATTACACGGTATCCTTGACAAAATAAATGACAGGACCCACCACCAACTCTGCCGGGGAGAGCCTTGATCTTCGAGTTCCACTGGGAGGAAAAACATTTGCTGAAAGGAGAGAGCTCCGCTGGGGGGGAAATCCACTGACTCTGCTGGGGGAGAGTGAATGACCCTGCGGGGAAATATGAACCTGCCTGAATACAGCCTTACGATCTTGGAATCGTCGATCCTTTTTTTGCACAAGCTACGACTAGCTGGAGAGTTCGATCCTTCTTCAGGAAGAACCTGCATGACCTGCGCGAAGGCTGAGTCTTTCGTTATTGCAATCTTTCGATCATCTTCCTCGTACAGTTATGAAACCTGCAACAACACAAACAAGACAAGACAAGCCTATGCAACCAACTCAACTCAGGTTAGTGACGTTGTTTTCAGTTAATTCAAAGCTCTAGCAACTGTTGGCAAGGGCCAGCGACGTTATACTCATGCTAGTTTCATCAAACTTAGGCGTTAATCATGCACAAAACAGTAAAGAACAGTGTCAAGTACTGAATAACGTATTTTATTGATCGGGCCCCTGAATGGGCGGAGTCTTGTACACGGGATGCAACTCCTGAAATGAGGAAGCTACACAAGGCAACTATACAAGTATACAAGTATGCACAAGAAGCATAAATATTGACAACTTAAGTTTGTACACATGTCGGCAACGGGATGCAGATGAACACCACGAACTGATCCTCCCATGACTCGCCCGACCCTAATGCTTTCCCGGTATCCCCACTTCTGAAGAGATTGTATCCGATAACTGGCTCCTCAAATATATTCTCCCGCATTGATGCTCATCGCAATTATCAAATTCGGACCGCAGTCATTTGCTTTTCAAATCCCTAACTTTTGCGTGAACCGCCCTTTACGGGTTTTCAGTTCACCGGGATACCCTTTTTTGCCGAAGCCGCCCAGTGTAGGTTTTCAACTTCGCGGGTGTACATTTTTTCAATTTTATCCCTAATTTTTGCCCGAACCTTTCATTCTGTTTTTGGTTCGCCAGGATGCCCCATTTTTGCCTGGACTCTCTTTTTTCTGTCCAGCGGGTCTATTTCAAGCAAAGTATTTTTTAACTGCGTCCGAATTCACAGGCGACGTGAAGTCTTCTCCGTCCATGGTGGACAACAACAACGCTCCTCCCGAAAATACTTTCCTGACAACGTATGGCCCTTCGTAGTTGGGGGTCCACTTGCCCCTGTGATCTGCTTGCGGCGGGAGAATCCTTTTCAGCACAAGGTCGCCCGTCTGAAAGCTTCGCGGATGTATCTTCTTGTCGTACGCTTTCTTCATTCGGCTCTGGTATAAACGACCGTATGCTAAAGAAGCTAGCCTCTTCTCATCCATTAAGCTCAGTTGGTTCAATCTGTTTGTTACCCATTCTGCCTCGTCTAGCTGAACGTCTCGCAATACCCTCAGAGAAGGGATCTCAACTTCCAATGGTAATACCGCTTCCATTCCGTATACCAACGAGAACGGAGTTGCCCCGGTTGATGTGCGTACCGTCGTACGATAACCGTGCAAAGCAAAAGGTAGCATTTCATGCCAATCCTTATAAGTCACCACCATTTTCTGAACGATCTTCTTGACATTCTTATTGGCCGCTTCAACAGCGCCATTCATCTTGGGTCGGTAAGGGGAGGAGTTGTGATGTTCGATCTTGAAATTCTGACAGAGCTCCTTCATCATTTTGTTGTTCAGGTTTGAACCGTTGTCCGTGATTATCCGCTCGGGGATCCCATATCGGCAAATGATATCTCTCTTGATGAATCTGGCCACCACTTGCTTCGTTACATTTGCGTATGACGCCGCTTCCACCCACTTGGTGAAATAATCGATTGCTACTAGGATGAACCGGTGCCCGTTAGAAGCTGTCGGCTCGATCTTTCCAATCATATCGATTCCCCACATTGAAAATGGACAAGGCGACGACATCACATTTAGAGGACTTGGAGGCACATGGATCTTATCAGCATAGATTTGGCACTTGTGACACTTCCTCGCAAACTTGAAACAATCAGTTTCCATGGTCAGCCAAAAATAACCTGCCCGCAGCAGTTTTCTCGTCATAGCATGTCCTCCAGCATGCGTACCAAAGGTACCTTCGTGTATTTCCTCCATGAGAAGCTTTGCCTCTTTTTCGTCTACACAACGCAACAGCACCAAATCGTGGTTTCTTCTGTATAATACGCCATCCGGGTTCAAATAGAAATTGCCCGCTAATCTCTTGAGAGTCTTCTGATCCTGACTGGAGGCCCCAGCCGGATACTCTTTATTCTTCAGGAAATTAAGGATATCAAAATACCACGGTTTGTCGTCGGGTGCTTCATCAATAGCAAATACATAAGCTGGCCTGTCAAGCCGAGAGATAATAATTCGGGGAGCTTCGTTCCAGAAGTTGACTTTGTACATGGAAGACAAAGTGGCCAGGGCGTCAGCCATTTGATTCTCCGCCCGCGGTACATGATGCAATTCAACCTTGTCGAAGAAAGGCAACAATATCCTTGCATAATTCATGTAAGGTATCAAGTTGGGCTGACGTGTCTCCCATTCCCCTTTGATCTGATTCACCACCAGAGCTGAGTCTCCGTATACGTCCAGGTGTTTGATTCTCAAATCAATGGCTTCTTCAAGCCCCATTATACAAGCTTCGTATTCGGCCTTATTGTTGGTAACGGCAAAGGTCAATCGGGCAGTAAACGGGATGTGTGACCCGTGTGGCGTAGTGATGATTGCCCCTATTCCGCTACCGTAAGCGTTCACAGCTCCGTCAAATATCATTTTCCACTTGGAACCCAACTCTGGTCCTTCGTCTGGCAACGGCTCTTCGCAATCTTTCATCTTTAGATACATGATATCCTCGTCAGGAAAATCAAATCTCATCGATTGGTACTCTTTAATAGGCTGCTCCGCCAGATACTCAGACAGCACGCTCCCCTTTATAGCCTTCTGCGAGACGTATTGAATATCATATTCAGTCAAGATCATCTGCCAACGGGCAATTCTACCTGACAACGCCTTCTTTTCAAACACATATTTGATAGGATCCATCTTCGAGATGAGCATGGTTGTATGACTCAGCATGTACTGCCTCAAACGCTTGGCCGCCCAAGCTAGGGCGCAACAAGTTTTCTCCAGCATCGAGTACCGAGATTCACAATCTGTAAATTTCTTACTCAAGTAATAGATTGCATGCTCTTTTCTCCCTGTCTCGTCATGTTGACCGAGAACACAACCCATGCTACCCTCAAGAACCGTCAAATACATTATCAAGGGTCTACCTGCCACTGGGGGTATCAAAATAGGAGGCTCCTGCAAATACTGCTTTATTTTATCGAACGCCTTTTGACAATTTTCGTTCCACGTTACAGCTTGATCTTTCTTCAACAGCTTGAATAATGGTTCACACGTGGCCGTTAGGTGAGATATGAACCGGGCAATGTAGTTCAACCTCCCTAAAAACCCGCGCACCTCTTTCTCTGTTTTAGGCGTCGGCATTTCTTGAATTGCTTTTATTTTAGCAGGATCGACCTCTATTCCTCTTTCGCTTACGATAAACCCCAGCAGTTTACCCGATCTCACCCCGAAGGTGCATTTGTTAGGATTCAGCCTTAGCCTGAACTTCCTAAGCCTTTTAAATAGCTTTAGCAGATTCACCAGATGCTCTTCCTCCGTCTGGGATTTGGCAATCATATTGTCAACATAAACTTCGATCTCTTTATGCATCATGTCATGGAAAAGAGTCGTCATCGCGCGCTGATATGTTGCCCCAGCATTTTTCAAACCGAAGGGCATCACTTTGTAGCAAAATGTTCCCCAAGGCGTTATGAAAGTGGTCTTCTCCATATCCTCTGGCGCCATTTTAATCTGATTATAGCCTGAAAAGCCATCCATGAAGGAGAATACGGAGTATTGAGCAGTATTATCAACTAACACGTCAATGTGAGGAAGTGGAAAATCGTCTTTTGGGCTTGCTTTATTCAAATCTCTATAATCTACGCACATTCGAACCTTGCCATCTTTCTTGGGCACTGGTACGATGTTGGCAACCCATGAAGGATACTTCGTCACAGCCAGGAACCCAGCGTCCCACTGTTTTTGAACTTCCTCTTTGATCTTCATTGCCATATCTGGTCGAGTTCTGCGAAGCTTTTGTTTGACCGGCGGGCAATCTTCTTTCAGTGGCAGGCGGTGCACAACCATATCTGTATCAAGCCCCGGCATATCTTCATATGACCAAGCGAATACGTCATTATACTCTTGGAGCATTTCAACCAGTCTTCGCTTGATATCACTCTGCAGCGCGGCTCCGATACGAATATTCTTCTCAACCCCTTCCGACCCCAAGTTGATAATTTCGATAACCTCGTCGTGAGGCAGAATGGCCCTTTCCTCTTGCTTCACTAACCGAGACAGTTCTTCAGGAACGTCGCTATCTTCGACAACCTCTTCTTCGGCCTGGAATACTAGGTGCTCGAAGTCGGGACGAGTCATAGGTGGTTCAAAGATGTCATCTGAAAATGTTATCCTGCAAAAGAATGGTTAAGTGCTTCAAAATGCGTATAAAGCGAACAACCACGTTGCCATTTTGTTGAAAAATATAAAACAAGAAAGACAGGGATTACAATATTTGCACATGAAAAAACGCCGTTTATTTAATGATTAACACGCAATGTTTATAACAACACAGCCCTAAGCAAATCCTGATGCCCCGGGCAAGACATCAGATTATTCAACAATTAATAAAGCAAAGCATTACTGTTTAAAAGTCACAGGAACAAGCTCCTGAATAGACCAGTTGCACAGTCCTTGTCCTGGCGTGCTTGGCTGAATCCAGGCATCCATATCACAGTCGCTGTCTCCTTCATCAGACTCCGAAGCAGCATTGACAGTCTCATGACATACCCCACTGGCAGAGATGGTGATTGGCTTTCTGAAACGGGGTGCCCCCACGGAAGGAGTTGATGACGACGGTTGGTACCCCAGCCCGAACCGGTCCATCTTCACAGGAATGTCCAGCACTTTGCCCCAGCCCTTGGCTTCTCCTGCTTCCACTAGAGCTTGAGCTTCTTTATACGATGAGACGGCTATCTCTGGCACTTTGCTCGGCCCGGGACCCTTGTCCTTGATGCGCAAACCTTCGAATGCCTGGCAGGGCGTTTCGTGGATCTCTCCGTCGACTTCCACATATTTAAATGAAGATAGATGGCTGACCAGGATGTCTTCTTCTCCGCACACGGCGACTACGCTGTCTCCAACCATATATTTTAACTTCTGATGCAGGGTGGACGTGACTGCCCCTGCTCCATGAATCCAGGGTCTTCCAAGCAAGCAGCTGTACGCAGGCTGTATGTCCATGATATAAAACTCAGTTGCAAATACTTCCGGCCCCACCTGCAGAGGCAAGGTAATCGATCCAAAGACTGTTCTCCGCGTGCCGTCAAACGCTCTGACTACCAAATCGCTGGGTGTGCACAAGATTCCTCTAACATCCAACTTCATCATCGCCTTCTTGGGCAGCACATTCAAAGATGATCCGGTGTCAACCAATACGTGCGACATTACTGATCCTCTACACTCGACAGATACGTGCAGCGCCATATTGTGATCTCTTCCTTTCGGAGTCAAGTCAAAATCGGTAAAGCCCAAGCTATGGCCTGCATTCACATGTGCCAACACTCCTTCTAGCTGATTCACGGAGACGTCTTGGGGTACAAAAGAAGTATCCAGGACTTTCAGCAATGCGTTTCTGTGAGCTTCCGAACACAACAGCAATGACAGGATAGATATTTTGGATGGCGTCTGTTGCAGATGCTCCACAATCTTATAATCACTTTTTCGAATCAAGCGCATGAATTCTTCTACGTCCTTCGATGCCGATTCTTTGTCACCTACTTGTACCGGAACATTCTCAACTGCTTTCCCTTTTCCTTTAGCTAGTCTTTCGGCCTCCACTTCGGGGGATATAAAGATCCTGCCACTCCTTGTCATGCCTCCTGAGCCGACAACATTATCCACAGTCTCGACTGGCTGTTTATTAACATCAATTTTTATCCCGTCACAATACACCTCTAACCCATATGACCATGGGACTGCTTTTGTGTTCTCGTACGGGATTGGCCCGGCCTTAGTTATGGTGATCGGTGGGCGCTGAGCTGGTGCTTCAATAGTGATCGTCTTCCGAGGAATTGTCACAGTGGCCACATCATTCTGATTATCTGCTACTGCCCCAGCGGGCTCTTCAGTGGCTGCTTGATCAAACTGCAATATACCTTCATCAATTAAAGCCTGAATGCCCTTCTTCAAATCATGACACCCTCCAGCTAGGGTCCAACAGTCTAAGCAATACTCGTTACATCCTGGGTAAACACCCCCTTGTAACAGCCGGCTCTTTATCTCGCTCAGCGGCGTCTTTAAATCGTCGACATTCATAATCAGATTCAGCCCTTCCTCAGTTAGAATGGCGTTTGCCCCGTGATTAGGCATGGGTTTCTGCACTATATTCGGACCTGCCGTTCCGAAATTGATAGTCTTATTGTCCAAAAGATCCTGCACAACATGCTTAAAAGCATGGCAACCTTCTATATCGTGACCTGGAGCCCCAGAATGAAACTCACAGTGCCTGCTTGCATCGTAGCCAAACGGGGGAGCTCCCGTTATTGGTGCCAGAGTTCTTTTCTCTACTAGATTCAATCCCAACAATGTCTGCAACAAATCGGCATAGGTTGAGGGAGGCTTCTCAAACACTCTTCTCGGTTTACTACCCTGGAATCTTCGCGGAGCCTGCTGTGCCCCCTGCTGAGACTGCTGCTGCTGTTGCATTGGCTGTTGCTGAACCAGTTGTTGTTGCTGGAGTGGTTGCTGTTGATACGGGATAGTAACACTCGCCACCTGCTGCGGCTGACGATATTGACCTCGTCCCCTGCCTCGGCCTCGGCCTCGGCTTCCAAATACTGCACTTGCCTCGCCCTGACGGCGCCCACCATAAGATTTCCTATTACTGCCGGATGCAGTTGATTCCTCGACTTGGAACTTTCCTTGCTTAATATTACGTTCAATCTTTTCTCCCATCAGAATCAGGTCTGAAAAACTGGCCAGAGACGTGTGAAACAACATGTCATGAAACAGACCGATGAATGTGCCGACAAACATGTCATTCATTTCCTTATCTTCTACAGGAGGACGGACCCTGGCAGCCATATCGCGCCACCTTTGCGCGTACTCTTTAAAACTCTCCCCCTTCTTTTGCGACAGCCCGGCCAACTGGACCCGATTGGGTGCCAAGTCGCTGTTATACTTGTAGTGGGCTACAAATGCCTCTGCTAATTGCTTCCACGTCTTGATATCAGTTGGCTCCAACCCCATGTACCACTCTAGGGAAGGGCCCGACAGACTATCCTGAAAGAAATGCATTAGCATTCTTTCATCAGTTGAGTATGCAGACATCTTTCTGTAATAAGCTCGTACATGCACTTTTGGACATGTGTCTCCTTTATACTTGTCAAACGCAGGAGCTTTGAATTTAATTGGCACCCTCAAGCCAGGTACCAGCCCCATTGTTGCCATGTCCAAACCCACAACACTTTGGTTTAGGACTCCCCTCATCTGCTCTTCCAGCATTCTGATCTTCTGGGAATCATCCATCGGCCCTTCGAAACCTCCGCCGGAGAAAGCGTCCTCCTGCCGATCTTCTTGCCACATACCATTTCCAGCCCCATATCCATCATATCCATTATTACGCCCAGCTCTGATCTGATTCATCCCCGGACCTCGGCCTCTGTTGCCGTACCCTTGAACACCTCCAGCAGGACCAAAAGCCATAAATCCAGTACCGTTTCCGTTTCCAAAGCCTCCGTAGCCCTGATTGGCCACACCATAACCATCTTGCCCAAAGCCTTGAGCATTAAAGCCATACTTGCCAGTGTTATCGAATCCTTGATCGTTGAATCCGAATCCAGCATTGACGAAGCCGTTGCCGCCTAGGTTATCACCCAAATTGACATCACCCAGCCCGACATTATGGACAACAGTCTCATTTCCAACTCCGACGTTACCATTTGCAGCAGCGGTAGCATTGTTGACATTAGCAGCAGGTGTATTGATTACAGGTGGAGCCACCGGCGTGGGAGTGCCGTCTCCGTGAACAGTATCGACCCGTACGGACTGATGATCTTCATTACCGTGACCAGCATTTCGAGCCAACAGAGGCTGGACCATGGCCTGCAAATTCTCCTGTCCTTTTGCAATAACTTCCATGGTCTGCATAAAGAGAGCGAGCTTCTCGCGCACATCTTGCATCTCGTTCTGCATTTGATCCATTATTCTTCGACAGTTGGTGCGGGTAGAATAGCGGTGCGGGTGTTGATCTGCAATCCTGGAAAGTACATGTTACAGAGCAGGACATAAGACCCTTATTCAAAGATTACCTGCAATGCAATATGAATATGAATGCAATGCAATGTGTCTGTGCATTAGGGAAATTCATTCCCCCAGTTCTAGTGTGAAGGTGCCAGTGCAGTGACGGTGTTGACAATAGGAATACCGGAGCTGAATCATAGAAAGCCTCATATATTGCAGGGAAAACCAGAATACAATGTCACTGAGAGTACGATAAGAAGGCATGACCTCAACCAACAATCCTGGTGATGGTCAGCACTTATGCAAATAAAGCATACAAGTTACTACAAGTTACTACATGAAATGATCAAATCCTCCCGAAAGTCTGGTACTCTTCTATCAACTTCTTGGTCTCTGGATGGCTTGGTCGATCAAGCAGCCCTTCCACAAGTTGGTTCCTTTTCTTAAGAACACGGCGCACGTCTTCAGCAGTTTCTTCCCATGTTGCTTCTCCGAAGCAATCTTCTAGCTTTCGCTTCTGAGACACCGCTTCATCTCTGGATTTGATTGCTTTGTTCAGTGCATGCTGGACACTATACCGGGTCATCACTTCTTCCTCACACTTCTTGATGCTAGACTTCAACTTCTCTTCGAGGTCGGAGACTTGCTGCTTCAGCTTATCTTCTCTCATCTTATTGTTGGTGAGAGTAGCATTCCAAGTCTTATTGCAAGAGGAGATTTCTCGGTGTGCTGCGTCGAGCGCCTTCTTTTTGGCTTCCAGCATGTCATGGGAGCTTCTGAACTCTTGCCCCAGACGTTCACGCCTCTTCTTTTCCTCGGTCAACTCAGCCCCTAACCTGTTTAACAGCTCGATCTGTTGTTGGAAAGCATACACGGCCTTGTTTTTCTCACTGCGTACCTGGGCTAACTCTTGCTCTAACCCTTCATTAATCTTCATCAAGGCTTCCTTTTCCTTCACAACTTGCTCGTAGACTTCCCTAGAAACAGTAGTTGGCTCCGCTACCGGAATAGGAACAAGAATTGGTGCATCTGGAAACGGCATCCTCAACTGACTAGCCCTCTCCTGAATCCAAACTCTATAAGGTGCATAGGCCTGGCAGTCATTCTTTCCTAACAACGGCTTCCCTCTGCGGTTAATACGCGTCCAGGCATGTTGCAACTTGGCTAATAACTCCCCCTTCACATCACCTGTGAAGTACAGAGATTCCTGTACTTCTTCCTCCTGCGGTGGATTCTTCAGCGCATATCCAAACTGACGAATGAATAGAGAAGGGTTGTAATTGATACACCCTTTTCTTCCTATCAGCGGCACATTAGGGTACCCAGAACAACTGAAGATGAGCTCGGATCCCAACAGGTCTCGATCAAACCACACAACATCTTCGGAATATAGCCTCATCAGGCGCTCTGACCAACTGGCTGAGGTTGCACTGTCTACAAATGGTCCCTTCATGGGGAGATGACTTTTGAACCACATATTCAATAGAGGAGTACAGCAGTAAACAACTTTTCCCCTTCGGTTTTGGTTCTTGTAGTGCAATGAATGGTAGAAGTCTCCGATCAACGTTGGCACTGGGTTGCCTGCAGCAAACAGATGGAAAGCGTCCAGGTCCACAAAGTTGGGCAAGTTAGGAAACAACACAATTCCATAAATGCATAAAGCCAAAATAGCATTGAAAACCACCCAACAACCGTTCTTGGCGTACTCTTGAGCCTTGCCAACCAGAAAATCCAGAGGGAAACCGGGAACCCCGAGCCAAGAAGTCACTAACAACTCAGCAGCATTCATATGCAAGGCCTTGGCTAAGTCCTCCAACTTGGGCTCAGCAGCAGAGTGAATAAAGGGAACCTTGTTCTGCACGGGAAGCTCAGTAAACTCCACATACTCCTCAATGGTAGGTCCTAGAATGAAGTCAGCAAAAGTAAAGCATCTCAATGCGGGGTCATAGAACTGCATCAAGGTGTATAGCCCGTTCATCTCATCAGCAGTGGGCTTGCAGACTAATCTCAGTAATCTCCCATGACTCATTCTAAAGCTTCTCCTAACCTCCTCATCAGCGAGAGATATCAGACCAAGCAAAGAAGTAATATCAGGTGAAGGCAGCTTATACGCAACTGTTTTCCTCAAACCAGCCATAATCAATACTCAGAAGTCTGGGCACTAGAACCGGGGAATATGCAAATGCACCTGCAGCACAGACACACGTTAGTGGAATGCAAGTGGTAATGGATATGCAGGCAATGCAATGCAAGTAACATGCAACAGGGACCAAAGCTGTAGCTGAATAGCCTGAACCCAATCAAGAAAGGTCTCAGATAGACCATCCAGAAGTCATCAAACCCTGGTCTCAGATAGACCTAAAACAAAGCTCCAGTACTGGTCTCTGGCAGACCTCAAACCATAACTCCAACTGGTCTCTGGTAGACCTCAAATCATATCTCGAATTGGTCTCTGACAGACCTCAGAACTCTCCAACTGGTCTCTGACAGACCTCAGAACACATCTCCAAATGGTCTCTGACAGACCTCCTAACTCTCCATAAATACCCAGGATCTCTGATCAAGAAATAACCGGTAGTCTGAAGGTCTAGTTACCTGCATAACCCCAAACCCTCTCACGGGTGGATGTCCTAGTAACTGACAAAGGTATGGCATCCTATGCGGTCGTCGGCGTCACAGACTTTCAGGGTTGATGATACGATTCCCAGAAGGAGTGGCATCATCAAATCCTGAAGAGGCCTCACTTAGCCAACTTCCAAATGATCGGTTCCCGGAGTCGACAATTCAGCTGACCAACAACCCCTTCGACCCAAAGGGTAGAAAAAGAAGCCAACCAGAAGAACCTCGTCCGAGTGTAGATTTCATGAGACACTAATGCAAGCAAAGCCGGCACGCTCCCACTACTTTCTACTCTAATTCTAGGTGCACTCAAGCCCAGGTCCGGCTTATCTCTCAATCATAGAACCACCCATCACCCCAATACAGCAATAATAACAATATATATATAATGCTGAAAATAAAGGTCAGAAATATACAATAACTCCATACAAAATCCTCGACGGGGAAACAAGCGTTAGGATTGACTCTCTTAAGGGACGTTGGATCCCAAATGCATAAGAACTATCGCAGTTCTTAGCAGCCAGGGGACGTTGAATCCCCAGCAGAGTCGCCAGCTGTCGCTACTGCGAAAATCGGCGCCGGCTGACAGAAGAGTCGCCACCGTGCGTTATTTATCCCACGGGAGGGAAAGGAAATGCTCAGATTAAACCTCGCACAACACGGGAAAGGTATGGTCGTCGCAACCAAAACCTGGATTCGGGAGTCGGTTACGCAAGGGGAAGGTATTAGCACCCCTCACGTCCGTCGTACTCGACGGGATCCACGCTTGTTTTCGGGTATGGGTTGTTATTCTATCTATTCTACAGGTCAGGGGGTTAAAAGAAAATAAAATGAAAATAAAAATGACTCGGCAAAGTATCGCACTTTATGCCTACGTATTCCCGCCTGGAACGAGAAATCAGAGTCAACGTAGTTCGCCTACCTACTGGAAAGGAGGGGAAGGTTGCTCGCTAGGATATCGCATCCTATGCCTACGTACTTTCATACAGCATGAAAGATCAGAGCAAACGTAGTTCGGGCCACGTACGACACAAGTCTGTCTTGGTTGATTTTATTCCTTCTGAAAAAGGTTTTCCTGGTTAAAAGTCCCGGCGGACAAAAATGACGTCTTGATGAGTTCACATTCTTTTACGGAAGAAGTGTCTTTTATTGTGTTTGAAATTTTATTGTATTTTCCTGTTTGTTTTGAGAAAGAAAGAGACAAAACTCTATCCTACAGTTGCGAAGGGAATCAAACTGACCTAATGTTATCATGCATGGGTTAAGACCTAGTGTCTATCATGCTCCTCTCTTGCACAGAGAGAAACAGAGATCCTAAGGGAATAGACAGAAACAGAAACAATATCAGATATATATACAGTAAAGCGGTAAAATGCATGGATGCAACAATACAAGCGAGGCAAGGGAGTCCCACTCAACCTCGAACCTAGAAAACAATAGGCAAAAGTGAACAGGCTTCACTTTCAACCCAGCAGGGTAAACAGCAAACAATACAGTCCAGAAAACCAATCAATACATCAGCAATGAAATACAGCAAAAGAAACAGCATCAGCAGCTCTGAATCAACATCTGACTTCAAGTACTCTCCACTCAGTTACAGGCTTCAACAAGCATCAATCTCCATCTTCCTGGTCTCCAGGTAAGGGCTTTGATCATCAGTCTTCCATCTGCAATGGCTTTTCTTCATGTCTCAGGCCAGGATGAACATCAATCAACCAGATGAGGTGAATGAATGTTAGACAGTTAATTACCTACCAAGGGTGGTTCATCAACTGCTAACATTAAACAGAAAGTTCCTCTCAAAAGTTCTATCTTTCAAATATATTCACTGATCCTTCCAAAGGAAGGAGGTGGATATTTGAAAGAGACTTTGAATCATAGAGAAAGGATAGAGGCAAACAAAGCCATCTATGTTTGAGAAGCAAGCTTTCTAATCTAGAGCTCTGCCTAGCTCCTAAACCCTAGTCTCCTCAGCAGCTGCTAGCAAGAACCTCCTCCTCAACTCTGACAGTTGATCTTCAATCTCTGGATCTCCAATGGTCTTCATCTCCTCAAATCTTCAGCTCTCCCAAGTCCCCAGACAATCCCAATACCCAAGCAAGCAAGCAATAATCCCCAGAGGGTACACCACACCAGTCAATCAGATATATACAGAGTATTAATAGCAGTAGGGGAATCCTGACTTTTTCTAAGGGATCTAATAACTACCCATAGTCCCTATAGTCCCATAACTAAACTAGTCAAACCCTAAGTCCTAAGGGAAAAGAATCAAATCTCCTAAGTCATCACTTAAAACCCTAGTTTGTCCATGTTGTTCAAGCTTACATTAAGCACCTAAAATTAATTTCTAAAAATGGGAACTAAAATGGATCTACAAGTTCAATGTCTAACCTAAACAACCTAAAAAGAATGGATGAAAAATATGAAAGTATCTAATAGAACAAAAATTAATAAAATCAAGTATGAAATGAAACCATTTAAAATGTCATTTATTTAGAAAATATGGGAAAAATATCAAATAAAAAATAAAATGCAATTTTTATTTTTTATAATTTTCTAGACATCCTAAAGAAAATAATGCAAAAAGAATGAATTAAAAATGATGATTTTGCTATTTATTATGAATTTTAGAAGATGCATGAAAAAATTAAAGAAAATAAAAGAAAATATAAAGAAATAAGATGGAGGGGGTGAGAAAAGCAATAAAACCAAGTTAGGCGCGTTGGGCTTATTAACATGGGGGGTGTAGATAGCGCTCTGAGCCCAATCCCCCCAACTTAATGAAACGCTGCGTTTGGGATTTCAAATTCTCCCACCAAAACTCAGATCAAACACGGGCCGTTGGATGATACTCCCAGTCAAAAGTCCAACCTCCATCGTACGGCTCTCCACCCGTCTTCAACCTCCAGCTCCTAGGGTTTTCAGCCATGCATTCCATACACGAATGTTCCACTCACTCGTTCTCCATGCATTCTTGATGAAAAATAACAACTCCAAGCCCTAAAATAATCTACACAACTCAAGGAATCCATGTCTAATTCTAGTTTTCCCTAACTCTCAATGCACACTCCAAACAGAGATCACGAAATTCAGGGCACACCATGCTTGCCTGAGGTCAAAGTTACCAGAACTCAAACCTGATGATCCACAGATATTCTACATGCTTGCCTCATTATTCTATGCTTCATCACATTGATTATAACTCAACACACAGCTTATTATCGAAGCCAACAGAAATGGCAACCTGTCATTGATCTCCATGAATCTATCCCTAAACTTCAAGAATTGATCCTCTAGGGTTTCTAAACAACATTATCCTAGCCACATGATCTCTACCAGCCAGAATAGTGAGATTCGAAGAAGTTTACATACCTTGCACTTGATGATGGTGATGGTGGTTAGACCTCAATTCAACCTTTGAGACTTGCTGAAAACAATCTCCAATGAATGAATATGCTTCTGTTTGCAATGATTTGTGCTTAATCCTTGTGAATCATGCTATTCCATCCTTCATGCAAGTTGGAGTTTCAAACCAAATCTCTTCACACAGCCACGGATTCTCTCCAATCTTTTGTGCCAATTACTCCATGATGTTAGTAGATGATGATAGTGACAGAAATCAGAATGATAGAGGAAGTTTCAAAGGGTTTTGGATGAAAATGCAACTTGGAGGGATGAAGTGGATAGGTGTAATCCTTGATCAATTCAACCACTTCTTGATGTGAATCCTAGGGTTTGAATGATGATGATGATGATTCAATCCAAAGATGTGAGAATTTTGAGAGATTTGTAAGAGTTTGAGTATCTTATGGAAGAATAAGAAAATGGATGAAAATGGAGATTTTTGACAAATGAGAGCACCAACCCTTGCATGAATCAGCTTGCATGAATATATAGGTTGCATTAGAACCTCCTAGAACATTGGAGAAATTTCCTTTACACTTTTCCTTTTTAATTTGGATTATGTTACTTTCAAATCAAGCAACCATGGATAACTCACAAATTATGACCTAAGCTCAAAATTCCACTTTAGCCAATGTTTTTAAAATGCCCTTTCCATTCAAAATGACCTATAATTTTGCATCATTTGGCCAAGATATGAAAAATACCATTTTTTAAGCCATTTTCCTTCATTAAATTCACCAATTTTGAAACCTTGTGCTATGGACATTTCCAATCTCTCATGGTCACTTTTCTAGACTCACAATGTCATTTGGAGCAAGTTTGATGTTGTAAGTGTTTCCATTTGAGGCCTCCTTGTATGAGTTTTGGACATAGGTTAAAATGACCTGTAATTCATAAATGACCAAAATACCCTTTGCTTGCCAAGCCCATAAGTTGAGTTCCACACATCATATGAGGGCATACTATACCATTCTAGAAAGCTAAGACAATGAGGAACAATTCTTATGTTGACCAGAAATTCATTTGAAATCTCCTTGAGGGGTAAAACTAGCTTGGAAGTCAAGTCACTTTCATAGACAAAATTTCAGATACCTCAGATGACCTGTAACTTGCAAGGACCATAACTTGAGTTCTATAAATCTCCTTAATGTCTTCCACCACTCAAATTAAAGGTCTTGAGATCCTCTACAAGTTTCATGTTGGACAAGGATCCATTTGAAGCTTGCATTTTGACTTATCTTGCTTGGAAATTTGACCTAAACTAGGGGATTTTACATAGAAACCCTAATTTAGAAACTCCTCCTCTCCTTAATTTCTCTTGAATTCTTCTTAGCATAACAACATATCCTTATTCTCCATGTCAAATGATGAACTCCACATCTCTCCAATAGCCCTTAATGCCTTTCAATCAGTCAATTGACCTAGGGTTGACCTAGGGTTGACCCAGATGAAACCCTAGTTGACTGTCTTCAACTGCAATTCTTGTGATCACCTCAAAAACTTGTTTTCCTCCACCAAATGACTTTCTAAGCCTCTCATGATGTCTAGATGCTCTCCATGCCTTCCATTCACAGCTCACAACCCCCCTTGTTGACCCTCAGATGCCCTCAGATAGGGGATAGGCTCAAGGCTTAATCTGCTGAACTCTCTGCTCTCAAATTCTTTTCTGATGACTTGAATGAGATGGAATTATGATAATAACCTCTTGATAGGCCTCTAGAGATGAGAATAATGATTGGTCCCCTGTTGAATGACTTGCTATGCTTATGCTATGCAGATGGTTAGTCTATGTACATGACTCTATATGCAAATGCTAATGATATTGAAACATAAACCAAGTGAATAAGGTTGGGCAAATTCTAGGGTGCAACACCGTCCTGTCGAATTGCAACGTGCCTTCATCTATTAAGGTCTGAATACCCTTCTTCAATTCAGCACAACCCCCAACTTGGGTCCAACACTCTAAACAAAACTCATCGCAGCCCGGATACACACCTCCTTTCAATAATCTGCTCTTTATCTCACACAACGGCGTCTTTAGGTCATCAACATTCATGATCAAGTTCAAGCCCTCCTCAGTTAAAATAGCATTTGCCCCATGGTTGGGCATGGGCTGTTGTACTATGTTCGGACCTGCTTGTCCGAAATTGATGGCCTTGCTATCCAACAGATCTTGTACCACATGCTTGAACGCGTGGCAATTCTCTATGTCGTGGCCAGGAGCCCCGGTGTGGAATTCACAGTGCTTGTTCGCATCAAAACCGAACGGAGGAGTGCCCGTCATTGGCGCCATAGTCCTCTTTTCTACCAAGTTCAAACCCAGTAACGTTTGTAGCAATTCTGCATATGTCGACGGAGGCGTTTCAAACACCCTCTTTGGTTTGCCCCACTGAACTCTGCGTTGGGCAGGATGTAACCTTTGTTGTGGCTGCTGTTGATGTGATGGTATCTGCTGTAGTGGTATTGGTTGTTGATGAAATGGAATTATGACACTTGCCACCTGTTGCGGATGATTGTACTGATTCTGCCCTCTGCCCCGGCCTCGGCCTCGGCCCCCGAATACTGCACTTGTATCACCCTGACGACGACCCCCGAATGCTCTTCTGTTACTGCCAGTTGAAGTAGATTCCTCAGCTTGTAATCTCCCCATTTTAATATTGCTTTCAATTTTCTCACCCATCAAGATTAGGTCCGAGAAACTGCCCAAGGAAGTATGAAACAGCTTATCATAAAACATACCAGTAAATGTTCCTATGAACATATCATTCATTTCTTTGTCATCCAAAGGAGGATGAACTCGTGCATCCATGTCGCGCCACCTCTGCGCATATTCTTTGAAGCTCTCGTCTTTCTTCTAGGACAACCCCTGTAATTGGACCCGGTTGGGTGCCAAGTCACTATTGTACTTATAATGAGCCACAAACGCTTCATCCAGCTGCTTCCAAGTTTTTATCTAAGTAGGCTCCAATCCCACGTACCATTCAAGGGAAGGACCAGACAAGCTGTCTTGAAAGAAATGCATCAGCATCCTCTCATCGTTTGAATAAGCAGACATCCTTCTATAGTATGATCGCACATGCACCTTTGGACAGGTATCCCCTTTATATTTGTCGAATGTGGGAGCTTTAAACTTTAGCGGTACCCTCAAGCCAGGCACCAGACCCATTGTGGTCATATCTAAACCAACAACACTTTGATTCACAACACCTTTCATCTGCTCCTCGAGAATCTTGATTCTCTGAGAGTCATCTATAGGACCTTCAAAACCTCCACCAGAGAAAGCATCTTCTTGCTGATCTTCTAGCCAATTACCGTTCCCATTTCCGTATCCATCATACCCGTTGTTACGGCCAAATCTAGTCTGATTCATTACAGGGCCCCGCCCCCTGTTACCATACCCTGGAGCGACTCCGACAGGTCCAAAAGACATCATTCCAGCACCATTCCCATTACCGAATCCGCCATAACCCTGATTGGTAATACCATATCCATCTTGTCCGAAGCCCTGAGCATTGAAGCCGTACTTCCCAGCATGATCAAACCCCTGGTAGTTAAAGCCAAATCCATTGTTACCGAAGCCATTACCTCCAATATTATCACCACCCAGATTGGCATCTTCGAACCCAACGTTGTTGACAACAGTCTCGTTACCGATTCCTGCATTACCGTTCCCGGCGCCAGCGCCGTTGTTCACATTCACAACAGGTATGTTCGCCACAGGTGGAGCTACCGGTGTAGGAGTACCATCCCCGTGAATGGTGTCAACTCGCACAGAATTATGGTCTTCGTTTCCGTGCCCAGCATTTCTCATCAGCAAAGGCTGCACCAAAGCCTGCAAGTTTTCCTGGCCTTTCACAACGGTCTCCATAGTCTGCATGAATAGCGCCAGCTTCTCACGCATGTCCTGCATTTCATTCTGCATCTGATCCATAACTCTTCTGCAGTTGGTACGAGTAGAGTATCGGTGCGGGCGTTGACTTTCAATCCTGAAAAGACTTGTACGGTGCAGGAAATGAGATACAGTTCAATAATCACCTGTAATGCAATACGAATGTATATGCAATGCAATATGTGTCTGTGCATTAGGGAATATCACTCCCCAATTCTAGTGCGAATGTGTCAGTGTGGTGACAGTGACAGCAATACGAAGTTCGGAGCCGAATCATAGAAAATACCTCATACATTGCATAGAAACCCATCAAGTCAGGAATACAATATCAATGAGCGTACAATAAGAAGGCATGGCCTCAACCAACAATCCTGGTGATGGCCAGCACAATGCAAATAAAACATACACATTAATACATGAAATAGTCAAGTGTTCCCATGCGCCTGGTACTCCTCTAATAACCTCTTAGTCTCTGGATGACTTGGTCGGGTAAGCAAACCCTCAACAAGTAGATCTCTTCGCTTGAGAACACGTCGTAAATCACCAGCAGATTCCTCCCGTGCCCCTTCTCCAAAGCGATCCTCTAGCTTCCGCTTCTGAGACACAGCCTCTTTCTTGCATTCGATGGCCTTGTTTAATGAGTTCTGAAGACTATATCTTGCCATTATCTCCTCTTCATACTTTTTATTGCTAGCCTTCAACTGATCTTCGAGTTCAGCAATTTGCTGCTTCAATTTGTCTTCCCTCTTTTTGTTGTTGGTTAGCGTAGCATTCCACGTTTTGTTACAAGAAGAGATTTCCCGGTGGGCGGCATCGAGGGCCTTCTTCTTGGACTCTAACATATCATGAGAGCTTCTGAATTCTCTCCCCAGGCGTTCACGCTTCTTTTTCTCTTCGGTCAGTTCGGCACCTAGCCTGTTTACTAACTCAGTCTGCTGTTGGAAAGAATGCACAGCCTTGTTCTTCTCACTACGCATCTGAGCCAGTTCCTTTTCTAACTCTTCATTGATCTTTATCAAGTCCTCCTTTTCTTTCACGACCCGCTCATAGACCTCAACAGCTACAGTAGTAGGTTCCTCCACTGGAATGGGAACAGAACGTGAGACTGCTGGAAAAGGCATTTGTACCTGTCTTACCCTCTCCTGGATCCACACCTTGTATGGCATATAGGCCTGACAATCATTCTTGCCTAGCAATGGTTTCCCTCTTCTGCAGATATGATTCCAAGCGTGCTGAAGCTTGGCCAATAATTCCCCACTCAAGTCACCGGTGAAATACAGAGATTCCTGTATTTCTTCTTCCTTTGGCGGGCTTTTCAAAGCATAACCGAATTGCCTGATCAATAGTGATGGATTGTAATTAATGCACCCCTTCCTCCCAATCAGAGGAACATTAGGATATCCGGCGCAGCTGTAGATAATCTCAGATCCCAATAAATCTCTGTCAAACCAGCCGATATCTTCTTAGGAAAGTCCCATCAAATGCTCAGACCAATCCACCGTACCTGCAGACTCAGCAAAGATACCCTTCTTGGGCAGATGACTCTCAAACCACATATACAACAAAGACACACAACAAGAGACGTTCTTGCCTCTCCTATTCTCATTTTTGTAATGCAACGAATGGTAGAAATCCCTGATCAATGTGGGTACAGGGTTGCCAGCAGCAAACAAATGAAATGCATCAAAGTCCACAAAATTCGGGAAATTGGGAAACGGCACTATCCCATAGATGCACAGAGCCAAAACAGCATTAAAGGCTATCCAGCATCCACTCTTGGCGTATTCCTGGGCTTTACCAATCAGAAACTGGAGGGAGAAGCCTGGAACCCCGCGCCAAGAAGTCACCAATAGCTCAGAAGCGTCCATGTGTAAAGCCACTGCTAAGTCCTCTAACTTGGGCTTAGCGTCAAAGTGAATGAAAGGAACCTTATTCTGTACTAGCAGCTCAATAAACTCTGCATACTCTTCCAAGGTGGGCCCCAGAAGAAAGTCCTTAAAAGTGAAGCATCTCAATGCAGGGTCATAAAATTGCATCACAGTATACATCCCATTCAGCCCCACATCAGTTGGTTTGAAAACCAATCTCAACAGTCTTCCGTAACTCTTCCTGAAGCTTCTCCGGACATCCTCATCAGCAAGGGAAATCAAACCAAGCAGGGGAGTAACATCAGGGGTAGGTAACTTGTATGCAACTGTCCTTCTCAAACCAGCCATGACCAATAATCAGAAGTCCGGACAATAGAATCAGGGAATATGCAAATGCACCTGTAGCACAGACACACGTTAATGAAATGCGATGATAATGGTTATGCAAACAATGCAATGCAAATAAAATGCAACAAAGGACCAAGTGCCCTCGACTGAGAAGCCCAAATCACACCAAGAACAAAGTCTCCAACAGACCCTCCAATATTTTTCAAACCATGGTCTTGGACAGACCCCATACATAAACTCCAATCAAATCTCTGACAGACCCAATAATAACTCCAACTTGGTCTCTGACAGACCCTTCAACTGTCCAGGTAGCCTGAATCTCAAATCAAGAAACAAACCGGTATCTGGAGGTCTAGTTACCTGCATAGCCCCAAACCCCTCTCACAGGTAGGTGTCCTAGCAACTGACAATGGTACGGCATCCTATGCGGTCGTCGGCGTCACAGACTTTCAGGGTTGATGATACGATTCCCAGAAGGAGTGGCATCATCAAATCCTGAAGAGGCCTCACTTAGCCAACTTCCAATTGATCGGTTCCCAGAGTCGATAATCCAACTAACCAGCAACCCCTGCCACCCAAAGGGTGGGACAAGAAGCCAACCAGAAGAACCTCGTCTGAGTATGGATTTTGTGGGACACTAGGACATGCAAAGCATGTGCGCGCCCACTACTTTCCACTCTAATTCTAGGTGCACTCAAGCCCAGGTCCGGCTTATCTCTCAATAACAGAACCCCAACATACCCACATCAATAATCACAATAAAATAATGCTGAAAGTAAATGACTGAAAGGTAAATCCATACAAAATCCTCGACGGGAAAACAAGCGTTAGGATTGACTCGCTTAGGGGACGTTGGATCCCCAGCAGAGTCGCCAGCTGTCACTACTGCGAAAATCGGCGCCGGCTGAACAGAAGAGTCGCCACCGTGCGTTATTTATCCCAAAGGAGGGAAAGGAAACGCTCGAAGTAAACCTACCGCAAAGACGGGAAAGGAATGGTCATCGCAACCAAATCCTGGATTCGGGAGTCGGTTACGCAAGGGGAAGGTATTAGCACCCCTCACGTCCATCGTACTCGACGGGATCCACGCTTGTTTAGTGTACGGATTGTTATTCTATCTATTCTACAGGTCAAGGGTTAAAAGAAAACAAAATGACTCGGCAAAGTATTGCACTTTATGCCTACGTATTCCCGTCTGGGACGAGAAATCAGAGTCAACGTAGTTCGCCTACCTACGGGAAAGGAGGGGAAGGTTGCTCGCTAGGATATCGCATCCTATGCCTACGTACTTTCATACAGCATGAAAGATCAGAGCAAACGTAGTTCGGGCCACGTACGACACAAGTCTGTCTTGATTGTTTTTATCCTTCTGAAAAAGGTTTTCCTGATTACTGGTCCAAGCGGACAAAAATGACGTTTTTGATTGGTTCACATTCTTTTACGGAAGAAATGCTTTTTATTGTGTTTGAAATGTTTATTGTGTTTTTCTGGTTGTTTTGAGAAAGAGGAGACAACAACTCTAAAACCTATGGTTGAAAAGGGAATCAAAATCTAACCTAATGTTGTCATGCATGGATGAAAACCTAATGTCTGTCATATTTCTCTCCTGCGCAGAGAGAAACAGAGATCCTAAGGGGATAAACGAAAAAACAACAGCATATATACAGTAAAGCGGTAAAATGCATGAATGCAGCAATACAAGCGAGGCAAGGGAGTCCCACTCAACCTCGAACCTAGAAAACAATGGGAAAAGTGAAACAACTTCACTTCAACCTCCAGGGGAAAATTATCAAACAATACAGTCAAGAAACTCAAACAATACATCAACAGCTCTAAACAGCACCAACAGCAAAAACCTGACAGCACAAGCTCCTGCTTCCATCAGTCTTCAAGGAAATGAACTTCATCATCAATCTTCAAAGGATTCTTCAAAGTAAGCTCTCCTAGATGAGTAATAGTTCACCAGATGATTTGGGATGCTAAACAGTCAGTTGACCACCAAAGGTGGCATACAGACTGTTAACAAAATACAGACTGTTTCTCTCAAAAGTTCTATCTCCTAGATACTGTCACTAAGCCTTCCAAAGGAAGGAGGTGAGTATCAAAGAGAGACTTTGAATCATAGAGAAGAATGGAGGCAACAGAAACCATCCATATTTGTGAAGACATTTTCTATTCTAAGCTCTACCTAGCTCCTAGGTCCTATGATCTTCAATCCACTCCAAGCAAACCTAGCATCTTCATCAAGCTTTGATCTTCAACTTCAACTTTGTCTTCAATATGCTTCATCATCATGCTCTCCAAAGCTAAGCCCACACCCCAAGCAAGCCCAATAAGCCCATATAAACAAAATAGACCCCAAAAGGGCACACCAAACAAGCATACAATTGCAAAATATACTAAGAATATTAATATAGTAGGGAAAATTCTAATATTATTCCTAGGGGATCTACTAAACCTACCCTTAATACCCATATATCCCCCATAGCCTAACTTGTCCTAAAAAACCCAAAAGAAATTGTTTTAATGCACCTAAGTTGTGGTTTAACCTAATTCTATACACCCTAATAGCATCTAATCAAAACTATCCTAAACATCATCACAAAAATATGGCATTAATCCAGGGGGAACCTAAAACATACATCTGACTAACCTAAAAAGATTGAATTAAAAATCTAAAGGGAGCTACCTAAACTAAAATCTAAAAATCATACATCAACTTAAAAGCATTAAAAAACTACTAATTGAAGAAAATATGCAAAAAATATAAAAATGAAATAAAATGGCAATTTTAGGATTTTATATTTTTCTTGACAAAAACTGGAAGGTGGAGAAAAAACTCCCATGAGAAAATCTTTATTTTTCATTTTATTATGATTTTTTTTTTAAGTTTGAGAAAATTTGGAGGAAGAATAATATGAGAATTATGAAATGGGGTGTAACAAGAAATATTATGCAGTTGGATTCTATTTGGGCCCAGCGTATGGGGGTGTAAGAAGTGAAGCGCGCCAGGCCCAGATTAATTCAGAAAACAATTAAAAAAAACTAAAGAAAAAGAAAAACTAGCGATGCAGATAGAAGGAAAACATAGTGCAAATCCAATTGGGCCTCAGCGTGGGGGTGGCGTTAGCATGTAGTACACGAAGCCCAGAATGAAGGCTTAAGTGAAACGCAGCGTTTAGCTGCTGTTTCTTCCCTCTCATTTAGTTTTTAAATGTGAGCCATTGGATCTCTCTTTCAGTCAGCAGTCAAACGCGCATCCAATGGACAAAAGATCATCTTCAACCTTGGGAGCTAGGGTTTCGCAGAATCCATTAAAACACGCATGCCATGCACGGATTTTCCAGCTGCTCGTTCTCCTTCGTTGTTCCACCAATCAACACGATGTAAAAACCAATCTTGGCCTATTTTCCAAGCTGAACACGACTGTACCATTGACATACATTGAAACCCTCTCTATCGTGCAAACCGAACGCGTACCTCCATGGATCTCAAAATGTGACCAATACTTGACCTCAACCAAACTCATAATTCTTGGTATCAAAATGATTATCACATTATACTCATCAAAACCAGTCATTAATCTATCATTGAAACTTACTAAATCACTAGTTCTAACTCCATCAAGAATTCGTGTCCATGAATGAAACCTCTCCAATCAGTCCCAAACTCATCAAAATTGATCCCCTAATTGTCTCTAACAGCTCTATGCTAATAATTAACCCTAGCCATGCCTAGAATAGGGTGTAGGAATGATTTTGCATACCTTGCTTCTTGAAATGGTAGGTGATAAAAATCTTCAATCCAAGCCTTGTAACTCCTCAAGAATGGTCCTTAGGTGATGAATACTCCTCTGTATGCAAAAGATTTGGAGTAGCAAGCTTGTACTTCAAGATCCAATGAGATTTGCTTCCTTGCAAGTTGAATGTGAATACCTTCAAACCTTCATCAATGGAGCTTCACTCTGGTATGAACACACTCAGGAATGTTTATGGAGATGATTTGTGGAAGAAATTGGGATAGCAATGAAGAAAAATGTGAAGTTTGAATATGATTTGCAATGGAGCAAAATGGATCTCAATCTCTCTTCTCTACCACAATCAACACCAACCCTTCACCAATGCAAGTTGCATTCAATATATAGAGAGGTTTAGAAAAGTCTAGAACCTCCTAGAATCATCTAGTAAGAACTTGAAGATTTCATGATATGGTAATTTGCATTTTCATTTCTCCTTATATGATATCTCATGCCAAATGCCTCATAATCCTTGTAACCAACTTGAATTTGTCCCCACATGATATTTTGGATTAGTTACAAGGCATATCTTCCTTGTTTATTAAGCTTTTCCTTGTTTTGGTATGGTGCCCTATTATGCAAGCAAGACTTTTCCAAAGCAACCCTATGATGCAAGCCTCAAATCAAAATTGTGGCTGAACCATTGTTATTAGAATGTCATTTGGAGTCAAAATGACCTATTATATGACATGGTTTGGACTTGTAACTTGGGATTTATGATTTTCAACTTCACTTGAATTAACTTATGCCTCATTTTTAGGCCATTTTTATCACTTTTTGATATGAGCCTTTCCAACATCTCATGACCTCCCTAATAGCCTTAAAACATCATTCTAATCAAGTTTTATGTTGAAGATTTTTCCATTTGAAGCTTGGAAGTAGGAGATATGGCCTTATGCTTGAAATGACCTATAACCTCCAAATGACCAAAATGCCCTTGGCTTGTCAAGATCATAAGTAGAGCTCCACAAATCAGATTGAGGCATACCATACCTTTCTAGAAAGATAAGATTATGAGGAACAACTTTCATGTTGGCCAAAAATCCAATTTAAAATTCCTTGAGGGGTAAAATTTGCTTGGAAGTCAAGTAACTTTCACAGACAAAATTTCAGATGCCTCTAAGGACCTGTAACTTGCAAGAACCATAACTTGAGTTATACTAATTTCCTTGATGCCTTCCACCACTCAAATTAAAGGTATTGAGATACTATACAAGTTTCATGTTGGCCAAGGATCCATTTGAGACTTTAATTTTGAATTATCTTGCTTGGATGTTTGACCTAAATTAGGGAATTTTACTCAGAAACCCTAATTCAGAAACTTCTCTTCTTCTTGATTTCTTTTAATTTCTCCTTGGCACAACACCACATCCATATCCACATATCAAATGATGAACCCCACATCCTCCAAATAGGCCTTGATGCCCTTCAATCAAGCATTTGACCTAGGGTTGACCCAGGGTTGACCCAGATGACACCCTAGTTGACTGTCTTCAACTGTAGCTCTTGTAACCATGCCAATGACTTGTCTTACTTTCAAAATGACCCTCTAGGTCTTCCATGCCCTCAATTCAGAACCCATAACTTCTCTGTTGATCTTCACACACCCTCAAGATAGGAGAGAAACCCACTGCTTGGCCTTTAAACTTCCCAAAGCTTCAATTTCTTTCTTGGTGATTTGAATAGGCTTGAATCTTGATAAGAGCCTCTTGAATACATTCCTTGAGATGAAAAAAAGCACTTGATCCCTTGTCAGATGACTTGCCCATGCTATGCTATGCAAATGATTAGACTATGTACATGACTTTTTATGCAAATGACAATGCAATTGAAACATAAACCAAGTGAAGTAGGTTGAGCAAATTTTAGGGTGCAACACACTTATCAATAATAAAGGTGGATAAGCTTCTCCAAAGAGAGATGCCACTTATCGAAAATAAAGGTGGATAAGCTTCTCGAAAGAGACATGCCACTTATTGAAAATAAAGGTGGATAAGCTTCTCGAAAGAGAGATGTCACTTATCGAAAATAAAGGTGGATAAGCTTCTCGAAAGTGAGATGCCACTTATCGAAAATAAATTTGGATAAGCTTCTCGAAAGAGAGATTCCACTTATCAATAATAAAGGTGGATAAGCTTCTGGAAAGAGAGATGCCACTGATCGAAAATAAAGATGGATAAGCTTCTCGAAAGAGAGATGCCACTTATCAAAAATAAAGGTGGATAAGCTTCTCAAAAGAGAGATGCCACTTATCAAAAATTAAGGTGGATAAACTTCTCGAAAGAGATCTGCCACTTATCGAAAATAAAGGTGGATAAGCTTCTCGAAAGAGAGATGCCACTTATCGAAAATAAAGGTGTATAAGCTTCTCGAAAGAGAGATGCCACTTATCGAAAATAAAGGTGGATAAGCTTCTCGAAAGAGAGATACCACTTATCGAAAATAAAGGTGGATAAGCTTCTCGAAAGAGAGATTCCACTTATCGAAAATAAAGGTGGATAAGCTTCTCGAAAGAGAGATGCCACTTATCGAAAATAAAGGTAGATAAGCTTCTCGAAAGAGAGATGCCACATATCAAAAATAAAGGTAGATAAGCTTCTCAAAAGAGAGATGCCAGTTATCGAAAATAAAGGTGGACAACCTTCTCGAAAGAGAGATGCCACTTATCGAAAATAAAGGTGGATAAGCTTCTCATAAGAGAGATGCCATTTATCGAAAATAAAGGTGGATAAGTTTCTCGAAAGAGAGATGCCACTTATCGAAAATAAAGACGGATAAGCTTCTCGAAAGAGAGATGCCACTTATCGAAAATAAAGGTGGATAAGCTTCTCGAAAGAGAGATTCCACTTATTAAAAATAAAGATGGATAAGTTTCTCGAAATAGAGATGCCACTTATCGAAAATAAAGGTGGATAAGCTTCTCGAAGAGATATGCCACTTATCGAAAATAAAGGTAGATAAGCTTCTCGAAAGTGAGATGCCACTTATCGAAAATAAAGGTAGATAAGCTTCTAGAAAAAGAGATGCCACTTATCGAAAATAAATGTGGATAAACATCTCGAAAGAGAGATGCCACTTATCGAAAATAAAGGTGGATAAACTTCTCGAAAGAGAGATGCCAGTTATCGAAAATAAATGTGGATAAGCTTCTCGAAAGAGATATGCCACTTATCGAAAATAAATATGGATATGCTTATCGAAAGAGTGATGCCACTTATCAAAAATAAAGGTGGATAAGATTCTCGAAAGAGAGATGCCACTTATCGAAAATAAAGGTGGATAAGCTTCTCGAAAGAGAGATACCACTTATCGAAAATAAAGGTAGATAAGCTTCTAGAATGAGAGATGCCACTTATCGAAAATAAATGTGGATACACTTCTCGAAAGAGAGATGCCACTTAATAAAAAAAAAGAGAGATGCCACTTATCGAAAATAAATCTGGATAAACTTCTCGAAAGAGAGATTACACTTAACAAAAATAAAGGTGGATAATCTTCTTGAAAGAGAGATGCCACTATCGAAAATAAAGGTGGATAAGTTTCTCAAAAGAGAGATGCCACTTATCGAAAATAAAGGTGGATAAGTTTCTCGAAAGAGAAATGCCACTTATCGAAAATAAAGGCGGATAAGCTTCTCGAAAGAGAGATGCCACTTATCGAAAATAAAGGTGGATAAGCTCCTCGAAAGAGAGATGCCACTTATCAATAATAAAGGTGGATAAGCTTCTCGAAAGAGAGATGCCACTTATCTAAAATAAAGGTGGATAAGCTTCTCGAAAGAGAGATGCCACTTATCGAAAATAAAGGTGGATAAGCTTCTCGAAAGAGAGATGCCACTTATCGAAAATAAATGGGGATAAGCTTCTCGAAAGAGAGATGCCACTTATCAATAACAAAGGTGAATAAGCTTCTCGAAAGAGAGATGCCACTGATCGAAAATAAAGATGGATAAGCTTCTCGAAAGAGAGATGCCACTTATCAAAAATAAAGGTGGATAAGCTTCTCAAAAGAGAGATGCCACTTATCGAAAATTAAGGTGGATAAACTTCTCGAAAGAGATATGCCACTTATCGAAAATAATGGTGGATAAGCTTCTCGAAAGAGAGATGCCACTTATCGAAAATAAAGGTGTATAAGCTTCTCGAAAGAGAGATGCCACTTATCGAAAATAAAGGTGGATAAGCTTCTCGAAAGAGAGATACCACTTATCGAAAATAAAGGTGGATAAGCTTCTCGAAAGAGAGATACCACTTATCGAAAATAAAGGTGGATAAGCTTCTCGAAAGAGAGATTCCACTTATCGAAAATAAAGGTGGATAAGCTTCTCGAAAGAGAGATGCCACTTATCGAAAATAAAGGTAGATACGCTTCTCGAAAGAGAGATGCCACGTATCAAAAATAAAGGTAGATAAGCTTCTCAAAAGAGAGATGCCACTTATCAAAAATAAAGGTGGATAAGCTTCTCGAAAGAGAGATGCCACTTATCGAAAATAAAGGTGGATAAACTTCTCAAAAGAGAGATGCCACATATCAAAAATAAAGGTGGATAAGTTTCTCGAAAGAGAGATGCCACTTATCGAAAATAAAGGCTCATAAGCTTCTTGAAAGAGAGATGTCACTTATCGAAAATAAAGGTGGATAATCTCCTCGAAAGAGAGAAGCCACTTATCAATAATAAAGGTGGATAAGCTTCTCAAAAGAGAGATGCCACTAATCGAAAATAAAGGTGGATAATCTTCTCAAAAGAGAGATGCCACTTAACAAAAATAAAGATGGATAAGTTTCTCGAAATAGAGATGCCACTTATCGAAAATAAAGGTGGATAAGCTTCTCGAAGAGAGATGCCACTTATCGAAAATAAAGGTAGATAAGCTTCTCGAAAGTGAGATGCCACTTATCGAAAATAAAGGTAGATAAGCTTCTAAAAAGAGAGATGCCACTTATCAAAAATAAATGTGGATAAACTTCTCGAAAGAGAGATGCCACTTATCAATAATAAAGGTGGATAAGCTTCTGGAAAGAGAGATCCCACTGATCGAAAATAAAGATGGATAAGCTTCTCGAAAGAGAGATGCCACTTATCAAAAATAAAGGTGGATAAGCTTCTCAAAAGAGAGATGCCACTTATCGAAAATTAAGGTGGATAAACTTCTCGAAAGAGATCTGCCACTTATCGAAAATAAAGGTGGATAAGCTTCTCGAAAGAGAGATGCCACTTATCGAAAATAAAGGTGTATAAGCTTCTCGAAAGAGAGATGCCACTTATCGAAAATAAAGGTGGATAAGCTTCTCGAAAGAGAGATACCACTTATCGAAAATAAAGGTGGATAAGCTTCTCGAAAGAGAGATTCCACTTATCGAAAATAAAGGTGGATAAGCTTCTCGAAAGAGAGATGCCACTTATCGAAAATAAAGGTAGATAAGCTTCTCGAAAGAGAGATGCCACATATAAAAAATAAAGGTAGATAAGCTTCTCAAAAGAGAGATGCCAGTTATCGAAAATAAAGGTGGACAACCTTCTCGAAAGAGAGATGCCACTTATCGAAAATAAAGGTGGATAAGCTTCTCATAAGAGAGATGCCATTTATCGAAAATAAAGGTGGATAAGTTTCTCGAAAGAGAGATGCCACTTATCGAAAATAAAGGCGGATAAGCTTCTCGAAAGAGAGATGCCACTTATCGAAAATAAAGGTGGATAAGCTTCTCGAAAGAGAGATGCCACTTATTAAAAATAAAGATGGATAAGTTTCTCGAAATAGAGATGCCACTTATCGAAAATAAAGGTGGATAAGCTTCTCGAAGAGAGATGCCACTTATCGAAAATAAAGGTAGATAAGCTTCTCGAAAGTGAGATGCCACTTATCGAAAATAAAGGTAGATAAGCTTCTAGAAAAAGAGATGCCACTTATCGAAAATAAATGTGGATAAACTTCTCGAAAGAGAGATGCCACTTATCGAAAATAAAGGTGGATAAACTTCTCGAAAGAAAGATGCCAGTTATCGAAAATAAATGTGGATAAGCTTCTCGAAAGAGATATGCCACTTATCGAAAATAAATATGGATATGCTTATCGAAAGAGTGATGCAACTTATCAAAAATAAAGGTGGATAAGATTCTCGAAAGAGAGATGCCACTTATCGAAAATAAAGGTGGATAAGCTTCTCGAAAGAGAGATACCACTTATCGAAAATAAAGGTAGATAAGCTTCTAGAAAGAGAGATGCCACTTATCGAAAATAAATGTGGATACACTTCTCGAAAGAGAGATGCCACTTAATAAAAAAAAAGAGAGATGCCACTTATCGAAAATAAATTTGGATAAACTTCTCGAAAGAGAGATTACACTTGACAAAAATAAAGGTGGATAATCTTCTTGAAAGAGAGATGCCACTATCGAAAATAAAGGTGGATAAGTTTCTCAAAAGAGAGATGCCACTTATCGAAAATAAAGGTGGATAAGTTTCTCGAAAGAGAAATGCCACTTATCGAAAATAAAGGCGGATAAGCTTCTCGAAAGAGAGATGCCACTTATCGAAAATAAAGGTGGATAAGCTCCTCGAAAGAGAGATGCCACTTATCAATAATAAAGGTGGATAAGCTTCTCGAAAGAGAGATGCCACTTATCTAAAATAAAGGTGGATAAGCTTCTCAAAAGAGAGATGCCACTTATCGAAAATAAAGGTGGATAAGCTTCTCGAAAGAGAGATGCCACTTATCGAAAATAAATGTGGATAAACTTCTCGAAAGAGAGATGCCACTTATCAATAACAAAGGTGGATAAGCTTCTCGAAAGAGAGATGCCACTGATCGAAAATAAAGATGGATAAGCTTCTCGAAAGAGAGATGCCACTTATCAAAAATAAAGGTGGATAAGCTTCTCAAAAGAGAGATGCCACTTATCGAAAATTAAGGTGGATAAACTTCTCGAAAGAGATATGCCACTTATCGAAAATAATGGTGGATAAGCTTCTCGAAAGAGAGATGCCACTTATCGAAAATAAAGGTGTATAAGCTTCTCGAAAGAGAGATGCCACTTATCGAAAATAAAGGTGGATAAGCTTCCCGAAAGAGAGATACCACTTATCGAAAATAAAGGTGGATAAGCTTCTCGAAAGAGAGATACCACTTATCGAAAATAAAGGTGGATAAGCTTCTCGAAAGAGAGATTCCACTTATCGAAAATAAAGGTGGATAAGCTTCTCGAAAGAGAGATGCCACTTATCGAAAATAAAGGTAGATACGCTTCTCGAAAGAGAGATGCCACCTATCAAAAATAAAGGTAGATAAGCTTCTCAAAAGAGAGATGCCACTTATCAAAAATAAAGGTGGATAAGCTTCTCGAAAGAGAGATGCCACTTATCGAAAATAAAGGTGGATAAACTTCTCAAAAGAGAGATGCCACATATCAAAAATAAAGGTGGATAAGTTTCTCGAAAGAGAGATGCCACTTATCGAAAATAAAGGCTCATAAGCTTCTTGAAAGAGAGATGTCACTTATCGAAAATAAAGGTGGATAATCTCCTCGAAAGAGAGAAGCCACTTATCAATAATAAAGGTGGATAAGCTTCTCAAAAGAGAGATGCCACTAATCGAAAATAAAGGTGGATAATCTTCTCAAAAGAGAGATGCCACTTAACAAAAATAAAGGTGGATAAGTTTCTCGAAATAGAGATGCCACTTATCGAAAATAAAGGTGGATAAGCTTCTCGAAGAGAGATTCCACTTATCGAAAATAAAGGTAGATAAGCTTCTCGAAAGTGAGATGCCACTTATCGAAAATAAAGGTAGATAAGCTTCTAAAAAGAGAGATGCCACTTATCAAAAATAAATGTGGATAAACTTCTCGAAAGAGAGATGCCACTTATCAATAATAAAGGTGGATAAGCTTCTGGAAAGAGAGATGCCACTGATCGAAAATAAAGATGGATAAGCTTCTCGAAAGAGAGATGCCACTTATCAAAAATAAAGGTGGATAAGCTTCTCAAAAGAGAGATGCCACTTATCGAAAATTAAGGTGGATAAACTTCTCGAAAGAGATCTGCCACTTATCGAAAATAAAGGTGGATAAGCTTCTCGGAAGAGAGATGCCACTTATCGAAAATAAAGGTGTATAAGCTTCTCGAAAGAGAGATGCCACTTATCGAAAATAAAGGTGGATAAGCTTCTCGAAAGAGAGATACCACTTATCGAAAATAAAGGTGGATAAGCTTCTCGAAAGAGAGATTCCACTTATCGAAAATAAAGGTGGATAAGCTTCTCGAAAGAGAGATGCCACTTATCGAAAATAAAGGTAGATAAGCTTCTCGAAAGAGAGATGCCACATATCAAAAATAAAGGTAGATAAGCTTCTCAAAAGAGAGATGCCAGTTATCGAAAATAAAGGTGGACAACCTTCTCGAAAGAGAGATGCCACTTATCGAAAATAAAGGTGGATAAGCTTCTCATAAGAGAGATGCCATTTATCGAAAATAAAGGTGGATAAGTTTCTCGAAAGAGAGATGCCACTTATCGAAAATAAAGGCGGATAAGCTTCTCGAAAGAGAGATGCCACTTATCGAAAATAAAGGTGGATAAGCTTCTCGAAAGAGAGATGCCACTTATTAAAAATAAAGATGGATAAGTTTCTCGAAATAGAGATGCCACTTATCGAAAATAAAGGTGGATAAGCTTCTCGAAGAGAGATGCCACTTATCGAAAATAAAGGTAGATAAGCTTCTCGAAAGTGAGATGCCACTTATCGAAAATAAAGGTAGATAAGCTTCTAGAAAAAGAGATGCCACTTATCGAAAATAAATGTGGATAAACTTCTCGAAAGAGAGATGCCACTTATCGAAAATAAAGGTGGATAAACTTCTCGAAAGAGAGATGCCAGTTATCGAAAATAAATGTGGATAAGCTTCTCGAAAGAGATATGCCACTTATCGAAAATAAATATGGATATGCTTATCGAAAGAGTGATGCCACTTATCAAAAATAAAGGTGGATAAGATTCTCGAAAGAGAGATGCCACTTATCGAAAATAAAGGTGGATAAGCTTCTCGAAAGAGAGATACCACTTATCGAAAATAAAGGTAGATAAGCTTCTAGAAAGAGAGATGCCACTTATCGAAAATAAATGTGGATACACTTCTCGAAAGAGAGATGCCACTTAATAAAAAAAAAGAGAGATTCCACTTATCGAAAATAAATTTGGATAAACTTCTCGAAAGAGAGATTACACTTGACAAAAATAAAGGTGGATAATCTTCTTGAAAGAGAGATGCCACTATCGAAAATAAAGGTGGATAAGTTTCTCAAAAGAGAGATGCCACTTATCGAAAATAAAGGTGGATAAGTTTCTCGAAAGAGAAATGCCACTTATCGAAAATAAAGGCGGATAAGCTTCTCGAAAGAGAGATGCCACTTATCGAAAATAAAGGTGGATAAGCTCCTCGAAAGAGAGATGCCACTTATCAATAATAAAGGTGGATAAGCTTCTCGAAAGAGAGATGCCACTTATCTAAAATAAAGGTGGATAAGCTTCTCAAAAGAGAGATGCCACTTATCGAAAATAAAGGTGGATAAGCTTCTCGAAAGAGAGATGCCACTTATCGAAAATAAATGTGGATAAACTTCTCGAAAGAGAGATGCCACTTATCAATAACAAAGGTGGATAAGCTTCTCGAAAGAGAGATGCCACTGATCGAAAATAAAGATGGATAAGCTTCTCGAAAGAGAGATGCCACTTATCAAAAATAAAGGTGGATAAGCTTCTCAAAAGAGAGATGCCACTTATCGAAAATTAAGGTGGATAAACTTCTCGAAAGAGATATGCCACTTATCGAAAATAATGGTGGATAAGCTTCTCGAAAGAGAGATGCCACTTATCGAAAATAAAGGTGTATAAGCTTCTCGAAAGAGAGATGCCACTTATCGAAAATAAAGGTGGATAAGCTTCCCGAAAGAGAGATACCACTTATCGAAAATAAAGGTGGATAAGCTTCTCGAAAGAGAGATACCACTTATCGAAAATAAAGGTGGATAAGCTTCTCGAAAGAGAGATTCCACTTATCGAAAATAAAGGTGGATAAGCTTCTCGAAAGAGAGATGCCACTTATCGAAAATAAAGGTAGATACGCTTCTCGAAAGAGAGATGCCACCTATCAAAAATAAAGGTAGATAAGCTTCTCAAAAGAGAGATGCCACTTATCAAAAATAAAGGTGGATAAGCTTCTCGAAAGAGAGATGCCACTTATCGAAAATAAAGGTGGATAAACTTCTCAAAAGAGAGATGCGACATATCAAAAATAAAGGTGGATAAGTTTCTCGAAAGAGAGATGCCACTTATCGAAAATAAAGGCTCATAAGCTTCTTGAAAGAGAGATGTCAATTATCGAAAATAAAGGTGGATAATCTCCTCGAAAGAGAGATGCCACTTATCAATAATAAAGGTGGATAAGCTTCTCAAAAGAGAGATGCCACTAATCGAAAATAAAGGTGGATAATCCTCTCAAAAGAGAGATGCCACTTAACAAAAATAAAGATGGATAAGTTTCTCGAAATAGAGATGCCACTTATCGAAAATAAAGGTGGATAAGCTTCTCGAAGAGAGATGCCACTTATCGAAAATAAAGGTAGATAAGCTTCTCGAAAGTGAGATGCCACTTATCGAAAATAAAGGTAGATAAGCTTCTAAAAAGAGAGATGCCACTTATCAAAAATAAATGTGGATAAACTTCTCGAAAGAGAGATGCCACTTAACAAAAATAAAGGTGGATAAGTTTCTCGAAAGAGAGATGCCACTTATCAAAAATAAAGGTGGATAAGCTTCTCGAAAGAGAGATGCCACTTATCAAAAATAAAGGTGGATAAACTACTCGAAAGAGAGATGCCAGTTATCGAAAATAAATGTGGATAAGCTTCTCGAAAGAGATACGCCACTTATCAAAAATAAAGGTGGATAAGCTTCTCGAAAGAGAGATGCCACTGAACGAAAATAAAGATGGATAAGCTTTTCGAAAGAGAGATGCCACTTATCGAAAATAAAGGTGGATAAGCCTCTCGAAAGAGAGATGCCACTTATCGAAAATAAAGGTGGATAAGCTTCTCGAAAGAGAGATGCCACTTATCCAAAATAATGGTGGATAAGCTCCTCGAAAGGGGGATGCCACTTATCGAACGTAAAGGTAGATAAGCTTCTCAAAAGAGAGATGCCACTTATCAAAAATAAAGGTAGATAAGCTTCTCGAAAGAGAGATGCCACTTATTGAAAATAAAGGTGGATAAGCTTCTCGAAATAGAGATACCACTTTTCGAAAATAAAGGTGGATAAACTTCTCGAAAGAGATATGCCACTTATCGAAAATAAAGGTGGATAAGCTTCTCGAAAGAGAGATGCCACTAATTGAAAATAAAGGTGGATATGCTACTCGAAAGAGAGATGCCACTTATCAAAAATAAAGGTGGAAAAGCTTCTCTAAAGAGAGATGCCACTTATCGAAAATAAAGGTGGATGAGCTTCTCGAAAGAGAGATACCACTTATCAAAAATAAAGGTAGATAAGCTTCTCGAAAGTGAGATGCCACTTATCGAAAATAAAGGTAGATAAGCTTCTAAAAAGAGAGATGCCACTTATCAAAAATAAATGTGGATAAACTTCTCGAAAGAGAGATGCCACTTAACAAAAATAAAGGTGGATAAGTTTCTCTAAAGAGAGATGCCACTTATCAAAAATAAAGGTGGATAAGCTTCTCGAAAGAGAGATGCCACTTATCGAAAATAAAGGTGGATAAACTACTCGAAAGAGAGATGCCAGTTATCGAAAATAAATGTGGATAAGCTTCTTGAAAGAGATATGCCACTTATCAAAAATAAATATGGATAAGCTTCTCGAAAGAGAGATGCCACTTATCAAAAATAAAGGTGGATAAGCTTCTCGAAAGAGAGATGCCACTGAACGAAAATAAAGATGGATAAGCTTTTCGAAAGAGAGATGCCACTTATCGAAAATAAAGGTGGATAAGCTTCTCGAAAGAAAGATGCCACTTATCGAAAATAAAGGTGGATAAGTTTCTCGAAAGAGAGATGCCACTTATCGAAAATAATGGTGGATAAGCTCCTCGAAAGGGGGATGCCACTTATCGAACGTAAAGGTAGATAAGCTTCTCAAAAGAGAGATGCCACTTATCAAAGATAAAGGTGGATAAGCTTCTCGAAAGAGAGATGCCACTTATTGAAAATAAAGGTGGATAAGCTTCTCGAAAGAGAGATGCCACTTATCGAAAATAAAGGTGGATAAACTTCTCGAAAGAGATATGCCACTTATCGAAAATAAAGGTGGATAAGCTTCTCGAAAGTGAGATGCCACTTATCGAAAATAAATTTGGATAAGCTTCTCGAAAGAGAGATTCCACTTATCAATAATAAAGGTGGATAAGCTTCTGGAAAGAGAGATGCCACTGATCGAAAATAAAGATGGATAAGCTTCTCGAAAGAGAGATGCCACTTATCAAAAATAAAGGTGGATAAGCTTCTCAAAAGAGAGATGCCACATATCGAAAATTAAGGTGGATAAACTTCTCGAAAGAGATATGCCACTTATCGAAAATAAAGGTGGATAAGCTTCTCGAAAGAGAGATGCCACTTATCGAAAATAAAGGTGTATAAGCTTCTCGAAAGAGAGATGCCACTTATCGAAAATAAAGGTGGATAAGCTTCTCGAAAGAGAGATACCACTTATCGAAAATAAAGGTGGATAAGCTTCTCGAAAGAGAGATTCCACTTATCGAAAATAAAGGTGGATAAGCTTCTCGAAAGAGAGATGCCACTTATCGAAAATAAAGGTAGATAAGCTTCTCGAAAGAGAGATGCCACATTTCAAAAATAAAGGTAGATAAGCTTCTCAAAAGAGAGATGCCACTTATCGAAAATAAAGGTGGACAACCTTCTCGAAAGAGAGATGCCACTTATCGAAAATAAAGGTGGATAAGCTTCTCATAAGAGAGATGCCATTTATCGAAAATAAAGGTGGATAAGTTTCTCGAAAGAGAGATGCCACTTATCGAAAATAAAGGCGGATAAGCTTCTCGAAAGAGAGATGCCACTTATAGAAAATAAAGGTGGATAAGCTTCTCGAAAGAGAGATGCCACTTAACAAAAATAAAGATGGATAAGTTTCTCGAAATAGAGATGCCACTTATCGAAAATAAAGGTGGATAAGCTTCTCGAAGAGAGATGCCACTTATCGAAAATAAAGGTAGATAAACTTCTCGAAAGTGAGATGCCACTTATCGAAAATAAAGGTAGATAAGCTTCTAAAAATAGAGATGCCACTTATCAAAAATAAATGTGGATAAACTTCTCGAAAGAGAGATGCCACTTAACAAAAATAAAGGTGGATAAGTTTCTCGAAAGAGAGATGCCACTTATCAAAAATAAAGGTGGATAAGCTTCTCGAAAGAGAGATGCCACTTATCGAAAATAAAGGTGGATAAACTACTCGAAAGAGAGATGCCACTTATCGAAAATAAATGTGGATAAGCTTCTCGAAAGAGAGATGCCACTTATCGAAAATAAAGGTGGATAAACTTCTCGAAAGAGAGATGCCAGTTATCGAAAATAAATGTGGATAAGCTTCTCGAAAGAGATATGCCACTTATCGAAAATAAATATGGATATGCTTATCGAAAGAGTGATGCCACTTATCGAAAATAAAGGTGGATAAGATTCTCGAAAGAGAGATGCCACTTATCGAAAATAAAGGTGGATAAGCTTCTCGAAAGAGAGATACCACTTATCGAAAATAAAGGTAGATAAGATTCTAGAAAGAGAGATGCCACTTATCGAAAATAAATGTGGATACACTTCTCGAAAGAGAGATGCCACTTAATAAAAAAAAAGAGAGATGCCACTTATCAAAAATAAATATGGATAAACTTCTCGAAAGAGAGATTACACTTAACAAAAATAAAGGTGGATAATCTTCTTGAAAGAGAGATGCCACTATCAAAAATAAAGGTGGATAAGCTTCTCGAAAGAGAGATGCGACTTATCGAAAATAAATAAGGATAAGCTTCTCGAAAGAGAGATGCCACTTATCAATAACAAAGGTGGATAAGCTTCTCGAAAGAGAGATGCCACTGATCGAAAATAAAGATGGATAAGCTTCTCGAAAGAGAGATGCCACTTATCAAAAATAAAGGTGGATAAGCTTCTCAAAAGAGAGATGCCACTTATCGAAAATTAAGGTGGATAAACTTCTCGAAAGAGATATGCCACTTATCGAAAATAAAGGTGGATAAGCTTCTCGAAAGAGAGATGCCACTTATCGAAAATAAAGGTGTATAAGCTTCTCGAAAGAGAGATGCCACTTATCGAAAATAAATGTGGATAAGCTTCTCGAAAGAGAGATACCACTTATCGAAAATAAAGGTGGATAAGCTTCTCGAAAGAGAGATACCACTTATCGAAAATAAAGGTGGATAAGCTTCTCGAAAGAGAGATTCCACTTATCGAAAATAAAGGTGGATAAGCTTCTCGAAAGAGAGATGCCACTTATCGAAAATAAAGGTAGATACGCTTCTCGAAAGAGAGATTCCACGTATCAAAAATAAAGGTAGATAAGCTTCTCAAAAGAGAGATGCCACTTATCAAAAATAAAGGTGGATAAGCTTCTCGAAAGAGAGATGCCACTTATCGAAAATAAAGGTGGATAAACTTCTCAAAAGAGAGATGCCACATATCGAAAATAAAGGTGGATAAGTTTCTCGAAAAAGAGATGCCACTTATCGAAAATAAAGGCTCATAAGCTTCTTGAAAGAGAGATGACACTTATCGAAAATAAAGGTGGATAATCTCCTCGAAAGAGAGATGCCACTTATCAATAATAAAGGTGGATAAGCTTCTCAAAAGAGAGATGCCACTTATCGAAAATAAAGGTGGATAATCTTCTCAAAAGAGAGATGCCACTTAACAAAAATAAAGATGGATAAGTTTCTCGAAATAGAGATGCCACTTATCGAAAATAAAGGTGGATAAGCTTCTCGAAGAGAGATGCCACTTATCGAAAATAAAGGTAGATAAGCTTCTCGAAAGTGAGATGCCACTTATCAAAAATAAAGGTAGATAAGCTTCTAAAAAGAGAGATGCCACTTATCAAAAATAAATGTGGATAAACTTCTCGAAAGAGAGATGCCACTTAACAAAAATAAAGGTGGATAAGTTTCTCGAAAGAGAGATGCCACTTATCAAAAATAAAAGTGGATAAGCTTCTCGAAAGAGAGATGCCACTTATCGAAAATAAAGGTGGATAAACTACTCGAAAGAGAGATGCCAGTTATCGAAAATAAATGTGGATAAGCTTCTCGAAAGAGATATGCCACTTATCAAAAATAAATATGGATAAGCTTCTCGAAAGAGAGATGCCACTTATGAAAAATAAAGGTGGATAAGCTTCTCGAAAGAGAGATGCCACTGAACGAAAATAAAGATGGATAAGCTTTTCGAAAGAGAGATGCCACTTATCGAAAATAAAGGTGGATAAGCTTCTCGAAAGAGAGATGCCACTTATCGAAAATAAAGGTGGATAAGCTTCTCGAAAGAGAGATGCCACTTATCGAAAATAATGGTGGATAAGCTCCTCGAAAGGGGGATGCCACTTATCGAACGTAAAGGTAGATAAGCTTCTCAAAAGAGAGATGCCACTTATCAAAAATAAAGGTGGATAAGCTTCTCGAAAGAGAGATGCCACTTATTGAAAATAAAGGTGGATAAGCTTCTCGAAAGAGAGATGCCACTTATCGAAAATAAAGGTGGATAAACTTCTCGAAAGAGATATGCCACTTATCGAAAATAAAGGTGGATAAGCTTCTCGAAAGAGAGATGCCACTAATCGAAAATAAAGGTGGATATGCTACTCGAAAGAGAGATGCCACTTATCAAAAATAAAGGTGGAAAAGCTTCTCGAAAGAGAGATGCCACTTATCGAAAATAAAGGTGGATGAGCTTCTCGAAAGAGAGATACCACTTATCAAAAATAAAGGTAGATAAGCTTCTAGAAAGAGAGATGCCACTTATCGAAAATAAATGTGGATACACTTCTCGAAAGAGAGATGTCACTTAATAAAAAAAAGAGAGATGCCACTTATCGAAAATAAATGTGGATAAACTTCTTGAAAGAGAGATTACACTTAACAAAAATAAAGGTGGATAAACTTCTCGAAAGAGATATGCCACTTATCAAAAATAAAGGTGGATAAGCTTCTCGAAAGAGAGATGCCACTTATCGAAAATAAAGGTGTTTAAGCTTCTCGAAAGAGAGATGCCACTTATCGAAAATAAAGGTGGATAAGCTTCTCGAAAGAGAGATGCCACTTATCGAAAATAAAGGCGGATAAGCTTCTCGAAAGAGAGATGTCACTTATCGAAAATAAAGATGGATAAGCTTCTCGAAAGAGAGATGCCACTTATCAAAAATAAAGATGGATAAGTTTCTCGAAATAGAGATGCCACTTATCAAAAATAAAGATGGATAAGTTTCTCGAAATAGAGATGCCACTTATCGAAAATAAAGGTGGATAAGCTTCTCGAAGAGAGATGCCACTTATCGAAAATAAAGGTAGATAAGCTTCTAGAAAGAGAGATGCCACTTATCGAAAATAAATGTGGATACACTTCTCGAAAGAGAGATGTCACTTAATAAAAAAAAAGAGAGATGCCACTTATCGAAAATAAATGTGGATAAACTTCTTGAAAGAGAGATTACACTTACAAAAAATAAAGGTGGATAAACTTCTTTAAAGAGAGATGCCACTTATCAAAAATAAAGGTGGATAAGCTTCTCGAAAGAGAGATGCCACTTATCGAAAATAAAGGTGGATAAGTTTCTCAAAAGAGAGATGCCACTTATCGAAAATAAAGGTGGATAAGTTTCTCGAAAGAGAGATGCCACTTATCGAAAATAAAGGCGGATAAGCTTCTCGAAAGAGAGATGCCACTTATCAAAAATAAAGGTGGATAAGCTCCTCGAAAGAGATATGCCACTTATCAATAATAAAGGTGGATAAGCTTCTCCAAAGAGAGATGCCACTTATCGAAAATAAAGATGGATAAGCTTCTCGAAAGAGACATGCCACTTATTGAAAATAAAGGTGGACAAGCTTCTCGAAAGAGAGATGCCACTTATCGAAAATAAAGTTGGATAAGCTTCTCGAAAGTGAGATGCCACTTATCGAAAATAAATGTGGATAAGCTTCTCGAAAGAGAGATGCCACTTATCCATAATAAAGGTGGATAAGCTTTTGGAAAGAGAGATGCCACTGATCAAAAATAAAGATGGATAAGCTTCTCGAAAGAGAGATGCCACTTATCAAAAATAAAGGTGGATAAGCTTCTCAAAAGAGAGATGCCACTTATCGAAAATTAAGGTCGATAAACTTCTCGAAAGAGATATGCCACTTATCGAAAATAAAGGTGGATAAGCTTCTCGAAAGAGAGATTCCACTTATCGAAAATAAAGGTGGATAAGTTTCTCGAAAGAGAGATGCCACTTATCGAAAATAAAGGTGGATAAGCTTCTCGAAAGAGAGATACCACTTATCAAAAATAAAGGTGGATAAGCTTCTCGAAAGAGAGATTCCACTTATCGAAAATAAAGGTGGATAAGCTTCTCGAAAGAGAGATGCCACTTATCGAAAATAAAGGTGGACAAGCTTCTCGAAAGAGAGATGCCACTTATCGAAAATAAAGGTGGACAAGCTTCTCGAAAGAGAGATGCCACGTATCAAAAATAAAGGTGGATAAGCTTCTCGAAAGAGAGATGCCACTTATCGAAAATAAAGGTGTATAAGCTTCTCGAAAGAGAGATGCCACTTATCGAAAATAAAGGTGGATAAGCTTCTCGAAAGAGAGATGCCACTTATCGAAAATAAAGGCGGATAAGCTTCTCGAAAGAGAGATGCCACTTATCAAAAATAAAGATGGATAAGCTTCTCGAAAGAGAGATGCCACTTATCAAAAATAAAGATGGATAAGTTTCTCGAAATAGAGATGCCACTTATCAAAATTAAAGATGGATAAGTTTCTCGAAATAGAGATGCCACTTATCGAAAATAAAGGTGGATAAGCTTCTCGAAGAGAGATGCCACTTATCGAAAATAAAGGTAGATAAGCTGCTAGAAAGAGAGATGCCACTTATCGAAAATAAATGTGGATACACTTCTCGAAAGAGAGATGTCACTTAATAAAAAAAAAGAGAGATGCCACTTATCGAAAATAAATGTAGATAAACTTCTTGAAAGAGAGATTACACTTACAAAAAATAAAGGTGGATAAACTTCTTTAAAGAGAGATGCCACTTATCAAAAATAAAGGTGGATAAGCTTCTCGAAAGAGAGATGCCACTTATCGAAAATAAAGGTGGATAAGTTTCTCAAAAGAGAGATGCCACTTATCGAAAATAAAGGTGGATAAGTTCCTCGAAAGAGATATGCCACTTATCAATAATAAAGGTGGATAAGCTTCTCCAAAGAGAGATGCCACTTATCGAAAATAAAGGTGGATAGGCTTCTCGAAAGAGACATGCCACTTATTGAAAATAAAGGTGGATAAGCTTCTCGAAAGAGAGATGCCACTTATCGAATATAAAGTTGGATAAGCTTCTCGAAAGTGAGATGCCACTTATCGAAAATAAATGTGGATAACCTTCTCGAAAGAGAGATGCCACTTATCAACAATAAAGGTGGATAAGCTTTTGGAAAGAGAGATGCCACTGATCAAAAATAAAGATGGATAAGCTTCTCGAAAGAGAGATGCCACTTATCAAAAATAAAGGTGGATAAGCTTCTCAAAAGAGAGATGCCACTTATCGAAAATTAAGGTGGATAAACGTCTCGAAAGAGATATTCCACTTATCGAAAATAAAGGTGGATAAGCTTCTCGAAAGAGAGATTCCACTTATCGAAAATAAAGGTGGATAAGTTTCTCGAAAGAGAGATGCCACTTATCGAAAATAAAGGTGGATAAGCTTCTCGAAAGAGAGATACCACTTATCAAAAATAAAGGTGGATAAGCTTCTCGAAAGAGAGATTCCACTTATCGAAAATAAAGGTGGATAAGCTTCTCGAAAGAGAGATGCCACTTATCGAAAATAAAGGTGGACAAGCTTCTCGAAAGAGAGATGCCACGTATCAAAAATAAAGGTGGATAAGCTTCTCAAAAGAGAGATGCCACTTATCGAAAATAAAGGTAGATAAGCTGCTAGAAAGAGAGATGCCACTTATCGAAAATAAATGTGGATACACTTCTCGAAAGAGAGATGTCACTTAATAAAAAAAAAGAGAGATGCCACTTATCGAAAATAAATGTGGATAAACTTCTTGAAAGAGAGATTACACTTACAAAAAATAAAGGTGGATAAACTTCTTTAAAGAGAGATGCCACTTATCAAAAATAAAGGTGGATAAGCTTCTCGAAAGAGAGATACCACTTATCAAAAATAAAGGTGGATAAGCTTCTCGAAAGAGAGATTCCACTTATCGAAAATAAAGGTGGATAAGCTTCTCGAAAGAGAGATGCCACTTATCGAAAATAAAGGTGGACAAGCTTCTCGAAAGAGAGATGCCACGTATCAAAAATAAAGGTGGATAAGCTTCTCAAAAGAGAGATGCCACTTATCGAAAATAAAGGTAGATAAGCTGCTAGAAAGAGAGATGCCACTTATCGAAAATAAATGTGGATACACTTCTCGAAAGAGAGATGTCACTTAATAAAAAAAAAGAGAGATGCCACTTATCGAAAATAAATGTGGATAAACTTCTTGAAAGAGAGATTACACTTACAAAAAATAAAGGTGGATAAACTTCTTTAAAGAGAGATGCCACTTATCAAAAATAAAGGTGGATAAGCTTCTCGAAACAGAGATGCCACTTATCGAAAATAAAGGTGGATAAGTTTCTCAAAAGAGAGATGCCACTTATCGAAAATAAAGGTGGATAAGTTTCTCGAAAGAGAGATGCCACTTATCGAAAATAAAGGCGGATAAGCTTCTCGAAAGAGAGATGCCACTTATCGAAAATAAAGGTGGATAAGCTCCTCGAAAGAGAGATGCCACTTATCAAAAATAAAGGTGGATAAGCTTCTCAAAAGAGAGATGCCACTTATCGAAAATTAAGGTGGATAAACGTCTCGAAAGAGATATGCCACTTATCGAAAATAAAGGTGGATAAGCTTCTCGAAAGAGAGATTCCACTTATCGAAAATAAAGGTGGATAAGTTTCTCGAAAGAGAGATGCCACTTATCGAAAATAAAGGTGGATAAGCTTCTCGAAAGAGAGATACCACTTATCAAAAATAAAGGTGGATAAGCTTCTCGAAAGAGAGATTCCACTTATCGAAAATAAAGGTGGATAAGCTTCTCGAAAGAGAGATGCCACTTATCGAAAATAAAGGTGGACAAGCTTCTCGAAAGAGAGATGCCACGTATCAAAAATAAAGGTGGATAAGCTTCTCAAAAGAGAGATGCCACTTATCGAAAATAAAGGTGGATAAGTTTCTCGAAAGAGAGATGCCACTTATCGAAAATAAAGGCGGATATGCTTCTCGAAAGAGAGATGCCACTTATCGAAAATAAAGGTGGATAAGTTTCTCGAAAGAGAGATGCCACTTATCGAAAATAAAGGCGGATAAGCTTCTCGAAAGAGAGATGCCACTTATCGAAAATAAAGGTGGATAAGCTTCTCGAAAGAGAGATGCCACTTATCAAAAATAAAGATGGATAAGTTTCTCGAAATAGAGATGCCACTTATCGAAAATAAAGGTGGATAAGCTTCTCGAAGAGAGATGCCACTTATCGAAAATAAAGGTAGATAAGCTTCTCGAAAAAGAGATGCCACTTATCGAAAATAAATGTGGATAAACTTCTCGAAAGAGAAATGCCACTTATCGAAAATAAAGGTGGATAAACTTCTCGAAATAGAGATGCCAGTTATCGAAAATAAATGTGGATAAGCTTCTTGAAAGAGATATGCCACTTATCGAAAATAAATATGGATATGCTTCTCGAAAGAGTGATGCCACTTATCAAAAATAAAGGTGGATAAGCTTCTCGAAAGAGAGATGCCACTTATCGAAAATAAAGGTGGATAAGCTCCTCGAAAGAGAGATGCCACTTATCGAAAATAAAGGTGGATAAGCTTCTCAAAAGAGAGATGCCACTTATCGAAAATAAAGGTGGATAAGTTTCTCGAGAGAGAGATGCCACTTATCAAAAATAAAGGCGGATAAGCTTCTCGAAAGAGAGATGCCACTTATCGAAAATAAAGGTGGATAAGCTTCTCGAAAGAGAGATGCCACTTATCGAAAATAAAGGCGGACAAGCTTCTCGAAAGAGAGATGCCACTTATCGAAAATAAAGGTGGATAAACTTCTCAAAAGAGAGATGCCACTTATCAAAAATAAAGATGGATAAGTTTCTCGAAATAGAGATGCCACTTATTGAAAATAAAGGTGGATAAGCTTCTCGAAGAGAGATGCCACTTATCGAAAATAAAGGTAGATAAGCTTCTCGAAAGTGAGATGCCACTTATCGAAAATAAAGGTAGATAAGCTTCTAGAAAAAGAGATGCCACTTATCGAAAATAAATGTGGATAAACTTCACGAAAGAGAGATGCCACTTATCAAAAATAAAGGTGGATAAACTTCTCGAAAGAGAGATGCCAGTTATCGAAAATAAATGTGGATAAGCTTCTCGAAAGAGATATGCCACTTATCGAAAATAAATATGGATATGCTTCTCAAAAGAGTGATGCCACTTATCAAAAATAAAGGTGGATAAGCTTCTGGAAAGAGAGATGCCACTTATCGAAAATAAAGGTGGATAAGCTTCTCAAAAGAGAGATACCACTTATCGAAAATAAAGGTAGATAAGCTTCTAGAAAGAGAGATGCCACTTATCGAAAATAAATGTGGATACACTTCTCGAAAGAGAGATGCCACTTAATAAAAAAAGAGAGATGTTGTTGCACCCTAAAATTTGACCAACCGGGTCCCGTATCTGGCTCGATGTTTCGACGCATGACTGCATTCGCATCTGCATATCGCATACAGTGCATTTTTCATTTGTTTTGATTTTATCGGGATCACAGCGCTCGTCTCGCGTCTCAGGTGTTTTTTAATCAGTTTAAATAGGTAGAATCGTATTTTTGGGAAGTCGTGCTCTTTCCGGTGTTTTCAGCCCGCGCTGTTGTTTTTAGGGATATTTCGGTGTCCGTTGATTTTTACCGGCTATTTTTGTGCGCTCTCGCAGTGTTATTTGTCGTTCGGTGCTATTTTTGTTCCTTCGGGAATTATTGTGTTTTTTCTGGATTCTATTAGATTTATTAGGGTTTTATTAGATTTTTTAATCATTTTTAGATTAATATAGAATATTAATAGATTTTTCTTTTAGAATATTAATTGAATTTTGAATATATTTTTTTAGATATAGAATATTAATAGGTTTTTAATATTTTTAATGGTTTTAATTCTTATTAGATAGATTTTATCATTTTCTTAATAGGATAATGTAGATTTTATTTTAGAATAATAGATTTTAATAGAACATTAATAGGTTTTTTAATATTTTTAATAGTTTTAATCTTTTTTTAGAATATTATAAAATTTAAATAGCTTTTTAATCATCTTAATAGAAGAATATAGTTTTTCTTTTTAAGAGGTTTTCTTTTAAATAAATAATATAGGTTATATTAGGGATTTAATAGAGATTTAATAAAATTTTAGATTGATAGAGAACTATTAAAGTTTTTTTGATTAGTAGGTTTATTAGAGTTTTAATAGAGAATTATTAGAATTTTTGTTGATTAGTGGAAGTATTAGAGTTTTTATTAGTTTAGGTTTAATTAGATTAGTTAAGTCTTAATCATTTGATTAGCAGTTAATTCAGGTTTAGTTTTAGCCTTTAATCCATTGTTAACCATTTCAATTCAGTTTTTTGAGTTTTTAATCATTTTCGTTGGGCCCAGGTATGTGTGAAAGCCCAATTCATGCAGTTCAAGTCCAGAATTGTCCAGAATTTTCCATTATGCATCTATAAAGTCAAAGCGTACACGTGTTGCCAAAGGGGGGGGGGCACATTTCACATTTCACACGCAGCCACATCACCCACACTAAGCCTCTCTCTGCCACGCCACACACAAGTGTAAGCCATGCAGACCCTCTCTCTCCACTAACCAGGACGCGTGGCACCACCTCCTCCCTCACCGGTTGCATGGCCGGCGGCCATGCAACCACCGCCCAACCCAGCTCCGGCCACCATAACAGATCTCCCAACTACCTCCGGCCGCCGTACCGGTCACCGGAAATACAAAAAACCCAGAACTTCATCTCTTTTCCTCTCATCGTTCATCTCTTCCGATCAACCTCACCAACAACGTTTTCCAGTCTCCGATCCATCTTCATCATCAACTCTCGTTTGTCCAGATTTTTTTTACCTGAAGTTCATCAGGTTCTTCATCCAATAACCTCCGAGAAATCTCTAGAAATTCAATCCTCAAGAGTCTTCAACAACTCTCAGCAATCCTCCAGAAGAACACTCATCCATTTCCAGATCCAGCTTCATCAAGATCGCTCCAAGATTCTCAGTAGATCTCCATAGATCATCATCACCTTCAACCTACTTGCGAGAATCATCGTCATCTCCATCAACGTTCATAGAACAACAAGAACATTCATCCAAATCCCAGAAACGCTCCAATCTTCATCCTACAACCGTTCATCATCATCATATGAACCTTCAAGCATCCTTCGACCGCTCCCAGAACGACCTTCCTCTGTCCAGATCTACATGCAAGATTCACTTGAATCTTCAGGATTCGTCCAACAAGTTCTTCAAAACCTCCGGTAACGCATCAAAATCCCTCATTCTCTCCAGCTTTTTTGTCTTCGTTGACGTCCTCCCCGCGAGCAATCTCACGCATTCTCGTCTTCATCCAAAGTTCATCATCGTGAATCTTCGAAGATCTTGGTTATCATCATCAGAACCTTCTTCTCCATTCACTCGTCAAGGACCTCCGCAGGTAGATTTGGTTTGGTGGTTGCAGTGCTTCATTGTAGGTGGAAACGGAGTTTAGGTGGGTGGATTGAAGATTGAGAGGCAAGGAATTAGAAGAACGAAGGCTTGTCTGAGGAGTTTGGATCTGGGAGATTGAACGAAAGGGAGAGGGTTCAGAGAGAGAGACGGCGCGTATGTGAACAGTAGAGGCACTTAGGGTTTTGGGTTTCTGAAGAGGGAGAAGTGATACGTGGCCGTATGGTGAATTGGGCTCAAAGGCCCATTGGGTTTTTTGTGTAATGTACACCTGCGTTTTCTCTCTTCCCACCCCCCCTCCATGTGTTCGAAGTGGGCCTGAGCCCACGTGATTTTTGCTAGCCACACCTGCGTTTCACTCATAGCACCCCCCCCCTGACCTCATTATTGTTTTTTTTTCTGAACTAGTGCTTTAGGCTGGGCCCAGTTCAGAGTTATTTTTCTTGCTATACCCCTGTAACTGCAGTGTACCCCCTCCCCTTTTATTTTCTTTTCTTTATATTTTTTATGTACTTAGTTTTTTAGAATAAAATAAAAATAGATACATGAAAAGAAAAAAAGAGAATATATTGAAAAAAGAATGTTGAGAAAAATAGAAAAAAAGAAAAAGAAAAATATGAGAAACAAATATTTGAAAAAATAATAGTAAAGAAAAAAAAATACAATATTGAAGGAAAAATATTCAAGAAAGGAATGTTGAAAAAAATATATGAAAAAATAGAGAAAGAGATTGAAGAAAAAAAATAGAAAAATAGAAAGAAATATGAAAAAAGAAGAGAAAAAAATATTAGATGTAATATTTTTTAGAGTACATTTTTTCATAGAGTTTATTCACCTTTTTAGAGGTAGTTTAGAATGTCCACTTGTTAGGGGACTCTTTTTCATTTAATTTCTGATAGGATAGGATAGTATTTCCTAGGGGTTTATTTTCAGTATTCAATCATTGTAATCATTTTTCAGAATGTTAATAAAATGAGATTTGAGCTGTGGTCCCGAAAGTAGCCGAACTACAGCTGCTCTGATTCCTCGTACCAGACGAGGATATGTAGGCATAGAATGCGATATCCTAGCGAGCACACTAACAACTAACCTTTTGTTCTCTCGCTGCTGTGCGATCGAGACTTTCCCGCTGACGACTGATGTTACCCTTTTTCTCTCTTGCCCAAGTGCATTTGAGACCAGACCGTAGTTTTTCCCATAGGTTCCCGTACCTTTGAAACCAGTTTGAGTTCTCACTGCTGTGTGAGAATACCCAGCCTAGCCGTAGTTATCCTGAACTACGTAAAGCTCTGATCTTCCATGCAGTATGGAAGTACGTAGGCACAAGACGCGAGGTCTTGGCGAGCCGATTTTCCCCGTAGTCCCGAACTACGTTGACTCTGACTTTCTCTCTTGAGAATACGTAGGCGTAGAGTGCGGCGCTCTATTGAGTCAATTCCCTTCCGTTTAGATTTAGCAGCCGTAGATAGATTGTTTTGCATCCTTTAGACAACCCAAGCAAGCGTGGATCCCGTCGAGTACGACGGACGTGAGGGGTGCTAATACCTTACCCTTGCGTAACCGACTCCCGAACCCAGGTTTTGGTTGCGATGACCATACCTTTCCCCGTTTTTTTTTTGCGAGGTTTACTTCGAGTGTTTCCTTTCCCTCCGTTGGGATAAATAACGCACGGTGGCGACACTTCTGTCAGTCGGCGCCAATTTTCGCAGTAGCGACAGATGCCACTTATCGAAAATAAATCTAGATAAACTTCTCGAAAGAGAGATTACACTTAACAAAAATAAAGGTGGATAATCTTCGTGAAAGAGAGATGCCACTTATCAAAAATAAAGGTGGATAAGCTTCTCGAAAGAGAGATGCCACTTATCGAAAATAAAGGTGGATAAGTTTCTCAAAAGAGAGACGCCACTTATCGAAAATAAAGGTGGATAAGTTTCTCGAAAGAGAGATGCCACTTATCGAAAATAAAGGCGGATAAGCTTCTCGAAAGAGAGATGCCACTTATCGAAAATAAAAGTGGATAAGCTCTTCGAAAGGGAGATGCCACTTATCGAAAATTAAGGTGGATAAACTTCTCGAAAGAGATATGCCAATTATCGAAAATAAAGGTGGATAAGCTTCTCGAAAGAGAGATGCCACTTATCGAAAATAAAGGTGTATAAGCTTCTCGAAAGAGAGATGCCACTTATCGAAAATAAAGGTGGATAATCTTCTCGAAAGAGAGATACCACTTATCGAAAATAAAGGTGGATAAGCTTCTCGAAAGAGAGATTCCACTTATCGAAAATAAAGGTGGATAAGCTTCTCGAAAGAGAGATGCCACTTATCGAAAATAAAGGTAGATAAGCTTCTCGAAAGAGAGATGCCAAGTATCAAAAGTAAAGGTAGATAAGCTTCTCAAAATTGAGATGCCACTTATCGAAAATAAAGGTGGACAAGCTTCTCGAAAGAGAGATGCCACTTATCGAAAATAAAGGTGGATAAGCTTCTCAAAAGAGAGATGCCACTTATCGAAAATAAAGGTGAATAAGTTTCTCGAAAGAGAGATGCCACTTATCGAAAATAAAGGCGGATAAGCTTCTCGAAAGAGAGATGCCACTTATCGAAAATAAAGGCGGATAAGCTTCTCGAAAGAGAGATGCCACTTATCGAAAATAAAGGGGAATAAGCTCCTCAAATTAGAGACGCCACATATCGAAAATTAAGGTGGATAAACTTCTCGAAAGAGATATGCCACTTATCGAAAATAAAGGTGGATAAGCTTCTCGAAAGAGAGATGCCACTTATCGAAAATAAAGGTGTATAAGCTACTCGAAAGAGAGATGCCACTTATCAAAAATAAAGGTGGATAAGCTTCTCGAAAGAGAGATGCCACTTATCGAAAATAAAGGCGGATAAGCTTCTCGAAAGAGAGATGCCACTTATCGAAAATAAAGATGGATAAGCTTCTCGAAAGAGAGATGCCACTTATCAAAAATAAAGATGGATAAGTTTCTCGAAATAGAGCTGCCACTTATCAAAAATAAAGATGGATAAGTTTCTCGAAATAGAGATGCCACTTATCGAAAATAAAGGTGGATAAGCTTCTCGAAGGAAGATGCCACTTATCGAAAATAAAGGTAGATAAGCTTCTAGAAAGAGAGATGCCACTTATCGAAAATAAATGTGGATACACTTCTCGAAAGAGAGATGTCACTTAATAAAAAAAAAGACAGATGCCACTTATCGAAAATAAATGTGGATAAACTTCTTGAAAGAGAGATTACACTTAACAAAAATAAAGGTGGATAAACTTCTTTAAAGAGAGATGCCACTTATCAAAAATAAAGGTGGATAAGCTTCTCGAAAGAGAGATGCCACTTATCGAAAATAAAGGTGGATAAGCTTCTCAAAAGAGAGATGCCACTTATCGAAAATAAAGGTGAATAAGTTTCTCGAAAGAGAGATGCCACTTATCGAAAATAAAGGCGGATAAGCTTCTCGAAAGAGAGATGCCACTTATCGAAAATAAAGGTGGATAAGCTCCTCGAAAGAGATATGCCACTTATCAATAATAAAGGTGGATAAGCTACCTTAAAGAGAGATGCCACTTATCGAAAATAAAGGTGGATAAGCTTCTCGAAAGAGACATGCCACTTATTTAAAATAAAGGTGGATAAGCGTCTCGAAAGAGAGATGCCACTTATCGAAAATAAAGGTGGATAAGCTTCTCGAAACTGAGATGCCACTTATCGAAAATAAATGTGGATAAGCTTCTCGAAAGAGAGATGCCACTTATCAATAATAAAGGTGGATAGGCTTTTGGAAAGAGAGATGCCACTGATCAAAAATAAAGATGGATAAGCTTCTCGAAAGAGAGAAGCCACTTATCAAAAATAAAGGTGGATAAGCTTCTCAAAAGAGAGATGCCACTTATCGAAAATTAAGGTGGATAAACTTCTCGAAAGAGATATGCCACTTATCGAAAATAAAGGTGGATAAGCTTCTCGAAAGAGAGATGCCACTTATCGAAAATAAAGGTGGATAAGCTTCTCGAAAGAGAGATTCCACTTATCGAAAATAAAGGTGGATAAGCTTCTCGAAAGAGAGATGCCACTTATCGAAAATAAAGGTAGATAAGCTTCTCGAAAGAGAGATGCCAAGTATCAAAAGTAAAGGTAGATAAGCTTCTCAAAAGAGAGATGCCACTTATCGAAAATAAAGGTGGACAAGCTTCTCGAAAGAGAGATGCCACTTATCGAAAATAAAGGTGGATAAGCTTCTCAAAAGAGAGATGCCACTTATCGAAAATAAAGGTGAATAAGTTTCTCGAAAGAGAGATGCCACTTATCGAAAATAAAGGCGGATAAGCTTCTCGAAAGAGAGATGCCACTTATCGAAAATAAAGGCGGATAAGCTTCTCGAAAGAGAGATGCCACTTATCGAAAATAAAGGGGAATAAGCTCCTCAAATTAGAGACGCCACATATCGAAAATTAAGGTGGATAAACTTCTCGAAAGAGATATGCCACTTATCGAAAATAAAGGTGGATAAGCTTCTCGAAAGAGAGATGCCACTTATCGAAAATAAAGATGGATAAGCTTCTCGAAAGAGAGATGCCACTTATCAAAAATAAAGATGGATAAGTTTCTCGAAATAGAGCTGCCACTTATCAAAAATAAAGATGGATAAGTTTCTCGAAATAGAGATGCCACTTATCGAAAATAAAGGTGGATAAGCTTCTCGAAGGAAGATGCCACTTATCGAAAATAAAGGTAGATAAGCTTCTAGAAAGAGAGATGCCACTTATCGAAAATAAATGTGGATACACTTCTCGAAAGAGAGATGTCACTTAATAAAAAAAAAGACAGATGCCACTTATCGAAAATAAATGTGGATAAACTTCTTGAAAGAGAGATTACACTTAACAAAAATAAAGGTGGATAAACTTCTTTAAAGAGAGATGCCACTTATCAAAAATAAAGGTGGATAAGCTTCTCGAAAGAGAGATGCCACTTATCGAAAATAAAGGTGGATAAGTTTCTCAAAAGAGAGATGCCACTTATCGAAAATAAAGGTGGATAAGTTTCTCGAAAGAGAGATGCCAGTTATCGAAAATAAAGGCGGATAAGCTTCTCGAAAGAGAGATGCCACTTATCGAAAATAAAGGTGGATAAGCTCCTCGAAAGAGATATGCCACTTATCAATAATAAAGGTGGATAAGCTACCTTAAAGAGAGATGCCACTTATCGAAAATAAAGGTGGATAAGCTTCTCGAAAGAGACATGCCACTTATTTAAAATAAAGGTGGATAAGCGTCTCGAAAGAGAGATGCCACTTATCGAAAATAAAGGTGGATAAGCTTCTCGAAAGTGAGATGCCACTTATCGAAAATAAATGTGGATAAGCTTCTCGAAAGAGAGATGCCACTTATCAATAATAAAGGTGGATAGGCTTTTGGAAAGAGAGATGCCACTGATCAAAAATAAAGATGGATAAGCTTCTCGAAAGAGAGAAGCCACTTATCAAAAATAAAGGTGGATAAGCTTCTCAAAAGAGAGATGCCACTTATCGAAAATTAAGGTGGATAAACTTCTCGAAAGAGAGATGCCACTTATCGAAAATAAAGGTGGATAAGCTTCTCGAAAGAGAGATACCACTTATCGAAAATAAAGGTGGATAAGCATCTCGAAAGAGAGATTCCACTTATCGAAAATAAAGGTGGATAAGCTTCTCGAAAGAGAGATGCCACTTATCGAAAATAAAGGTAGATAAGCTTCTCGAAAGAGAGATGCCAAGTATCAAAAGTAAAGGTAGATAAGCTTCTCAAAAGAGAGATGCCACTTATCGAAAATAAAGGTGGACAAGCTTCTCGAAAGAGAGATGCCACTTATCGAAAATAAAGGTGGATAAGCTTCTCAAAAGAGAGATGCCACTTATCGAAAATAAAGGTGAATAAGTTTCTCGAAAGAGAGATGCCACTTATCGAAAATAAAGGCGGATAAGCTTCTCGAAAGAGATATGCCACTTATCGAAAATAAAGGTGGATAAGCTTCTCGAAAGAGAGATGCCACTTATCGAAAATAAAGGTGTATAAGCTACTCGAAAGAGAGATGCCACTTATCAAAAATAAAGGTGGATAAGCTTCTCGAAAGAGAGATGCCACTTATCGAAAATAAAGGCGGATAAGCTTCTCGAAAGAGAGATGCCACTTATCGAAAATAAAGATGGATAAGCTTCTCGAAAGAGAGATGCCACTTATCAAAAATAAATATGGATAAGTTTCTCGAAATAGAGCTGCCACTTATCAAAAATAAAGATGGATAAGTTTCTCGAAATAGAGATGCCACTTATCGAAAATAAAGGTGGATAAGCTTCTCGAAAGAGAGATGCCACTTATCGAAAATAAAGGTGGATAAGCTCCTCGAAAGAGATATGCCACTTATCAATAATAAAGGTGGATAAGCTACCTTAAAGAGAGATGCCACTTATCGAAAATAAAGGTGGATAAGCTTCTCGAAAGAGACATGCCACTTATTTAAAATAAAGGTGGATAAGCGTCTCGAAAGAGAGATGCCACTTATCGAAAATAAAGGTGGATAAGCTTCTCGAAAGTGAGATGCCACTTATCGAAAATAAATGTGGATAAGCTTCTCGAAAGAGAGATGCCACTTATCAATAATAAAGGTGGATAGGCTTTTGGAAAGAGAGATGCCACTGATCAAAAATAAAGATGGATAAGCTTCTCGAAAGAGAGAAGCCACTTATCAAAAATAAAGGTGGATAAGCTTCTCAAAAGAGAGATGCCACTTATCGAAAATTAAGGTGGATAAACTTCTCGAAAGAGAGATGCCACTTATCGAAAATAAAGGTGGATAAGCTTCTCGAAAGAGAGATACCACTTATCGAAAATAAAGGTGGATAAGCTTCTCGAAAGAGAGATTCCACTTATCGAAAATAAAGGTGGATAAGCTTCTCGAAAGAGAGATGCCACTTATCGAAAATAAAGGTAGATAAGCTTCTCGAAAGAGAGATGCCAAGTATCAAAAGTAAAGGTAGATAAGCTTCTCAAAAGAGAGATGCCACTTATCGAAAATAAAGGTGGACAAGCTTCTCGAAAGAGAGATGCCACTTATCGAAAATAAAGGTGGATAAGCTTCTCAAAAGAGAGATGCCACTTATCGAAAATAAAGGTGAATAAGTTTCTCGAAAGACAGATGCCACTTATCGAAAATAAAGGCGGATAAGCTTCTCGAAAGAGAGATGCCACTTATCGAAAATAAAGGCGGATAAGCTTCTCGAAAGAGAGATGCCACTTATCGAAAATAAAGGGGAATAAGCTCCTCAAATTAGAGACGCCACATATCGAAAATTAAGGTGGATAAACTTCTCGAAAGAGATATGCCACTTATCGAAAATAAAGGTGGATAAGCTTCTCGAAAGAGAGATGCCACTTATCGAAAATAAAGGTGTATAAGCTACTCGAAAGAGAGATGCCACTTATCAAAAATAAAGGTGGATAAGCTTCTCGAAAGAGAGATGCCACTTATCGAAAATAAAGGCGGATAAGCTTCTCGAAAGAGAGATGCCACTTATCGAAAATAAAGATGGATAAGCTTCTCGAAAGAGAGATGCCACTTATCAAAAATAAAGATGGATAAGTTTCTCGAAATAGAGCTGCCACTTATCAAAAATAAAGATGGATAAGTTTCTCGAAATAGAGATGCCACTTATCGAAAATAAAGGTGGATAAGCTTCTCGAAGGAAGATGCCACTTATCGAAAATAAAGGTAGATAAGCTTCTAGAAAGAGAGATGCCACTTATCGAAAATAAATGTGGATACACTTCTCGAAAGAGAGATGTCACTTAATAAAAAAAAAGACAGATGCCCCTTATCGAAAATAAATGTGGATAAACTTCTTGAAAGAGAGATTACACTTAACAAAAATAAAGGTGGATAAACTTCTTTAAAGAGAGATGCCACTTATTAAAAATAAAGGTGGATAAGCTTCTCGAAAGAGAGATGCCACTTATCGAAAATAAAGGTGGATAAGTTTCTCAAAAGAGAGATGCCACTTATCGAAAATAAAGGTGGATAAGTTTCTCGAAAGAGAGATGCCACTTATCGAAAATAAAGGCGGATAAGCTTCTCGAAAGAGAGATGCCACTTATCGAAAATAAAAGTGGATAAGCTCTTCGAAAGGGAGATGCCACTTATCGAAAATTAAGGTGGATAAACTTCTCGAAAGAGATATGCCAATTATCGAAAATAAAGGTGGATAAGCTTCTCGAAAGAGAGATGCCACTTATCGAAAATAAAGGTGTATAAGCTTCTCGAAAGAGAGATGCCACTTATCGAAAATAAAGGTGGATAAGCTTCTCGAAAGAGAGATACCACTTATCGAAAATAAAGGTGGATAAGCTTCTCGAAAGAGAGATTCCACTTATCGAAAATAAAGGTGGATAAGCTTCTCGAAAGAGAGATGCCACTTATCGAAAATAAAGGTAGATAAGCTTCTCGAAAGAGAGATGCCAAGTATCAAAAGTAAAGGTAGATAAGCTTCTCAAAAGAGAGATGCCACTTATCGAAAATAAAGGTGGACAAGCTTCTCGAAAGAGAGATGCCACTTATCGAAAATAAAGGTGGATAAGCTTCTCAAAAGAGAGATGCCACTTATCGAAAATAAAGGTGAATAAGTTTCTCAAAAGAGAGATGCCACTTATCGAAAATAAAGGCGGATAAGCTTCTCGAAAGAGAGATGCCACTTATCGAAAATAAAGGCGGATAAGCTTCTCGAAAGAGAGATGCCACTTATCGAAAATAAAGGGGAATAAGCTCCTCAAATTAGAGACGCCACATATCGAAAATTAAGGTGGATAAACTTCTCGAAAGAGATATGCCACTTATCGAAAATAAAGGTGGATAAGCTTCTCGAAAGAGAGATGCCACTTATCGAAAATAAAGGTGTATAAGCTACTCGAAAGAGAGATGCCACTTATCAAAAATAAAGGTGGATAAGCTTCTCGAAAGAGAGATGCCACTTATCGAAAATAAAGGCGGATAAGCTTCTCGAAAGAGAGATGCCACTTATCGAAAATAAAGATGGATAAGCTTCTCGAAAGAGAGATGCCACTTATCAAAAATAAAGATGGATAAGTTTCTCGAAATAGAGCTGCCACTTATCAAAAATAAAGATGGATAAGTTTCTCGAAATAGAGATGCCACTTATCGAAAATAAAGGTGGATAAGCTTCTCGAAGGAAGATGTCACTTATCGAAAATAAAGGTAGATAAGCTTCTAGAAAGAGAGAGGCCACTTATCGAAAATAAATGTGGATACACTTCTCGAAAGAGAGATGTCACTTAATAAAAAAAAAGACAGATGCCACTTATCGAAAATAAATGTGGATAAACTTCTTGAAAGAGAGATTACACTTAACAAAAATAAAGGTGGATAAACTTCTTTAAAGAGAGATGCCACTTATCAAAAATAAAGGTGGATAAGCTTCTCGAAAGAGAGATGCCACTTATCGAAAATAAAGGTGGATAAGTTTCTCAAAAGAGAGATGCCACTTATCGAAAATAAAGGTGGATAAGTTTCTCGAAAGAGAGATGCCACTTATCGAAAATAAAGGCGGATAAGCTTCTCGAAAGAGAGATGCCACTTATCGAAAATAAAGGTGGATAAGCTCCTCGAAAGAGATATGCCACTTATCAATAATAAAGGTGGATAAGCTACCTTAAAGAGAGATGCCACTTATCGAAAATAAAGGTGGATAAGCTTCTCGAAAGAGACATGCCACTTATTTAAAATAAAGGTGGATAAGCGTCTCGAAAGAGAGATGCCACTTATCGAAAATAAAGGTGGATAAGCTTCTCGAAAGTGAGATGCCACTTATCGAAAATAAATGTGGATAAGCTTCTCGAAAGAGAGATGCCACTTATCAATAATAAAGGTGGATAGGCTTTTGGAAAGAGAGATGCCACTGATCAAAAATAAAGATGGATAAGCTTCTCGAAAGAGAGAAGCCACTTATCAAAAATAAAGGTGGATAAGCTTCTCAAAAGAGAGATGCCACTTATCGAAAATTAAGGTGGATAAACTTCTCGAAAGAGAGATGCCACTTATCGAAAATAAAGGTGGATAAGCTTCTCGAAAGAGAGATACCACTTATCGAAAATAAAGGTGGATAAGCTTCTCGAAAGAGAGATTCCACTTATCGAAAATAAAGGTGGATAAGCTTCTCGAAAGAGAGATGCCACTTATCGAAAATAAAGGTAGATAAGCTTCTCGAAAGAGAGATGCCAAGTATCAAAAGTAAAGGTAGATAAGCTTCTCAAAAGAGAGATGCCACTTATCGAAAATAAAGGTGGACAAGCTTCTCGAAAGAGAGATGCCACTTATCGAAAATAAAGGTGGATAAGCTTCTCAAAAGAGAGATGCCACTTATCGAAAATAAAGGTGAATAAGTTTCTCGAAAGAGAGATGCCACTTATCGAAAATAAAGGCGGATAAGCTTCTCGAAAGAGATATGCCACTTATCGAAAATAAAGGTGGATAAGCTTCTCGAAAGAGAGATGCCACTTATCGAAAATAAAGGTGTATAAGCTACTCGAAAGAGAGATGCCACTTATCAAAAATAAAGGTGGATAAGCTTCTCGAAAGAGAGATGCCACTTATCGAAAATAAAGGCGGATAAGCTTCTCGAAAGAGAGATGCCACTTATCGAAAATAAAGATGGATAAGCTTCTCGAAAGAGAGATGCCACTTATCAAAAATAAAGATGGATAAGTTTCTCGAAATAGAGCTGCCACTTATCAAAAATAAAGATGGATAAGTTTCTCGAAATAGAGATGCCACTTATCCAAAATAAAGGTGGATAAGCTTCTCGAAAGAGAGATGCCACTTATCGAAAATAAAGGTGGATAAGCTCCTCGAAAGAGATATGCCACTTATCAATAATAAAGGTGGATAAGCTACCTTAAAGAGAGATGCCACTTATCGAAAATAAAGGTGGATAAGCTTCTCGAAAGAGACATGCCACTTATTTAAAATAAAGGTGGATAAGCGTCTCGAAAGAGAGATGCCACTTATCGAAAATAAAGGTGGATAAGCTTCTCGAAAGTGAGATGCCACTTATCGAAAATAAATGTGGATAAGCTTCTCGAAAGAGAGATGCCACTTATCAATAATAAAGGTGGATAGGCTTTTGGAAAGAGAGATGCCACTGATCAAAAATAAAGATGGATAAGCTTCTCGAAAGAGAGAAGCCACTTATCAAAAATAAAGGTGGATAAGCTTCTCAAAAGAGAGATGCCACTTATCGAAAATTAAGGTGGATAAACTTCTCGAAAGAGAGATGCCACTTATCGAAAATAAAGGTGGATAAGCTTCTCGAAAGAGAGATACCACTTATCGAAAATAAAGGTGGATAAGCTTCTCGAAAGAGAGATTCCACTTATCGAAAATAAAGGTGGATAAGCTTCTCGAAAGAGAGATGCCACTTATTGAAAATAAAGGTAGATAAGCTTCTCGAAAGAGAGATGCCAAGTATCAAAAGTAAAGGTAGATAAGCTTCTCAAAAGAGAGATGCCACTTATCGAAAATAAAGGTGGACAAGCTTCTCGAAAGAGAGATGCCACTTATCGAAAATAAAGGTGGATAAGCTTCTCAAAAGAGAGATGCCACTTATCGAAAATAAAGGTGAATAAGTTTCTCGAAAGACAGATGCCACTTATCGAAAATAAAGGCGGATAAGCTTCTCGAAAGAGAGATGCCACTTATCGAAAATAAAGGCGGATAAGCTTCCTGAAAGAGAGATGCCACTTATCGAAAATAAAGGGGAATAAGCTCCTCAAATTAGAGACGCCACATATCGAAAATTAAGGTGGATAAACTTCTCGAAAGAGATATGCCACTTATCGAAAATAAAGGTGGATAAGCTTCTCGAAAGAGAGATGCCACTTATCGAAAATAAAGGTGTATAAGCTTCTCGAAAGAGAGATGCCACTTATCGAAAATAAAGGTGGATAAGCTTCTCGAAAGAGAGATACCACTTATCGAAAATAAAGGTGGATAAGCTTCTCAAAAGAGAGATTCCACTTATCGAAAATAAAGGTGGATAAGCTTCTCGAAAGAGAGATGCCACTTATCGAAAATACACGTAGATAAGCTTCTCGAAAGAGAGATGCCACGTATCAAAAATAAAGGTAGATAAGCTTCTCAAAAGAGAGATGCCACTTATCGAAAATAAAGGTGGACAAGCTTCTCGAAAGAGAGATGCCACTTATCGAAAATAAAGGTGGATAAGCTTCTCAAAAGAGAGATGCCACTTATCGAAAATAAAGGTGGATACGTTTCTCGAAAGAGAGATGCCACTTATCAAAAATAAAGATGGATAAGTTTCTCGAAATAGAGATGCCACTTATCGAAAATAAAGGTGGATAAGCTTCTCGAAGGGAGACGCCACTTATCGAAAATAAAGGTGGATAAGCTTCTAGAAAGAGAGATGCCACTTATCGAAAATAAAGGCGGATAAGCTTCTCGAAAGAGAGATGCCACTTATCGAAAATAAAGGTGGATAAGCTTCTCGAAAGAGAGATGCCACTTATCAAAATTAAAGATGGATAAGTTTCTCGAAATAGAGATGCCACTTATCAAAAATAAAGGTGGATAAGCTTCTCGAAGAGAGATGCCACTTATCGAAAATAAAGGTAGATAAGCTTCTAGAAAAAGAGATGCCACTTATCGAAAATAAATGTGGATAAACTTCTCGAAAGAGAAATGCCACTTATCGAAAATAAAGGTGGATAAACTTCTCGAAAGAGAGATGCCAGTTATCGAAAATAAATGTGGATAAGCTTCTTGAAAGAGATATGCCACTTATCGAAAATAAATATCGATATGCTTCTCGAAAGAGTGATGCCACTTATCAAAAATAAAGGTGGATAAGCTTCTCGAAAGAGAGATGCCACTTATCGAAAATAAAGGTGGATAAGCTCCTCGAAAGAGAGATGCCACTTATCGAAAATAAAGGTGGATAAGCTTCTCAAAAGAGTGATGCCACTTATCAAAAATAAAGGTGGATAAGTTTCTCGAAAGAGATATGCCACTTATCGAAAATAAAGGCGGATAAGCTTCTCGAAAGAGAGATGCCACTTATCGAAAATAAAGGTGGATAAGCTTCTCGAAAGAGAGATGCCACTTATCGAAAATAAAGACGGATAAGCTTCTCGAAAGAGAGATGCCACTTATCGAAAATAAAGGTGGATAAGCTCTTCAAAAGAGAGATGCCACTTATCGAAAATTAAGGTGGATAAGCTACCTTAAAGAGAGATGCCACTTATCGAAAATAAAGGTGGATAAGCTTCTCGAAAGAGACATGCCACTTATTTAAAATAAAGGTGGATAAGCGTCTCGAAAGAGAGATGCCACTTATCGAAAATAAAGGTGGATAAGCTTCTCGAAACTGAGATGCCACTTATCGAAAATAAATGTGGATAAGCTTCTCGAAAGAGAGATGCCACTTATCAATAATAAAGGTGGATAGGCTTTTGGAAAGAGAGATGCCACTGATCAAAAATAAAGATGGATAAGCTTCTCGAAAGAGAGAAGCCACTTATCAAAAATAAAGGTGGATAAGCTTCTCAAAAGAGAGATGCCACTTATCGAAAATTAAGGTGGATAAACTTCTCGAAAGAGATATGCCACTTATCGAAAATAAAGGTGGATAAGCTTCTCGAAAGAGAGATGCCACTTATCGAAAATAAAGGTGGATAAGCTTCTCGAAAGAGAGATTCCACTTATCGAAAATAAAGGTGGATAAGCTTCTCGAAAGAGAGATGCCACTTATTGAAAATAAAGGTAGATAAGCTTCTCGAAAGAGAGATGCCAAGTATCAAAAGTAAAGGTAGATAAGCTTCTCAAAAGAGAGATGCCACTTATCGAAAATAAAGGTGGACAAGCTTCTCGAAAGAGAGATGCCACTTATCGAAAATAAAGGTGGATAAGCTTCTCAAAAGAGAGATGCCACTTATCGAAAATAAAGGTGAATAAGTTTCTCGAAAGAGAGATGCCACTTATCGAAAATAAAGGCGGATAAGCTTCTCGAAAGAGAGATGCCACTTATCGAAAATAAAGGCGGATAAGCTTCTCGAACGAGAGATGCCACTTATCGAAAATAAAGGGGAATAAGCTCCTCAAATTAGAGACGCCACATATCGAAAATTAAGGTGGATAAACTTCTCGAAAGAGATATGCCACTTATCGAAAATAAAGGTGGATAAGCTTCTCGAAAGAGAGATGCCACTTATCGAAAATAAAGATGGATAAGCTTCTCGAAAGAGAGATGCCACTTATCAAAAATAAAGATGGATAAGTTTCTCGAAATAGAGCTGCCACTTATCAAAAATAAAGATGGATAAGTTTCTCGAAATAGAGATGCCACTTATCGAAAATAAAGGTGGATAAGCTTCTCGAAGGAAGATGCCACTTATCGAAAATAAAGGTAGATAAGCTTCTAGAAAGAGAGATGCCACTTATCGAAAATAAATGTTGATACACTTCTCGAAAGAGAGATGTCACTTAATAAAAAAAAAGACAGATGCCACTTATCGAAAATAAATGTGGATAAACTTCTTGAAAGAGAGATTACACTTAACAAAAATAAAGGTGGATAAACTTCTTTAAAGAGAGATGCCACTTATCAAAAATAAAGGTGGATAAGCTTCTCGAAAGAGAGATGCCACTTATCGAAAATAAAGGTGGATAAGTTTCTCAAAAGAGAGATGCCACTTATCGAAAATAAAGGTGGATAAGTTTCTCGAAAGAGAGATGCCAGTTATCGAAAATAAAGGCGGATAAGCTTCTCGAAAGAGAGATGCCACTTATCGAAAATAAAGGTGGATAAGCTCCTCGAAAGAGATATGCCACTTATCAATAATAAAGGTGGATAAGCTACCTTAAAGAGAGATGCCACTTATCGAAAATAAAGGTGGATAAGCTTCTCGAAAGAGACATGCCACTTATTTAAAATAAAGGTGGATAAGCGTCTCGAAAGAGAGATGCCACTTATCGAAAATAAAGGTGGATAAGCTTCTCGAAAGTGAGATGCCACTTATCGAAAATAAATGTGGATAAGCTTCTCGAAAGAGAGATGCCACTTATCAATAATAAAGGTGGATAGGCTTTTGGAAAGAGAGATGCCACTGATCAAAAATAAAGATGGATAAGCTTCTCGAAAGAGAGAAGCCACTTATCAAAAATAAAGGTGGATAAGCTTCTCAAAAGAGAGATGCCACTTATCGAAAATTAAGGTGGATAAACTTCTCGAAAGAGAGATGCCACTTATCGAAAATAAAGGTGGATAAGCTTCTCGAAAGAGAGATACCACTTATCGAAAATAAAGGTGGATAAGCATCTCGAAAGAGAGATTCCACTTATCGAAAATAAAGGTGGATAAGCTTCTCGAAAGAGAGATGCCACTTATCGAAAATAAAGATAGATAAGCTTCTCGAAAGAGAGATGCCAAGTATCAAAAGTAAAGGTAGATAAGCTTCTCAAAAGAGAGATGCCACTTATCGAAAATAAAGGTGGACAAGCTTCTCGAAAGAGAGATGCCACTTATCGAAAATAAAGGTGGATAAGCTTCTCAAAAGAGAGATGCCACTTATCGAAAATAAAGGTGAATAAGTTTCTCGAAAGAGAGATGCCACTTATCGAAAATAAAGGCGGATAAGCTTCTCGAAAGAGATATGCCACTTATCGAAAATAAAGGTGGATAAGCTTCTCGAAAGAGAGATGCCACTTATCGAAAATAAAGGTGTATAAGCTACTCGAAAGAGAGATGCCACTTATCAAAAATAAAGGTGGATAAGCTTCTCGAAAGAGAGATGCCACTTATCGAAAATAAAGGCGGATAAGCTTCTCGAAAGAGAGATGCCACTTATCGAAAATAAAGATGGATAAGCTTCTCGAAAGAGAGATGCCACTTATCAAAAATAAATATGGATAAGTTTCTCGAAATAGAGCTGCCACTTATCAAAAATAAAGATGGATAAGTTTCTCGAAATAGAGATGCCACTTATCGAAAATAAAGGTGGATAAGCTTCTCGAAAGAGAGATGCCACTTATCGAAAATAAAGGTGGATAAGCTCCTCGAAAGAGATATGCCACTTATCAATAATAAAGGTGGATAAGCTACCTTAAAGAGAGATGCCACTTATCGAAAATAAAGGTGGATAAGCTTCTCGAAAGAGACATGCCACTTATTTAAAATAAAGGTGGATAAGCGTCTCGAAAGAGAGATGCCACTTATCGAAAATAAAGGTGGATAAGCTTCTCGAAAGTGAGATGCCACTTATCGAAAATAAATGTGGATAAGCTTCTCGAAAGAGAGATGCCACTTATCAATAATAAAGGTGGATAGGCTTTTGGAAAGAGAGATGCCACTGATCAAAAATAAAGATGGATAAGCTTCTCGAAAGAGAGAAGCCACTTATCAAAAATAAAGGTGGATAAGCTTCTCAAAAGAGAGATGCCACTTATCGAAAATTAAGGTGGATAAACTTCTCGAAAGAGAGATGCCACTTATCGAAAATAAAGGTGGATAAGCTTCTCGAAAGAGAGATACCACTTATCGAAAATAAAGGTGGATAAGCTTCTCGAAAGAGAGATTCCACTTATCGAAAATAAAGGTGGATAAGCTTCTCGAAAGAGAGATGCCACTTATCGAAAATAAAGGTAGATAAGCTTCTCGAAAGAGAGATGCCAAGTATCAAAAGTAAAGGTAGATAAGCTTCTCAAAAGAGAGATGCCACTTATCGAAAATAAAGGTGGACAAGCTTCTCGAAAGAGAGATGCCACTTATCGAAAATAAAGGTGGATAAGCTTCTCAAAAGAGAGATGCCACTTATCGAAAATAAAGGTGAATAAGTTTCTCGAAAGACAGATGCCACTTATCGAAAATAAAGGCGGATAAGCTTCTCGAAAGAGAGATGCCACTTATCGAAAATAAAGGCGGATAAGCTTCTCGAAAGAGAGATGCCACTTATCGAAAATAAAGGGGAATAAGCTCCTCAAATTAGAGACGCCACATATCGAAAATTAAGGTGGATAAACTTCTCGAAAGAGATATGCCACTTATCGAAAATAAAGGTGGATAAGCTTCTCGAAAGAGAGATGCCACTTATCGAAAATAAAGGTGTATAAGCTACTCGAAAGAGAGATGCCACTTATCAAAAATAAAGGTGGATAAGCTTCTCGAAAGAGAGATGCCACTTATCGAAAATAAAGGCGGATAAGCTTCTCGAAAGAGAGATGCCACTTATCGAAAATAAAGATGGATAAGCTTCTCGAAAGAGAGATGCCACTTATCAAAAATAAAGATGGATAAGTTTCTCGAAATAGAGCTGCCACTTATCAAAAATAAAGATGGATAAGTTTCTCGAAATAGAGATGCCACTTATCGAAAATAAAGGTGGATAAGCTTCTCGAAGGAAGATGCCACTTATCGAAAATAAAGGTAGATAAGCTTCTAGAAAGAGAGATGCCACTTATCGAAAATAAATGTGGATACACTTCTCGAAAGAGAGATGTCACTTAATAAAAAAAAAGACAAATGCCACTTATCGAAAATAAATGTGGATAAACTTCTTGAAAGAGAGATTACACTTAACAAAAATAAAGGTGGATAAACTTCTTTAAAGAGAGATGCCACTTATTAAAAATAAAGGTGGATAAGCTTCTCGAAAGAGAGATGCCACTTATCGAAAATAAAGGTGGATAAGTTTCTCAAAAGAGAGATGCCACTTATCGAAAATAAAGGTGGATAAGTTTCTCGAAAGAGAGATGCCACTTATCGAAAATAAAGGCGGATAAGCTTCTCGAAAGAGAGATGCCACTTATCGAAAATAAAAGTGGATAAGCTCTTCGAAAGGGAGATGCCACTTATCGAAAATTAAGGTGGATAAACTTCTCGAAAGAGATATGCCAATTATCGAAAATAAAGGTGGATAAGCTTCTCGAAAGAGAGATGCCACTTATCGAAAATAAAGGTGTATAAGCTTCTCGAAAGAGAGATGCCACTTATCGAAAATAAAGGTGGATAAGCTTCTCGAAAGAGAGATACCACTTATCGAAAATAAAGGTGGATAAGCTTCTCGAAAGAGAGATACCACTTATCGAAAATAAAGGTGGATAAGCATCTCGAAAGAGAGATTCCACTTATCGAAAATAAAGGTGGATAAGCTTCTCGAAAGAGAGATGCCACTTATCGAAAATAAAGGTAGATAAGCTTCTCGAAAGAGAGATGCCAAGTATCAAAAGTAAAGGTAGATAAGCTTCTCAAAAGAGAGATGCCACTTATCGAAAATAAAGGTGGACAAGCTTCTCGAAAGAGAGATGCCACTTATCGAAAATAAAGGTGGATAAGCTTCTCAAAAGAGAGATGCCACTTATCGAAAATAAAGGTGAATAAGTTTCTCGAAAGAGAGATGCCACTTATCGAAAATAAAGGCGGATAAGCTTCTCGAAAGAGATATGCCACTTATCGAAAATAAAGGTGGATAAGCTTCTCGAAAGAGAGATGCCACTTATCGAAAATAAAGGTGTATAAGCTACTCGAAAGAGAGATGCCACTTATCAAAAATAAAGGTGGATAAGCTTCTCGAAAGAGAGATGCCACTTATCGAAAATAAAGGCGGATAAGCTTCTCGAAAGAGAGATGCCACTTATCGAAAATAAAGATGGATAAGCTTCTCGAAAGAGAGATGCCACTTATCAAAAATAAATATGGATAAGTTTCTCGAAATAGAGCTGCCACTTATCAAAAATAAAGATGGATAAGTTTCTCGAAATAGAGATGCCACTTATCGAAAATAAAGGTGGATAAGCTTCTCGAAAGAGAGATGCCACTTATCGAAAATAAAGGTGGATAAGCTCCTCGAAAGAGATATGCCACTTATCAATAATAAAGGTGGATAAGCTACCTTAAAGAGAGATGCCACTTATCGAAAATAAAGGTGGATAAGCTTCTCGAAAGAGACATGCCACTTATTTAAAATAAAGGTGGATAAGCGTCTCGAAAGAGAGATGCCACTTATCGAAAATAAAGGTGGATAAGCTTCTCGAAAGTGAGATGCCACTTATCGAAAATAAATGTGGATAAGCTTCTCGAAAGAGAGATGCCACTTATCAATAATAAAGGTGGATAGGCTTTTGGAAAGAGAGATGCCACTGATCAAAAATAAAGATGGATAAGCTTCTCGAAAGAGAGAAGCCACTTATCAAAAATAAAGGTGGATAAGCTTCTCAAAAGAGAGATGCCACTTATCGAAAATTAAGGTGGATAAACTTCTCGAAAGAGAGATGCCACTTATCGAAAATAAAGGTGGATAAGCTTCTCGAAAGAGAGATACCACTTATCGAAAATAAAGGTGGATAAGCTTCTCGAAAGAGAGATTCCACTTATCGAAAATAAAGGTGGATAAGCTTCTCGAAAGAGAGATGCCACTTATCGAAAATAAAGGTAGATAAGCTTCTCGAAAGAGAGATGCCAAGTATCAAAAGTAAAGGTAGATAAGCTTCTCAAAAGAGAGATGCCACTTATCGAAAATAAAGGTGGACAAGCTTCTCGAAAGAGAGATGCCACTTATCGAAAATAAAGGTGGATAAGCTTCTCAAAAGAGAGATGCCACTTATCGAAAATAAAGGTGAATAAGTTTCTCGAAAGACAGATGCCACTTATCGAAAATAAAGGCGGATAAGCTTCTCGAAAGAGAGATGCCACTTATCGAAAATAAAGGCGGATAAGCTTCTCGAAAGAGAGATGCCACTTATCGAAAATAAAGGGGAATAAGCTCCTCAAATTAGAGACGCCACATATCGAAAATTAAGGTGGATAAACTTCTCGAAAGAGATATGCCACTTATCGAAAATAAAGGTGGATAAGCTTCTCGAAAGAGAGATGCCACTTATCGAAAATAAAGGTGTATAAGCTACTCGAAAGAGAGATGCCACTTATCAAAAATAAAGGTGGATAAGCTTCTCGAAAGAGAGATGCCACTTATCGAAAATAAAGGCGGATAAGCTTCTCGAAAGAGAGATGCCACTTATCGAAAATAAAGATGGATAAGCTTCTCGAAAGAGAGATGCCACTTATCAAAAATAAAGATGGATAAGTTTCTCGAAATAGAGCTGCCACTTATCAAAAATAAAGATGGATAAGTTTCTCGAAATAGAGATGCCACTTATCGAAAATAAAGGTGGATAAGCTTCTCGAAGGAAGATGCCACTTATCGAAAATAAAGGTAGATAAGCTTCTAGAAAGAGAGATGCCACTTATCGAAAATAAATGTGGATACACTTCTCGAAAGAGAGATGTCACTTAATAAAAAAAAAGACAAATGCCACTTATCGAAAATAAATGTGGATAAACTTCTTGAAAGAGAGATTACACTTAACAAAAATAAAGGTGGATAAACTTCTTTAAAGAGAGATGCCACTTATTAAAAATAAAGGTGGATAAGCTTCTCGAAAGAGAGATGCCACTTATCGAAAATAAAGGTGGATAAGTTTCTCAAAAGAGAGATGCCACTTATCGAAAATAAAGGTGGATAAGTTTCTCGAAAGAGAGATGCCACTTATCGAAAATAAAGGCGGATAAGCTTCTCGAAAGAGAGATGCCACTTATCGAAAATAAAAGTGGATAAGCTCTTCGAAAGGGAGATGCCACTTATCGAAAATTAAGGTGGATAAACTTCTCGAAAGAGATATGCCAATTATCGAAAATAAAGGTGGATAAGCTTCTCGAAAGAGAGATGCCACTTATCGAAAATAAAGGTGTATAAGCTTCTCGAAAGAGAGATGCCACTTATCGAAAATAAAGGTGGATAAGCTTCTCGAAAGAGAGATACCACTTATCGAAAATAAAGGTGGATAAGCTTCTCGAAAGAGAGATTCCACTTATCGAAAATAAAGGTGGATAAGCTTCTCGAAAGAGAGATGCCACTTATCGAAAATAAAGGTAGATAAGCTTCTCGAAAGAGAGATGCCAAGTATCAAAAGTAAAGGTAGATAAGCTTCTCAAAAGAGAGATGCCACTTATCGAAAATAAAGGTGGACAAGCTTCTCGAAAGAGAGATGCCACTTATCGAAAATAAAGGTGGATAAGCTTCTCAAAAGAGAGATGCCACTTATCGAAAATAAAGGTGAATAAGTTTCTCGAAAGAGAGATGCCACTTATCGAAAATAAAGGCGGATAAGCTTCTCGAAAGAGAGATGCCACTTATCGAAAATAAAGGCGGATAAGCTTCTCGAAAGAGAGATGCCACTTATCGAAAATAAAGGGGAATAAGCTCCTCAAATTAGAGACGCCACATATCGAAAATTAAGGTGGATAAACTTCTCGAAAGAGATATGCCACTTATCGAAAATAAAGGTGGATAAGCTTCTCGAAAGAGAGATGCCACTTATCGAAAATAAAGGTGTATAAGCTACTCGAAAGAGAGATGCCACTTATCAAAAATAAAGGTGGATAAGCTTCTCGAAAGAGAGATGCCACTTATCGAAAATAAAGGCGGATAAGCTTCTCGAAAGAGAGATGCCACTTATCGAAAATAAAGATGGATAAGCTTCTCGAAAGAGAGATGCCACTTATCAAAAATAAAGATGGATAAGTTTCTCGAAATAGAGCTGCCACTTATCAAAAATAAAGATGGATAAGTGTCTCGAAATAGAGATGCCACTTATCGAAAATAAAGGTGGATAAGCTTCTCGAAGGAAGATGTCACTTATCGAAAATAAAGGTAGATAAGCTTCTAGAAAGAGAGATGCCACTTATCGAAAATAAATGTGGATACACTTCTCGAAAGAGAGATGTCACTTAATAAAAAAAAAGACAGATGCCACTTATCGAAAATAAATGTGGATAAACTTCTTGAAAGAGAGATTACACTTAACAAAAATAAAGGTGGATAAACTTCTTTAAAGAGAGATGCCACTTATCAAAAATAAAGGTGGATAAGCTTCTCGAAAGAGAGATGCCACTTATCGAAAATAAAGGTGGATAAGTTTCTCAAAAGAGAGATGCCACTTATCGAAAATAAAGGTGGATAAGTTTCTCGAAAGAGAGATGCCACTTATCGAAAATAAAGGCGGATAAGCTTCTCGAAAGAGAGATGCCACTTATCGAAAATAAAGGTGGATAAGCTCCTCGAAAGAGATATGCCACTTATCAATAATAAAGGTGGATAAGCTACCTTAAAGAGAGATGCCACTTATCGAAAATAAAGGTGGATAAGCTTCTCGAAAGAGACATGCCACTTATTTAAAATAAAGGTGGATAAGCGTCTCGAAAGAGAGATGCCACTTATCGAAAATAAAGGTGGATAAGCTTCTCGAAAGTGAGATGCCACTTATCGAAAATAAATGTGGATAAGCTTCTCGAAAGAGAGATGCCACTTATCAATAATAAAGGTGGATAGGCTTTTGGAAAGAGAGATGCCACTGATCAAAAATAAAGATGGATAAGCTTCTCGAAAGAGAGAAGCCACTTATCAAAAATAAAGGTGGATAAGCTTCTCAAAAGAGAGATGCCACTTATCGAAAATTAAGGTGGATAAACTTCTCGAAAGAGAGATGCCACTTATCGAAAATAAAGGTGGATAAGCTTCTCGAAAGAGAGATACCACTTATCGAAAATAAAGGTGGATAAGCTTCTCGAAAGAGAGATTCCACTTATCGAAAATAAAGGTGGATAAGCTTCTCGAAAGAGAGATGCCACTTATCGAAAATAAAGGTAGATAAGCTTCTCGAAAGAGAGATGCCAAGTATCAAAAGTAAAGGTAGATAAGCTTCTCAAAAGAGAGATGCCACTTATCGAAAATAAAGGTGGACAAGCTTCTCGAAAGAGAGATGCCACTTATCGAAAATAAAGGTGGATAAGCTTCTCAAAAGAGAGATGCCACTTATCGAAAATAAAGGTGAATAAGTTTCTCGAAAGAGAGATGCCACTTATCGAAAATAAAGGCGGATAAGCTTCTCGAAAGAGATATGCCACTTATCGAAAATAAAGGTGGATAAGCTTCTCGAAAGAGAGATGCCACTTATCGAAAATAAAGGTGTATAAGCTACTCGAAAGAGAGATGCCACTTATCAAAAATAAAGGTGGATAAGCTTCTCGAAAGAGAGATGCCACTTATCGAAAATAAAGGCGGATAAGCTTCTCGAAAGAGAGATGCCACTTATCGAAAATAAAGATGGATAAGCTTCTCGAAAGAGAGATGCCACTTATCAAAAATAAAGATGGATAAGTTTCTCGAAATAGAGCTGCCACTTATCAAAAATAAAGATGGATAAGTTTCTCGAAATAGAGATGCCACTTATCGAAAATAAAGGTGGATAAGCTTCTCGAAGGAAGATGCCACTTATCGAAAATAAAGGTAGATAAGCTTCTAGAAAGAGATATGCCACTTATCGAAAATAAATGTGGATACACTTCTCGAAAGAGAGATGTCACTTAATAAAAAAAAAGACAAATGCCACTTATCGAAAATAAATGTGGATAAACTTCTTGAAAGAGAGATTACACTTAACAAAAATAAAGGTGGATAAACTTCTTTAAAGAGAGATGCCACTTATTAAAAATAAAGGTGGATAAGCTTCTCGAAAGAGAGATGCCACTTATCGAAAATAAAGGTGGATAAGTTTCTCAAAAGAGAGATGCCACTTATCGAAAATAAAGGTGGATAAGTTTCTCGAAAGAGAGATGCCACTTATCGAAAATAAAGGCGGATAAGCTTCTCGAAAGAGAGATGCCACTTATCGAAAATAAAAGTGGATAAGCTCTTCGAAAGGGAGATGCCACTTATCGAAAATTAAGGTGGATAAACTTCTCGAAAGAGATATGCCAATTATCGAAAATAAAGGTGGATAAGCTTCTCGAAAGAGAGATGCCACTTATCGAAAATAAAGGTGTATAAGCTTCTCGAAAGAGAGATGCCACTTATCGAAAATAAAGGTGGATAAGCTTCTCGAAAGAGAGATACCACTTATCGAAAATAAAGGTGGATAAGCTTCTCGAAAGAGAGATTCCACTTATCGAAAATAAAGGTGGATAAGCTTCTCGAAAGAGAGATGCCACTTATCGAAAATAAAGGTAGATAAGCTTCTCGAAAGAGAGATGCCAAGTATCAAAAGTAAAGGTAGATAAGCTTCTCAAAAGAGAGATGCCACTTATCGAAAATAAAGGTGGACAAGCTTCTCGAAAGAGAGATGCCACTTATCGAAAATAAAGGTGGATAAGCTTCTCAAAAGAGAGATGCCACTTATCGAAAATAAAGGTGAATAAGTTTCTCGAAAGAGAGATGCCACTTATCGAAAATAAAGGCGGATAAGCTTCTCGAAAGAGAGATGCCACTTATCGAAAATAAAGGCGGATAAGCTTCTCGAAAGAGAGATGCCACTTATCGAAAATAAAGGGGAATAAGCTCCTCAAATTAGAGACGCCACATATCGAAAATTAAGGTGGATAAACTTCTCGAAAGAGATATGCCACTTATCGAAAATAAAGGTGGATAAGCTTCTCGAAAGAGAGATGCCACTTATCGAAAATAAAGGTGTATAAGCTACTCGAAAGAGAGATGCCACTTATCAAAAATAAAGGTGGATAAGCTTCTCGAAAGAGAGATGCCACTTATCGAAAATAAAGGCGGATAAGCTTCTCGAAAGAGAGATGCCACTTATCGAAAATAAAGATGGATAAGCTTCTCGAAAGAGAGATGCCACTTATCAAAAATAAAGATGGATAAGTTTCTCGAAATAGAGCTGCCACTTATCAAAAATAAAGATGGATAAGTGTCTCGAAATAGAGATGCCACTTATCGAAAATAAAGGTGGATAAGCTTCTCGAAGGAAGATGTCACTTATCGAAAATAAAGGTAGATAAGCTTCTAGAAAGAGAGATGCCACTTATCGAAAATAAATGTGGATACACTTCTCGAAAGAGAGATGTCACTTAATAAAAAAAAAGACAGATGCCACTTATCGAAAATAAATGTGGATAAACTTCTTGAAAGAGAGATTACACTTAACAAAAATAAAGGTGGATAAACTTCTTTAAAGAGAGATGCCACTTATCAAAAATAAAGGTGGATAAGCTTCTCGAAAGAGAGATGCCACTTATCGAAAATAAAGGTGGATAAGTTTCTCAAAAGAGAGATGCCACTTATCGAAAATAAAGGTGGATAAGTTTCTCGAAAGAGAGATGCCACTTATCGAAAATAAAGGCGGATAAGCTTCTCGAAAGAGAGATGCCACTTATCGAAAATAAAGGTGGATAAGCTCCTCGAAAGAGATATGCCACTTATCAATAATAAAGGTGGATAAGCTACCTTAAAGAGAGATGCCACTTATCGAAAATAAAGGTGGATAAGCTTCTCGAAAGAGACATGCCACTTATTTAAAATAAAGGTGGATAAGCGTCTCGAAAGAGAGATGCCACTTATCGAAAATAAAGGTGGATAAGCTTCTCGAAAGTGAGATGCCACTTATCGAAAATAAATGTGGATAAGCTTCTCGAAAGAGAGATGCCACTTATCAATAATAAAGGTGGATAGGCTTTTGGAAAGAGAGATGCCACTGATCAAAAATAAAGATGGATAAGCTTCTCGAAAGAGAGAAGCCACTTATCAAAAATAAAGGTGGATAAGCTTCTCAAAAGAGAGATGCCACTTATCGAAAATTAAGGTGGATAAACTTCTCGAAAGAGAGATGCCACTTATCGAAAATAAAGGTGGATAAGCTTCTCGAAAGAGAGATACCACTTATCGAAAATAAAGGTGGATAAGCTTCTCGAAAGAGAGATTCCACTTATCGAAAATAAAGGTGGATAAGCTTCTCGAAAGAGAGATGCCACTTATCGAAAATAAAGGTAGATAAGCTTCTCGAAAGAGAGATGCCAAGTATCAAAAGTAAAGGTAGATAAGCTTCTCAAAAGAGAGATGCCACTTATCGAAAATAAAGGTGGACAAGCTTCTCGAAAGAGAGATGCCACTTATCGAAAATAAAGGTGGATAAGCTTCTCAAAAGAGAGATGCCACTTATCGAAAATAAAGGTGAATAAGTTTCTCGAAAGAGAGATGCCACTTATCGAAAATAAAGGCGGATAAGCTTCTCGAAAGAGATATGCCACTTATCGAAAATAAAGGTGGATAAGCTTCTCGAAAGAGAGATGCCACTTATCGAAAATAAAGGTGTATAAGCTACTCGAAAGAGAGATGCCACTTATCAAAAATAAAGGTGGATAAGCTTCTCGAAAGAGAGATGCCACTTATCGAAAATAAAGGCGGATAAGCTTCTCGAAAGAGAGATGCCACTTATCGAAAATAAAGATGGATAAGCTTCTCGAAAGAGAGATGCCACTTATCAAAAATAAAGATGGATAAGTTTCTCGAAATAGAGCTGCCACTTATCAAAAATAAAGATGGATAAGTTTCTCGAAATAGAGATGCCACTTATCGAAAATAAAGGTGGATAAGCTTCTCGAAAGAGAGATGCCACTTATCGAAAATAAAGGTGGATAAGCTCCTCGAAAGAGATATGCCACTTATCAATAATAAAGGTGGATAAGCTACCTTAAAGAGAGATGCCACTTATCGAAAATAAAGGTGGATAAGCTTCTCGAAAGAGACATGCCACTTATTTAAAATAAAGGTGGATAAGCGTCTCGAAAGAGAGATGCCACTTATCGAAAATAAAGGTGGATAAGCTTCTCGAAAGTGAGATGCCACTTATCGAAAATAAATGTGGATAAGCTTCTCGAAAGAGAGATGCCACTTATCAATAATAAAGGTGGATAGGCTTTTGGAAAGAGAGATGCCACTGATCAAAAATAAAGATGGATAAGCTTCTCGAAAGAGAGAAGCCACTTATCAAAAATAAAGGTGGATAAGCTTCTCAAAAGAGAGATGCCACTTATCGAAAATTAAGGTGGATAAACTTCTCGAAAGAGAGATGCCACTTATCGAAAATAAAGGTGGATAAGCTTCTCGAAAGAGAGATACCACTTATCGAAAATAAAGGTGGATAAGCTTCTCGAAAGAGAGATTCCACTTATCGAAAATAAAGGTGGATAAGCTTCTCGAAAGAGAGATGCCACTTATTGAAAATAAAGGTAGATAAGCTTCTCGAAAGAGAGATGCCAAGTATCAAAAGTAAAGGTAGATAAGCTTCTCAAAAGAGAGATGCCACTTATCGAAAATAAAGGTGGACAAGCTTCTCGAAAGAGAGATGCCACTTATCGAAAATAAAGGTGGATAAGCTTCTCAAAAGAGAGATGCCACTTATCGAAAATAAAGGTGAATAAGTTTCTCGAAAGACAGATGCCACTTATCGAAAATAAAGGCGGATAAGCTTCTCGAAAGAGAGATGCCACTTATCGAAAATAAAGGCGGATAAGCTTCCTGAAAGAGAGATGCCACTTATCGAAAATAAAGGGGAATAAGCTCCTCAAATTAGAGACGCCACATATCGAAAATTAAGGTGGATAAACTTCTCGAAAGAGATATGCCACTTATCGAAAATAAAGGTGGATAAGCTTCTCGAAAGAGAGATGCCACTTATCGAAAATAAAGGTGTATAAGCTTCTCGAAAGAGAGATGCCACTTATCGAAAATAAAGGTGGATAAGCTTCTCGAAAGAGAGATACCACTTATCGAAAATAAAGGTGGATAAGCTTCTCAAAAGAGAGATTCCACTTATCGAAAATAAAGGTGGATAAGCTTCTCGAAAGAGAGATGCCACTTATCGAAAATACACGTAGATAAGCTTCTCGAAAGAGAGATGCCACGTATCAAAAATAAAGGTAGATAAGCTTCTCAAAAGAGAGATGCCACTTATCGAAAATAAAGGTGGACAAGCTTCTCGAAAGAGAGATGCCACTTATCGAAAATAAAGGTGGATAAGCTTCTCAAAAGAGAGATGCCACTTATCGAAAATAAAGGTGGATACGTTTCTCGAAAGAGAGATGCCACTTATCAAAAATAAAGATGGATAAGTTTCTCGAAATAGAGATGCCACTTATCGAAAATAAAGGTGGATAAGCTTCTCGAAGGGAGACGCCACTTATCGAAAATAAAGGTGGATAAGCTTCTAGAAAGAGAGATGCCACTTATCGAAAATAAAGGCGGATAAGCTTCTCGAAAGAGAGATGCCACTTATCGAAAATAAAGGTGGATAAGCTTCTCGAAAGAGAGATGCCACTTATCAAAATTAAAGATGGATAAGTTTCTCGAAATAGAGATGCCACTTATCAAAAATAAAGGTGGATAAGCTTCTCGAAGAGAGATGCCACTTATCGAAAATAAAGGTAGATAAGCTTCTAGAAAAAGAGATGCCACTTATCGAAAATAAATGTGGATAAACTTCTCGAAAGAGAAATGCCACTTATCGAAAATAAAGGTGGATAAACTTCTCGAAAGAGAGATGCCAGTTATCGAAAATAAATGTGGATAAGCTTCTTGAAAGAGATATGCCACTTATCGAAAATAAATATCGATATGCTTCTCGAAAGAGTGATGCCACTTATCAAAAATAAAGGTGGATAAGCTTCTCGAAAGAGAGATGCCACTTATCGAAAATAAAGGTGGATAAGCTCCTCGAAAGAGAGATGCCACTTATCAAAAATAAAGGTGGATAAGCTTCTCGAAAGAGAGATGCCACTTATCGAAAATAAAGACGGATAAGCTTCTCGAAAGAGAGATGCCACTTATCGAAAATAAAGGTGGATAAGCTCTTCAAAAGAGAGATGCCACTTATCGAAAATTAAGGTGGATAAACTTCTCAAAAGAGATATGCCACTTATCGAAAATAAAGGTGGATAAGCTTCTCGAAAGAGAGATGCCACTTATCGAAAATAAAGGTGTATAAGCTTCTCGAAAGAGAGATGCCACTTATCGAAAATAAAGGTGTATAAGATTCTCGAAAGAGAGATGCCACTTATCGAAAATAAAGGTGTATAAGCTTCTCGAAAGAGAGATGCCACTTATCGAAAATAAAGGTGGATAAGCTTCTCGAAAGAGAGATACCACTTATCGAAAATAAAGGTGGATAAGCTTCTCGAAAGAGAGATTCCACTTATCGAAAATAAAGGTGGATAAGCTTCTCGAAAGAGAGATGCCACTTATCGAAAATAAAGGTAGATAAGCTTCTCGAAAGAGAGATGCCATGTATCAAAAATAAAGGTAGATAAGCTTCTCAAAAGAGAGATGCCACTTATCGAAAATAAAGGTGGACAAACTTCTCGAAAAAGAGATGCCACTTATCGAAAATAAAGGTGGATAAGCTTCTCAAAAGAGAGATGCCACTTATCGAAAATAAAGGTGAATAAGTTTCTCGAAAGAGAGATGCCACTTATCGAAAATAAAGGCGGATAAGCTTCTCGAAAGAGAGATGCCACTTATCGAAAATAAAGGTGGATAAGCTTCTCGAAAGAGAGATGCCACTTATCGAAAATAAAGGTAGATAAGCTTCTCGAAAGAGAGATGCCATGTATCAAAAATAAAGGTAGATAAGCTTCTCAAAAGAGAGATGCCACTTATCGAAAATAAAGGTGGACAAGCTTCTCGAAAGAGAGATGCCACTTATCTAAAATAAAGGTGGATAAGCTTCTCAAAAGAGAGATGCCACTTATCGAAAATAAAGGTGGATAAGTTTCTCGAAAGAGAGATGCCACTTATCGAAAATAAAGGCGGATATGCTTTTCGAAAGAGAGATGCCACTTATCGAAAATAAAGGTGGATAAGCTTCTCGAAAGAGAGATGCCACTTATCGAAAATAAAGGCGGATAAGCTTCTCGAAAGAGAGATGCCACTTATCGAAAATAAAGGTGGATAAGCTTCTCGAAAGAGAGATGCCACTTATCAAAAATAAAGATGGATAAGTTTCTCGAAATAGAGATGCCACTTATCGAAAATAAAGGTGGATAAGCTTCTCGAAGAGAGATGCCACTTATCAAAAATAAAGGTAGATAAGCTTCTAGAAAAAGAGATGCCACTTATCGAAAATAAATGTGGATAAACTTATCGAAAGAGAAATGCCACTTATCGAAAATAAAGGTGGATAAACTTCTCGAAAGAGAGATGCCAGTTATCGAAAATAAATGCGGATAAGCTTCTTGAAAGAGATATGCCACTTATCGAAAATAAATATGGATATGCTTCTCGAAAGAGTGATGCCACTTATCAAAAATAAAGGTGGATAAGCTTCTCGAAAGAGAGATGCCACTTATCGAAAATAAAGGTGGATAAGCTCCTCAAAAGAGAGATGCCACTTATCGAAAATAAAGGTGGATAAGCTTCTCAAAAGAGAGATGCCACTTATCAAAAATAAAGATGGATAAGTTTCTCGAAATAGAGATGCCACTTATCGAAAATAAATGTGGATAAACTTATCGAAAGAGAGATGCCACTTATCGAAAATAAAGGTGGATAAACTTCTCGAAAGAGAGATGCCAGTTATCGAAAATAAATGTGGATAAGCTTCTCGAAAGAGATATGCCACTTATCGAAAATAAATATGGATATGCTTGTCAAAAGAGTGATGCCACTTATCAAAAATAAAGGTGGATAAGCTTCTCAAAAGAGAGATGCCACTTATCGAAAATAAAGGTGGATAAGCTTCTCAAAAGAGAGATACCACTTATCGAAAATAAAGGTAGATAAGCTTCTATATAGAGAGATGCCACTTATCGAAAATAAATGTGGATACACTTCTCGAAAGAGAGATGCCACTTAATAAAAAAAATAGAGATGCCACTTATCGAAAATAAATCTGGATAAACTTCTCGAAAGAGAGATTACACTTAACAAAAATAAAGGTGGATAATCTTCTTGAAAGAGAGATGCCACTTATCAAAAATAAAGGTGTATAAGCTTCTCGAAAGAGAGATGCCACTTATCGAAAATAAATGTGGATAAGCTTCTCGAAAGAGAGATACCACTTATCGAAAATAAAGGTGGATAAGCTTCTCGAAAGAGAGATTCCACTTATCGAAAATAAAGGTGGATAAGCTTCTCGAAAGAGAGATGCCACTTATCGAAAATAAAGGTAGATAAGCTTCTCGAAAGAGAGATGCCAAGTATCAAAAATAAAGGTAGATAAGCTTCTCAAAAGAGAGATGCCACTTATCGAAAATAAAGGTGGACAAGCTTCTCGAAAGAGAGATGCCACTTATCGAAAATAAAGGTGGATAAACTTCTCGAAAGAGAGATGCCACTTATCGAAAATAAAGGTGTATAAGCTTCTCGAAAGAGAGATGCCACTTATCGAAAATAAAGGTGTATAGGCTTCTCGAAAGAGAGATGCCACTTATCGAAAATAAAGGTGGATAAGCTTCTCGAAAGAGAGATACCACTTATCGAAAATAAAGGTGGATAAGCTTCTCGAAAGAGAGATTCCACTTATCGAAAATAAAGGTGGATAAGTTTCTCGAAAGAGAGATGCCACTTATCGAAAATAAAGGTAGATAAGATTCTCGAAAGATAGATGCCAAGTATCAAAAATAAAGGTAGATAAGCTTCTCAAAAGAGAGATGCCACTTATCGAAAATAAAGGTGGACAAGCTTCTCGAAAGAGAGATGCCACTTATCGAAAATAAAGGTGGATAAGCTTCTTAAAAGAGAGATGCCACTTATCGAAAATAAAGGTGAATAAGTTTCTCGAAAGAGAGATGCCACTTATCGAAAATAAAGGCGGATAAGCTTCTCGAAAGAGAGATGCCACTTATCGAAAATAAAGGTGGATAAGCTTCTCGAAAGAGAGATGCCACTTATCGAAAATAAAGGTAGATAAGCTTCTCGAAAGAGAGATGCCACGTATCAAAAATAAAGGTAGATAAGCTTCTCAAAAGAGAGATGCCACTTATCAAAAATAAAGGTGGACAAGCTTCTCGAAAGAGAGATGCCACTTATCGAAAATAAAGGTGGATAAGCTTCTCAAAAGAGAGATGCCACTTATCGAAAATAAAGGTGGATAAGTTTCTCGAAAGAGAGATGCCACTTATCGAAAATAAAGGCGGATATGCTTCTCGAAAGAGAGATGCCACTTATCGAAAATAAAGGTGGATAAGCTTCTCGAAAGAGAGATGCCACTTATCGAAAATAAAGGCGGATAAGCTCCTCGAATTAGAGATGCCACATATCGAAAATACAGGTGGATAAGCTCCTCGAAAGAGATATGCCACTTATCAATAATAAAGGTGAATTAGCTTCTCGAAAGAGAGATGCCACTTATCGAAAATAAAGGTGGATAAGCTTCTCGAAAGAGAGATGCCACTTATCGAAAATAAAGGTGGATAAGCTTCTCGAAAGAGAGATGCCACTTATCGAAAATAAAGGTGGATAAGCTTATCGAAAGAGAGATGCCACTTATCGAAAATAAAGATGGATAAGTTTCTCGAAATAGAGATGCCACTTATCGAAAATAAAGGTGGATAAGCTTCTCGAAGAGAGATGCCACTTATTGAAAATAAAGGTAGATAAGCTTCTCGAAAGTGAGATGCCACTTATCGAAAATAAAGGTGGATAAGCTTCTCGAAAGAGAGATGCCACTTATCGAAAATAAAGGTGGATAAGCTCCTCAAAAGAGAGATGCCACTTATCGAAAATAAAGGTGGATAAGCTTCTAGAAAGAGAGATTCCACTTATCGAAAATAGAGGTGGATAAGATTCTCGAAAGAGAGATGCCACTTATCGAAAATAAAGGTAGATAAGCTTCTTGAAAGAGAGATGCCAAGTATCAAAAATAAAGGTAGATAAGCTTCTCAAAAGAGAAATGCCACTTATCGAAAATAAAGGTGGACAAGCTTCTCGAAAGAGAGATGCCACTTATCGAAAATAAATATGGATATCCTTCTCGAAAGAGTGATGCCACTTATCAAAAATAAAGGTGAATAAGTTTCTCGAAAGAGAGATGCCACTTATCGAAAATAAAGGCGGATAAGCTTCTCGAAAGAGAGATGCCACTTATCGAAAATAAAGGCGGATAAGCTTCTCAAAAGAGAGATGCCACTTATCGAAAATAAAGGTGGATAAGTTTCTCGAAAGAGAGATGCCACTTATCGAAAATAAAGGTGGATAAGCTTCTCGAAAGAGAGATGCCACTTATCGAAAATAAAGGTGGATAAGCTTCTCGAAAGAGAGATGCCACTTATCGAAAATAAAGGTGGATAAGCTTCTCGAAAGAGAGATGCCACTTATCGAAAATAAAGGTGGATAAGCTTCTCGAAAGAGAGATGCCACTTATCAAAAATAAAGATGGATAAGTTTCTCGAAATAGAGATGCCACTTATCGAAAATAAATGTGGATAAACTTCTCGAAAGAGAGATGCCACTTATCGAAAATAAAGGTGGATAAACTTCTCGAAAGAGAGATGCCAGTTATCGAAAATAAATGTGGATAAGCTTCTCGAAAGAGATATGCCACTTATCGAAAATAAATATGGATATGCTTGTCAAAAGAGTGATGCCACTTATCAAAAATAAAGGTGGATAAGCTTCTCAAAAGAGAGATGCCACTTATCGAAAATAAAGGTGGATAAGCTTCTCAAAAGAGAGATACCACTTATCGAAAATAAAGGTAGATAAGCTTCTATAAAGAGAGATGCCACTTATCGAAAATAAATGTGGATACACTTCTCGAAAGAGAGATGCCACTTAATAAAAAAAAATAGCGATGCCACTTATCGAAAATAAATCTGGATAAACTTCTCGAAAGAGAGATTACACTTAACAAAAATAAAGGTGGATAATCTTCTTGAAAGAGAGATGCCACTTATCAAAAATAAAGGTGTATAAGCTTCTCGAAAGAGAGATGCCACTTATCGAAAATAAATGTGGATAAGCTTCTCGAAAGAGCGATACCACTTATCGAAAATAAAGGTGGATAAGCTTCTCGAAAGAGAGATTCCACTTATCGAAAATAAAGGTGGATAAGCTTCTCGAAAGAGAGATGCCACTTATCGAAAATAAAGGTGGATAAGCTCTTCGAAAGGGAGATGCCACTTATCGAAAATTAAGGTGGATAAACTTCTCGAAAGAGATATGCCACTTATCGAAAATAAAGGTGGATAAGCTTCTCGAAAGAGAGATGCCACTTATCGAAAATAAAGGTGTATAAGCTTCTCGAAAGAGAGATGCCACTTATCGAAAATAAAGGTGGATAAGCTTCTCGAAAAAGAGATACCACTTATCGAAAATAAAGGTGGATAAGCTTCTCGAAAGAGAGATTCCACTTATCGAAAATAAAGGTGGATAAGCTTCTCGAAAGAGAGATGCCACTTATCGAAAATAAAGGTAGATAAGCTTCTCGAAAGAGAGATGCCAAGTATCAAAAATAAAGGTAGATAAGCTTCTCAAAAGAGAGATGCCACTTATCGAAAATAAAGGTGGACAAGCTTCTCGAAAGAGAGATGCCACTTATCGAAAATAAAGGTGGATAAGCTTCTCAAAAGAGAGATGCCACTTATCGAAAATAAAGGTGAATAAGTTTCTCGAAAGAGAGATGCCACTTATCGAAAATAAAGGCGGATAAGCTTCTCGAAAGAGAGATGCCACTTATCGAAAATAAAGGCGGATAAGCTTCTCGAAATAGAGATGCCACTTATCAAAAATAAAGGCGGATAAGCTCCTCGAATTAGAGACGCCACATATCGAAAATTAAGGTGGATAAACTTCTCGAAAGAGATATGCCACTTATCGAAAATAAAGGTGGATAAGCTTCTCGAAAGAGAGATGCCACTTATCGAAAATAAAGGTGTATAAGCTACTCGAAAGAGAGATGCCACTTATCAAAAATAAAGGTGGATAAGCTTCTCGAAAGAGAGATGCCACTTATCGAAAATAAAGGCGGATAAGCTTCTCGAAAGAGAGATGCCACTTATCGAAAATAAAGATGGATAAGCTTCTCGAAAGAGAGATGCCACTTATCAAAAATAAAGATGGATAAGTTTCTCGAAATAGAGATGCCACTTATCAAAAATAAAGATGGATAAGTTTCTCGAAATAGAGATGCCACTTATCGAAAATAAAGGTGGATAAGCTTCTCGAAGGAAGATGCCACTTATCGAAAATAAAGGTAGATAAGCTTCTAGAAAGAGAGATGCCACTTATCGAAAATAAATATGGATACACTTCTCGAAAGAGAGATGTCACTTAATAAAAAAAAAGAGAGATGCCACTTATCGAAAATAAATGTGGATAAACTTCTTGAAAGAGAGATTACACTTAACAAAAATAAAGGTGGATAAACTTATTTAAAGAGAGATGCCACTTATCAAAAATAAAGGTGGATAAGCTTCTCGAAAGAGAGATGCCACTTATCGAAAATAAAGGTGGATAAGCTTCTCAAAAGAGAGATACCACTTATCGAAAATAAAGGTAGATAAGCTTCTATAAAGAGAGATGCCACTTATCGAAAATAAATGTGGATACACTTCTCGAAAGAGAGATGCCACTTAATAAAAAAAAATAGCGATGCCACTTATCGAAAATAAATCTGGATAAACTTCTCGAAAGAGAGATTACACTTAACAAAAATAAAGGTGGATAATCTTCTTGAAAGAGAGATGCCACTTATCAAAAATAAAGGTGTATAAGCTTCTCGAAAGAGAGATGCCACTTATCGAAAATAAATGTGGATAAGCTTCTCGAAAGAGCGATACCACTTATCGAAAATAAAGGTGGATAAGCTTCTCGAAAGAGAGATTCCACTTATCGAAAATAAAGGTGGATAAGCTTCTCGAAAGAGAGATGCCACTTATCGAAAATAAAGGTGGATAAGCTCTTCGAAAGGGAGATGCCACTTATCGAAAATTAAGGTGGATAAACTTCTCGAAAGAGATATGCCACTTATCGAAAATAAAGGTGGATAAGCTTCTCGAAAGAGAGATGCCACTTATCGAAAATAAAGGTGTATAAGCTTCTCGAAAGAGAGATGCCACTTATCGAAAATAAAGATGGATAAGCTTCTCGAAAAAGAGATACCACTTATCGAAAATAAAGGTGGATAAGCTTCTCGAAAGAGAGATTCCACTTATCGAAAATAAAGGTGGATAAGCTTCTCGAAAGAGAGATGCCACTTATCGAAAATAAAGGTAGATAAGCTTCTCGAAAGAGAGATGCCAAGTATCAAAAATAAAGGTAGATAAGCTTCTCAAAAGAGAGATGCCACTTATCGAAAATAAAGGTGGACAAGCTTCTCGAAAGAGAGATGCCACTTATCGAAAATAAAGGTGGATAAGCTTCTCAAAAGAGAGATGCCACTTATCGAAAATAAAGGTGAATAAGTTTCTCGAAAGAGAGATGCCACTTATCGAAAATAAAGGCGGATAAGCTTCTCGAAAGAGAGATGCCACTTATCGAAAATAAAGGCGGATAAGCTTCTCGAAATAGAGATGCCACTTATCGAAAATAAAGGCGGATAAGCTCCTCGAATTAGAGACGCCACATATCGAAAATTAAGGTGGATAAACTTCTCGAAAGAGATATGCCACTTATCGAAAATAAAGGTGGATAAGCTTCTCGAAAGAGAGATGCCACTTATCGAAAATAAAGGTGTATAAGCTACTCGAAAGAGAGATGCCACTTATCAAAAATAAAGGTGGATAAGCTTCTCGAAAGAGAGATGCCACTTATCGAAAATAAAGGCGGATAAGCTTCTCGAAAGAGAGATGCCACTTATCGAAAATAAAGATGGATAAGCTTCTCGAAAGAGAGATGCCACTTATCAAAAATAAAGATGGATAAGTTTCTCGAAATAGAGATGCCACTTATCAAAAATAAAGATGGATAAGTTTCTCGAAATAGAGATGCCACTTATCGAAAATAAAGGTGGATAAGCTTCTCGAAGGAAGATGCCACTTATCGAAAATAAAGGTAGATAAGCTTCTAGAAAGAGAGATGCCACTTATCGAAAATAAATATGGATACACTTCTCGAAAGAGAGATGTCACTTAATAAAAAAAAAGAGAGATGCCACTTATCGAAAATAAATGTGGATAAACTTCTTGAAAGAGAGATTACACTTAACAAAAATAAAGGTGGATAAACTTATTTAAAGAGAGATGCCACTTATCAAAAATAAAGGTGGATAAGCTTCTCGAAAGAGAGATGCCACTTATCGAAAATAAAGGTGGATAAGTTTCTCAAAAGAGAGATGCCACTTATCGAAAATAAAGGTGGATAAGTTTCTCGAAAGAGAGATGCCACTTATCGAAAATAAAGGCGGATAAGCTTCTCGAAAGAGAGATGCCACTTATCGAAAATAAAGGTGGATAAGCTCCTCGAAAGAGATATGCCACTTATCAATAATAAAGGTGGATAAGCTTCCTTAAAGAGAGATGCCACTTATCGAAAATAAAGGTGGATAAGCTTCTCGAAAGAGACATGCCACTTATTTAAAATAAAGGTGGATAAGCGTCTCGAAAGAGAGATGCCACTTATCGAAAATAAAGGTGGATAAGCTTCTCGAAAGTGAGATGCCACTTATCGAAAATAAATGTGGATAAGCTTCTCGAAAGAGAGATGCCACTTATCAATAATAAAGGTGGATAGGCTTTTGGAAAGAGAGATGCCACTGATCAAAAATAAAGATGGATAAGCTTCTCGAAAGAGAGAAGCCACTTATCAAAAATAAAGGTGGATAAGCTTCTCAAAAGAGAGATGCCACTTAACGAAAATTAAGGTGGATAAACTTCTTGAAAGAGATATGCCACTTATCGAAAATAAAGGTGGATAAGCTTCTCGAAAGAGAGATGCCACTTATCGAAAATAAAGGTGTATAAGCTTCTCGAAAGAGAGATGCCACTTATCGAAAATAAAGGTGGATAAGCTTCTCGAAAGAGAGATACCACTTATCGAAAATAAAGGTGGATAAGCTTCTCGAAAGAGAGATTCCACTTATCGAAAATAAAGGTGGATAAGCTTCTCGAAAGAGAGATGCCACTTATCGAAAATACAGGTAGATAAGCTTCTCGAAAGAGAGATGCCACGTATCAAAAATAAAGGTAGATAAGCTTCTCAAAAGAGAGATGCCACTTATCGAAAATAAAGGTGGACAAGCTTCTCGAAAGAGAGATGCCACTTATCGAAAATAAAGGTGGATAAGCTTCTCAAAAGAGAGATGCCACTTATCGAAAATAAAGGTGGATAAGTTTCTCGAAAGAGAGATGCCACTTATCAAAAATAAAGATGGATAAGTTTCTCGAAATAGAGATGCCACTTATCGAAAATAAAGGTGGATAAGCTTCACGAAGGGAGACGCCACTTATCGAAAATAAAGGTGGATAAGCTTCTAGAAAGAGAGATGCCACTTATCGAAAATAAAGGCGGATAAGCTTCTCGAAAGAGAGATGCCACTTATCGAAAATAAAGGTGGATAAGCTTCTCGAAAGGGAGATGCCACTTATCAAAAATAAAGATGGATAAGTTTCTCAAAATAGAGATGCCACTTATCAAAAATAAAGGTGGATAAGCTTCTCGAAGAGAGATGCCACTTATCGAAAATAAAGGTAGATAAGCTTCTAGAAAAAGAGATGCCACTTATCGAAAATAAATGTGGATAAACTTCTCAAAAGAGAAATGCCACTTATCGAAAATAAAGGTGGATAAACTTCTCGAAAGAGAGATGCCAGTTATCGAAAATTAATGTGGATAAGCTTCTTGAAAGAGATATGCCACTTATCGAAAATAAATATCGATATGCTTCTCGAAAGAGTGATGCCACTTATCAAAAATAAAGGTGGATAAGCTTCTCGAAAGAGAGATGCCACTTATCGAAAATAAAGGTGGATAAGCTCCTCGAAAGAGAGATGCCACTTATCGAAAATAAAGGTGGATAAGCTTCTCAAAAGAGTGATGCCACTTATCAAAAATAAAGGTGGATAAGTTTCTCGAAAGAGATATGCCACTTATCGAAAATAAAGGCGGATAAGCTTCTCGAAAGAGAGATGCCACTTATCGAAAATAAAGGTGGATAAGCTTCTCGAAAGAGAGATGCCACTTATCGAAAATAAAGACGGATAAGCTTCTCGAAAGAGAGATGCCACTTATCGAAAATAAAGGTGGATAAGCTCTTCGAAAGAGAGATGCCACTTATCGAAAATTAAGGTGGATAAACTTCTCAAAAGAGATATGCCACTTATCGAAAATAAAGTTGGATAAGCTTCTCGAAAGAGAGATGCCACTTATCGGAAATAAAGGTGTATAAGCTTCCTGAAAGAGAGATGCCACTTATCGAAAATAAAGGTGTATAAGCTTCTCGAAAGAGAGATGCCACTTATCGAAAATAAAGGTGTATAAGCTTCTCGAAAGAGAGATGCCACTTATCGAAAATAAAGGTGGATAAGCTTCTCGAAAGAGAGATACCACTTATCGAAAATAAAGGTGGATAAGCTTCTCGAAAGAGAGATTCCACTTATCGAAAATAAAGGTGGATAAGCTTCTCGAAAGAGAGATGCCACTTATCGAAAATAAAGGTAGATAAGCTTCTCGAAAGAGAGATGCCAAGTATCAAAAATAAAGGTAGATAAGCTTCTCAAAAGAGAGATGCCACTTATCGAAAATAAAGGTGGACAAGCTTCTCGAAAGAGAGATGCCACTTATCGAAAATAAAGGTGGATAAGCTTCTCAAAAGAGAGATGCCACTTATCGAAAATAAAGGTGAATAAGTTTCTCGAAAGAGAGATGCCACTTATCGAAAATAAAGGCGGATAAGCTTCTCGAAAGAGAGATGCCACTTATCGAAAATAAAGGTGGATAAGCTTCTCGAAAGAGAGATGCCACTTATCGAAAATAAAGGTAGATAATCTTCTCGAAAGAGAGATGCCATGTATCAAAAATAAAGGTAGATAAGCTTCTCAAAAGAGAGATGCCACTTATCGAAAATAAAGGCGGATAAGCTTCTCGAAAGAGAGATGCCACTTATCGAAAATAAAGGTGGATAAGCTTCTCGAAAGAGAGATGCCACTTATCGAAAATAAAGACGGATAAGCTTCTCGAAAGAGAGATGCCACTTATCGAAAATAAAGGTGGATAAGCTCTTCGAAAGAGAGATGCCACTTATCGAAAATTAAGGTGGATAAACTTCTCAAAAGAGATATGCCACTTATCGAAAATAAAGGTGGATAAGCTTCTCGAAAGAGAGATGCCACTTATCGAAAATAAAGGTGTATAAGCTTCTCGAAAGAGAGATGCCACTTATCGAAAATAAAGGTGGATAAGCTTCTCGAAAGAGAGATACCACTTATCGAAAATAAAGGTGGATAAGCTTCTCGAAAGAGAGATTCCACTTATCGAAAATAAAGGTGGATAAGCTTCTCGAAAGAGAGATGCCACTTATCGAAAATAAAGGTAGATAAGCTTCTCAAAAGAGAGATGCCAAGTATCAAAAATAAAGGTAGATAAGCTTCTCAAAAGAGAGATGCCACTTATCGAAAATAAAGGTGGACAAGCTTCTCGAAAGAGAGATGCCACTTATCGAAAATAAAGGTGGATAAGCTTCTCAAAAGAGAGATGCCAGTTATCGAAAATAAAGGTGAATAAGTTTCTCGAAAGAGAGATGCCACTTATCGAAAATAAAGGCGGATAAGCTTCTCGAAAGAGAGATGCCACTTATCGAAAATAAAGGTGGATAAGCTTCTCGAAAGAGAGATGCCACTTATCGAAAATAAAGGTAGATAATCTTCTCGAAAGAGAGATGCCATGTATCAAAAATAAAGGTAGATAAGCTTCTCAAAAGAGAGATGCCACTTATCGAAAATAAAGGTGGACAAGCTTCTCGAAAGAGAGATGCCACTTATCTAAAATAAAGGTGGATAAGCTTCTCAAAAGAGAGATGCCACTTATCGAAAATAAAGGTGGATAAGTTTCTCGAAAGAGAGATGCCACTTATCGAAAATAAAGGCGGATATGCTTCTCGAAAGAGAGATGCCACTTATCGAAAATAAAGGTGGATAAGCTTCTCGAAAGAGAGATGCCACTTATCGAAAATAAAGGCGGATAAGCTTCTCGAAAGAGAGATGCCACTTATCGAAAATAAAGGTGGATAAGCTTCTCGAAAGAAAGATGCCACTTATCAAAAATAAAGATGGATAAGTTTCTCGAAATAGAGATGCCACTTATCGAAAATAAAGGTGGATAAGCTTCTCGAAGAGAGATGCTACTTATCGAAAATAAAGGTAGATAAGCTTCTAGAAAAAGAGATGCCACTTATCGAAAATAAATGTGGATAAACTTCTCGAAAGAGAAATGCCACTTATCGAAAATAAAGGTGGATAAACTTCTCGAAAGAGAGATGCCACTTATCGAAAATAAAGGTGTATAAGCTTCTCGAAAGAGAGATGCCACTTATCGAAAATAAAGGTGTATAAGCTTCTCGAAAGAGAGATGCCACTTATCGAAAATAAAGGTGGATAAGCTTCTCGAAAGAGAGATACCACTTATCGAAAATAAAGGTGTATAAGCTTCTCGAAAGAGAGATTCCACTTATCGAAAATAAAGGTGGATAAGCTTCTCGAAAGAGAGATGCCACTTATCGAAAATAAAGGTAGATAAGCTTCTCAAAAGAGAGATGCCAAGTATCAAAAATAAAGGTAGATAAGCTTCTCAAAAGAGAGATGCCACTTATCGAAAATAAAGGTGGACAAGCTTCTCGAAAGAGAGATGCCACTTATCGAAAATAAAGGTGGATAAGCTTCTCAAAAGAGAGATGCCACTTATCGAAAATAAAGGTGAATAAGTTTCTCGAAAGAGAGATGCCACTTATCGAAAATAAAGGCGGATAAGCTTCTCGAAAGAGAGATGCCACTTATCGAAAATAAAGGTGGATAAGCTTCTCGAAAGAGAGATGCCACTTATCAAAAATAAAGATGGAAAAGTTTCTCGAAATAGAGATGCCACTTATCGAAAATAAAGGTGGATAAGCTTCTCGAAGAGATATGCTACTTATCGAAAATAAAGGTAGATAAGCTTCTAGAAAAAGAGATGCCACTTATCAAAAATAAATGTGGATAAACTTCTCGAAAGAGAGATGCCACTTATCGAAAATAAAGGTGTATAAGCTTCTCGAAAGAGAGATGCCACTTATCGAAAATAAAGGTGGACAAGCTTGTCGAAAGAGAGATGCCACTTATCGAAAATAAAGGTGGATAAGCTTCTCAAAAGAGAGATGCCACTTATCGAAAATAAAGGTGAATAAGTTTCTTGAAAGAGAGATGCCACTTATCGAAAATAAAGGCGGATAAGCTTCTCGAAAGAGAGATGCCACTTATCGAAAATAAAGGTGGATAAGCTTCTCGAAAGAGAGATGCCACTTATCGAAAATAAAGGTAGATAATCTTCTCGAAAGAGAGATGCCATGTATCAAAAATAAAGGTAGATAAGCTTCTCAAAAGAGAGATGCCACTTATCGAAAATAAAGGTGGACAAGCTTCTCGAAAGAGAGATGCCACTTATCTAAAATAAAGGTGGATAAGCTTCTCAAAAGAGAGATGCCACTTATCGAAAATAAAGGTGGATAAGTTTCTCGAAAGAGAGATGCCACTTATCGAAAATAAAGGCGGATATGCTTCTCGAAAGAGAGATGCCACTTATCGAAAATAAAGGTGGATAAGCTTCTCGAAAGAGAGATGCCACTTATCGAAAATAAAGGCGGATAAGCTTCTCGAAAGAGAGATGCCACTTATCGAAAATAAAGGTGGATAAGCTTCTCGAAAGAAAGATGCCACTTATCAAAAATAAAGATGGATAAGTTTCTCGAAATAGAGATGCCACTTATCGAAAATAAAGGTGGATAAGCTTCTCGAAGAGAGATGCTACTTATCGAAAATAAAGGTAGATAAGCTTCTAGAAAAAGAGATGCCACTTATCGAAAATAAATGTGGATAAACTTCTCGAAAGAGAAATGCCACTTATCGAAAATAAAGGTGGATAAACTTCTCGAAAGAGAGATGCCACTTATCGAAAATAAAGGTGTATAAGCTTCTCGAAAGAGAGATGCCACTTATCGAAAATAAAGGTGTATAAGCTTCTCGAAAGAGAGATGCCACTTATCGAAAATAAAGGTGGATAAGCTTCTCGAAAGAGAGATACCACTTATCGAAAATAAAGGTGGATAAGCTTCTCGAAAGAGAGATTCCACTTATCGAAAATAAAGGTGGATAAGCTTCTCGAAAGAGAGATGCCACTTATCGAAAATAAAGGTAGATAAGCTTCTCAAAAGAGAGATGCCAAGTATCAAAAATAAAGGTAGATAAGCTTCTCAAAAGAGAGATGCCACTTATCGAAAATAAAGGTGGACAAGCTTCTCGAAAGAGAGATGCCACTTATCGAAAATAAAGGTGGATAAGCTTCTCAAAAGAGAGATGCCACTTATCGAAAATAAAGGTGAATAAGTTTCTCGAAAGAGAGATGCCACTTATCGAAAATAAAGGCGGATAAGCTTCTCGAAAGAGAGATGCCACTTATCGAAAATAAAGGTGGATAAGCTTCTCGAAAGAGAGATGCCACTTATCAAAAATAAAGATGGAAAAGTTTCTCGAAATAGAGATGCCACTTATCGAAAATAAAGGTGGATAAGCTTCTCGAAGAGAGATGCTACTTATCGAAAATAAAGGTAGATAAGCTTCTAGAAAAAGAGATGCCACTTATCGAAAATAAATGTGGATAAACTTCTCGAAAGAGAAATGCCACTTATCGAAAATAAAGGTGGATAAACTTCTCGAAAGAGAGATGCCACTTATCGAAAATAAAGGTGTATAAGCTTCTCGAAAGAGAGATGCCACTTATCGAAAATAAAGGTGTATAAGCTTCTCGAAAGAGAGATGCCACTTATCGAAAATAAAGGTGGATAAGCTTCTCGAAAGAGAGATACCACTTATCGAAAATAAAGGTGGATAAGCTTCTCGAAAGAGAGATTCCACTTATCGAAAATAAAGGTGGATAAGCTTCTCGAAAGAGAGATGCCACTTATCGAAAATAAAGGTAGATAAGCTTCTCAAAAGAGAGATGCCAAGTATCAAAAATAAAGGTAGATAAGCTTCTCAAAAGAGAGATGCCACTTATCGAAAATAAAGGTGGACAAGCTTCTCGAAAGAGAGATGCCACTTATCGAAAATAAAGGTGGATAAGCTTCTCAAAAGAGAGATGCCACTTATCGAAAATAAAGGTGAATAAGTTTCTCGAAAGAGAGATGCCACTTATCGAAAATAAAGGCGGATAAGCTTCTCGAAAGAGAGATGCCACTTATCGAAAATAAAGGTGGATAAGCTTCTCGAAAGAGAGATGCCACTTATCAAAAATAAAGATGGAAAAGTTTCTCGAAATAGAGATGCCACTTATCGAAAATAAAGGTGGATAAGCTTCTCGAAGAGAGATGCTACTTATCGAAAATAAAGGTAGATAAGCTTCTAGAAAAAGAGATGCCACTTATCGAAAATAAATGTGGATAAACTTCTCGAAAGAGAAATGCCACTTATCGAAAATAAAGGTGGATAAACTTCTCGAAAGAGAGATGCCACTTATCGAAAATAAAGGTGTATAAGCTTCTAGAAAGAGAGATGCCACTTATCGAAAATAAAGGTGTATAAGCTTCTCGAAAGAGAGATGCCACTTATCGAAAATAAAGGTGGATAAGCTTCTCGAAAGAGAGATACCACTTATCGAAAATAAAGGTGGATAAGCTTCTCGAAAGAGAGATTCCACTTATCGAAAATAAAGGTGGATAAGCTTCTCGAAAGAGAGATGGCACTTATCGAAAATAAAGGTAGATAAGCTTCTCAAAAGAGAGATGCCAAGTATCAAAAATAAAGGTAGATAAGCTTCTCAAAAGAGAGATGCCACTTATCGAAAATAAAGGTGGACAAGCTTCTCGAAAGAGAGATGCCACTTATCGAAAATAAAGGTGGATAAGCTTCTCAAAAGAGAGATGCCACTTATCGAAAATAAAGGTGAATAAGTTTCTCGAAAGAGAGATGCCACTTATCGAAAATAAAGGCGGATAAGCTTCTCGAAAGAGAGATGCCACTTATCGAAAATAAAGGTGGATAAGCTTCTCGAAAGAGAGATGCCACTTATCGAAAATAAAGGTAGATAAGCTTCTAGAAAAAGAGATGCCACTTATCGAAAATAAATGTGGATAAACTTCTCGAAAGAGAAATGCCACTTATCGAAAATAAAGGTGGATAAACTTCTCGAAAGAGAGATGCCAGTTATCGAAAATAAATGTGGATAAGCTTCTTGAAAGAGATATGCCACTTATCGAAAATAAATATCGATATGCTTCTCGAAAGAGTGATGCCACTTATCAAAAATAAAGGTGGACAAGCTTCTCGAAAGAGAGATGCCACTTATCGAAAATAAAGGTGGATAAGCTTCTCAAAAGAGAGATGCCACTTATCGAAAATAAAGGTGAATAAGTTTCTCGAAAGAGAGATGCCACTTATCGAAAATTAAGGTGGATAAACTTCTCAAAAGAGATATGCCACTTATCGAAAATAAAGGTGGATAAGCTTCTCGAAAGAGAGATGCCACTTATCGAAAATAAAGGTGTATAAGCTTCTCGAAAGAGAGATGCCACTTATCGAAAATAAAGGTGTATAAGCTTCTCGAAAGAGAGATGCCACTTATCGAAAATAAAGGTGGATAAGCTTCTCGAAAGAGAGATACCACTTATCGAAAATAAAGGTGGATAAGCTTCTCGAAAGAGAGATTCCACTTATCGAAAATAAAGGTGGATAAGCTTCTCGAAAGAGAGATGCCACTTATCGAAAATAAAGGTAGATAAGCTTCTCGAAAGAGAGATGCCAAGTATCAAAAATAAAGGTAGATAAGCTTCTCAAAAGAGAGATGCCACTTATCGAAAATAAAGGTGGACAAGCTTCTCGAAAGAGAGATGCCACTTATCGAAAATAAAGGTGGAAAAGCTTCTCGAAAGAGAGATGCCACTTATCGAAAATAAAGGTGGATAAGTTTCTCGAAAGAGAGATGCCACTTATCGAAAATAAAGGCGGATAAGCTTCTCGAAAGAGAGATGCCACTTATCGAAAATAAAGGCGGATAAGCTTCTCGAAAGAGAGATGCCACTTATCAAAAATAAAGGTGGATAAGCTTCTCGAAAGAGAGATGCCACTTATCGAAAATAAAGGTAGATAAGCTTCTAGAAAAAGAGATGCCACTTATCGAAAATAAATGTGGATAAACTTCTCGAAAGAGAAATGCCACTTATCGAAAATAAAGGTGGATAAACTTCTCGAAAGAGAGATGCCAGTTATCGAAAATAAATGTGGATAAGCTTCTTGAAAGAGATATGCCACTTATCGAAAATAAATATCGATATGCTTCTCGAAAGAGTGATGCCACTTATCAAAAATAAAGGTGGATAAGCTTCTCGAAAGAGAGATGCCACTTATCGAAATTAAAGGTGGATAAGCTCCTCGAAAGAGAGATCCACTTATCGAAAATAAAGGTGGATAAGCTTCTCAAAAGAGTGATGCCACTTATCAAAAATAAAGGTGGATAAGTTTCTCGAAAGAGATATGCCACTTATCGAAAATAAAGGCGGATAAGCTTCTCGAAAGAGAGATGCCACTTATCGAAAATAAAGGTGGATAAGCTTCTCGAAAGAGAGATGCCACTTATCGAAAATAAAGACGGATAAGCTTCTCGAAAGAGAGATGCCACTTATCGAAAATAAAGGTGGATAAGCTCTTCGAAAGAGAGATGCCACTTATCGAAAATTAAGGTGGATAAACTTCTCAAAAGAGATATGCCACTTATCGAAAATAAAGGTGGATAAGCTTCTCGAAAGAGAGATGCCACTTATCGAAAATAAAGGTGTATAAGCTTCTCGAAAGTGAGATGCCACTTATCGAAAATAAAGGTGTATAAGCTTCTCGAAAGAGAGATGCCACTTATCGAAAATAAAGGTGTATAAGCTTCTCGAAAGAGAGATGCCACTTATCGAAAATAAAGGTGGATAAGCTTCTCGAAAGAGAGATACCACTTATCGAAAATAAAGGTGGATAAGCTTCTCGAAAGAGAGATTCCACTTATCGAAAATAAAGGTGGATAAGCTTCTCGAAAGAGAGATGCCACTTATCGAAAATAAAGGTAGATAAGCTTCTCGAAAGAGAGATGCCAAGTATCAAAAATAAAGGTAGATAAGCTTCTCAAAAGAGAGATGCCACTTATCGAAAATAAAGGTGGACATGCTTCTCTAAAGAGAGATGCCACTTATCGAAAATAAAGGTGGATAAGCTTCTCAAAAGAGAGATGCCACTTATCGAAAATAAAGGTGAATAAGTTTCCCGAAAGAGAGATGCCACTTATCGAAAATAAAGGCGGATAAGCTTCTCGAAAGAGAGATGCCACTTATCGAAAATAAAGGTGGATAAGCTTCTCGAAAGAGAGATGCCACTTATCGAAAATAAAGGTAGATAAGCTTCTCGAAAGAGAGATGCCATGTATCAAAAATAAAGGTAGATAAGCTTCTCAAAAGAGAGATGCCACTTATCGAAAATAAAGGTGGACAAGCTTCTCGAAAGAGAGATGCCACTTATCTAAAATAAAGGTGGATGAGCTTCTCAAACGAGAGATGCCACTTATCGAAAATAAAGGTGGATAAGTTTCTCGAAAGAGAGATGCCACTTATCGAAAATAAAGGCGGATATGCTTTTCGAAAGAGAGATGCCACTTATCGAAAATAAAGGTGGATAAGCTTCTCGAAAGAGAGATGCCACTTATCGAAAATAAAGGCGGATAAGCTTCTCGAAAGAGAGATGCCACTTATCGAAAATAAAGGTGGATAAGCTTCTCGAAAGAGAGATGCCACTTATCAAAAATAAAGATGGATAAGTTTCTCGAAATAGAGATGCCACTTATCGAAAATAAAGGTGGATAAGCTTCTCGAAGAGAGATGCCACTTATCGAAAATAAAGGTAGATAAGCTTCTAGAAAAACAGATGCCACTTATCGAAAATAAATGTGGATAAACTTCTCGAAAGAGAAATGCCACTTATCGAAAATAAAGGTGGATAAACTTCTCGAAAGAGAGATGCCAGTTATCGAAAATAAATGCGGATAAGCTTCTTGAAAGAGATATGCCATTTATCGAAAATAAATATGGATATGCTTCTCGAAAGAGTGATGCCACTTATCAAAAATAAAGGTGGATAAGCTTCTCGAAAGAGAGATGCCACTTATCGAAAATAAAGGTGGATAAGCTCCTCAAAAGAGAGATGCCACTTATCGAAAATAAAGGTGGATAAGCTTCTAGAAAGAGAGATTCCACTTATCGAAAATAAAGGTGGATAAGATTCTCGAAAGAGAGATGCCACTTATCGAAAATAAAGGTAGATAAGCTTCTCGAAAGAGAGATGCCAAGTATCAAAAATAAAGGTAGATAAGCTTCTCAAAAGAGAAATGCCACTTATCGAAAATAAAGGTGGACAAGCTTCTCGAAAGAGAGATGCCACTTATCGAAAATAAATATGGATATCCTTCTCGAAAGAGTGATGCCACTTATCAAAAATAAAGGTGAATAAGTTTCTCGAAAGAGAGATGCCACTTATCGAAAATAAAGGCGGATAAGCTTCTCGAAAGAGAGATGCCACTTATCGAAAATAAAGGCGGATAAGCTTCTCAAAAGAGAGATGCCACTTATCGAAAATAAAGGCGGATAAGCTTCTCGAAAGAGAGATGCCACTTATCGAAAATAAAGGTGGATAAGTTTCTCGAAAGAGAGATGCCACTTATCAAAAATAAAGGCGGATATGCTTTTCGAAAGAGAGATGCCACTTATCGAAAATAAAGGTGGATAAGCTTCTCGAAAGAGAGATGCCACTTATCGAAAATAAAGGCGGATAAGCTTCTCGAAAGAGAGATGCCACTTATCGAAAATAAAGGTGGATAAGCTTCTCGAAAGAGAGATGCCACTTATCAAAAATAAAGATGGATAAGTTTCTCGAAATAGAGATGCCACTTATCGAAAATAAAGGTGGATAAGCTTCTCGAAGAGAGATGCCACTTATCGAAAATAAAGGTAGATAAGCTTCTAGAAAAAGAGATGCCACTTATCGAAAATAAATGTGGATAAACTTCTCGAAAGAGAAATGCCACTTATCGAAAATAAAGGTGGATAAACTTTTCGAAAGAGAGATGCCAGTTATCGAAAATAAATGCGGATAAGCTTCTTGAAAGAGATATGCCACTTATCGAAAATAAATATGGATATGCTTCTCGAAAGAGTGATGCCACTTATCAAAAATAAAGGTGGATAAGCTTCTCGAAAGAGGGATGCCACTTATCGAAAATAAAGGTGGATAAGCTCCTCAAAAGAGAGATGCCACTTATCGAAAATAAAGGTGGATAAGCTTCTAGAAAGAGAGATTCCACTTATCGAAAATAAAGGTGGATAAGATTCTCGAAAGAGAGATGCCACTTATCGAAAATAAAGGTGGATAAGCTCTTCGAAAGAGAGATGCCACTTATCGAAAATTAAGGTGGATAAACTTCTCAAAAGAGATATGCCACTTATCGAAAATAAAGGTGGATAAGCTTCTCGAAAGAGAGATGCCACTTATCGAAAATAAAGGTGTATAAGCTTCTCGAAAGTGAGATGCCACTTATCGAAAATAAAGGTGTATAAGCTTCTCGAAAGAGAGATGCCACTTATCGAAAATAAAGGTGTATAAGCTTCTCGAAAGAGAGATGCCACTTATCGAAAATAAAGGTGGATAAGCTTCTCGAAAGAGAGATACCACTTATCGAAAATAAAGGTGGATAAGCTTCTCGAAAGAGAGATTCCACTTATCGAAAATAAAGGTGGATAAGCTTCTCGAAAGAGAGATGCCACTTATCGAAAATAAAGGTAGATAAGCTTCTCGAAAGAGAGATGCCAAGTATCAAAAATAAAGGTAGATAAGCTTCTCAAAAGAGAGATGCCACTTATCGAAAATAAAGGTGGACAAGCTTCTCGAAAGAGAGATGCCACTTATCGAAAATAAAGGTGGAAAAGCTTCTCGAAAGAGAGATGCCACTTATCGAAAATAAAGGTGGATAAGTTTCTCGAAAGAGAGATGCCACTTATCGAAAATAAAGGCGGATAAGCTTCTCGAAAGAGAGATGCCACTTATCGAAAATAAAGGCGGATAAGCTTCTCGAAAGAGAGATGCCACTTATCAAAAATAAAGGTGGATAAGCTTCTCGAAAGAGAGATGCCACTTATCGAAAATAAAGGTAGATAAGCTTCTAGAAAAAGAGATGCCACTTATCGAAAATAAATGTGGATAAACTTCTCGAAAGAGAAATGCCACTTATCGAAAATAAAGGTGGATAAACTTCTCGAAAGAGAGATGCCAGTTATCGAAAATAAATGTGGATAAGCTTCTTGAAAGAGATATGCCACTTATCGAAAATAAATATCGATATGCTTCTCGAAAGAGTGATGCCACTTATCAAAAATAAAGGTGGATAAGCTTCTCGAAAGAGAGATGCCACTTATCGAAATTAAAGGTGGATAAGCTCCTCGAAAGAGAGATCCACTTATCGAAAATAAAGGTGGATAAGCTTCTCAAAAGAGTGATGCCACTTATCAAAAATAAAGGTGGATAAGTTTCTCGAAAGAGATATGCCACTTATCGAAAATAAAGGCGGATAAGCTTCTCGAAAGAGAGATGCCACTTATCGAAAATAAAGGTGGATAAGCTTCTCGAAAGAGAGATGCCACTTATCGAAAATAAAGACGGATAAGCTTCTCGAAAGAGAGATGCCACTTATCGAAAATAAAGGTGGATAAGCTCTTCGAAAGAGAGATGCCACTTATCGAAAATTAAGGTGGATAAACTTCTCAAAAGAGATATGCCACTTATCGAAAATAAAGGTGGATAAGCTTCTCGAAAGAGAGATGCCACTTATCGAAAATAAAGGTGTATAAGCTTCTCGAAAGTGAGATGCCACTTATCGAAAATAAAGGTGTATAAGCTTCTCGAAAGAGAGATGCCACTTATCGAAAATAAAGGTGTATAAGCTTCTCGAAAGAGAGATGCCACTTATCGAAAATAAAGGTGGATAAGCTTCTCGAAAGAGAGATACCACTTATCGAAAATAAAGGTGGATAAGCTTCTCGAAAGAGAGATTCCACTTATCGAAAATAAAGGTGGATAAGCTTCTCGAAAGAGAGATGCCACTTATCGAAAATAAAGGTAGATAAGCTTCTCGAAAGAGAGATGCCAAGTATCAAAAATAAAGGTAGATAAGCTTCTCAAAAGAGAGATGCCACTTATCGAAAATAAAGGTGGACATGCTTCTCTAAAGAGAGATGCCACTTATCGAAAATAAAGGTGGATAAGCTTCTCAAAAGAGAGATGCCACTTATCGAAAATAAAGGTGAATAAGTTTCCCGAAAGAGAGATGCCACTTATCGAAAATAAAGGCGGATAAGCTTCTCGAAAGAGAGATGCCACTTATCGAAAATAAAGGTGGATAAGCTTCTCGAAAGAGAGATGCCACTTATCGAAAATAAAGGTAGATAAGCTTCTCGAAAGAGAGATGCCATGTATCAAAAATAAAGGTAGATAAGCTTCTCAAAAGAGAGATGCCACTTATCGAAAATAAAGGTGGACAAGCTTCTCGAAAGAGAGATGCCACTTATCTAAAATAAAGGTGGATGAGCTTCTCAAACGAGAGATGCCACTTATCGAAAATAAAGGTGGATAAGTTTCTCGAAAGAGAGATGCCACTTATCGAAAATAAAGGCGGATATGCTTTTCGAAAGAGAGATGCCACTTATCGAAAATAAAGGTGGATAAGCTTCTCGAAAGAGAGATGCCACTTATCGAAAATAAAGGCGGATAAGCTTCTCGAAAGAGAGATGCCACTTATCGAAAATAAAGGTGGATAAGCTTCTCGAAAGAGAGATGCCACTTATCAAAAATAAAGATGGATAAGTTTCTCGAAATAGAGATGCCACTTATCGAAAATAAAGGTGGATAAGCTTCTCGAAGAGAGATGCCACTTATCGAAAATAAAGGTAGATAAGCTTCTAGAAAAACAGATGCCACTTATCGAAAATAAATGTGGATAAACTTCTCGAAAGAGAAATGCCACTTATCGAAAATAAAGGTGGATAAACTTCTCGAAAGAGAGATGCCAGTTATCGAAAATAAATGCGGATAAGCTTCTTGAAAGAGATATGCCATTTATCGAAAATAAATATGGATATGCTTCTCGAAAGAGTGATGCCACTTATCAAAAATAAAGGTGGATAAGCTTCTCGAAAGAGAGATGCCACTTATCGAAAATAAAGGTGGATAAGCTCCTCAAAAGAGAGATGCCACTTATCGAAAATAAAGGTGGATAAGCTTCTAGAAAGAGAGATTCCACTTATCGAAAATAAAGGTGGATAAGATTCTCGAAAGAGAGATGCCACTTATCGAAAATAAAGGTAGATAAGCTTCTCGAAAGAGAGATGCCAAGTATCAAAAATAAAGGTAGATAAGCTTCTCAAAAGAGAAATGCCACTTATCGAAAATAAAGGTGGACAAGCTTCTCGAAAGAGAGATGCCACTTATCGAAAATAAATATGGATATCCTTCTCGAAAGAGTGATGCCACTTATCAAAAATAAAGGTGAATAAGTTTCTCGAAAGAGAGATGCCACTTATCGAAAATAAAGGCGGATAAGCTTCTCGAAAGAGAGATGCCACTTATCGAAAATAAAGGCGGATAAGCTTCTCAAAAGAGAGATGCCACTTATCGAAAATAAAGGCGGATAAGCTTCTCGAAAGAGAGATGCCACTTATCGAAAATAAAGGTGGATAAGTTTCTCGAAAGAGAGATGCCACTTATCGAAAATAAAGGCGGATATGCTTTTCGAAAGAGAGATGCCACTTATCGAAAATAAAGATGGATAAGCTTCTCGAAAGAGAGATGCCACTTATCGAAAATAAAGGCGGATAAGCTTCTCGAAAGAGAGATGCCACTTATCGAAAATAAAGGTGGATAAGCTTCTCGAAAGAGAGATGCCACTTATCAAAAATAAAGATGGATAAGTTTCTCGAAATAGAGATGCCACTTATCGAAAATAAAGGTGGATAAGCTTCTCGAAGAGAGATGCCACTTATCGAAAATAAAGGTAGATAAGCTTCTAGAAAAAGAGATGCCACTTATCGAAAATAAATGTGGATAAACTTCTCGAAAGAGAAATGCCACTTATCGAAAATAAAGGTGGATAAACTTTTCGAAAGAGAGATGCCAGTTATCGAAAATAAATGCGGATAAGCTTCTTGAAAGAGATATGCCACTTATCGAAAATAAATATGGATATGCTTCTCGAAAGAGTGATGCCACTTATCAAAAATAAAGGTGGATAAGCTTCTCGAAAGAGGGATGCCACTTATCGAAAATAAAGGTGGATAAGCTCCTCAAAAGAGAGATGCCACTTATCGAAAATAAAGGTGGATAAGCTTCTAGAAAGAGAGATTCCACTTATCGAAAATAAAGGTGGATAAGATTCTCGAAAGAGAGATGCCACTTATCGAAAATAAAGGTAGATAAGCTTCTCGAAAGAGAGATGCCAAGTATCAAAAATAAAGGTAGATAAGCTTCTCAAAAGAGAAATGCCACTTATCGAAAATAAAGGTGGACAAGCTTCTCGAAAGAGAGATGCCACTTATCGAAAATCAATATGGATATCCTTCTCGAAAGAGTGATGCCACTTATCAAAAATAAAGGTGAATAAGTTTCTCGAAAGAGAGATGCCACTTATCGAAAATAAAGGCGGATAAGCTTCTCGAAAGAGAGATGCCACTTATCGAAAATAAAGGCGGATAAGCTTCTCAAAAGAGAGATGCCACTTATCGAAAATAAAGGTGGATAAGTTTCTCGAAAGAGAGATGCCACTTATCGAAAATAAAGGCGGATAAGCTTCTCGAAAGAGAGATGCCACTTATCGAAAATAAAGGTAGATAAGCTTCTCGAAAGAGAGATGCCAAGTATCAAAAATAAAGGTAGATAAGCTTCTCAAAAGAGAGATGCCACTTATCGAAAATAAAGGTGGACATGCTTCTCTAAAGAGAGATGCCACTTATCGAAAATAAAGGTGGATAAGCTTCTCAAAAGAGAGATGCCACTTATCGAAAATAAAGGTGAATAAGTTTCCCGAAAGAGAGATGCCACTTATCGAAAATAAAGGCGGATAAGCTTCTCGAAAGAGAGATGCCACTTATCGAAAATAAAGGTGGATAAGCTTCTCGAAAGAGAGATGCCACTTATCGAAAATAAAGGTAGATAAGCTTCTCGAAAGAGAGATGCCATGTATCAAAAATAAAGGTAGATAAGCTTCTCAAAAGAGAGATGCCACTTATCGAAAATAAAGGTGGACAAGCTTCTCGAAAGAGAGATGCCACTTATCTAAAATAAAGGTGGATGAGCTTCTCAAACGAGAGATGCCACTTATCGAAAATAAAGGTGGATAAGTTTCTCGAAAGAGAGATGCCACTTATCGAAAATAAAGGCGGATATGCTTTTCGAAAGAGAGATGCCACTTATCGAAAATAAAGGTGGATAAGCTTCTCGAAAGAGAGATGCCACTTATCGAAAATAAAGGCGGATAAGCTTCTCGAAAGAGAGATGCCACTTATCGAAAATAAAGGTGGATAAGCTTCTCGAAAGAGAGATGCCACTTATCAAAAATAAAGATGGATAAGTTTCTCGAAATAGAGATGCCACTTATCGAAAATAAAGGTGGATAAGCTTCTCGAAGAGAGATGCCACTTATCGAAAATAAAGGTAGATAAGCTTCTAGAAAAACAGATGCCACTTATCGAAAATAAATGTGGATAAACTTCTCGAAAGAGAAATGCCACTTATCGAAAATAAAGGTGGATAAACTTCTCGAAAGAGAGATGCCAGTTATCGAAAATAAATGCGGATAAGCTTCTTGAAAGAGATATGCCATTTATCGAAAATAAATATGGATATGCTTCTCGAAAGAGTGATGCCACTTATCAAAAATAAAGGTGGATAAGCTTCTCGAAAGAGAGATGCCACTTATCGAAAATAAAGGTGGATAAGCTCCTCAAAAGAGAGATGCCACTTATCGAAAATAAAGGTGGATAAGCTTCTAGAAAGAGAGATTCCACTTATCGAAAATAAAGGTGGATAAGATTCTCGAAAGAGAGATGCCACTTATCGAAAATAAAGGTAGATAAGCTTCTCGAAAGAGAGATGCCAAGTATCAAAAATAAAGGTAGATAAGCTTCTCAAAAGAGAAATGCCACTTATCGAAAATAAAGGTGGACAAGCTTCTCGAAAGAGAGATGCCACTTATCGAAAATAAATATGGATATCCTTCTCGAAAGAGTGATGCCACTTATCAAAAATAAAGGTGAATAAGTTTCTCGAAAGAGAGATGCCACTTATCGAAAATAAAGGCGGATAAGCTTCTCGAAAGAGAGATGCCACTTATCGAAAATAAAGGCGGATAAGCTTCTCAAAAGAGAGATGCCACTTATCGAAAATAAAGGCGGATAAGCTTCTCGAAAGAGAGATGCCACTTATCGAAAATAAAGGTGGATAAGTTTCTCGAAAGAGAGATGCCACTTATCGAAAATAAAGGCGGATATGCTTTTCGAAAGAGAGATGCCACTTATCGAAAATAAAGGTGGATAAGCTTCTCGAAAGAGAGATGCCACTTATCGAAAATAAAGGCGGATAAGCTTCTCGAAAGAGAGATGCCACTTATCGAAAATAAAGGTGGATAAGCTTCTCGAAAGAGAGATGCCACTTATCAAAAATAAAGATGGATAAGTTTCTCGAAATAGAGATGCCACTTATCGAAAATAAAGGTGGATAAGCTTCTCGAAGAGAGATGCCACTTATCGAAAATAAAGGTAGATAAGCTTCTAGAAAAAGAGATGCCACTTATCGAAAATAAATGTGGATAAACTTCTCGAAAGAGAAATGCCACTTATCGAAAATAAAGGTGGATAAACTTTTCGAAAGAGAGATGCCAGTTATCGAAAATAAATGCGGATAAGCTTCTTGAAAGAGATATGCCACTTATCGAAAATAAATATGGATATGCTTCTCGAAAGAGTGATGCCACTTATCAAAAATAAAGGTGGATAAGCTTCTCGAAAGAGGGATGCCACTTATCGAAAATAAAGGTGGATAAGCTCCTCAAAAGAGAGATGCCACTTATCGAAAATAAAGGTGGATAAGCTTCTAGAAAGAGAGATTCCACTTATCGAAAATAAAGGTGGATAAGATTCTCGAAAGAGAGATGCCACTTATCGAAAATAAAGGTAGATAAGCTTCTCGAAAGAGAGATGCCAAGTATCAAAAATAAAGGTAGATAAGCTTCTCAAAAGAGAAATGCCACTTATCGAAAATAAAGGTGGACAAGCTTCTCGAAAGAGAGATGCCACTTATCGAAAATCAATATGGATATCCTTCTCGAAAGAGTGATGCCACTTATCAAAAATAAAGGTGAATAAGTTTCTCGAAAGAGAGATGCCACTTATCGAAAATAAAGGCGGATAAGCTTCTCGAAAGAGAGATGCCACTTATCGAAAATAAAGGCGGATAAGTTTCTCAAAAGAGAGATGCCACTTATCGAAAATAAAGGTGGATAAGTTTCTCGAAAGAGAGATGCCACTTATCGAAAATAAAGGCGGATAAGCTTCTCGAAAGAGAGATGCCACTTATCGAAAATAAAGGTGGATAAGCTTCTCGAAAGAGAGATGCCACTTATCGAAAATAAAGGCGGATAAGCTTCTCGAAAGAGAGATGCCACTTATCGAAAATAAAGGCGGATAAGCTTCTCGAAAGAGAGATGCCACTTATCGAAAATAAAGGCGGATAAGCTTCTCAAAAGAGAGATGCCACTTATCGAAAATAAAGGTGGATAAGTTTCTCGAAAGAGAGATGCCACTTATCGAAAATAAAGGCGGATAAGCTTCTCGAAAGAGAGATGCCACTTATCGAAAATAAAGGTAGATAAGCTTCTCGAAAGAGAGATGCCAAGTATCAAAAATAAAGGTAGATAAGCTTCTCAAAAGAGAGATGCCACTTATCGAAAATAAAGGTGGACATGCTTCTCTAAAGAGAGATGCCACTTATCGAAAATAAAGGTGGATAAGCTTCTCAAAAGAGAGATGCCACTTATCGAAAATAAAGGTGAATAAGTTTCCCGAAAGAGAGATGCCACTTATCGAAAATAAAGGCGGATAAGCTTCTCGAAAGAGAGATGCCACTTATCGAAAATAAAGGTGGATAAGCTTCTCGAAAGAGAGATGCCACTTATCGAAAATAAAGGTAGATAAGCTTCTCGAAAGAGAGATGCCATGTATCAAAAATAAAGGTAGATAAGCTTCTCAAAAGAGAGATGCCACTTATCGAAAATAAAGGTGGACAAGCTTCTCGAAAGAGAGATGCCACTTATCTAAAATAAAGGTGGATGAGCTTCTCAAACGAGAGATGCCACTTATCGAAAATAAAGGTGGATAAGTTTCTCGAAAGAGAGATGCCACTTATCGAAAATAAAGGCGGATATGCTTTTCGAAAGAGAGATGCCACTTATCGAAAATAAAGGTGGATAAGCTTCTCGAAAGAGAGATGCCACTTATCGAAAATAAAGGCGGATAAGCTTCTCGAAAGAGAGATGCCACTTATCGAAAATAAAGGTGGATAAGCTTCTCGAAAGAGAGATGCCACTTATCAAAAATAAAGATGGATAAGTTTCTCGAAATAGAGATGCCACTTATCGAAAATAAAGGTGGATAAGCTTCTCGAAGAGAGATGCCACTTATCGAAAATAAAGGTAGATAAGCTTCTAGAAAAACAGATGCCACTTATCGAAAATAAATGTGGATAAACTTCTCGAAAGAGAAATGCCACTTATCGAAAATAAAGGTGGATAAACTTCTCGAAAGAGAGATGCCAGTTATCGAAAATAAATGCGGATAAGCTTCTTGAAAGAGATATGCCATTTATCGAAAATAAATATGGATATGCTTCTCGAAAGAGTGATGCCACTTATCAAAAATAAAGGTGGATAAGCTTCTCGAAAGAGAGATGCCACTTATCGAAAATAAAGGTGGATAAGCTCCTCAAAAGAGAGATGCCACTTATCGAAAATAAAGGTGGATAAGCTTCTAGAAAGAGAGATTCCACTTATCGAAAATAAAGGTGGATAAGATTCTCGAAAGAGAGATGCCACTTATCGAAAATAAAGGTAGATAAGCTTCTCGAAAGAGAGATGCCAAGTATCAAAAATAAAGGTAGATAAGCTTCTCAAAAGAGAAATGCCACTTATCGAAAATAAAGGTGGACAAGCTTCTCGAAAGAGAGATGCCACTTATCGAAAATAAATATGGATATCCTTCTCGAAAGAGTGATGCCACTTATCAAAAATAAAGGTGAATAAGTTTCTCGAAAGAGAGATGCCACTTATCGAAAATAAAGGCGGATAAGCTTCTCGAAAGAGAGATGCCACTTATCGAAAATAAAGGCGGATAAGCTTCTCAAAAGAGAGATGCCACTTATCGAAAATAAAGGCGGATAAGCTTCTCGAAAGAGAGATGCCACTTATCGAAAATAAAGGTGGATAAGTTTCTCGAAAGAGAGATGCCACTTATCGAAAATAAAGGCGGATATGCTTTTCGAAAGAGAGATGCCACTTATCGAAAATAAAGGTGGATAAGCTTCTCGAAAGAGAGATGCCACTTATCGAAAATAAAGGCGGATAAGCTTCTCGAAAGAGAGATGCCACTTATCGAAAATAAAGGTGGATAAGCTTCTCGAAAGAGAGATGCCACTTATCAAAAATAAAGATGGATAAGTTTCTCGAAATAGAGATGCCACTTATCGAAAATAAAGGTGGATAAGCTTCTCGAAGAGAGATGCCACTTATCGAAAATAAAGGTAGATAAGCTTCTAGAAAAAGAGATGCCACTTATCGAAAATAAATGTGGATAAACTTCTCGAAAGAGAAATGCCACTTATCGAAAATAAAGGTGGATAAACTTTTCGAAAGAGAGATGCCAGTTATCGAAAATAAATGCGGATAAGCTTCTTGAAAGAGATATGCCACTTATCGAAAATAAATATGGATATGCTTCTCGAAAGAGTGATGCCACTTATCAAAAATAAAGGTGGATAAGCTTCTCGAAAGAGGGATGCCACTTATCGAAAATAAAGGTGGATAAGCTCCTCAAAAGAGAGATGCCACTTATCGAAAATAAAGGTGGATAAGCTTCTAGAAAGAGAGATTCCACTTATCGAAAATAAAGGTGGATAAGATTCTCGAAAGAGAGATGCCACTTATCGAAAATAAAGGTAGATAAGCTTCTCGAAAGAGAGATGCCAAGTATCAAAAATAAAGGTAGATAAGCTTCTCAAAAGAGAAATGCCACTTATCGAAAATAAAGGTGGACAAGCTTCTCGAAAGAGAGATGCCACTTATCGAAAATCAATATGGATATCCTTCTCGAAAGAGTGATGCCACTTATCAAAAATAAAGGTGAATAAGTTTCTCGAAAGAGAGATGCCACTTATCGAAAATAAAGGCGGATAAGCTTCTCGAAAGAGAGATGCCACTTATCGAAAATAAAGGCGGATAAGTTTCTCAAAAGAGAGATGCCACTTATCGAAAATAAAGGTGGATAAGTTTCTCGAAAGAGAGATGCCACTTATCGAAAATAAAGGCGGATAAGCTTCTCGAAAGAGAGATGCCACTTATCGAAAATAAAGGTGGATAAGCTTCTCGAAAGAGAGATGCCACTTATCGAAAATAAATGTGGATAAACTTCTCGAAAGAGAGATGCCACTTATCAAAAATAAAGGTGGATAAACTTCTCGAAAGAAAGATGCCAGTTATCGAAAATAAATGTGGATAAGCTTCTCGAAAGAGATATGCCACTTATCGAAAATAAATATGGATATGCTTGTCAAAAGAGTGATGCCACTTATCAAAAATAAAGGTGGATAAGCTTCTCAAAAGAGAGATGCCACTTATCGAAAATAAAGGTGGATAAGCTTCTCAAAAGAGAGATTCCACTTATCGAAAATAAAGGTAGATAAGCTTCTATAAAGAGAGATGCCACTTATCGAAAATAAATGTGTATACACTTCTCGAAAGAGAGATGCCACTTAATAAAAAAAAATAGAGATGCCACTTATCGAAAATAAATCTGGATAAACTTCTCGAAAGAGAGATTACACTTAACAAAAATAAAGGTGGATAATCTTCTTGAAAGAGAGATGCCACTTATCAAAAATAAAGGTGTATAAGCTTCTCGAAAGAGAGATGCCACTTATCGAAAATAAATGTGGATAAGCTTCTCGAAAGAGAGATACCACTTATCGAAAATAAAGGTGGATAAGCTTCTCGAAAGAGAGATTCCACTTATCGAAAATAAAGGTGGATAAGCTTCTCGAAAGAGAGATGCCACTTATCGAAAATAAAGGTAGATAAGCTTCTCGAAAGAGAGATGCCAAGTATCAAAAATAAAGGTAGATAAGCTTCTCAAAAGAGAGATGCCACTTATCGAAAATAAAGGTGGACAAGCTTCTCGAAAGAGAGATGCCACTTATCGAAAATAAAGGTGGATAAACTTCTCGAAAGAGAGATGCCACTTATCGAGAATAAAGGTGTATAAGCTTCTCGAAAGAGAGATGCCACTTATCGAAAATAAAGGTGTATAAGCTTCTCGAAAGAGAGATGCCACTTATCGAAAATAAAGGTGGATAAGCTTCTCGAAAGAGAGATACCACTTATCGAAAATAAAGGTGGATAAGCTTCTCGAAAGAGAGATTCCACTTATTGAAAATAAAGGTGGATAAGCTTCTCGAAAGAGAGATGCCACTTATCGAAAATAAAGGTAGATAAGCTTCTCGAAAGAGAGATGCCAAGTATCAAAAATAAAGGTAGATAAGCTTCTCAAAAGAGAGATGCCACTTATCGAAAATAAAGGTGGACAAGCTTCTCGAAAGAGAGATGCCACTTATCGAAAATAAAGGTGGATAAACTTCTCGAAAGAGAGATGCCACTTATCGAAAATAAAGGTGTATAAGCTTCTCAAAAGAGAGATGCCACTTATCGAAAATAAAGGTGGATAAGTTTCTCGAAAGAGAGATGCCACTTATCGAAAATAAAGGCGGATATGCTTTTCGAAAGAGAGATGCCACTTATCGAAAATAAAGGTGGATAAGCTTCTCGAAAGAGAGATGCCACTTATCGAAAATAAAGGCGGATAAGCTTCTCGAAAGAGAGATGCCACTTATCGAAAATAAAGGTGGATAAGCTTCTCGAAAGAGAGATGCCATTATCAAAAATAAAGATGGATAAGTTTCTCGAAATAGAGATGCCACTTATCGAAAATAAAGGTGGATAAGCTTCTCGAAGAGAGATGCCACTTATCGAAAATAAAGGTAGATAAGCTTCTAGAAAAAGAGATGCCACTTATCGAAAATAAATGTGGATAAACTTCTCGAAAGAGAAATGCCACTTATCGAAAATAAAGGTGGATAAACTTTTCGAAAGAGAGATGCCAGTTATCGAAAATAAATGCGGATAAGCTTCTTGAAAGAGATATGCCACTTATCGAAAATAAATATGGATATGCTTCTCGAAAGAGTGATGCCACTTATCAAAAATAAAGGTGGATAAGCTTCTCGAAAGAGGGATGCCACTTATCGAAAATAAAGGTGGATAAGCTCCTCAAAAGAGAGATGCCACTTATCGAAAATAAAGGTGGATAAGCTTCTAGAAAGAGAGATTCCACTTATCGAAAATAAAGGTGGATAAGATTCTCGAAAGAGAGATGCCACTTATCGAAAATAAAGGTAGATAAGCTTCTCGAAAGAGAGATGCCAAGTATCAAAAATAAAGGTAGATAAGCTTCTCAAAAGAGAAATGCCACTTATCGAAAATAAAGGTGGACAAGCTTCTCGAAAGAGAGATGCCACTTATCGAAAATCAATATGGATATCCTTCTCGAAAGAGTGATGCCACTTATCAAAAATAAAGGTGAATAAGTTTCTCGAAAGAGAGATGCCACTTATCGAAAATAAAGGCGGATAAGCTTCTCGAAAGAGAGATGCCACTTATCGAAAATAAAGGCGGATAAGCTTCTCAAAAGAGAGATGCCACTTATCGAAAATAAAGGTGGATAAGTTTCTCGAAAGAGAGATGCCACTTATCGAAAATAAAGGCGGATAAGCTTCTCGAAAGAGAGATGCCACTTATCGAAAATAAAGGTGGATAAGCTTCTCGAAAGAGAGATGCCACTTATCGAAAATAAATGTGGATAAACTTCTCGAAAGAGAGATGCCACTTATCAAAAATAAAGGTGGATAAACTTCTCGAAAGAAAGATGCCAGTTATCGAAAATAAATGTGGATAAGCTTCTCGAAAGAGATATGCCACTTATCGAAAATAAATATGGATATGCTTGTCAAAAGAGTGATGCCACTTATCAAAAATAAAGGTGGATAAGCTTCTCAAAAGAGAGATGCCACTTATCGAAAATAAAGGTGGATAAGCTTCTCAAAAGAGAGATTCCACTTATCGAAAATAAAGGTAGATAAGCTTCTATAAAGAGAGATGCCACTTATCGAAAATAAATGTGTATACACTTCTCGAAAGAGAGATGCCACTTAATAAAAAAAAATAGAGATGCCACTTATCGAAAATAAATCTGGATAAACTTCTCGAAAGAGAGATTACACTTAACAAAAATAAAGGTGGATAATCTTCTTGAAAGAGAGATGCCACTTATCAAAAATAAAGGTGTATAAGCTTCTCGAAAGAGAGATGCCACTTATCGAAAATAAATGTGGATAAGCTTCTCGAAAGAGAGATACCACTTATCGAAAATAAAGGTGGATAAGCTTCTCGAAAGAGAGATTCCACTTATCGAAAATAAAGGTGGATAAGCTTCTCGAAAGAGAGATGCCACTTATCGAAAATAAAGGTAGATAAGCTTCTCGAAAGAGAGATGCCAAGTATCAAAAATAAAGGTAGATAAGCTTCTCAAAAGAGAGATGCCACTTATCGAAAATAAAGGTGGACAAGCTTCTCGAAAGAGAGATGCCACTTATCGAAAATAAAGGTGGATAAACTTCTCGAAAGAGAGATGCCACTTATCGAGAATAAAGGTGTATAAGCTTCTCGAAAGAGAGATGCCACTTATCGAAAATAAAGGTGTATAAGCTTCTCGAAAGAGAGATGCCACTTATCGAAAATAAAGGTGGATAAGCTTCTCGAAAGAGAGATACCACTTATCGAAAATAAAGGTGGATAAGCTTCTCGAAAGAGAGATTCCACTTATTGAAAATAAAGGTGGATAAGCTTCTCGAAAGAGAGATGCCACTTATCGAAAATAAAGGTAGATAAGCTTCTCGAAAGAGAGATGCCAAGTATCAAAAATAAAGGTAGATAAGCTTCTCAAAAGAGAGATGCCACTTATCGAAAATAAAGGTGGACAAGCTTCTCGAAAGAGAGATGCCACTTATCGAAAATAAAGGTGGATAAACTTCTCGAAAGAGAGATGCCACTTATCGAAAATAAAGGTGTATAAGCTTCTCAAAAGAGAGATGCCACTTATCGAAAATAAAGGTGGATAAGTTTCTCGAAAGAGAGATGCCACTTATCGAAAATAAAGGCGGATATGCTTTTCGAAAGAGAGATGCCACTTATCGAAAATAAAGGTGGATAAGCTTCTCGAAAGAGAGATGCCACTTATCGAAAATAAAGGCGGATAAGCTTCTCGAAAGAGAGATGCCACTTATCGAAAATAAAGGTGGATAAGCTTCTCGAAAGAGAGATGCCACTTATCAAAAATAAAGATGGATAAGTTTCTCGAAATAGAGATGCCACTTATCGAAAATAAAGGTGGATAAGCTTCTCGAAGAGAGATGCCACTTATCGAAAATAAAGGTAGATAAGCTTCTAGAAAAAGAGATGCCACTTATCGAAAATAAATGTGGATAAACTTCTCGAAAGAGAAATGCCACTTATCGAAAATAAAGGTGGATAAACTTTTCGAAAGAGAGATGCCAGTTATCGAAAATAAATGCGGATAAGCTTCTTGAAAGAGATATGCCACTTATCGAAAATAAATATGGATATGCTTCTCGAAAGAGTGATGCCACTTATCAAAAATAAAGGTGGATAAGCTTCTCGAAAGAGGGATGCCACTTATCGAAAATAAAGGTGGATAAGCTCCTCAAAAGAGAGATGCCACTTATCGAAAATAAAGGTGGATAAGCTTCTAGAAAGAGAGATTCCACTTATCGAAAATAAAGGTGGATAAGATTCTCGAAAGAGAGATGCCACTTATCGAAAATAAAGGTAGATAAGCTTCTCGAAAGAGAGATGCCAAGTATCAAAAATAAAGGTAGATAAGCTTCTCAAAAGAGAAATGCCACTTATCGAAAATAAAGGTGGACAAGCTTCTCGAAAGAGAGATGCCACTTATCGAAAATCAATATGGATATCCTTCTCGAAAGAGTGATGCCACTTATCAAAAATAAAGGTGAATAAGTTTCTCGAAAGAGAGATGCCACTTATCGAAAATAAAGGCGGATAAGCTTCTCGAAAGAGAGATGCCACTTATCGAAAATAAAGGCGGATAAGCTTCTCAAAAGAGAGATGCCACTTATCGAAAATAAAGGTGGATAAGTTTCTCGAAAGAGAGATGCCACTTATCGAAAATAAAGGCGGATAAGCTTCTCGAAAGAGAGATGCCACTTATCGAAAATAAAGGTGGATAAGCTTCTCGAAAGAGAGATGCCACTTATCGAAAATAAAGGTGGATAAGCTTCTCGAAAGAGAGATGCCACTTATCGAAAATAAAGGTGGATAAGCTTCTCGAAAGAGAGATGCCACTTATCAAAAATAAAGATGGATAAGTTTCTCGAAATAGAGATGCCACTTATCGAAAATAAATGTGGATAAACTTCTCGAAAGAGAGATGCCACTTATCAAAAATAAAGGTGGATAAACTTCTCGAAAGAGAGATGCCACTTATCGAAAATAAAGGTGGATAAGCTTCTCGAAAGAGAGATGCCACTTATCAAAAATAAAGATGGATAAGTTTCTCGAAATAGAGATGCCACTTATCGAAAATAAATGTGGATAAACTTCTCGAAAGAGAGATGCCACTTATCAAAAATAAAGGTGGATAAACTTCTCGAAAGAGAGATGCCACTTATCGAAAATAAAGGCGGATAAGCTTCTCGAAAGAGAGATTCCACTTATCGAAAATAAAGGCGGATAAGCTTCTCAAAAGAGAGATGCCACTTATCGAAAATAAAGGTGGATAAGTTTCTCGAAAGAGAGATGCCACTTATCGAAAATAAAGGCGGATAAGCTTCTCGAAAGAGAGATGCCACTTATCGAAAATAAAGGTGGATAAGCTTCTCGAAAGAGAGATGCCACTTATCGAAAATAAAGGTGGATAAGCTTCTCGAAAGAGAGATGCCACTTATCGAAAATAAAGGTGGATAAGCTTCTCGAAAGAGAGATGCCACTTATCAAAAATAAAGATGGATAAGTTTCTCGAAATAGAGATGCCACTTATCGAAAATAAATGTGGATAAACTTCTCGAAAGAGAGATGCCACTTATCAAAAATAAAGGTGGATAAACTTCTCGAAAGAAAGATGCCGGTTATCGAAAATAAATATGGATAAGCTTCTCGAAAGAGATATGCCACTTATCGAAAATAAATATGGATATGCTTGTCAAAAGAGTGATGCCACTTATCAAAAATAAAGGTGGATAAGCTTCTCAAAAGAGAGATGCCACTTATCGAAAATAAAGGTGGATAAGCTTCTCAAAAGAGAGATTCCACTTATCGAAAATAAAGGTAGATAAGCTTCTATAAAGAGAGATGACACTTATCGAAAATAAATGTGGATACACTTCTCGAAAGAGAGATGCCACTTAATAAAAAAAAATAGAGATGCCACTTATCGAAAATAAATCTGGATAAACTTCTCGAAAGAGAGATTACACTTAACAAAAATAAAGGTGGATAATCTTCTTGAAAGAGAGATGCCACTTATCAAAAATAAAGGTGTATAAGCTTCTCGAAAGAGAGATGCCACTTATCGAAAATAAATGTGGATAAGCTTCTCGAAAGAGAGATACCACTTATCGAAAATAAAGGTGGATAAGCTTCTCGAAAGAGAGATTCCACTTATCGAAAATAAAGGTGGATAAGCTTCTCGAAAGAGAGATTCCACTTATCGAAAATAAAGGTGGATAAGCTTCTCGAAAGAGAGATGCCACTTATCGAAAATAAAGGTAGATAAGCTTCTCAAAAGAGAGATGCCAAGTATCAAAAATAAAGGTAGATAAGCTTCTCAAAAGAGAGATGCCACTTATCGAAAATAAAGGTGGACAAGCTTCTCGAAAGAGAGATGCCATTTATCGAAAATAAAGGTGGATAAACTTCTCGAAAGAGAGATGCCACTTATCGAGAATAAAGGTGTATAAGCTTCTCGAAAGAGAGATGCCACTTATCGAAAATAAAGGTGTATAAGCTTCTCGAAAGAGAGATGCCACTTATCGAAAATAAAGGTGGATAAGCTTCTCGAAAGAGAGATACCACTTATCGAAAATAAAGGTGGATAAGCTTCTCGAAAGAGAGATTCCACTTATTGAAAATAAAGGTGGATAAGCTTCTCGAAAGAGAGATGCCACTTATCGAAAATAAAGGTAGATAAGCTTCTCGAAAGAGAGATGCCAAGTATCAAAAATAAAGGTAGATAAGCTTCTCAAAAGAGAGATGCCACTTATCGAAAATAAAGGTGGACAAGCTTCTCGAAAGAGAGATGCCACTTATCGAAAATAAAGGTGGATAAACTTCTCGAAAGAGAGATGCCACTTATCGAAAATAAAGGTGTATAAGCTTCTCAAAAGAGAGATGCCACTTATCGAAAATAAAGGTGGATAAGTTTCTCGAAAGAGAGATGCCACTTATCGAAAATAAAGGCGGATATGCTTTTCGAAAGAGAGATGCCACTTATCGAAAATAAAGGTGGATAAGCTTCTCGAAAGAGAGATGCCACTTATCGAAAATAAAGGCGGATAAGCTTCTCGAAAGAGAGATGCCACTTATCGAAAATAAAGGTGGATAAGCTTCTCGAAAGAGAGATGCCACTTATCAAAAATAAAGATGGATAAGTTTCTCGAAATAGAGATGCCACTTATCGAAAATAAAGGTGGATAAGCTTCTCGAAGAGAGATGCCACTTATCGAAAATAAAGGTAGATAAGCTTCTAGAAAAAGAGATGCCACTTATCGAAAATAAATGTGGATAAACTTCTCGAAAGAGAAATGCCACTTATCGAAAATAAAGGTGGATAAACTTTTCGAAAGAGAGATGCCAGTTATCGAAAATAAATGCGGATAAGCTTCTTGAAAGAGATATGCCACTTATCGAAAATAAATATGGATATGCTTCTCGAAAGAGTGATGCCACTTATCAAAAATAAAGGTGGATAAGCTTCTCGAAAGAGGGATGCCACTTATCGAAAATAAAGGTGGATAAGCTCCTCAAAAGAGAGATGCCACTTATCGAAAATAAAGGTGGATAAGCTTCTAGAAAGAGAGATTCCACTTATCGAAAATAAAGGTGGATAAGATTCTCGAAATAGAGATGCCACTTATCGAAAATAAAGGTAGATAAGCTTCTCGAAAGAGAGATGCCAAGTATCAAAAATAAAGGTAGATAAGCTTCTCAAAAGAGAAATGCCACTTATCGAAAATAAAGGTGGACAAGCTTCTCGAAAGAGAGATGCCACTTATCGAAAATCAATATGGATATCCTTCTCGAAAGAGTGATGCCACTTATCAAAAATAAAGGTGAATAAGTTTCTCGAAAGAGAGATGCCACTTATCGAAAATAAAGGCGGATAAGCTTCTCGAAAGAGAGATGCCACTTATCGAAAATAAAGGCGGATAAGCTTCTCAAAAGAGAGATGCCACTTATCGAAAATAAAGGTGGATAAGTTTCTCGAAAGAGAGATGCCACTTATCGAAAATAAAGGCGGATAAGCTTCTCGAAAGAGAGATGCCACTTATCGAAAATAAAGGTGGATAAGCTTCTCGAAAGAGAGATGCCACTTATCGAAAATAAAGGTGGATAAGCTTCTCGAAAGAGAGATGCCACTTATCGAAAATAAAGGTGGATAAGCTTCTCGAAAGAGAGATGCCACTTATCAAAAATAAAGATGGATAAGTTTCTCGAAATAGAGATGCCACTTATCGAAAATAAATGTGGATAAACTTCTCGAAAGAGAGATGCCACTTATCAAAAATAAAGGTGGATAAACTTCTCGAAAGAGAGATGCCACTTATCGAAAATAAAGGTGGATAAGCTTCTCGAAAGAGAGATGCCACTTATCAAAAATAAAGATGGATAAGTTTCTCGAAATAGAGATGCCACTTATCAAAAATAAATGTGGATAAACTTCTCGAAAGAGAGATGCCACTTATCAAAAATAAAGGTGGATAAACTTCTCGAAAGAGAGATGCCACTTATCGAAAATAAAGGCGGATAAGCTTCTCGAAAGAGAGATGCCACTTATCGAAAATAAAGGCGGATAAGCTTCTCAAAAGAGAGATGCCACTTATCGAAAATAAAGGTGGATAAGTTTCTCGAAAGAGAGATGCCACTTATCGAAAATAAAGGCGGATAAGCTTCTCGAAAGAGAGATGCCACTTATCGAAAATAAAGGTGGATAAGCTTCTCGAAAGAGAGATGCCACTTATCGAAAATAAAGGTGGATAAGCTTCTCGAAAGAGAGATGCCACTTATCGAAAATAAAGGTGGATAAGCTTCTCGAAAGAGAGATGCCACTTATCGAAAATAAAGGTGGATAAGTTTCTCGAAAGAGAGATGCCACTTATCGAAAATAAAGGTGGATAAACTTCTCGAAAGAGAGATGCCACTTATCGAAAATAAAGATGGATAAACTTCTCGAAAGAAAGATGCCAGTTATCGAAAATAAATGTGGATAAGCTTCTCGAAAGAGATATGCCACTTATCGAAAATAAATATGGATATGCTTGTCAAAAGAGTGATGCCACTTATCAAAAATAAAGGTGGATAAGCTTCTCAAAAGAGAGATGCCACTTATCGAAAATAAAGGTGGATAAGCTTCTCAAAAGAGAGATTCCACTTATCGAAAATAAAGGTAGATAAGCTTCTATAAAGAGAGATGCCACTTATCGAAAATAAATGTGGATACACTTCTCGAAAGAGAGATGCCACTTAATAAAAAAAAATAGAGATGCCACTTATCGAAAATAAATCTGGATAAACTTCTCGAAAGAGAGATTACACTTAACAAAAATAAAGGTGGATAATCTTCTTGAAAGAGAGATGCCACTTATCAAAAATAAAGGTGTATAAAATTCTCGAAAGAGAGATGCCACTTATCGAAAATAAATGTGGATAAGCTTCTCGAAAGAGAGATACCACTTATCGAAAATAAAGGTGGATAAGCTACTCGAAAGAGAGATGCCACTTATCGAAAATAAAGGTGGATAAGCTTCTCGAAAGAGAGATGCCACTTATCGAAAATAAAGGTAGATAAGCTTCTCGAAAGAGAGATGCCAAGTATCAAAAATAAAGGTAGATAAGCTTCTCAAAAGAGAGATGCCACTTATCGAAAATAAAGGTGGACAAGCTTCTCGAAAGAGAGATGCCACTTATTGAAAATAAAGGTGGATAAACTTCTCGAAAGAGAGATGCCACTTATCGAGAATAAAGGTGTATAAGCTTCTCGAAAGAGAGATGCCACTTATCGAAAATAAAGGTGTATAAGCTTCTCGAAAGAGAGATGCCACTTATCGAAAATAAAGGTGGATAAGCTTCTCGAAAGAGAGATACCACTTATCGAAAATAAAGGTGGATAAGCTTCTCGAAAGAGAGATTCCACTTATTGAAAATAAAGGTGGATAAGCTTCTCGAAAGAGAGATGCCACTTATCGAAAATAAAGGTAGATAAGCTTCTCGAAAGAGAGATGCCAAGTATCAAAAATAAAGGTAGATAAGCTTCTCAAAAGAGAGATGCCACTTATCGAAAATAAAGGTGGACAAGCTTCTCGAAAGAGAGATGCCACTTATCGAAAATAAAGGTGGATAAACTTCTCGAAAGAGAGATGCCACTTATCGAAAATAAAGGTGTATAAGCTTCTCAAAAGAGAGATGCCACTTATCGAAAATAAAGGTGGATAAGTTTCTCGAAAGAGAGATGCCACTTATCGAAAATAAAGGCGGATATGCTTTTCGAAAGAGAGATGCCACTTATCGAAAATAAAGGTGGATAAGCTTCTCGAAAGAGAGATGCCACTTATCGAAAATAAAGGCGGATAAGCTTCTCGAAAGAGAGATGCCACTTATCGAAAATAAAGGTGGATAAGCTTCTCGAAAGAGAGATGCCACTTATCAAAAATAAAGATGGATAAGTTTCTCGAAATAGAGATGCCACTTATCGAAAATAAAGGTGGATAAGCTTCTCGAAGAGAGATGCCACTTATCGAAAATAAAGGTAGATAAGCTTCTAGAAAAAGAGATGCCACTTATCGAAAATAAATGTGGATAAACTTCTCGAAAGATAAACGCCACTTATCGAAAATAAAGGTGGATAAACTTTTCGAAAGAGAGATGCCAGTTATCGAAAATAAATGCGGATAAGCTTCTTGAAAGAGATATGCCACTTATCGAAAATAAATATGGATATGCTTCTCGAAAGAGTGATGCCACTTATCAAAAATAAAGGTGGATAAGCTTCTCGAAAGAGGGATGCCACTTATCGAAAATAAAGGTGGATAAGCTCCTCAAAAGAGAGATGCCACTTATCGAAAATAAAGGTGGATAAGCTTCTAGAAAGAGAGATTCCACTTATCGAAAATAAAGGTGGATAAGATTCTCGAAAGAGAGATGCCACTTATCGAAAATAAAGGTAGATAAGCTTCTCGAAAGAGAGATGCCAAGTATCAAAAATAAAGGTAGATAAGCTTCTCAAAAGAGAAATGCCACTTATCGAAAATAAAGGTGGACAAGCTTCTCGAAAGAGAGATGCCACTTATCGAAAATCAATATGGATATCCTTCTCGAAAGAGTGATGCCACTTATCAAAAATAAAGGTGAATAAGTTTCTCGAAAGAGAGATGCCACTTATCGAAAATAAAGGCGGATAAGCTTCTCGAAAGAGAGATGCCACTTATCGAAAATAAAGGCGGATAAGCTTCTCAAAAGAGAGATGCCACTTATCGAAAATAAAGGTGGATAAGTTTCTCGAAAGAGAGATGCCACTTATCGAAAATAAAGGCGGATAAGCTTCTCGAAAGAGAGATGCCACTTATCGAAAATAAAGGTGGATAAGCTTCTCGAAAGAGAGATGCCACTTATCGAAAATAAAGGTGGATAAGCTTCTCGAAAGAGAGATGCCACTTATCGAAAATAAAGGTGGATAAGCTTCTCGAAAGAGAGATGCCACTTATCAAAAATAAAGATGGATAAGTTTCTCGAAATAGAGATGCCACTTATCGAAAATAAATGTGGATAAACTTCTCGAAAGAGAGATGCCACTTATCAAAAATAAAGGTGGATAAACTTCTCGAAAGAGAGATGCCACTTATCGAAAATAAAGGTGGATAAGCTTCTCGAAAGAGAGATGCCACTTATCGAAAATAAAGGTGGATAAGTTTCTCGAAAGAGAGATGCCACTTATCGAAAATAAAGGCGGATAAGCTTCTCGAAAGAGAGATGCCACTTATCGAAAATAAAGGTGGATAAGCTTCTCGAAAGAGAGATGCCACTTATCGAAAATAAAGGTGGATAAGCTTCTCGAAAGAGAGATGCCACTTATCGAAAATAAAGGTGGATAAGCTTCTCGAAAGAGAGATGCCACTTATCAAAAATAAAGATGGATAAGTTTCTCGAAATAGAGATGCCACTTATCGAAAATAAATGTGGATAAACTTCTCGAAAGAGAGATGCCACTTATCAAAAATAAAGGTGGATAAACTTCTCGAAAGAAAGATGCCAGTTATCGAAAATAAATGTGGATAAGCTTCTCGAAAGAGATATGCCACTTATCGAAAATAAATATGGATATGCTTGTCAAAAGAGTGATGCCACTTATCAAAAATAAAGGTGGATAAGCTTCTCAAAAGAGAGATGCCACTTATCGAAAATAAAGGTGGATAAGCTTCTCAAAAGAGAGATTCCACTTATCGAAAATAAAGGTAGATAAGCTTCTATAAAGAGAGATGCCACTTATCGAAAATAAATGTGGATACACTTCTCGAAAGAGAGATGCCACTTAATAAAAAAAAATAGAGATGCCACTTATCGAAAATAAATCTGGATAAACTTCTCGAAAGAGAGATTACACTTAACAAAAATAAAGGTGGATAATCTTCTTGAAAGAGAGATGCCACTTATCAAAAATAAAGGTGTATAAGCTTCTCGAAAGAGAGATGCCACTTATCGAAAATAAATGTGGATAAGCTTCTCGAAAGAGAGATACCACTTATCGAAAATAAAGGTGGATAAGCTACTCGAAAGAGAGATGCCACTTATCGAAAATAAAGGTGGATAAGCTTCTCGAAAGAGAGATGCCACTTATCGAAAATAAAGGTAGATAAGCTTCTCGAAAGAGAGATGCCAAGTATCAAAAATAAAGGTAGATAAGCTTCTCAAAAGAGAGATGCCACTTATCGAAAATAAAGGTGGACAAGCTTCTCGAAAGAGAGATGCCACTTATCGAAAATAAAGGTGGATAAACTTCTCGAAAGAGAGATGCCACTTATCGAGAATAAAGGTGTATCAGCTTCTCGAAAGAGAGATGCCACTTATCGAAAATAAAGGTGTATAAGCTTCTCGAAAGAGAGATGCCACTTATCGAAAATAAAGGTGGATAAGCTTCTCGAAAGAGAGATACCACTTATCGAAAATAAAGGTGGATAAGCTTCTCGAAATAGAGATTCCACTTATTGAAAATAAAGGTGGATAAGCTTCTCGAAAGAGAGATGCCACTTATCGAAAATAAAGGTAGATAAGCTTCTCGAAAGAGAGATGCCAAGTATCAAAAATAAAGGTAGATAAGCTTCTCAAAAGAGAGATGCCACTTATCGAAAATAAAGGTGGACAAGCTTCTCGAAAGAGAGATGCCACTTATCGAAAATAAAGGTGGATAAACTTCTCGAAAGAGAGATGCCACTTATCGAAAATAAAGGTGTATAAACTTCTCAAAAGAGAGATGCCACTTATCGAAAATAAAGGTGGATAAGTTTCTCGAAAGAGAGATGCCACTTATCGAAAATAAAGGCGGATATGCTTTTCGAAAGAGAGATGCCACTTATCGAAAATAAAGGTGGATAAGCTTCTCGAAAGAGAGATGCCACTTATCGAAAATAAAGGCGGATAAGCTTCTCGAAAGAGAGATGCCACTTATCGAAAATAAAGGTGGATAAGCTTCTCGAAAGAGAGATGCCACTTATCAAAAATAAAGATGGATAAGTTTCTCGAAATAGAGATGCCACTTATCGAAAATAAAGGTGGATAAGCTTCTCGAAGAGAGATGCCACTTATCGAAAATAAAGGTAGATAAGCTTCTAGAAAAAGAGATGCCACTTATCGAAAATAAATGTGGATAAACTTCTCGAAAGAGAAATGCCACTTATCGAAAATAAAGGTGGATAAACTTTTCGAAAGAGAGATGCCAGTTATCGAAAATAAATGCGGATAAGCTTCTTGAAAGAGATATGCCACTTATCGAAAATAAATATGGATATGCTTCTCGAAAGAGTGATGCCACTTATCAAAAATAAAGGTGGATAAGCTTCTCGAAAGAGGGATGCCACTTATCGAAAATAAAGGTGGATAAGCTCCTCAAAAGAGAGATGCCACTTATCGAAAATAAAGGTGGATAAGCTTCTAGAAAGAGAGATTCCACTTATCGAAAATAAAGGTGGATAAGATTCTCGAAAGAGAGATGCCACTTATCGAAAATAAAGGTAGATAAGCTTCTCGAAAGAGAGATGCCAAGTATCAAAAATAAAGGTAGATAAGCTTCTCAAAAGAGAAATGCCACTTATCGAAAATAAAGGTGGACAAGCTTCTCGAAAGAGAGATGCCACTTATCGAAAATCAATATGGATATCCTTCTCGAAAGAGTGATGCCACTTATCAAAAATAAAGGTGAATAAGTTTCTCGAAAGAGAGATGCCACTTATCGAAAATAAAGGCGGATAAGCTTCTCGAAAGAGAGATGCCACTTATCGAAAATAAAGGCGGATAAGCTTCTCAAAAGAGAGATGCCACTTATCGAAAATAAAGGTGGATAAGTTTCTCGAAAGAGAGATGCCACTTATCGAAAATAAAGGCGGATAAGCTTCTCGAAAGAGAGATGCCACTTATCGAAAATAAAGGTGGATAAGCTTCTCGAAAGAGAGATGCCACTTATCGAAAATAAAGGTGGATAAGCTTCTCGAAAGAGAGATGCCACTTATCGAAAATAAAGGTGGATAAGCTTCTCGAAAGAGAGATGCCACTTATCAAAAATAAAGATGGATAAGTTTCTCGAAATAGAGATGCCACTTATCGAAAATAAATGTGGATAAACTTCTCGAAAGAGAGATGCCACTTATCAAAAATAAAGGTGGATAAACTTCTCGAAAGAGAGATGCCACTTATCGAAAATAAAGGTGGATAAGCTTCTCGAAAGAGAGATGCCACTTATCAAAAATAAAGATGGATAAGTTTCTCGAAATAGAGATGCCACTTATCGAAAATAAATGTGGATAAACTTCTCGAAAGAGAGATGCCACTTATCAAAAATAAAGGTGGATAAACTTCTCGAAAGAGAGATGCGACTTATCGAAAATAAAGGCGGATAAGCTTCTCGAAAGAGAGATTCCACTTATCGAAAATAAAGGCGGATAAGCTTCTCAAAAGAGAGATGCCACTTATCGAAAATAAAGGTGGATAAGTTTCTCGAAAGAGAGATGCCACTTATCGAAAATAAAGGCGGATAAGCTTCTCGAAAGAGAGATGCCACTTATCGAAAATAAAGGTGGATAAGCTTCTCGAAAGAGAGATGCCACTTATCGAAAATAAAGGTGGATAAGCTTCTCGAAAGAGAGATGCCACTTATCGAAAATAAAGGTGGATAAGCTTCTCGAAAGAGAGATGCCACTTATCGAAAATAAATGTGGATAAACTTCTCGAAAGAGAGATGCCACTTATCAAAAATAAAGGTGGATAAACTTCTCGAAAGAAAGATGCCAGTTATCGAAAATAAATGTGGATAAGCTTCTCGAAAGAGATATGCCACTTATCGAAAATAAATATGGATATGCTTGTCAAAAGAGTGATGCCACTTATCAAAAATAAAGGTGGATAAGCTTCTCAAAAGAGAGATGCCACTTATCGAAAATAAAGGTGGATAAGCTTCTCAAAAGAGAGATTCCACTTATCGAAAATAAAGGTAGATAAGCTTCTATAAAGAGAGATGCCACTTATCGAAAATAAATGTGGATACACTTCTCGAAAGAGAGATGCCACTTAATAAAAAAAAATAGAGATGCCACTTATCGAAAATAAATCTGGATAAACTTCTCGAAAGAGAGATTACACTTAACAAAAATAAAGGTGGATAATCTTCTTGAAAGAGAGATGCCACTTATCAAAAATAAAGGTGTATAAGCTTCTCGAAAGAGAGATGCCACTTATCGAAAATAAATGTGGATAAGCTTCTCGAAAGAGAGATACCACTTATCGAAAATAAAGGTGGATAAGCTACTCGAAAGAGAGATTCCACTTATCGAAAATAAAGGTGGATAAGCTTCTCGAAAGAGAGATGCCACTTATCGAAAATAAAGGTAGATAAGCTTCTCGAAAGAGAGATGCCAAGTATCAAAAATAAAGGTAGATAAGCTTCTCAAAAGAGAGATGCCACTTATCGAAAATAAAGGTGGACAAGCTTCTCGAAAGAGAGATGCCACTTATCGAAAATAAAGGTGGATAAACTTCTCGAAAGAGAGATGCCACTTATCGAGAATAAAGGTGTATAAGCTTCTCGAAAGAGAGATGCCACTTATCGAAAATAAAGGTGTATAAGCTTCTCGAAAGAGAGATGCCACTTATCGAAAATAAAGGTGGATAAGCTTCTCGAAAGAGAGATACCACTTATCGAAAATAAAGGTGGATAAGCTTCTCGAAAAAGAGATTCCACTTATTGAAAATAAAGGTGGATAAGCTTCTCGAAAGAGAGATGCCACTTATCGAAAATAAAGGTAGATAAGCTTCTCGAAAGAGAGATGCCAAGTATCAAAAATAAAGGTAGATAAGCTTCTCAAAAGAGAGATGCCACTTATCGAAAATAAAGGTGGACAAGCTTCTCGAAAGAGAGATGCCACTTATCGAAAATAAAGGTGGATAAACTTCTCGAAAGAGAGATGCCACTTATCGAAAATAAAGGTGTATAAACTTCTCAAAAGAGAGATGCCACTTATCGAAAATAAAGGTGGATAAGTTTCTCGAAAGAGAGATGCCACTTATCGAAAATAAAGGCGGATATGCTTTTCGAAAGAGAGATGCCACTTATCGAAAATAAAGGTGGATAAGCTTCTCGAAAGAGAGATGCCACTTATCGAAAATAAAGGCGGATAAGCTTCTCGAAAGAGAGATGCCACTTATCGAAAATAAAGGTGGATAAGCTTCTCGAAAGAGAGATGCCACTTATCAAAAATAAAGATGGATAAGTTTGTCGAAATAGAGATGCCACTTATCGAAAATAAAGGTGGATAAGCTTCTCGAAGAGAGATGCCACTTATCGAAAATAAAGGTAGATAAGCTTCTAGAAAAAGAGATGCCACTTATCGAAAATAAATGTGGATAAACTTCTCGAAAGAGAAATGCCACTTATCGAAAATAAAGGTGGATAAACTTTTCGAAAGAGAGATGCCAGTTATCGAAAATAAATGCGGATAAGCTTCTTGAAAGAGATATGCCACTTATCGAAAATAAATATGGATATGCTTCTCGAAAGAGTGATGCCACTTATCAAAAATAAAGGTGGATAAGCTTCTCGAAAGAGGGATGCCACTTATCGAAAATAAAGGTGGATAAGCTCCTCAAAAGAGAGATGCCACTTATCGAAAATAAAGGTGGATAAGCTTCTAGAAAGAGAGATTCCACTTATCGAAAATAAAGGTGGATAAGATTCTCGAAAGAGAGATGCCACTTATCGAAAATAAAGGTAGATAAGCTTCTCGAAAGAGAGATGCCAAGTATCAAAAATAAAGGTAGATAAGCTTCTCAAAAGAGAAATGCCACTTATCGAAAATAAAGGTGGACAAGCTTCTCGAAAGAGAGATGCCACTTATCGAAAATCAATATGGATATCCTTCTCGAAAGAGTGATGCCACTTATCAAAAATAAAGGTGAATAAGTTTCTCGAAAGAGAGATGCCACTTATCGAAAATAAAGGCGGATAAGCTTCTCGAAAGAGAGATGCCACTTATCGAAAATAAAGGCGGATAAGCTTCTCAAAAGAGAGATGCCACTTATCGAAAATAAAGGTGGATAAGTTTCTCGAAAGAGAGATGCCACTTATCGAAAATAAAGGCGGATAAGCTTCTCGAAAGAGAGATGCCACTTATCGAAAATAAAGGTGGATAAGCTTCTCGAAAGTGAGATGCCACTTATCGAAAATAAAGGTGGATAAGCTTCTCGAAAGAGAGATGCCACTTATCAAAAATAAAGGTGGATAAGCTTCTCGAAAGAGAGATGCCACTTATCAAAAATAAAGATGGATAAGTTTCTCGAAATAGAGATGCCACTTATCGAAAATAAATGTGGATAAGCTTCTCGAAAGAGAGATGCCACTTATCAAAAATAAAGGTGGATAAACTTCTCGAAAGAGAGATGCCACTTATCGAAAATAAAGGTGGATAAGCTTCTCGAAAGAGAGATGCCACTTATCAAAAATAAAGATGGATAAGTTTCTCGAAATAGAGATGCCACTTATCGAAAATAAATGTGGATAAACTTCTCGAAAGAGAGATGCCACTTATCAAAAATAAAGGTGGATAAACTTCTCGAAAGAGAGATGCCACTTATCGAAAATAAAGTCGGATAAGCTTCTCGAAAGAGAGATTCCACTTATCGAAAATAAAGGCGGATAAGCTTCTCAAAAGAGAGATGCCACTTATCGAAAATAAAGGTGGATAAGTTTCTCGAAAGAGAGATGCCACTTATCGAAAATAAAGGCGGATAAGCTTCTCGAAAGAGAGATGCCACTTATCGAAAACAAAGGTGGATAAGCTTCTCGAAAGAGAGATGCCACTTATCGAAAATAAAGGTGGATAAGCTTCTCGAAAGAGAGATGCCACTTATCGAAAATAAAGGTGGATAAGCTTCTCGAAAGAGAGATGCCACTTATCAAAAATAAAGATGGATAAGTTTCTCGAAATAGAGATGCCACTTATCGAAAATAAATGTGGATAAACTTCTCGAAAGAGAGATGCCACTTATCAAAAATAAAGGTGGATAAACTTCTCGAAAGAAAGATGCCAGTTATCGAAAATAAATGTGGATAAGCTTCTCGAAAGAGATATGCCACTTATCGAAAATAAATATGGATATGCTTGTCAAAAGAGTGATGCCACTTATCAAAAATAAAGGTGGATAAGCTTCTCAAAAGAGAGATGCCACTTATCGAAAATAAAGGTGGATAAGCTTCTCAAAAGAGAGATTCCACTTATCGAAAATAAAGGTAGATAAGCTTCTATAAAGAGATATGCCACTTATCGAAAATAAATGTGGATACACTTCTCGAAAGAGAGATGCCACTTAATAAAAAAAAATAGAGATGCCACTTATCGAAAATAAATCTGGATAAACTTCCCGAAAGAGAGATTACACTTAACAAAAATAAAGGTGGATAATCTTCTTGAAAGAGAGATGCCACTTATCAAAAATAAAGGTGGATAATCTTCTTGAAAGAGAGATGCCACTTATCAAAAATAAAGGTGTATAAGCTTCTCGAAAGAGAGATGCCACTTATCGAAAATAAATGTGGATAAGCTTCTCGAAAGAGAGATACCACTTATCGAAAATAAAGGTGGATAAGCTACTCGAAAGAGAGATTCCACTTATCGAAAATAAAGGTGGATAAGCTTCTCGAAAGAGAGATGCCACTTATCGAAAATAAAGGTAGATAAGCTTCTCGAAAGAGAGATGCCAAGTATCAAAAATAAAGGTAGATAAGCTTCTCAAAAGAGAGATGCCACTTATCGAAAATAAAGGTGGACAAGCTTCTCGAAAGAGAGATGCCACTTATCGAAAATAAAGGTGGATAAACTTCTCGAAAGAGAGATGCCACTTATCGAAAATAAAGATGTATAAGCTTCTCAAAAGAGAGATGCCACTTATCGAAAATAAAGGTGGATAAGTTTCTCGAAAGAGAGATGCCACTTATCGAAAATAAAGGCGGATATGCTTTTCGAAAGAGAGATGCCACTTATCGAAAATAAAGGTGGATAAGCTTCTCGAAAGAGAGATGCCACTTATCGAAAATAAAGGCGGATAAGCTTCTCGAAAGAGAGATGCCACTTATCGAAAATAAAGGTGGATAAGCTTCTCGAAAGAGAGATGCCACTTATCAAAAATAAAGATGGATAAGTTTCTCGAAATAGAGATGCCACTTATCGAAAATAAAGGTGGATAAGCTTCTCGAAGAGAGATGCCACTTATCGAAAATAAAGGTAGATAAGCTTCTAGAAAAAGAGATGCCACTTATAGAAAATAAATGTGGATAAACTTCTCGAAAGAGAAATGCCACTTATCGAAAATAAAGGTGGATAAACTTTTCGAAAGAGAGATGCCAGTTATCTAAAATAAATGCGGATAAGCTTCTTGAAAGAGATATGCCACTTATCGAAAATAAATATGGATATGCTTCTCTAAAGAGTGATGCCACTTATCAAAAATAAAGGTGGATAAGCTTCTCGAAAGAGGGATGCCACTTATCGAAAATAAAGGTGGATAAGCTCCTCAAAAGAGAGATGCCACTTATCGAAAATAAAGGTGGATAAGCTTCTAGAAAGAGAGATTCCACTTATCGAAAATAAAGGTGGATAAGATTCTCGAAAGAGAGATGCCACTTATCGAAAATAAAGGTAGATAAGCTTCTCGAATGAGAGATGCCAAGTATCAAAAATAAAGGTAGATAAGCTTCTCAAAAGAGAAATGCCACTTATCGAAAATAAAGGTGGACAAGCTTCTCGAAAGAGAGATGCCACTTATCGAAAATCAATATGGATATCCTTCTCGAAAGAGTGATGCCACTTATCAAAAATAAAGGTGAATAAGTTTCTCGAAAGAGAGATGCCACTTATCGAAAATAAAGGCGGATAAGCTTCTCGAAAGAGAGATGCCACTTATCGAAAATAAAGGCGGATAAGCTTGTCAAAAGAGAGATGCCACTTATCGAAAATAAAGGTGGATAAGTTTCTCGAAAGAGAGATGCCACTTATCGAAAATAAAGGCGGATAAGCTTCTCGAAAGAGAGATGCCACTTATCGAAAATAAAGGTGGATAAGCTTCTCGAAAGAGAGATGCCACTTATCGAAAATAAAGGTGGATAAGCTTCTCGAAAGAGAGATGCCACTTATCGAAAATAAAGGTGGATAAGCTTCTCGAAAGAGAGATGCCACTTATCAAAAATAAAGATGGATAAGTTTCTCGAAATAGAGATGCCACTTATCGAAAATAAATGTGGATAAACTTCTCGAAAGAGAGATGCCACTTATCAAAAATAAAGGTGGATAAACTTCTCGAAAGAGAGATGCCAGTTATCGAAAATAAATGTGGATAAGCTTCTCGAAAGAGATATGCCACTTATCGAAAATAAATATGGATATGCTTGTCAAAAGAGTGATGCCACTTATCAAAAATAAAGGTGGATAAGCTTCTCAAAAGAGAGATGCCACTTATCGAAAATAAAGGTGGATAAGCTTCTCAAAAGAGAGATACCACTTATCGAAAATAAAGGTAGATAAGCTTCTATAAAGAGAGATGCCACTTATCGAAAATAAATGTGGATACACTTCTCGAAAGAGAGATGCCACTTTATAAAAAAAAATAGAGATGCCACTTATCGAAAATAAATCTGGATAAACTTCTCGAAAGAGAGATTACACTTAACAAAAATAAAGGTGGATAATCTTCTTGAAAAGAGATGCCACTTATCAAAAATAAAGGTGTATAAGCTTCTCGAAAGAGAGATGCCACTTATCGAAAATGAATGTGGATAAGCTTCTCGAAAGAGAGATACCACTTATCGAAAATAAAGGTGGATAAGCTTCTCGAAAGAGAGATTCCACTTATCGAAAATAAAGGTGGATAAGCTTCTCGAAAGAGAGATGCCACTTATCGAAAATAAAGGTAGATAAGCTTCTCGAAAGAGAGATGCCAAGTATTAAAAATAAAGGTAGATAAGCTTCTCAAAAGAGAGATGCCACTTATCGAAAATAAAGGTGGACAAGCTTCTCGAAAGAGAGATGCCACTTATCGAAAATAAAGGTGGATAAACTTCTCGAAAGAGAGATGCCACTTATCGAAAATAAAGGTGTATAAGCTTCTCGAAAGAGAGATGCCACTTATCGAAAATAAAGGTGTATAAGCTTCTCGAAAGAGAGATGCCACTTATCGAAAATAAAGGTGGATAAGCTTCTCGAAAGAGAGATACCACTTATCGAAAATAAAGGTGGATAAGCTTCTCGAAAGAGAGATTCCACTTATCGAAAATAAAGGTGGATAAGCTTCTCGAAAGAGAGATGCCACTTATCGAAAATAAAGGTAGATAAGCTCCTCGAAAGAGAGATGCCAAGTATCAAAAATAAAGGTAGATAAGCTTCTCAAAAGAGAGATGCCACTTATCGAAAATAAAGGTGTATAAGCTTCTCAAAAGAGAGATGCCACTTATCGAAAATAAAGGTGGATAAGTTTCTCGAAAGAGAGATGCCATTATCGAAAATAAAGGCGGATATGCTTTTCGAAAGAGAGATGCCACTTATCGAAAATAAAGGTGGATAAGCTTCTCGAAAGAGAGATGCCACTTATCGAAAATAAAGGCGGATAAGCTTCTCGAAAGAGAGATGCCACTTATCGAAAATAAAGGTGGATAAGCTTCTCGAAAGAGAGATGCCACTTATCAAAAATAAAGATGGATAAGTTTCTCGAAATAGAGATGCCACTTATCAAAAATAAAGATGGATAAGTTTCTCGAAATAGAGATGCCACTTATCGAAAATAAAGGTGGATAAGCTTCTCGAAGAGAGATGCCACTTATCGAAAATAAAGGTAGATAAGCTTCTAGAAAAAGAGATGCCACTTATCGAAAATAAATGTGGATAAACTTTTCGAAAGAGAAATGCCACTTATCGAAAATAAAGGTGGATAAACTTTTCGAAAGAGAGATGCCAGTTATCGAAAATAAATGCGGATAAGCTTCTTGAAAGAGATATGCCACTTATCGAAAATAAATATGGATATGCTTCTCGAAAGAGTGATGCCACTTATCAAAAATAAAGGTGGATAAGCTTCTCGAAAGAGAGATGCCACTTTATAAAAAAAAATAGAGATGCCACTTATCGAAAATAAATCTGGATAAACTTCTCGAAAGAGAGATTACACTTAACAAAAATAAAGGTGGATAATCTTCTTGAAAAGAGATGCCACTTATCAAAAATAAATGTGTATAAGCTTCTCGAAAGAGAGATGCCACTTATCGAAAATGAATGTGGATAAGCTTCTCGAAAGAGAGATACCACTTATCGAAAATAAAGGTGGATAAGCTTCTCGAAAGAGAGATTCCACTTATCGAAAATAAAGGTGGATAAGCTTCTCGAAAGAGAGATGCCACTTATCGAAAATAAAGGTAGATAAGCTTCTCGAAAGAGAGATGCCAAGTATCAAAAATAAAGGTAGATAAGCTTCTCAAAAGAGAGATGCCACTTATCGAAAATAAAGGTGGACAAGCTTCTCGAAAGAGAGATGCCACTTATCGAAAATAAAGGTGGATAAACTTCTCGAAAGAGAGATGCCACTTATCGAAAATAAAGGTGTATAAGCTTCTCGAAAGAGAGATGCCACTTATCGAAAATAAAGGTGTATAAGCTTCTCGAAAGAGAGATGCCACTTATCGAAAATAAAGGTGGATAAGCTTCTCGAAAGAGAGATACCACTTATCGAAAATAAAGGTGGATAATCTTCTCGAAAGAGAGATTCCACTTATCGAAAATAAAGGTGGATAAGCTTCTCGAAAGAGAGATGCCACTTATCGAAAATAAAGGTAGATAAGCTCCTCGAAAGAGAGATGCCAAGTATCAAAAATAAAGGTAGATAAGCTTCTCAAAAGAGAGATGCCACTTATCGAAAATAAAGGTGTATAAGCTTCTCAAAAGAGAGATGCCACTTATCGAAAATAAAGGTGGATAAGTTTCTCGAAAGAGAGATGCCACTTATCGAAAATAAAGGCGGATATGCTTTTCGAAAGAGAGATGCCACTTATCGAAAATAAAGGTGGATAAGCTTCTCGAAAGAGAGATGCCACTTATCGAAAATAAAGGCGGATAAGCTTCTCGAAAGAGAGATGCCACTTATCGAAAATAAAGGTGGATAAGCTTCTCGAAAGAGAGATGCCACTTATCAAAAATAAAGATGGATAAGTTTCTCGAAATAGAGATGCCACTTATCAAAAATAAAGATGGATAAGTTTCTCGAAATAGAGATGCCACTTATCGAAAATAAAGGTGGATAAGCTTCTCGAAGAGAGATGCCACTTATCGAAAATAAAGGTAGATAAGCTTCTAGAAAAAGAGATGCCACTTATCGAAAATAAATTGTGATAAACTTCTCGAAAGAGAAATGCCACTTATCGAAAATAAAGGTGGATAAACTTTTCGAAAGAGAGATGCCAGTTATCGAAAATAAATGCGGATAAGCTTCTTGAAAGAGATATGCCACTTATCGAAAATAAATATGGATATGCTTCTCGAAAGAGTGATGCCACTTATCAAAAATAAAGGTGGATAAGCTTCTCGAAAGAGAGATGCCACTTATCGAAAATACAGGTGGATAAGCTCCTCAAAAGAGAGATGCCACTTATCGAAAATAAAGGTGGATAAGCTTCTAGAAAGAGAGATTCCACTTATCGAAAATAAAGGTGGATAAGATTCTCGAAAGAGAGATGCCACTTATCGAAAATAAAGGTAGATAAGCTTCTCGAAAGAGAGATGCCAAGTATCAAAAATAAAGGTAGATAAGCTTCTCAAAAGAGAAATGCCACTTATCGAAAATAAAGGTGGACAAGCTTCTCGAAAGATAGATGCCACTTATCGAAAATAAATATGGATATCCTTCTCGAAAGAGTGATGCCACTTATCAAAAATAAAGGTGAATAAGTTTCTCGAAAGAGAGATGCCACTTATCGAAAATAAAGGCGGATAAGCTTCTCGAAAGAGAGATGCCACTTATCGAAAATAAAGGCGGATAAGCTTCTCAAAAGAGAGATGCCACTTATCGAAAATAAAGGTGGATAAGTTTATCGAAAGAGAGATGCCACTTATCGAAAATAAAGGCGGATAAGCTTCTCGAAAGAGAGATGCCACTTATCGAAAATAAAGGTGGATAAGCTTCTCGAAAGAGAGATGCCACTTATCGAAAATAAAGGTGGATAAGCTTCTCGAAAGAGAGATGCCACTTATCGAAAATAAAGGTGGATAAGCTTCTCGAAAGAGAGATGCCACTTATCAAAAATAAAGATGGATAAGTTTCTCGAAATAGAGATGCCACTTATAGAAAATAAATGTGGATAAACTTCTCGAAAGAGAGATGCCACTTATCGAAAATAAAGGTGGATAAACTTCTCGAAAGAGAGATGCCAGTTATCGAAAATAAATGTGGATAAGCTTCTCGAAAGAGAGATACCACTTATCGAAAATAAAGGTGGATAAACTTCTCGAAAGATAGATGCCACTTATCGAAAATAAAGGTGGATAAACTTCTCGAAAGAGAGATGCCACTTATCGAAAATAAAGGTGGATAAACTTCTCGAAAGAGAGATGCCACTTATCGAAAATAAAGGTGTATAAGCTTCTCGAAAGAGAGATGCCACTTATCGAAAATAAAGGTGTATAAGCTTCTCGAAAGAGAGATGCCACTTATCGAAAATAAAGGTGGATAAGCTTCTCGAAAGAGAGATACCACTTATCGAAAATAAAGGTGGATAAGCTTCTCGAAAGAGAGATTCCACTTATCGAAAATAAAGGTGGATAAGTTTCTCGAAAGAGAGATGCCACTTATCGAAAATAAAGGTAGATAAGCTTCTCGAAAGAGAGATGCCAAGTATCAAAAATAAAGGTAGATAAGCTTCTCAAAAGAGAAATGCCACTTATCGAAAATAAAGGTGGACAAGCTTCTCGAAAGATAGATGCCACTTATCGAAAATAAATATGGATATCCTTCTCGAAAGAGTGATGCCACTTATCAAAAATAAAGGTGAATAAGTTTCTCGAAAGAGAGATGCCACTTATCGAAAATAAAGGCGGATAAGCTTCTCGAAAGAGAGATGCCACTTATCGAAAATAAAGGCGGATAAGCTTCTCAAAAGAGAGATGCCACTTATCGAAAATAAAGGTGGATAAGTTTATCGAAAGAGAGATGCCACTTATCGAAAATAAAGGCGGATAAGCTTCTCGAAAGAGAGATGCCACTTATCGAAAATAAAGGTGGATAAGCTTCTCGAAAGAGAGATGCCACTTATCGAAAATAAAGGTGGATAAGCTTCTCGAAAGAGAGATGCCACTTATCGAAAATAAAGGTGGATAAGCTTCTCGAAAGAGAGATGCCACTTATCAAAAATAAAGATGGATAAGTTTCTCGAAATAGAGATGCCACTTATAGAAAATAAATGTGGATAAACTTCTCGAAAGAGAGATGCCACTTATCGAAAATAAAGGTGGATAAACTTCTCGAAAGAGAGATGCCAGTTATCGAAAATAAATGTGGATAAGCTTCTCGAAAGAGAGATACCACTTATCGAAAATAAAGGTGGATAAACTTCTCGAAAGAGAGATGCCACTTATCGAAAATAAAGGTGGATAAACTTCTCGAAAGATAGATGCCAAGTATCAAAAATAAAGGTAGATAAGCTTCTCAAAAGAGAGATGCCACTTATCGAAAATAAAGGTGGACAAGCTTCTCGAAAGAGAGATGCCACTTATCGAAAATAAAGGTGGATAAGCTTCTCAAAAGAGAGATGGCACTTATCGAAAATAAAGGTGAATAAGTTTCTCGAAAGAGAGATTCCACTTATCGAAAATAAAGGCGGATAAGCTTCTCGAAAGAGAGATGCCACTTATCGAAAATAAAGGTGGATAAGCTTCTCGAAAGAGAGATGCCACTTATCGAAAATAAAGGTAGATAAGCTTCTCGAAAGAGAGATGCCACGTATCAAAAATAAAGGTAGATAAGCTTCTCAAAAGAGAGATGCCACTTATCAAAAATAAAGGTGGACAAGCTTCTCGAAAGAGAGATGCCACTTATCGAAAATAAAGGTGGATAAGCTTCTCAAAAGAGAGATGCCACTTATCGAAAATAAAGGTGGATAAGTTTCTCGAAAGAGAGATGCCACTTATCGAAAATAAAGGCGGATATGCTTCTCGAAAGAGAGATGCCACTTATCGAAAATAAAGGTGGATAAGCTTCTCGAAAGAGAGATGCCACTTATCGAAAATAAAGGCGGATAAGCTCCTCGAATTAGAGATGCCACATATCGAAAATAAAGGTGGATAAGCTCCTCGAAAGAGATATGCCACTTATCAATAATAAAGGTGAATAAGCTTCTCGAAAGAGTGATGCCACTTATCAAAAATAAAGGTGAATAAGTTTCTCGAAAGAGAGATGCCACTTATCGAAAATAAAGGCGGATAAGCTTCTCGAAAGAGAGATGCCACTTATCGAAAATAAAGGCGGATAAGCTTCTCAAAAGAGAGATGCCACTTATCGAAAATAAAGGTGGATAAGTTTCTCGAAAGAGAGATGCCACTTATCGAAAATAAAGGCGGATAAGCTTCTCGAAAGAGAGATGCCACTTATCGAAAATAAAGGTGGATAAGCTTCTCGAAAGAGAGATGCCACTTATCGAAAATAAAGGTGGATAAGCTTCTCGAAAGAGAGATGCCACTTATCGAAAATAAAGGTGGATAAGCTTCTCGAAAGAGAGATGCCACTTATCAAAAATAAAGATGGATAAGTTTCTCGAAATAGAGATGCCACTTATCGAAAATAAAGGTGGATCAGCTTCTCGAAAGAGAGATGCCACTTATCGAAAATAAAGGTGGATAAACTTCTCGAAAGAGAGATGCCACTTATCGAAAATAAAGGTGGATAAACTTCTCGAAAGAGAGATGCCAGTTATCGAAAATAAATGTGGATAAGCTTCTCGAAAGAGATATGCCACTTATCGAAAATAAATATGGATATGCTTGTCAAAAGAGTGATGCCACTTATCAAAAATAAAGGTGGATAAGCTTCTCAAAAGAGAGATGCCACTTATCGAAAATAAAGGTGGATAAGCTTCTCAAAAGAGAGATACCACTTATCGAAAATAAAGGTAGATAAGCTTCTATAAAGAGAGATGCCACTTATCGAAAATAAATGTGGATACACTTCTCGAAAGAGAGATGCCACTTAATAAAAAAAAATAGAGATGCCACTTATCGAAAATAAATCTGGATAAACTTCTCGAAAGAGAGATTACACTTAACCAAAATAAAGGTGGATAATCTTCTGGAAAGAGAGATGCCACTTATCAAAAATAAAGGTGTATAAGCTTCTCGAAAGAGAGATGCCACTTATCGAAAATAAATGTGGATAAGCTTCTCGAAAGAGAGATACCACTTATCGAAAATAAAGGTGGATAAGCTTCTCGAAAGAGAGATTCCACTTATCGAAAATAAAGGTGGATAAGCTTCTCGAAAGAGAGATGCCACTTATCGAAAATAAAGGTAGATAAGCTTCTCGAAAGAGAGATGCCAAGTATCAAAAATAAAGGTAGATAAGCTTCTCAAAAGAGAGATGCCACTTATCGAAAATAAAGGTGGACAAGCTTCTCGAAAGAGAGATGCCACTTATCGAAAATTAAGGTGGATAAACTTCTCGAAAGAGATATGCCACTTATCGAATATAAAGGTGGATAAGCTTCTCGAAAGAGAGATGCCACTTATCGAAAATAAAGGTGTATAAGCTTCTCGAAAGAGAGATGCCACTTATCGAAAATAAAGGTGGATAAGCTTCTCGAAAGAGAGATACCACTTATCGAAAATAAAGGTGGATAAGCTTCTCGAAAGAGAGATTCCACTTATCGAAAATAAAGGTGGATAAGTTTCTCGAAAGAGAGATGCCACTTATCAAAAATAAAGGTAGATAAGATTCTCGAAAGATAGATGCCACTTATCAAAAATAAAGGTGGACAAGCTTCTCGAAAGAGAGATGCCACTTATCGAAAATAAAGGTGGATAAGCTTCTCAAAAGAGAGATGCCACTTATCGAAAATAAAGGTGGATAAGTTTCTCGAAAGAGAGATGCCACTTATCGAAAATAAAGGCGGATATGCTTCTCGAAAGAGAGATGCCACTTATCGAAAATAAAGGTGGATAAGCTTCTCGAAAGAGAGATGCCACTTATCGAAAATAAAGGCGGATAAGCTCCTCGAATTAGAGATGCCACATATCGAAAATAAAGGAGGATAAGCTCCTCGAAAGAGATATGCCACTTATCAATAATAAAGGTGAATAAGCTTCTCGAAAGAGAGATGCCACTCATCGAAAATAAAGGTGGATAAGCTTCTCGAAAGAGAGATGCCAAGTATCAAAAATAAAGGTAGATAAGCTTCTCAAAAGAGAGATGCCACTTATCGAAAATAAAGGTGGATAAGCTTCTCGAAAGAGAGATGCCACTTATCGAAAATAAAGATGGATAAGTTTCTCGAAATAGAGATGCCACTTATCGAAAATAAAGGTGGATAAGCTTCTCGAAGAGAGATGCCACTTATCGAAAATAAAGGTAGATAAGCTTCTCGAAAGTGAGATGCCACTTATCGAAAATAAAGGTGGATAAGCTTCTCGAAAGAGAGATGCCACTTATCGAAAATAAAGGTGGATAAGCTCCTCAAAAGAGAGATGCCACTTATCGAAAATAAAGGTGGATAAGCTTCTAGAAAGAGAGATTCCACTTATCGAAAATAAAGGTGGATAAGATTCTCGAAAGAGAGATGCCGCTTATCGAAAATAAAGGTAGATAAGCTTCTCGAAAGAGAGATGCCAAGTATCAAAAATAAAGGTAGATAAGCTTCTCAAAAGAGAAATGCCACTTATCGAAAATAAAGGTGTATAAGCTTCTCGAAAGAGAGATGCCACTTATCGAAAATAAAGGTGGATAAGCTTCTCGAAAGAGAGATACCACTTATCGAAAATAAAGGTGGATAAGCTTCTCGAAAGAGAGATTCCACTTATCGAAAATAAAGGTGGATAAGTTTCTCGAAAGAGAGATGCCACTTATCAAAAATAAAGGTAGATAAGATTCTCGAAAGATAGATGCCAAGTATCAAAAATAAAGGTAGATAAGCTTCTCAAAAGAGAGATGCCACTTATCGAAAATAAAGGTGGACAAGCTTCTCGAAAGAGAGATGCCACTTATCGAAAATAAAGGTGGATAAGCTTCTCAAAAGAGAGATGCCACTTATCGAAAATAAAGGTGAATAAGTTTCTCGAAAGAGAGATGCCACTTATCGAAAATAAAGGCGGATAAGCTTCTCGAAAGAGAGATGCCACTTATCGAAAATAAAGGTGGATAAGCTTCTCGAAAGAGAGATGCCACTTATCGAAAATAAAGGTAGATAAGCTTCTCGAAAGAGAGATGCCACGTATCAAAAATAAAGGTAGATAAGCTTCTAAAAAGAGAGATGCCACTTATCAAAAATAAAGGTGGACAAGCTTCTCGAAAGAGAGATGCCACTTATCGAAAATAAAGGTGGATAAGCTTCTCAAAAGAGAGATGCCACTTATCGAAAATAAAGGTGGATAAGTTTCTCGAAAGAGAGATGCCACTTATCGAAAATAAAGGCGGATATGCTTCTCGAAAGAGAGATGCCACTTATCGAAAATAAAGGTGGATAAGCTTCTCGAAAGAGAGATGCCACTTATCGAAAATAAAGGCGGATAAGCTCCTCGAATTAGAGATGCCACATATCGAAAATAAAGGAGGATAAGCTCCTCGAAAGAGATATGCCACTTATCAATAATAAAGGTGAATAAGCTTCTCGAAAGAGAGATGCCACTCATCGAAAATAAAGGTGGATAAGCTTCTCGAAAGAGAGATGCCAAGTATCAAAAATAAAGGTAGATAAGCTTCTCAAAAGAGAGATGCCACTTATCGAAAATAAAGGTGGATAAGCTTCTCGAAAGAGAGATGCCACTTATCGAAAATAAAGATGGATAAGTTTCTCGAAATAGAGATGCCACTTATCGAAAATAAAGGTGGATAAGCTTCTCGAAGAGAGATGCCACTTATCGAAAATAAAGGTAGATAAGCTTCTCGAAAGTGAGATGCCACTTATCGAAAATAAAGGTGGATAAGCTTCTCGAAAGAGAGATGCCACTTATCGAAAATAAAGGTGGATAAGCTCCTCAAAAGAGATATGCCACTTATCGAAAATAAAGGTGGATAAGCTTCTAGAAAGAGAGATTCCACTTATCGAAAATAAAGGTGGATAAGATTCTCGAAAGAGAGATGCCGCTTATCGAAAATAAAGGTAGATAAGCTTCTCGAAAGAGAGATGCCAAGTATCAAAAATAAAGGTAGATAAGCTTCTCAAAAGAGAAATGCCACTTATCGAAAATAAAGGTGGACAAGCTTCTCGAAAGAGAGATGCCACTTATCGAAAATAAATATGGATATCCTTCTCGAAAGAGTGATGCCACTTATCAAAAATAAAGGTGAATAAGTTTCTCGAAAGAGAGATGCCACTTATCGAAAATAAAGGCGGATAAGCTTCTCGAAAGAGAGATGCCACTTATCGAAAATAAAGGCGGATAAGCTTCTCAAAAGAGAGATGCCACTTATCGAAAATAAAGGTGGATAAGTTTCTCGAAAGAGAGATGCCACTTATCGAAAATAAAGGCGGATAAGCTTCTCGAAAGAGAGATGCCACTTATCGAAAATAAAGGTGGATAAACTTCTCGAAAGAGAGATCCCAGTTATCGAAAATAAATGTGGATAAGCTTCTCGAAAGAGAGATACCACTTATCGAAAATAAAGGTGGATAAACTTCTCGAAAGAGAGATGCCACTTATCGAAAATAAAGGTGGATAAACTTCTCGAAAGATAGATGCCAAGTATCAAAAATAAAGGTAGATAAGCTTCTCAAAAGAGAGATGCCACTTATCGAAAATAAAGGTGGACAAGCTTCTCGAAAGAGAGATGCCACTTATCGAAAATAAAGGTGGATAAGCTTCTCAAAAGAGAGATGCCACTTATCGAAAATAAAGGTGAATAAGTTTCTCGAAAGAGAGATTCCACTTATCGAAAATAAAGGCGGATAAGCTTCTCGAAAGAGAGATGCCACTTATCGAAAATAAAGGTAGATAAGCTTCTCGAAAGAGAGATGCCACTTATCGAAAATAAAGGTAGATAAGCTTCTCGAAAGAGAGATGCCACGTATCAAAAATAAAGGTAGATAAGCTTCTCAAAAGAGAGATGCCACTTATCAAAAATAAAGGTGGACAAGCTTCTCGAAAGAGAGATGCCACTTATCGAAAATAAAGGTGGATAAGCTTCTCAAAAGAGAGATGCCACTTATCGAAAATAAAGGTGGATAAGTTTCTCGAAAGAGAGATGCCACTTATCGAAAATAAAGGCGGATATGCTTCTCGAAAGAGAGATGCCACTTATCGAAAATAAAGGTGGATAAGCTTCTCGAAAGAGAGATGCCACTTATCGAAAATAAAGGCGGATAAGCTCCTCGAATTAGAGATGCCACATATCGAAAATAAAGGTGGATAAGCTCCTCGAAAGAGATATGCCACTTATCAATAATAAAGGTGAATAAGCTTCTCGAAAGAGTGATGCCACTTATCAAAAATAAAGGTGAATAAGTTTCTCGAAAGAGAGATGCCACTTATCGAAAATAAAGGCGGATAAGCTTCTCGAAAGAGAGATGCCACTTATCGAAAATAAAGGCGGATAAGCTTCTCAAAAGAGAGATGCCACTTATCGAAAATAAAGGTGGATAAGTTTCTCGAAAGAGAGATGCCACTTATCGAAAATAAAGGCGGATAAGCTTCTCGAAAGAGAGATGCCACTTATCGAAAATAAAGGTGGATAAGCTTCTCGAAAGAGAGATGCCACTTATCGAAAATAAAGGTGGATAAGCTTCTCGAAAGAGAGATGCCACTTATCGAAAATAAAGGTGGATAAGCTTCTCGAAAGAGAGATGCCACTTATCAAAAATAAAGATGGATAAGTTTCTCGAAATAGAGATGCCACTTATCGAAAATAAAGGTGGATAAGCTTCTCGAAAGAGAGATGCCACTTATCGAAAATAAAGGTGGATAAACTTCTCGAAAGAGAGATGCCACTTATCGAAAATAAAGGTGGATAAACTTCTCGAAAGAGAGATGCCAGTTATCGAAAATAAATGTGGATAAGCTTCTCGAAAGAGATATGCCACTTATCGAAAATAAATATGGATATGCTTGTCAAAAGAGTGATGCCACTTATCAAAAATAAAGGTGGATAAGCTTCTCAAAAGAGAGATGCCACTTATCGAAAATAAAGGTGGATAAGCTTCTCAAAAGAGAGATACCACTTATCGAAAATAAAGGTAGATAAGCTTCTATAAAGAGAGATGCCACTTATCGAAAATAAATGTGGATACACTTCTCGAAAGAGAGATGCCACTTAATAAAAAAAAATAGAGATGCCACTTATCGAAAATAAATCTGGATAAACTTCTCGAAAGAGAGATTACACTTAACAAAAATAAAGGTGGATAATCTTCTGGAAAGAGAGATGCCACTTATCAAAAATAAAGGTGTATAAGCTTCTCGAAAGAGAGATGCCACTTATCGAAAATAAATGTGGATAAGCTTCTCGAAAGAGAGATACCACTTATCGAAAATAAAGGTGGATAAGCTTCTCGAAAGAGAGATTCCACTTATCGAAAATAAAGGTGGATAAGCTTCTCGAAAGAGAGATGCCACTTATCGAAAATAAAGGTAGATAAGCTTCTCGAAAGAGAGATGCCAAGTATCAAAAATAAAGGTAGATAAGCTTCTCAAAAGAGAGATGCCACTTATCGAAAATAAAGGTGGACAAGCTTCTCGAAAGAGAGATGCCACTTATCGAAAGAGAGATGCCACTTATCGAAAATTAAGGTGGATAAACTTCTCGAAAGAGATATGCCACTTATCGAATATAAAGGTGGATAAGCTTCTCGAAAGAGAGATGCCACTTATCGAAAATAAAGGTGTATAAGCTTCTCGAAAGAGAGATGCCACTTATCGAAAATAAAGGTGGATAAGCTTCTCGAAAGAGAGATACCACTTATCGAAAATAAAGGTGGATAAGCTTCTCGAAAGAGAGATTCCACTTATCGAAAATAAAGGTGGATAAGTTTCTCGAAAGAGAGATGCCACTTATCAAAAATAAAGGTAGATAAGATTCTCGAAAGATAGATGCCAAGTATCAAAAATAAAGGTAGATAAGCTTCTCAAAAGAGAGATGCCACTTATCGAAAATAAAGGTGGACAAGCTTCTCGAAAGAGAGATGCCACTTATCGAAAATAAAGGTGGATAAGCTTCTCAAAAGAGAGATGCCACTTATCGAAAATAAAGGTGAATAAGTTTCTCGAAAGAGAGATGCCACTTATCGAAAATAAAGGCGGATAAGCTTCTCGAAAGAGAGATGCCACTTATCGAAAATAAAGGTGGATAAGCTTCTCGAAAGAGAGATGCCACTTATCGAAAATAAAGGTAGATAAGCTTCTCGAAAGAGAGATGCCACGTATCAAAAATAAAGGTAGATAAGCTTCTCAAAAGAGAGATGCCACTTATCAAAAATAAAGGTGGACAAGCTTCTCGAAAGAGAGATGCCACTTATCGAAAATAAAGGTGGATAAGCTTCTCAAAAGAGAGATGCCACTTATCGAAAATAAAGGTGGATAAGTTTCTCGAAAGAGAGATGCCACTTATCGAAAATAAAGGCGGATATGCTTCTCGAAAGAGAGATGCCACTTATCGAAAATAAAGGTGGATAAGCTTCTCGAAAGAGAGATGCCACTTATCGAAAATAAAGGCGGATAAGCTCCTCGAATTAGAGATGCCACATATCGAAAATAAAGGAGGATAAGCTCCTCGAAAGAGATATGCCACTTATCAATAATAAAGGTGAATAAGCTTCTCGAAAGAGAGATGCCACTCATCGAAAATAAAGGTGGATAAGCTTCTCGAAAGAGAGATGCCAAGTATCAAAAATAAAGGTAGATAAGCTTCTCAAAAGAGAGATGCCACTTATCGAAAATAAAGGTGGATAAGCTTCTCGAAAGAGAGATGCCACTTATCGAAAATAAAGATGGATAAGTTTCTCGAAATAGAGATGCCACTTATCGAAAATAAAGGTGGATAAGCTTCTCGAAGAGAGATGCCACTTATCGAAAATAAAGGTAGATAAGCTTCTCGAAAGTGAGATGCCACTTATCGAAAATAAAGGTGGATAAGCTTCTCGAAAGAGAGATGCCACTTATCGAAAATAAAGGTGGATAAGCTCCTCAAAAGAGAGATGCCACTTATCGAAAATAAAGGTGGATAAGCTTCTAGAAAGAGAGATTCCACTTATCGAAAATAAAGGTGGATAAGATTCTCGAAAGAGAGATGCCGCTTATCAAAAATAAAGGTAGATAAGCTTCTCGAAAGAGAGATGCCAAGTATCAAAAATAAAGGTAGATAAGCTTCTCAAAAGAGAAATGCCACTTATCGAAAATAAAGGTGGACAAGCTTCTCGAAAGAGAGATGCCACTTATCGAAAATAAATATGGATATCCTTCTCGAAAGAGTGATGCCACTTATCAAAAATAAAGGTGAATAAGTTTCTCGAAAGAGAGATGCCACTTATCGAAAATAAAGGCGGATAAGCTTCTCGAAAGAGAGATGCCACTTATCGAAAATAAAGGCGGATAAGCTTCTCAAAAGAGAGATGCCACTTATCGAAAATAAAGGTGGATAAGTTTCTCGAAAGAGAGATGCCACTTATCGAAAATAAAGGCGGATAAGCTTCTCGAAAGAGAGATGCCACTTATCGAAAATAAAGGTGGATAAGCTTCTCGAAAGAGAGATGCCACTTATCGAAAATAAAGGTGGATAAGCTTCTCGAAAGAGAGATGCCACTTATCGAAAATAAAGGTGGATAAGCTTCTCGAAAGAGAGATGCCACTTATCAAAAATAAAGATGGATAAGTTTCTCGAAATAGAGATGCCACTTATCGAAAATAAATGTGGATAAACTTCTCGAAAGAGAGATGCCACTTATCGAAAATAAAGGTGGATAAACTTCTCGAAAGAGAGATGCCAGTTATCGAAAATAAATGTGGATAAGCTTCTCGAAAGAGATATGCCACTTATCGAAAATAAATATGGATATGCTTGTCAAAAGAGTGATGCCACTTATCAAAAATAAAAGTGGATAAGCTTCTCAAAAGAGAGATGCCACTTATCGAAAATAAAGGTGGATAAGCGTCTCAAAAGAGAGATACCACTTATCGAAAATAAAGGTAGATAAGCTTCTATAAAGAGAGATGCCACTTATCGAAAATAAATGTGGATACACTTCTCGAAAGAGAGATGCCACTTAATAAAAAAAAATAGAGATGCCACTTATCGAAAATAAATCTGGATAAACTTCTCGAAAGAGAGATTACACTTAACAAAAATAAAGGTGGATAATCTTCTTAAAAGAGAGATGCCACTTATCAAAAATAAAGGTGTATAAGCTTCTCGAAAGAGAGATGCCACTTATCGAAAATAAATGTGGATAAGCTTCTCGAAAGAGAGATACCACTTATCGAAAATAAAGGTGGATAAGCTTCTCGAAAGAGAGATTTCACTTATCGAAAATAAAGGTGGATAAGCTTCTCGAAAGAGAGATGCCACTTATCGAAAATAAAGGTAGATAAGCTTCTCGAAAGAGAGATGCCAAGTATCAAAAATAAAGGTAGATAAGCTTCTCAAAAGAGAGATGCCACTTATCGAAAATAAAGGTGGACAAGCTTCTCGAAAGAGAGATGCCACTTATCGAAAATTAAGGTGGATAAACTTCTCGAAAGAGATATGCCACTTATCGAAAATAAAGGTGGATAAGCTTCTCGAAAGAGAGATGCCACTTATCGAAAATAAAGGTGTATAAGCTTCTCGAAAGAGAGATGCCACTTATCGAAAATAAAGGTGGATAAGCTTCTCGAAAGAGATATACCACTTATCGAAAATAAAGGTGGATAAGCTTCTCGAAAGAGAGATTCCACTTATCGAAAATAAAGGTGGATAAGTTTCTCGAAAGAGAGATGCCACTTATCAAAAATAAAGGTAGATAAGATTCTCGAAAGATAGATGCCAAGTATCAAAAATAAAGGTAGATAAGCTTCTCAAAAGAGAGATGCCACTTATCGAAAATAAAGGTGGACAAGCTTCTCGAAAGAGAGATGCCACTTATCGAAAATAAAGGTGGATAAGCTTCTCAAAAGAGAGATGCCACTTATCGAAAATAAAGGCGGATAAGCTTCTCGAAAGAGAGATGCCACTTATCGAAAATAAAGGTGAATAAGTTTCTCGAAAGAGAGATTCCACTTATCGAAAATAAAGGTGGATAAGCTTCTCGAAAGAGAGATGCCACTTATCGAAAATAAAGGTAAATAAGCTTCTCGAAAGAGAGATGCCAAGTATCAAAAATAAAGGTAGATAAGCTTCTCAAAAGAGAGATGCCACTTATCGAAAATAAAGGTGGACAAGCTTCTCGAAAGAGAGATGCCACTTATCGAAAATTAAGGTGGATAAACTTCTCGAAAGAGATATGCCACTTATCGAAAATAAAGGTGGATAAGCTTCTCGAAAGAGAGATGCCACTTATCGAAAATAAAGGTGTATAAGCTTCTCGAAAGAGAGATGCCACTTATCGAAAATAAAGGTGGATAAGCTTCTCGAAAGAGAGATACCACTTATCGAAAATAAAGGTGGATAAGCTTCTCGAAAGAGAGATTCCACTTATCGAAAATAAAGGTGGATAAGTTTCTCGAAAGAGAGATGCCACTTATCAAAAATAAAGGTAGATAAGATTCTCGAAAGATAGATGCCAAGTATCAAAAATAAAGGTAGATAAGCTTCTCAAAAGAGAGATGCCACTTATCGAAAATAAAGGTGGACAAGCTTCCCGAAAGAGAGATGCCACTTATCGAAAATAAAGGTGAATAAGTTTCTCGAAAGAGAGATGCCACTTATCGAAAATAAAGGCGGATAAGCTTCTCGAAAGAGAGATGCCACTAATTGAAAATAAAGGTGGATAAGCTTCTCGAAAGAGAGATGCCACTTATCGAAAATAAAGGTAGATAAGCTTCTCGAAAGAGAGATGCCACGTATCAAAAATAAAGGTAGATAAGCTTCTCAAAAGAGAGATGCCACTTATCAAAAATAAAGGTGGACAAGCTTCTCGAAAGAGAGATGCCACTTATCGAAAATAAAGGTGGATAAGTTTCACGAAAGAGAGATGCCACTTATCGAAAATAAAGGCGGATATGCTTCTCGAAAGAGAGATGCCACTTATCGAAAATAAAGGTGGATAAGCTTCTCGAAAGAGAGATGCCACTTATCGAAAATAAAGGCGGATAAGCTCCTCGGATTAGAGATGCCACATATCGAAAATAAAGGTGGATAAGCTCCTCGAAAGAGATATGCCACTTATCAATAATAAAGGTGAATAAGCTTCTCGAAAGAGAGATGCCACTTATCGAAAATAAAGGTGGATAAGCTTCTCGAAAGAGAGATGCCACTTATCGAAAATAAAGGTGGATAAGCTTCTCGAAAGAGAGATGCCACTTATTGAAAATAAAGATGGATAAGCTTCTCGAAAGAGAGATGCCACTTATCAAAAATAAAGATGGATAAGTTTCTCGAAATAGAGATGCCACTTATCGAAAATAAAGGTGGATAAGCTTCTCGAAGAGAGATGCCACTTATCGAAAATAAAGGTAGATAAGCTTCTCGAAAGTGAGATGCCACTTATCGAAAATAAAGGTAGATAATCTTCTAGAAAAAGAGATGCCACTTATCGAAAATAAATGTGGATAAACTTCTCGAAAGAGAGATGTCACTTATCGAAAATAAAGGTGGATAAACTTCTCGAAAGAGAGATGCCAGTTATCGAAAATAAATGTGGATAAGCTTCTCGAAAGAGATATGCCACTTATCGAAAATAAATATGGATATGCTTCTCAAAAGAGTGATGCCAGTTATCAAAAATAAAGGTGGATAAGCTTCTCAAAAGAGAGATGCCACTTATCAAAAATAAAGGTGGATAAGCTTCTCAAAATAGAGATACCACTTATCGAAAATAAAGGTAGATAAGCTTCTATAAAGAGAGATGCCACTTATCAAAAATAAATGTGGATACACTTCTCGAAAGAGAGATGCCACTTAATAAAAAAAAATAGAGATGCCACTTATCGAAAATAAATCTGGATAAACTTCTCGAAAGAGAGATTACACTTAACAAAAATAAAGGTGGATAATCTTCTTGAAAGAGAGATGCCACTTATCAAAAATAAAGGTGTATAAGCTTCTCGAAAGAGAGATGCCACTTATCGAAAATAAAGGTGGATAAGCTTCTCGAAAGAGAGATACCACTTATCGAAAATAAAGGTGGATAAGCTTCTCGAAAGAGAGATTCCACTTATCGAAAATAAAGGTGGATAAGCTTCTCGAAAGAGAGATGCCACTTATCGAAAATAAAGGTAGATAAGCTTCTCGAAAGAGAGATGCCAAGTATCAAAAATAAAGGTAGATAAGCTTCTCAAAAGAGAGATGCCACTTATCGAAAATAAAGGTGGACAAGCTTCTCGAAAGAGAGATGCCACTTATCGAAAATTAAGGTGGATAAACTTCTCGAAAGAGATATGCCACTTATAGAAAATAAAGGTGGATAAGCTTCTCGAAAGAGAGATGCCACTTATCGAAAATAAAGGTGTATAAGCTTCTCGAAAGAGAGATGCCACTTATCGAAAATAAAGGTGGATAAGCTTCTCGAAAGAGAGATACCACTTATCGAAAATAAAGGTGGATAAGCTTCTCGAAAGTGAGATTCCACTTATCAAAAATAAAGGTGGATAAGTTTCTCGAAAGAGAGATGCCACTTATCGAAAATAAAGGTAGATAAGATTCTCGAAAGATAGATGCCAAGTATCAAAAATAAAGGTAGATAAGCTTCTCAAAAGAGAGATGCCACTTATCGAAAATAAAGTTGGACAAGCTTATCGAAAGAGAGATGCCACTTATCGAAAATAAAGGTGGATAAGCTTCTCAAAAGAGAGATGCCACTTATTGAAAATAAAGGTGAATAAGTTTCTCGAAAGAGAGATGCCACTTATCGAAAATAAAGGCGGATAAGCTTCTCGAAAGAGAGATGCCACTTATCGAAAATAAAGGTGGATAAGCTTCTCGAAAGAGAGATGCCACTTATCGAAAATAAAGGTAGATAAGCTTCTCGAAAGAGAGATGCCACGTATCAAAAATAAAGGTAGATAAGCTTCTCAAAAGAGAGATGCCACTTATCGAAAATAAAGGTGGACAAGCTTCTCGAAAGAGAGATGCCACTTATCGAAAATAAAGGTGGATAAGCTTCTCAAAAGAGAGATGCCACTTATCGAAAATAAAGGTGGATAAGTTTCTCGAAAGAGATATGCCACTTATCGAAAATAAAGGCGGATATGCTTCTCGAAAGAGAGATGCCACTTATCGAAAATAAAGGTGGATAAGCTTCTCGAAAGAGAGATGCCACTTATCGAAAATAAAGGCGGATAAGCTCCTCGAATTAGAGATGCCACATATCGAAAATAAAGGTGGATAAGCTCCTCGAAAGAGATATGCCACTTATCAATAATAAAGGTGGATAAGCTTCTCCAAAGAGAGATGCCACTTATCGAAAATAAAGGTGGATAAGCTTCTCGAAAGAGACATGCCACTTTTTGAAAATAAAGGTGGATAAGCGTCTCGAAAGAGAGATGCCACTTATCGAAAATAAAGGTGGATAAGCTTCTCGAAAGTGAGATGCCACTTATCGAAAATAAATGTGGATAAGCTTCTCGAAAGAGAGATGCCACTTATCAATAATAAAGGTGGATAGGCTTTTGGAAAGAGATATGCCACTGATCAAAAATAAAGATGGATAAGCTTCTTGAAAGAGAGATGCCACTTATCAAAAATAAAGGTTGATAAGCTTCTCAAAAGAGAGATGCCACTTATCGAAAATTAAGGTGGATAAACTTCTCGAAAGAGATATGCCACTTATCAAAAATAAAGGTGGATAAGCTTCTCGAAAGAGAGATGGCACTTATCGAAAATAAAGGTGTATAAGCTTCTCGAAAGAGAGATGCCACTTATCGAAAATAAAGGTGGATAAGCTTCTCGAAAGAGAGATACCACTTATCGAAAATAAAGGTGGATAAGCTTCTCGAAAAAGAGATTCCACTTATCGAAAATAAAGGTGGATAAGCTTCTCGAAAGAGAGATGCCACTTATCGAAAATAAAGGTAGATAAGCTTCTCGAAAGAGAGATGCCACGTATCAAAAATAAAGGTAGATAAGCTTCTCAAAAGAGAGATGCCACTTATCGAAAATAAAGGTGGACAAGCTTCTCGAAAGAGAGATGCCACTTAGCGAAAATAAAGGTGGATAAGCTTCTCAAAAGAGAGATGCCACTTATCGAAAATAAAGGTGGATAAGTTTCTCGAAAGAGAGATGCCACTTATCAAAAATATAGATGGATAAGTTTCTCGAAATAGAGATGCCACTTATCGAAAATAAAGGTGGATAAGCTTCTCGAAGGGAGATGCCACTTATCGAAAATAAAGGTGGATAAGCTTCTAGAAAGAGAGATGCCACTTATCGAAAATAAAGGCGGATAAGCTTCTCGAAAGAGAGATGCCACTTATCGAAAATAAAGGTGGATAAGCTTCTCGAAAGAGAGATGCCACTTATCAAAAATAAAGATGGATAAGTTTCTCGAAATAGATATGCCACTTATCAAAAATAAAGGTGGATAAGCTTCTCGAAGAGAGATGCCACTTATCGAAAATAAAGGTAGATAAGCTTCTAGAAAAAGAGATGCCACTTATCGAAAATAAATGTGGATAAACTTCTCGAAAGAGAAATGCCACTTATCGAAAATAAAGGTGGATAAACTTCTCAAAAGAGAGATGCCAGTTATCGAAAATAAATGTGGATAAACTTCTCGAAAGAGAAATGCCACTTATAGAAAATAAAGGTGGATAAACTTCTCGAAAGAGAGATGCCACTTATCGAAAATAAAGGTGGATAAACTTCTCGAAAGAGAGATGCCAGTTATCGAAAATAAATGTGGATAAGCTTCTTGAAAGAGATATGCCACTTATCGAAAATAAATATGGATATGCTTCTCGAAAGAGTGATGCCACTTATGAAAAATAAAGGTGGATAAGCTTCTCGAAAGAGAGATGCCACTTATCGAAAATAAAGGTGGATAAGCTCCTCGAAAGAGAGATGCCACTTATCGAAAATAAAGGTGGATAAGCTTCTCAAAAGAGTGATGCCACTTATCAAAAATAAAGGTGGATAAGTTTCTCGAAAGAGATATGCCACATCGAAAATAAAGGCGGATAAGCTTCTCGAAAGAGAGATGCCACTTATCGAAAATAAAGGTGGATAAGCTTCTCGAATGAGAGATGCCACTTATCGAAAATAAAGGCGGATAAGCTTCTCGAAAGAGAGATGCCACTTATCGAAAATAAAGGTGGATAAGCTCTTCGAAAGAGAGATGCCACTTATCGAAAATTAAGGTGGATAAACTTCTCAAAAGAGATATGCCACTTATCAAAAATAAAGGTGGATAAGCTTCTCGAAAGAGAGATGCCACTTATCGAAAATAAAGGTGTATAAGCTTCTCGAAAGAGAGATGCCACTTATCGAAAATAAAGGTGGATAAGCTTCTCGAAAGAGAGATACCACTTATCGAAAATAAAGGTGGATAAGCTTCTCGAAAGAGAGATTCCACTTATCGAAAATAAAGGTGGATAAGCTTCTCGAAAGAGAGATGCCACTTATCGAAAATAAAGGTAGATAAGCTTCTCGAAAGAGAGATGCAAAGTATCAAAAATAAAGGTAGATAAGCTTCTCAAAAGAGAGATGCCACTTATCGAAAATAAAGGTGGACAAGGTTCTCGAAAGAAAGATTCCACTTATCGAAAATAAAGGTGGATAAGCTTCTCAAAAGAGAGATGCCACTTATCGAAAATAAAGGTGAATAAGTTTCTCGAAAGAGAGATGCCACTTATCGAAAATAAAGGCGGATAAGCTTCTCGAAAGAGAGATGCCACTTATCGAAAATAAAGGTGGATAAGCTTCTCAAAAGAGAGATGCCACTTATCGAAAATAAAGGTAGATAAGCTTCTCGAAAGAGAGATGCCACGTATCAAAAATAAACGTAGATAAGCTTCTCAAAAGAGAGATGCCACTTATCGAAAATAAAGGTGGACAAGCTTCTCGAAAGAGAGATGCCACTTATCTAAAATAAAGGTGGATAAGCTTCTCAAAAGAGAGATGCCACTTATCGAAAATAAAGGTGGATAAGTTTCTCGAAAGAGAGATGCCACTTATCGAAAATAAAGGCGGATATGCTTCTCGAAAGAGAGATGCCACTTATCGAAAATAAAGGTGGATAAGCTTCTCGAAAGAGAGATGCCACTTATCGAAAATAAAGGCGGATAAGCTTCTCGAAAGAGAGATGCCACTTATCAAAAATAAAGGTGGATAAGCTTCTCGAAAGAGAGATGCCACTTATCAAAAATAAAGATGGATAAGTTTCTCGAAATAGAGATGCCACTTATTGAAAATAAAGGTGGATAAGCTTCTCGAAGAGAGATGCCACTTATCGAAAATAAAGGTAGATAAGCTTCTAGAAAAAGTGATGCCACTTATCGAAAATAAATGTGGATAAACTTCTCGAAAGAGAAATGCCACTTATCGAAAATAAAGGCGGATAAACTTCTCGAAACAGAGATGCCAGTTATCGAAAATAAATGTGGATAAGCTTCTTGAAAGAGATATGCCACTTATCGAAAATAAATATGGATATGCTTCTCGAAAGAGTGATGCCACTTATCAAAAATAAAGGTGGATAAGCTTCTCGAAAGAGAGATGCCACTTATCGAAAATAAAGGTGGATAAGCTCCTCAAAAGAGAGATGCCACTTATCGAAAATAAAGGTGGATAAGCTTCTCGAAAGAGAGATTCCACTTATCGAAAATAAAGGTGGATAAGCTTCTCGAAAGAGAGATGCCACTTATCGAAAATAAAGGTGGATAAGCTTCTCGAAAGAGAGATCCCAGTTATCGAAAATAAAGGTGGATAAGCTTCTCGAAAGAGAGATGCCACTTATCGAAAATAAAGGTGGATAAGTTTCTCGAAAGAGAGATGCCACTTATCGAAAATAAAGGCGGATAAGCTTCTCGAAAGAGAGATGCCACTTATCGAAAATAAAGGTGGATAAGCTTCTCGAAAGAGAGATCCCAGTTATCGAAAATAAAGGTGGATAAGCTTCTCGAAAGAGAGATGCCACTTATCGAAAATAAAGGTGGATAAGCTTCTCGAAAGAGAGATGCCACTTATCAAAAATAAAGATGGATAAGTTTCTCGAAATAGAGATGCCACTTATCGAAAATAAAGGTGGATAAGCTTCTCGAAGAGAGATGCCACTTATCGAAAATAAAGGTAGATAAGCTTCTCGAAAGTGAGATGCCACTTATCGAAAATAAAGGTAGATAATCTTCTAGAAAAAGAGATGCCACTTATCGAAAATAAATGTGGATAAACTTCTCGAATGAGAGATGCCACTTATCGAAAATAAAGGTGGATAAACTTCTCGAAAGAGAGATGCCAGTTATCGAAAATAAATGTGGCTAAGCTTCTCGAAAGAGATATGCCACTTATCGAAAATAAATATGGATATGCTTCTCAAAAGAGTGATGCCACTTATCAAAAATAAAGGTGGATAAGCTTCTCAAAAGAGAGATGCCACTTATCGAAAATAAAGGTGGATAAGCTTCTCAAAAGAGAGATACCACTTATCCAAAATAAAGGTAGATAAGCTTCTATAAAGAGAGATGCCACTTATCGAAAATAAATGTGGATACACTTCTCGAAAGAGAGATGCCACTTAATAAAAAAAAAAGAGATGCAACTTATCGAAAATAAATCTGGATAAACTTCTCGAAAGAGAGATTACACTTAACAAAAATAAAGGTGGATAATCTTCTCGAAAGAGAGATGCCACTTATCAAAAATAAAGGTGTATAAGCTTCTCGAAAGAGAGATGCCACTTATCGAAAATAAAGGTGGATAAGCTTCTCGAAAGAGAGATACCACTTATCGAAAATTAAGGTGGATAAGCTTCTCGAAAGAGAGATTCCACTTATCGAAAATAAAGGTGGATAAGCTTCTCGAAAGAGAGATGCCACTTATCGAAAATAAAGGTAGATAAGCTTCTCGAAAGAGAGATGCCAAGTATCAAAAATAAAGGTAGATAAGTTTCTCAAAAGAGAGATGCCACTTATCGAAAATAAAGGTGGACAAGCTTCTCGAAAGAGAGATGCTACTTATCGAAAATTAAGGTGGATAAACTTCTCGAAAGAGATATGCCACTTATCGAAAATAAAGGTGGATAAGCTTCTCGAAAGAGAGATGCCACTTATCGAAAATAAAGGTGTATAAGCTTCTCGAAAGAGAGATGCCACTTATCGAAAATAAAGGTGGATAAGTTTCTCGAAAGAGAGATACCACTTATCAAAAATAAAGGTGGATAAGCTTCTCGAAAGAGAGATTCCACTTATCCAAAATAAAGGTGGATAACTTTCTCGAAAGAGAGATGCCACTTACCGAAAATAAAGGTAGATAAGCTTCTCGAAAGAGAGATGCCAAGTATCAAAAATAAAGGTAGATAAGCTTCTCAAAAGAGAGATGCCACTTATCGAAAATAAAGGTGGACAAGCTTCTCGAAAGAGAGATGCCACTTATCGAAAATAAAGGTGGATAAGCTTCTCAAAAGAGAGATGCCACTTATCGAAAATAAAGGTGAATAAGTTTCTCTAAAGAGAGATGCCACTTATCGAAAATAAAGGCGGATAAGCTTCTCGAAAGAGAGATGCCACTTATCGAAAATAAAGGTGGATAAGCTTCTCGAAAGAGAGATGCCACTTGTCGAAAATAAAGGTAGATAAGCTTCTCGAAAGAGAGATGCCACGTATCAAAAATAAAGGTAGATAAGCTTTTCAAAAGAGAGATGCCACTTATCGAAAATAAAGGTGGACAAGCTTCTCGAAAGAGAGATGCCACTTATCGAAAATAAAGGTGGATAAGCTTCTCAAAAGAGAGATGCCACTTATCGAAAATAAAGGTGGATAAGTTTCTCGAAAGAGAGATGCCACTTATCGAAAATAAAGGCGGATATGCTTCTCGAAAGAGAGATGCCACTTATCGAAAATAATGGTGGATAAGCTTCTCGAAAGAGAGATGTCACTTATCGAAAATAAAGGCAGATAAGCTTCTCGAAAGATAGATGCCACTTATCGAAAATAAAGGAAGATAAGCTTCTCGAAAGAGAGATGCCACTTATCAAAAATAAAGATGGATAAGTTTCTCGAAATAGAGATGCCACTTATCGAAAATAAAGGCGGATAAGCTTCTCGAAGAGAGATGCCACTTATCGAAAATAAAGGTAGATAAGCTTCTAGAAAAAGAGATGCTATTTATCGAAAATAAATGTGGATAAACTTCTCAAAAGAGAAATGCCACTTATCGAAAATAAAGGTGGATAAACTTCTCGAAAGAGAGATGCCAGTTATCGAAAATAAATGTGGATAAGCTTCTTGAAAGAGATATGCCACTTATCGAAAATAAATATGGATATGCTTCTCGAAAGAGTGATGCCACTTATCAAAAATAAAGGTGGATAAGCTTCTCGAAAGAGAGATGCCACTTATCGAAAATAAAGGTGGATAAGCTCCTCGAAAGAGAGATGCCACTTATCGAAAATAAAGGTGGATAAGCTTCTCAAAAGAGAGATGCCACTTATCGAAAATAAAGGTGGATAAGCTTCTCAAAAGAGAGATACCACTTATCCAAAATAAAGGTAGATAAGCTTCTATAAAGAGAGATGCCACTTATCGAAAATAAATGTGGATACACTTCTCGAAAGAGAGATGCCACTTATCGAAAATAAAGGTAGATAAGCTTCTCGAAAGAGAGATGCCAAGTATCAAAAATAAAGGTAGATAAGCTTCTCAAAAGAGAGATGCCACTTATCGAAAATAAAGGTGGACAAGGTTCTCGAAAGAGAGATGCCACTTATCGAAAATAAAGGTGGATAAGCTTCTCAAAAGAGAGATGCCACTTATCGAAAATAAAGGTGAATAAGTTTCTCGAAAGAGAGATGCCACTTATCGAAAATAAAGGCGGATAAGCTTCTCGAAAGAGAGATGCCACTTATCGAAAATAAAGGTGGATAAGCTTCTCGAAAGAGAGATGCCACTTATCGAAAATAAAGGTAGATAAGCTTCTCGAAAGAGAGATGCCACGTATCAAAAATAAACGTAGATAAGCTTCTCAAAAGAGAGATGCCACTTATCGAAAATAAAGGTGGACAAGCTTCTCGAAAGAGAGATGCCACTTATCTAAAATAAAGGTGGATAAGCTTCTCAAAAGAGAGATGCCACTTATCGAAAATAAAGGTGGATAAGTTTCTCGAAAGAGAGATGCCACTTATCGAAAAATAAAGGCGGATATGCTTCTCGAAAGAGAGATGCCACTTATCGAAAATAAAGGTGGATAAGCTTCTCGAAAGAGAGATGCCACTTATCGAAAATAAAGGCGGATAAGCTTCTCGAAAGAGAGATGCCACTTATCAAAAATAAAGGTGGATAAGTTTCTCGAAAGAGAGATACCACTTATCAAAAATAAAGGTGGATAAGCTTCTCGAAAGAGAGATTCCACTTATCCAAAATAAAGGTGGATAACTTTCTCGAAAGAGAGATGCCACTTACCGAAAATAAAGGTAGATAAGCTTCTCGAAAGAGAGATGCCAAGTATCAAAAATAAAGGTAGATAAGCTTCTCAAAAGAGAGATGCCACTTATCGAAAATAAAGGTGGACAAGCTTCTCGAAAGAGAGATGCCACTTATCGAAAATAAAGGTGGATAAGCTTCTCAAAAGAGAGATGCCACTTATCGAAAATAAAGGTGAATAAGTTTCTCTAAAGAGAGATGCCACTTATCGAAAATAAAGGCGGATAAGCTTCTCGAAAGAGAGATGCCACTTATCGAAAATAAAGGTGGATAAGCTTCTCGAAAGAGAGATGCCACTTGTCGAAAATAAAGGTAGATAAGCTTCTCGAAAGAGAGATGCCACGTATCAAAAATAAAGGTAGATAAGCTTTTCAAAAGAGAGATGCCACTTATCGAAAATAAAGGTGGACAAGCTTCTCGAAAGAGAGATGCCACTTATCGAAAATAAAGGTGGATAAGCTTCTCAAAAGAGAGATGCCACTTATCGAAAATAAAGGTGGATAAGTTTCTCGAAAGAGAGATGCCACTTATCGAAAATAAAGGCGGATATGCTTCTCGAAAGAGAGATGCCACTTATCGAAAATAATGGTGGATAAGCTTCTCGAAAGAGAGATGTCACTTATCGAAAATAAAGGCAGATAAGCTTCTCGAAAGATAGATGCCACTTATCGAAAATAAAGGAAGATAAGCTTCTCGAAAGAGAGATGCCACTTATCAAAAATAAAGATGGATAAGTTTCTCGAAATAGAGATGCCACTTATCGAAAATAAAGGCGGATAAGCTTCTCGAAGAGAGATGCCACTTATCGAAAATAAAGGTAGATAAGCTTCTAGAAAAAGAGATGCTATTTATCGAAAATAAATGTGGATAAACTTCTCAAAAGAGAAATGCCACTTATCGAAAATAAAGGTGGATAAACTTCTCGAAAGAGAGATGCCAGTTATCGAAAATAAATGTGGATAAGCTTCTTGAAAGAGATATGCCACTTATCGAAAATAAATATGGATATGCTTCTCGAAAGAGTGATGCCACTTATCAAAAATAAAGGTGGATAAGCTTCTCGAAAGAGAGATGCCACTTATCGAAAATAAAGGTGGATAAGCTCCTCGAAAGAGAGATGCCACTTATCGAAAATAAAGGTGGATAAGCTTCTCAAAAGAGAGATGCCACTTATCGAAAATAAAGGTGGATAAGCTTCTCAAAAGAGAGATACCACTTATCCAAAATAAAGGTAGATAAGCTTCTATAAAGAGAGATGCCACTTATCGAAAATAAATGTGGATACACTTCTCGAAAGAGAGATGCCACTTATCGAAAATAAAGGTAGATAAGCTTCTCGAAAGAGAGATGCCAAGTATCAAAAATAAAGGTAGATAAGCTTCTCAAAAGAGAGATGCCACTTATCGAAAATAAAGGTGGACAAGGTTCTCGAAAGAGAGATGCCACTTATCGAAAATAAAGGTGGATAAGCTTCTCAAAAGAGAGATGCCACTTATCGAAAATAAAGGTGAATAAGTTTCTCGAAAGAGAGATGCCACTTATCGAAAATAAAGGCGGATAAGCTTCTCGAAAGAGAGATGCCACTTATCGAAAATAAAGGTGGATAAGCTTCTCGAAAGAGAGATGCCACTTATCGAAAATAAAGGTAGATAAGCTTCTCGAAAGAGAGATGCCACGTATCAAAAATAAACGTAGATAAGCTTCTCAAAAGAGAGATGCCACTTATCGAAAATAAAGGTGGACAAGCTTCTCGAAAGAGAGATGCCACTTATCTAAAATAAAGGTGGATAAGCTTCTCAAAAGAGAGATGCCACTTATCGAAAATAAAGGTGGATAAGTTTCTCGAAAGAGAGATGCCACTTATCGAAAAATAAAGGCGGATATGCTTCTCGAAAGAGAGATGCCACTTATCGAAAATAAAGGTGGATAAGCTTCTCGAAAGAGAGATGCCACTTATCGAAAATAAAGGCGGATAAGCTTCTCGAAAGAGAGATGCCACTTATCAAAAATAAAGGTGGATAAGCTTCTCGAAAGAGAGATGCCACTTATCAAAAATAAAGATGGATAAGTTTCTCGAAATAGAGATGCCACTTATTGAAAATAAAGGTGGATAAGCTTCTCGAAAGAGAGATGCCACTTATCGAAAATAAAGGTAGATAAGCTTCTCGAAAGAGAGATGCCACGTATCAAAAATAAACGTAGATAAGCTTCTCAAAAGAGAGATGCCACTTATCGAAAATAAAGGTGGACAAGCTTCTCGAAAGAGAGATGCCACTTATCTAAAATAAAGGTGGATAAGCTTCTCAAAAGAGAGATGCCACTTATCGAAAATAAAGGTGGATAAGTTTCTCGAAAGAGAGATGCCACTTATCGAAAATAAAGGTGGATAAGTTTCTCGAAAGAGAGATGCCACTTATCGAAAAATAAAGGCGGATATGCTTCTCGAAAGAGAGATGCCACTTATCGAAAATAAAGGCGGATAAGCTTCTCGAAAGAGAGATGCCACTTATCGAAAATAAAGGTGGATAAGCTTCTCGAAAGAGAGATCCTAGTTATCGAAAATAAAGGTGGATAAGCTTCTCGAAAAAGAGATGCCACTTATCGAAAATAAAGGTGGACAAGGTTCTCGAAAGAGAGATGCCACTTATCGAAAATAAAGGTGGATAAGCTTCTCAAAAGAGAGATGCCACTTATCGAAAATAAAGGTGAATAAGTTTCTCGAAAGAGAGATGCCACTTATCGAAAATAAAGGCGGATAAGCTTCTCGAAAGAGAGATGCCACTTATCGAAAATAAAGGTGGATAAGCTTCTCGAAAGAGAGATGCCACTTATCGAAAATAAAGATAGATAAGCTTCTCGAAAGAGAGATGCCACGTATCAAAAATAAACGTAGATAAGCTTCTCAAAAGAGAGATGCCACTTATCGAAAATAAAGGTGGACAAGCTTCTCGAAAGAGAGATGCCACTTATCTAAAATAAAGGTGGATAAGCTTCTCAAAAGAGAGATGCCACTTATCGAAAATAAAGGTGGATAAGTTTCTCGAAAGAGAGATGCCACTTATCGAAAAATAAAGGCGGATATGCTTCTCGAAAGAGAGATGCCACTTATCGAAAATAAAGGTGGATAAGCTTCTCGAAAGAGAGATGCCACTTATCGAAAATAAAGGCGGATAAGCTTCTCGAAAGAGAGATGCCACTTATCAAAAATAAAGGTGGATAAGCTTCTCGAAAGAGAGATGCCACTTATCAAAAATAAAGATGGATAAGTTTCTCGAAATAGAGATGCCACTTATTGAAAATAAAGGTGGATAAGCTTCTCGAAGAGAGATGCCAATTATCGAAAATAAAGGTAGATAAGCTTCTAGAAAAAGAGATGCCACTTATCGAAAATAAATGTGGATAAACTTCTCGAAAGAGAAATGCCACTTATCGAAAATAAAGGCGGATAAACTTCTCGAAACAGAGATGCCAGTTATCGAAAATAAATGTGGATAAGCTTCTTGAAAGAGATATGCCACTTATCGAAAATAAATATGGATATGCTTCTCGAAAGAGTGATGCCACTTATCAAAAATAAAGGTGAATAAGTTTCTCGAAAGAGAGATGCAACTTATCGAAAATAAAGGCGGATAAGCTTCTCGAAAGAGAGATGCCACTTATCGAAAATAAAGGCGGATAAGCTTCTCGAAAGAGAGATGCCACTTATCGAAAATAAAGGTGGATAAGCTTCTCAAAAGAGAGATACCACTTATCCAAAATAAAGGTAGATAAGCTTCTATAAAGAGAGATGCCACTTATCGAAAATAAATGTGGATACACTTCTCGAAAGAGAGATGCCACTTAATAAAAAAAAAAGAGATGCAACTTATCGAAAATAAATCTGGATAAACTTCTCGAAAGAGAGATTACACTTAACAAAAATAAAGGTGGATAATCTTCTCGAAAGAGAGATGCCACTTATCAAAAATAAAGGTGTATAAGCTTCTCGAAAGAGAGATGCCACTTATCGAAAATAAAGGTGGATAAGCTTCTCGAAAGAGAGATACCACTTATCGAAAATTAAGGTGGATAAGCTTCTCGAAAGAGAGATTCCACTTATCGAAAATAAAGGTGGATAAGCTTCTCGAAAGAGAGATGCCACTTATCGAAAATAAAGGTAGATAAGCTTCTCGAAAGAGAGATGCCAAGTATCAAAAATAAAGGTAGATAAGTTTCTCAAAAGAGAGATGCCACTTATCGAAAATAAAGGTGGACAAGCTTCTCGAAAGAGAGATGCTACTTATCGAAAATTAAGGTGGATAAACTTCTCGAAAGAGATATGCCACTTATCGAAAATAAAGGTGGATAAGCTTCTCGAAAGAGAGATGCCACTTATCGAAAATAAAGGTGTATAAGCTTCTCGAAAGAGAGATGCCACTTATCGAAAATAAAGGTGGATAAGTTTCTCGAAAGAGAGATACCACTTATCAAAAATAAAGGTGGATAAGCTTCTCGAAAGAGAGATTCCACTTATCCAAAATAAAGGTGGATAACTTTCTCGAAAGAGAGATGCCACTTACCGAAAATAAAGGTAGATAAGCTTCTCGAAAGAGAGATGCCAAGTATCAAAAATAAAGGTAGATAAGCTTCTCAAAAGAGAGATGCCACTTATCGAAAATAAAGGTGGACAAGCTTCTCGAAAGAGAGATGCCACTTATCGAAAATAAAGGTGGATAAGCTTCTCAAAAGAGAGATGCCACTTATCGAAAATAAAGGTGAATAAGTTTCTCTAAAGAGAGATGCCACTTATCGAAAATAAAGGCGGATAAGCTTCTCGAAAGAGAGATGCCACTTATCGAAAATAAAGGTGGATAAGCTTCTCGAAAGAGAGATGCCACTTGTCGAAAATAAAGGTAGATAAGCTTCTCGAAAGAGAGATGCCACGTATCAAAAATAAAGGTAGATAAGCTTTTCAAAAGAGAGATGCCACTTATCGAAAATAAAGGTGGACAAGCTTCTCGAAAGAGAGATGCCACTTATCGAAAATAAAGGTGGATAAGCTTCTCAAAAGAGAGATGCCACTTATCGAAAATAAAGGTGGATAAGTTTCTCGAAAGAGAGATGCCACTTATCGAAAATAAAGGCGGATATGCTTCTCGAAAGAGAGATGCCACTTATCGAAAATAATGGTGGATAAGCTTCTCGAAAGAGAGATGTCACTTATCGAAAATAAAGGCAGATAAGCTTCTCGAAAGATAGATGCCACTTATCGAAAATAAAGGAAGATAAGCTTCTCGAAAGAGAGATGCCACTTATCAAAAATAAAGATGGATAAGTTTCTCGAAATAGAGATGCCACTTATCGAAAATAAAGGCGGATAAGCTTCTCGAAGAGAGATGCCACTTATCGAAAATAAAGGTAGATAAGCTTCTAGAAAAAGAGATGCTATTTATCGAAAATAAATGTGGATAAACTTCTCAAAAGAGAAATGCCACTTATCGAAAATAAAGGTGGATAAACTTCTCGAAAGAGAGATGCCAGTTATCGAAAATAAATGTGGATAAGCTTCTTGAAAGAGATATGCCACTTATCGAAAATAAATATGGATATGCTTCTCGAAAGAGTGATGCCACTTATCAAAAATAAAGGTGGATAAGCTTCTCGAAAGATAGATGCCACTTATCGAAAATAAAGGTGGATAAGCTCCTCGAAAGAGAGATGCCACTTATCGAAAATAAAGGTGGATAAGCTTCTCAAAAGAGAGATGCCACTTATCGAAAATAAAGGTGGATAAGCTTCTCAAAAGAGAGATACCACTTATCCAAAATAAAGGTAGATAAGCTTCTATAAAGAGAGATGCCACTTATCGAAAATAAAGGCGGATAAGCTTCTCGAAAGAGAGATGCCACTTATCGAAAATAAAGGTGGATAAGCTTCTCGAAAGAGAGATCCTAGTTATCGAAAATAAAGGTGGATAAGCTTCTCGAAAAAGAGATGCCACTTATCGAAAATAAAGGTGGACAAGGTTCTCGAAAGAGAGATGCCACTTATCGAAAATAAAGGTGGATAAGCTTCTCAAAAGAGAGATGCCACTTATCGAAAATAAAGGTGAATAAGTTTCTCGAAAGAGAGATGCCACTTATCGAAAATAAAGGCGGATAAGCTTCTCGAAAGAGAGATGCCACTTATCGAAAATAAAGGTGGATAAGCTTCTCGAAAGAGAGATGCCACTTATCGAAAATAAAGATAGATAAGCTTCTCGAAAGAGAGATGCCACGTATCAAAAATAAACGTAGATAAGCTTCTCAAAAGAGAGATGCCACTTATCGAAAATAAAGGTGGACAAGCTTCTCGAAAGAGAGATGCCACTTATCTAAAATAAAGGTGGATAAGCTTCTCAAAAGAGAGATGCCACTTATCGAAAATAAAGGTGGATAAGTTTCTCGAAAGAGAGATGCCACTTATCGAAAAATAAAGGCGGATATGCTTCTCGAAAGAGAGATGCCACTTATCGAAAATAAAGGTGGATAAGCTTCTCGAAAGAGAGATGCCACTTATCGAAAATAAAGGCGGATAAGCTTCTCGAAAGAGAGATGCCACTTATCAAAAATAAAGGTGGATAAGCTTCTCGAAAGAGAGATGCCACTTATCAAAAATAAAGATGGATAAGTTTCTCGAAATAGAGATGCCACTTATTGAAAATAAAGGTGGATAAGCTTCTCGAAGAGAGATGCCAATTATCGAAAATAAAGGTAGATAAGCTTCTAGAAAAAGAGATGCCACTTATCGAAAATAAATGTGGATAAACTTCTCGAAAGAGAAATGCCACTTATCGAAAATAAAGGCGGATAAACTTCTCGAAACAGAGATGCCAGTTATCGAAAATAAATGTGGATAAGCTTCTTGAAAGAGATATGCCACTTATCGAAAATAAATATGGATATGCTTCTCGAAAGAGTGATGCCACTTATCAAAAATAAAGGTGAATAAGTTTCTCGAAAGAGAGATGCAACTTATCGAAAATAAAGGCGGATAAGCTTCTCGAAAGAGAGATGCCACTTATCGAAAATAAAGGCGGATAAGCTTCTCGAAAGAGAGATGCCACTTATCGAAAATAAAGGCGGATAAGCTTCTCAAAAGAGAGATGCCACTTATCGAAAATAAAGGTGGATAAGTTTCTCGAAAGAGAGATGCCACTTATCGAAAATAAAGGCGGATAAGCTTCTCGAAAGAGAGATGCCACTTATCGAAAATAAAGGTGGATAAGCTTCTCGAAAGAGAGATCCCAGTTATCGAAAATAAAGGTGGATAAGCTTCTCGAAAGAGAGATGCCACTTATCGAAAATAAAGGTGGATAAGCTTCTCGAAAGAGAGATGCCACTTATCAAAAATAAAGATGGATAAGTTTCTCGAAATAGAGATGCCACTTATCGAAAATAAAGGCGGATAAGCTTCTCGAAGAGAGATGCCACTTATCGAAAATAAAGGTAGATAAGCTTCTCGAAAGTGAGATGCCACTTATCGAAAATAAAGGTAGATAATCTTCTAGAAAAAGAGATGCCACTTATCGAAAATAAATGTGGATAAGCTTCTCGAAAGAGAGATGCCACTTATCTAAAATAAAGGTGGATAAGCTTCTCGAAAGAGAGATCCCAGTTATCGAAAATAAAGGTGGATAAGCTTCTCGAAAGAGAGATGCCACTTATCGAAAATAAAGGTGGATAAGCTTCTCGAAAGAGAGATGCCACTTATCAAAAAGAAAGATGGATAAGTTTCTCGAAATAGAGATGCCACTTATCGAAAATAAAGGTGGATAAGCTTCTCGAAGAGAGATGCCACTTATCGAAAATAAAGGTAGATAAGCTTCTCGAAAGTGAGATGCCACTTATCGAAAATAAAGGTAGATAATCTTCTAGAAAAAGAGATGCCACTTATCGAAAATAAATGTGGATAAACTTCTCGAATGAGAGATGCCACTTATCGAAAATAAAGGTGGATAAACTTCTCGAAATAGAGATGCCAGTTATCGAAAATAAATGTGGATAAGCTTCTCAAAAGAGATATGCCACTTATCGAAAATAAATATGGATATGCTTCTCAAAAGAGTGATGCCACTTATCAAAAATAAAGGTGGATAAGCTTCTCAAAAGAGAGATGCCACTTATCGAAAATAAAGGTGGATAAGCTTCTCAAAAGAGAGATACCACTTATCCAAAATAAAGGTAGATAAGCTTCTATAAAGAGAGATGCCACTTATCGAAAATAAATGTGGATACACTTCTCGAAAGAGAGATGCCACTTAATAAAAAAAAAAGAGATGCCACTTATTGAAAGAGAGATTACACTTAACAAAAATTAAGGTGGATAATCTTCTTGAAAGAGAGATGCCACTTATCAAAAATAAAGGTGTATAAGCTTCTCGAAAGAGAGATGCCACTTATCGAAAATAAAGGTGGATAAGCTTCTCGAAAGAGAGATACCACTTATCGAAAATTAAGGTGGATAAGCTTCTCGAAAGAGAGATTCCACTTATCGAAAATAAAGGTGGATAAGCTTCTCGAAAGAGAGATGCCACTTATCGAAAATAAAGGTAGATAAGCTTCTCGAAAGAGAGATGCCAAGTATCAAAAATAAAGGTAGATAAGCTTCTCAAAAGAGAGATGCCACTTATCGAAAATAAAGGTGGACAAGCTTCTCGAAAGAGAGATGCCACTTATCGAAAATTAAGGTGGATAAACTTCTCGAAAGAGATATGCCACTTATCGAAAATAAAGGTGGATAAGCTTCTCGAAAGAGAGAGGCCACTTATCGAAAATAAAGGTAGATAAGCTTCTCGAAAGAGAGATGCCAAGTATCAAAAATAAAGGTAGATAAGCTTCTCAAAAGAGAAATGCCACTTATCGAAAATAAAGGTGGACAAGCTTCTCGAAAGAGAGATGTCACTTATCGAAAATAAATATGGATATGCTTCTCGAAAGAGTGATGCCACTTATCAAAAATAAAGGTGAATAAGTTTCTCGAAAGAGAGATGCCACTTATCGAAAATAAAGGCGGATAAGCTTCTCGAAAGAGAGATGCCACTTATCGAAAATAAAGGCGGATAAGCTTCTCAAAAGAGAGATGCCACTTATCGAAAATAAAGGTGGCTAAGTTTCTCGAAAGAGAGATGCCACTTATCGAAAATAAAGGCGGATAAGCTTCTCGAAAGAGAGATGCCACTTATCGAAAATAAAGGTGGATAAGCTTCTCGAAAGAGAGATCCCAGTTATCGAAAATAAAGGTGGATAAGCTTCTCGAAAGAGAGATGCCACTTATCGAAAATAAAGGTGGACAAGGTTCTCGAAAGAGAGATGCCACTTATCGAAAATAAAGGTGGATAAGCTTCTCAAAAGAGAGATGCCACTTATCGAAAATAAAGGTGAATAAGTTTCTCGAAAGAGAGATGCCACTTATCGAAAATAAAGGCGGATAAGCTTCTCGAAAGAGAGATGCCACTTATCGAAAATAAAGGTGGATAAGCTTCTCGAAAGAGAGATGCCACTTATCGAAAATAAAGGTAGATAAGCTTATCGAAAGAGAGATGCCACGTATCAAAAATAAACGTAGATAAGCTTCTCAAAAGAGAGATGCCACTTATCGAAAATAAAGGTGGACAAGCTTCTCGAAAGAGAGATGCCACTTATCGAAAATAAATATGGATATGCTTCTCAAAAGAGTGATGCCACTTATCAAAAATAAAGGTGGATAAGCTTCTCAAAAGAGAGATGCCACTTATCGAAAATAAAGGTGGATAAGCTTCTCAAAAGAGAGATACCACTTATCCAAAATAAAGGTAGATAAGCTTCTATAAAGAGAGATGCCACTTATCGAAAATAAATGTGGATACACTTCTCGAAAGAGAGATGCCACTTAATAAAAAAAAAAAGAGATGCCACTTATCGAAAATAAATCTGGATAAACTTCTCGAAAGAGAGATTACACTTAACAAAAATAAAGGTGGATAATCTTCTTGAAAGAGAGATGCCACTTATCAAAAATAAAGGTGTATAAGCTTCTCGAAAGAGAGATGCCACTTATCGAAAATAAAGGTGGATAAGCTTCTCGAAAGAGAGATACCACTTATCGAAAATTAAGGTGGATAAGCTTCTCGAAAGAGAGATTCCACTTATCGAAAATAAAGGTGGATAAGCTTCTCGAAAGAGAGATGCCACTTATCGAAAATAAAGGTAGATAATCTTCTCGAAAGAGAGATGCCAAGTATCAAAAATAAAGGTAGATAAGCTTCTCAAAAGAGAAATGCCACTTATCGAAAATAAAGGTGGACAAGCTTCTCGAAAGAGAGATGTCACTTATCGAAAATAAATATGGATATGCTTCTCGAAAGAGTGATGCCACTTATCAAAAATAAAGGTGAATAAGTTTCTCGAAAGAGAGATGCCACTTATCGAAAATAAAGGCGGATAAGCTTCTCGAAAGAGAGATGCCACTTATCGAAAATAAAGGCGGATAAGCTTCTCAAAAGAGAGATGCCACTTATCGAAAATAAAGGTGGATAAGTTTCTCGAAAGAGAGATGCCACTTATCGAAAATAAAGGCGGATAAGCTTCTCGAAAGAGAGATGCCACTTATCGAAAATAAAGGTAGATAAGCTTCTCGAAAGAGAGATCCCAGTTATCGAAAATAAAGGTGGATAAGCTTCTCGAAAGAGAGATGCCACTTATCGAAAATAAAGGTGGATAAGCTTCTCGAAAGAGAGATGCCACTTATCAAAAATAAAGATGGATAAGTTTCTCGAAATAGAGATGCCACTTATCGAAAATAAAGGTGGATAAGCTTCTCGAAGAGAGATGCCACTTATCGAAAATAAAGGTAGATAAGCTTCTCGAAAGTGAGATGCCACTTATCGAAAATAAAGGTAGATAATCTTCTAGAAAAAGAGATGCCACTTATCGAAAATAAATGTGGATAAACTTCTCGAATGAGAGATGCCACTTATCGAAAATAAAGGTGGATAAACTTCTCGAAAGAGAGATGCCAGTTATCGAAAATAAATGTGGATAAGCTTCTCGAAAGAGATATGCCACTTATCGAAAATAAATATGGATATGCTTCTCAAAAGAGTGATGCCACTTATCAAAAATAAAGGTGGATAAGCTTCTCAAAAGAGAGATGCCACTTATCGAAAATAAAGGTGGATAAGCTTCTCAAAAGAGAGATACCACTTATCCAAAATAAAGGTAGATAAGCTTCTATAAAGAGAGATGCCACTTATCGAAAATAAATGTGGATACACTTCTCGAAAGAGAGATGCCACTTAATAAAAAAAAAAAGAGATGCCACTTATCGAAAATAAATCTGGATAAACTTCTCGAAAGAGAGATTACACTTAACAAAAATAAAGGTGGATAATCTTCTTGAAAGAGAGATGCCACTTATCAAAAATAAAGGTGTATAAGCTTCTCGAAAGAGAGATGCCACTTATCGAAAATAAAGGTGGATAAGCTTCTCGAAAGAGAGATACCACTTATCGAAAATTAAGGTGGATAAGCTTCTCGAAAGAGAGATTCCACTTATCGAAAATAAAGGTGGATAAGCTTCTCGAAAGAGAGATGCCACTTATCGAAAATAAAGGTAGATAAGCTTATCGAAAGAGAGATGCCAAGTATCAAAAATAAAGGTAGATAAGCTTCTCAAAAGAGAGATGCCACTTATCGAAAATAAAGGTGGACAAGCTTCTCGAAAGAGAGATGCCACTTATCGAAAATTAAGGTGGATAAACATCTCGAAAGAGATATTCCACTTATCGAAAATAAAGGTGGATAAGCTTCTCGAAAGAGAGATGCCACTTATCGAAAATAAAGGTGTATAAGCTTCTCGAAAGAGAGATGCCACTTATCGAAAATAAAGGTGGATAAGCTTCTCGAAAGAGAGATACCACTTATCGAAAATAAAGGTGGATAAGCTTCTCGAAAGAGAGATTCCACTTATCCAAAATAAAGGTGGATAACTTTCTCGAAAGAGAGATGCCACTTATCGAAAATAAAGGTAGATAAGCTTCTCGAAAGAGAGATGCCAAGTATCAAAAATAAAGGTAGATAAGCTTCTCAAAAGAGAGATGCCACTTATCGAAAATAAAGGTGGACAAGCTTCTCGAAAGAGAGATGCCACCTATCGAAAATAAAGGTGGATAAGCTTCTCAAAAGAGAGATGCCACTTATCGAAAATAAAGGTGAATAAGTTTCTCTAAAGAGAGATGCCACTTATCGAAAATAAAGGCGGATAAGCTTCTCGAAAGAGAGAGGCCACTTATCGAAAATAAAGGTGGATAAGCTTCTCGAAAGAGAGATGCCACTTATCGAAAATAAAGGTAGATAAGCTTCTCGAAAGAGAGATGCCACGTATCAAAAATAAAGGTAGATAAGCTTTTCAAAAGAGAGATGCCACTTATCGAAAATAAAGGTGGACAAGCTTCTCGAAAGAGAGATGCCACTTATCGAAAATAAAGGTGGATAAGCTTCTCAAAAGAGAGATGCCACTTATCAAAAATAAAGGCGGATATGCTTCTCGAAAGAGAGATGCCACTTATCGAAAATAAAGGTGGATAAGCTTCTCGAAAGAGAGATGTCACTTATCGAAAATAAAGGCAGATAAGCTTCTCGAAAGATAGATGCCACTTATCGAAAATAAAGGAAGATAAGCTTCTCGAAAGAGAGATGCCACTTATCAAAAATAAAGATGGATAAGTTTCTCAAAATAGAGATGCCACTTATCGAAAATAAAGGTGGATAAGCTTCTCGAAGAGAGATGCCACTTATCGAAAATAAAGGTAGATAAGCTTCTAGAAAAAGAGATGCCACTTATCGAAAATAAATGTGGATAAACTTCTCAAAAGAGAAATGCCACTTATCGAAAATAAAGGTGGATAAACTTCTCGAAAGAGAGATGCCAGTTATCGAAAATAAATGTGGATAAGCTTCTTGAAAGAGATATGCCACTTATCGAAAATAAATATGGATATGCTTCTCGAAAGAGTGATGCCACTTATCAAAAATAAAGGTGGATAAGCTTCTCGAAAGAGATATGCCACTTATCGAAAATAAAGGTGGATAAGCTCCTCGAAAGAGAGATGCCACTTATCGAAAATAAAGGTGGATAAGCTTCTCAAAAGAGAGATGCCACTTATCGAAAATAAAGGTGGATAAGCTTCTCAAAAGAGAGATACCACTTATCCAAAATAAAGGTAGATAAGCTTCTATAAAGAGAGATGCCACTTATCGAAAATAAATGTGGATACACTTCTCGAAAGAGAGATGCCACTTAATAAAAAAAAAGAGAGATGCCACGTATCGAAAATAAATCTGGATAAACTTCTCGAAAGAGAGATTACACTTAACAAAAATAAAGGTGGATAATCTTCTTGAAAGAGAGATGCCACTTATCAAAAATAAAGGTGTATAAGCTTCTCGAAAGAGAGATGCCACTTATCGAAAATAAAGGTGGATAAGCTTCTCGAAAGAGAGATACCACTTATCAAAAATTAAGGTGGATAAGCTTCTCGAAAGAGAGATTCCACTTATCGAAAATAAAGGTGGATAAGCTTCTCGAAAGAGAGATGCCACTTATCGAAAATAAAGGTAGATAAGCTTCTCGAAAGAGAGATGCCAAGTATCAAAAATAAAGGTAGATAAGCTTCTCAAAAGAGAGATGCCACTTATCGAAAATAAAGGTGGACAAGCTTCTCGAAAGAGAGATGCCACTTATCGAAAATTAAGGTGGATAAACTTCTCGAAAGAGATATGCCACTTATCGAAAATAAAGGTGGATAAGCTTCTCGAAAGAGAGATGCCAATTATCGAAAATAAAGGTGGATAAGCTTCTCAAAAGAGAGATGCCACTTATCGAAAATAAAGGTGGATAAGTTTCTCGAAAGAGAGATGCCACTTATCGAAAATAAAGGCGGATATGCTTCTCGAAAGAGAGATGCCACTTATCGAAAATAAAGGTCGATAAGCTTCTCGAAAGAGAGATGTCACTTATCGAAAATAAAGGCAGATAAGCTTCTCGAAAGATAGATGCCACTTATCGAAAATAAAGGAAGATAAGCTTCTCGAAAGAGAGATGCCACTTATCAAAAATAAAGATGGATAAGTTTCTCAAAATAGAGATGCCACTTATCGAAAATAAAGGTGGATAAGCTTCTCGAAGAGAGATGCCACTTATCGAAAATAAAGGTAGATAAGCTTCTTGAAAAAGAGATGCCACTTATCGAAAATAAATGTGGATAAACTTCTCAAAAGAGAAATGCCACTTATCGAAAATAAAGGTGGATAGACTTCTCGAAAGAGAGATGCCAGTTATCGAAAATAAATGTGGATAAGCTTCTTGAAAGAGATATGCCACTTATCGAAAATAAATATGGATATGCTTCTCGAAAGAGTGATGCCACTTTTCAAAAATAAAGGTGGATAAGCTTCTCGAAAGAGATATGCCACTTATCGAAAATAAAGGTGGATAAGCTCCTCGAAAGAGAGATGCCACTTATCGAAAATAAAGGTGGATAAGCTTCTCAAAAGAGAGATGCCACTTATCGAAAATAAAGGTGGATAAGCTTCTCAAAAGAGAGATACCACTTATCCAAAATAAAGGTAGATAAGCTTCTATAAAGAGAGATGCCACTTATCGAAAATAAATGTGGATACACTTCTCGAAAGAGAGATGCCACTTAATAAAAAAAAAAGAGAGATGCCACTTATCGAAAATAAATCTGGATAAACTTCTCGAAAGAGAGATTACACTTAACAAAAATAAAGGTGGATAATCTTCTTGAAAGAGAGATGCCACTTATCAAAAATAAAGGTGTATAAGCTTCCCGAAAGAGAGATGCCACTTATCGAAAATAAAGGTGGATAAGCTTCTCGAAAGAGAGATACCACTTATCGAAAATTAAGGTGGATAAGCTTCTCGAAAGAGAGATTCCACTTATCGAAAATAAAGGTGGATAAGCTTCTCGAAAGAGAGATGCCACTTATCGAAAATAAAGGTAGATAAGCTTCTCGAAAGAGAGATGCCAAGTATCAAAAATAAAGGTAGATAAGCTTCTCAAAAGAGAGATGCCACTTATCGAAAATAAAGGTGGACAAGCTTCTCGAAAGAGAGATGCCACTTATCGAAAATTAAGGTGGATAAACTTCTCGAAAGAGATATGCCACTTATCGAAAATAAAGGTGGATAAGCTTCTCGAAAGAGAGATGCCACTTATCGAAAATAAAGGTGTATAAGCTTCTCGAAAGAGAGATGCCACTTATCGAAAATAAAGGTGGATAAGCTTCTCGAAAGAGAGATACCACTTATCGAAAATAAAGGTGGATAAGCTTCTCGAAAGAGAGATTCCACTTATCGAAAATAAAGGTGGATAACTTTCTCGAAAGAGAGATGCCACTTATCGAAAATAAAGGTAGATAAGCTTCTCGAAAGAGAGATGCCAAGTATCAAAAATAAAGGTAGATAAGCTTCTCAAAAGAGAGATGCCGCTTATCGAAAATAAAGGTGGACAAGCTTCTCGAAAGAGAGATGCCACTTATCGAAAATAAAGGTGGATAAGCTTCTCAAAAGAGAGATGCCACTTATCGAAAATAAAGGTGAATAAATTTCTCGAAAGAGAGATGCCACTTATAGAAAATAAAGGCGGATAAGCTTCTCGAAAGAGAGATGCCACTTATCGAAAATAAAGGTGGATAAGCTTCTCGAAAGAGAGATGCCACTTATCGAAAATAAAGGTAGATAAGCTTCTCGAAAGAGAGATACCACGTATCAAAAATAAAGGTAGATAAGCTTTTCAAAAGAGAGATGCCACTTATCAAAAATAAAGGTGGACAAGCTTCTCGAAAGAGAGATGCCACTTATCGAAAATAAAGGTGGATAAGCTTCTCAAAAGAGAGATGCCACTTATCGAAAATAAAGGTGGATAAGTTTCTCGAAAGAGAGATGCCACTTATCGAAAATCAAGGCGGATATGCTTCTCGAAAGAGAGATGCCACTTATCGAAAATAAAGGTGGATAAGCTTCTCGAAAGAGAGATGTCACTTATCGAAAATAAAGGCGGATAAGCTTCTCGAAAGATAGATGCCACTTATCGAAAATAAAGGAGGATAAGCTTCTCGAAAGAGAGATGCCACTTATCAATAATAAAGATGGATAAGTTTCTCGAAATAGAGATGCCACTTATCGAAAATAAAGGTGGATAAGCTTCTCGAAGAGAGATGCCACTTATCGAAAATAAAGGTAGATAAGCTTCTAGAAAAAGAGATGCCACTTATCGAAAATAAATGTGGATAAACTTCTCAAAAGAGAAATGCCACTTATCGAAAATAAAGGTGGATAAACTTCTCGAAAGAGAGATGCCAGTTATCGAAAATAAATGTGGATAAGCTTCTTGAAAGAGATATGCCACTTATCGAAAATAAATATGGATATGCTTCTCAAAAGAGTGATGCCACTTATCAAAAATAAAGGTGGATAAGCTTCTCAAAAGGGAGATGCCACTTATCGAAAATAAAGGTGGATAAGTTTCTCGAAAGAGAGATGCCACTTATCGAAAATAAAGGCGGATAAGCTTCTCGAAAGAGAGATGCCACTTATCGAAAATAAAGGTGGATAAGCTTCTCGAAAGAGAGATGCCACTTATCGAAAATAAAGGTAGATAAGCTTCTCGAAAGAGAGATGCCACGTATCAAAAATAAAGGTAGATAAGCTTCTCAAAAGAGAGATGCCACTTATCGAAAATAAAGGTGGACAAGCTTCTCGAAAGAGAGATGCCACTTATCGAAAATAAAGGTGGATAAGCTTCTCAAAAGAGAGATGCCACTTATCGAAAATAAAGGTGGATAAGTTTTTCGAAAGAGAGATGCCACTTATCGAAAATAAAGGCGGATATGCTTCTCGAAAGAGAGATGCCACTTATCGAAAATAAAGGTGGATAAGCTTCTCGAAAGAGTGATGCCACTTATCGAAAATAAAGGCGGATAAGCTTCTCGAAAGAGAGATGCCACTTATCGAAAATAAAGGTGGATAAGCTTCTCAAAAGAGAGATACCACTTATCCAAAATAAAGGTAGATAAGCTTCTATAAAGAGAGATGCCACTTATCGAAAATAAATGTGGATACACTTCTCGAAAGAGAGATGCCACTTAATATAAAAAAGAGAGATGCCACTTATCGAAAATAAATCTGGATAAACTTCTCGAAAGAGAGATTACACTTAACAAAAATAAAGGTGGATAATCTTCTTGAAAGAGAGATGCCACTTATCAAAAATAAAGGTGTATAAGCTTCTCGAAAGAGAGATGCCACTTATCGAAAATAAAGGTGGATAAGCTTTTCGAAAGAGAGATACCACTTATCGAAAATTAAGGTGGATAAGCTTCTCGAAAGAGAGATTCCACTTATCGAAAATAAAGGTGGATAAGCTTCTCGAAAGAGAGATGCCACTTATCGAAAATAAAGGTAGATAAGCTTCTCGAAAGAGAGATGCCAAGTATCAAAAATAAAGGTAGATAAGCTTCTCAAAAGAGAGATGCCACTTATCGAAAATAAAGGTGGACAAGCTTCTCGAAAGAGAGATGCCACTTATCGAAAATTAAGGTGGATAAACTTCTCGAAAGAGATATGCCACTTATCGAAAATAAAGGTGGATAAGCTTCTCGAAAGAGAGATGCCACTTATCGAAGATAAAGGTGGATAAGCTTCTCAAAAGAGAGATGCCACTTATCGAAAATAAAGGTGGATAAGTTTCTCGAAAGAGAGATGCCACTTATCGAAAATAAAGGCGGATATGCTTCTCGAAAGAGAGATGCCACTTATCGAAAATAAAGGTGGATAAGCTTCTCGAAAGAGAGATGTCACTTATCGAAAATAAAGGCAGATAAGCTTCTCGAAAGATAGATGCCACTTATCGAAAATAAAGGAAGATAAGCTTCTCGAAAGAGAGATGCCACTTATCAAAAATAAAGATGGATAAGTTTCTCAAAATAGAGATGCCACTTATCGAAAATAAAGGTGGATAAGCTTCTCAAAAGAGAGATGCCACTTATCGAAAATAAAGGTGAATAAGTTTCTCGAAAGAGAGATGCCACTTATCGAAAATAAAGGCGGATAAGCTTCTCGAAAGAGAGATGCCACTTATCGAAAATAAAGGTGGATAAGCTTCTCGAAAGAGAGATGCCACTTATCGAAAATAAAGGTAGATAAGCTTCTCGAAAGAGAGATGCCACGTATCAAAAATAAAGGTAGATAAGCTTTTCAAAAGAGAGATGCCCCTTATCAAAAATAAAGGTGGACAAGCTTCTCGAAAGAGAGATGCCACTTATCGAAAATAAAGGTGGATAAGCTTCTCAAAAGAGAGATGCCACTTATCGAAAATAAAGGTGGATAAGTTTCTCGAAAGAGAGATGCCACTTATCGAAAATAAAGGCGGATATGCTTCTCGAAAGAGAGATGCCACTTATCGAAAATAAAGGCGGATATGCTTCTCGAAAGAGAGATGCCACTTATCGAAAATAAAGGTGGATAAGCTTCTCGAAAGAGAGATGCCACTTATCAAAAATAAAGATGGATAAGTTTCTCGAAATAGAGATGCCACTTATCGAAAATAAAGGTGGATAAGCTTCTCGAAGAGAGATGCCACTTATCGAAAATAAAGGTAGATAAGCTTCTAGAAAAAGAGATGCCACTTATCGAAAATAAATGTGGATAAACTTCTCGAAAGAGAAATGCCACTTATCGAAAATAAAGGTGGATAAACTTCTCGAAAGAGAGATGCCAGTTATCGAAAATAAATGTGGATAAGCTTCTTGAAAGAGATATGCCACTTATCGAAAATAAATATGGATATGCTTCTCAAAAGAGAGATGCCACTTATCGAAAATAAAGGTGGATAAGTTTCTCGAAAGAGAGATGCCACTTATCAAAAATAGAGATGCCACTTATCGAAATTAAAGGTGGATAAGCTCCTCGAAAGAGAGATGCCACTTATCGAAAATAAAGGAGGATAAGCTTCTCAAAAGGGAGATGCCACTTATCGAAAATAAAGGTGGATAAGTTTCTCGAAAGAGAGATGCCACTTATCGAAAATAAAGGTGGATAAGCTCCTCGAAAGAGAGATGCCACTTATCGAAAATAAAGGTGGATAAGCTTCTCAAAAGGGAGATGCCACTTATCGAAAATAAAGGTGGATAAGTTTCTCGAAAGAGAGATGCCACTTATCGAAAATAAAGGCGGATAAGCTTCTCGAAAGAGAGATGCCACTTATCGAAAATAAAGGTGGATAAGCTTCTCGAAAGAGAGATGCCACTTATCGAAAATAAAGGTAGATAAGCTTCTCGAAAGAGAGATGCCACGTATCAAAAATAATGGTAGATAAGCTTTTCAAAAGAGAGATGCCACTTATCGAAAATAAAGGTGGACAAGCTTCTCAAAAGAGAGATGCCACTTATCGAAAATAAAGGTGGATAAGCTTCTCAAAAGAGAGATGCCACTTATCAAAAATAAAGGTGGATAAGCTTCTCGAAAGAGAGATGCCACTTATCAAAAATAAAGATGGATAAGTTTCTCGAAATAGAGATGCCACTTATCGAAAATAAAGGTGGATAAGCTTCTCGAAGAGAGATGCCACTTATCGAAAATAAAGGTAGATAAGCTTCTAGAAAAAGAGATGCCACTTATCGAAAATAAATGTGGATAAACTTCTCAAAAGAGAAATGCCACTTATCGAAAATAAAGGTGGATAAACTTATCGAAAGAGAGATGCCAGTTATCGAAAATAAATGTGGATAAGCTTCTTGAAAGAGATATGCCACTTATCAAAAATAAATATGGATATGCTTCTCGAAAGAGTGATGCCACTTATCAAAAATAAAGGTGGATAAGTTTCTCGAAAGAGAGATGCCACTTATCGAAAATAAAGGTGGATAAGCTCCTCGAAAGAGAGATGCCACTTATAGAAAATAAAGGTGGATAAGCTTCTCAAAAGAGAGATGCCACTTATCGAAAATAAAGGTGGATAAGTTTCTCGAAAGAGAGATGCCACTTATCGAAAATAAAGGCGGATAAGCTTCTCGAAAGAGAGATGCCACTTATCGAAAATAAAGGTGGATAAGCTTCTCGAAAGAGAGATGCCACTTATCGAAAATAAAGGTAGATAAGCTTCTCGAAAGAGAGATGCCACGTATCAAAAATAAAGGTAGATAAGCTTCTCAAAAGAGAGATGCCACTTATCGAAAATAAAGGTGGACAAGCTTCTCGAAAGAGAGATGCCACTTATCGAAAATAAAGGTGGATAAGCTTCTCAAAAGAGAGATGCCACTTATCGAAAATAAAGGTGGATAAGTTTCTCGAAAGAGAGATGCCACTTATCGAAAATAAAGGCGGATATGCTTCTCGAAAGAGAGATGCCACTTATCGAAAATAAAGGCGGATAAGCTTCTCGAAAGAGATGCCACTTATCGAAAATAAAGGTGGATAAGCTTCTCGAAAGAGAGATGCCACTTATCGAAAATAAAGGTAGATAAGCTTCTCGAAAGAGAGATGCCACGTATCAAAAATAAAGGTAGATAAGCTTCTCAAAAGAGAGATGCCACTTATCGAAAATAAAGGTGGACAAGCTTCTCGAAAGAGAGACTCCACTTATCGAAAATAAAGGTGGATAAGCTTCTCAAAAGAGAGATGCCACTTATCGAAAATAAAGGTGGATAAATTTATCGAAAGAGAGATGCCACTTATCGAAAATAAAGGCGGATATGCTTCTCGAAAGAGAGATGCCACTTATCGAAAATAAAGGTGGATAAGCTTCTCGAAAGAGAGATGCCACTTATCGAAAATAAAGGCGGATAAGCTTCTCGAAAGATAGATGCCACTTATCGAAAATAAAGGTGGATAAGCTTCTCAAAAGAGAGATGCCACTTATCAAAAATAAAGATGGATAAGTTTCTCGAAATAGAGATGCCACTTATCGAAAATAAAGGTGGATAAGCTTCTCGAAGAGAGATGCCACTTATCGAAAATAAAGGTAGATAAGCTTCTAGAAAAAGAGATGCCACTTATCGAAAATAAAGGTGGATAAGCTTCTCAAAAGAGAGATGCCACTTATCGAAAATAAATGTGGATAAACTTCTCGAAAGAGAAATGCCACTTATCGAAAATAAAGGTGGATAAACTTCTCGAAAGAGAGATGCCAGTTATCGAAAATAAATGTGGATAAGCTTCTTGAAAGAGATATGCCACTTATCGAAAATAAATATGGATATGCTTCTCGAAAGAGTGATGCCACTTATCAAAAATAAAGGTGGACAAGCTTCTCGAAAGAGAGATGCCACTTATTGAAAATAAAGGTGGATAAGCTCCTCGAAAGAGAGATGCCACTTATCGAAAATAAAGGTGGATAAGCTTCTCGAAAGAGAGATGCCACTTATCGAAAATAAAGGTAGATAAGCTTCTCGAAAGAGAGATGCCACGTATCAAAAATAAAGGTAGATAAGCTTTTCAAAAGAGAGATGCCACTTATCGAAAATAAAGGTGGACAAGCTTCTCGAAAGAGAGATGCCACTTATCGAAAATAAAGGTGGATAAGCTTCTCAAAAGAGAGATGCCACTTATCGAAAATAAAGGTGGATAAGTTTCTCGAAAGACAGATGCCACTTATCGAAAATAAAGGTGGATATGCTTCTCGAAAGAGAGATGCCACTAATCGAAAATAAAGGTGGATAAGCTTCTCGAAGAGAGATGCCACTTATCGAAAATAAAGGTAGATAAGCTTCTAGAAAAAGAGATGCCACTTATCGAAAATAAATGTGGATAAACTTCTCAAAAGAGAAATGCCACTTATCGAAAATAAAGGTGGATAAACTTCTCGAAAGAGAGATGCCAGTTATCGAAAATAAATGTGGATAAGCTTCTTGAAAGAGATATGCCACTTATCAAAAATAAATATGGATATGCTTCCCGAAAGAGTGATGCCACTTATCAAAAATAAAGGTGGATAAGTTTCTCGAAAGAGAGATGCCACTTATCGAAAATAAAGGTGGATAAGCTCCTCGAAAGAGAGATGCCACTTATCGAAAATAAAGGTGGATAAGCTTCTCAAAAGAGAGATGCCACTTATCGAAAATAAAGGTGGATAAGTTTCTCGAAAGAGAGATGCCACTTATCGAAAATAAAGGCGGATAAGCTTCTCGAAAGAGAGATGCCACTTATCGAAAATAAAGGTGGATAAGCTTCTCGAAAGAGAGATGCCACTTATCGAAAATAAAGGTAGATAAGCTTCTCGAAAGAGAGATGCCACGTATCAAAAATAAAGGTAGATAAGCTTCTCAAAAGAGAGATGCCACTTATCGAAAATAAAGGTGGACAAGCTTCTCGAAAGAGAGATGCCACTTATCGAAAATAAAGGTGGATAAGCTTCTCAAAAGAGAGATGCCACTTATCGAAAATAAAGGTGGATAAGTTTCTCGAAAGAGAGATGCCACTTATCGAAAATAAAGGCGGATATGCTTCTCGAAAGAGAGATGCCACTTATCGAAAATAAAGGCGGATAAGCTTCTCGAAAGAGAGATGCCACTTATCGAAAATAAAGGTGGATAAGCTTCTCGAAAGAGAGATGCCACTTATCGAAAATAAAGGTAGATAAGCCTCTCGAAAGAGAGATGCCACGTATCAAAAATAAAGGTAGATAAGCTTCTCAAAAGAGAGATGTCACTTATCGAAAATAAAGGTGGACAAGCTTCTCGAAAGAGAGATACCACTTATCGAAAATAAAGGTGGATAAGCTTCTCAAAAGAGAGATGCCACTTATCGAAAATAAAGGTGGATAAGTTTATCGAAAGAGAGATGCCACTTATCGAAAATAAAGGCGGATATGCTTCTCGAAAGAGAGATGCCACTTATCGAAAATAAAGGTGGATAAGCTTCTCGAAAGAGAGATGCCACTTATCGAAAATAAAGGCGGATAAGCTTCTCGAAAGATAGATGCCACTTATCGAAAATAAAGGTGGATAAGCTTCTCGAAAGAGAGATGCCACTTATCAAAAATAAAGATGGATAAGTTTCTCGAAATAGAGATGCCACTTATCGAAAATAAAGGTGGATAAGCTTCTCGAAGAGAGATGCCACTTATCGAAAATAAAGGTAGATAAGCTTCTAGAAAAAGAGATGCCACTTATTGAAAATAAATGTGGATAAACTTCTCGAAAGAGAAATGCCACTTATCGAAAATAAAGGTGGATAAACTTCTCGAAAGAGAGATGCCAGTTATCGAAAATAAATGTGGATAAGCTTCTTGAAAGAGATATGCCACTTATCGAAAATAAATATTGATATGCTTCTCGAAAGAGTGATGCCACTTATCAAAAATAAAGGTGGATAAGCTTCTCGAAAGAGAGATGCCACTTATCGAAAATAAAGGAGGATAAGCTTTTCGAAAGAGAGATGCCACTTATCGAAAATAAAGGTGGATACGCTTCTCGAAAGAGAGATGCCACTTATCGAAAATAAAGGCGGATAAGCTTCTCGAAAGAGAGATGCCACTTATCGAAAATAAAGGTGGATAAGCTTCTCGAAAGAGAGATGCCACTTATCAAAAATAAAGATGGATAGGTTTCTCGAAATAGAGACGCCACTTATCGAAAATAAAGGTGGATAAGCTTCTCGAAGAGAGATGCCACTTATCGAAAATAAAGGTAGATAAGCTTCTAGAAAAAGAGATGCCACTTATCGAAAATAAATGTGGATAAACTTCTCAAAAGAGAAATGCCACTTATCGAAAATAAAGGTGGATAAACTTCTCGAAAGAGAGATGCCACTTATCGAAAATAAAGGTAGATAAGCTTCTCGAAAGAGAGATTCCAAGTATCAAAAATAAAGGTAGATAAGCTTCTCAAAAGAGAGATGCCACTTATCGAAAATAAAGGTGGACAAGCTTCTCGAACGAGAGATGCCACTTATCGAAAATAAAGGTGGATAAGCTTCTCAAAAGAGAGATGCCACTTATCGAAAATAAAGGTGAATAAGTTTCTCGAAAGAGAGATGCCACTTATCGAAAATAAAGGCGGATAAGCTTCTCGAAAGAGAGATGCCACTTATCGAAAATAAAGGTGGATAAGCTTCTCGAAAGAGAGATGCCACTTATCGAAAATAAAGGTAGATAAGCTTCTCGAAAGAGAGATGCCACGTATGAAAAATAAAGGTAGATAAGCTTGTCAAAAGAGAGATGCCACTTATCGAAAATAAAGGTGGACAAGCTTCTCGAAAGAGAGATGCCACTTATCGAAAATAAAGGTGGATAAGCTTCTCAAAAGAGAGATGCCACTTATCGAAAATAAAGGTGGATAAGTTTCTCGAAAGAGAGATGCCACTTATCGAAAATAAAGGCGGATATGCTTCTCGAAAGAGAGATGCCACTTATCGAAAATAAAGGTGGATAAGCTTCTCGAAAGAGAGATGCCACTTATCGAAAATAAAGGCGGATAAGCTTCTCGAAAGATAGATGCCACTTATCGAAAATAAAGGTGGATAAGCTTCTCGAAAGAGAGATGCCACTTATCAAAAATAAAGATGGATAAGTTTCTCGAAATAGAGATGCCACTTATCGAAAATAAAGGTGGATAAGCTTCTCGAAGAGAGATGCCACTTATCGAAAATAAAGGTAGATAAGCTTCTAGAAAAAGAGATGCCACTTATCGAAAATAAATGTGGATAAACTTCTCAAAAGAGAAATGCCACTTATCGAAAATAAAGGTGGATAAACTTCTCGAAAGAGAGATGCCACTTATCGAAAATAAAGGTAGATAAGCTTCTCGAAAGAGAGATTCCAAGTATCAAAAATAAAGGTAGATAAGCTTCTCAAAAGAGAGATGCCACTTATCGAAAATAAAGGTGGACAAGCTTCTCGAACGAGAGATGCCACTTATCGAAAATAAAGGTGGATAAGCTTCTCAAAAGAGAGATGCCACTTATCGAAAATAAAGGTGAATAAGTTTCTCGAAAGAGAGATGCCACTTATCGAAAATAAAGGCGGATAAGCTTCTCGAAAGAGAGATGCCACTTATCGAAAATAAAGGTGGATAAGCTTCTCGAAAGAGAGATGCCACTTATCGAAAATAAAGGTAGATAAGCTTCTCGAAAGAGAGATGCCACGTATGAAAAATAAAGGTAGATAAGCTTGTCAAAAGAGAGATGCCACTTATCGAAAATAAAGGTGGACAAGCTTCTCGAAAGAGAGATGCCACTTATCGAAAATAAAGGTGGATAAGCTTCTCAAAAGAGAGATGCCACTTATCGAAAATAAAGGTGGATAAGTTTCTCGAAAGAGAGATGCCACTTATCGAAAATAAAGGCGGATATGCTTCTCGAAAGAGAGATGCCACTTATCGAAAATAAAGGTGGATAAGCTTCTCGAAAGAGAGATGCCACTTATCGAAAATAAAGGCGGATAAGCTTCTCGAAAGATAGATGCCACTTATCGAAAATAAAGGTGGATAAGCTTCTCGAAAGAGAGATGCCACTTATCAAAAATAAAGATGGATAAGTTTCTCGAAATAGAGATGCCACTTATCGAAAATAAAGGTGGATAAGCTTCTCGAAGAGAGATGCCACTTATCGAAAATAAAGGTAGATAAGCTTCTAGAAAAAGAGATGCCACTTATCGAAAATAAATGTGGATAAACTTCTCAAAAGAGAAATGCCACTTATCGAAAATAAAGGTGGATAAACTTCTCGAAAGGGAGATGCCAGTTATCGAAAATAAATTTGGATAAGCTTCTTGAAAGAGATATGCCACTTATCGAAAATAAATATGGATATGCTTCTCGAAAGAGTGATGCCACTTATCAAAAATAAAGGTGGATAAGCTTCTCGAAAGAGAGATGCCACTTATCGAAAATAAAGGTGGATAAGCTCCTCGAAAGAGAGATGCCACTTATCGAAAATAAAGGAGGATAAGCTTCTCGAAAGAGAGATGCCACTTATCGAAAATAAAGGTGGATAAGCTTCTCGAAAGAGAGATGCCACTTATCGAAAATAAAGGTAGATAAGCTTCTCGAAAGAGAGATGCCACGTATCAAAAATAAAGGTAGATAAGCTTCTCAAAAGAGAGATGCCACTTATCGAAAATAAAGGTGGACAAGCTTCTCGAAAGAGAGATGCCACTTATCGAAAATAAAGGTGGATAAGCTTCTCAAAAGAGAGATGCCACTTATCGAAAATAAAGGTGGATAAGTTTCTCGAAAGAGAGATGCCACTTATCGAAAATAAAGGCGGATATGCTTCTCGAAAGAGAGATGCCACTTATCGAAAATAAAGGTGGATAAGCTTCTCGAAAGAGAGATGCCACTTATCGAAAATAAAGGCGGATAAGCTTCTCGAAAGAGAGATGCCACTTATCGAAAATAAAGGTGGATAAGCTTCTCGAAAGAGAGATGCCACTTATCAAAAATAAAGATGGATAGGTTTCTCGAAATAGAGACGCCACTTATCGAAAATAAAGGTGGATAAGCTTCTCGAAGAGAGATGCCACTTATCGAAAATAAAGGTAGATAAGCTTCTAGAAAAAGAGATGCCACTTATCGAAAATAAATGTGGATAAACTTCTCAAAAGAGAAATGCCACTTATCGAAAATAAAGGTGGATAAACTTCTCGAAAGAGAGATGCCACTTATCGAAAATAAAGGTAGATAAGCTTCTCGAAAGAGAGATTCCAAGTATCAAAAATAAAGGTAGATAAGCTTCTCAAAAGAGAGATGCCACTTATCGAAAATAAAGGTGGACAAGCTTCTCGAACGAGAGATGCCACTTATCGAAAATAAAGGTGGATAAGCTTCTCAAAAGAGAGATGCCACTTATCGAAAATAAAGGTGAATAAGTTTCTCGAAAGAGAGATGCCACTTATCGAAAATAAAGGCGGATAAGCTTCTCGAAAGAGAGATGCCACTTATCGAAAATAAAGGTGGATAAGCTTCTCGAAAGAGAGATGCCACTTATCGAAAATAAAGGTAGATAAGCTTCTCGAAAGAGAGATGCCACGTATGAAAAATAAAGGTAGATAAGCTTGTCAAAAGAGAGATGCCACTTATCGAAAATAAAGGTGGACAAGCTTCTCGAAAGAGAGATGCCACTTATCGAAAATAAAGGTGGATAAGCTTCTCAAAAGAGAGATGCCACTTATCGAAAATAAAGGTGGATAAGTTTCTCGAAAGAGAGATGCCACTTATCGAAAATAAAGGCGGATATGCTTCTCGAAAGAGAGATGCCACTTATCGAAAATAAAGGTGGATAAGCTTCTCGAAAGAGAGATGCCACTTATCGAAAATAAAGGCGGATAAGCTTCTCGAAAGATAGATGCCACTTATCGAAAATAAAGGTGGATAAGCTTCTCGAAAGAGAGATGCCACTTATCAAAAATAAAGATGGATAAGTTTCTCGAAATAGAGATGCCACTTATCGAAAATAAAGGTGGATAAGCTTCTCGAAGAGAGATGCCACTTATCGAAAATAAAGGTAGATAAGCTTCTAGAAAAAGAGATGCCACTTATCGAAAATAAATGTGGATAAACTTCTCAAAAGAGAAATGCCACTTATCGAAAATAAAGGTGGATAAACTTCTCGAAAGAGAGATGCCACTTATCGAAAATAAAGGTAGATAAGCTTCTCGAAAGAGAGATTCCAAGTATCAAAAATAAAGGTAGATAAGCTTCTCAAAAGAGAGATGCCACTTATCGAAAATAAAGGTGGACAAGCTTCTCGAACGAGAGATGCCACTTATCGAAAATAAAGGTGGATAAGCTTCTCAAAAGAGAGATGCCACTTATCGAAAATAAAGGTGAATAAGTTTCTCGAAAGAGAGATGCCACTTATCGAAAATAAAGGCGGATAAGCTTCTCGAAAGAGAGATGCCACTTATCGAAAATAAAGGTGGATAAGCTTCTCGAAAGAGAGATGCCACTTATCGAAAATAAAGGTAGATAAGCTTCTCGAAAGAGAGATGCCACGTATGAAAAATAAAGGTAGATAAGCTTGTCAAAAGAGAGATGCCACTTATCGAAAATAAAGGTGGACAAGCTTCTCGAAAGAGAGATGCCACTTATCGAAAATAAAGGTGGATAAGCTTCTCAAAAGAGAGATGCCACTTATCGAAAATAAAGGTGGATAAGTTTCTCGAAAGAGAGATGCCACTTATCGAAAATAAAGGCGGATATGCTTCTCGAAAGAGAGATGCCACTTATCGAAAATAAAGGTGGATAAGCTTCTCGAAAGAGAGATGCCACTTATCGAAAATAAAGGCGGATAAGCTTCTCGAAAGATAGATGCCACTTATCGAAAATAAAGGTGGATAAGCTTCTCGAAAGAGAGATGCCACTTATCAAAAATAAAGATGGATAAGTTTCTCGAAATAGAGATGCCACTTATCGAAAATAAAGGTGGATAAGCTTCTCGAAGAGAGATGCCACTTATCGAAAATAAAGGTAGATAAGCTTCTAGAAAAAGAGATGCCACTTATCGAAAATAAATGTGGATAAACTTCTCAAAAGAGAAATGCCACTTATCGAAAATAAAGGTGGATAAACTTCTCGAAAGGGAGATGCCAGTTATCGAAAATAAATTTGGATAAGCTTCTTGAAAGAGATATGCCACTTATCGAAAATAAATATGGATATGCTTCTCGAAAGAGTGATGCCACTTATCAAAAATAAAGGTGGATAAGCTTCTCGAAAGAGAGATGCCACTTATCGAAAATAAAGGTGGATAAGCTCCTCGAAAGAGAGATGCCACTTATCGAAAATAAAGGAGGATAAGCTTCTCGAAAGAGAGATGCCACTTATCGAAAATAAAGGTGGATAAGCTTCTCGAAAGAGAGATGCCACTTATCGAAAATAAAGGTAGATAAGCTTCTCGAAAGAGAGATGCCACGTATCAAAAATAAAGGTAGATAAGCTTCTCAAAAGAGAGATGCCACTTATCGAAAATAAAGGTGGACAAGCTTCTCGAAAGAGAGATGCCACTTATCGAAAATAAAGGTGGATAAGCTTCTCAAAAGAGAGATGCCACTTATCGAAAATAAAGGTGGATAAGTTTCTCGAAAGAGAGATGCCACTTATCGAAAATAAAGGCGGATATGCTTCTCGAAAGAGAGATGCCACTTATCGAAAATAAAGGTGGATAAGCTTCTCGAAAGAGAGATGCCACTTATCGAAAATAAAGGCGGATAAGCTTCTCGAAAGAGAGATGCCACTTATCGAAAATAAAGGTGGATAAGCTTCTCGAAAGAGAGATGCCACTTATCAAAAACAAAGATGGATAAGTTTCTCGAAATAGAGATGCCACTTATCGAAAATAAAGGTGGATAAGCTTCTCGAAGAGAGATGCCACTTATCGAAAATAAAGGTAGATAAGCTTTTAGAAAAAGAGATGCCAGTTATCGAAAATAAATGTGGATAAACTTCTCAAAAGAGAAATGCCACTTATCGAAAATAAAGGTGGATAAACTTCTCGAAAGAGAGATGCCAGTTATCGAAAATAAATGTGGATAAGCTTCTTAAAAGAGATATGCCACTTATCGAAAATAAATATGGATATGCTTCTCGAAAGAGTGATGCCACTTATCAAAAATAAAGGTGGATAAGCTTCTCGAAAGAGAGATGCCACTTATCGAAAATAAAGGTGGATAAGCTCCTCGAAAGAGAGATGTCACTTATCGAAAATAAAAGTGGATAAGCTTCTCAAAATAGAGATGCCACTTATCGAAAATAAAGGTGGATAAGTTTCTCGAAAGAGAGATGCCACTTATCGAAAATAAAGGCGGATAAGCTTCTCGAAAGAGAGATGCCACTTATCGAAAATAAAGGTGGATAAGCTTCTCGAAAGAGAGATGCCACTTATCGAAAATAAAGGTAGATAAGCTTCTCGAAAGAGAGATGCCACATATCAAAAATAAAGGTAGATAAGCTTCTCAAAAGAGAGATGCCACTTATCGAAAATAAAGGTGGACAAGCTTCTCGAAAGAGAGATGCCACTTATCGAAAATAAAGGTGGATAAGCTTCTCAAAAGAGAGATGCCACTTATCGAAAATAAAGGTGGATAAGTTTCTCGAAAGAGAGATGCCTCTTATCGAAAATAAAGGCGGATATGCTTCTCGAAAGAGAGATGCCACTTATCGAAAATAAAGGTGGATAAGCTTCTCGAAAGAGAGATGCCACTTATCGAAAACAAAGGCGGATAAGCTTCTCGAAAGATAGATGCCACTTATCGAAAATAAAGGGGGATAAGCTTCTCGAAAGAGAGATGCCACTTATCAAAAATAAAGATGGATAAGTTTCTCGAAATAGAGATGCCACTTATCGAAAATAAAGGTGGATAAGCTTCTCGAAGAGATATGCCACTTATCGAAAATAAAGGTAGATAAGCTTCTAGAAAAAGAGATGCCACTTATCGAAAATAAATGTGGATAAACTTCTCGAAAGAGAAATGCCACTTATCGAAAATAAAGGTGGATAAACTTCTCGAAAGAGAGATGCCGGTTATCGAAAATAAATGTGGATAAGCTTCTTAAAAGAGATATGCCACTTATCGAAAATAAATATGGATATGCTTCTCGAAAGAGTGATGCCACTTATAAAAAATAAAGGTGGATAAGCTTCTTGAAAGAGAGATGCCACTTATTGAAAATAAAGGTGGATAAGCTCCTCGAAAGAGAGATGCCACTTATCGAAAATAAATGTGGATAAGCTTCTCAAAAGATAGATGCCACTTATCGAAAATAAAGGTGGATAAGTTTCTCGAAAGAGAGATGCCACTTATCGAAAATAAAGGCGGATAAGCTTCTCGAAAGAGAGATGCCACTTATCGAAAATAAAGGTGGATAAGCTTCTCGAAAGAGAGATGCCACTTATCGAAAATAAAGGCGGATGAGCTTCTCGAAAGAGAGATGCCACTTATCGAAAATAAAGGTGGATAAGCTTCTCGAAAGAGAGATGCCACTTATCAAAAATAAAGATGGATAAGTTTCTCGAATTAGAGATGCCACTTATCGAAAATAAAGGTGGATAAGCTTCTCGAAGAGAGATGCCACTTATCGAAAATAAAGGTAGATAAGCTTCTCGAAAGTGAGATGCCACTTATCGAAAATAAAGGTAGATAAGCTTCTAGAAAAAGAGATGCCACTTATCGAAAATAAATGTGGATAAACTTCTCGAAAGAGAGATGCCACTTATCGAAAATAAAGGTGGATAAACTTCTCGAAAGAGAGATGCCAGTTATCGAAAATAAATGTGGATAAGCTTCTCGAAAGAGATATGCCACTTATCGAAAATAAATATGGATATGCTTCTCAAAAGAGTGATGACACTTATCAAAAATAAAGGTGAATAAGCTTCTCGAAAGAGAGATGCCACTTATCGAAAATAAAGGTGGATAAGCTTCTCAAAAGAGAGATACCACTTATCGATAATAAAGGTAGATAAGCTTCTAGAAAGAGAGATGCCACTTATCGAAAATAAATGTGGATACACATCTCGAAAGAGAGATGCCACTTAATAAAAAAAAGAGAGATGCCACTTATCGAAAATAAATCTGGATAAACTTCTCGAAAGAGAGATTACACTTAACAAAAATAAAGGTGGATAATCTTCTTGAAAGAGAGATGTCACTTATCAAAAATAAAGGTGGATAAGCTTCTCGAAAGAGAGATGACACTTATCGAAAATAAAGGTGGATAAGTTTCTCAAAATAGAGATGCCACTTATCGAAAATAAAGGTGGATAAGTTTCTCGAAAGAGAGATGCCACTTATCGAAAATAAAGGCGGATAAGCTTCTCGAAAGAGAGATGCCACTTATCGAAAATAAAGGTGGATAAGCCCTTCGAAAGAGAGATGCAACTTATCGAAAATTAAGGTGGATAAACTTCTCGAAAGAGATATGCCACTTATCGAAAATAAAGGTGGATAAGCTTCTCGAAAGAGAGATGCCACTTATCAAAAATAAAGGTGTATAAGCTTCTCGAAAGAGAGATGCCACATATCGAAAATAAAGGTGGATAAGCTTCTCGAAAGAGAGATACCACTTATCGAAAATAAAGGTGGATAAGCTTCTCGAAAGAGAGATTCCACTTATCGAAAATAAAGGTGGATAAGCTTCTCGAAAGAGAGATGCCACTTATCAAAAATAAAGGTAGATAAGCTTCTCGAAAGAGAGATGCCAAGTATCAAAAATAAAGGTAGATAAGCTTCTCAAAAGAGAGATGCCACTTATCGAAAATAAAGGTGGACAAGCTTCTCGAAAGAGAGATGCCACTTATCGAAAATAAAGGTGGATAAGCTTCTCGAAAGAGAGATGCTACTTATCGAAAATAAAGGTGAATAAGTTTCTCGAAAGAGATATGCCACTTATCGAAAATAAAGGCGGATAAGCTTCTCGAAAGAGAGATGCCACTTATCGAAAATAAAGGTGGATAAGCTTCTCGAAAGAGAGATGCCACTTATCGAAAATAAAGGCGGATAAGCTTCTCGAAAAAGAGATGCAACTTATCGAAAATAAAGGTGGATAAGCTTCTCAAAAGAGAGATGCCACTTATCAAAAATAAAGATGGATAAGTTTCTCGAAATAGAGATGCCACTTATCGAAAATAAAGCTGGATAAGCTTCTCGAAGAGAGATGCCACTTATCGAAAATAAAGGTAGATAAGCTTCTCGAAAGTGAGATGCCACTTATCGAAAATAAAGGTAGATAAGCTTCTAGAAAAAGAGATGCCACTTATCGAAAATAAATGTGGATAAACTTCTCGAAAGAGAGATGCCACTTATCGAAAATAAATGTGGATAAGCTTCTCGAAAGAGATATGCCACTTATCGAAAATAAATATGGATATGCTTCTTGAAAGAGTGATGCCACTTATCAAAAATAAAGGTGGATAAGCTTCTCGAAAGAGAGATGCCACTTATCGAAAATAAAGGTGGATAAGCTCCTCGAAAGAGAGATGCCACTTATCGAAAATAAAGGTGGATAAGCTTCTCAAAAGAGAGATGCCACTTATCGAAAATAAAGGTGGATAAGTTTCTCGAAAGAGAGATGCCACTTATCGAAAATAAAGGCGGATAAGCTTCTCGAAAGAGAGATGCCACTTATCGAAAATAAAGGCGGATAAGCTTCTCGAAAGAGAGATGCCACTTATCGAAAATAAAGGTGGATAAGCTTCTCGAAAGAGAGATGCCACTTATCAAAAATAAAGATGGATAAGTTTCTCGAAATAGAGATGCCACTTATCGAAAATAAAGGTGGATAAGCTTCTCGAAGAGAGATGCCACTTATCGAAAATAAAGGTAGATAAGCTTCTAGAAAAAGAGATGCCACTTATCGAAAATAAATGTGGATAAACTTCTCGAAAGAGAAATGCCACTTATCGAAAATAAAGGTGGATAAACTTCTCGAAAGAGAGATGCCGGTTATCGAAAATAAATGTGGATAAGCTTCTTAAAAGAGATATGCCACTTATCGAAAATAAATATGGATATGCTTCTCGAAAGAGTGATGCCACTTATCAAAAATAAAGGTGGATAAGCTTCTCGAAAGAGAGATGCCACTTATTGAAAATAAAGGTGGATAAGCTCCTCGAAAGAGAGATGCCACTTATCGAAAATAAATGTGGATAAGCTTCTCAAAAGAGGGATGCCACTTATCGAAAATAAAGGTGGATAAGTTTCTCGAAAGAGAGATGCCACTTATCGAAAATAAAGGCGGATAAGCTTCTCGAAAGAGAGATGCCACTTATCGAAAATAAAGGTGGATAAGCTTCTCGAAAGAAAGATGCCACTTATCGAAAATAAAGGCGGATAAGCTTCTCGAAAGAGAGATGCCACTTATCGAAAATAAAGGTGGATAAGCTTCTCGAAAGAGAGATGCCACTTATCAAAAATAAAGATGGATAAGTTTCTCGAATTAGAGATGCCACTTATCGAAAATAAAGGTGGATAAGCTTCTCGAAGAGAGATGCCACTTATCGAAAATAAAGGTAGATAAGCTTCTCGAAAGTGAGATGCCACTTATCGAAAATAAAGGTAGATAAGCTTCTAGAAAAAGAGATGCCACTTATCGAAAATAAATGTGGATAAACTTCTCGAAAGAGAGATGCCAGTTATCGAAAATAAATGTGGATAAGCTTCTCGAAAGAGATATGCCACTTATCGAAAATAAATATGGATATGCTTCTCAAAAGAGTGATGACACTTATCAAAAATAAAGGTGAATAAGCTTCTCGAAAGAGAGATGCCACTTATCGAAAATAAAGGTGGATAAGCTTCTCAAAAGAGAGATGCCACTTATCGAAAATAAAGGTGGATAAGTTTCTCGAAAGAGAGATGCCACTTATCGAAAATAAAGGCGGATATGCTTCTCGAAAGAGAGATGCCACTTATCGAAAATAAAGGTGGATAAGCTTCTCGAAAGAGAGATGCCACTTATCGAAAACAAAGGCGGATAAGCTTCTCGAAAGATAGATGCCACTTATCGAAAATAAAGGTGGATAAGCTTCTCGAAAGAGAGATGCCACTTATCAAAAATAAAGATGGATAAGTTTCTCGAAATAGAGATGCCACTTATCGAAAATAAAGGTGGATAAGCTTCTCGAAGAGAGATGCCACTTATCGAAAATAAAGGTAGATAAGCTTCTAGAAAAAGAGATGCCACTTATCGAAAATAAATGTGGATAAACTTCTCGAAAGAGAAATGCCACTTATCGAAAATAAAGGTGGATAAACTTCTCGAAAGAGAGATGTCGGTTATCGAAAATAAATGTGGATAAGCTTCTTAAAAGAGATATGCCACTTATCGAAAATAAATATGGATATGCTTCTCGAAAGAGTGATGCCACTTATCAAAAATAAAGGTGGATAAGCTTCTCGAAAGAGAGATGCCACTTATTGAAAATAAAGGTGGATAAGCTCCTCGAAAGAGAGATGCCACTTATCGAAAATAAATGTGGATAAGCTTCTCAAAAGAGAGATGCCACTTATCGAAAATAAAGGTGGATAAGTTTCTCGAAAGAGAGATGCCACTTATCGAAAATAAAGGCGGATAAGCTTCTCGAAAGAGAGATGCCACTTATCGAAAATAAAGGTGGATAAGCTTCTCGAAAGAGAGATGCCACTTATCGAAAATAAAGGCGGATAAGCTTCTCGAAAGAGAGATGCCACTTATCGAAAATAAAGGTGGATAAGCTTCTCGAAAGAGAGATGCCACTTATCAAAAATCAAGATGGATAAGTTTCTCGAATTAGAGATGCCACTTATCGAAAATAAAGGTGGATAAGCTTCTCGAAGAGAGATGCCACTTATCGAAAATAAAGGTAGATAAGCTTCTCGAAAGTGAGATGCCACTTATCGAAAATAAAGGTAGATAAGCTTCTAGAAAAAGAGATGCCACTTATCGAAAATAAATGTGGATAAACTTCTCGAAAGAGAGATGCCACTTATCGAAAATAAAGGTGGATAAACTTCTCGAAAGAGAGATGCCAGTTATCGAAAATAAATGTGGATAAGCTTCTCGAAAGAGATATGCCACTTATCGAAAATAAATATGGATATGCTTCTCAAAAGAGTGATGACACTTATCAAAAATAAAGGTGAATAAGCTTCTCGAAAGAGAGATGCCACTTATCGAAAATAAAGGTGGATAAGCTTCTCAAAAGAGAGATACCACTTATCGAAAATAAAGGTAGATAAGCTTCTAGAAAGAGAGATGCCACTTATCGAAAATAAATGTGGATACACATCTCGAAAGACAGATGCCACTTAATAAAAAAAAGAGAGATGCCACTTATCGAAAATAAATCTGGATAAACTTCTCGAAAGAGAGATTACACTTAACAAAAATAAAGGTGGATAATCTTCTTGAAAGAGAGATGTCACTTATCAAAAATAAAGGTGGATAAGTTTCTCAAAATAGAGATGCCACTTATCGAAAATAAAGGTGGATAAGTTTCTCGAAAGAGAGATGCCACTTATCGAAAATAAAGGCGGATAAGCTTCTCGAAAGAGAGATGCCACTTATCGAAAATAAAGGTGGATAAGCCCTTCGAAAGAGAGATGCAACTTATCGAAAATTAAGGTGGATAAACTTCTCGAAAGAGATATGCCACTTATCGAAAATAAAGGTGGATAAGCTTCTCGAAAGAGAGATGCCACTTATCAAAAATAAAGGTGTATAAGCTTCTCGAAAGAGAGATGCCACATATCGAAAATAAAGGTGGATAAGCTTCTCGAAAGAGAGATACCACTTATCGAAAATAAAGGTGGATAAGCTTCTCGAAAGAGAGATTCCACTTATCGAAAATAAAGGTGGATAAGCTTCTCGAAAGAGAGATGCCACTTATCAAAAATAAAGGTAGATAAGCTTCTCGAAAGAGAGATGCCAAGTATCAAAAATAAAGGTAGATAAGCTTCTCAAAAGAGAGATGCCACTTATCGAAAATAAAGGTGGACAAGCTTCTCGAAAGAGAGATGCCACTTATCGAAAATAAAGGTGGATAAGCTTCTCGAAAGAGAGATGCTACTTATCGAAAATAAAGGTGAATAAGTTTCTCGAAAGAGATATGCCACTTATCGAAAATAAAGGCGGATAAGCTTCTCGAAAGAGAGATGCCACTTATCGAAAATAAAGGTGGATAAGCTTCTCGAAAGAGAGATGCCACTTATCGAAAATAAAGGCGGATAAGCTTCTCGAAAAAGAGATGCAACTTATCGAAAATAAAGGTGGATAAGCTTCTCGAAAGAGAGATGCCACTTATCAAAAATAAAGATGGATAAGTTTCTCGAAATAGAGATGCCACTTATCGAAAATAAAGGTGGATAAGCTTCTCGAAGAGAGATGCAACTTATCGAAAATAAAGGTAGATAAGCTTCTCGAAAGTGAGATGCCACTTATCGAAAATAAAGGTAGATAAGCTTCTAGAAAAAGAGATGCCACTTATCGAAAATAAATGTGGATAAACTTCTCGAAAGAGAGATGCCACTTATCGAAAATAAATGTGGATAAGCTTCTCGAAAGAGATATGCCACTTATCGAAAATAAATATGGATATGCTTCTCGAAAGAGTGATGCCACTTATCAAAAATAAAGGTGGATAAGCTTCTCGAAAGAGAGATGCCACTTATCGAAAATAAAGGTGGATAAGCTCCTCGAAAGAGAGATGCCACTTATCGAAAATAAAGGTGGATAAGCTTCTCAAAAGAGAGATGCCACTTATCGAAAATAAAGGTGGATAAGTTTCTCGAAAGAGAGATGCCACTTATCGAAAATAAAGGCGGATAAGCTTCTCGAAAGAGAGATGCCACTTATCGAAAATAAAGGTGGATAAGCTTCTCGAAAGAGAGATGCCACTTATCAAAAATAAAGATGGATAAGTTTCTCGAAATAGAGATGCCACTTATCGAAAATAAAGGTGGATAAGCTTCTCGAAGAGAGATGCCACTTATCGAAAATAAAGGTGGATAAGCTTCTCAAAAGAGAGATGCCACTTATCGAAAATAAAGGTGGATAAGTTTCTCGAAAGAGAGATGCCACTTATCGAAAATAAAGGCGGATATGCTTCTCGAAAGAGAGATGCCACTTATCGAAAATAAAGGTGGATAAGCTTCTCGAAAGAGAGATGCCACTTATCGAAAATAAAGGCGGATAAGCTTCTCGAAAGAGAGATGCCACTTATCAAAAATAAAGAAGGATAAGTTTCTCGAAATAGAGATGCCACTTATCGAAAATAAAGGTGGATAAGCTTCTCGAAGAGAGATGCCACTTATCGAAAATAAAGGTAGATAAGCTTCTCGAAAGTGAGATGCCACTTATCAAAAATAAAGGTAGATAAGCTTCTAGAAAAAGAGATGCCACTTATCGAAAATAAATGTGGATAAACTTCTCGAAAGAGAGATGCCACTTATCGGAAATAAAGGCGGATAAGCTTCTCGAAAGAGAGATGCCACTTATCGAAAATAAAGGTGGATAAGCTTCTCAAAAGAGAGATACCACTTATCGAAAATAAAGGTAGATAAGCTTCTAGAAAGATAGATTCCACTTATCGAAAATAAATGTGGATACACTTCTCGAAAGAGAGATGCCACTTAATAAAAAAAAAGAGAGATGCCACTTATCGAAAATAAATCTGGATAAACTTCTCGAAAGAGAGATTACACTTAACAAAAATAAAGGTGGATAATCTTCTTGAAAGAGAGATGTCACTTATCAAAAATAAAGGTGGATAAGCTTCTCGAAAGAGAGATGCCACTTATCAAAAATAAAGGTGGATAAGTTTCTCAAAATAGAGATGCCACTTATAGAAAATAAAGGTGGATAAGTTTCTCGAAAGAGAGATGCCACTTATCGAAAATAAAGGCGGATAAGCTTCTCGAAAGAGAGATGCCACTTATCGAAAATAAAGGTGGATAAGCTCTTCGAAAGAGAGATGCCACTTATCGAAAATTAAGGTGGATAAACTTCTCGAAAGAGATATGCCACTTATCGAAAATAAAGGTGGATAAGCTTCTTGAAAGAGAGATGCCACTTATCGAAAATAAAGGTGTATAGGCTTCTCGAAAGAGAGATGCCACTTATCGAAAATAAAGGTGGATAAGCTTCTCGAAAGAGAGATACCACTTATCGAAAATAAAGGTGGATAGGCTTCTCGAAAGAGAGATTCCACTTATCGAAAATAAAGGTGGATAAGCTTCTCGAAAAAGAGATGCAACTTATCGAAAATAAAGGCGGATAAGCTTCTCGAAAGAGAGATGCCACTTATCGAAAATAAAGGTGGATAAGCTTCTCGAAAGAGAGATTCCACTTATCGAAAATAAAGGCGGATAACCTTCTCGAAAAAGAGATGCAACTTATCAAAAATAAAGGTGGATAAGCTTCTCGAAAGAGAGATGCCACTTATCAAAAATAAAGATGGATAAGTTTCTCGAAATAGAGATGCCACTTATCGAAAATAAAGGTTGATAAGCTTCTCGAAGAGAGATGCCACTTATCGAAAATAAAGGTAGATAAGCTTCTCGAAAGTGAGATGCCACTTATCCAAAATAAAGGTAGATAAGCTTCTAGAAAAAGAGATGCCACTTATCGAAAATAAATGTGGATAAACTTCTCGAAAGAGAGATGCCACTTATCGAAAATAAAGGTGGATAAACTTCTCGAAAGAGAGATGCCAGTTATCGAAAATAAATGTGGATAAGCTTCTCGAAAGAGAGAGGCCACTTATCGAAAATAAAGGTGGATAAACTTCTCGAAAGAGAGATAGCACTTATCGAAAATAAAGGTAGATAAGCTTCTAGAAAGAGAGATGCCACTTATCGAAAATAAATATGGATACACTTCTCGAAAGAGAGATGCCATTTAATAAAAAAAAGAGAGATGCTACTTATCGAAAATAAATCTGGATAAACTTCTCGAAAGAGAGATTACACTGAACAAAAATAAAGGTGGATAATCTTCTTGAAAGAGAGATGCCACTTATCAAAAATAAAGGTGGATATGCTTCTCGAAAGAGAGATGCCACTGATCGAAAATAAAGGTGGATAAGTTTCTCAAAAGAGAGATGCCACTTATTGAAAATAAAGGTGGATAAGTTTCTCGAAAGAGAGATGCCACTTATCGAAAATAAAGGCGGATAAGCTTCTCGAAAGAGAGATGCCACTTATTGAAAATAAAGGTGGATAAGCTCCTCGAAAGAGAGATGTCACTTATCAATAATAAAGGTGGATAAGCTTCTCGAAAGAGACATGCCACTTATCGAAAATAAAGGTGGATAATCTTCTCGAAAGAGACATGCCACTTATTGAAAATAAAGGTGGATAAGCTTCTCGAAAGAGAGATGCCACTTATTGAAAATAAAGGTGGATAAGCTTCTCGAAAGAGAGATGCCACTTATCGAAAATAAATGTGGATAAGCTTCTGGGAAGAGAGATGCCACTTATCAATAATAAAGGTGGATAAGCTTCTCGAAAGAGAGATGCCACTGATCGAAAATAAAGATGGATAAGCTTCTCGAAAGAGAAATGCCACTTATCCGAAATAAAGGTGGATAAGCTTCTCAAAAGAGAGATGCCACTTATCGAAAATTAAGGTGGATAAACTTCTCGAAAGAGATATGCCACTTATCGAAAATAAAGTTGGATAAGCTTCTCGAAAGAGAGATGCCACTTATCGAAAATAAAGGTGTATAAGCTTCTCGAAAGAGAGATGCCACTTATCGAAAATAAAGGTGGATAAGCATCTCGAAAGAGAGATACCACTTATCAAAAATAAAGGTGGATAAGCTTCTCGAAAGAGAGATTCCACTTATCGAAAATAAAAGAGGATAAGCTTCTCGAAAGAGAGATGCCACTTATCGAAAATAAAGGTAGATAAGCTTCTCGAAAGAGAGATGCCACGTATAAAAAATAAAGGTAGATAAGCTTCTCAAAATAGAGATGCCACTTATCGAAAATAAAGGTGGACAAGCTTCTCGAAAGAGAGATGCCACTTATCGAAAATAAAGGTGGATAAGTTTCTCAAAAGAGAGATGCCACTTATCGAAAATAAAGGAGGATAAGTTTCTCGAAAGAGAGATGCCACTTATCGAAAATAAAGGCGGATAAGCTTCTCGAAAGAGAGATGCCACTTATCGAAAATAAAGGTGGATAAGCTTCTCGAAAGAGAGATGCCACTTATCAAAAATAAAGATGGATAAGTTTCTCGAAATAGAGATGCCACTTATCGAAAATAAAGGTGGATAAGCTTCTCGAAGAGAGATGCCACTTATCGAAATTAAAGGTAGATAAGCTTCTCGAAAGTGAGATGCCACTTATCGAAAATAAAGGTAGATAAGCTTCTAGAAAAAGAGATGCCACTTATCGAAAATAAATGTGGATAAACTTCTCGAAAGAGAGATGCCACTTAACAAAACTAAAGGTGGATAAGCTTCTCGAAAGAGAGATGCCACTTATCAAAAATAAAGGTGGATAAGATTCTCAAAAGAGAGATGCCACTTATCAAAAATTAAGTTGGATAAACTTCTCGAAAGAGATATGCCACTTATCGAAAATAAAGTTGGATAAGCTTCTCGAAAGAGAGATGCCACTTATCGAAAATAAAGGTGTATAAGCTTCTCGAAAGAGAGATGCCACTTTTCGAAAATAAAGGTGGATAAGCATCTCGAAAGAGAGATACCACTTATCAAAAATAAAGGTGGATAAGCTTCTCGAAAGAGAGATTCCACTTATCGAAAATAAAAGAGGATAAGCTTCTCGAAAGAGAGATGCCACTTATCGAAAATAAAGGTAGATAAGCTTCTCGAAAGAGAGATGCCACGTATAAAAAATAAAGGTAGATAAGCTTCTCAAAATAGAGATGCCACTTATCGAAAATAAAGGTGGACAAGCTTCTCGAAAGAGAGATGCCACTTATCGAAAATAAAGGTGGATAAGTTTCTCAAAAGAGAGATGCCACTTATCGAAAATAAAGGAGGATAAGTTTCTCGAAAGAGAGATGCCACTTATCGAAAATAAAGGCGGATAAGCTTCTCGAAAGAGAGATGCCACTTATCGAAAATAAAGGTGGATAAGCTTCTCGAAAGAGAGATGCCACTTATCAAAAATAAAGATGGATAAGTTTCTCGAAATAGAGATGCCACTTATCGAAAATAAAGGTGGATAAGCTTCTCGAAGAGAGATGCCACTTATCGAAATTAAAGGTAGATAAGCTTCTCGAAAGTGAGATGCCACTTATCGAAAATAAAGGTAGATAAGCTTCTAGAAAAAGAGATGCCACTTATCGAAAATAAATGTGGATAAACTTCTCGAAAGAGAGATGCCACTTAACAAAACTAAAGGTGGATAAGCTTCTCGAAAGAGAGATGCCACTTATCAAAAATAAAGGTGGATAAGATTCTCAAAAGAGAGATGCCACTTATCAAAAATTAAGTTGGATAAACTTCTCGAAAGAGATATGCCACTTATCGAAAATAAAGTTGGATAAGCTTCTCGAAAGAGAGATGCCACTTATCGAAAATAAAGGTGTATAAGCTTCTCGAAAGAGAGATGCCACTTTTCGAAAATAAAGGTGGATAAGCATCTCGAAAGAGAGATACCACTTATCAAAAATAAAGGTGGATAAGCTTCTCGAAAGAGAGATTCCAGTTATCGAAAATAAAAGAGGATAAGCTTCTCGAAAGAGAGATGCCACTTATCGAAAATAAAGGTAGATAAGCTTCTCGAAAGAGAGATGCCACGTATAAAAAATAAAGGTAGATAAGCTTCTCAAAATAGAGATGCCACTTATCGAAAATAAAGGTGGACAAGCTTCTCGAAAGAGAGATGCCACTTATCGAAAATAAAGGTGGATAAGTTTCTCAAAAGAGAGATGCCACTTATCGAAAATAAAGGAGGATAAGTTTCTCGAAAGAGAGATGCCACTTATCGAAAATAAAGGCGGATAAGCTTCTCGAAAGAGAGATGCCACTTATCGAAAATAAAGGTGGATAAGCTTCTCGAAAGAGAGATGCCACTTATCAAAAATAAAGATGGATAAGTTTCTCGAAATAGAGATGCCACTTATCGAAAATAAAGGTGGATAAGCTTCTCGAAGAGAGATGCCACTTATCGAAATTAAAGGTAGATAAGCTTCTCGAAAGTGAGATGCCACTTATCGAAAATAAAGGTAGATAAGCTTCTAGAAAAAGAGATGCCACTTATCGAAAATAAATGTGGATAAACTTCTCGAAAGAGAGATGCCACTTAACAAAACTAAAGGTGGATAAGCTTCTCGAAAGAGAGATGCCACTTATCAAAAATAAAGGTGGATAAGATTCTCAAAAGAGAGATGCCACTTATCAAAAATTAAGTTGGAGAAACTTCTCGAAAGAGATATGCCACTTATCGAAAATAAAGGTGGATAAGCTTCTCGAAAGAGAGATGCCACTAATCGAAAATAAAGGTGTATAAGCTTCTCGAAAGAGAGATGCCACTTATCAAAAATAAAGGTGGATAAGCTTCTCGAAAGAGAGATACCACTTATCTAATATAAAGGTGGATAAGCTTCTCGAAAGAGAGATTCCACTTATCGAAAATAAAGGTGGATAAGCTTCTCGAAAGAGAGATGCCACTTATCTAAAATAAAGGTAGATACGCTTCTCAAAAGAGAGATGCCACGTATCTAAAATAAAGGTAGATAAGCTTCTCAAAAGAGAGATGCCACTTATCAAAAATAAAGGTGGATAAGGTTCTCGAAAGAGAGATGCCACTTATCGAAAACAAAGGTGGATAAACTTCTCAAAAGAGAGATGCCACTTATCGATAATAAAGGTGGATAAGTTTCTCGAAAGAGAGATGCCACTTATCGAAAATAAAGGCTCAGAAGCTTCTCGAAAGAGAGATGCCACTTATCGAAAATAAAGGTGGATAATCTCCTCGAAAGAGAGATGCCACTTATCGATAATAAAGGTGGATAAGCTTCTCAAAAGAGAGATGCCACTTATCAAAAATATAGGTGGATAATCTTCTCAAAAGAGAGATGCCACTTATTGAAAATAAAGGTGGATAATCTTCTCGAAAGAGAGATGTCACTTATCGAAAATAAAGGTGAATAAGCTTCTCGAAAGAGAGATGCAACTTATCGAAAATAAAGGTGGATAAGCTCTCGAAAGAGAGATGCCACTTATCGAAAATAAAGGTGGATAAGCTTCTCGAAAGAGAGATGCCACTTAACAAAAATAAAGATGGATAAGTTTCTCGAAATAGAGATGCCACTTATCGAAAATAAAGGTGGATAAGCTTCTCGAAGAGAGATGTCACTTATCGAAAATAAAGGTAGATAAGCATCTCGAAAGTGAGATGCCACTTATCGAAAATAAAGGTAGATAAGCTTCTAAAAAGAGAGATGCCACTTATCGAAAATAAATGTGGATAAACTTCTCGAAAGAGAGATGCCACTTAACAAAAATAAAGGTGGATAAGTTTCTCGAAAGAGAGATGCCACTTATCAAAAATAAAGGTGGACAAGCTTCTCGAAAGAGAGATGCCACATATCGAAAATAAAGGTGGATAAACTTCTCGAAAGAGAGATGCCAGTTATCAAAAATAAATGTGGATAAGCTTCTCGAAAGAGATATGCCACTTATCGAAAATAAATATGGATAAGCTTCTTGAGAGAGAGATGCCACTTATCAATAATAAAGGTGGATAAGCTTCTCGAAAGAGAGATGCCACTGATCGAAAATAAAGATGGATAAGCTTCTCGAAAGAGAGATGCCACTTATCGAAAATAAAGGTGGATAAGCTTCTCGAAAGAGAGATGCCACTTATCGAAAATAAAGATGGATAAGCTTCTCGAAAGAGAGATGCCACTTATGGAAAATAAAGGTGGATAAGCTCCTCGAAAGGGGGATGCCACTTATCGAACGTAAAGGTAGATAAGCTTATCAAAAGGGAGATGCCACTTATCAAAAATAAAGGTGGATAAGCTTCTCGAAAGAGAGATGCCACTTATCAAAAATAAAGGTGGATAAGCTTCTCGAAAGAGAGATGCCACTTATCGAAAATAAAGGTGGATAAACTTCTCGAAAGAGATATGCCACTTATCGAAAATGAAGGTGGATAAGCTTCTCGAAAGAGAGATGCCACTAATCGAAAATAAAGGTGGATATGCTTCTCGAAAGAGAGATGCCACTTATCAAAAATAAAGGTGGATAAGCTTCTCGAAAGAGAGAAGCCACTTATCGAAAATAAAGGTGGATGAGCTTCTCGAAAGAGAGATACCACTTATCGAAAGTAAAGGTAGATAAGCTTCTAGAAAGAGAGATGCCACTTATCGAAAATAAATGTGCATACACTTCTCGAAAGAGAGATGTCACTTAATAAAAAAAAGAGAGATGCCACTTATCGAAAATAAATGTGGATAAATTTCTTGAAAGAGAGATTACACTTAACAAAAATAAAGGTGGATAAACTTCTTGAAAGAGAGATGCCACTTATCAAAAATAAAGGTGGATAAGCTTCTCGAAAGAGAGATGCCACTTATCGAAAATAAATATGGATAAGCTTCTCGAAAGAGAGATGCCACTTATCGAAAATAAAGGTGGATAAGTTTCTCGAAAGAGAGCTGCCACTTATCGAAAATAAAGGCGGATAAGCTTCTCGAAAGAGAGATGACACTTATCGAAAATAAAGGTGGATAAGCTCCTCGAAAGAGATATGCAACTTATCAATAATAAAGGTGGATAAGCTTCTCCAAAGAGAGATGCCACTTATCGAAAATAAAGGTGGATAAGCTTCTCGAAAGAGACATGCCACTTATAGAAAATAAAGGTGGATAAGCTTCTCGAAAGAGAGATGCCACTTATCGAAAATAAAGGTGGATAAGCTTCTCGAAAGTGAGATGCCACTTATCGAAAATAAATGTGGATAAGCTTCTCGAAAGAGAGATGCCACTTATCAATAATAAAGGTGGATAAGCTTATGGAAAGAGAGATGCCACTGGTCGAAAATAAAGATGGATAAGCTTCTCGAAAGAGAGATGCCACTTATCAAAAATAAAGGTGGATAAGCTTCTCAAAAGAGAGATGCCACTTATTGAAAATTAAGGCGGATAAACTTCTCGAAAGAGATATGCCACTTATCGAAAATAAAGGTGGATAAGCTTCTCGAAAGAGAGATGCCACTTATCGAAAATAAAGGTGTATAAGCTTCTCGAAAGAGAGATGCCACTTATCAAAAATAAAGGTGGATAAGCTTCTCGAAAGAGAGATACCACTTATCGAAAATAAAGGTGGATAAGCTTCTCGAAAGAGAGATTCCACTTATCGAAAATAAAGGTGGATAAGCTTCTCGAAAGAGAGATGCGACTTATCAAAAATAAAGGTGGATAAACTTCTCGAAAGAGAGATGCCACTTATCGAAAATAAATGTGGATAAGCTTCTTGAAAGAGAGATGCCACTTATCAATAATGAAGGTGGATAAGCTTCTCGAAAGAGAGATGCCACTTATCGAAAGAGTGATGCCACTTATCGAAAGAGAGATGCCACTTATCAATAATAAAGGTGGATAAACTTCTCAAAAGAGAGATGCCACTTATCAAAAATAAAGGTGGATAAGCTTCTCGAAAGAGAGATGCCACTTATCAAAAATAAAGGTGGATAAGCTTCTCAAAAGAGAGATGCCACTTATCGAATATAAAGGTGGACAAGCTTCTCGAAAGAGAGATGCCACTTATCGAAAATAAAGGTGGACAAGCTTCTCGAAAGAGAGATGCCACGTATCAAAAATAAAGGTAGATAAGCTTCTCAAAAGAGAGATGCCACTTATCGAAAATAAAGGTGGACAAGCTTCTCGAAAGAGAGATGCCACTTATCGAAAATAAAGGTGGATAAGTTTCTCAAAAGAGAGATGCCACTTATCGAAAATAAAGGTGGATAAGTTTCTCGAAAGAGAGATGCCACTTATCGAAAATAAAGGCGGATAAGCTTCTCGAAAGAGAGATGCCACTTATCGAAAATAAAGGTGGATAAGCTTCTCGAAAGAGAGATGCCACTTATCAAAAATAAAGATGGATAAGTTTCTCGAAATAGAGATGCCACTTATCGAAAATAAAGGTGGATAAGCTTCTCGAAGAGAGATGCCACTTATCGAAAATAAAGGTAGATAAGCTTCTCGAAAGTGGGATGCCACTTATCGAAAATAAAGGTAGATAAGCTTCTAGAAAAAGAGATGCCACTTATCGAAAATAAATGTGGATAAACTTCTCGAAAGAGATATGCCACTTAACAAAACTAAAGGTGGATAAGCTTCTCGAAGAGAGATGCCACTTATCGAAAATAAAGGTAGATAAGCTTCTCGAAAGTGGGATGCCACTTATCGAAAATAAAGGTAGATAAGCTTCTAGAAAAAGAGATGCCACTTATCGAAAATAAATGTGGATAAACTTCTCGAATGAGATATGCCACTTAACAAAACTAAAGGTGGATAAGCTTCTCGAAAGAGAGATGCCACTTATCAAAAATAAAGGTGGATAAGCTTCTTGAAAGAGAGATGCCAATTATCAAAAATAAAGGTGGACAAACTTCTCGAAAGAGAGATGCCACTTATCGAAAATAAAGGTGGATAAGCTTCTCGAAAGAGACATGCCACTTATCGAAAATAAAGGTGGATAGCTTCTCGAAAGAGAGATGCCACTTATCAAAAATAAAGGTGGATAAGCTTCTCAAAAGAGAGATGCCACTTATCGAAAATTAAGTTGGATAAACTCCTCGAAAGAGACTTGCCACTTATCGAAAATAAAGGTGGATAAGCTTCTCGAAAGAGGGATGCCACTTATCGAAAATAAAGGTGTATAAGCTTCTCGAAAGAGAGATACCACTTATCAAAAATAAAGGTGGATAAGCTTCACGAAAGAGAGATACCACTTATCGAAAATAAAGGTGGATAAGCTTCTCGAAAGAGAGATTCCACTTATCGAAAATAAAGGTGGATAAGCTTCTCGAAAGAGAGATGCCACTTATCAAAAATAAAGGTAGATACGCTTCTCGAAAGAGAGATGCCACGTATCTAAAATAAAGGTAGATAAGCTTCTCAAAAGAGAGATGCCACTTATCAAAAATAAAGGTGGATAAGCTTCTCAAAAGAGAGATACCACTTATCGAAAATAAAGGTGGATAAACTTCTCAAAAGAGAGATGCCACTTATCGAAAATAAAGGTGGATAAGTTTCTCGAAAGAGAGATGCCACTTATCGAAAATAAAGGCTCAGAATCTTCTCGAAAGAGAGATGCCACTTATCGAAAATAAAGGTGGATAATCTCCTCGAAAGAGAGATGCCACTTATCAATAATAAAGGTGGATAAGCTTCTCAAAGAGAGATGCCACTTATCGAAAATAAAGGTGGATAATATTCTCAAAAGAGAGATGCCACTTATTGAAAATAAAGGTGGATACGCTTCTCGAAGAGAGATGCCACTTATCGAAAATAAAGGTAGATAAGCTTCTCGAAAGTGAGATGCCACTTATCGAAAATAAAGGTAGATAAGCTTCTAAAAAGAGAGATGCCACTTATCGAAAATAAATGTGGATAAAATTCTCGAAAGAGAGATGCCACTTAACAAAAATAAAGGTGGATAAGTTTATCGAAAGAGATATGCCACTTATCAAAAATAAAGGTGGATAAGCTTCTCGAAAGAGAGATGCCACATATCGAAAATAAAGGTGGATAAACTTCTCGAAAGAGAGATGCCAGTTATCGAAAATAAATGTGGATAAGCTTCTCGAAAGAGATATGACACTTATCTAAAATAAATATGGATAAGCTTCTCGAAAGAGAGATGCCACTTATCAATAATAAAGGTGGATAAGCTTCTCGAAAGAGAGATGCCACTTATCGAAAATAAAGATGGATAAGCTTCTCGAAAGAGAGATGCCACTTATCGAAAATAAAGGTGGATAAGCTTCTCGAAAGAGAGATGCCACTTATCGAAAATAAAGGTGGATAAGCTTCTCGAAAGATAGATGCCACTTATCAAAAATAAAGGTGGATAAGCTCCTCGAAAGGGGGATGCCACTTATCAAACGTAAAGGTAGATAAGCTTCTCAAAAGAGAGATGCCACTTATCAAAAATAAAGGTGGATAAGCTTCTCGAAAGAGAGATGCCACTTATCAAAAATAAAGGTGGATAAGCTTCTCAAAAGAGAGATGCCACTTATCGAAAATTAAGTTGGATAAACTTCGAAAGAGATATGCAACTTATCAATAATAAAGGTGGATAAGCTTCTCGAAAGAGAGATGCCACTTATCGAAAATAAAGGTGGATAAGCTTCTCGAAAGAGAGATGCCACTTATCGAAAATAAAGATGGATAAGCTTCTCGAAAGAGAGATGCCACTTATCGAAAATAAAGGTGGATAAGCTTCTCGAAAGAGAGATGCCACTTATCGAAAATAAAGACGGATAAGCTTCTCGAAAGAGAGATGCCACTTATGGAAAATAAAGGTGGATAAGCTTCTCGAAAGAGAGATGCCACTTATCAAAAATAAAGGTGGATAAGCTTCTCGAAAGAGAGATGCCACTTATCGAAAATAAAGGTGGATAAACTTCTCGAAAGAGATATGCCACTTATCGAAAATAAAGGTGGATAAGCTTCTCGAAAGAGAGATGCCACTAATCGAAAATAAAGGTGGATATGCTTCTCGAAAGAGAGATGCCACTTATCAAAAATAAAGGTGGATAAGCTTCTCGAAAGAGAGAAGCCACTTATCGAAAATAAAGGTGGATGAGCTTCTCGAAAGAGAGATACCACTTATCGAAAGTAAAGGTAGATAAGCTTCTAGAAAGAGAGATGCCACTTATCGAAAATAAATGTGCATACACTTCTCGAAAGAGAGATGTCACTTAATAAAAAAAAGAGAGATGCCACTTATCGAAAATAAATGTGGATAAATTTCTTGAAAGAGAGATTACACTTAACAAAAATAAAGGTGGATAAACTTCTTGAAAGAGAGATGCCACTTATCAAAAATAAAGGTGGATAAGCTTCTCGAAAGAGAGATGCCACTTATCGAAAATAAATATGGATAAGCTTCTCGAAAGAGAGATGCCACTTATCGAAAATAAAGGTGGATAGGTTTCTCGAAAGAGAGCTGCCACTTATCGAAAATAAAGGCGGATAAGCTTCTCGAAAGAGAGATGACACTTATCGAAAATAAAGGTGGATAAGCTCCTCGAAAGAGATATGCAACTTATCAATAATAAAGGTGGATAAGCTTCTCCAAAGAGAGATGCCACTTATCGAAAATAAAGGTGGATAAGCTTCTCGAAAGAGACATGCCACTTATAGAAAATAAAGGTGGATAAGCTTCTCGAAAGAGAGATGCCACTTATCGAAAATAAAGGTGGATAAGCTTCTCGAAAGTGAGATGCCACTTATCGAAAATAAATATGGATAAGCTTCTCGAAAGAGAGATGCCACTTATCAATAATAAAGGTGGATAAGCTTCTGGAAAGAGAGATGCCACTGGTCGAAAATAGAGATGGATAAGCTTCTCGAAAGAGAGATGCCACTTATCAATAATAAAGGTGGATAAGCTTCTCGAAAGAGAGATGCCACTGATCGAAAATAAAGATGGATAAGCTTCTCGAAAGAGAGATGCCACTTATCGAAAATAAAGGTGGATAAGCTTCTCGAAAGAGAGATGCCACTTATCGAAAATAAAGGTGGATAAGCTTCTCGAAAGATAGATGCCACTTATCAAAAATAAAGGTGGATAAGCTCCTCGAAAGGGGGATGCCACTTATCAAACGTAAAGGTAGATAAGCTTCTCAAAAGAGAGATGCCACTTATCAAAAATAAAGGTGGATAAGCTTCTCGAAAGAGAGATGCCACTTATCAAAAATAAAGGTGGATAAGCTTCTCAAAAGAGAGATGCCACTTATCGAAAATTAAGTTGGATAAACTTCGAAAGAGATATGCCACTTATCGAAAATAAAGGTGGATAAGCTTCTCGAAAGAGAGATGACACTTATCGAAAATAAATATGGATAAGCTTCTTGAGAGAGATGCCACTTATCAATAATAAAGGTGGATAAGCTTCTCGAAAGAGAGATGCCACTGATCGAAAATAAAGATGGATAAGCTTCTCGAAAGAGAGATGCCACTTATCGAAAATAAAGGTGGATAAGCTTCTCGAAAGAGAGATGCCACTTATTGAAAATAAAGATGGATAAGCTTCTCGAAAGAGAGATGCCACTTATCGAAAATAAAGGTGGATAAGCTTCTCGAAAGAGAGATGCCACTTATCGAAAATAAAGACGGATAAGCTTCTCGAAAGAGAGATGCCACTTATGGAAAATAAAGGTGGATAAGCTTCTCGAAAGAGATATGACACTTATCCACCTTTATTTTCGATAAGTGGCATCTCTCTTTGGAGAAGCTTATCCGTCTTTATTTTCGATAAGTTGCATATCTCTTTCGAGGAGCTTATCCACCTTTATCAAAAATAAAGGTGGATAAGCTTCTCGAAAGAGAGATACCACTTATCGAAAATAAAGGTGGATAAGCTTCTCGAAAGAGAGATTCCACTTATCGAAATTAAAGGTGGATAAGCTTCTCGAAAGAGAGATGCGACTTATCAAAAATAAAGGTGGATAAACTTCTCGAAAGAGAGATGCCACTTATCGAAAATAAATGTGGATAAGCTTCTTGAAAGAGAGATGCCACTTATCAATAATGAAGGTGGATAAGCTTCTCGAAAGAGAGATGCCACTTATCGAAAATAAAGATGGATAAGCTTCTCGAAAGAGAGATGCCACTTATGGAAAATAAAGGTGGATAAGCTCCTCGAAAGGGGGATGCCACTTATCGAACGTAAAGGTAGATAAGCTTCTCAAAAGGGAGATGCCACTTATCAAAAATAAAGGTGGATAAGCTTCTCGAAAGAGAGATGCCACTTATCAAAAATAAAGGTGGATAAGCTTCTCGAAAGAGAGATGCCACTTATCGAAAATAAAGGTGGATAAACTTCTCGAAAGAGATATGCCACTTATCGAAAATAAAGGTGGATAAGCTTCTCGAAAGAGAGATGCCACTAATCGAAAATAAAGGTGGATATGCTTCTCGAAAGAGAGATGCCACTTATCAAAAATAAAGGTGGATAAGCTTCTCGAAAGAGAGAAGCCACTTATCGAAAATAAAGGTGGATGAGCTTCTCGAAAGAGAGATACCACTTATCGAAAGTAAAGGTAGATAAGCTTCTAGAAAGAGAGATGCCACTTATCGAAAATAAATGTGCATACACTTCTCGAAAGAGAGATGTCACTTAATAAAAAAAAGAGAGATGCCACTTATCGAAAATAAATGTGGATAAATTTCTTGAAAGAGAGATTACACTTAACAAAAATAAAGGTGGATAAACTTCTTGAAAGAGAGATGCCACTTATCAAAAATAAAGGTGGATAAGCTTCTCGAAAGAGAGATGCCACTTATCGAAAATAAATATGGATAAGCTTCTCGAAAGAGAGATGCCACTTATCGAAAATAAAGGTGGATAAGTTTCTCGAAAGAGAGCTGCCACTTATCGAAAATAAAGGCGGATAAGCTTCTCGAAAGAGAGATGACACTTATCGAAAATAAAGGTGGATAAGCTCCTCGAAAGAGATATGCAACTTATCAATAATAAAGGTGGATAAGCTTCTCCAAAGAGAGATGCCACTTATCGAAAATAAAGGTGGATAAGCTTCTCGAAAGAGACATGCCACTTATAGAAAATAAAGGTGGATAAGCTTCTCGAAAGAGAGATGCCACTTATAGAAAATAAAGGTGGATAAGCTTCTCGAAAGTGAGATGCCACTTATCGAAAATAAATGTGGATAAGCTTCTCGAAAGAGAGATGCCACTTATCAATAATAAAGGTGGATAAGCTTCTGGAAAGAGAGATGCCACTGGTCGAAAATAAAGATGGATAAGCTTCTCGAAAGAGAGATGCCACTTATCAAAAATAAAGGTGGATAAGCTTCTCAAAAGAGAGATGCCACTTATCGAAAATTAAGGTGGATAAACTTCTCGAAAGAGATATGCCACTTATCGAAAATAAAGGTGGATAAGCTTCTCGAAAGAGAGATGCCACTTATCGAAAATAAAGGTGTATAAGCTTCTCGAAAGAGAGATGCCACTTATCAAAAATAAAGGTGGATAAGCTTCTCGAAAGAGAGATACCACTTATCGAAAATAAAGGTGGATAAGCTTCTCGAAAGAGAGATTCCACTTATCGAAATTAAAGGTGGATAAGCTTCTCGAAAGAGAGATGCGACTTATCAAAAATAAAGGTGGATAAACTTCTCGAAAGAGAGATGCCACTTATCGAAAATAAATGTGGATAAGCTTCTTGAAAGAGAGATGCCACTTATCAATAATGAAGGTGGATAAGCTTCTCGAAAGAGAGATGCCACTTATCGAAAGAGTGATGCCACTTATCGAAAGAGAGATGCCACTTATCAATAATAAAGGTGGATAAACTTCTCAAAAGAGAGATGCCACTTATCAAAAATAAAGGTGGATAAGCTTCTCGAAAGAGAGATGCCACTTATCAAAAATAAAGGTGGATAAGCTTCTCAAAAGAGAGATGCCACTTATCGAATATAAAGGTGGACAAGCTTCTCGAAAGAGAGATGCCACTTATCGAAAATAAAGGTGGACAAGCTTCTCGAAAGAGAGATGCCACGTATCAAAAATAAAGGTAGATAAGCTTCTCAAAAGAGAGATGCCACTTATCGAAAATAAAGGTGGACAAGCTTCTCGAAAGAGAGATGCCACTTATCGAAAATAAAGGTGGATAAGTTTCTCAAAAGAGAGATGCCACTTATCGAAAATAAAGGTGGATAAGTTTCTCGAAAGAGAGATGCCACTTATCGAAAATAAAGGCGGATAAGCTTCTCGAAAGAGAGATGCCACTTATCGAAAATAAAGGTTGATAAGCTTCTCGAAAGAGAGATGCCACTTATCAAAAATAAAGATGGATAAGTTTCTCGAAATAGAGATGCCACTTATCGAAAATAAAGGTGGATAAGCTTCTCGAAGAGAGATGCCACTTATCGAAAATAAAGGTAGATAAGCTTCTCGAAAGTGGGATGCCACTTATCGAAAATAAAGGTAGATAAGCTTCTAGAAAAAGAGATGCCACTTATCGAAAATAAATGTGGATAAACTTCTCGAAAGAGATATGCCACTTAACAAAACTAAAGGTGGATAAGCTTCTCGAAGAGAGATGCCACTTATCGAAAATAAAGGTAGATAAGCTTCTCAGAAGTGGGATGCCACTTGTCGAAAATAAAGGTAGATAAGCTTCTAGAAAAAGAGATGCCACTTATCGAAAATAAATGTGGATAAACTTCTCGAATGAGATATGCCACTTAACAAAACTAAAGGTGGATAAGCTTCTCGAAAGAGAGATGCCACTTATCAAAAATAAAGGTGGATAAGCTTCTTGAAAGAGAGATGCCACTTATCAAAAATAAAGGTGGACAAACTTCTCGAAAGAGAGATGCCACTTATCGAAAATAAAGGTGGATAAGCTTCTCGAAAGAGACATGCCACTTATCGAAAATAAAGGTGGATAGCTTCTCGAAAGAGAGATGCCACTTATCAAAAATAAAGGTGGATAAGCTTCTCAAAAGAGAGATGCCACTTATCGAAAATAAAGGTGGATAAGCTTCTCGAAAGAGAGATGCCACTTATCGAAAATAAAGGTGGATAAGCTTCTCGAAAGATAGATGCCACTTATCAAAAATAAAGGTGGATAAGCTCCTCGAAAGGGGGATGCCACTTATCAAACGTAAAGGTAGATAAGCTTCTCAAAAGAGAGATGCCACTTATCAAAAATAAAGGTGGATAAGCTTCTCGAAAGAGAGATGCCACTTATCAAAAATAAAGGTGGATAAGCTTCTCAAAAGAGAGATGCCACTTATCGAAAATTAAGTTGGATAAACTTCGAAAGAGATATGCCACTTATCGAAAATAAAGGTGGATAAGCTTCTCGAAAGAGAGATGACACTTATCGAAAATAAATATGGATAAGCTTCTTGAGAGAGATGCCACTTATCAATAATAAAGGTGGATAAGCTTCTCGAAAGAGAGATGCCACTGATCGAAAATAAAGATGGATAAGCTTCTCGAAAGAGAGATGCCACTTATCGAAAATAAAGGTGGATAAGCTTCTCGAAAGAGAGATGCCACTTATTGAAAATAAAGATGGATAAGCTTCTCGAAAGAGAGATGCCACTTATCGAAAATAAAGGTGGATAAGCTTCTCGAAAGAGAGATGCCACTTATCGAAAATAAAGACGGATAAGCTTCTCGAAAGAGAGATGCCACTTATGGAAAATAAAGGTGGATAAGCTTCTCGAAAGAGATATGACACTTATCGAAAATAAATATGGATAAGCTTCTTGAGAGAGAGATGCCACTTATCAATAATAAAGGTGGATAAGCTTCTCGAAAGAGAGATGTCACTGATCGAAAATAAAGATGGATAAGCTTCTCGAAAGAGAGATGCCACTTATCGAAAATAAAGGTGGATAAGCTTCTCGAAAGAGAGATGCCACTTATCGAAAATAAAGATGGATAAGCTTCTCGAAAGAGAGATGCCACTTATGGAAAATAAAGGTGGATAAGCTCCTCGAAAGGGGGATGCCACTTATCGAACGTAAAGGTAGATAAGCTTCTCAAAAGGGAGATGCCACTTATCAAAAATAAAGGTGGATAAGCTTCTCGAAAGAGAGATGCCACTTATCAAAAATAAAGGTGGATAAGCTTCTCGAAAGAGAGATGCCACTTATCGAAAATAAAGGTGGATAAACTTCTCGAAAGAGATATGCCACTTATCGAAAATAAAGGTGGATAAGCTTCTCGAAAGAGAGATGCCACTAATCGAAAATAAAGGTGGATATGCTTCTCGAAAGAGAGATGCCACTTATCAAAAATAAAGGTGGATAAGCTTCTCGAAAGAGAGAAGCCACTTATCGAAAATAAAGGTGGATGAGCTTCTCGAAAGAGAGATACCACTTATCGAAAGTAAAGGTAGATAAGCTTCTAGAAAGAGAGATGCCACTTATCGAAAATAAATGTGCATACACTTCTCGAAAGAGAGATGTCACTTAATAAAAAAAAGAGAGATGCCACTTATCGAAAATAAATGTGGATAAATTTCTTGAAAGAGAGATTACACTTAACAAAAATAAAGGTGGATAAACTTCTTGAAAGAGAGATGCCACTTATCAAAAATAAAGGTGGATAAGCTTCTCGAAAGAGAGATGCCACTTATCGAAAATAAATATGGATAAGCTTCTCGAAAGAGAGATGCCACTTATCGAAAATAAAGGTGGATAAGTTTCTCGAAAGAGAGCTGCCACTTATCGAAAATAAAGGCGGATAAGCTTCTCGAAAGAGAGATGACACTTATCGAAAATAAAGGTGGATAAGCTCCTCGAAAGAGATATGCAACTTATCAATAATAAAGGTGGATAAGCTTCTCCAAAGAGAGATGCCACTTATCGAAAATAAAGGTGGATAAGCTTCTCGAAAGAGACATGCCACTTATAGAAAATAAAGGTGGATAAGCTTCTCGAAAGAGAGATGCCACTTATAGAAAATAAAGGTGGATAAGCTTCTCGAAAGTGAGATGCCACTTATCGAAAATAAATGTGGATAAGCTTCTCGAAAGAGAGATGCCACTTATCAATAATAAAGGTGGATAAGCTTCTGGAAAGAGAGATGCCACTGGTCGAAAATAAAGATGGATAAGCTTCTCGAAAGAGAGATGCCACTTATCAAAAATAAAGGTGGATAAGCTTCTCAAAAGAGAGATGCCACTTATCGAAAATTAAGGTGGATAAACTTCTCGAAAGAGATATGCCACTTATCGAAAATAAAGGTGGATAAGCTTCTCGAAAGAGAGATGCCACTTATCGAAAATAAAGGTGTATAAGCTTCTCGAAAGAGAGATGCCACTTATCAAAAATAAAGGTGGATAAGCTTCTCGAAAGAGAGATACCACTTATCGAAAATAAAGGTGGATAAGCTTCTCGAAAGAGAGATTACACTTATCGAAATTAAAGGTGGATAAGCTTCTCGAAAGAGAGATGCGACTTATCAAAAATAAAGGTGGATAAGCTTCTCGAAAGAGAGATGCCACTTATCGAAAATAAATATGGATAAGCTTCTCGAAAGAGAGATGCCACTTATCGAAAATAAAGGTGGATAAGTTTCTCGAAAGAGAGCTGCCACTTATCGAAAATAAAGGCGGATAAGCTTCTCGAAAGAGAGATGACACTTATCGAAAATAAAGGTGGATAAGCTCCTCGAAAGAGATATGCAACTTATCAATAATAAAGGTGGATAAGCTTCTCCAAAGAGAGATGCCACTTATCGAAAATAAAGGTGGATAAGCTTCTCGAAAGAGACATGCCACTTATAGAAAATAAAGGTGGATAAGCTTCTCGAAAGAGAGATGCCACTTATAGAAAATAAAGGTGGATAAGCTTCTCGAAAGTGAGATGCCACTTATCGAAAATAAATGTGGATAAGCTTCTCGAAAGAGAGATGCCACTTATCAATAATAAAGGTGGATAAGCTTCTGGAAAGAGAGATGCCACTGGTCGAAAATAAAGATGGATAAGCTTCTCGAAAGAGAGATGCCACTTATCAAAAATAAAGGTGGATAAGCTTCTCAAAAGAGAGATGCCACTTATCGAAAATTAAGGTGGATAAACTTCTCGAAAGAGATATGCCACTTATCGAAAATAAAGGTGGATAAGCTTCTCGAAAGAGAGATGCCACTTATCGAAAATAAAGGTGTATAAGCTTCTCGAAAGAGAGATGCCACTTATCAAAAATAAAGGTGGATAAGCTTCTCGAAAGAGAGATACCACTTATCGAAAATAAAGGTGGATAAGCTTCTCGAAAGAGAGATTCCACTTATCGAAATTAAAGGTGGATAAGCTTCTCGAAAGAGAGATGCGACTTATCAAAAATAAAGGTGGATAAACTTCTCGAAAGAGAGATGCCACTTATCGAAAATAAATGTGGATAAGCTTCTTGAAAGAGAGATGCCACTTATCAATAATGAAGGTGGATAAGCTTCTCGAAGAGAGATGCCACTTATCGAAAATAAAGGTAGATAAGCTTCTCGAAAGTGGGATGCCACTTATCGAAAATAAAGGTAGATAAGCTTCTAGAAAAAGAGATGCCACTTATCGAAAATAAATGTGGATAAACTTCTCGAAAGAGATATGCCACTTAACAAAACTAAAGGTGGATAAGCTTCTCGAAGAGAGATGCCACTTATCGAAAATAAAGGTAGATAAGCTTCTCAGAAGTGGGATGCCACTTGTCGAAAATAAAGGTAGATAAGCTTCTAGAAAAAGAGATGCCACTTATCGAAAATAAATGTGGATAAACTTCTCGAATTAGATATGCCACTTAACAAAACTAAAGGTGGATAAGCTTCTCGAAAGAGAGATGCCACTTATCAAAAATAAAGGTGGATAAGCTTCTTGAAAGAGAGATGCCACTTATCAAAAATAAAGGTGGACAAACTTCTCGAAAGAGAGATGCCACTTATCGAAAATAAAGGTGGATAAGCTTCTCGAAAGAGACATGCCACTTATCGAAAATAAAGGTGGATAGCTTCTCGAAAGAGAGATGCCACTTATCAAAAATAAAGGTGGATAAGCTTCTCAAAAGAGAGATGCCACTTATCGAAAATTAAGTTGGATAAACTCCTCGAAAGAGACATGCCACTTATCGAAAATAAAGGTGGATAAGCTTCTCGAAAGAGGGATGCCACTTATCGAAAATAAAGGTGTATAAGCTTCTCGAAATAGAGATACCACTTATCAAAAATAAAGGTGGATAAGCTTCACGAAAGAGAGATACCACTTATCGAAAATAAAGGTGGATAAGCTTCTCGAAAGAGAGATTCCACTTATCGAAAATAAAGGTGGATAAGCTTCTCGAAAGAGAGATGCCACTTATCAAAAATAAAGGTAGATACGCTTCTCGAAAGAGAGATGCCACGTATCTAAAATAAAGGTAGATAAGCTTCTCAAAAGAGAGATGCCACTTATCAAAAATAAAGGTCGATAAGCTTCTCAAAAGAGAGATACCACTTATCGAAAATAAAGGTGGATAAACTTCTCAAAAGAGAGATGCCACTTATCGAAAATAAAGGTGGATAAGTTTCTCGAAAGAGAGATGCCACTTATCGAAAATAAAGGCTCAGAATCTTCTCGAAAGAGAGATGCAACTTATCGAAAATAAAGGTGGATAATCTCCTCGAAAGAGAGATGCCACTTATCAATAATAAAGGTGGATAAGCTTCTCAAAGAGAGATGCCACTTATCGAAAATAAAGGTGGATAATATTCTCAAAAGAGAGATGCCACTTATTGAAAATAAAGGTGGATACGCTTCTCGAAGAGAGATGCCACTTATCGAAAATAAAGGTAGATAAGCTTCTCGAAAGTGAGATGCCACTTATCGAAAATAAAGGTAGATAAGCTTCTAAAAAGAGAGATGCCACTTATCGAAAATAAATGTGGATAAACTTCTCGAAAGAGAGATGCCACTTAACAAAAATAAAGGTGGATAAGTTTATCGAAAGAGAGATGCCACTTATCGAAAATAAAGGTGGATAAACTTCTCGAAAGAGAGATGCCAGTTATCGAAAATAAATGTGGATAAGCTTCTCGAAAGAGATATGACACTTATCTAAAATAAATATGGATAAGCTTCTCAAAAGAGAGATGCCACTTATCGAAAATAAAGGTGGACAAGCTTCTCGAAAGAGAGATGCCACTTATCGAAAATAAAGGTGGATAAGTTTCTCAAAAGAGAGATGCCACTTATCGAAAATAAAGGTGGATAAGTTTCTCGAAAGAGAGATGCCACTTATCGAAAATAAAGGCGGATAAGCTTCTCGAAAGAGAGATGCCACTTATCGAAAATAAAGGTTGATAAGCTTCTCGAAAGAGAGATGCCACTTATCAAAAATAAAGATGGATAAGTTTCTCGAAATAGAGATGCCACTTATCGAAAATAAAGGTGGATAAGCTTCTCGAAGAGAGATGCCACTTATCGAAAATAAAGGTAGATAAGCTTCTCGAAAGTGGGATGCCACTTATCGAAAATAAAGGTAGATAAGCTTCTAGAAAAAGTGATGCCACTTATCGAAAATAAATGTGGATAAACTTCTCGAAAGAGATATGCCACTTAACAAAACTAAAGGTGGATAAGCTTCTCGAAGAGAGATGCCACTTATCGAAAATAAAGGTAGATAAGCTTCTCAGAAGTGGGATGCCACTTGTCGAAAATAAAGGTAGATAAGCTTCTAGAAAAAGAGATGCCACTTATCGAAAATAAATGTGGATAAACTTCTCGAATGAGATATGCCACTTAACAAAACTAAAGGTGGATAAGCTTCTCGAAAGAGAGATGCCACTTATCAAAAATAAAGGTGGATAAGCTTCTTGAAAGAGAGATGCCACTTATCAAAAATAAAGGTGGACAAACTTCTCGAAAGAGAGATGCCACTTATCGAAAATAAAGGTGGATAAGCTTCTCGAAAGAGACATGCCACTTATCGAAAATAAAGGTGGATAGCTTCTCGAAAGAGAGATGCCACTTATCAAAAATAAAGGTGGATAAGCTTCTCAAAAGAGAGATGCCACTTATCGAAAATTAAGTTGGATAAACTCCTCGAAAGAGACATGCCACTTATCGAAAATAAAGGTGGATAAGCTTCTCGAAAGAGGGATGCCACTTATCGAAAATAAAGGTGTATAAGCTTCTCGAAAGAGAGATACCACTTATCAAAAATAAAGGTGGATAAGCTTCACGAAAGAGAGATACCACTTATCGAAAATAAAGGTGGATAAGCTTCTCGAAAGAGAGATTCCACTTATCGAAAATAAAGGTGGATAAGCTTCTCGAAAGAGAGATGCCACTTATCAAAAATAAAGGTAGATACGCTTCTCGAAAGAGAGATGCCACGTATCTAAAATAAAGGTAGATAAGCTTCTCAAAAGAGAGATGCCACTTATCAAAAATAAAGGTCGATAAGCTTCTCAAAAGAGAGATACCACTTATCGAAAATAAAGGTGGATAAACTTCTCAAAAGAGAGATGCCACTTATCGAAAATAAAGGTGGATAAGTTTCTCGAAAGAGAGATGCCACTTATCGAAAATAAAGGCTCAGAATCTTCTCGAAAGAGAGATGCAACTTATCGAAAATAAAGGTGGATAATCTCCTCGAAAGAGAGATGCCACTTATCAATAATAAAGGTGGATAAGCTTCTCAAAGAGAGATGCCACTTATCGAAAATAAAGGTGGATAATATTCTCAAAAGAGAGATGCCACTTATTGAAAATAAAGGTGGATACGCTTCTCGAAGAGAGATGCCACTTATCGAAAATAAAGGTAGATAAGCTTCTCGAAAGTGAGATGCCACTTATCGAAAATAAAGGTAGATAAGCTTCTAAAAAGAGAGATGCCACTTATCGAAAATAAATGTGGATAAACTTCTCGAAAGAGAGATGCCACTTAACAAAAATAAAGGTGGATAAGTTTATCGAAAGAGAGATGCCACTTATCGAAAATAAAGGTGGATAAACTTCTCGAAAGAGAGATGCCAGTTATCGAAAATAAATGTGGATAAGCTTCTCGAAAGAGATATGACACTTATCTAAAATAAATATGGATAAGCTTCTCGAAAGAGAGATGCCACTTATCAATAATAAAGGTGGATAAGCTTCTCGAAAGAGAGATGCCACTGATCGAAAATAAAGATGGATAAGCTTCTCGAAAGAGAGATGCCACTTATCGAAAATAAAGGTGGATAAGCTTCTCGAAAGAGAGATGCCACTTATCGAAAATAAAGGTGGATAAGCTTCTCGAAAGATAGATGCCACTTATCAAAAATAAAGGTGGATAAGCTCCTCGAAAGGGGGATGCCACTTATCAAACGTAAAGGTAGATAAGCTTCTCAAAAGAGAGATGCCACTTATCAAAAATAAAGGTGGATAAGCTTCTCGAAAGAGAGATGCCACTTATCAAAAATAAAGGTGGATAAGCTTCTCAAAAGAGAGATGCCACTTATCGAAAATTAAGTTGGATAAACTTCGAAAGAGATATGCCACTTATCGAAAATAAAGGTGGATAAGCTTCTCGAAAGAGAGATGCCACTTATCGAAAATAAAGGTGTATAAGCTTCTCGAAAGAGAGATGCCACTTATCAAAAATAAAGGTGGATAAGCTTCTCGAAAGAGAGATACCACTTATCGAAAATAAAGGTGGATAAGCTTCTCGAAAGAGAGACTCCACTTATCGAAAATAAAGGTGGATAAGCTTCTCGAAAGAGAGATGCCACTTATCGAAAATAAAGGTAGATACGCTTCTCAAAAGAGAGATGCCACGTATCTAAAATAAAGGTAGATAAGCTTCTCAAAAGAGAGATGCAACTTATCAAAAATAAAGGTTGATAAGCTTCTCGAAAGAGAGATACCACTTATCGAAAATAAAGGTGGATAAACTTCTCAAAAGAGAGATGCCACTTATCGAAAATAAAGGTGGATAAGTTTCTCGAAAGAGAGATGCCACTTATCGAAAATAAAGGCTCAGAAGCTTCTCGAAAGAGAGATGCCACTTATCGAAAATAAAGGTGGGTAATCTCCTCGAAAGAGAGATGCCACTTATCAATAATAAAGGTGGATAAGCTTCTCAAAAGAGAGATGCCACTTATCGAAAATAAAGGTGGACAATCTTCTCAAAAGAGAGATTCCACTTATTGAAAATAAAGGTGGATAAGCTTCTCGAAAGAGAGATGTCACTTATCGAAAATAAAGGTGAATAAGCTTCTCGAAAGAGAGATGCAACTTATCGAAAATAAAGGTGGATAAGCTTCTCGAAAGAGAGATGCCACTTATCGAAAATAAAGGTGGATAAGCTTCTCGAAGGAGAGATGCCACTTAACAAAAATAAAGATGGATAAGTTTCTCGAAATAAAGATGCCACTTATCGAAAATAAAGGTGGATAAGCTTCTCGAAGAGAGATTCCACTTATCGAAAATAAAGGTAGATAAGCTTCTCGAAAGTGAGATGCCACTTATCGAAAATAAAGGTAGATAAGCTTCTAAAAAGAGAGATGCCACTTATCGAAAATAAATGTGGATAAACTTCTCGAAAGAGAGATGCCACTTAACAAAAATAAAGGTGGATAAGTTTCTCGAAAGAGAGATGCCACTTATCAAAAATAAAGGTGGATAAGCTTCTCGAAAGAGAGATGCCACAAATCGAAAATAAAGGTGGATAAACTTCTCGAAAGAGAGATGCCAGTTATCGAAAGTAAATGTGGATAAGTTTCTCGAAAGAGATATGCCACTTATCGAAAATAAATATGGATAACCTTCTCGAAAGAGAGATGCCACTTATCAATAATAAAGGTGGATAAGCTTCTCGAAAGAGAGATGCCACTGATCGAAAATAAAGATGGATAAGCTTCTCGAAAGAGAGATGCCACTTATCAAAAATAAAGGTGGATAAGATTCTCGAAAGAGAGATGCCACTTATCGAAAATAAAGGTGGATAACCTTCTCGAAAGAGAGATGCCACTTATCGAAAATAAAGGTGGATAAGCTCCTCGAAAGGGGGATGCCACTTATCGAACTTAAAGGTAGATAAGCTTCTCAAAAGAGAGATGCCACTTATCAAAAATAAAGGTGGATAAGCTTCTCGAAAGAGAGATGCCACTTATCAAAAATAAAGGTGGATAAGCTTCTCGAAAGAGAGATGCCACTTATCGAAAATAAAGGTGGATAAGCTTCTCGAAGAGAGATGCCACTTATCGAAAATAAAGGTAGATAAGCTTCTCGAAAGTGAGATGCCACTTATCGAAAATAAAGGTAGATAAGCTTCTAAAAAGAGAGATGCCACTTATCGAAAATAAATGTGGATAAACTTCTCGAAAGAGAGATGCCACTTAACAAAAATAAAGGTGGATAAGTTTATCGAAAGAGAGATGCCACTTATCAAAAATAAAGGTGGATAAGCTTCTCGAAAGAGAGATGCCACATATCGAAAATAAAGGTGGATAAACATCTCGAAAGAGAGATGTCACTTAATAAAAAAAATGAGAGATGCCACTTATCGAAAATAAATGTGGATAAACTTCTTGAAAGAGAGATTACACTTAACAAAAATAAAGGTGGATAAACTTCTTGAAAGAGAGATGCCACTTATCAAAAATAAAGGTGGATAAGCTTCTCGAAAGAGAGATGCCACTTATCTAAAATAAAGGTGGATAAGTTTCTCAAAAGAGAGATGCCACTTATCGAAAATAAAGGTGGATAAGTTTCTCGAAAGAGAGCTGCCACTTATCGAAAATAAAGGCGGATAAGCTTCTCGAAAGAGAGATGACACTTATCGAAAATAAAGGTGGATAAGCTCCTCGAAAGAGATATGCAACTTATCAATAATAAAGGTGGATAAGCTTCTCCAAAGAGAGATGCCACTTATCGAAAATAAAGGTGGATAAGCTTCTCGAAAGAGACATGTCACTTATTGAAAATAAAGGTGGATAAGCTTCTCGAAAGAGAGATGCCAGTTATCGAAAATAAAGGTGGATAAGCTTCTCAAAAGTGAGATGCCACTTATCGAAAATAAATGTGGATAAGCTTCTCGAAAGAGAGATGAAACTCATCAATAATAAAGGTGGATAAGCTTCTGGAAAGAGAGATGCCACTGATCGAAAATAAAGATGGATAAGCTTCTCGAAAGAGAAATGCCACTTATCAAAAATAAAGGTGGATAAGCTTCTTAAAAGAGAGATGCCACTTATCGAAAATTAAGGTGGATAAACTTCTCGAAAGAGATATGCCACTTATCAAAAATAAAGGTGGATAAGCTTCTTGAAAGAGAGATTACACTTAACAAAAATAAAGGTGGATAAACTTCTTGAAAGAGAGATGCCACTTATCAAAAATAAAGGTGGATAAGCTTCTCGAAAGAGTGATGCCACTTATCAAAAATAAAGGTGGATAAGTTTCTCGAAAGAGAGATGCCACTTATCGAAAATAAAGGTGGATAAGTTTCTCGAAAGAGAGCTGCCACTTATCGAAAATAAAGGCGGATAAGCTTCTCGAAAGAAAGATGACACTTATCGAAAATAAAGTTGGATAAGCTCCTCGAAAGAGATATGCAACTTATCAATAATAAAGGTGGATAAGCTTCTCCAAAGAGAGATGCCACTTATCGAAAATAAAGGTGGATAAGCTTCTCGCAAGAGACATGCCACTTATTGAAAATAAAGGTGGATAAGCTTCTCGAAAGAGAGATGCCACTTATCGAAAATAAAGGTGGATAAGCTTCTCGAAAGTGAGATTCCACTTATCGAAAATAAATGTGGATAAGCTTCTCGAAAGAGAGATGGCACTTATCAATAATAAAGGTGGATAAGCTTCTGGAAAGAGAGATGCCACTTATTGAAAATAAAGGTGGATAAGCTTCTCGAAAGAGAGATGTCACTTATCGAAAATAAAGGTGGATAAGCTTCTCGAAAGAGAGATGCAACTTATCAAAAATAAAGGTGGATAAGCTTCTCGAAAGAGAGATGCCACTTATCGAAAATAAAGGTGGATAAGCTTCTCGAAAGAGAGATGCCACTTAACAAAAATGAAGATGGATACGTTTCTCGAAATAGAGATGCCACTTATCGAAAATAAAGGTGGATAAGCTTCTCGAAGAGAGATGCCACTTATCGAAAATAAATGTGGATAAGTTTCTCGAAAGAGAGATTCCACTTATCGAAAGTAAAGGTGGATAAGCTTCTCGAAAGAGAGATGCGACTTATCGAAAATAAAGGTGGATAAACTTCTCGAAAGAGAGATGCCACTTATCGAAAATAAAGGTGGATAAGCTCCTCGAAAGAGATATGCAACTTATCAATAATAAAGGTGGATAAGCTTCTCCAAAGAGAGATGCCACTTATCGAAAATAAAGGTGGATAAGCTTCTCGAAAGAGACATGTCACTTATTGAAAATAAAGGTGGATAAGCTTCTCGAAAGAGAGATGCCAGTTATCGAAAATAAAGGTGGATAAGCTTCTCAAAAGTGAGATGCCACTTATCGAAAATAAATGTGGATAAGCTTCTCGAAAGAGAGATGAAACTCATCAATAATAAAGGTGGATAAGCTTCTGGAAAGAGAGATGCCACTGATCGAAAATAAAGATGGATAAGCTTCTCGAAAGAGAAATGCCACTTATCAAAAATAAAGGTGGATAAGCTTCTTAAAAGAGAGATGCCACTTATCGAAAATTAAGGTGGATAAACTTCTCGAAAGAGATATGCCACTTATCAAAAATAAAGGTGGATAAGCTTCTTGAAAGAGAGATTACACTTAACAAAAATAAAGGTGGATAAACTTCTTGAAAGAGAGATGCCACTTATCAAAAATAAAGGTGGATAAGCTTCTCGAAAGAGTGATGCCACTTATCAAAAATAAAGGTGGATAAGTTTCTCGAAAGAGAGATGCCACTTATCGAAAATAAAGGTGGATAAGTTTCTCGAAAGAGAGCTGCCACTTATCGAAAATAAAGGCGGATAAGCTTCTCGAAAGAAAGATGACACTTATCGAAAATAAAGTTGGATAAGCTCCTCGAAAGAGATATGCAACTTATCAATAATAAAGGTGGATAAGCTTCTCCAAAGAGAGATGCCACTTATCGAAAATAAAGGTGGATAAGCTTCTCGCAAGAGACATGCCACTTATTGAAAATAAAGGTGGATAAGCTTCTCGAAAGAGAGATGCCACTTATCGAAAATAAAGGTGGATAAGCTTCTCGAAAGTGAGATTCCACTTATCGAAAATAAATGTGGATAAGCTTCTCGAAAGAGAGATGGCACTTATCAATAATAAAGGTGGATAAGCTTCTGGAAAGAGAGATGCCACTTATTGAAAATAAAGGTGGATAAGCTTCTCGAAAGAGAGATGTCACTTATCGAAAATAAAGGTGGATAAGCTTCTCGAAAGAGAGATGCAACTTATCAAAAATAAAGGTGGATAAGCTTCTCGAAAGAGAGATGCCACTTATCGAAAATAAAGGTGGATAAGCTTCTCGAAAGAGAGATGCCACTTAACAAAAATGAAGATGGATACGTTTCTCGAAATAGAGATGCCACTTATCGAAAATAAAGGTGGATAAGCTTCTCGAAGAGAGATGCCACTTATCGAAAATAAATGTGGATAAGTTTCTCGAAAGAGAGATTCCACTTATCGAAAGTAAAGGTGGATAAGCTTCTCGAAAGAGAGATGCGACTTATCGAAAATAAAGGTGGATAAACTTCTCGAAAGAGAGATGCCACTTATCGAAAATAAAGGTGGATAAGCTCCTCGAAAGAGATATGCAACTTATCAATAATAAAGGTGGATAAGCTTCTCCAAAGAGAGATGCCACTTATCGAAAATAAAGGTGGATAAGCTTCTCGAAAGAGACATGTCACTTATTGAAAATAAAGGTGGATAAGCTTCTCGAAAGAGAGATGCCACTTATCGAAAATAAAGGTGGATAAGCTTCTCAAAAGTGAGATGCCACTTATCGAAAATAAATGTGGATAAGCTTCTCGAAAGAGAGATGAAACTCATCAATAATAAAGGTGGATAAGCTTCTGGAAAGAGAGATGCCACTGATCGAAAATAAAGATGGATAAGCTTCTCGAAAGAGAAATGCCACTTATCAAAAATAAAGGTGGATAAGCTTCTTAAAAGAGAGATGCCACTTATCGAAAATTAAGGTGGATAAACTTCTCGAAAGAGATATGCCACTTATCAAAAATAAAGGTGGATAAGCTTCTTGAAAGAGAGATTACACTTAACAAAAATAAAGGTGGATAAACTTCTTGAAAGAGAGATGCCACTTATCAAAAATAAAGGTGGATAAGCTTCTCGAAAGAGTGATGCCACTTATCAAAAATAAAGGTGGATAAGTTTCTCGAAAGAGAGATGCCACTTATCGAAAATAAAGGTGGATAAGTTTCTCGAAAGAGAGCTGCCACTTATCGAAAATAAAGGCGGATAAGCTTCTCGAAAGAGAGATGACACTTATCGAAAATAAAGGTGGATAAGCTCCTCGAAAGAGATATGCAACTTATCAATAATAAAGGTGGATAAGCTTCTCCAAAGAGAGATGCCACTTATCGAAAATAAAGGTGGATAAGCTTCTCGCAAGAGACATGCCACTTATTGAAAATAAAGGTGGATAAGCTTCTCGAAAGAGAGATGCCACTTATCGAAAATAAAGGTGGATAAGCTTCTCGAAAGTGAGATGCCACTTATCGAAAATAAATGTGGATAAGCTTCTCGAAAGAGAGATGCCACTTATCAATAATAAAGGTGGATAAGCTTCTGGAAAGAGAGATGCCACTTATTGAAAATAAAGGTGGATAAGCTTCTCGAAAGAGAGATGTCACTTATCGAAAATAAAGGTGGATAAGCTTCTCGAAAGAGAGATGCAACTTATAAAAAATAAAGGTGGATAAGCTTCTCGAAAGAGAGATGCCACTTATCGAAAATAAAGGTGGATAAGCTTCTCGAAAGAGAGATGCCACTTAACAAAAATGAAGATGGATACGTTTCTCGAAATAGAGATGCCACTTATCGAAAATAAAGGTGGATAAGCTTCTCGAAGAGAGATGCCACTTATCGAAAATAAATGTGGATAAGTTTCTCGAAAGAGAGATTCCACTTATCGAAAATAAAGGTGGATAAGCTTCTCGAAAGAGAGATGCGACTTATCGAAAATAAAGGTGGATAAACTTCTCGAAAGAGAGATGCCACTTATCGAAAATAAATGTGGTTAAGCTTCTCGAAAGAGAGATGCCACTTATCAATAATAAAGGTGGATAAGCTTCTCGAAAGAGAGATGCCACATATCGAAAATAAAGGTGGATAAACTTCTCGAAAGAGAGATGCCAATTATCGAAAATAAATGTGGATAAGCTTCTCGAAAGAGATATGACACTTATCTAAAATAAATATGGATAAGCTTCTCGAAAGAGAGATGCCACTTATCAATAATAAAGGTGGATAAGCTTCTCGAAAGAGAGATGCCACTGATCGAAAATAAAGATGGATAAGCTTCTCGAAAGAGAGATGCCACTTATCGAAAATAAAGGTGGATAAGCTTCTCGAAAGAGAGATTCCAATTATCGAAAATAAAGGTGGATAAGCTTCTCGAAAGATAGATGCCACTTATCGAAAATAAAGGTGGATAAGCTCCTCGAAAGGGGGATGCCACTTATCAAACGTAAAGGTAGATAAGCTTCTCAAAAGAGAGATGCCACTTATCAAAAATAAAGGTGGATAAGCTTCTCGAAAGAGAGATGCCACTTATCAAAAATAAAGGTGGATAAGCTTCTCAAAAGAGAGATGCCACTTATCGAAAATTAAGTTGGATAAAATTCGAAAGAGATATGCCACTTATCGAAAATAAAGGTGGATAAGCTTCTCGAAAGAGACATGCCACTTATTGAAAATAAAGGTGGATAAGCTTCTCGAAAGAGAGATACCACTTATCGAAAATAAAGGTGGATAAGCTTCTCGAAAGAGAAACTCCACTTATCGAAAATAAAGGTGGATAAGCTTCTCGAAAGAGAGATGCCACTTATCGAAAATAAAGGTAGATACGCTTCTCGAAAGAGAGATGCCACGTATCTAAAATAAAGGTAGATAAGCTTCTCAAAAGAGAGATGCCACTTATCAAAAATAAAGGTTGATAAGCTTCTCGAAAGAGAGATACCACTTATCGAAAATAAAGGTGGATAAACTTCTCAAAAGAGAGATGCTGAGACAGCCTATGTCCCATTAGTGGAATTCTAATGAAACCTTATAAAAATACAGAAAAATTTGAAATTTTTAAAGGACAATACTTAATTATTTAAAAACATACTGTTTCACATACATATGCTTCAAATATATTTTACAGAGTTTGACACCGTTAAGACTAGCGGCCTTGCCACATAGATAAAACATAAAATAAAAGTACAGAAAGGAAACCAAAAAGAAAGCATACCAAAAGGGACCTCCTAAGTCCAACAAGACTGACACTTATACTGACTGTAGTAGTAGGGATGTGATTAGCGTTTGACAAAACACTAACAGCTCCCAATCTAGATGTTATAGTAACACATCTCCACGTCACTTCATATCCTTTCCTTCTGAGTTGTCGGGAAGTACGCAAGATTCGAGCTCATCGTCTGATCGTCATAAAATAATCCAAAATGCAAAACAAAAATGACACAGGGCTAAGATTCATGTACAAGTTTAAAAGTGGGAATGAATGTGTAAAATAATAATATATATGGAAACCATATTTATACAAACAAGCGTATCTTATACCCACAATTACATATACTTTATTTATTCTAATGCATCCCTGAACTATATGCTGACTCAGGCCACTAAACGCTGTCAATGATATCTATCCCATTTACCAAGATCAGATATCACTAGACCACATGCCACCAACGTACTCCCAATTACCAAGAGCTACGCCACCTAACTTCACATGGAGCCTAGGTGTTATAAGTCGATCGTCCCTGAGAATTCAGGCCAAGAACCTTGTCTTGCCTAGCATGCATAGATAATAATCCCCGTCGGGATTGCAGGCGACTGATCAACCTCGTGCGTCCCATACCGCACGGCGGTGGACTTACACATTCCTTAATGCAAGTCTATATGATCACTCACTCATCTTGTGGCAACTCTTAGCCATAAGTATTAAGTTAATAATGGGGAATTATCGTATCAACTTTTCAAGTTATACTTATTATCTAGATACTTAGGTTGAGTACCAAATCCATCCAATGTCTTGCCATATTTGATCTTTGTCCTTACATAATAAGTTCAGTTTGTATAATGGGTAATTGTATGGTTAACTTCCCAGGTAAGAGAGGTGGACTGTAAACGGCATAGTCGACCAAGTCTTTCCTTAGCCAGAACCCAACCAAATATAACTACTCATTGTATCCAACTTTCCTTATGTTAATGGGGATCAATTACTTAATATCTAGCAATGTTTTTCTCTCATTAACCGATTATTTCCTTAATCTATCAATCACAATCATTCAAGTATAAATAAAATAAACAATTATAAAATTAACCGAATAATGCAAGCACAATACAATACCAAATTGTCAAAGATTATTCCTATGATAATTAATTAAGGCCGGCGTAACCTCGCCTAGTGATTTGTGAAAATCATTATTTGAGAATAGGCTCTCCTTAATTATTTATCGCTAGTAGGGCTTAGGTCACCACTACACACATATATATTAAGTTATTTTACGCTAACCGTCCCAATCGTATACGAAATCTTGCCCCCACCTTTTGTTGAGTGTTGTTGAAAGTCCACAAGTGTTGTCTTCGATCTTTGCCAAGAACCTAATTTACGATAACCGTTGGATTGTACGAAATTTATGAAATAATTAGAATATAATTTATGGTTAATTGAACATAATCCCGTTATAACTTGAAATATTTATTTATTTAAATATATCATAATAACCTCCAAAATAATTATTAAATTCAAATATAAATTATATTATACCTCCTTTTGAATTTGTTTGTTTTAGAAAATTGTCAAGAGTATATTTCTAATAACATTTAAATTATAATAAAATTTGGGCATTATAACGACTTAAAATGGTAAAATTTATTTTGGACTTTATAAGTTCAATATATCGACGTCTGAACGGAATTTGCATAGAAAATTTAAAATAACCTTTATATAAATAACATAATTAAAATAATATAATTAAAATAAAATGGACATTATAACGGCTTACCGATTACTTATGAAAATGATTTGGGCAGAACTTTGACGTATAAAACTCCCTTGAAACTTTAGAAGAACTTTTACCACAAAATACTCTAAAGGTTACGAACCGATATCGTGGGAACTTCGATAACTAAAACTAATATTGCTATATGAAGAAATTAGAGAAGGAAAGAAGTAAAGAAGTAAGAAAGATGATTTGTGAATGAATGAATGAAAATGGGGTGGAAGAGACCCCTATTTATACTAGTTGTAAAATATTAAAATAACATAATTTATCATCTTTTGCCCATACCTTCCAACTTTTCAACTCTTGCTAGTAAATATGTCTCTATCAAATATTTACTAATCTTTCATCAATAGTGCTTTAGGTGTTCTAGTATGACTTTGTGAAAATAATTTATGACAAAGGTATGGGAGCTTGATTTCATGACATAATATTATGTAGGATATTAATAGAAAATGAGATATATATTTCTTTTATAAAAAGTAAAATGTTAATAATATTAATAATAATAAAAATAGTAAAAAGGATAGTTATTTGATATTTTTATTGTCTTAAGATTATTTTATTTATTAATTGGTTTATAGAGTAAAATGATAATATTCAAATAAAATAAAATCAATTAATAATAACAAAACAAGAACAACAATAATGATAATAATAATATGAATAATTAATTAACTTAAAGTTAAGGGTTTTAAGTACCAATTTAAATTTCAAAGTTTAGTTTATAAAATGAAACGATGATATTCAAATTGAAGAATAAAAGTAATAAATATAAAAAGTAATTAATTAATAAATTAATTATTATAAGTGTTAGTTTCAACATTTAATTTTTAATAACTAGCATTGTTAAAATCTCAAATCTAACTAGATATATTATTTAGTGTATGGAAAAATTAGGATGTTACATTACCACCCCCCTTAAAAGAAATTTCGTCCTCGAAATTTAGCGTACCTAAAACATATGTGGATACTTCTGACGCATGTCTTCTTCTCTTTCCCAAGTAGAATCACCAGTTACATCATCCCACACGACTCTAACCAATGGTATTTGCTTTCCACGAAGTTTTTTAATACGATGATCTAAGATCTTGACAGGTATAGCCTCATATTCCAAATTATCTCTAAGTTCCACAGTTTCAGGCTCAATGACATGTGAAGGGTCCGGATAATACTTCCTCAGTTGTGATACATGAAATACATCATGAAGATTAGACAAGTTTGGCGGCAAAGCAATGTGATACGCTACAGGTCCAATCCGCCGTAGAATTTGAAAAGGCCCGATAAACCTTGGTGTTAACTTCCTAGTTTTGATTGCTCGTGCAATTCCCGCCCTAGGAGTTACCCTAATGAACACGTGATCTCCTGCCTCGAACTCCAAAGGTCTTCTCCTCTTATCATTATAACTCTTTTGACGGTCCTGTGCTGCCTTCATTTTTTCTCTAATAAGTTTAACCTGATCTGTCGTTTGTTGCACGAATTCTGAACCCAATATTTTATTTTCTCCAACCTCATACCAACATAAAGGTGTACGACACTTTCTTCCGTATAATGCTTCATATGGAGCCATGCCGATACTTGAGTGAAAACTATTGTTGTAAGTAAACTCAATCAATGGTAAGAACTCGTCCCAACTTCCTTTGTGTTCAAGAGCACAAGCTCTCAACAAATCCTCTAACGATTGAATCGTCCTCTCAGACTGGCCATCCGTTTGGGGATGATAAGCTGAACTTAACCTCAGTTTTGTTCCTAACTCTAAATGCAACTGATGCCAAAAATTTGATGTGAATCTGGGATCTCTATCACTGACTATACTTGAAGGTATTCCATGCAATCTAACAATCTCCTTTACATATACCTGAGCTAGTCTCTCTAATTTAAACGTCTGGTTGATGGGAATGAAATGTGCACTCTTTGTCAACCTATCAATGATCACCCAAATTGCATCATGTTGTTTCTGAGTCTTAGGCAAAGCGGTTACAAAATCCATGGCTATTCCGTCCCACTTCCACTCTGGAATATCTAAAGGTTGTAGCAATCCGGCTGGCTTCTGATGTTCAATCTTTGCCTTCTGACATACCAAGCAACTTTGAACATATTCTGCTATATGTCTCTTCATTCCAACCCACCAAAACATTTTCTTCAAGTCTTGATACATCTTTGTGGCTCCTGGATGAAAACTCAACTTACTTTTGTGGCCCTCTTCCAAAATCAACTTTTGAATATCCTGATTTTGAGGTACACACAACCTTTCTTTAAACCTTAGGATTCCATCACTCCTTATGTTAAACTCTCCATTTTGACCATTTCTTATATTTTCCTTTATGCTCACTAGACGGTCATCAAGTTGTTGTTCATCTTTGATCCATTTCAGAAATTCATTAGACACGACAATAGCGCCTATGAATATACTTCCTTCATTGTGATGTACTCCTAAGTTTAAATCCACGAATTTGTCAATCAACTCTTCTTCCTTCAACATCATTGCAGATACATGAAGTTTCTTTCGACTCAAAGCGTCTGCTACAACATTGGCCTTTCCGGGATGATATTGCAACTCAAAATCATAGTCCTTCAAGAATTCCATCCAGCGCCTTTGTCTCATGTTTAAATCTTTCTGATCAAATAAATGCTTCAGGCTTTTGTGATCACTTAACACAGTGAACTTTGATCCATAAAGATAATGCCTCCAAATCTTTAAGGCAAACACAATTGCCGCTAACTCTAGGTCGTGAGTTGGGTAGTTCCTCTCATGCACCTTCAATTGTCTTGATGCATAAGCTATCACTTTCCTTTCTTGCATCAACACACACCCAAGACCTTGATATGACGCATCACAATACACATCAAAATTTCCTAATGGGTCTGGTAAGATGAGTATTGGTGATGAAGTCAATCTTTCCTTTAGCTTCTGAAAACTTTCTTCACACTCTTTAGTCCATTCAAAGTTTTTACCTTTCCTCGTTAACTGAGTCATGGGCAAAGCGATCTTTGAAAATCCTTCAATGAACCTCCGATAATATCCAGCTAGTCCAAGAAAACTTCGAATCTCGCCAACATTCTTTGGACTCTCCCACTTTGTTATTGCTTCGACTTTACTTGGGTCTACTGCAATACCTTCTTTACTAATTACATGACCAAGAAATTGTACCTCCTTCAACCAAAATTCACATTTCGAGAATTTCGCGTACAATTGAAGGTCCTTTAATATCTGTAGCACAATTCTCAAATGTTCTCTGTGCTCTACCTCATTCTTGGAATAAATCAGAATGTCATCAATGAAAACTACAACAAATTGATCTAAGTATGACCTAAAGATCCTATTCATGTAATCCATGAATACTGCTGGAGCATTAGTCAAACCAAATGGCATAACTAAGTACTCATAGTGTCCATAACGGGATCTAAAAGCTGTTTTTGGAATATCATCTTCCTTCACCCTGATCTGATGATATCCAGACTTCAAGTCAATCTTTGAGAATACTGATGCTCCTTTTAACTGATCCATCAAGTCGTCGATTCTAGGCAAAGGATACTTGTTTTTCACAGTGGCTTTATTGAGTTGTCTGTAATCCACACAAAGTCTAGAAGAACCATCCTTCTTCTTCACAAACAAGATTGGAGCTCCCCATGGCGATACACTTGGTCTAATAAATTCTTTCTCTAACATCTCGTCTAATTGTTTCTTTAACTCCGCAAGCTCTGAGGGTGACATTCGATAAGGAGATATAGAAATTGGTCCAGTTCCTGGAACCAAGTCTATAGAAAATTCCACTTCCCTAACCGGTGGTAAACCTGGAACTTCTTCTGGAAAGACTTCCGGGAATTCACAGACTACGGGAAAATTTTCCACACTAGGGGTTTCTCCTACTGACATGGAGAATAGCATCATAAAACTTTGAGTGAGGGTTTCAGCTTTGCTGATTTCTCCACTATCTTCTCCAAATGTAAAAATTTTCTCCTTGCATCTCAAGTTGACATCGTTGGCTGATAACCAATCCATTCCTAAGATGACATCTAGGTCTTGTAGCGGGAGTACCACAAGATCTACTAAGAATCTTCTATTTTCTAAGATTATTGGACAGTCTACACAGACTGAATAAGTTACCATTCTTTCTCCCGAGGGAGTTGTGATAGTCAACTTATAATCGTGATCAACAATTTCGAATCCCAAAAATTCAGCACAAGAGGTAGATATAAAAGAATGTGTAGCTCCTGAATCGAATAAAACTGATACCAACTTATCTCCAATTAAACACATACCTTGAATTAACCCAGCTGACTTTGAGATCTCAGCTCCTCTAATTGTAAATACTCTTCCTGTGGTTGGCTTATTTTGATTCTGAGGTCTCTGACCAACACTTGGGCCTCCATTTCTTGCTCTCCCTATGTTGTTATTGTTTATTAGGCCGCTCCTCTGGCCTGTTGGTTGACTTTGTCCTTGGGGACAATCTTTGAGAAAGTGGCCTTTCTGACCACAGCGAAAACAAGTTCCAATATTTCTATTTGGACAATCTTTGTTAAGATGTGCCCCTCCACAGCTGTAACACTTGAACATTAACCTTCTAGAATCCTGGTTATGATAAGGTGTAGGCCTTTGATATGGCCTACCCCCTCGTTGGATTCTTCCTCCGTGGCCTCGGTTAAAGTGGCCCTTGTGATTGTTGTTTTGGGTTGATCCTCCTGATCCATATTGATTCTTCCTATTGTCAATCCCTTCCAACTCCAGACACCTTTCTACTAGCTCACCAAAGCGCATAATATGCAGAGGTAAAACTGCCCTCTGGATATCATATTTCAATCCATCTTGATACTTTTCACACATCCATTCTTCCCTTGGATGCAAGCGGTAAAACTCAGAATACTTTAGCAAGGATTCAAACTTCCTAGTATATTCTCCCACCGTCATCACACCTTGACGTAGATTCTGAAATTCTCTCTCCTTCTCTTTCCTACATAACTTTGGAAAATACTTCCCCAAAAATTCTTCTTTGAACAAGGTCCAATTGATTTCTCTTCCTTCCTCTTCCAATAATCTATACTTTCCTCTCCACCAAGCTTCAGCATCGCCTGTCAGCATGAATGTTGCATAACCAACCCTTCTATTCTCTCTACAGTGAGTGAAAGAAAATATCTTCTCCATTTCTTGCAACCATTTCTCAGCACCCTCCGGATTAAAGTCACCACCAAACTGTGGTGGTTTTCCTTTCAGAAACGAGTTCAATCCTGTATCCTCATGCACCATTTCCCTTTGTTGTTGCTGAAAGAGTTGATGATCTCGAGTGATTTGCAGGATTTGAGCATTTTGTTGTGTTTGAACTAACACAGCTGCAGCAAGTTCACGAACATCTCGAGTGTCAGCTTGAGAGTTCGTTCCAGTTTGGGAATGATCTTCTCGTCCAATGGGAATGGTAGGTGCTCCTTCAGGAGTAACTTCATCACTCGCATTCCTACGTATACCTCTAGTAGTGCCTCTAGCAGCACTCCTACCACGCCTCGCACCTCTGACGTTCTGAACCATAACTTCCTGAAAAGGAATAGTTATTAGGTTCAATCATTCACAAGACATAAAGAACATAACAATTATGTATATTTATATCCCAATGAATGATTCATCGATAAGGATTTTTATCAAGTCTCCCACAGGCAAGGGATAATTGTGTCTAAAATGTTGAATTAATATCTTAAATATAACTAGAATTCAGGAAAACATAATCAACATTTAATGTATAAACAAAAATGTATCAATTTATTTAATAACAACGATTACAAAAATCGTGACCATGTCTCATTCAAAAACCTCTACTTGTAAACCAAGCTAAGACTAATAGTGGTAAAACTATAATTATCATTATTGCTACGAAATCTTTACCTAATTCTTCATGCTTGATGATACCAATAACAAACAAAATAATGACAAGAAGAGTGATGAATAAAAGAAAGGATTTAGCCATTTGAAAGGTATAGATAAATATTTAGGAATTGATATGAAAATAATGGATGGGTGTGAAGTATTTATAAAGTGAATTTTGTGAAGTGTCCGTTACGTTACCGTTGGGTTTGTGACCGTTGGGGAGGAAAAATAAAGTGTGCTAAATAAGTTTCCTAGACCATTATACTAGAAGGCTCTCAAGATGAAGACTCAATGCACAGAAGAAAAGTTATCATCCAGTTTGGAATCCAACTTGATACAGTCAGTATAATTCTAGACACTTACGGTCCGAGCTGAATCGACCAGCTCTGATACCATTAAATGAGACAGCCTATGTCCCATTAGTGGAATTCTAATGAAACCTTATAAAAATACAGAAAAATTTGAAATTTTTAAAGGACAATACTTAATTATTTAAAAACATACTGTTTCACATACATATGCTTCAAATATATTTTACAGAGTTTGACACCGTTAAGACTAGCGGCCTTGCCACATAGATAAAACATAAAATAAAAGTACAGAAAGGAAACCAAAAAGAAAGCATACCAAAAGGGACCTCCTAAGTCCAACAAGACTGACACTTATACTGACTGTAGTAGTAGGGATGTGATTAGCGTTTGACAAAACACTAACAGCTCCCAATCTAGATGTTATAGTAACACATCTCCACGTCACTTCATATCCTTTCCTTCTGAGTTGTCGGGAAGTACGCAAGATTCGAGCTCATCGTCTGATCGTCATAAAATAATCCAAAATGCAAAACAAAAATGACACAGGGCTAAGATTCATGTACAAGTTTAAAAGTGGGAATGAATGTGTAAAATAATAATATATATGGAAACCATATTTATACAAACAAGCGTATCTTATACCCACAATTACATATACTTTATTTATTCTAATGCATCCCTGAACTATATGCTGACTCAGGCCACTAAACGCTGTCAATGATATCTATCCCATTTACCAAGATCAGATATCACTAGACCACATGCCACCAACGTACTCCCAATTACCAAGAGCTACGCCACCTAACTTCACATGGAGCCTAGGTGTTATAAGTCGATCGTCCCTGAGAATTCAGGCCAAGAACCTTGTCTTGCCTAGCATGCATAGATAATAATCCCCGTCGGGATTGCAGGCGACTGATCAACCTCGTGCGTCCCATACCGCACGGCGGTGGACTTACACATTCCTTAATGCAAGTCTATATGATCACTCACTCATCTTGTGGCAACTCTTAGCCATAAGTATTAAGTTAATAATGGGGAATTATCGTATCAACTTTTCAAGTTATACTTATTATCTAGATACTTAGGTTGAGTACCAAATCCATCCAATGTCTTGCCATATTTGATCTTTGTCCTTACATAATAAGTTCAGTTTGTATAATGGGTAATTGTATGGTTAACTTCCCAGGTAAGAGAGGTGGACTGTAAACGGCATAGTCGACCAAGTCTTTCCTTAGCCAGAACCCAACCAAATATAACTACTCATTGTATCCAACTTTCCTTATGTTAATGGGGATCAATTACTTAATATCTAGCAATGTTTTTCTCTCATTAACCGATTATTTCCTTAATCTATCAATCACAATCATTCAAGTATAAATAAAATAAACAATTATAAAATTAACCGAATAATGCAAGCACAATACAATACCAAATTGTCAAAGATTATTCCTATGATAATTAATTAAGGCCGGCGTAACCTCGCCTAGTGATTTGTGAAAATCATTATTTGAGAATAGGCTCTCCTTAATTATTTATCGCTAGTAGGGCTTAGGTCACCACTACACACATATATATTAAGTTATTTTACGCTAACCGTCCCAATCGTATACGAAATCTTGCCCCCACCTTTTGTTGAGTGTTGTTGAAAGTCCACAAGTGTTGTCTTCGATCTTTGCCAAGAACCTAATTTACGATAACCGTTGGATTGTACGAAATTTATGAAATAATTAGAATATAATTTATGGTTAATTGAACATAATCCCGTTATAACTTGAAATATTTATTTATTTAAATATATCATAATAACCTCCAAAATAATTATTAAATTCAAATATAAATTATATTATACCTCCTTTTGAATTTGTTTGTTTTAGAAAATTGTCAAGAGTATATTTCTAATAACATTTAAATTATAATAAAATTTGGGCATTATAACGACTTAAAATGGTAAAATTTATTTTGGACTTTATAAGTTCAATATATCGACGTCTGAACGGAATTTGCATAGAAAATTTAAAATAACCTTTATATAAATAACATAATTAAAATAATATAATTAAAATAAAATGGACATTATAACGGCTTACCGATTACTTATGAAAATGATTTGGGCAGAACTTTGACGTATAAAACTCCCTTGAAACTTTAGAAGAACTTTTACCACAAAATACTCTAAAGGTTACGAACCGATATCGTGGGAACTTCGATAACTAAAACTAATATTGCTATATGAAGAAATTAGAGAAGGAAAGAAGTAAAGAAGTAAGAAAGATGATTTGTGAATGAATGAATGAAAATGGGGTGGAAGAGACCCCTATTTATACTAGTTGTAAAATATTAAAATAACATAATTTATCATCTTTTGCCCATACCTTCCAACTTTTCAACTCTTGCTAGTAAATATGTCTCTATCAAATATTTACTAATCTTTCATCAATAGTGCTTTAGGTGTTCTAGTATGACTTTGTGAAAATAATTTATGACAAAGGTATGGGAGCTTGATTTCATGACATAATATTATGTAGGATATTAATAGAAAATGAGATATATATTTCTTTTATAAAAAGTAAAATGTTAATAATATTAATAATAATAAAAATAGTAAAAAGGATAGTTATTTGATATTTTTATTGTCTTAAGATTATTTTATTTATTAATTGGTTTATAGAGTAAAATGATAATATTCAAATAAAATAAAATCAATTAATAATAACAAAACAAGAACAACAATAATGATAATAATAATATGAATAATTAATTAACTTAAAGTTAAGGGTTTTAAGTACCAATTTAAATTTCAAAGTTTAGTTTATAAAATGAAACGATGATATTCAAATTGAAGAATAAAAGTAATAAATATAAAAAGTAATTAATTAATAAATTAATTATTATAAGTGTTAGTTTCAACATTTAATTTTTAATAACTAGCATTGTTAAAATCTCAAATCTAACTAGATATATTATTTAGTGTATGGAAAAATTAGGATGTTACAGATGCCACTTATCGAAAATAAAGGTGGATAAGTTTCTCGAAAGAGAGATGCCACTTATCGAAAATAAAGATGGATAAGCTTCTCGAAAGAGAGATGCCACTTATCGAAAATAAAGGTGGATAATCTCCTCGAAAGAGAGATGCCACTTATCAATAATAAAGGTGGATAAGCTTCTCAAAAGAGAGATGCCACTTATCGAAAATTAAGTTGGATAAAATTCGAAAGAGATATGCCACTTATCGAAAATAAAGGTGGATAAGCTTCTCGAAAGAGACATGCCACTTATTGAAAATAAAGGTGGATAAGCTTCTCGAAAGAGAGATACCACTTATCGAAAATAAAGGTGGATAAGCTTCTCGAAAGAGAAACTCCACTTATCGAAAATAAAGGTGGATAAGCTTCTCGAAAGAGAGATGCCACTTATCGAAAATAAAGGTAGATACGCTTCTCGAAAGAGAGATGCCACGTATCTAAAATAAAGGTAGATAAGCTTCTCAAAAGAGAGATGCCACTTATCAAAAATAAAGGTTGATAAGCTTCTCGAAAGAGAGATACCACTTATCGAAAATAAAGGTGGATAAACTTCTCAAAAGAGAGATGCCACTTATCGAAAATAAAGGTGGATAAGTTTCTCGAAAGAGAGATGCCACTTATCGAAAATAAAGATGGATAAGCTTCTCGAAAGAGAGATGCCACTTATCGAAAATAAAGGTGGATAATCTCCTCGAAAGAGAGATGCCACTTATCAATAATAAAGGTGGATAAGCTTCTCAAAAGAGAGATGCCACTTATCGAAAATAAAGGTGGACAATCTTCTCAAAAGAGAGATGCCACTTATCGAAAATAAAGGTGGATAAGCTTCTCGAAAGAGAGATGCCACTTAACAAAAATAAAGATGGATAAGTTTCTCGAAATAGAGATGCCACTTATCAAAAATAAAGGTGGATAAGCTTCTCGAAGAGAGATGCCACTTATCGAAAATAAAGGTAGATAAGCTTCTCGAAAGTGAGATGCCACTTATCGAAAATAAAGGTAGATAAGCTTCTAAAAAGAGAGATGCCACTTATCGAAAATAAATGTGGATAAACTTCTCGAAAGAGAGATGCCACTTAACAAAAATAAAGGTGGATAAGTTTCTCGAAAGAGAGATGCCACTTATCAAAAATAAAGGTGGATAAGCTTCTCGAAAGGGAGATGCCACATATCAAAAATAAAGGTGGATAAACTTCTCGAAAGAGAGATGCCAGTTATCGAAAATAAATGTGGATAAGTTTCTCGAAAGAGATATGCCACTTATAGAAAATAAATATGGATAACCTTCTCGAAAGAGAGATGCCACTTATCAATAATAAAGGTGGATAAGCTTCTCGAAAGAGAGATGCCACTGATCGAAAATAAAGATGGATAAGCTTCTCGAAAGAGAGATGCCACTTATCGAAAATAAAGGTGGATAAGATTCTCGAAAGAGAGATGCCACTTATCGAAAATAAAGGTGGATAACCTTCTCGAAAGAGAGATGCCACTTATCGAAAATAAAGGTGGATAAGCTCCTCGAAAGGGGGATGCCACGTATCGAACTTAAAGGTAGATAAGCTTCTCAAAAGAGAGATGCCACTTATCAAAAATAAAGGTGGATAAGCTTCTCGAAAGAGAGATGCCACTTATCAAAAATAAAGGTGGATAAGCTTCTCGAAAGAGAGATGCCACTTATCGAAAATAAAGGTGGATAAACTTCTCGAAAGAGATATGCCACTTATCGAAAATAAAGGTGGATAAGCTTCTCGAAAGAGAGATGCCACTAATCAAAAATAAAGGTGGATATGCTTCTCGAAAGAGAGATGCCACATATCAAAAATAAAGGTGGATAAGCTTCTCGAAAGAGAGATGCCACTTATCAAAAATAAAGGTGGATGAGCTTCTCGAAAGAGAGATACCACTTATCGAAAGTAAAGGTAGATAAGCTTCTAGAAAGAGAGATGCCACTTATTGAAAATAAATGTGCATACACTTCTCGAAAGAGAGATGTCACTTAATAAAAAAAAAGAGAGATGCCACTTATCGAAAATAAATATGGATAAACTTCTTGAAAGAGAGATTACACTTAACAAAAATAAAGGTGGATAAACTTCTTGAAAGAGAGATGCCACTTATCAAAAATAAAGGTGGATAAGCTTCTCGAAAGAGAGATGCCACTTATCGAAAATAAAGGTGGATAAGTTTCTCAAAAGAGAGATGCCACTTATCGAAAATAAAGGTGGATAAGTTTCTCGAAAGAGAGCTGCCACTTATCGAAAATAAAGGCGGATAAGCTTCTCGAAAGAGAGATGACACTTATCGAAAATAAAGGTGGATAAGCTCCTCGAAAGAGATATGCAACTTATCAATAATAAAGGTGGATAAGCTTCTCCAAAGAGAGATGCCACTTATCGAAAATAAAGGTGGATAAGCTTCTCGAAAGAGACATGCCACTTATTGAAAATAAAGGTGGATAAGCTTCTCGAAAGAGAGATGCCACTTATCGAAAATAAAGGTGGATAAGCTTCTCAAAAGTGAGATGCCACTTATCGAAAATAAATGTGGATAAGCTTCTCGAAAGAGAGATGCCACTCATCAATAATAAAGGTGGATAAGCTTTTGGAAAGAGAGATGCCACTGATCGAAAATAAAGATGGATAAGCTTCTCGAAAGAGAAATGCCACTTATCAAAAATAAAGGTGGATAAGCTTCTTAAAAGAGAGATGCCACTTATCGAAAATTAAGGTGGATAAACTTCTCGAAAGAGATATGCCACTTATCAAAAATAAAGGTGGATAAGCTTCTTGAAAGAGAGATTACACTTAACAAAAATAAAGGTGGATAAACTTCTTGAAAGAGAGATGCCACTTATCAAAAATAAAGGTGGATAAGCTTCTCGAAAGAGTGATGCCACTTATCAAAAATAAAGGTGGATAAGTTTCTCGAAAGCGAGATGCCACTTATCTAAAATAAAGGTGGATAAGTTTCTCGAAAGAGAGCTGCCACTTATCGAAAATAAAGGCGGATAAGCATCTCGAAAGAGAGATGACACTTATCGAAAATAAAGGTGGATAAGCTCCTCGAAAGAGATATGCAACTTATCAATAATAAAGGTGGATAAGCTTCTCCAAAGAGAGATGCCACTTATCGAAAATAAAGGTGGATAAGCTTCTCGCAAGAGACATGCCACTTATTGAAATTAAAGGTGGATAAGCTTCTTGAAAGAGAGATGCCACTTATCGAAAATAAAGGTGGATAACCTTCTCGAAAGTGAGATGCCACTTATCGAAAATAAATGTGGATAAGCTTCTCGAAAGAGAGATGCCACTTATCAATAATAAAGGTGGATAAGCTTCTGGAAAGAGAGATGCCACTGATCGAAAATAAAGATGGATAAGCTTCTCGAAAGAGAAATGCCACTTATCAAAAATAAAGGTGGATAAGCTTCTTAAAAGAGAGATGCCACTTATCGAAAATTAAGGTGGATAAACTTCTCGAAAGAGATATGCCACTTATCAAAAATAAAGGTGGATAAGCTTCTCGAAAGAGAGATGCCACTTATCGAAAATAAAGGTGTATAAGCTTCTCGAAAGAGAGATGCCACTTATCAAAAATAAAGGTGGATAAGCTTCTCGAAAGAGAGATACCACTTATCGAAAATAAAGGTGGATAAGCTTCTCGAAAGATAGATTCCACTTATCGAAAATAAAGGTGGATAAGCTTCTCGAAAGAGAGATGCGACTTATCGAAAATAAAGGTGGATAAACTTCTCGAAAGAGAGATGCCACTTATCGAAAATAAATGTGGTTAAGCTTCTCGAAAGAGAGATGCCACTTATCAATAATAAAGGTGGATAAGCTTCTCGAAAGAGAGATGCCACTTATCGAAAGAGAGATGCCACTTATCGAAAGAGAGATGCCACTTATCAATAATAAAGGTGGATAAACTTCTCAAAAGAGAGATGCCACTTATCAAAAATAAAGTGGATAAGCTTCTTGAAAGAGAGATGACACTTATCAAAAATAAAGGTAGATAAGCTTCTCAAAAGAGAGATGCCACTTATCGAAAATAAAGGTGGACAAGCTTCTCGAAAGAGAGTTGCCACTTATCGAAAATAAAGGTGGATAAGCTTCTCAAAAGAGAGATGCCACTTATCGAAAATAAAGGTGGATAAGCTTCTCGAAAGAGAGATGCCACTTATCGAAAATAAAGGCGGATAAGCTTATCGAAAGAGAGATGCCTCTTATCGAAAATAAAGGTGGATAAGCTTCTCGAAAGAGAGATGCCTCTTATCGAAAATAAAGGCAGATAAGCTTCTCGAAAATAAAGGTGGATAAGCTCCTCAAAAGAGATATGCAACTTATCAATAATAAAGGTGGATAAGCTTCTCCAAAGAGAGATTCCACTTATCGAAAATAAAGGTGGATAAGCTTCTCGAAAGAGACATGCCACTTATCGAAAATAAAGGTGGATAAGCTTCTCGAAAGAGAGATACCACTTATCGAAAATAAAGGTAGATAAGCTTCTAGAAAGAGAGATGCCACTTATCGAAAATAAATGTGGATACACTTCTCGAAAGAGAGATTCCACTTAATAAAAAAAAAGAGAGATGCCACTTATCGAAAATAAATCTGGATAAACTTCTCGAAAGAGAGATTACACTTAACAAAAATAAAGGTGGATAATCTTCTTGAAAGAGAGATGCCACTTATCAAAAATAAAGGTGGATAAGCTTCTCGAAAGAGAGATGCCACTTATCGAAAATAAAGGTGGATAAGTTTCTCAAAAGAGAGATGCCACTTATCGAAAATAAAGGTGGATAAGTTTCTCGAAAGAGAGATGCCACTTATTGAAAATAAAGGTGGATAAGCTTCTCGAAAGTGAGATGCCACTTATCGAAAATAAATGTGGATAAGATTCTCGAAAGAGAGATGCCACTTATCAATAATAAAGGTGGATAAGCTTCTGGAAAGAGAGATGCCACTGATCGAAAATAAAGATGGATAAGCTTCTCGAAAGAGAGATGCCATTTATCAAAAATAAAGGTGGATAAGTTTCTCAAAAGAGAGATGCCACTTTTCGAAAATTAAGGTGGATAAACTTCTCGAAAGAGATATGCCACTTATCGAAAATAAAGGTGGATAAGCTTCTCGAAAGAGAGATGCCACTTATCGAAAATAAAGGTGTATAAGCTTCTCGAAAGAGAGATGCCACTTATCAAAAATAAAGGTGGATAAGCTTCTCGAAAGAGAGATACCACTTATCGAAAATAAAGGTGGATAAGCTTCTCGAAAGAGAGATGTCACTTATCAAAAATAAAGGTGAATCAGCTTCTCGAAAGATAGATGCAACTTATCAAAAATAAAGGTGGATAAGATTCTCGAAAGAGAGATGCCACTTATCGAAAATAAAGGTGGATAAGCTTCTCGAAAGAGAGATGCCACTTAACAAAAATAAAGATGGATAAGTTTCTCGAAATAGAGATGCCACTTATCGAAAATAAAGGTGGATAAGCTTCTCGAAGAGAGATGCCACTTATCGAAAATAAAGGTAGATAAGCTTCTCGAAAGTGAGATGCCACTTATCGAAAATAAAGGTAGATAAGCTTCTAAAAAGAGAGATGCCACATATCGAAAATAAGGGTGGATAAACTTCTCGAAAGAGAGATGCCAGTTATCGAAAATAAATGTGGATAAGCTTCTCGAAAGAGATATGCCACTTATCGAAAATAAATATGGATAATCTTCTCGAAAGAGAGATGGCACTTATCAATAATAAAGGTGGATAAGCTTCTCGAAAAAGAGATGCAACTGATCAAAAATAAAGATGGATAAGCTTCTCGAAAGAGAGATGCCACTTATCGAAAATAAAGGTGGATAAGCTTCTCGAATGAGAGATGCCATTTATCGAAAATAAAGGTGGATAAGTTTCTCGAAAGAGAGATGCCACTTATCAAAAATAAAGGTGGATAAGCTCCTCGAAAGGGGGATGCCACTTATCGAACGTAAAGGTAGATAAGCTTCTCAAAAGAGAGATGCCACTTATCAAAAATAAAGGTGGATAAGCTTCTCGAAAGAGAGATGCCACTTATCAAAAATAAAGGTGGATAAGCTTTTCGAAAGAGAGATGCCACTTATCAAAAATAAAGGTGGATAAACTTCTCGAAAGAGATATGCCACTTATCGAAAATAAAGGTGGATAAGCTTCTCGAAAGAGAGATGCCACTAATCGAAAATAAAGGTGGATATGCTTCTCGAAAGAGAGATGCCACTTATCAAAAATAAAGGTGGATAAGCTTCTCGAAAGAGAGATGCCACTTATCAAAAATAAAGGTGGATGAGCTTCTCGAAAGAGAGATACCACTTATCGAAAGTAAAGGTAGATAAGCTTCTAGAAAGAGAGATGCCACTTATCGAAAGTAAATGTGCATACACTTCTCGAAAGAGAGATGTCACTTAATAAAAAAAAAGAGAGATGCCACTTATCGAAAATAAATGTGGATAAAATTCTTGAAAGAGAGATTACACTTAACAAAAATAAAGGTGTATAAACTTCTTGAAAGAGAGATGCCACTTATCAAAAATAAAGGTGGATAAGATTCTCAAAAGAGAGATGCCACTTATCGAAAATAATGGTGGATAAGTTTCTCAAAAGAGAGATGCCACTTATCGAAAATAAAGGTGGATAAGTTTCTCGAAAGAGAGCTGCCACTTATCGAAAATAAAGGCGGATAAGCTTCTCGAAAGAGAGATGACACTTATCGAAAATAAATGTGGATAAGCTCCTCGAAAGAGATATGCAACTTATTAATAATAATGGTGGATAAGCTTCTCCAAAGAGAGATGCCACTTATCGAAAATAAAGGTGGATAAGCTTCTCGAAAGAGACATGCCACTTATTGAAAATAAAGGTGGATAAGCTTCTCGAAAGAGAGATGCCACTTATCGAAAATAAAGGTGGATAAGCTTCTCGAAAGTGAGATGCCACTTATCGAAAATAAATATGGATAAGCTTCTCGAAAGAGAGATGTCACTTTGTTGCACCCTAAAATTTGCTCAACCTTATTCCCTTGGTTTATGTTTCAATATCATTAGCATTTGCATATAGAGTCATGTACATAGACTAACCATCTGCATAGCATAAGCATAGCAAGTCATTCAACAGGGGACCAATCATTATTCTCATCTCTAGAGGCCTATCAAGAGGTTATTATCCTAATTCCATCTCATTCAAGTCATCAGAAAAGAATTTGAGAGCAGAGAGTTCAGCAGATCAAGCCCTGAGTCTATCTCCTATCTGAGGGTATCTGAGGGTCAACAAGGGGGTCGTGAGCTGTGAATGGAAGGCATGGAGAGCATCTAGACATTATGAGAGGGCTTAGAAAGTCATTTGGATAAGTAAGCAAGTTGTTGGTATGATCCCAAGTATTGCAGTTGAAGACAGTTGACTAGGGTTTCATCTGGGTCAACCCTGGGTCAACCCTAGGTCAATTGACTGATTGAAAGGCATTAAGGGTTATTGGAGAGATGTGGGGCTCATCATTTGACATGGATAACAAGGATATGTTGTCATGCTAAGAAGAAATCAAGAGAAATCAAGGAGAAGAGGAGTTTCTAAATTAGGGTTTCTATGTAAAATCCCCTAGTTTAGGTCAAATTTCCAAGCAAGATAAGTCAAAATGCAAGCTTCAAATGGATCCTTGGCCAACATGGAACTTGTAGAGGATCTCAAGACCTTTAATTTGAATGGTGGAAGACATCAAGGAGATTTATAGAACTCAAGTTATGGTCCTTGCAAGTTACAGGTCATCTGAGGTATCTGAAATTTTGTCTGTGAAAGTGACTTGACTTCCAAGCAACGTTTACCCCTCAAGGAGATTTCAAATGAATTTCTGGTCAACATAATAATTGTTCCTCATTGTCTTAGCTTTCTAGAATGGTATAGTATGCCCTCATATGATGTGTGGAACTCAACTTGTGGTCTTGGCAAGCAAAGGGTATTTTGGTCATTTGTGAATTACAGGTCATTTTAACCTATGTCCGAAACTCATACAAGGAGGCCTCAAATGAAAAAACTTACAACATAAAACTTGCTCCAAATGGCATTTTGAGTCTAGAAAAGTGACCATGAGAGATTGGAAATGTCCATAGCACAAGGTTTCAAAATTGGTGAATTTAATGAAGGAAAATGGCTTAAAAAATGGTATTTTTCATATCTTGGCCAAATGATGCAAAATTATAGGTCATTTTGAATGGAAAAAGCATTTTAAAGACATTGGCTAAAGTGGAATTTTGAGCTTAGGTCATAATTTGTGAGTTATCCATGGTTGCTTGAATTAAAAGTAACATAATCCAAATTGAAAGGGAAAAGTGTAAGGGAAATTTCTCCAATGTTCTAGGAGGTTCTAATGCAACCTATATATTCATGCAAGTTGGTTCATGCAAGGGTTGGTGCTCCCATTTGTCAAAAATCTCCATTTTCATCCATTTTCTTATTCTTCCATAAGATACTCAAACTCTCACAAACCTCTCAAAATTCTCACATCTTTGGATTGAATCATCATCATCATCATTCAAACCCTAGGATTCACACCAAGAAGTGGCTGAATTGATCAAGGATCATACCTATCCACTTCATCACTCCAACTTGCATGAAGGATGGAATAGCATGATTCACAAGGATTCAGCACAAATCACTGCAAACAGAAGCATATTCATTCATTGGAGATTGTTTTCAGCAAGTATCAAAGGTTGAATTGAGGTCTAGCTACCATCACCATCATCAAGTGCAAGGTATGTAGATTTCTTCGAATCTCACTATTCTGGCTGGTAGAGATCATGTGGTTAGGATAATGTTGTTTAGAAACCCTAGAGGATCAATTCTTGAAGTTTAGGGATAGATTCATGGAGATCAATGACAGGTTACCATTTCTGTTAGCTTCGATAATAAGCTGTATGTTGAGTTATAATCAATGTGTTGAGGCATAGAATAATGAGGCAAGCATGTAGAATATCTGTTGATCATCAGGTTTGAGTTCTGGTAACTTTGACCTCAGGCAAGCATGGTGTGTTCTGAATTTCGTGCTCTCTGTTTGGAGTGTGTAATGAGAGTTAGGGAAAACTAAAACTAGGCATGGATTACTGGAGTTTCATAGAATATTTTAGGGCTTGGAATTTTTCGTTTTCATCAAGAAATCATGGAGAAAGATTGAGTGGAATTCTCATGCATGGAAACGGGGACTGAAACCCTAGACGAAGGGAGGAAGAAGACGAATCACGCGCCCTTGGATCTGGAGGGAAGATTTGACTTGACCAGGGATCGAACGGCCCTCATTTAATCTGAGTTTTGGTAGGAGATTTTGAAATCCCAAACGCACCGTTTCATTAAGTTGGGGGGATTGGGCTCAGAGCGCTATCCACACCCCCCAGTTTCATAAGCCCAACGCGCTTAGTTTGTTTTTCTTGCTTTTCTCACCCCCTCCCTCTTATTTCATTATATTTTCTTTTATTTTCTTTAATTTTTTCATGCATTTTCTAAAATTCATAATAAATAGCAAAATAATCATTTTTAATTCATTCTTTTTGCATTATTTTCTTTGGGATGTCTAGAAAATTATAAAAAATAAAAATTGCATTTTATTTTTTATTTGATATTTTTCCCATATTTTCTAAATAAATGACATTTTAATTAGTTTCATTTCATACATGATTTTATTAATTTTTGTTCTATTAGATACTTTCATATTTTTCATCCATTCTTTTTAGGTTGTTTAGATTAGACATTGAAATTGTAGATTCATTTTAGTTCCCATTTTTAGAAATTAATTTTAGGTGATTAATGTAAGCTTGAATAACATGAATAAAATTAGGGTTTTAGGTGATGACTTAGGAGATTTGATTCTTTTCCCTTAGGACTTAGGGTTTGACTAGTTTAGTTATGGGACTATAGGGGCTATGGGTAGTTATTAGATCCCCTTAGAAAAGTTAGGATTCCCCTACTGCTATTAATACTCTGTATATGTCTGATGGACTGGTGTGGTGTGCCCTCTGGGGATTATTGCTTGCTTGTGTGGGTATTGGGATTGTCTGGGGACTTGGGAGAGCTGAAGACTTGAGGAGATGAAAGCCATTGAAGATCCAGAGATTGAAGATCAACTTCCAGAGTTGAAGAAGAGATTCTTGCTAGCAGATGCTGAGGAGATTAGGGTTTAGGAGCTAGGCAGAGCTCTAGATTAGAAAGCTTGTTTCTCAAACATGGATTGCCTTGTCTGCATCCATTCTTCTCTGTGATTCAGAGTCTCTCTAAGACACTCACCCCCTTCCTTTGGAAGGCTTGGTGATAGTGTCTAAGAGATAGAACTCTTGAGAGAAAATGTCTTTTGTGTTAGAAGCAGTCTGTTCACCACCCTTGGTAGTCAACTGATTGCTTAACACCCAATTCACTCTTGTGACTAATCCCTCATCCTGGAGGTTTGAACATGAAGAAAAGCCATTGCAGATGGAAGACAGATGATCAAAGCCCTTACCTGAAGGTCATGAAGATGGAGATTGATGCTTGTTGAAGCCCGTAGCTGATTGGAGATTACTTGGAGCCAGATGTTGATTCAGAGCTGCTGAAGCTGTTTGTTTTATTGCTGTATTTCATTTCTGATGTATTGATTGGTTTTCTGAACTGTATTGTTTGCTGTTTACCCTGTTGGGTTGAAAGTGAATCCTGTTCACTTTCGCCTATTGTTTTCTAGGTTCGAGGTTGAGTGGGACTCCCTTGCCTCGCTTGTACTGTTGCATCCATGCATTTTACTGTTTTACTGTATATATCTGATATTGCTTCTGTTGCTGTCTATTCCCTTAGGATCTCTGTTTCTCTCTGTGCAAGAGAGGAGCATGATAGACACTAGGTTTTAACCCATGCATGATAACATTAGGTTAGTTTGTTTCCCTTCGCAACCGTAGGTTAGAGTTCTGTCTCTTTCTTTCTCAAAACAAACAGAAAAATACCATAAAGATTTCAAACACAATAAAAGACACTTCTTCCGTAAAAGAATGTGAACTCGTCAAGACGTCGTTTTTGTCCTCTTGGACGGTTAATTAGAAAAACCTTTTTCAGAAGGAATAAAATCAATCAAGACAAGTTTGCGTCGTACGTGGCCCGAACTACGTTTGCTCTGATCTTCCATGCTGTGTGGAAGTACGTAGGCATAGGATGCGATATCCTAGCGAGCAACCTTCCCCTCCTTTCCCGTAGGTAGGCGAACTACGTTGACTCTGATTTCTCATTCCAGACGGGAATACGTAGGCATAAAGTGCGATACTTTGCCGAGTCATTTATATTTTCATTCTCTTTTCTTTTTAACCCCTGACCTTTAGAGTAGATAGAATAACAATCCATACCCGAAAACAAGCGTGGATCCCGTCGAGTACGACGGACGTGAGGGGTGCTAATACCTTCCCCTTGCGTAAACGACTCCCGAATCCAGGTTTTGGTTGCGACGATCATACCGTTCCCGTGTTGTGCGAGGTTTACTCTGAGCGTTTCCTTTCCCTCCCGTGGGATAAATAACGCACGGTGGCGACTCTTCTGTTCAGCCGGCGCCGATTTTCGCAGTAGCGACAGCTGGCGACTCTGCTGGGGATCCAACGTCCCTGGCTGCTAAGGACTGCGATGGTTCTTATGCATTTGGGATCCAACGTCCCTTGAGAGAGCCAATCCTAACGCTTGTTTTCCCGTCGAGGATTTTGTATGGGGTTATTTTATATTTCTAACCTTGTATTTTCAGCTTTATATATTGATTATTATTGCTGTATCTGGGGTGTGACGGGTGTTCTGATATTGAGAGATAAGCCGGACCTGGGCTTGAGTGCACCTAGAATTAGAGTAGAAATTAGTGGGTGCCCACTTGCTTTGCTTGCTTTGGTGTCCCATGAAATCTACACTCAGACGAGGTTCCTCTGGTTGGCCTCCTGCCCCTTCCTTTGGTTGGCGTGGGTTGCTGGTTAGTTGGATTGTCGACTCTGGGGACCGATCATTTGGAAGTTGGCTAAGTGAGGCCTCTTCAGGAATTGATGATGCCACTCCTTCTGGGAATCGTATCATCAACCCTGAAAGTCTGTGACGCCGACGACCGCATAGGATGCCGTACCTTGTGCCAGTTATAGGGCCACCCACCTGTGAGGGGATTCAGGGTTATGCAGGTAACTAGACCTTCAGACCACCGGTTTGTTGATCAGGATCTTGGATATTTATGGAGGGTTCTAAGGTCTGTCAGAGACCAGTTGGTGTGTTCCGAGGTCTGTCAGAGACCATTTGGAGATGTGTTCTGAGGTCTGTCAGAGACCAGTGGGGGATATGATCTGAGGTCTGCCAGAGACCATTCAGGTTATGATTATGGGGTCTATCAGAGACCAATATTGGAGCTTTGTTTGAGGTATATCTGAGACCAGGGCTTGAGGACTTCTGGATGGTCTATCTGAGACCTTTCTTGATTGGGTTCAGGCTATTCAGCTACAGCTTTGGTCCCTGTTGCATGTTACTTGCATTGCATCACTGCATATCCATTACCATTTGCATTTCACTAATGTGTGTCTGTGCTGCAGGTGCATTTGCATTTCCCAAGTTCTAGTGCCCAGACTTCTGAGTGTTTGATCATGACTAGCTTAAGGATAACGGTTGCTTACAAATTGCCTACGCCTGATATTGTTCCTCTACTTGGGTTGATCTCTCTTGCTGATGCAGGTGTTCGTAGGAGCTTCCGGAGGAGCTATGGTAGACTACTGAGATTGGTGTGCAAACCTACAGAGGTAGAGTTAGATGGGCTGTATGCTTTGATGCAATTCTACGACCCTGCTTTGAGGTGCTTTACGTTCTCTGACTTTATTATGGGACCAACCCTGGAGGAATACGCTGAGTATGTTGAGCTGCCCGTGCAGAACCAGGTTCCATTCATTCATTATGACGCCAAGCCCAAGCCGGAGGATTTGGCAAAAGCCTTGCATATTGATGCTTCTGAACTTGTGACTACTGTTTCCCGTGGAGTTCCAGGCTTCTCACTCCAATTCTTAGTTGGTAAAGCCCAAGAGTATGCCAAGAGCGGGTGCTGGGTTGCTTTCAATGCTGTGTTGGCTTTGTGCATTTATGGCATAGTTTTGTTTCCCAACATACCGGATTTTGTGGACTTCGATGCTTTCTACTTGTTTGCCGCTGGTAATCCTGTACCTACCGTACTCGGAGATTTCTACCACTCACTGCATTACAAGAATGAGAAGGGAAGAGGGAAGAATGTTCATCTGTGTGTACCCTTGTTGAGTATGTGGTTTGAGAGCCACCTTCCTAAGAGAAGATCTGCTGCAGAGACTACTGTCCCTGTTGGATGGCCAGAGCGCCTGATGAGATTATCGTCGGAAGATATGGAGTGGTTTGATCGAGACCTGTTGGGATCCGAGCTCATCTTCAGTTGTTCTGGGTACCCTAATGTGCCGCTGATAGGAAGAAAAGGGTGTATCAATTACAACCCTTCTCTATTCATTCGCCAGTTCGGATATGCACTGAAGAATCCACCTCAGGAGGAAGAAGTACAGGAATCTCTGTACTTCACAGGTGATTTGAAGGGAGAATTGCTAGCTGAGTTGCAACACGCCTGGACACGTATTAACCGCAAGGGGAAACCACTGTTAGGTAAGAACGATTGCCAGGCCTATGCACCTTACAGGGTTTGGATTCAGGAAAGAGCTAGTCAGTTGAGGATGCCATTTCCAGATGCACCAGTTCTTGATCCTATTCCGGTAGCAGAGCCAACTACTGTTTCTAGGGAAGTCTATGAGCAAGTTGTGAAAGAAAAAGAAGCCTTGATGAAGATCAATGAAAGGTTAGAGCAAGAGCTAGCTCAAGTACGCAGTGAGAAAAACAAGGCCGTATATGCTTTCCAACAACAGATCGAGCTGTTAAACAGGTTAGGGGCTGAGTTGACTGAGGAGAGGAAGAAGCGCGAACGTCTGGGACAAGAGTTCAGAAGCTCCCATGACATGTTGGAAGCCAAAAAGAAGGCGCTTGACGCAGCACACCGAGAAATCTCCTCTTGCAATAAGACTTGGAATGCTACACTCACCAACAATAAGAAGAGGGAAGATAAGCTGAAGCAGCAAATTTCCGACCTCGAGGAGAAGTTGAAGTCTAGCATCAAGAAGTGTGAGGAGGAAGTGATGACCCGGTACAGTGTCCAGCATGCGCTGAACAAAGCAATCAAATCCAGAGATGAAGCGGTGTCTCAGAAGCGAAAGCTAGAAGATTGCTTCGGAGAGGCAACATGGGAAGAAACTACTGAAGACGTGCGCCGTGTTCTTAAGAAAAGAAACCAACTTGTTGAAGGGCTGCTTGATCGACCAAGTCACCCAGAGACTAAGAAGTTGATAGAAGAGTACCAGACTTTCGGGAGGATTTGATCATTTCATGTAGTAACTTGTAGTAACTTGTATGCTTTATTTGCATAAGTGCTGACCATCACCAGGATTGTTGGTTGAGGTCATGCCTTCTTATCGTACTTTCAGCGACATTGTATTCAGGTTTTCTCAGCAATATATGAGGCTTTCTATGATTCAGCTCCGGTATTCCTATTGTCAACACTGTCACTGCACGGGCACCTTCACACTAGAACTGGGAGAATGAATTTCCCTAATGCACAGACACATCGCATTTCATTCATACTCATATTGCATTACAGGTAATTTTTGAATAGTGTCTTATTTCCTGCTCTGTACCAGGTACTTTCCAGGATTGCAGATCAACATCCGCACCGCTATTCTACCCGCACCAACTGTCGAAGGATCATGGATCAAATGCAGAACGAGATGCAAGATGTGCGCGAGAAGCTCGCTCTCTTTATGCAGACCATGGAAGCTATAGCAAAAGGGCAGGAGAATTTGCAGGCAATGGTCCAGCCTCTGTTGGCTCGAAATGCTGGTCATGGTAATGAAGATCATCAGTCGGTACGGGTCGATACTGTTCATGGAGACGGTACTCCCACGCCAGTGGCTCCGCCTGTAATCAATACACCTGCTGCTAATGTCAACAACGCTACCGCTGCTGCAAATGGTAACGTCGGAGTTGGAAATGAGACTGCTGTCCATAATGTTGGGCTGGGTGATGTCAATCTGGGTGATAATCTAGGCGGCAACGGCTTCGTCAATGCTGGATTCGGATTCAACGATCAGGGATTCGATAACACTGGGAAATATGGCTTTAATGCTCAATGCTTTGGGCAAGACGGTTATGGCGCGACCAATCAGGGTTACGGAGGCTTTGGAAACGGAAACGGTACTGGATTTATGGCTTTTGGTCCTGCCGGAGGTGTTCAAGGGTACGGCAACAGAGGCCGAGGTCCGGGGATGAATCAGATCAGAGCTGGACGTAATAATGGATATGATGGGTATGGGGTTGGAAACGGTATGTGGCAAGAAGATCAGCAGGAGGACGCTTTCTCCGGCGGAGGTTTTGAAGGGCCGATGGATGATTCCCAGAAGATCAGAATGCTGGAAGAACAGATGAGGGGAGTCCTAAACCAGAGCGCTGTGGGTTTGGACATGGCAACAATGGGGCTGGTACCTGGCTTGAGGGTGCCAATTAAATTCAAAGCTCCTGCGTTTGATAAGTATAAAGGAGACACATGTCCAAAAGTGCATGTACGAGCTTATTACAGAAAGATGTCTGCATACTCAACTGATGAAAGAATGCTAATGCATTTCTTTCAGGATAGTCTGTCGGGCCCTTCCCTAGAGTGGTACATGGGGTTGGAGCCAACTGATATCAAGACATGGAAGCAATTAGCAGAGGCGTTTGTAGCTCACTACAAGTATAACAGCGACTTGGCACCCAATCGGGTCCAGTTGGCCGGGCTGTCGCAAAAGAAGGGGGAGAGTTTTAAAGAGTACGCGCAAAGGTGGCGCGATATGGCTGCCAGGGTCCGTCCTCCTGTAGAAGATAAGGAAATGAATGACATGTTCGTCGGCACATTCACAGGCTTGTTTCATGACATGCTGTTTCACACGTCTCTGGCCAGTTTTTCAGACCTAATTCTGATGGGAGAAAAGATTGAGCGTAATATTAAGCAAGGAAAGTTCCAAGCCGAGGAATCAACTGCGTCCGGCAGTAATAGGAAAGCTTATGGTGGGCGCCGTTAGGGCGAGGCAAGCGCAGTATTTGGAGGCCGAGGCCGAGGCCGAGGCAGGGGACGAGGTCAATATCGTCAGCCGCAGCAGGTGGCGAGCGTTACTATCCCGTATCAACAGCAACCACTCCAGCAACAACAACCGGTTCAGCAACAGCCAATGCCACAGCAGCAGCAGCCTCAGCAGGGTGCACAGCAAGCGCAGCGAAGATTCCAGAGTAGTAAGCCGAGAAGAGTGTTTGAGAAGCCTCCCTCAACCTATGCCGATTTACTACAGACATTGTTGGGATTGAACCTTGTAGAGAAAAGAACTCTGGCACCGATAACGGGAGCTCCCCCGTTTGGTTATGATGCAAGTAGGCACTGTGAGTTTCATTCTGGAGCTCCGGGCCACGATATAGAAGGTTGCCACGCTTTTAAGCACGCCGTGCAGGATCTTTTGGACAATAAGACTATCAATTTCGGAACGGCAGGTCCGAATATAGTGCAGAAACCCATGCCTAATCATGGGGCAAATGCCATTCTAACTGAGGAAGGGTTGAATCTGGTTATGAATGTTGAAGATTTGAAGACGCCGCTGAGCGAGATAAAGAGCCGGCTATTACAAGGGGGTGTTTACCCAGGATGTAACGAGTATTGCTTAGACTGTTGGACCCTAGCTGGAGGGTGTGAGGATTTGAAGAAAGGCATTCAGGCTTTAATTGATGAGGGCATATTGCAGTTTGATCAAGCAGCCACTGAAGAGCCCGCAGGGGCAGTAGTAGATAATCAGAATGATGTGGCCACTGTGACAATTCCTCGGAAGACGATCACTATCGCGGCACCGGCTCAGCGACCCCCGATCACCATAACTAAGGCCGGGCCGATCCCGTACGAGAACACGAAAGCAGTCCCATGGTCATATGGGTTGGAAGTGTATTGTGACGGGATAAAGATTGATGTTAATAAGCAGCCAGCCGAGACTGTGGATAATGTTGTTGGTTCGGGAGGTATGACAAGGAGTGGTAGAATCTTTATATCCCCTGAAGTGGAGGCCGAAAGACTAGCAAAAGGAAAAGGGAAAGCAGTTGAGAATGTCCCAGCGCAAGCAAGTGACAAAGAATCGGCATCGAAAGATATAGAAGAGTTCATGCGCTTGATTCGAAAAAGCGATTATAAGATTGTGGAGCATCTGCAGCAGACGCCGTCCAAGATATCTATCCTGTCATTGCTGTTGTGCTCGGAAGCCCACAGAAATGCTTTGCTGAAAGTCCTGGACACTTCTTTCGTACCCCAGGACGTCTCCGTAAATCAGCTAGAAGGAGTGTTGGCACATGTGAATGCAAGCCACAGTCTGGGATTTACTGATTTTGACTTGAATCCGAAAGGGAGAGATCATAATATGGCGCTGCACGTATCTGTTGAGTGTAGAGGATCAGTAATGTCACACGTCTTGGTTGACACCGGGTCATCTTTGAATGTGCTGCCCAAGAAGGCGATGATGAAGTTGGATGTTAGAGGAATCTTGTGCACACCTAGCGACTTGGTAGTCAGAGCGTTTGACGGCACGCGGAGGACAGTCTTTGGATCGATTACCTTGCCTCTGCAGGTGGGGCCGGAAGTGTTTGCAACGGAGTTTTATATCATGGATATACAGCCTGCGTACAGCTGCTTGCTTGGAAGACCCTGGATTCATGGGGCGGGGGCAGTCACGTCCACCCTGCATCAGAAGTTAAAATATATGGTCGGAGACAGCGTAGTCACCGTGTGCGGAGAAGAGGACATCCTGGTCAACCATCTATCTTCATTTAAATATGTGGAAGTCGACGGAGAGATCCACGAAACGCCCTGCCAGGCATTCGAAGGTTTGCGCATCAAGGACAAGGGTCCCGGGCCGAGCAAAGCGCCAGAAATAGCCGTCTCATCGTATAAAGAAGCTCAAGCTCTAGTGGAAGCAGGAGAAGCCAAAGGCTGGGGCAAAGTGCTGGACATTCCTGTGAAGATGGACCGGTTCGGGCTGGGGTACCAACCGTCGTCTTCAACTCCTTCCGTGGGGGCACCCCGTTTCAGAAAGCCAATCACCATCTCTGCCAGTGGGGTGTGTCATGAAACTGTCAATGCTGCTTTAGAGTCTGATGAAGGAGACAGCGACTGTGATATGGATGCCTGGATTCAGCCAAGCACGCCAGGACAAGGACTGTGCAACTGGTCTATTCAGGAGCTTGTTCCTGTGACTTTTAAACAGTAATGCTTTGCTTTATTAATTGTTGAATAATCTGATGTCTTGCCCGGGGCATCAGGATTTGCTTAGGGCTGTGTTGTTATGAACATTGCGTGTTAATCATCAAATAAATGGCGTTTTTCATGTGCAAATACTGTAATCCCTGTCTTTCTTGTTTTGTATTTTTCAATAAAATGGCAACGTGGTCGTTCGCTTTATACGCATTTTGAAGCGCTTAACCGTTCCTTTCGCAGGATAACATTTTCAGATGACATCCTTGAACCACCTATGACTCGTCCCGACTTTGAGCACCCGGTGTTTCAGGCCGAAGAAGAGGTTGTCGAAGATAGCGACGTTCCTGAAGAACTGTCTTGGTTAGTGAAGCAAGAGGAAAGAGCCATTCTGCCTCATGACGAGGTCATCGAAATTATCAACTTGGGGTCGGAAGGGGTTGAGAAAAACATTCGTATCGGAGCCGCACTGCGAAGTGATATTAAGCGAAGACTGGTTGAAATGCTCCAAGAGTATAGTGATATATTCGCTTGGTCGTATGAAGATATGCCAGGGCTCGATACAGATATGGTTGTGCATCGCCTGCCACTGAAAGAAGATTGCCCGCCGGTCAAACAAAAGCTTCGTAGGACTCGACCAGATATGGCAATGAAGATCAAAGAGGAGGTTCAAAAACAGTGGGACGCTGGTTTCCTGGCTGTGACGAAATACCCCTCGTGGGTTGCTAACATCGTACCAGTGCCAAAGAAAGATGGCAAGGTTCGAATGTGCGTGGATTATAGAGATTTGAATAAAGCAAGCCCAAAAGACGATTTTCCACTTCCTCACATTGACGTGTTAGTTGATAATACTGCTCAATACTCCGTATTCTCCTTCATGGATGGCTTTTCAGGCTATAATCAGATTAAAATGGCGCCAGAGGATATGGAGAAGACTACTTTCATAACGCCTTGGGGAACATTTTGCTACAAAGTGATGCCCTTTGGTTTGAAAAATGCTGGGGCAACATATCAGCGTGCGATGACGACTCTTTTCCATGACATGATGCATAAAGAGATCGAAGTTTATGTTGACGATATGATTGCCAAATCCCAGACGGAGGAAGAGCATCTGGTGAATTTGCTGAAGTTGTTTAAAAGGCTTAGGAAGTTCAGGTTGAGACTGAACCCTAACAAATGCACCTTCGGGGTGAGGTCGGGTAAGCTGTTGGGATTCATCGTAAGCGAAAGAGGAATAGAGGTCGATCCTGCTAAAATAAAAGCAATTCAAGAAATGCCGACGCCTAAAACAGAGAAAGAGGTGCGCGGGTTTTTAGGGAGGTTGAACTACATTGCCCGGTTCATATCTCACCTAACAGCTACGTGTGAACCATTGTTCAAGCTATTGAAAAAGGATCAAGCTGTAACGTGGAACGAAAATTGTCAAAAGGCGTTCGATAAAATAAAGCAGTATTTGCAGGAGCCTCCTATTTTGATACCCCCAGTGGCAGGTAGACCCTTGATCATGTATTTGACGGTTCTTGAGGGAAGCATGGGTTGTGTCCTCGGTCAACACGACGAGACAGGGAGAAAAGAGCATGCAATCTATTACCTGAGTAAGAAGTTTACAGACTGCGAGTCTCGGTATTCAATGCTGGAGAAAACTTGTTGCGCGCTAGCCTGGGCCGCCAAGCGTTTGAGGCAGTACATGCTGAATCATACAACCATGCTCATCTCGAAGATGGATCCTATCAAATATGTGTTTGAAAAGCAGGCGTTGTCAGGAAGAATTGCCCGTTGGCAGATGGTCTTGACTGAATATGATATTCAATATGTCTCGCAGAAGGCTATAAAGGGGAGTGTGCTGTCTGAGTATCTGGCAGAGCAGCCTATTGAAGAGTACCAATCGATGAGGTTTGATTTTCCTGACGAGGATATCATGTACTTAAAGATGAAAGATTGTGAAGAGCCATTGCCAGACGAAGGACCAGAGTTGGGTTCTAAGTGGAAGATGATTTTTGACGGAGCTGTGAATGCTTACGGTAGCGGAATAGGGGCAATCATCACTACGCCGCACGGGTCGCACATCCCGTTTACTGCCCGATTGACCTTTGCTGTTACCAATAATGAGGCCGAATATGAAGCTTGTATAATGGGGCTCGAAGAAGCCATTGATTTGCGAATCAAACACCTGGACGTATACGGAGACTCAGCTCTGGTGGTGAATCAGATCAAAGGGGAATGGGAGACACGGCAGCCCAACTTGATACATTACATGAACTATGCAAGGAGATTGTTGCCTTTCTTCGACAAGGTTGAATTGCATCATGTACCGAGAGCAGAAAATCAGATGGCTGACGCCCTGGCCACTTTGTCTTCCATGTATAAAGTCAACTTCTGGAATGAGGCTCCCCGAATCATTATCTCTCGGCTTGACAGGCCAGCTTATGTATTTGCTATTGATGAAGCGTCTGATGGCAAACCATGGTATTTCGATATCCTTAATTTCCTGAAGAATAAAGAGTATCCGGTTGGGGCATCCAGTCAAGATCAGAAGACTCTCAGGAGGTTAGCAGGCAATTTCTATTTGAACCCGGATGGCGTCTTATACAGAAGAAACCACGACTTGGTGTTGTTGCGTTGTGTAGACGAAAAAGAGGCAAAGCTTCTCATGGAGGAAATACACGAAGGTACCTTCGGTACGCATGCTGGGGGACATGCTATGACGAGAAAACTGCTGCGGGCAGGTTATTTTTGGCTGACTATGGAAACTGACTGTTTCAAGTTTGCGAAGAAGTGCCACAAGTGCCAAATCTATGCTGATAAGATCCATGTGCCTCCAAGTCCTCTAAACGTGATGTCATCGCCATGGCCATTCTCTATGTGGGGAATCGATATGATTGGAAAGATCGAGCCGACGACTTCTAATGGGCACCGGTTCATTCTAGTGGCAATCGATTATTTCACCAAGTGGGTGGAAGCGGCGTCTTACGCAAATGTAACGAAGCAAGTGGTGGCCAGATTCATCAAGAGAGATATCATTTGCCGATATGGGATTCCCGAGCGGATAATCACGGATAATGGTTCAAATCTGAACAACAAAATGATGAAGGAGCTCTGTCAGAATTTCAAGATCGAACATCACAACTCTTCCCCTTACCGACCCAAGATGAATGGCGCTGTTGAGGCGGCCAATAAGAATATCAAGAAGATCGTTCAGAAAATGGTGGTGACCTATAAGGATTGGCATGAAATGCTACCTTTTGCTTTGCACGGTTATCGTACGGCGGTACGCACATCAACCGGGGCAACTCCGTTCTCGTTGGTATACGGAATGGAAGCGGTATTACCGTTGGAAGTCGAGATCCCTTCTCTGAGGGTATTGCGAGACGTTCAGCTAGACGAGGCAGAATGGGTAACAAACAGATTGAACCAACTGAGCTTAATGGATGAGAAGAGGCTAGCTTCTCTAGCATACGGTCGTTTGTACCAGAGCCGAATGAAGAAAGCGTACAACAAGAAGATACATCCGCGAAGCTTTCAGATGGGCGACCTTGTGCTGAAAAGGATTCTCCCGCCGCAAACAGATCACAGGGGCAAATGGACCCCCAACTACGAAGGGCCATACGTTGTCAGGAAGGTATTTTCGGGAGGAGCGTTGTTGTTGTCCACCATGGACGGAGAAGACTTCACGTCGCCTGTGAATTCGGACGCAGTTAAAAAATACTTTGCTTAAAATAGACCCGCTGGACAGAAAAAAGATAGTCCAGGCAAAAATGGGGCATCCCGGCGAACCAAAAACAGAATGAAAGGTTCGGGCAAAAATTAGGGATAAATTGAAAAAAATGTACACCCGCGAAGTTGAAAACCTACACTGGGCGGCTTCAGCAAAAAGGGGTATCCCGGTGAACTGAAAACCCGTAAGGGGCGGTTCACGCAAAAGTTAGGGATTTGAAAAGCAAATGACTGCGGTCCGAATTTGATAAGCATCAATGCGGGAGAATACATTTGAGGAGCCAGTTATCGGATACAATCTCTTCAGAAGTGGGGATACCGGGAAAGCATTAGGGTCAGGCAAGTCATGGGAGGATCAGTTCGTGATGTTCATCTGTATCCCGTTGCCGACATGTGTACAAATTTAAGTTGTCAATATTTATGCTTCTTGTGCATACTTGTATACTTGTATATTTGCTTTGTGTAGCTTCCTCATTTCAGGAGTTACATCCCGTGTACAAAACTCCGCCCATTCAGGGGCCCGATCAATAAAACACGTTATTCAGTACTTGACACTGTTCTTTACTGTTTTGTGCATGATTAACGCCTAAGTTTGATGCAACTAGCATGAGTATAACGTCGCTGGCCCTTGCCAACAGTTGCTAAAGCTCTGAATTAACTGAAAATAACGTCACTAACCTGAGTTGATTTGGTTGCATAGGCTTGTCTTGTCTTGTTTGTGTTGTTGCAGGTTTCATAACCGTACGAGGAAGATGATCGAAAGATTGCAATAACGAAAGACTCAGCCTCCGCGCAGGTCATGCAGGTTCTTCCTGAAGGAGGATCGAACTCTCCAGCTAGTCGTAGCGTGTGCAAAAAGGATTGACGATTCCAAGATCGTAAGGCTGTATTCAGACAGGTTCAAATTTCCCCGCAGGGTCATTCACTCTCCCCCCAGCAGAGTCAGGGAATAGTCCCACTAGCGGAGTTCTCTCCTTTCAGCAAATGTTCTTTCCTCCCAGTGGAACCCGGAGATCAAGACTCTCCCCCCGGCAGAGTTGGTGGTGGGTCCTGTCATTTACTTCGTCAGGGATACCGTGAAATATCAGTTCATTCTCCAGCAGAGAAGTCCAATCATACTCGGCATACCTGCTATTCCTCAGCAAAGTTACTTTCCCCAGCAGGGGGTTACCTCAACAGGGTGTTTGGTTCGAACTCTCAACTTCCCAGCATGGTTGACTTCACCCTTCCAGCATTTATTTTGCTGGAATAATTCTGTAGCATCTGGCTATTCCCGGCGGAGTCGGCATTACCTTTAGCATTTATTTTGCTGAAGCAGTTTCTGTACTCTAGCAGTTCATGTGGAGAGAACTCTGGCTCAAATGAACTACCAAACATTCAAGATCTCGGCATGGGACATCCAATGATAATGTCAGTTTCGGCCGTATTCCCCACAGAGTTATCAGGATAAGTTTCTCTTTATTCCCAGGCAGAGTTAGTTGTCATCAGGGGTTCCATGAATCAGAATTTCAGAGGCCACCGCCGGTTATCAGAACAGGCGTCCGGTAGTTTAGTTTCCAAATATCCCCAGTAGAGTCCGCCCCAAAGTCGCTGTCACGTCAGTGCTAAGAAGTTTGTGGGTAGGGATCAATGGAGAACTAAGTCCTGACGTGGACAATTTATTCCTATATTGACGGGATTTCTTCAGAAGTGGGCGTCCTAACGTGGACAAGTTTATTTCCCCGGGATGGTGAAGTGTGTTAGTCCTAACGTGGGCAGATTCGGGTTCTCGAAATTGGTGAGATAGGAAGTCATGACGTTGACAAAAGTGTTCACTCTTTGTGTTGGTGTCCTGACGTGGACCAGTTCCTCTCGCAGTTATCTTTCTTCGTGATGGCAAAGCATGGGTCCTGACGCGGACAGATCAGACAAGGGCGTGAGTCCTTACATGGACAAGTCTTATTCCCTCAGCAGGTCGAAGATGCCTGAGTCCTGACGTGGACAAATCAAGACGAAAGAGGGGTCCTGACGTGGACAAGTCTATTCCTTACATGGGAAAAGAGGTCAATTCCTGACGCGGAAAGGATGTTTATTCCTTACGTGGAAAGATGAGATTCCTTACGTGGAAAAAAATGGGTTTCCTTACGCGGAAAGATCGAGTCCTCACGCGGACGTATCAAGTTTAGTCCTGACGCGGACAGATCAAAGAAGTTATTCCTAACGTGGAAGAAGAAGATAGATTCCTTACGTGGAAAATTTAGTCCTGACGCGGACGGATTCAGAAGAAGAAGTATGCCTAACGTGGAAAGAAGGTGTGTTCCTTACGTGGAAGAGAAAGAGAAACTTCAGGTCCTTACGTGGAAAGATGGGAGTCCTTACGCGGACAAATCAGAAAAATGGTTCCTTACGGGGAAAGGAGATCGTGTTCCTTACGTGGAAAAGATTGAGTCCTTACGCGGACACATAGGAGGAGGATTCCTTACGTGGAAAGAGCGGAGTCCTTACATGGACAGATTAAGATGGCCTTCCTTACATGGAAAAATGTAGTCATGACGCGGACAAATCGGAAAGAGTTGGTTTCCTTACGTGGAGAGATTGGGGTCCTTACGTGGACGGATTCAAGAAAAGTTGATTCCTGACGTGGAAGAATGATGTACTCCTTACGTGGAAAGGTGAGTCCTAACGTGGACAGGTTCAGAACCAAAGTTGTATTCCTTACGCGGAAAGATTGGAGTCCTGACGCAGACATATCGAGTTGTACTGGAGTCCTTACGTGGACAGATTGATACGGTTCTCCTTACGTGGAAAAAGAAGACTGCATCCTGACGTGGAAAGATGGAAAGTTTAGTCCTGACGTGGACAGATGCAGAAGAGATGATTCCTTACGTGGATGGTGTTATTCCTAACGTGGAAGAGTCTATTCCTAACGTGGACGATTTATTGGAATATCCCCCAGCGGAGTTGCCGAGATTTTTCTGGGTTAACAGCAAGTGGAGTCCTAACGTGGACAGGTTCTAGTTGAGATTTCTTCGTATTGATGACAGACAGAGTCCTAATGTGGACAAGCAAGCAATCTGTTATCCCCAGCGTGGTCGTTACGAGATCAGTGAGCGGCTGCAAACAGTCAGATCCAGGCAGTGGATGTCGTTACCCAAACAGGGGTGCAGTTTATTTCTGCGGTTGGCAAATTTCCGGGTTTCTTAGTATTCAACCGTCTCGTACCTCGAATGTTTGAAGGCCGTTCGTTCTTCACCCAATCGGGTCCAAGTCGCTTGAATAGGGGCAGCTGTTGCACCCTAAAATTTGCTCAACCTTATTCCCTTGGTTTATGTTTCAATATCATTAGCATTTGCATATAGAGTCATGTACATAGACTAACCATCTGCATAGCATAAGCATAGCAAGTCATTAAACAGGGGACCAATCATTATTCTCATCTCTAGAGGCCTATCAATAGGTTATTATCCTAATTCCATCTCATTCAAGTCATCAGAAAAGAATTTGAGAGCAGAGAGTTCAGCAGATCAAGCCCTGAGTCTATCTCCTATCTAAGGGTATCTGAGGGTCAACAAGGGGGTTGTGAGCTGTGAATGGAAGGAATGGAGAGCATCTAGACATTATGAGAGGGCTTAGAAAGTCATTTGGAGAAGTAAGCAAGTTGTTGGTATGATCCCAAGTATTGCAGTTGAAGACAGTTGACTAGGGTTTCATCTGGGTCAACCCTAGGTCAACCCTAGGTCAATTGACTGATTGAAAGGCATTAAGGGTTATTGGAGAGATGTGGGGCTCATAATTTGACATGGATAACAAGGATATGTTGTCATGCTAAGAAGAAATCAAGAGAAATCAAGGAGAAGAGGAGTTTCTAAATTAGGGTTTCTATGTAAAATCCCCTAGTTTAGGTCAAATTTCCAAGCAAGATAAGTCAAAATGAAAGCTTCAAATGGATCCTTGGCCAACATGGAACTTGTAGAGGATCTCAAGACCTTTAATTTGAGTGGTGGAAGACATCAAGGAGATTTATAGAACTCAAGTTATGGTCCTTGCAAGTTACAGGTCATCTGAGGTATCTGAAATTTTGTCTGTGAAAGTGACTTGACTTCCAAGCAACGTTTACCCCTCAAGGAGATTTCAAATGAATTTCTGGTCAACATAAGAATTGTTCCTCATTGTCTTAGCTTTCTAGAATGGTATAGTATGCCCTCATATGATGTGTGGAACTCAACTTGTGGTCTTGGCAAGCAAAGGGTATTTTGGTCATTTGTGAATTACAGGTCATTTTAACCTATGTCCAAAACTCATACAAGGAGGCCTCAAATGAAAAAACTTACAACATCAAACTTGCTCCAAAGGGCATTTTGAGTCTAGAAAAGTGACCATGAGAGATTGGAAATGTCCATAGCACAAGGTTTCAAAATTGGTGAATTTAATGAAGGAAAATGGCTTAAAAATGGTATTTTTCATATCTTGGCCAAATGATGCAAAATTATAGGTCATTTTGAATGGAAAAAGCATTCTAAAGACATTGGCTAAAGTGTAATTTTAAGCTTAGGTCATAATTTGTGAGTTATCCATGGTTGCTTGAATTAAAAGTAACATAATCCAAATTGAAAGGGAAAAGTGTAAGGGAAATTTCTCCAATGTTCTAGGAGGTTCTAATGCAACCTATATATTCATGCAAGTTGGTTCATGCAAGGGTTGGTGCTCCCATTTGTCAAAAATCTCCATTTTCATCCATTTTCTTATTCTTCCATAAGATACTCAAACTCTCACAAACCTCTCAAAATTCTCACATCTTTGGATTGAATCATCATCATCATCATTCAAACCCTAGGATTCACACCAAGAAGTGGCTGAATTGATCAAGGATCATACCTATCCACTTCATCACTCCAACTTGCATGAAGGATGGAATAGCATGATTCACAAGGATTCAGCACAAATCACTGCAAACAGAAGCATATTCATTCATTGGAGATTGTTTTCAGCAAGTATCAAAGGTTGAATTGAGGTCTAGCTACCATCACCATCATCAAGTGCAAGGTATGTAGATTTCTTCGAATCTCACTATTCTGGCTGGTAGAGATCATGTGGTTAGGATAATGTTGTTTAGAAACCCTAGAGGATCAATTCTTGAAGTTTAGGGATAGATTCATGGAGATCAATGACAGGTTACCATTTCTGTTAGCTTCGATAATAAGCTGTATGTTGAGTTATAATCAATGTGTTGAGGCATAGAATAATGAGGCAAGCATGTAGAATATCTGTTGATCATCAGGTTTGAGTTCTGGTAACTTTGACCTCAGGCAAGCATGGTGTGTTCTGAATTTCGTGCTCTCTGTTTGGAGTGTGTAATGAGAGTTAGGGAAAACTAAAACTAGGCATGGATTACTTGAGTTTCATAGAATATTTTAGGGCTTGGAATTTTTCGTTTTCACCAAGAAATCATGGAGAAAGATTGAGTGGAATTCTCATGCATGGAAACGGGGACTGAAACCCTAGACGAAGGGAGGAAGAAGACGAATCACGCGCCCTTGGATCTGGAGGGAAGATTTGACTTGACCAGGGATCGAACAGCCCTCATTTAATCTGAGTTTTGGTAGGAGATTTTGAAATCCCAAACGCACCGTTTCATTAAGTTGGGGGGATTGGGCTCAGAGCGCTATCCACACCCCCCAGTTTCATAAGCCCAACGCGCTTAGTTTGTTTTTCTTGCTTTTCTCACCCCCTCCCTCTTATTTCATTATATTTTCTTTTATTTTCTTTAATTTTTTCATGCATTTTCTAAAATTCATAATAAATAGCAAAATAATCATTTTTAATTCATTCTTTTTGCATTATTTTCTTTGGGATGTCTAGAAAATTATAAAAAATAAAAATTGCATTTTATTTTTTATTTGATATTTTTCCCATATTTTATAAATAAATGACATTTTAATTAGTTTCATTTCATACATGATTTTATTAATTTTTGTTCTATTAGATACTTTCATATTTTTCATCCATTCTTTTTAGGTTGTTTAGATTAGACATTGAAATTGTAGATTCATTTTAGTTCCCATTTTTAGAAATTAATTTTAGGTGATTAATGTAAGCTTGAATAACATGAATAAAATTAGGGTTTTAGGTGATGACTTAGGAGATTTGATTCTTTTCCCTTAGGACTTAGGGTTTGACTAGTTTAGTTATGGGACTATAGGGGCTATGGGTAGTTATTAGATCCCCTTAGAAAAGTTAGGATTCCCCTACTGCTATTAATACTCTGTATATGTCTGATGGACTGGTGTGGTGTGCCCTCTGGGGATTATTGCTTGCTTGTGTGGGTATTGGGATTGTCTGGGGACTTGGGAGAGCTGAAGACTTGAGGAGATGAAAGCCATTGAAGATCCAGAGATTGAAGATCAACTTCCAGAGTTGAAGAAGAGATTCTTGCTAGCAGATGCTGAGGAGATTAGGGTTTAGGAGCTAGGCAGAGCTCTAGATTAGAAAGCTTGTTTCTCAAACATGGATTGCCTTGTCTGCATCCATTCTTCTCTGTGATTCAGAGTCTCTCTAAGACACTCACCCCCTTCCTTTGGAAGGCTTGGTGATAGTGTCTAAGAGATAGAACTCTTGAGAGAAAATGTCTTTTGTGTTAGAAGCAGTCTGTTCACCACCCTTGGTAGTCAACTGATTGCTTAACACCCAATTCACTCTTGTGACTAATCCCTCATCCTGGAGGTTTGAACATGAAGAAAAGCCATTGCAGATGGAAGACAGATGATCAAAGCCCTTACCTGAAGGTCATGAAGATGGAGATTGATGCTTGTTGAAGCCCGTAGCTGATTGGAGATTACTTGGAGCCAGATGTTGATTCAGAGCTGCTGAAGCTGTTTGTTTTATTGCTGTATTTCATTTCTGATGTATTGATTGGTTTTCTGAACTGTATTGTTTGCTGTTTACCCTGTTGGGTTGAAAGTGAATCCTGTTCACTTTCGCCTATTGTTTTCTAGGTTCGAGGTTGAGTGGGACTCCCTTGCCTCGCTTGTACTGTTGCATCCATGCATTTTACTGTTTTACTGTATATATCTGATATTGCTTCTGTTGCTGTCTATTCCCTTAGGATCTCTGTTTCTCTCTGTGCAAGAGAGGAGCATGATAGACACTAGGTTTTAACCCATGCATGATAACATTAGGTTAGTTTGTTTCCCTTCGCAACCGTAGGTTAGAGTTCTGTCTCTTTCTTTCTCAAAACAAACAGAAAAATACCATAAAGATTTCAAACACAATAAAAGACACTTCTTCCGTAAAAGAATGTGAACTCGTCAAGACGTCGTTTTTGTCCTCTTGGACGGTTAATCAGAAAAACCTTTTTCAGAAGGAATAAAATCAATCAAGACAAGTTTGCGTCGTACGTGGCCCGAACTACGTTTGCTCTGATCTTCAATGCTGTGTGGAAGTACGTAGGCATAGGATGCGATATCCTAGCGAGCAACCTTCCCCTCCTTTCCCGTAGGTAGGAGAACTACGTTGACTCTGATTTCTCGTTCCAGACGGGAATACGTAGGCATAAAGTGCGATACTTTGCCGAGTCATTTTATTTTCATTCTCTTTTCTTTTTAACCCCTGACCTTTAGAGTAGATAGAATAACAATCCATACCCGAAAACAAGCGTGGATCCCGTCGAGTACGACGGACGTGAGGGGTGCTAATACCTTCCCCTTGCGTAACCGACTCCCGAATCCAGGTTTTGGTTGCGACGACCATACCGTTCCCGTGTTGTGCGAGGTTTACTCTGAGCGTTTCCTTTCCCTCCCGTGGGATAAATAACGCACGGTGGCGACTCTTCTGTTCAGCCGGCGCCGATTTTCGCAGTAGCGACACACTTATCAATAATAAAGGTGGATAAGCTTCTGGAAAGAGAGATGCCACTGATCGAAAATAAAGATGGATAAGCTTCTCGAAAGAGAAATGCCACTTATCAAAAATAAAGGTGGATAAGCTTCTCAAAAGAGAGATGCCACTTATCGAAAATTAAGGTGGATAAACTTCTCGAAAGAGATATGCCACTTATCGAAAATAAAGGTGGATAAGTTTCTCGAAAGAGAGATGCCACTTATCAAAAATAAAGGTGTATAAGCTTCTCGAAAGAGAGATGCCACTTATCGAAAATAAAGGTGGATAAGCTTCTCGAAAGAGAGATGCGACTTATCGAAAATAAAGGTGGATAAACTTCTCGAAAGAGAGATTCCACTTAAAGGTGGATAAGCTTCTCGAAAGAGAGATGCGACTTATCGAAAATAAAGGTGGATAAACTTCTCGAAAGAGAGATGCCACTTATCGAAAATAAATGTGGATAAGCTTCTCGAAAGAGAGATGCCACTTATCAATAATAAAGGTGGATAAGCTTCTCGAAAGAGAGATGCCACTTATCGAAAGAGAGATGACACTTATCGAAAGAGAGATGCCACTTATCAATAATAAAGGTGGATAAACTTCTCAAAAAAGAGATGCCACTTATCAAAAATAAAGGTGGATAAGCTTCTCGAAAGAGAGATGACACTTATCAAAAATAAAGGTGGATAAGCTTCTCAAAAGAGAGATGCCACATATCGAAAATAAAGGTGGACAAGCTTCTCGAAAGAGAGATGCCACTTATCGAAAATAAAGGTGGACAAACTTCTCAAAAGAGAGATGCCACTTATCGAAAATAAAGGTGGATAAGTTTCTCGAAAGAGAGATGCCAATTATCGAAAATAAAGGCGGATAAGCTTCTCGAAAGAGAGATGCCTCTTATCGAAAATAAAGGTGGATAAGCTTCTCGAAAGAGAGATGCCTCTTATCGAAAATAAAGGCGGATAAGCTTCTCGAAAGAGAGATGCCACTTATCGAAAATAAAGGTGGATAAGCTCCTCGAAAGAGATATGCAACTTATCAATAATAAAGGTGGATAAGCTTCTCCAAAGAGAGATGCCACTTATCGAAAATAAAGGTGGATAAGCTTCTCGAAAGAGACATGCCACTTATCGAAAATAAAGTTGGATAAGCTTCTCGAAAGAGAGATGCCACTTATCGAAAATAAGTGTGGATACACTTCTCGAAAGAGAGATGCCACTTAAAAAAAAAAGAGAGATGTCACTTATCGAAAATAAATCTAGATAAACTTCTCGAAAGAGAGATTACACTTAACAAAAATAAAGGTGGATAATCTTCTTGAAAGAGAGATGCCACTTATCAAAAATAAAGGTGGATAAGCTTCTCGAAAGAGAGATGCCACTTATCGAAAATAAAGGTGGATAAGTTTCTCAAAAGAGAGATGCCACTTATCGAAAATAAAGGTGGATAAGTTTCTCGAAAGAGAGATGCCACTTATCGAAAATAAAGGTGGATAAGCTTCTCGAAAGTGAGATGCCACTTATCGAAAATAAATGTGGATAAGCTTCTCGAAAGAGAGATGCCACTTATGAATAATAAAGGTGGATAAGCTTCTGGAAAGAGAGATACCACTGATCGAAAATAAAGATGGATAAGCTTCTCGAAAGAGAGATGCCACTTATCAAAAATAAAGGTGGATAAGCTTCTCGAAAGAGAGATGCCACTTATCAAAAATAATGGTGGATAAGTTTCTCAAAAGAGAGATGCCACTTATCGAAAATAAAGGTGGATAAGTTTCTCGAAAGAGAGCTGCCACTTATCGAAAATAAAGGCGGATAAGCTTCTCGAAAGAGAGATGACACTTATCGAAAATAAAGGTGGATAAGCTCCTCGAAAGAGATATGCAACTTATCAATAATAATGGTGGATAAGCTTCTCCAAAGAGACATGCCACTTATCGAAAATAAAGGTGGATAAGCTTCTCGAAAGAGACATGCCACTTATTGAAAATAAAGGTGGATAAGCTTCTCGAAAGAGAGATGCCACTTATCGAAAATAAAGGTGGATAAGCTTCTCGAAAGTGAGATGCCACTTATCGAAAATAAATATGGATAAGCTTCTCGAAAGAGAGATGTCACTTATCAATAATAAAGGTGGATAAGCTTCTGGAAAGAGAGATGCCACTGATCGAAAATAAAGATGGATAAGCTTCTCGAAAGAGAAATGCCACTTATCAAAAATAAAGGTGGATAAGCTTCTCAAAAGAGAGATGCCACTTATCGAAAATTAAGGTGGATAAACTTCTCGAAAGAGATATGCCACTTATCAAAAATAAAGGTGGATAAGCTTCTCGAAAGAGAGATGCCACTTATCGAAAATAAGGGTGTATAAGCTTCTCGAAAGAGAGATGCCACTTATCGAAAATAAAGGTGGATATGCTTCTCGAAAGAGAGATGCGACTTATCGAAAATAAAGGTGGATAAACTTCTCGAAAGAGAGATTCCACTTAAAGGTGGATAAGCTTCTCGAAAGAGAGATGCGACTTATCGAAAATAAAGGTGGATAAACTTCTCGAAAGAGAGATGCCACTTATCGAAAAAAAATGTGGATAAGCTTCTCGAAAGAGAGATGCCACTTATCAATAATAAAGGTGGATAAGCTTCTCGAAAGAGAGATGCCACTTATCGAAAGAGAGATGACACTTATCGAAAGAGAGATTCCACTTATCAATAATAAAGGTGGATAAACTTCTCAAAAGAGAGATGCCACTTATCAAAAATAAAGGTGGATGAGCTTCTCGAAAGAGAGATGACACTTATCAAAAATAAAGGTGGATAAGCTTCTCAAAAGAGAGATGCCACATATCGAAAATAAAGGTGGACAAGCTTCTCGAAAGAGAGATGCCACTTATCGAAAATAAAGGTGGACAAACTTCTCAAAAGAGAGATGCCACTTATCGAAAATAAAGGTGGATAAGTTTCTCGAAAGAGAGATGCCAATTATCGAAAATAAAGGCGGATAAGCTTCTCGAAAGAGAGATGCCTCTTATCGAAAATAAAGGTGGATAAGCTTCTCGAAAGAGAGATGCCTCTTATCGAAAATAAAGGCGGATAAGCTTCTCGAAAGAGAGATGCCACTTATCGAAAATAAAGGTGGATAAGCTCCTCGAAAGAGATATGCAACTTATCAATAATAAAGGTGGATAAGCTTCTCCAAAGAGAGATGCCACTTATCGAAAATAAAGGTGGATAAGCTTCTCGAAAGAGACATGCCACTTATCGAAAATAAAGTTGGATAAGCTTCTCGAAAGAGAGATGCCACTTATCGAAAATAAGTGTGGATACACTTCTCGAAAGAGAGATGCCACTTAAAAAAAAAAGAGAGATGTCACTTATCGAAAATAAATCTAGATAAACTTCTCGAAAGAGAGATTACACTTAACAAAAATAAAGGTGGATAATCTTCTTGAAAGAGAGATGCCACTTATCAAAAATAAAGGTGGATAAGCTTCTCGAAAGAGAGATGCCACTTATCGAAAATAAAGGTGGATAAGTTTCTCAAAAGAGAGATGCCACTTATCGAAAATAAAGGTGGATAAGTTTCTCGAAAGAGAGATGCCACTTATCGAAAATAAAGGTGGATAAGCTTCTCGAAAGTGAGATGCCACTTATCGAAAATAAATGTGGATAAGCTTCTCGAAAGAGAGATGCCACTTATGAATAATAAAGGTGGATAAGCTTCTGGAAAGAGAGATACCACTGATCGAAAATAAAGATGGATAAGCTTCTCGAAAGAGAGATGCCACTTATCAAAAATAAAGGTGGATAAGCTTCTCGAAAGAGAGATGCCACTTATCAAAAATAATGGTGGATAAGTTTCTCAAAAGAGAGATGCCACTTATCGAAAATAAAGGTGGATAAGTTTCTCGAAAGAGAGCTGCCACTTATCGAAAATAAAGGCGGATAAGCTTCTCGAAAGAGAGATGACACTTATCGAAAATAAAGGTGGATAAGCTCCTCGAAAGAGATATGCAACTTATCAATAATAATGGTGGATAAGCTTCTCCAAAGAGACATGCCACTTATCGAAAATAAAGGTGGATAAGCTTCTCGAAAGAGACATGCCACTTATTGAAAATAAAGGTGGATAAGCTTCTCGAAAGAGAGATGCCACTTATCGAAAATAAAGGTGGATAAGCTTCTCGAAAGTGAGATGCCACTTATCGAAAATAAATATGGATAAGCTTCTCGAAAGAGAGATGTCACTTATCAATAATAAAGGTGGATAAGCTTCTGGAAAGAGAGATGCCACTGATCGAAAATAAAGATGGATAAGCTTCTCGAAAGAGAAATGCCACTTATCAAAAATAAAGGTGGATAAGCTTCTCAAAAGAGAGATGCCACTTATCGAAAATTAAGGTGGATAAACTTCTCGAAAGAGATATGCCACTTATCAAAAATAAAGGTGGATAAGCTTCTCGAAAGAGAGATGCCACTTATCGAAAATAAGGGTGTATAAGCTTCTCGAAAGAGAGATGCCACTTATCGAAAATAAAGGTGGATATGCTTCTCGAAAGAGAGATGCGACTTATCGAAAATAAAGGTGGATAAACTTCTCGAAAGAGAGATTCCACTTAAAGGTGGATAAGCTTCTCGAAAGAGAGATGCGACTTATCGAAAATAAAGGTGGATAAACTTCTCGAAAGAGAGATGCCACTTATCGAAAAAAAATGTGGATAAGCTTCTCGAAAGAGAGATGCCACTTATCAATAATAAAGGTGGATAAGCTTCTCGAAAGAGAGATGCCACTTATCGAAAGAGAGATGACACTTATCGAAAGAGAGATTCCACTTATCAATAATAAAGGTGGATAAACTTCTCAAAAGAGAGATGCCACTTATCAAAAATAAAGGTGGATGAGCTTCTCGAAAGAGAGATGACACTTATCAAAAATAAAGGTGGATAAGCTTCTCAAAAGAGAGATGCCACATATCGAAAATAAAGGTGGACAAGCTTCTCGAAAGAGAGATGCCACTTATCGAAAATAAAGGTGGATAAACTTCTCAAAAGAGAGATGCCACTTATCGAAAATAAAGGTGGATAAGTTTCTCGAAAGAGAGATGCCAATTATCGAAAATAAAGGCGGATAAGCTTCTCGAAAGAGAGATGCCTCTTATCGAAAATAAAGGTGGATAAGCTTCTCGAAAGAGAGATGCCTCTTATCGAAAATAAAGGCGGATAAGCTTCTCGAAAGAGAGATGCCACTTATCGAAAATAAAGGTGGATAAGCTCCTCGAAAGAGATATGCAACTTATCAATAATAAAGGTGGATAAGCTTCTCCAAAGAGAGATGCCACTTATCGAAAATAAAGGTGGATAAGCTTCTCGAAAGAGACATGCCACTTATCGAAAATAAAGGTGGATAAGCTTCTCGAAAGAGAGATGCCACTTATCGAAAATAAATGTGGATACACTTCTCGAAAGAGAGATGCCACTTAAAAAAAAAAAGAGAGATGTCACTTATCGAAAATAAATCTGGATAAACTTCTCGAAAGAGAGATTACACTTAACAAAAATAAAGGTGGATAATCTTCTTGAAAGAGAGATGCCACTTATCAAAAATAAAGGTGGATAAGCTTCTCGAAAGAGAGATGCCACTTATCGAAAATAAAGGTGGATCAGTTTCTCAAAAGAGAGATGCCACTTATCGAAAATAAAGGTGGATAAGTTTCTCGAAAGAGAGACGCCACTTATCGAAAATAAAGGTGGATAAGCTTCTCGAAAGTGAGATGCCACTTATCGAAAATAAATGTGGATAAGCTTCTCGAAAGAGAGATGCCACTTATCAATAATAAAGGTGGATAAGCTTCTGGAAAGAGAGATACCACTGATCGAAAATAAAGATGGATAAGCTTCTCGAAAGAGAGATGCCACTTATCAAAAATAAAGGTGGATAAGCTTCTCGAAAGAGAGATGCCACTTATCGAAAATTAAGGTGGATAAACTTCTCGAAAGAGATATGCCACTTATCGAAAATAAAGGTGGATAAGCTTCTCGAAAGATAGATGCCACTTATCGAAAATAAAGGTGTATAAGCTTCTCGAAAGAGAGATGCCACTTATCGAAAATAAAGGTGGATAAGCTTCTCGAAAGAGAGATGCGACTTATCGAAAATAAAGGTGGATAAACTTCTCGAAAGAGAGATTCCACTTAAAGGTGGATAAGCTTCTCGAAAGAGAGATGCGACTTATCGAAAATAAAGGTGGATAAACTTCTCGAAAGAGAGATGCCACTTATCGAAAATAAATGTGGATAAGCTTCTCGAAAGAGAGATGCCACTTATCAATAATAAAGGTGGATAAGCTTCTCGAAAGAGAGATGCCACTTATCGAAAGAGAGATGACACTTATCGAAAGAGAGATGCCACTTATCAATAATAAAGGTGGATAAACTTCTCAAAAGAGAGATGCCACTTATCAAAAATAAAGGTGGATAAGCTTCTCGAAAGAGAGATGACACTTATCAAAAATAAAGGTGGATAAGCTTCTCAAAAGAGAGATGCCACATATCAAAAATAAAGGTGGACAAGCTTCTCGAAAGAGAGATGCCACTTATCGAAAATAAAGGTGGATAAACTTCTCAAAAGAGAGATGCCACTTATCGAAAATAAAGGTGGATAAGTTTCTCGAAAGAGAGATGCCAATTATCGAAAATAAAGGCGGATAAGCTTCTCGAAAGAGAGATGCCTCTTATCGAAAATAAAGGTGGATAAGCTTCTCGAAAGAGAGATGCCTCTTATCGAAAATAAAGGCGGATAAGCTTCTCGAAAGAGAGATGCCACTTATCGAAAATAAAGGTGGATAAGCTCCTCGAAAGAGATATGCAACTTATCAATAATAAAGGTGGATAAGCTTCTCCAAAGAGAGATGCCACTTATCGAAAATAAAGGTGGATAAGCTTCTCGAAAGAGACATGCCACTTATCGAAAATAAAGGTGGATAAGCTTCTCGAAAGAGAGATGCCACTTATCGAAAATAAATGTGGATACACTTCTCGAAAGAGAGATGCCACATAAAAAAAAAAAGAGAGATGTCACTTATCGAAAATAAATCTGGATAAACTTCTCGAAAGAGAGATTACACTTAACAAAAATAAAGGTGGATAATCTTCTTGAAAGAGAGATGCCACTTATCAAAAATAAAGGTGGATAAGCTTCTCGAAAGAGAGATGCCACTTATCGAAAATAAAGGTGGATCAGTTTCTCAAAAGAGAGATGCCACTTATCGAAAATAAAGGTGGATAAGTTTCTCGAAAGAGAGACGCCACTTATCGAAAATAAAGGTGGATAAGCTTCTCGAAAGTGAGATGCCACTTATCGAAAATAAATGTGGATAAGCTTCTCGAAAGAGAGATGCCACTTATCAATAATAAAGGTGGATAAGCTTCTGGTAAGAGAGATACCACTGATCGAAAATAAAGATGGATAAGCTTCTCGAAAGAGAGATGCCACTTATCAAAAATAAAGGTGGATAAGCTTCTCGAAAGAGAGATGCCACTTATCGAAAATTAAGGTGGATAAACTTCTCGAAAGAGATATGCCACTTATCGAAAATAAAGGTGGATAAGTTTCTCGAAAGAGAGCTGCCACTTATCGAAAATAAAGGCGGATAAGCTTCTCGAAAGAGAGATGACACTTATCGAAAATAAAGGTGGATAAGCTCCTGGAAAGAGAGATACCACTGATCGAAAATAAAGATGGATAAGCTTCTCGAAAGAGAAATGCCACTTATCAAAAATAAAGGTGGATAAGCTTCTCGAAAGAGAGATGCCACTTATCGAAAATTAAGGTGGATAAACTTCTCGAAAGAGATATGCCACTTATCGAAAATAAAGGTGGATAAGCTTCTCGAAAGAGAGATGCCACTTATCGAAAATAAAGGTGTATAAGCTTCTCGAAAGAGAGATGCCACTTATCGAAAATAAAGGTGGATAAACTTCTCAAAAGAGAGATGCCACTTATCGAAAATAAAGGTGGATAAGTTTCTCGAAAGAGAGATGCCAATTATCGAAAATAAAGGCGGATAAGCTTCTCGAAAGAGAGATGCCTCTTATCGAAAATAAAGGTGGATAAGCTTCTCGAAAGAGAGATGCCTCTTATCGAAAATAAAGGCGGATAAGCTTCTCGAAAGAGAGATGCCACTTATCGAAAATAAAGGTGGATAAGCTCCTCGAAAGAGATATGCAACTTATCAATAATAAAGGTGGATAAGCTTCTCCAAAGAGAGATGCCACTTATCGAAAATAAAGGTGGATAAGCTTCTCGAAAGAGACATGCCACTTATCGAAAATAAAGGTGGATAAGCTTCTCGAAAGAGAGATGCCACTTATCGAAAATAAATGTGGATACACTTCTCGAAAGAGAGATGCCACATAAAAAAAAAAAGAGAGATGTCACTTATCGAAAATAAATCTGGATAAACTTCTCGAAAGAGAGATTACACTTAACAAAAATAAAGGTGGATAATCTTCTTGAAAGAGAGATGCCACTTATCAAAAATAAAGGTGGATAAGCTTCTCGAAAGAGAGATGCCACTTATCGAAAATAAAGGTGGATCAGTTTCTCAAAAGAGAGATGCCACTTATCGAAAATAAAGGTGGATAAGTTTCTCGAAAGAGAGACGCCACTTATCGAAAATAAAGGTGGATAAGCTTCTCGAAAGTGAGATGCCACTTATCGAAAATAAATGTGGATAAGCTTCTCGAAAGAGAGATGCCACTTATCAATAATAAAGGTGGATAAGCTTCTGGTAAGAGAGATACCACTGATCGAAAATAAAGATGGATAAGCTTCTCGAAAGAGAGATGCCACTTATCAAAAATAAAGGTGGATAAGCTTCTCGAAAGAGAGATGCCACTTATCGAAAATTAAGGTGGATAAACTTCTCGAAAGAGATATGCCACTTATCGAAAATAAAGGTGGATAAGTTTCTCGAAAGAGAGCTGCCACTTATCGAAAATAAAGGCGGATAAGCTTCTCGAAAGAGAGATGACACTTATCGAAAATAAAGGTGGATAAGCTCCTGGAAAGAGAGATACCACTGATCGAAAATAAAGATGGATAAGCTTCTCGAAAGAGAAATGCCACTTATCAAAAATAAAGGTGGATAAGCTTCTCGAAAGAGAGATGCCACTTATCGAAAATTAAGGTGGATAAACTTCTCGAAAGAGATATGCCACTTATCGAAAATAAAGGTGGATAAGCTTCTCGAAAGAGAGATGCCACTTATCGAAAATAAAGGTGTATAAGCTTCTCGAAAGAGAGATGCCACTTATCGAAAATAAAGGTGGATAAGCTTCTCGAAAGAGAGATGCGACTTATCGAAAATAAAGGTGGATAAACTTCTCGAAAGAGAGATTCCACTTAAAGGTGGATAAGCTTCTCGAAAGAGAGATGCGACTTATCGAAAATAAAGGTGGATAAACTTCTCGAAAGAGAGATGCCACTTATCGAAAATAAATGTGGATAAGCTTCTCGAAAGAGAGATGCCACTTATCAATAATAAAGGTGGATAAGCTTCTCGAAAGAGAGATGCCACTTATCGAAAGAGAGATGACACTTATCGAAAGAGAGATGCCACTTATCAATAATAAAGGTGGATAAACTTCTCAAAAGAGAGATGACACTTATCAAAAATAAAGGTGGATAAGCTTCTCAAAAGAGAGATGCCACATATCGAAAATAAAGGTGGACAAGCTTCTCGAAAGAGAGATGCCACTTATCGAAAATAAAGGTGGATAAACTTCTCAAAAGAGAGATGCCACTTATCGAAAATAAAGGTGGATAAGTTTCTCGAAAGAGAGATGCCAATTATCGAAAATAAAGGCGGATAAGCTTCTCGAAAGAGAGATGCCTGTTATCGAAAATAAAGGTGGATAAGCTTCTCGAAAGAGAGATGCCTCTTATCGAAAATAAAGGCGGATAAGCTTCTCGAAAGAGAGATGCCACTTATCGAAAATAAATGTGGATACACTTCTCGAAAGAGAGATGCCACTTAAAAAAAAAAGAGAGATGTCACTTATCGAAAATAAATCTGGATAAACTTCTCAAAAGAGAGATTACACTTAACAAAAATAAAGGTGGATAATCTTCTTGAAAGAGAGATGCCACTTATCAAAAATAAAGGTGGATAAGCTTCTCGAAAGAGAGATGCCACTTATCGAAAATAAAGGTGGATAAGTTTCTCAAAAGAGAGTTGCCACTTATCGAAAATAAAGGTGGATAAGTTTCTCGAAAGAGAGATGCCACTTATCGAAAATAAAGGTGGATAAGCTTCTCGAAAGTGAGATGCCACTTATCAAAAATAAATGTGGATAAGCTTCTCGAAAGAGAGATGCCACTTATCAATAATAAAGGTGGATAAGCTTCTGGAAAGAGAGATACCACTGATCGAAAATAAAGATGGATAAGCTTCTCGAAAGAGAGATGCCACTTATCAAAAATAAAGGTGGATAAGTTTCTCAAAAGAGAGATGCCACTTATCGAAAATTAAGGTGGATAAACTTCTCGAAAGAGATATGCCACTTATCGAAAATAAAGGTGGATAAGCTTCTCGAAAGAGAGATGCCACTTATCGAAAATAAAGGTGTATAAGCTTCTCGAAAGAGAGATGCCACTTATCAAAAATAAAGGTGGATAAGCTTCTCGAAAGAGAGATACCACTTATCGAAAATTAAGGTGGATAAGCTTCTCGGAAGAGAGATTCCAATTATCGAAAATAAAGGTGGATAAGCTTCTCGAAAGAGAGATGCCACTTATCGAAAATAAAGGTAGATAAGTTTCTCGAAAGAGAGATGCCACGTATCGAAAATAAAGGTAGATAAGCTTCTCAAAAGAGAGATGCCACTTATCGAAAATAAAGGTGGACAAGCTTCTCGAAAGAGAGATGCCACTTATCGAAAATAATGGTGGATAAGCTTCTCAAAAGAGAGATGCCACTTATCGAAAATAAAGGTGGATAAGTTTCTCGAAAGAGAGATGCCACTTATCGAAAATAAAGGCGGATAAGCTTCTCGAAAGAGAGATGCCTCTTATCGAAAATAAAGGTGGATAAACTTCTCGAAAGAGAGATGCCACTTATCGAAAATAAAGGCGGATAAGCTTCTCGAAAGAGAGATGTCACTTATCGAAAATAAAGGTGGATAAGCTTCTTGAAAGAGAGATGCCACTAATCAAAAATAAAGATGGATAAGTTTCTCGAAATAGAGATGCCACTTATCGAAAATAAAGGTGGATAAGCTTTTCGAAGAGAGATGCCACTTATCGAAAATAATGGTAGATAAGCTTCTCGAAAGTGAGATGCCACTTATCGAAAATAAAGGTAGATGAGCTTCTAGAAAAAGAGATGCCACTTATCGAAAATAAATGTGGATAAACTTCTCGAAAGAGAGATGCCACTTATCGAAAATAAAGCTGGATAAACTTCTCGAAAGAGAGATGCCAGTTATCGAAAATAAAGGTGGATAAGCTTCTCGAAAGAGATATGCCACTTATCGAAAATAAAGGTGCATAAGTTTCTCAAAAGAGAGATGCCACTTATCGAAAATAAAGGTGGATAAGTTTCTCGAAAGAGAGATGCCACTTATCGAAAATAAAGGCGGATAAGCTTCTCGAAAGAGAGATGCAACTTATCGAAAATAAAGGTGGATAAGCTCCTCGAAAGAGGGATGCCACTTATCAATAATAAAGGTGGATAAGCTTCTCGAAAGAGAGATGCGACTTATCGAAAATAAAGGTGGATAAGCTTCTCGAAAGAGACATGCCACTTATTGAAAATAAAGGTGGATAAGCTTCTCGAAAGAGAGAAGCCACTTATCGAAAATAAAGGTGGATAAGCTTCTCGAAAGAGAGATGCCACTTATCGAAAATAAATGTGGATATGCTTCTCGAAAGGGAGATGCCACTTATCAATAAGAAAGGTGGATAAGCTTCTCGAAAGAGAGATGCCACTGATCGAAAATAAAGATGGATAAGCTTCTCGAAAGAGAGATGCCACTTATCGAAAATAAATCTGGATAAACTTCTCGAAAGAGAGATTACACTTAACAAAAATAAAGGTGGATAATCTTCTTGAAAGAGAGATGCCACTTATCAAAAATAAAGGTGGATAAGCTTCTCGAAAGAGAGATGCCACTTATCGAAAATAAAGGTGGATAAGTTTCTCAAAAGAGAGATGCCACTTATCGAAAATAAAGGTGGATAAGCTTCTCGAAAGAGAGATGCCACTTATCGAAAATAAATGTGGATAAGCTTCTCGAAAGAGAGATGCCACTTATCGAAAATAAATGTGGATAAACTTCTCGAAAGAGAGATGCCACTTATCGAAAATAAAGGTGGATAAGTTTCTCAAAAGAGAGATGCCACTTATCGAAAATAAAGGTGGATAAGTTTCTCGAAAGAGAGATGCCACTTATCAAAAATAAAGGTGGATAAGTTTCTCGAAAGAGAGATGCCACTTATCGAAAATAAAGGTGGATAAGCTTCTCGAAAGAGAGATGCCACTTATCAATAATAAAGGCGGATAAGCTTCTCGAAAGAGAGATGCCACTTATCGAAAATAAAGGTGGATAAGCTCCTCGAAAGATGGATGCCACTTATCAATAATAAAGGTGGATAAGCTTCTCGAAAGAGAGATGCCACTTATCGAAAATAAAGGTGGATAAGCTTCTCGAAAGAGACATGCCACTTATTGAAAATAAAGGTGGATAAGCTTCTCGAAAGAGAGATGCCACTTATCGAAAATAAATGTGGATAAGCTTCTCGAAAGAGAGATGCCACTTATCGAAAATAAATGTGGATAAGCTTCTCGAAAGAGAGATGCCACTTATCAACAATAAAGGTGGATAAGCTTCTCGAAAGAGAGATGCCACTGATCGAAAATAAAGATGGATAAGCTTCTCGAAAGAGAGATGCCACTTATCAAAAATAAAGATGGATAAGTTTCTCGAAATAGAGATGCCACTTATCGAAAATAAGGGTGGATAAGGTTCTCGAAGAGAGATGCCACTTATCGAAAATAAAGGTAGATAAGCTTCTCGAAAGTGAGATGCCACTTATCGAAAATAAAGGTAGATAAGCTTCTAGAAAAAGAGATGCCATATATCGAAAATAAAGGCGGATAAGCTTCTCGAAAGAGAGATGCCACTTATCGAAAATAAAGGTGGATATGCTTCTCGAAAGTGAGATGCCACTTATCAAAAATAAACGTGGATAAGCTTCTCAAAAGAGAGATGCCACTTATCGAAAATAAAGGTGGATAAGCTTCTCGAAAGAGAGATTCCACTTATCGAAAATAAAAGAGGATAAGGTTCTCGAAAGAGAGATGCCACTTATCGAAAATAAAGGTAGATAAGCTTCTCGAAAGAGAGATGCCACGTATCAAAAATAAAGGTAGATAAGCTTCTCAAAAGAGAGATGCCACTTATCGAAAATAAAGGTGGACAAGCTTCTCGAAAGAGAGATGCCACTTATCGAAAATAAAGGTGGATAAGTTTCTCAAAAGAGAGATGCCACTTATCAAAAATAAAGGTGGATAAGTTTCTCGAAAGAGAGATGCCACTTATCGAAAATAAAGGCGGGTAAGCTTCTCGAAAGAGAGATGCCACTTATCGAAAATAAAGGTGGATAAGCTTCTCGAAAGAGAGATGCCACTTATCGAAAATAAAGGTGGATAATCTTCTTAAAAGAGAGATGCCACTTATCGAAAATAAAGGTGGATAAGCTTCTCGAAGAGAGATGCCACTTATCGAAAATAAAGGTAGATAAGCTTCTCGAAAGTGAGATGCCACTTATCGAAAATAAAGGTAGATAAGCTTCTAGAAAAAGAGGTGCCACTTATCGAAAATAAATGTGGATAAACTTCTCGAAAGAGAGATGCCACTTATCAATAATAAAGGTGGATAAGCTTCTCGAAAGAGAGATGCCACTTATCAAAAATAAAGGTGGATAAGCTTCTCGAAAGTGAGATGCCACTTATCGAAAATAAAGGTGGATAAACTTCTCGAAAGAAGATGCCACTTATCGAAAATAAATGTGGATAAGCTTCTCGAAAGAGAGATGCCACTTATCAATAATAAAGGTGGATAAGCTTCTCGAAAGAGAGATGCCACTGATCGAAAATAAAGATGGATAAGTTTCTTGAAAGAGAGATGCCACTTATCAAAAATAAAGGTGGATAAGCTTCTCAAAAGAGAGATGCCACTTATCAAAAATTAAGGTGGATAAACTTCTCGAAAGAGATATGCCACTTATCGAAAATAAAGGTGGATAAGCTTCTCGAAAGAGAGATGCCACTTATCGAAAATAAAGGTGTATAAGCTTCTCGAAAGATAGATGCCACTTATCGAAAATAAAGGTGGATAAGTTTCTCAAAAGAGAGATGCCACTTATCAAAAATAAAGCTGGATAAGTTTCTCGAAAGAGAGATGCCACTTATCGAAAATAAAGGCGGATAAGCTTCTCGAAAGAGAGATGCCACTTATCGAAAATAAAGGCGGATAAGCTTCTCGAAAGAGAGATGCCACTTATCGAAAATAAAGGTGGATAAGCTCCTCGAAAGAGGGATGCCACTTATCAATAATAAAGGTGGATAAGCTTCTCGAAAGAGAGATGCCACTTATCGAAAATAAAGGTGGATAAGCTTCTCGAAAGAGACATGCCACTTATTGAAAATAAAGGTGGATAAAGTTCTCGAAAGAGAGATGCCACTTAACAAAACTAAAGGTGGATAAGCTTCTCGAAAGAGAGATTCCACTTATCAAAAATAAAGGTGGATAAGCTTCTCAAAAGAGAGATGCCACTTATCGAAAATAAAGGTGGATAAACTTCTCGAAAGAGAGATGCCACTTATCGAAAATAAAGGTGGATAAGCTTCTCGAAAGAGAGATGCCACTTATCGAAAATAAAGGTGGATAAGTTTCTCAAAAGAGAGATGCCACTTATCGAAAATAAAGGTGGATAAGTTTCTCGAAAGAGAGATGCCACTTATCGAAAATAAAGGCGGATAAGCTTCTCGAAAGAGAGATGCCACTTATCGAAAATAAAGGTGGATAAGCTCCTCGAAAGATGGATGCCACTTATCAATAATAAAGGTGGATAAGCTTCTCGAAAGAGAGATGCCACTTATCGAAAATAAAGGTGGATAAGCTTCTCGAAAGAGACATGCCACTTATTGAAAATAAAGGTGGATAAGCTTCTCGAAAGAGAGATGCCACTTATCGAAAATAAATGTGGATAAGCTTCTCGAAAGAGAGATGCCACTTATCGAAAATAAATGTGGATAAGCTTCTCGAAAGAGAGATGCCACTTATCAACAATAAAGGTGGATAAGCTTCTCGAAAGAGAGATGCCACTGATCGAAAATAAAGATGGATAAGCTTCTCGAAAGAGAGATGCCACTTATCAAAAATAAAGATGGATAAGTTTCTCGAAATAGAGATGCCACTTATCGAAAATAAGGGTGGATAAGGTTCTCGAAGAGAGATGCCACTTATCGAAAATAAAGGTAGATAAGCTTCTCGAAAGTGAGATGCCACTTATCGAAAATAAAGGTAGATAAGCTTCTAGAAAAAGAGATGCCATATATCGAAAATAAAGGCGGATAAGCTTCTCGAAAGAGAGATGCCACTTATCGAAAATAAAGGTGGATATGCTTCTCGAAAGTGAGATGCCACTTATCAAAAATAAACGTGGATAAGCTTCTCAAAAGAGAGATGCCACTTATCGAAAATAAAGGTGGATAAGCTTCTCGAAAGAGAGATTCCACTTATCGAAAATAAAAGAGGATAAGGTTCTCGAAAGAGAGATGCCACTTATCGAAAATAAAGGTAGATAAGCTTCTCGAAAGAGAGATGCCACGTATCAAAAATAAAGGTAGATAAGCTTCTCAAAAGAGAGATGCCACTTATCGAAAATAAAGGTGGACAAGCTTCTCGAAAGAGAGATGCCACTTATCGAAAATAAAGGTGGATAAGTTTCTCAAAAGAGAGATGCCACTTATCAAAAATAAAGGTGGATAAGTTTCTCGAAAGAGAGATGCCACTTATCGAAAATAAAGGCGGGTAAGCTTCTCGAAAGAGAGATGCCACTTATCGAAAATAAAGGTGGATAAGCTTCTCGAAAGAGAGATGCCACTTATCAAAAATAAAGGTGGATAATCTTCTTAAAAGAGAGATGCCACTTATCGAAAATAAAGGTGGATAAGCTTCTCGAAGAGAGATGCCACTTATCGAAAATAAAGGTGGATAAGCTTCTCGAAAGAGACATGCCACTTATTGAAAATAAAGGTGGATAAGCTTCTCGAAAGAGAGATGCCACTTATCGAAAATAAATGTGGATAAGCTTCTCGGAAGAGAGATGCCACTTATCGAAAATAAATGTGGATAAGCTTCTCGAAAGAGAGATGCCACTTATCAACAATAAAGGTGGATAAGCTTCTCGAAAGAGAGATGCCACTGATCGAAAATAAAGATGGATAAGCTTCTCGAAAGAGAGATGCCACTTATCAAAAATAAAGATGGATAAGTTTCTCGAAATAGAGATGCCACTTATCGAAAATAAGGGTGGATAAGGTTCTCGAAGAGAGATGCCACTTATCGAAAATAAAGGTAGATAAGCTTCTCGAAAGTGAGATGCCACTTATCGAAAATAAAGGTAGATAAGCTTCTAGAAAAAGAGATGCCATATATCGAAAATAAAGGCGGATAAGCTTCTCGAAAGAGAGATGCCACTTATCGAAAATAAAGGTGGATATGCTTCTCGAAAGTGAGATGCCACTTATCAAAAATAAACGTGGATAAGCTTCTCAAAAGAGAGATGCCACTTATCGAAAATAAAGGTGGATAAGCTTCTCGAAAGAGAGATTCCACTTATCGAAAATAAAAGAGGATAAGGTTCTCGAAAGAGAGATGCCACTTATCGAAAATAAAGGTAGATAAGCTTCTCGAAAGAGAGATGCCATGTATCAAAAATAAAGGTAGATAAGCTTCTCAAAAGAGAGATGCCACTTATCGAAAATAAAGGTGGACAAGCTTCTCGAAAGAGAGATGCCACTTATCGAAAATAAAGGTGGATAAGTTTCTCAAAAGAGAGATGCCACTTATCAAAAATAAAGGTGGATAAGTTTCTCGAAAGAGAGATGCCACTTATCGAAAATAAAGGCGGGTAAGCTTCTCGAAAGAGAGATGCCACTTATCGAAAATAAAGGTGGATAAGCTTCTCGAAAGAGAGATGCCACTTATCGAAAATAAAGGTGGATAATCTTCTTAAAAGAGAGATGCCACTTATCGAAAATAAAGGTGGATAAGCTTCTCGAAGAGAGATGCCACTTATCGAAAATAAAGGTGGATAAGCTTCTCGAAAGAGACATGCCACTTATTGAAAATAAAGGTGGATAAGCTTCTCGAAAGAGAGATGCCACTTATCGAAAATAAATGTGGATAAGCTTCTCGGAAGAGAGATGCCACTTATCGAAAATAAATGTGGATAAGCTTCTCGAAAGAGAGATGCCACTTATCAACAATAAAGGTGGATAAGCTTCTCGAAAGAGAGATGCCACTGATCGAAAATAAAGATGGATAAGCTTCTCGAAAGAGAGATGCCACTTATCAAAAATAAAGATGGATAAGTTTCTCGAAATAGAGATGCCACTTATCGAAAATAAGGGTGGATAAGGTTCTCGAAGAGAGATGCCACTTATCGAAAATAAAGGTAGATAAGCTTCTCGAAAGTGAGATGCCACTTATCGAAAATAAAGGTAGATAAGCTTCTAGAAAAAGAGATGCCATATATCGAAAATAAAGGCGGATAAGCTTCTCGAAAGAGAGATGCCACTTATCGAAAATAAAGGTGGATATGCTTCTCGAAAGTGAGATGCCACTTATCAAAAATAAACGTGGATAAGCTTCTCAAAAGAGAGATGCCACTTATCGAAAATAAAGGTGGATAAGCTTCTCGAAAGAGAGATTCCACTTATCGAAAATAAAAGAGGATAAGGTTCTCGAAAGAGAGATGCCACTTATCGAAAATAAAGGTAGATAAGCTTCTCGAAAGAGAGATGCCACGTATCAAAAATAAAGGTAGATAAGCTTCTCAAAAGAGAGATGCCACTTATCGAAAATAAAGGTGGACAAGCTTCTCGAAAGAGAGATGCCACTTATCGAAAATAAAGGTGGATAAGTTTCTCAAAAGAGAGATGCCACTTATCAAAAATAAAGGTGGATAAGTTTCTCGAAAGAGAGATGCCACTTATCGAAAATAAAGGCGGGTAAGCTTCTCGAAAGAGAGATGCCACTTATCGAAAATAAAGGTGGATAAGCTTCTCGAAAGAGAGATGCCACTTATCGAAAATAAAGGTGGATAATCTTCTTAAAAGAGAGATGCCACTTATCGAAAATAAAGGTGGATAAGCTTCTCGAAGAGAGATGCCACTTATCGAAAATAAAGGTGGATAAGCTTCTCGAAAGAGACATGCCACTTATTGAAAATAAAGGTGGATAAGCTTCTCGAAAGAGAGATGCCACTTATCGAAAATAAATGTGGATAAGCTTCTCGAAAGAGAGATGCCACTTATCGAAAATAAATGTGGATAAGCTTCTCGAAAGAGAGATGCCACTTATCAACAATAAAGGTGGATAAGCTTCTCGAAAGAGAGATGCCACTGATCGAAAATAAAGATGGATAAGCTTCTCGAAAGAGAGATGCCACTTATCAAAAATAAAGATGGATAAGTTTCTCGAAATAGAGATGCCACTTATCGAAAATAAGGGTGGATAAGGTTCTCGAAGAGAGATGCCACTTATCGAAAATAAAGGTAGATAAGCTTCTCGAAAGTGAGATGCCACTTATCGAAAATAAAGGTAGATAAGCTTCTAGAAAAAGAGATGCCATATATCGAAAATAAAGGCGGATAAGCTTCTCGAAAGAGAGATGCCACTTATCGAAAATAAAGGTGGATATGCTTCTCGAAAGTGAGATGCCATTTATCAAAAATAAACGTGGATAAGCTTCTCAAAAGAGAGATGCCACTTATCGAAAATAAAGGTGGATAAGCTTCTCGAAAGAGAGATTCCACTTATCGAAAATAAAAGAGGATAAGGTTCTCGAAAGAGAGATGCCACTTATCGAAAATAAAGGTAGATAAGCTTCTCGAAAGAGAGATGCCACGTATCAAAAATAAAGGTAGATAAGCTTCTCAAAAGAGAGATGCCACTTATCGAAAATAAAGGTGGACAAGCTTCTCGAAAGAGAGATGCCACTTATCGAAAATAAAGGTGGATAAGTTTCTCAAAAGAGAGATGCCACTTATCAAAAATAAAGGTGGATAAGTTTCTCGAAAGAGAGATGCCACTTATCGAAAATAAAGGCGGGTAAGCTTCTCGAAAGAGAGATGCCACTTATCGAAAATAAAGGTGGATAAGCTTCTCGAAAGAGAGATGCCACTTATCGAAAATAAAGGTGGATAATCTTCTTAAAAGAGAGATGCCACTTATCGAAAATAAAGGTGGATAAGCTTCTCGAAGAGAGATGCCACTTATCGAAAATAAAGGTAGATAAGCTTCTCGAAAGTGAGATGCCACTTATCGAAAATAAAGGTAGATAAGCTTCTAGAAAAAGAGGTGCCACTTATCGAAAATAAATGTGGATAAACTTCTCGAAAGAGAGATGCCACTTATCAATAATAAAGGTGGATAAGCTTCTCGAAACAGAGATGCCACTTATCAAAAATAAAGGTGGATAAGCTTCTCGAAAGTGAGATGCCACTTATCGAAAATAAAGGTGGATAAACTTCTCGAAAGAAGATGCCACTTATCGAAAATAAATGTGGATAAGCTTCTCGAAAGAGAGATGCCACTTATCAATAATAAAGGTGGATAAGCTTCTCGAAAGAGAGATGCCACTGATCGAAAATAAAGATGGATAAGTTTCTTGAAAGAGAGATGCCACTTATCAAAAATAAAGGTGGATAAGCTTCTCAAAAGAGAGATGCCACTTATCAAAAATTAAGGTGGATAAACTTCTCGAAAGAGATATGCCACTTATCGAAAATAAAGGTGGATAAGCTTCTCGAAAGAGAGATGCCACTTATCGAAAATAAAGGTGTATAAGCTTCTCGAAAGATAGATGCCACTTATCGAAAATAAAGGTGGATAAGTTTCTCAAAAGAGAGATGCCACTTATCAAAAATAAAGCTGGATAAGTTTCTCGAAAGAGAGATGCCACTTATCGAAAATAAAGGCGGATAAGCTTCTCGAAAGAGAGATGCCACTTATCGAAAATAAAGGCGGATAAGCTTCTCGAAAGAGAGATGCCACTTATCGAAAATAAAGGTGGATAAGCTCCTCGAAAGAGGGATGCCACTTATCAATAATAAAGGTGGATAAGCTTCTCGAAAGAGAGATGCCACTTATCGAAAATAAAGGTGGATAAGCTTCTCGAAAGAGACATGCCACTTATTGAAAATAAAGGTGGATAAGCTTCTCGAAAGAGAGATGCCACTTATCGAAAATAAATGTGGATAAACTTCTCGAAAGAGAGATGCCACTTAACAAAACTAAAGGTGGATAAGCTTCTCGAAAGAGAGATTCCACTTATCAAAAATAAAGGTGGATAAGCTTCTCAAAAGAGAGATGCCACTTATCGAAAATAAAGGTGGATAAACTTCTCGAAAGAGAGATGCCACTTATCGAAAATAAAGGTGGATAAGCTTCTCGAAAGAGAGATGCCACTTATCGAAAATAAAGGTGGATAAGTTTCTCAAAAGAGAGATGCCACTTATCGAAAATAAAGGTGGATAAGTTTCTCGAAAGAGAGATGCCACTTATCGAAAATAAAGGCGGATAAGCTTCTCGAAAGAGAGATGCCACTTATCGAAAATAAAGGTGGATAAGCTCCTCGAAAGATGGATGCCACTTATCAATAATAAAGGTGGATAAGCTTCTCGAAAGAGAGATGCCACTTATCGAAAATAAAGGTGGATAAGCTTCTCGAAAGAGACATGCCACTTATTGAAAATAAAGGTGGATAAGCTTCTCGAAAGAGAGATGCCACTTATCGAAAATAAATGTGGATAAGCTTCTCGAAAGAGAGATGCCACTTATCAACAATAAAGGTGGATAAGCTTCTCGAAAGAGAGATGCCACTGATCGAAAATAAAGATGGATAAGCTTCTCGAAAGAGAGATGCCACTTATCAAAAATAAAGATGGATAAGTTTCTCGAAATAGAGATGCCACTTATCGAAAATAAGGGTGGATAAGGTTCTCGAAGAGAGATGCCACTTATCGAAAATAAAGGTAGATAAGCTTCTCGAAAGTGAGATGCCACTTATCGAAAATAAAGGTAGATAAGCTTCTAGAAAAAGAGATGCCATATATCGAAAATAAAGGCGGATAAGCTTCTCGAAAGAGAGATGCCACTTATCGAAAATAAAGGTGGATATGCTTCTCGAAAGTGAGATGCCACTTATCAAAAATAAACGTGGATAAGCTTCTCAAAAGAGAGATGCCACTTATCGAAAATAAAGGTGGATAAGCTTCTCGAAAGAGAGATTCCACTTATCGAAAATAAAAGAGGATAAGGTTCTCGAAAGAGAGATGCCACTTATCGAAAATAAAGGTAGATAAGCTTCTCGAAAGAGAGATGCCACTTATCGAAAATAAAGGTGGATAATCTTCTCGAAAGAGAGATGCCACTTATCAAAAATAAAGGTGGATAAGCTTCTCAAAAGAGAGATGCCACTTATCGAAAATTAAGGTGGATAAACTTCTCGAAAGAGATATGCCACTTATCGAAAATAAAGGTGGATAAGCTTCTCGAAAGAGAGATGCCACTTATCGAAAATAAAGGTGTATAAGCTTCTCGAGAGAGAGATGCCACTTATCAAAAATAAAGGTGGATAAGTTTCTCGAAAGAGAGATGCCACTTATCAAAAATAAAGGAGGATAAGCTTCTCGAAAGAGAGATGCCACTTATCGAAAATAAAGGCGGATAAGCTTCTCGAAAGAGAGATGCCACTTATCGAAAATAAAGGCGGATAAGCTTCTCGAAAGAGAGATGCCACTTATCAAAAATAAAGATGGATAAGTTTCTCGAAATAGAGATGCCACTTATCGAAAATAAAGGTGGATAAGCTTCTCGAAGAGAGATGCCACTTATCGAAAATAAAGGTGGATAAGCTTCTCGAAGAGAGATGCCACTTATCGAAAATAAAGGTAGATAAGCTTCTCGAAAGAGAGATGCCACTTATCGAAAATAAAGGTGGATAAGCTTCTCGAAAAAGAGATGCCACTTATCGAAAATAAAGGCGGATAAGCTTCTCGAAAGAGAGATGCCACTTATCGAAAATAAAGGTGGATATGCTTCTCGAAAGAGAGATGCCACTTATCAAAAATAAAGGTGGATAAGCTTCTCGAAAGAGAGATGCCACTTATCGAAAATAAAGGTAGATAAGCTTCTAGAAAGAGAGATGCCACTTATCGAAAATAAATGTGGATACACTTCTCGAAAGAGAGATGCCACTTAATAAAAAAAAAGAGAGATGCCACTTATCGAAAATAAATCTGGATAAACTTCTCGAAAGAGAGATTACACTTAACAAAAATAATGGTGGATAATCTTCTTGAAAGAGAGATGCCACTTATCGAAAATAAAGGTGGATAAGCTTCTCGAAAGAGAGATGCCACTTATCAAAAATAAAGGTGGATAAGTTTCTCAAAAGAGAGATGCCACTTATCGAAATTAAATGTGGATAAGCTTCTCGAAAGAGAGATGCCACTTATCAATAATAAAGGTGGATAAGCTTCTCGAAAGACAGATGTCACTGATCGAAAATAAAGATGGATAAGCTTCTCGAAAGAGAAATGCCACTTATCAAAAATAAAGGTGGATAAGCTTCTCAAAAGAGAGAAGCCACTTATCGAAAATAAAGGTGGATAAGCTTCTCGAAAGAGAGATTCCACTTATCGAAAATAAAAGAGGATAAGGTTCTCGAAAGAGAGATGCCACTTATCAAAAATAAAGGTAGATAAGCTTCTCGAAAGAGAGATGCCACGTATCAAAAATAAAGGTAGATAAGCTTCTCAAAAGAGAGATGCCACTTATCGAAAATAAAGGTGGACAAGCTTCTCGAAAGAGAGATGCCACTTATCGAAAATAAAGGTGGATAAGTTTCTCAAAAGAGAGATGCCACTTATCAAAAATAAAGGTGGAAAAGTTTCTCGAAAGAGAGATGCCACTTATCGAAAATAAAGGCGGATAAGCTTCTTGAAAGAGAGATGCCACTTATCAAAAATAAAGGTGGATAAGCTTCTCGAAAGAGAGATGCCACTTATCAAAAATAAAGATGGATAAGTTTCTCGAAATAGAGATGCCACTTATCGAAAATAAAGGTGGATAAGCTTCTCGAAGAGAGATGCCACTTATCGAAAATAAAGGTAGATAAGCTTCTCGAAAGTGAGATGCCACTTATCGAAAATAAAGGTAGATAAGCTTCTAGAAAAAGAGGTGCCACTTATCGAAAATAAATGTGGATAAACTTCTCGAAAGAGAGATGCCACTTAACAAAACTAAAGGTGGATAAGCTTCTCGAAAGAGAGATGCCACTTATCAAAAATAAAGGTGGATAAGCTTCTCGAAAGTGAGATGCCACTTATCGAAAATAAAGGTGGATAAACTTCTCGAAAGAGAGATGCCACTTATCGAAAATAAATGTGGATAAGCTTCTCGAAAGAGAGATGCCACTTATCAATAATAAAGGTGAATAAGCTTCTCGAAAGAGAGATGCCACTGATCGAAAATAAAGATGGATAACCTTCTCGAAAGAGAGATGCCACTTATCAAAAATAAAGGTGGATAATCTTCTCAAAAGAGAGATGCCACTTATCGAAAATTAAGGTGGATAAACTTATCGAAAGAGATATGCCACTTATCGAAAATAAAGGTGGATAAGCTTCTTGAAAGAGAGATGCCACTTATCGAAAATAAAGGTGTATAAGCTTCTCGAAAGAGAGATGCCACTTATCGAAAATAAAGGTGGATAAGTTTCTCAAAAGAGAGATGCCACTTATCAAAAATAAAGGTGGATAAGTTTCTCGAAAGAGAGATGCCACTTATCGAAAATAAAGGCGGATAAGCTTCTCGAAAGAGAGATGCCACTTATCGAAAATAAAGGCGGATAAGCTTCTCGAAAGAGAGATGCCACTTATCGAAAATAAAGGTGGATAAGCTTCTCGAAAGAGAGATGCCACTTATCAAAAATAAAGATGGATAAGTTTCTCGAAATAGAGATGCCACTTATCAAAAATAAAGGTCGATAAGCTTCTCGAAGAGAGATGCCACTTATCGAAAATAAAGGTAGATAAGCTTCTCGAAAGTGAGATGCCACTTATCGAAAATAAAGGTGGATAAGCTTCTCGAAAAAGAGATGCCACTTATCGAAAATAAAGGCGGATAAGCTTCTCGAAAGAGAGATGCCACGTATCGAAAATAAAGGTGGATATGCTTCTCGAAAGAGAGATGCCACTTATCAAAAATAAAGGTGGATAAGCTTCTCGAAAGAGAGATGCCACTTATCAAAAATAAAGGTAGATAAGCTTCTAGAAAGAGAGATGCCACTTATCGAAAATAAATGTGGATACACTTCTCGAAAGAGAGATGCCACTTAATAAAAAAAAAGAGAGATGCCACTTATCGAAAATAAATCTGGATAAACTTCTCGAAAGAGAGATTACACTTAACAAAAATAATGGTGGATAATCTTCTTGAAAGAGAGATGCCACTTATCGAAAATAAAGGTGGATAAGCTTCTCGAAAGAGAGATGCCACTTATCAAAAATAAAGGTGGATAAGTTTCTCAAAAGAGAGATGCCACTTATCGAAAATAAAGGTGGATAAGTTTCTCGAAAGAGAGCTGCCACTTATCGAAAATAAAGGCGGATAAGCTTCTCGAAAGAGAGATGCCACTTATCGAAAATAAAGGTGGATAAGCTCCTCGAAAGAGGGATGCCACTTATCAATAATAAAGGTGGATAAGCTTCTCGAAAGAGAGATGCCACTTATCGAAAATAAAGGTGGATAAGCTTCTCGAAAGAGACATGCCACTTATTGAAAATAAAGGTGGATATGCTTCTCGAAAGAGAGATGCCACTTATCGAAAATTAAGGTGGATAAGCTTCTCGAAAGAGAGATGCCACTTATCGAAATTAAATGTGGATAAGCTTCTCGAAAGAGAGATGCCACTTATCAATAATAAAGGTGGATAAGCTTCTCGAAAGACAGATGTCACTGATCGAAAATAAAGATGGATAAGCTTCTCGAAAGAGAAATGCCACTTATCAAAAATAAAGGTGGATAAGCTTCTCAAAAGAGAGAAGCCACTTATCGAAAATAAAGGTGGATAAGCTTCTCGAAAGAGAGATTCCACTTATCGAAAATAAAAGAGGATAAGGTTCTCGAAAGAGAGATGCCACTTATCAAAAATAAAGGTAGATAAGCTTCTCGAAAGAGAGATGCCACGTATCAAAAATAAAGGTAGATAAGCTTCTCAAAAGAGAGATGCCACTTATCGAAAATAAAGGTGGACAAGCTTCTCGAAAGAGAGATGCCACTTATCGAAAATAAAGGTGGATAAGTTTCTCAAAAGAGAGATGCCACTTATCAAAAATAAAGGTGGAAAAGTTTCTCGAAAGAGAGATGCCACTTATCGAAAATAAAGGCGGATAAGCTTCTTGAGAGAGAGATGCCACTTATCAAAAATAAAGGTGGATAAGCTTCTCGAAAGAGAGATGCCACTTATCAAAAATAAAGATGGATAAGTTTCTCGAAATAGAGATGCCACTTATCGAAAATAAAGGTGGATAAGCTTCTCGAAGAGAGATGCCACTTATCGAAAATAAAGGTAGATAAGCTTCTCGAAAGTGAGATGCCACTTATCGAAAATAAAGGTAGATAAGCTTCTAGAAAAAGAGGTGCCACTTATCGAAAATAAATGTGGATAAACTTCTCGAAAGAGAGATGCCACTTAACAAAACTAAAGGTGGATAAGCTTCTCGAAAGAGAGATGCCACTTATCAAAAATAAAGGTGGACAAGCTTCTCGAAAGTGAGATGCCACTTATCGAAAATAAAGGTGGATAAACTTCTCGAAAGAGAGATGCCACTTATCGAAAATAAATGTGGATAAGCTTCTCGAAAGAGAGATGCCACTTATCAATAATAAAGGTGAATAAGCTTCTCGAAAGAGAGATGCCACTGATCGAAAATAAAGATGGATAACCTTCTCGAAAGAGAGATGCCACTTATCAAAAATAAAGGTGGATAATCTTCTCAAAAGAGAGATGCCACTTATCGAAAATTAAGGTGGATAAACTTATCGAAAGAGATATGCCACTTATCGAAAATAAAGGTGGATAAGCTTCTTGAAAGAGAGATGCCACTTATCGAAAATAAAGGTGTATAAGCTTCTCGAAAGAGAGATGCCACTTATCGAAAATAAAGGTGGATAAGTTTCTCAAAAGAGAGATGCCACTTATCAAAAATAAAGGTGGATAAGTTTCTCGAAAGAGAGATGCCACTTATCGAAAATAAAGGCGGATAAGCTTCTCGAAAGAGAGATGCCACTTATCGAAAATAAAGGCGGATAAGCTTCTCGAAAGAGAGATGCCACTTATCGAAAATAAAGGTGGATAAGCTTCTCGAAAGAGAGATGCCACTTATCAAAAATAAAGATGGATAAGTTTCTCGAAATAGAGATGCCACTTATCAAAAATAAAGGTCGATAAGCTTCTCGAAGAGAGATGCCACTTATCGAAAATAAAGGTAGATAAGCTTCTCGAAAGTGAGATGCCACTTATCGAAAATAAAGGTAGATAAGCCTCTAGAAAAAGAGATGCCACTTATCGAAAATAAATGTGGATAAAATTCTCGAAAGAGAGATGCCACTTAACAAAACTAAAGGTGGATAAGCTTCTCGAAAGAGAGATTCCACTTATCAAAAATAAAGGTGGATAAGCTTCTCAAAAGAGAGATGCCACTTATCGAAAATAAAGGTGGATAAACTTCTCGAAAGAGAGATGCCACTTATCGAAAATAAATGTGGATAAGCTTCTCGAAAGAGAGATGCCACTTATCAATAATAAAGGTGGATAAGCTTCTCGAAAGAGAAATGCCACTGATCGAAAATAAAGATGGATAAGCTTCTCGAAAGAGAGATCCCACTTATCAAAAATAAAGGTGGATAAGCTTCTCAAAAGAGAGATGCCACTTATCGAAAATTAAGGTGGATAAACTTCTCGAAATAGAGATGCCACTTATCGAAAATAAAGGTGCATAAGCTTATCGAAAGAGAGATGCCACTTATCGAAAATAAAGGTGGATAAGCTTCTCGAAAGAGAGATACCACTTATCAAAAATAAAGGTGGATAAGCTTCTCGAAATAGAGATTCCACTTATCGAAAATAAAAGTGGATAAGCTTCTCGAAAGAGAGATGCCACTTATCGAAAATAAAGGTAGATAAGCTTCTCGAAAGGGAGATGCCACGTATCAAAAATAAAGGTAGATAAGCTTCTCAAAAGAGAGATGCCACTTATCGAAAATAAAGGTGGACAAGCTTCTCGAAAGAGAGATGCCACTTATCGAAAATAAAGGTGGATAAGTTTCTCAAAAGAGAGATGCCACTTATCGAAAAATAAAGGTGGATAAGTTTCTCAAAAGAGAGATGCCACTTATCGAAAATAAAGGCGGATAAGCTTCTCGAAAGAGAGATGCCACTTATCGAAAATAAAGGTGGATAAGCTTCTCGAAAGAGAGATGCCACTTATCAAAAATAAAGATGGATAAGTTTCTCGAAATAGAGATGCCACTAATCGAAAATAAAGGTGGATAAGCTTCTCGAAGAGAGATGCCACTTATCGAAAATAAAGGTAGATAAGCTTCTCGAAAGTGACATGCCACTTATCGAAAATAAAGGTAGATAAGCTTCTAGAAAAAGAGGTGCCACTTATCGAAAATAAATGTGGATAAACTTCTCGAAAGAGAGATGCCACTTAACAAAACTAAAGGTGGATAAGCTTCTCGAAAGAGAGATGCCACTTATCAAAAATAAAGGTGGATAAGCTTCTCGAAAGTGAGATGCCACTTATCGAAAATAAAGGTGGATAAACTTCTCGAAAGAGAGATGCCACTTATCGAAAATAAATGTGGATAAGCTTCTCGAAAGAGAGATGCCACTTATCAATAATAAAGGTGGATAAGATTCTCGAAAGAGAGATGCCACTGATCGAAAATAAAGATGGATAAGCTACTCGAAAGAGAGATGCCACTTATCAAAAATAAAGGTGGATAAGCTTCTCAAAAGAGAGATGCCACTTATCGAAAATTAAGGTGGATAAACTTCTTGAAAGAGAGATGCCACTTATCGAAAATAAAGGTGGATAAGCTTCTCGAAAGAGAGATGCCACTTATCGAAAATAAAGATGGATAAGCTTCTCGAAAGAGAGATGCCACTTATCAAAAATAAAGGTGGATAAGCTTCTCAAAAGAGAGATGCCACTTATCGAAAATTAAGGTGGATAAACTTCTTGAAAGAGAGATGCCACTGATCAAAAATAAAGATGGATAAGCTTCTCGAAAGAGAGATCCCACTTATCAAAAATAAAGGTGGATAAGCTTCTCAAAAGAGAGATGCCACTTATCGAAAATTAAGGTGGATAAACTTCTCGAAAGAGATATGCCAGTTATCGAAAATAAATGTGGATAAGCTTCTCGAAATAGAGATGCCACTTATCGAAAATAAAGGTGTATAAGCTTCTCGAAAGAGAGACGCCACTTATCGAAAATAAAGGTGGATAAGCTTCTCGAAAGAGAGATACCACTTATCGAAAATAAAGGTGGATAAGTTTCTCGAAATAGAGATTCCACTTATCGAAAATAAAAGTGGATAAGCTTCTCGAAAGAGAGATGCCACTTATCGAAAATAAAGGTAGATAAGCTTCTCGAAAGGGAGATGCCACGTATCAAAAATAAAGGTAGATAAGCTTCTCAAAAGAGAGATGCCACTTATCGAAAATAAGGGTGGACAAGCTTCTCGAAAGAGATATGCCACTTATCAAAAATAAAGGTGGATAAGCTTCTCAAAAGAGAGATGCCACTTATCGAAAATTAAGGTGGATAAACTTCTCGAAAGAGATATGCCACTTATCGAAAATAAAGGTGGATAAGCTTCTCGAAAGAGAGATGCCACTTATCGAAAATAAAGGTGGATAAGCTTCTCGAAAGAGAGATGCCACTTATCAAAAATAAAGGTGGATAAGTTTCTCAAAAGAGAGATGCCGCTTATCAAAAATAAAGGTGGATAAGTTTCTCGAAAGAGAGATGCCGCTTATCGAAAATAAAGGCGGATAAGCTTCTCAAAATAGAGATGCCACTTATCGAAAATTAAGGTGGATAAGCTTCTCGAAAGAGAGATGCCACTTATCGAAATTAAATGTGGATAAGCTTCTCGAAAGAGAGATGCCACTTATCAATAATAAAGGTGGATAAGCTTCTCGAAAGACAGATGTCACTGATCGAAAATAAAGATGGATAAGCTTCTCGAAAGAGAAATGCCACTTATCAAAAATAAAGGTGGATAAGCTTCTCAAAAGAGAGATGCCACTTATCGAAAATAAAGGTGGATAAGCTTCTCGAAAGAGAGATTCCACTTATCGAAAATAAAAGAGGATAAGGTTCTCGAAAGAGAGATGCCACTTATCAAAAATAAAGGTAGATAAGCTTCTCGAAAGAGAGATGCCACGTATCAAAAATAAAGGTAGATAAGCTTCTCAAAAGAGAGATGCCACTTATCGAAAATAAAGGTGGACAAGCTTCTCGAAAGAGAGATGCCACTTATCGAAAATAAAGGTGGATAAGTTTCTCAAAAGAGAGATGCCACTTATCAAAAATAAAGGTGGAAAAGTTTCTCGAAAGAGAGATGCCACTTATCGAAAATAAAGGCGGATAAGCTTCTTGAAAGAGAGATGCCACTTATCAAAAATAAAGGTGGATAAGCTTCTCGAAAGAGAGATGCCACTTATCAAAGATAAAGATGGATAAGTTTCTCGAAATAGAGATGCCACTTATCGAAAATAAAGGTGGATAAGCTTCTCGAAGAGAGATGCCACTTATCGAAAATAAAGGTAGATAAGCTTCTCGAAAGTGAGATGCCACTTATCGAAAATAAAGGTAGATAAGCTTCTAGAAAAAGAGGTGCCACTTATCGAAAATAAATGTGGATAAACTTCTCGAAAGAGAGATGCCACTTAACAAAACTAAAGGTGGATAAGCTTCTCGAAAGAGAGATGCCACTTATCAAAAATAAAGGTGGATAAGCTTCTCGAAAGTGAGATGCCACTTATCGAAAATAAAGGTGGATAAACTTCTCGAAAGAGAGATGCCACTTATCGAAAAGAAATGTGGATAAGCTTCTCGAAAGAGAGATGCCACTTATCAATAATAAAGGTGAATAAGCTTCTCGAAAGAGAGATGCCACTGATCGAAAATAAAGATGGATAACCTTCTCGAAAGAGAGATGCCACTTATCAAAAATAAAGGTGGATAATCTTCTCAAAAGAGAGATGCCACTTATCGAAAATTAAGATGGATAAACTTCTCGAAAGAGATATGCCACTTATCGAAAATAAAGGTGGATAAGCTTCTTGAAAGAGAGATGCCACTTATCGAAAATAAAGGTGTATAAGCTTCTCGAAAGAGAGATGCCACTTATCGAAAATAAAGGTGGATAAGTTTCTCAAAAGAGAGATGCCACTTATCAAAAATAAAGGTGGATAAGTTTCTCGAAAGAGAGATGCCACTTATCGAAAATAAAGGCGGATAAGCTTCTCGAAAGAGAGATGCCACTTATCGAAAATAAAGGCGGATAAGCTTCTCGAAAGAGAGATGCCACTTATCGAAAATAAAGGTGGATAAGCTTCTCGAAAGAGAGATGCCACTGATCGAAAATAAAGATGGATAAGCTTCTCGAAAGAGAGATGCCACTTATCAAAAATAAAGGTGGATAAGCTTCTCGAAAGAGAGATGCCACTTATCTAAAATAAAGGTGGATAAGCTTCTCGAAGAGAAATGCCACTTATCGAAAATAAAGGTAGATAAGCTTCTCAAAAGTGAGATGCCACTTATCGAAAATAAGGTTAGATAAGCTTCTAGAAAAAGAGATGCCACTTATCGATAATAAATGTGGATAAACTTCTCGAAAGAGAGATGCCACTTATCGAAAATAAAGGTGGAATAGCTTCTCGAAAGAGAGATGCCACTTATCGAAAATAAAGGTGGATAAGCTTCTCGAAAGAGAGATGCCACTTATCGAAAATAAAGGTGGATAAGTTTCTCAAAAGAGAGATGCCGCTTATCAAAAATAAAGGTGGATAAGTTTCTCGAAAGAGAGATGCCGCTTATCGAAAATAAAGGCGGATAAGCTTCTCAAAATAGAGATGCCACTTATCGAAAATTAAGGTGGATAAGCTTCTCGAAAGAGAGATGCCACTTATCGAAATTAAATGTGGATAAGCTTCTCGAAAGAGAGATGCCACTTATCAATAATAAAGGTGGATAAGCTTCTCGAAAGACAGATGTCACTGATCGAAAATAAAGATGGATAAGCTTCTCGAAAGAGAAATGCCACTTATCAAAAATAAAGGTGGATAAGCTTCTCAAAAGAGAGATGCCACTTATCGAAAATAAAGGTGGATAAGCTTCTCGAAAGAGAGATTCCACTTATCGAAAATAAAAGAGGATAAGGTTCTCGAAAGAGAGATGCCACTTATCAAAAATAAAGGTAGATAAGCTTCTCGAAAGAGAGATGCCACGTATCAAAAATAAAGGTAGATAAGCTTCTCAAAAGAGAGATGCCACTTATCGAAAATAAAGGTGGACAAGCTTCTCGAAAGAGAGATGCCACTTATCGAAAATAAAGGTGGATAAGTTTCTCAAAAGAGAGATGCCACTTATCAAAAATAAAGGTGGAAAAGTTTCTCGAAAGAGAGATGCCACTTATCGAAAATAAAGGCGGATAAGCTTCTTGAAAGAGAGATGCCACTTATCAAAAATAAAGGTGGATAAGCTTCTCGAAAGAGAGATGCCACTTATCAAAGATAAAGATGGATAAGTTTCTCGAAATAGAGATGCCACTTATCGAAAATAAAGGTGGATAAGCTTCTCGAAGAGAGATGCCACTTATCGAAAATAAAGGTAGATAAGCTTCTCGAAAGTGAGATGCCACTTATCGAAAATAAAGGTAGATAAGCTTCTAGAAAAAGAGGTGCCACTTATCGAAAATAAATGTGGATAAACTTCTCGAAAGAGAGATGCCACTTAACAAAACTAAAGGTGGATAAGCTTCTCGAAAGAGAGATGCCACTTATCAAAAATAAAGGTGGATAAGCTTCTCGAAAGTGAGATGCCACTTATCGAAAATAAAGGTGGATAAACTTCTCGAAAGAGAGATGCCACTTATCGAAAATAAATGTGGATAAGCTTCTCGAAAGAGAGATGCCACTTATCAATAATAAAGGTGAATAAGCTTCTCGAAAGAGTGATGCCACTGATCGAAAATAAAGATGGATAACCTTCTCGAAAGAGAGATGCCACTTATCAAAAATAAAGGTGGATAATCTTCTCAAAAGAGAGATGCCACTTATCGAAAATTAAGATGGATAAACTTCTCGAAAGAGATATGCCACTTATCGAAAATAAAGGTGGATAAGCTTCTTGAAAGAGAGATGCCACTTATCGAAAATAAAGGTGTATAAGCTTCTCGAAAGAGAGATGCCACTTATCGAAAATAAAGGTGGATAAGTTTCTCAAAAGAGAGATGCCACTTATCAAAAATAAAGGTGGATAAGTTTCTCGAAAGAGAGATGCCACTTATCGAAAATAAAGGCGGATAAGCTTCTCGAAAGAGAGATGCCACTTATCGAAAATAAAGGCGGATAAGCTTCTCGAAAGAGAGATGCCACTTATCGAAAATAAAGGTGGATAAGCTTCTCGAAAGAGAGATGCCACTTATCAAAAATAAAGATGGATAAGTTTCTCGAAATAGAGATGCCACTTATCAAAAATAAAGGTCGATAAGCTTCTCGAAGAGAGATGCCACTTATCGAAAATAAAGGTAGATAAGCTTCTCGAAAGTGAGATGCCACTTATCTAAAATAAAGGTAGATAAGCCTCTAGAAAAAGAGATGCCACTTATCGAAAATAAATGTGGATAAAATTCTCGAAAGAGAGATGCCACTTAACAAAACTAAAGGTGGATAAGCTTCTCGAAAGAGAGATTCCACTTATCAAAAATAAAGGTGGATAAGCTTCTCAAAAGAGAGATGCCACTTATCGAAAATAAAGGTGGATAAACTTCTCGAAAGAGAGATGCCACTTATCGAAAATAAATGTGGATAAGCTTCTCGAAAGAGAGATGCCACTTATCAATAATAAAGGTGGATAAGCTTCTCGAAAGAGAAATGCCACTGATCGAAAATAAAGATGGATAAGCTTCTCGAAAGAGAGATCCCACTTATCAAAAATAAAGGTGGATAAGCTTCTCAAAAGAGAGATGCCACTTATCGAAAATTAAGGTGGATAAACTTCTCGAAAGAGATATGCCACTTATCGAAAATAAATGTGGATAAGCTTCTCGAAATAGAGATGCCACTTATCGAAAATAAAGGTGCATAAGCTTATCGAAAGAGAGATGCCACTTATCGAAAATAAAGGTGGATAAGCTTCTCGAAAGAGAGATACCACTTATCGAAAATAAAGGTGGATAAGCTTCTCGAAATAGAGATTCCACTTATCGAAAATAAAAGTGGATAAGCTTCTCGAAAGAGAGATGCCACTTATCGAAAATAAAGGTAGATAAGCTTCTCGAAAGGGAGATGCCACGTATCAAAAATAAAGGTAGATAAGCTTCTCAAAAGAGAGATGCCACTTATCGAAAATAAAGGTGGACAAGCTTCTCGAAAGAGAGATGCCACTTATCGAAAATAAAGGTGGATAAGTTTCTCAAAAGAGAGATGCCACTTATCGAAAAATAAAGGTGGATAAGTTTCTCAAAAGAGAGATGCCACTTATCGAAAATAAAGGCGGATAAGCTTCTCGAAAGAGAGATGCCACTTATCGAAAATAAAGGTGGATAAGCTTCTCGAAAGAGAGATGCCACTTATCAAAAATAAAGATGGATAAGTTTCTCGAAATAGAGATGCCACTAATCGAAAATAAAGGTGGATAAGCTTCTCGAAGAGAGATGCCACTTATCGAAAATAAAGGTAGATAAGCTTCTCGAAAGTGACATGCCACTTATCGAAAATAAAGGTAGATAAGCTTCTAGAAAAAGAGGTGCCACTTATCGAAAATAAATGTGGATAAACTTCTCGAAAGAGAGATGCCACTTAACAAAACTAAAGGTGGGTAAGCTTCTCGAAAGAGAGATGCCACTTATCAAAAATAAAGGTGGATAAGCTTCTCGAAAGTGAGATGCCACTTATCGAAAATAAAGGTGGATAAACTTCTCGAAAGAGAGATGCCACTTATCGAAAATAAATGTGGATAAGCTTATCGAAAGAGAGATTCCACTTATCAATAATAAAGGTGGATAAGATTCTCGAAAGAGAGATGCCACTGATCGAAAATAAAGATGGATAAGCTTCTCGAAAGAGAGATGCCACTTATCAAAAATAAAGGTGGATAAGCTTCTCAAAAGAGAGATGCCACTTATCGAAAATTAAGGTGGATAAACTTCTCGAAAGAGATATGCCACTTATCGAAAATAAAGGTGGATAAGCTTCTCGAAAGAGAGATGCCACTTATCGAAAATAAAGGTGGATAAGCTTCTCGAAAGAGAGATGCCACTTATCGAAAATAAAGGTGGATAAGTTTCTCAAAAGAGAGATGCCGCTTATCAAAAATAAAGGTGGATAAGTTTCTCGAAAGAGAGATGCCACTTATCGAAAATAAAGGCGGATAAGCTTCTCAAAATAGAGATGCCACTTATCGAAAATAAAGGTGGATAAGCTTCTCGAAAGAGAGATGCCACTTATCAAAAATAAAGATGGATAAGTTTCTCGAAATAGAGATGCCACTTATCGAAAATAAAGGTGGATAAGCTTCTCGAAGAGAGATGCCACTTATCAAAAATAAAGGTAGATAAGCTTCTCGAAAGTGAGATGCCACTTATCGAAAATAAAGGTAGATAAGCTTCTAGAAAAAGAGATGCCACTTATCGAAAATAAATGTGGATAAACTTCTCGAAAGAGAGATGCCACTTAACAAAACTAAAGGTGGATAAGCTTCTCGAAAGAGAGATTCCACTTATCAAAAATAAAGGTGGATAAGCTTCTCAAAAGAGAGATGCCACTTATCGAAAATAAAGGTGGATAAACTTCTCGAAAGAGAGATGCCACTTATCGAAAATAAATGTGGATAAGCTTCTCGAAAGAGAGATGCCACTTATCAATAATAAAGGTGGATAAGCTTCTCGAAAGAGAGATGCCACTGATCAAAAATAAAGATGGATAAGCTTCTCGAAAGAGAGATCCCACTTATCAAAAATAAAGGTGGATAAGCTTCTCAAAAGAGAGATGCCACTTATCGAAAATTAAGGTGGATAAACTTCTCGAAAGAGATATGCCAGTTATCGAAAATAAATGTGGATAAGCTTCTCGAAATAAAGATGCCACTTATCGAAAATAAAGGTGTATAAGCTTCTCGAAAGAGAGACGCCACTTATCGAAAATAAAGGTGGATAAGCTTCTCGAAAGAGAGATACCACTTATCGAAAATAAAGGTGGATAAGTTTTTCGAAATAGAGATTCCACTTATCGAAAATAAAAGTGGATAAGCTTCTCGAAAGAGAGATGCCACTTATCGAAAATAAAGGTAGATAAGCTTCTCGAAAGGGAGATGCCACGTATCAAAAATAAAGGTAGATAAGCTTCTCAAAAGAGAGATGCCACTTATCGAAAATAAGGGTGGACAAGCTTCTCGAAAGAGAGATGCCACTTATCAAAAATAAAGGTGGATAAGCTTCTCAAAAGAGAGATGCCACTTATCGAAAATTAAGGTGGATAAACTTCTCGAAAGAGATATGCCACTTATCGAAAATAAAGGTGGATAAGCTTCTCGAAAGAGAGATGCCACTTATCGAAAATAAAGGTGGATAAGCTTCTCGAAAGAGAGATGCCACTTATCGAAAATAAAGGTGGATAAGTTTCTCAAAAGAGAGATGCCGCTTATCAAAAATAAAGGTGGATAAGTTTCTCGAAAGAGAGATGCCGCTTATCGAAAATAAAGGCGGATAAGCTTCTCAAAATAGAGATGCCACTTATCGAAGATAAAGGTGGATAAGCTTCTCGAAAGAGAGATGCCACTTATCAAAAATAAAGATGGATAAGTTTCTCGAAATAGAGATGCCACTTATCGAAAATAAAGGTGGATAAGCTTCTCGAAGAGAGATGCCACTTATCGAAAATAAAGGTAGATAAGCTTCTCGAAAGTGAGATGCTACTTATCGAAAATAAAGGTAGATAAGCTTCTAGAAAAAGAGATGCCACTTATCGAAAATAAATGTGGATAAACTTCTCGAAAGAGAGATGCCACTTATCAATAATAAAGGTGGATAAGCTTCTCGAAAGAGAGATGCCACTGATCGAAAATAAAGATGGATAAGCTTCTCGAAAGAGAGATCCCACTTTTCAAAACTAAAGGTGGATAAGCTTCTCGAAAGAGAGATGCCACTTATCAAAAATAAAGGTGGATAAGCTTCTCGAAAGTGAGATGCCACTTATCGAAAATAAAGGTGGATAAACTTCTCGAAAGAGAGATGCCACTTATCGAAAATAAATGTGGATAAGCTTCTCGAAAGAGAGATGCCACTTATCAATAATAAAGGTGGATAAGCTTCTCGAAAGAGAGATGCCACTTATCAAAAATAAAGGTGGATAAGCTTCTCAAAAGAGAGATGTCACTTATCGAAAATTAAGGTGGATAAACTTCTCGAAAGAGATATGCCACTTATCGAAAATAAAGGTGGACAAGCTTCTCGAAAGAGAGATGCCACTTATCAAAAATAAAGGTGTATAAGCTTCTCGAAAGAGAGATGCCACTTATCGAAAATAAAGGTGGACAAGCTTCTCGAGAGAGAGATGCCACTTATCGAAAATAAAAGTGGATAAGTTTCTCAAAAGAGAGATGCCACTTATCGAAAATAAAGGTGGATAAGTTTCTCGAAAGAGAGATGCCACTTATCGAAAATAAAGGCGGATAAGCTTCTCGAAAGAGAGATGCCACTTATCGAAAATAAAGGTGGATAAGCTTCTCGAAAGAGAGATGCCACTTATCAAAAATAAAGATGGATAAGTTTCTCGAAATAGAGATTCCACTTATCAAAAATAAAGGTGGATAAGCTTCTCGAAGAGACATGCCACTTATCGAAAATAAAGGTAGATAAGCTTCTCAAAAGTAAGATGCCACTTATCGAAAATAAAGGTAGATAAGCTTCTAGAAAAAGAGGTGCCTCTTATCGAAAATAAATGTGGATAAACTTCTCGAAAGAGAGATGTCACTTAACAAAACTAAAGGTGGACAAGCTTCTCGAAAGAGAGATGCCACTTATCAAAAATAAAGGTGGATAAGCTTCTCAAAAGAGAGATGCCACTTATCGAAAATAAAGGTGGATAAACTTCTCGAAAGAGAGATGCCACTTATCGAAAATAAATGTGGATAAGCTTCTCGAAAGAGAGATGCCACTTATCAATAATAAAGGTGGATAAGCTTCTCGAAAGAGAGATGCCACTGATCAAAAATAAAGATGGATAAGCTTCTCGAAAGAGAGATCCCACTTATCGAAAATAAAGGTGGATAAGCTTCTCAAAAGAGAGATGCCACTTATCGAAAATTAAGGTGGATAAAATTCTCGAAAGAGATATGCCAGTTATCGAAAATAAATGTGGATAAGCTTCTCGAAATAGAGATGCCACTTATCGAAAATAAAGGTGTATAAGCTTCTCGAAAGAGAGACGCCACTTATCGAAAATAAAGGTGGATAAACTTCTCGAAAGAGAGATACCACTTATCGAAAATAAAGGTGGATAAGTATCTCGAAATAGAGATTCCACTTATCGAAAATAAAAGTGGATAAGCTTCTCGAAAGAGAGATGCCACTTATCGAAAATAAAGGTAGATAAGCTTCTCGAAAGGGAGATGCCACGTATCAAAAATAAAGGTAGATAAGCTTCTCAAAAGAGAGATGCCACTTATCGAAAATAAAGGTGGACAAGCTTCTCGAAAGAGAGATGCCACTTATCAAAAATAAAGGTGGATAAGCTTCTCAAAAGAGAGATGCCACTTATCGAAAATTAAGGTGGATAAACTTCTCGAAAGAGATATGCCACTTATCGAAAATAAAGGTGGACAAGCTTCTCGAAAGAGAGATGCTACTTATCAAAAATAAAGGTGTATAAGCTTCTCGAAAGAGAGATGCCACTTATCGAAAATAAAGGTGGACAAGCTTCTCGAGAGAGAGATGCCACTTATCGAAAATAAAAGTGGATAAGTTTCTCAAAAGAGAGATGCCACTTATCGAAAATAAAGGTGGATAAGTTTCTCGAAAGAGAGATGCCACTTATCGAAAATAAAGGCGGATAAGCTTCTCGAAAGAGAGATGCCACTTATCGAAAATAAAGGTGGATAAGCTTCTCGAAAGAGAGATGCCACTTATCAAAAATAAAGATGGATAAGTTTCTCGAAATAGAGATTCCACTTATCAAAAATAAAGGTGGATAAGCTTCTCGAAGAGACATGCCACTTATCGAAAATAAAGGTAGATAAGTTTCTCAAAAGTAAGATGCCACTTATCGAAAATAAAGGTAGATAAGCTTCTAGAAAAAGAGGTGCCTCTTATCGAAAATAAATGTGGATAAACTTCTCGAAAGAGAGATGTCACTTAACAAAACTAAAGGTGGACAAGCTTCTCGAAAGAGAGATGCCACTTATCAAAAATAAAGGTGGATAAGCTTCTCAAAAGAGAGATGCCACTTATCGAAAATAAAGGTGGATAAACTTCTCGAAAGAGAGATGCCACTTATCGAAAATAAATGTGGATAAGCTTCTCGAAAGAGAGATGCCACTTATCAATAATAAAGGTGGATAAGCTTCTCGAAAGAGAGATGCCACTGATCAAAAATAAAGATGGATAAGCTTCTCGAAAGAGAGATCCCACTTATCGAAAATAAAGGTGGATAAGCTTCTCAAAAGAGAGATGCCACTTATCGAAAATTAAGGTGGATAAAATTCTCGAAAGAGATATGCCAGTTATCGAAAATAAATGTGGATAAGCTTCTCGAAATAGAGATGCCACTTATCGAAAATAAAGGTGTATAAGCTTCTCGAAAGAGAGACGCCACTTATCGAAAATAAAGGTGGATAAACTTCTCGAAAGAGAGATACCACTTATCGAAAATAAAGGTGGATAAGTATCTCGAAATAGAGATTCCACTTATCGAAAATAAAAGTGGATAAGCTTCTCGAAAGAGAGATGCCACTTATCGAAAATAAAGGTAGATAAGCTTCTCGAAAGGGAGATGCCACGTATCAAAAATAAAGGTAGATAAGCTTCTCAAAAGAGAGATGCCACTTATCGAAAATAAAGGTGGACAAGCTTCTCGAAAGAGAGATGCCACTTATCAAAAATAAAGGTGGATAAGCTTCTCAAAAGAGAGATGCCACTTATCGAAAATTAAGGTGGATAAACTTCTCGAAAGAGATATGCCACTTATCGAAAATAAAGGTGGACAAGCTTCTCGAAAGAGAGATGCCACTTATCAAAAATAAAGGTGTATAAGCTTCTCGAAAGAGAGATGCCACTTATCGAAAATAAAGGTGGACAAGCTTCTCGAGAGAGAGATGCCACTTATCGAAAATAAAAGTGGATAAGTTTCTCAAAAGAGAGATGCCACTTATCGAAAATAAAGGTGGATAAGTTTCTCGAAAGAGAGATGCCACTTATCGAAAATAAAGGCGGATAAGCTTCTCGAAAGAGAGATGCCACTTATCGAAAATAAAGGTGGATAAGCTTCTCGAAAGAGAGATGCCACTTATCAAAAATAAAGATGGATAAGTTTCTCGAAATAGAGATTCCACTTATCAAAAATAAAGGTGGATAAGCTTCTCGAAGAGACATGCCACTTATCGAAAATAAAGGTAGATAAGCTTCTCAAAAGTAAGATGCCACTTATCGAAAATAAAGGTAGATAAGCTTCTAGAAAAAGAGGTGCCTCTTATCGAAAATAAATGTGGATAAACTTCTCGAAAGAGAGATGTCACTTAACAAAACTAAAGGTGGACAAGCTTCTCGAAAGAGAGATGCCACTTATCAAAAATAAAGGTGGATAAGCTTCTCAAAAGAGAGATGCCACTTATCGAAAATAAAGGTGGATAAACTTCTCGAAAGAGAGATGCCACTTATCGAAAATAAATGTGGATAAGCTTCTCGAAAGAGAGATGCCACTTATCAATAATAAAGGTGGATAAGCTTCTCGAAAGAGAGATGCCACTGATCAAAAATAAAGATGGATAAGCTTCTCGAAAGAGAGATCCCACTTATCGAAAATAAAGGTGGATAAGCTTCTCAAAAGAGAGATGCCACTTATCGAAAATTAAGGTGGATAAAATTCTCGAAAGAGATATGCCAGTTATCGAAAATAAATGTGGATAAGCTTCTCGAAATAGAGATGCCACTTATCGAAAATAAAGGTGTATAAGCTTCTCGAAAGAGAGACGCCACTTATCGAAAATAAAGGTGGATAAACTTCTCGAAAGAGAGATACCACTTATCGAAAATAAAGGTGGATAAGTATCTCGAAATAGAGATTCCACTTATCGAAAATAAAAGTGGATAAGCTTCTCGAAAGAGAGATGCCACTTATCGAAAATAAAGGTAGATAAGCTTCTCGAAAGGGAGATGCCACGTATCAAAAATAAAGGTAGATAAGCTTCTCAAAAGAGAGATGCCACTTATCGAAAATAAAGGTGGACAAGCTTCTCGAAAGAGAGATGCCACTTATCAAAAATAAAGGTGGATAAGCTTCTCAAAAGAGAGATGCCACTTATCGAAAATTAAGGTGGATAAACTTCTCGAAAGAGATATGCCACTTATCGAAAATAAAGGTGGATAAGCTTCTCGAAAGAGAGATGCCACTTATCGAAAATAAAGGTGGATAAGCTTCTCGAAAGAGAGATGCCACTTATCGAAAATAAAGGTGGATAAGTTTCTCAAAAGAGAGATGCCGCTTATCAAAAATAAAGGTGGATAAGTTTCTCGAAAGAGAGATGCCGCTTATCGAAAATAAAGGCGGATAAGCTTCTCGAAAGAGAGATGCCACTTATCAAAAATAAAGATGGGTAAGTTTCTCGAAATAGAGATGCCACTTATCGAAAATAAAGGTGGATAAGCTTCTCGAAGAGAGATGCCACTTATCGAAAATAAAGGTAGATAAGCTTCTCGAAAGTGAGATGCCACTTATCGAAAATAAAGATAGATAAGCTTCTAGAAAAAGAGATGCCACTTATCGAAAATAAATGTGGATAAACTTCTCGAAAGAGAGATGCCACTTATCAATAATAAAGGTGGATAAGCTTCTCGAAAGAGAGATGCCACTGATCGAAAATAAAGATGGATAAGCTTCTCGAAAGAGAGATCCCACTTTTCAAAACTAAAGGTGGATAAGCTTCTCGAAAGAGAGATGCCACTTATCAAAAATAAAGGTGGATAAGCTTCTCGAAAGTGAGATGCCACTTATCGAAAATAAAGGTGGATAAACTTCTCGAAAGAGAGATGCCACTTATCGAAAATAAATGTGGATAAGCTTCTCGAAAGAGAGATGCCACTTATCAATAATAAAGGTGGATAAGCTTCTCAAAAGAGATATGCCACTTATCGAAAATTAAGGTGGATAAACTTCTCGAAAGAGATATGCCACTTATCGAAAATAAAGGTGGACAAGCTTCTCGAAAGAGAGATGCCACTTATCAAAAATAAAGGTGTATAAGCTTCTCGAAAGAGAGATGCCACTTATCGAAAATAAAGGTGGATAAGTTTCTCAAAAGAGAGATGCCACTTATCGAAAATAAAAGTGGATAAGTTTCTCAAAAGAGAGATGCCACTTATCGAAAATAAAGGCGGATAAGCTTCTCGAAAGAGAGATGCCACTTATCGAAAATAAAGGCGGATAAGCTTCTCGAAAGAGAGAAGCCACTTATCGAAAATAAAGGTGGATAAGCTTCTCGAAAGAGAGATGCCACTTATCAAAAATAAAGATGGATAAGTTTCTCGAAATAGAGATGCCACTTATCGAAAATAAAGATGGATAAGCTTCTCGAAGAGAGATGCCACTTATCGAAAATAAAGGTAGATAAGCTTCTCGAAAGTGAGATGCCACTTATCGAAAATAAAGGTAGATAAGCTTCTAGAAAAAGAGATGCCACTTATCGAAAATAAATGTGGATAAACTTCTCGAAAGAGAGATGCCACTTAACAAAACTAAAGGTGGATAAGCTTCTCGAAAGAGAGATTCCACTTATCAAAAATAAAGGTGGATAAGCTTCTCAAAAGAGAGATGCCACTTATCGAAAATAAAGGTGGATAAATTTCTCGAAAGAGAGATGCCACTTATCGAAAATAAATGTGGATAAGCTTCTCGAAAGAGAGATGCCACTTATCAATAATAAAGGTGGATAAGCTTCTCGAAAGAGAGATGCCACTGATCGAAAATAAAGATGGATAAGCTTCTCGAAAGAGAGATCCCACTTATCAAAAATAAATGTGGATAAGCTTCTCAAAAGAGAGATGCCACTTATCGAAAATTAAGGTGGATAAACTTCTCGAAAGAGATATGCCACTTATCGAAAATAAATGTGGATAAGCTTCTCGAAATAGAGATGCCACTTATCGAAAATAATTGTGTATAAGCTTCTCGAAAGAGAGATGCCACTTATCAAAAATAAAGGTGGATAAGTTTCTCGAAAGAGAGATGCCACTTATCGAAAATAAAGGCGGATAAGCTTCTCGAAAGAGAGATGCCACTTATCGAAAATAAAGGCGGATAAGCTTCTCGAAAGAGAGATGCCACTTATCGAAAATAAAGGTGGATAAGCTTCTCGAAAGAGAGATGCCACTTATCAAAAATAAAGATGGATAAGTTTCTCGAAATAGAGATGCCACTTATCGAAAATAAAGATGGATAAGCTTCTCGAAGAGAGATGCCACTTATCGAAAATAAAGGTAGATAAGCTTCTCGAAAGTGAGATGCCACTTATCGAAAATAAAGGTAGATAAGCTTCTAGAAAAAGAGATGCCACTTATCGAAAATAAATGTGGATAAACTTCTCGAAAGAGAGATGCCACTTAACAAAACTAAAGGTGGATAAGCTTCTCGAAAGAGAGATTCCACTTATCAAAAATAAAGGTGGATAAGCTTCTCAAAAGAGAGATGCCACTTATCGAAAATAAAGGTGGATAAACTTCTCGAAAGAGAGATGCCACTTATCGAAAATAAATGTGGATAAGCTTCTCGAAAGAGAGATGCCACTTATCAATAATAAAGGTGGATAAGCTTCTCGAAAGAGAGATGCCACTGATCAAAAATAAAGATGGATAAGCTTCTCGAAAGAGAGATCCCACTTATCAAAAATAACGGTGGATAAGCTTCTCAAAAGAGAGATGCCACTTATCGAAAATTAAGGTGGATAAACTTCTCGAAAGAGATATGCCACTTATCGAAAATAAATGTGGATAAGCTTCTCGAAATAGAGATGCCACTTATCGAAAATAATGGTGTATAAGCTTCTCGAAAGAGAGATGCCACTTATCGAAAATAAAGGTGGATAAGCTTCTCGAAAGAGAGATACCACTTATCGAAAATAAAGGTGGATAAGCTTCTCGAAAGAGAGATTCCACTTATCGAAAATAAAAGTGGATAAGCTTCTCGAAAGAGAGATGCCACTTATCGAAAATAAAGGTAGATAAGCTTCTCGAAAGGGAGATGCCACGTATCAAAAATAAAGGTAGATAAGCTTCTCAAAAGAGAGATGCCACTTATCGAACATAAAGGTGGACAATCTTCTCGAAAGAGAGATGCCACTTATCGAAAATTAAGGTGGATAAGTTTCTCAAAAGAGAGATGCCACTTATCAAAAATAAAGGTGGATAAGTTTCTCGGAAGAGAGATGCCACTTATCGAAAATAAAGGCGGATAAGCTTCTCGAAAGAGAGATGCCACTTATCGAAAATAAAGGTGGATAAGCTTCTCGAAAGAGAGATGCCACTTATCAAAAATAAAGATGGATAAGTTTCTCGAAATAGAGATGCCACTTATCGAAAATAAAGGTGGATAAGCTTCTCGAAGAGAGATGCCACTTATCGAAAATAAAGGTAGATAAGCTTCTCGAAAGTGAGATGCCACTTATCGAAAATAAAGGTAGATAAGCTTCTTTAAAAAGAGATGCCACTTATCGAAAATAAATGTGGATAAACTTCTCGAAAGAGAGATGCCACTTAACAAAACTAAAGGTGGATAAGCTTCTCGAAAGAGAGATTCCACTTATCAAAAATAAAGGTGGATAACCTTCTCAAAAGAGAGATGCCACTTATCAAAAATTAAGGTGGATAAAATTCTCGAAAGAGATATGCCAGTTATCGAAAATAAATGTGGATAAGCTTCTCGAAATAGAGATGCCACTTATCGAAAATAAAGGTGTATAAGCTTCTCGAAAGAGAGACGCCACTTATCGAAAATAAAGGTGGATAAACTTCTCGAAAGAGAGATACCACTTATCGAAAATAAAGGTGGATAAGTATCTCGAAATAGAGATTCCACTTATCGAAAATAAAAGTGGATAAGCTTCTCGAAAGAGAGATGCCACTTATCGAAAATAAAGGTAGATAAGCTTCTCGAAAGGGAGATGCCACGTATCAAAAATAAAGGTAGATAAGCTTCTCAAAAGAGAGATGCCACTTATCGAAAATAAAGGTGGACAAGCTTCTCGAAAGAGAGATGCCACTTATCAAAAATAAAGGTGGATAAGCTTCTCAAAAGAGAGATGCCACTTATCGAAAATTAAGGTGGATAAACTTCTCGAAAGAGATATGCCACTTATCGAAAATAAAGGTGGATAAGCTTCTCGAAAGAGAGATGCCACTTATCGAAAATAAAGGTGGATAAGCTTCTCGAAAGAGAGATGCCACTTATCGAAAATAAAGGTGGATAAGTTTCTCAAAAGAGAGATGCCGCTTATCAAAAATAAAGGTGGATAAGTTTCTCGAAAGAGAGATGCCGCTTATCGAAAATAAAGGCGGATAAGCTTCTCAAAATAGAGATGCCACTTATCGAAAATAAAGGTGGATAAGCTTCTCGAAAGAGAGATGCCACTTATCAAAAATAAAGATGGGTAAGTTTCTCGAAATAGAGATGCCACTTATCGAAAATAAAGGTGGATAAGCTTCTCGAAGAGAGATGCCACTTATCGAAAATAAAGGTAGATAAGCTTCTCGAAAGTGAGATGCCACTTATCGAAAATAAAGATAGATAAGCTTCTAGAAAAAGAGATGCCACTTATCGAAAATAAATGTGGATAAACTTCTCGAAAGAGAGATGCCACTTATCAATAATAAAGGTGGATAAGCTTCTCGAAAGAGAGATGCCACTGATCGAAAATAAAGATGGATAAGCTTCTCGAAAGAGAGATCCCACTTTTCAAAACTAAAGGTGGATAAGCTTCTCGAAAGAGAGATGCCACTTATCAAAAATAAAGGTGGATAAGCTTCTCGAAAGTGAGATGCCACTTATCGAAAATAAAGGTGGATAAACTTCTCGAAAGAGAGATGCCACTTATCGAAAATAAATGTGGATAAGCTTCTCGAAAGAGAGATGCCACTTATCAATAATAAAGGTGGATAAGCTTCTCAAAAGAGATATGTCACTTATCGAAAATTAAGGTGGATAAACTTCTCGAAAGAGATATGCCACTTATCGAAAATAAAGGTGGACAAGCTTCTCGAAAGAGAGATGCCACTTATCGAAAATAAAGGTGTATAAGCTTCTCGAAAGAGAGATGCCACTTATCGAAAATAAAGGTGGACAAGCTTCTCGAGAGAGAGATGCCACTTATCGAAAATAAAAGTGGATAAGTTTCTCAAAAGAGAGATGCCACTTATCGAAAATAAAGGTGGATAAGTTTCTCGAAAGAGAGATGCCACTTATCGAAAATAAAGGCGGATAAGCTTCTCGAAAGAGAGATGCCACTTATCGAAAATAAAGGTGGATAAGCTTCTCGAAAGAGAGATGCCACTTATCAAAAATAAAGATGGATAAGTTTCTCGAAATAGAGATTCCACTTATCAAAAATAAAGGTGGATAAGCTTCTCGAAGAGACATGCCACTTATCGAAAATAAAGGTAGATAAGCTTCTCAAAAGTGAGATGCCACTTATCGAAAATAAAGGTAGATAAGCTTCTAGAAAAAGAGGTGCCTCTTATCGAAAATAAATGTGGATAAACTTCTCGAAAGAGAGATGTCACTTAACAAAACTAAAGGTGGACAAGCTTCTCGAAAGAGAGATGCCACTTATCAAAAATAAAGGTGGATAAGCTTCTCGTAAGTGAGATGCCACTTATCGAAAATAAAGGTGGATAAACTTTTCGAAAGAGAGATACCACTTATCGAAAATAAATGTGGATAAGCTTCTCGAAAGAGAGATGCCACTTATCAATAATAAAGGTGGATAAGCTTCTCGAAAGAGAGATGCCACTTATCAAAAATAAAGGTGGATAAGCTTCTCAAAAGAGAGATGCCACTTATCGAAAATTAAGGTGGATAAACTTCTCGAAAGAGATATGCCACTTATCGAAAATAAAGGTGGACAAGCTTCTCGAAAGAGAGATGCCACTTATCAAAAATAAAGGTGTATAAGCTTCTCGAAAGAGAGATGCCACTTATCGAAAATAAAGGTGGATAAGTTTCTCAAAAGAGAGATGCCACTTATCAAAAATAAAGGTGGATAAGTTTCTCGAAAGAGAGATGCCACTTATCGAAAATAAAGGCGGATAAGCTTCTCGAAAGAGAGATGCCACTTATCGAAAATAAAGGCGGATAAGCTTCTCGAAAGAGAGAAGCCACTTATCGAAAATAAAGGTGGATAAGCTTCTCGAAAGAGAGATGCCACTTATCAAAAATAAAGATGGATAAGTTTCTCGAAATAGAGATGCCACTTATCGAAAATAAAGATGGATAAGCTTCTCGAAGAGAGATGCCACTTATCGAAAATAAAGGTAGATAAGCTTCTCGAAAGTGAGATGCCACTTATCGAAAATAAAGGTAGATAAGCTTCTAGAAAAAGAGATGCCACTTATCGAAAATAAATGTGGATAAACTTCTCGAAAGAGAGATGCCACTTAACAAAACTAAAGGTGGATAAGCTTCTCGAAAGAGAGATTCCACTTATCAAAAATAAAGGTGGATAAGCTTCTCAAAAGAGAGATGCCACTTATCGAAAATAAAGGTGGATAAATTTCTCGAAAGAGAGATGCCACTTATCGAAAATAAATGTGGATAAGCTTCTCGAAAGAGAGATGCCACTTATCAATAATAAAGGTGGATAAGCTTCTCGAAAGAGAGATGCCACTGATCGAAAATAAAGATGGATAAGCTTCTCGAAAGAGAGATCCCACTTATCAAAAATAAATGTGGATAAGCTTCTCAAAAGAGAGATGCCACTTATCGAAAATTAAGGTGGATAAACTTCTCGAAAGAGATATGCCACTTATCGAAAATAAATGTGGATAAGCTTCTCGAAATAGAGATGCCACTTATCGAAAATAATTGTGTATAAGCTTCTCGAAAGAGAGATGCCACTTATCAAAAATAAAGGTGGATAAGTTTCTCGAAAGAGAGATGCCACTTATCGAAAATAAAGGCGGATAAGCTTCTCGAAAGAGAGATGCCACTTATCGAAAATAAAGGCGGATAAGCTTCTCGAAAGAGAGATGCCACTTATCGAAAATAAAGGTGGATAAGCTTCTCGAAAGAGAGATGCCACTTATCAAAAATAAAGATGGATAAGTTTCTCGAAATAGAGATGCCACTTATCGAAAATAAAGATGGATAAGCTTCTCGAAGAGAGATGCCACTTATCGAAAATAAAGGTAGATAAGCTTCTCGAAAGTGAGATGCCACTTATCGAAAATAAAGGTAGATAAGCTTCTAGAAAAAGAGATGCCACTTATCGAAAATAAATGTGGATAAACTTCTCGAAAGAGAGATGCCACTTAACAAAACTAAAGGTGGATAAGCTTCTCGAAAGAGAGATTCCACTTATCAAAAATAAAGGTGGATAAGCTTCTCAAAAGAGAGATGCCACTTATCGAAAATAAAGGTGGATAAACTTCTCGAAAGAGAGATGCCACTTATCGAAAATAAATGTGGATAAGCTTCTCGAAAGAGAGATGCCACTTATCAATAATAAAGGTGGATAAGCTTCTCGAAAGAGAGATGCCACTGATCAAAAATAAAGATGGATAAGCTTCTCGAAAGAGAGATCCCACTTATCAAAAATAACGGTGGATAAGCTTCTCAAAAGAGAGATGCCACTTATCGAAAATTAAGGTGGATAAACTTCTCGAAAGAGATATGCCACTTATCGAAAATAAATGTGGATAAGCTTCTCGAAATAGAGATGCCACTTATCGAAAATAATGGTGTATAAGCTTCTCGAAAGAGAGATGCCACTTATCGAAAATAAAGGTGGATAAGCTTCTCGAAAGAGAGATACCACTTATCGAAAATAAAGGTGGATAAGCTTCTCGAAAGAGAGATTCCACTTATCGAAAATAAAAGTGGATAAGCTTCTCGAAAGAGAGATGCCACTTATCGAAAATAAAGGTAGATAAGCTTCTCGAAAGGGAGATGCCACGTATCAAAAATAAAGGTAGATAAGCTTCTCAAAAGAGAGATGCCACTTATCGAACATAAAGGTGGACAATCTTCTCGAAAGAGAGATGCCACTTATCGAAAATTAAGGTGGATAAGTTTCTCAAAAGAGAGATGCCACTTATCAAAAATAAAGGTGGATAAGTTTCTCGGAAGAGAGATGCCACTTATCGAAAATAAAGGCGGATAAGCTTCTCGAAAGAGAGATGCCACTTATCGAAAATAAAGGTGGATAAGCTTCTCGAAAGAGAGATGCCACTTATCAAAAATAAAGATGGATAAGTTTCTCGAAATAGAGATGCCACTTATCGAAAATAAAGGTGGATAAGCTTCTCGAAGAGAGATGCCACTTATCGAAAATAAAGGTAGATAAGCTTCTCGAAAGTGAGATGCCACTTATCGAAAATAAAGGTAGATAAGCTTCTTTAAAAAGAGATGCCACTTATCGAAAATAAATGTGGATAAACTTCTCGAAAGAGAGATGCCACTTAACAAAACTAAAGGTGGATAAGCTTCTCGAAAGAGAGATTCCACTTATCAAAAATAAAGGTGGATAACCTTCTCAAAAGAGAGATGCCACTTATCGAAAATAAAGGTGGATAAACTTCTCGAAAGAGAGATGCCACTTATCGAAAATAAATGTGGATAAGCTTCTCGAAAGAGAGATGCCACTTATCAATAATAAAGGTGGATAAGCTTCTCGAAAGAGAGATGCCACTGATCGAAAATAAAGATGGATAAGCTTCTCGAAAGAGAGATCCCACTTATCAAAAATAAAGGTGGATAAGCTTCTCAAAAGAGAGATGCCACTTATCGAAAATTAAGGTGGATAAACTTCTCGAAAGAGATATGCCACTTATCGAAAATAAATGTGGATAAGCTTCTCGAAATAGAGATGCCACTTATCGAAAATAATGGTGTATAAGCTTCTCGAAAGAGAGATGCCACTTATCGAAAATAAAGGTGGATAAGCTTCTCGAAAGAGAGATACCACTTATCGAAAATAAAGGTGGATAAGCTTCTCGAAAGAGAGATTCCACTTATCGAAAATAAAAGTGGATAAGCTGCTCGAAAGAGAGATGCCACTTATCGAAAATAAAGGTAGATAGGCTTCTCGAAAGGGAGATGCCACGTATCAAAAATAAAGGTAGATAAGCTTCTCAAAAGAGAGATGCCACTTATCGAAAATAAAGGTGGACAATCTTCTCGAAAGAGAGATGCCACTTATCGAAAATAAAGGTGGATAAGTTTCTCAAAAGAGAGATGCCACTTATCAAAAATAAAGGTGGATAAGTTTCTTGAAAGAGAGATGCCACTTATCGAAAATAAAGGCGGATAAGCTTCTCGAAAGAGAGATGCCACTTATCGAAAATAAAGGTGGATAAGCTTCTCGAAAGAGAGATGCCACTTATCAAAAATAAAGATGGATAAGTTTCTCGAAATAGAGATGCCACTTATCGAAAATAAAGGTGGATAAGCTTCTCGAAGAGAGATGCCACTTATCGAAAATAAAGGTAGATAAGCTTCTCGAAAGTGAGATGCCACTTATCGAAAATAAAGGTAGATAAGCTTCTTTAAAAAGAGATGCCACTTATCGAAAATAAATGTGGATAAACTTCTCGAAAGAGAGATGCCACTTAACAAAACTAAAGGTGGATAAGCTTCTCGAAAGAGAGATTCCACTTATCAAAAATAAAGGTGGATAACCTTCTCAAAAGAGAGATGCCACTTATCGAAAATAAAGGTGGATAAACTTCTCGAAAGAGAGATGCCACTTATCGAAAATAAATGTGGATAAGCTTCTCGAAAGAGAGATGCCACTTATCAATAATAAAGGTGGATAAGCTTCTCGAAAGAGAGATGCCACTGATCGAAAATAAAGATGGATAAGCTTCTCGAAAGAGAGATCCCACTTATCAAAAATAAAGGTGGATAAGCTTCTCAAAAGAGAGATGCCACTTATCGAAAATTAAGGTGGATAAACTTCTCGAAAGAGATATGCCACTTATCGAAAATAAATGTGGATAAGCTTCTCGAAATAGAGATGCCACTTATCGAAAATAATGGTGTATAAGCTTCTCGAAAGAGAGATGCCACTTATCGAAAATAAAGGTGGATAAGCTTCTCGAAAGAGAGATACCACTTATCGAAAATAAAGGTGGATAAGCTTCTCGAAAGAGAGATTCCACTTATCGAAAATAAAAGTGGATAAGCTGCTCGAAAGAGAGATGCCACTTATCGAAAATAAAGGTAGATAGGCTTCTCGAAAGGGAGATGCCACGTATCAAAAATAAAGGTAGATAAGCTTCTCAAAAGAGAGATGCCACTTATCGAAAATAAAGGTGGACAATCTTCTCGAAAGAGAGATGCCACTTATCGAAAATAAAGGTGGATAAGTTTCTCAAAAGAGAGATGCCACTTATCAAAAATAAAGGTGGATAAGTTTCTTGAAAGAGAGATGCCACTTATCGAAAATAAAGGCGGATAAGCTTCTCGAAAGAGAGATGCCACTTATCGAAAATAAAGGTGGATAAGCTTCTCGAAAGAGAGATGCCACTTATCAAAAATAAAGATGGATAAGTTTCTCGAAATAGAGATGCCACTTATCGAAAATAAAGGTGGATAAGCTTCTCGAAGAGAGATGCCACTTATCGAAAATAAAGGTAGATAAGCTTCTCGAAAGTGAGATGCCACTTATCGAAAATAAAGGTAGATAAGCTTCTTTAAAAAGAGATGCCACTTATCGAAAATAAATGTGGATAAACTTCTCGAAAGAGAGATGCCACTTAACAAAACTAAAGGTGGATAAGCTTCTCGAAAGAGAGATTCCACTTATCAAAAATAAAGGTGGATAAGCTTCTCAAAAGAGAGATGCCACTTATCGAAAATAAAGGTGGATAAACTTCTCGAAAGAGAGATGCCACTTATCGAAAATAAATGTGGATAAGCTTCTCGAAAGAGAGATGCCACTTATCAATAATAAAGGTGGATAAGCTTCTCGAAAGAGAGATGCCACTGATCGAAAATAAAGATGGATAAGCTTCTCGAAAGAGAGATCCCACTTATCAAAAATAAAGGTGGATAAGCTTCTCAAAAGAGAGATGCCACTTATCGAAAATTAAGGTGGATAAACTTCTCGAAAGAGATATGCCACTTATCGAAAATAAATGTGGATAAGCTTCTCGAAATAGAGATGCCACTTATCGAAAATAATGGTGTATAAGCTTCTCGAAAGAGAGATGCCACTTATCGAAAATAAAGGTGGATAAGCTTCTCGAAAGAGAGATTCCACTTATCGAAAATAAAAGTGGATAAGCTTCTCGAAAGAGAGATGCCACTTATCGAAAATAAAGGTAGATAAGCTTCTCGAAAGGGAGATGCCACGTATCAAAAATAAAGGTAGATAAGCTTCTCAAAAGAGAGATGCCACTTATCGAAAATAAAGGTGGACAATCTTCTCGAAAGAGAGATGCCACTTATCGAAAATAAAGGTGGATAAGTTTCTCAAAAGAGAGATGCCACTTATCAAAAATAAAGGTGGATAAGTTTCTCGAAAGAGAGATGCCACTTATCGAAAATAAAGGCGGATAAGCTTCTCGAAAGAGAGATGCCACTTATCGAAAATAAAGGTGGATAAGCTTCTCGAAAGAGAGATGCCACTTATCAAAAATAAAGATGGATAAGTTTCTCGAAATAGAGATGCCACATATCGAAAATAATGGTGGATAAGCTTCTCGAAGAGAGATGCCACTTATCGAAAATAAAGGTAGATAAGCTTCTCGAAAGTGAGATGCCACTTATCGAAAATAAAGGTAGATAAGCTTCTTTAAAAAGAGATGCCACTTATCGAAAATAAATGTGGATAAACTTCTCGAAAGAGAGATGCCACTTAACAAAACTAAAGGTGGATAAGCTTCTCGAATGAGAGATGCCACTTATCAAAAATAAAGGTGGATAAGCTTCTCGAAAGAGAGATGCCACTTATCCAAAATAAAGGTGGATAAGTTTCTCGAAAGAGAGATACCACTTATCAAAAATAAAGGTAGATAAGCTTCTAGAAAGAGAGATGCCACTTATCGAAAATAAATGTGGATACACTTCTCGAAAGAGAGATGCCACTTAATAAAAAAAAAGAGAGATGCCACTTATCGAAAATAAATGTGGATAAACTTCTCGAAAGAGAGATGCCACTTATCGAAAATAAAGGTGGATAAGCTTCTCGAAAGAGAGATGCCACTTATCGAAAATAAAGGTGGATAAATTTCTCAAAAGAGAGATGCCACTTATCGAAAATAAAGGTGGATAAGTTTCTCGAAAGAGAGATGCCACTTATCGAAAATAAAGGCGGATAAGCTTCTCGAAAGAGAGATGCCACTTAACGAAAATAAAGGTGGATAAGCTCCTCGAAAAAGAGATGCCACTTATCAATAATAAAGGCGGATAAGCTTCTCGAAAGAGAGATGCCACTTATCGAAAATAAAGGTGGATAAGCTTCTCGAAAGAGAGATGCCACTTATCAATAATAAAGGTGGATAAGCTTATCGAAAGAGAGATGCCACTGATCGAAAATAAAGATGGATAAGCTTCTCGAAAGAGAGATGCCACTTATCAAAAATAAAGGTGGATAAGCTTCTCAAAAGAGAGATGCCACTTATCGAAAATTAAGGTGGATAAACTTCTCGAAAGAGATATGCCACTTTTCAAAAATAAAGGTGGATAAGCTTCTCGAAAGAGAGATGCCACTTATCGAAAATAACGGTGTATAAGCTTCTCGAAAGAGAGATGCCACTTATCGAAAATAAAGGTGGATAAGCTTCTCGAAAGAGAGATAACACTTATCGAAAATAAAGGTGGATAAGCTTCTCGAAAGAGAGATTCCACTTATCGAAAATAAAGGTGGATAAGCTTCTCGAAAGAGAGATGCCACTTATCAAAAATAAAGGTAGATAAGCTTCTCGAAAGAGAGATGCCACTTATCGAAAATAAAGGCGGATAAGCTTCTCGAAAGAGAGATGCCACTTATCGAAAATAAAGGTGGATAAGCTTCTCGAAAAGAGAGATGCCACTTATCGAAAATAAAGGTGGATAAGCTTCTCGAAGATAGATGCCACTTATCGAAAATAAAGTAGATAAGCTTCTCGAAAGTGAGATGCCACTTATCGAAAATAAAGGTAGATAAGCTTCTAGAAAAACAGATGCCACTTATCGATAATAAATGTGGATAAAATTCTCGAAAGAGAGATGCCACTTAACAATACTAAAGGTGGATAAGCTTCTCGAAAGAGAGATGCCACTTATCAAAAATAAAGGTGGATAAGCTTCTCGAAAGAGAGATGCCACTTATCGAAAATAAAGGTGGATAAACTTCTCGAAAGAGAGATGCCAGTTATCGAAAATAAATGTGGATAAGCTTCTCGAAAGAGATATGCCACTTATCAAAAATAAATATGGATAAGCTTCTCAAAAGAGAGATGCCACTTATCAATAATAAAGGTGGATAAGCTTCTCGAAAGAGAGATGCCACTGATCGAAAATAAAGATGGATAAGCTTCTCGAAAGAGAGATGCCACTTATCAAAAATAAAGGTGGATAAGCTTCTCGAAAGAGAGATGCCACTTATCTAAAATAAAGGTGGATAAGCTTCTCGAAGAGAAATGCCACTTATCGAAAATAAAGGTAGATAAGCTTCTCAAAAGTGAGATGCCACTTATCGAAAATAAGGTTAGATAAGCTTCTAGAAAAAGAGATGCCACTTATCGATAATAAATGTGGATAAACTTCTCGAAAGAGAGATGCCACTTAACAAAACTAAAGGTGGATAAGCTTCTCGAAAGAGAGATGCCACTTATCAAAAATAAAGGTGGATAAGCTTCTCGAAAGAGAGATGCCACTTATCGAAAATAAAGGTGGATAAACTTCTCGAAAGAGAGATGCCAGTTATCGAAAATAAATGTGGATAAGCTTCTCGAAAGAGATATGCCACTTATCAAAAATAAATATGGATAAGCTTCTCGAAAGAGAGATGCCACTTATCAATAATAAAGGTGGATAAGCTTCTCGAAAGAGAGATGCCACTGATCGAAAATAAAGATGGATAAGCTTCTCGAAAGAGAGATGCCACTTATCAAAAATAAAGGTGGATAAGCTTCTCGAAAGAGAGATGCCACTTATCTAAAATAAAGGTGGATAGGCTTCTCGAAAGAGAGATGCCACTTATCGAAAATAAAGGTGGATAAGCTCCTCGAAAGGGAGATGCCACTTATCGAACGTAAAGGTAGATAAGCTTCTCAAAAGAGAGATGCCACTTATCAAAAATAAAGGTGGATAAGCTTCTCGAAAGAGAGATGCCACTTATCGAAAATAAAGGTGGATAATATTCTCGAAAGAGATATGCCACTTATCGAAAATAAAGGTGGATAAGCTTCTCGAAAGAGAGATGCCACTTATCAAAAATAAATGTGGATAAACTTCTCGAAAGAAAGATTACACTTAACAAAAATAAAGGTGGATAAGCTTCTCGAAAGAGAGATCCCACTTATCGAAAATAAAGGTGGATAAGCTTCTCGAAAGAGAGATGCCACTTATCGAAAATAAAGGTGGATAAGCTTCTCGAAAGAGAGATTCCACTTATCGAAAATAAAAGTGGATAAGCTTCTCGAAAGAGAGATGCCACTTATCGAAAATAAAGGTAGATAAGCTTCTCGAAAGGGAGATGCCACGTATCAAAAATAAAGGTAGATAAGCTTCTCAAAAGAGAGATGCCACTTATCGAAAATAAAGGTGGACAATCTTCTCGAAAGAGAGATGCCACTTATCGAAAATAAAGGTGGATAAGTTTCTCAAAAGAGAGATGCCACTTATCAAAAATAAAGGTGGATAAGTTTCTCGAAAGAGAGATGCCACTTATCGAAAATAAAGGCGGATAAGCTTCTCGAAAGAGAGATGCCACTTATCGAAAATAAAGGTGGATAAGCTTCTCGAAAGAGAGATGCCACTTATCAAAAATAAAGATGGATAAGTTTCTCGAAATAGAGATGCCACATATCGAAAATAATGGTGGATAAGCTTCTCGAAGAGAGATGCCACTTATCGAAAATAAAGGTAGATAAGCTTCTCGAAAGTGAGATGCCACTTATCGAAAATAAAGGTAGATAAGCTTCTTTAAAAAGAGATGCCACTTATCGAAAATAAATGTGGATAAACTTCTCGAAAGAGAGATGCCACTTAACAAAACTAAAGGTGGATAAGCTTCTCGAAAGAGAGATGCCACTTATCAAAAATAAAGGTGGATAAGCTTCTCGAAAGAGAGATGCCACTTATCCAAAATAAAGGTGGATAAGTTTCGCGAAAGAGAGATACCACTTATCAAAAATAAAGGTAGATAAGCTTCTAGAAAGAGAGATGCCACTTATCGAAAATAAATGTGGATACACTTCTCGAAAGAGAGATGCCACTTAATAAAAAAAAAGAGAGATGCCACTTATCGAAAATAAATGTGGATAAACTTCTCGAAAGAGAGATGCCACTTATCGAAAATAAAGGTGGATAAGCTTCTCGAAAGAGAGATGCCACTTATCGAAAATAAAGGTGGATAAATTTCTCAAAAGAGAGATGCCACTTATCGAAAATAAAGGTGGATAAGTTTCTCGAAAGAGAGATGCCACTTATCGAAAATAAAGGCGGATAAGCTTCTCGAAAGAGAGATGCCACTTAACGAAAATAAAGGTGGATAAGCTCCTCGAAAAAGAGATGCCACTTATCAATAATAAAGGCGGATAAGCTTCTCGAAAGAGAGATGCCACTTATCGAAAATAAAGGTGGATAAGCTTCTCGAAAGAGAGATGCCACTTATCAATAATAAAGGTGGATAAGCTTCTCGAAAGAGAGATGCCACTGATCGAAAATAAAGATGGATAAGCTTCTCGAAAGAGAGATGCCACTTATCAAAAATAAAGGTGGATAAGCTTCTCAAAAGAGAGATGCCACTTATCGAAAATTAAGGTGGATAAACTTCTCGAAAGGGATATGCCACTTATCAAAAATAAAGGTGGATAAGCTTCTCGAAAGAGAGATGCCACTTATCGAAAATAACGGTGTATAAGCTTCTCGAAAGAGAGATGCCACTTATCGAAAATAAAGGTGGATAAGCTTCTCGAAAGAGAGATAACACTTATCGAAAATAAAGGTGGATAAGCTTCTCGAAAGAGAGATTCCACTTATCGAAAATAAAGGTGGATAAGCTTCTCGAAAGAGAGATGCCACTTATCAAAAATAAAGGTAGATAAGCTTCTCGAAAGAGAGATGCCACTTATCGAAAATAAAGGCGGATAAGCTTCTCGAAAGAGAGATGCCACTTATCGAAAATAAAGGTGGATAAGCTTCTCGAAAAGAGAGATGCCACTTATCGAAAATAAAGGTGGATAAGCTTCTCGAAGAGAGATGCCACTTATCGAAAATAAAGTAGATAAGCTTCTCGAAAGTGAGATGCCACTTATCGAAAATAAAGGTAGATAAGCTTCTAGAAAAACAGATGCCACTTATCGATAATAAATGTGGATAAAATTCTCGAAAGAGAGATGCCACTTAACAAAACTAAAGGTGGATAAGCTTCTCGAAAGAGAGATGCCACTTATCAAAAATAAAGGTGGATAAGCTTCTCGAAAGAGAGATGCCACTTATCGAAAATAAAGGTGGATAAACTTCTCGAAAGAGAGATGCCAGTTATCGAAAATAAATGTGGATAAGCTTCTCGAAAGAGATATGCCACTTATCAAAAATAAATATGGATAAGCTTCTCAAAAGAGAGATGCCACTTATCAATAATAAAGGTGGATAAGCTTCTCGAAAGAGAGATGCCACTGATCGAAAATAAAGATGGATAAGCTTCTCGAAAGAGAGATGCCACTTATCAAAAATAAAGGTGGATAAGCTTCTCGAAAGAGAGATGCCACTTATCTAAAATAAAGGTGGATAAGCTTCTCGAAGAGAAATGCCACTTATCGAAAATAAAGGTAGATAAGCTTCTCAAAAGTGAGATGCCACTTATCGAAAATAAGGTTAGATAAGCTTCTAGAAAAAGAGATGCCACTTATCGATAATAAATGTGGATAAACTTCTCGAAAGAGAGATGCCACTTAACAAAACTAAAGGTGGATAAGCTTCTCGAAAGAGAGATGCCACTTATCAAAAATAAAGGTGGATAAGCTTCTCGAAAGAGAGATGCCACTTATCGAAAATAAAGGTGGATAAACTTCTCGAAAGAGAGATGCCAGTTATCGAAAATAAATGTGGATAAGCTTCTCGAAAGAGATATGCCACTTATCAAAAATAAATATGGATAAGCTTCTCGAAAGAGAGATGCCACTTATCAATAATAAAGGGGGATAAGCTTCTCGAAAGAGAGATGCCACTTATCTAAAATAAAGGTGGATAGGCTTCTCGAAAGAGAGATGCCACTTATCGAAAATAAAGGTGGATAAGCTCCTCGAAAGGGAGATGCCACTTATCAAACGTAAAGGTAGATAAGCTTCTCAAAAGAGAGATGCCACTTATCAAAAATAAAGGTGGATAAGCTTCTCGAAAGAGAGATGCCACTTATCGAAAATAAAGGTGGATAATATTCTCGAAAGAGATATGCCACTTATCGAAAATAAAGGTGGATAAGCTTCTCGAAAGAGAGATGCCACTTATCAAAAATAAATGTGGATAAACTTCTCGAAAGAAAGATTACACTTAACAAAAATAAAGGTGGATAAGCTTCTCGAAAGAGAGATCCCACTTATCGAAAATAAAGGTGGATAAGCTTCTCGAAAGAGAGATGCCACTTATCGAAAATAAAGGTGGATATGCTTCTCGAAAGAGAGATGCCACTTATCGAAAATAAAGGTGGATAAGCTTCTCGAAAGAGAGATGCCACTTATCAAAAATAAATGTGGATAAACTTCTCGAAAGAAAGATTACACTTAACAAAAATAAAGGTGGATAAGCTTCTCGAAAGAGAGATCCCACTTATCGAAAATAAAGGTGGATAAGCTTCTCGAAAGAGAGATGCCACTTATCGAAAATAAAGGTGGATAAGCTTCTCGAAAGAGAGATGCCACTAATCGAAAATAAAGGTGGATATGCTTCTCGAAAGAGAGATGCCACTTATCAAAAATAAAGGTGGATAAGCTTCTCGAAAGAGAGATGCCACTTATCGAAAATAAAGGTGAATAAGCTTCTCAAAAGAGAGATACCACTTATCAAAAATAAAGGTAGATAAGCTTCTAGAAAGAGAGATGCCACTTATCGAAAATAAATGTGGATACACTTCTCGAAAGAGAGATGCCACTTAATAAAAATAAAGGTGGATAAGCTTCTCGAAAGAGAGATGCCACTGATCGAAAATAAAGATGGATAAGCTTCTCGAAAGAGAGATGCCACTTATCAAAAATAAAGGTGGATAAGCTTCTCGAAAGAGAGATGCCACTTATCGAAAATAAAGGTGGATAAGCTTCTCGAAAGAGAGATTCCACTTATCAAAAATAAAGGTGGATAAGCTCCTCGAAAGGGAGACGCCACTAATCAAAAGTAAAGGTAGATAAGCTTCTCAAAAGAGAGATGCCACTTATAAAAAATAAAGGCGGATAAGCTTCTCGAAAAAGAGATGTCACTTATCGAAAATAAAGGTGGCTAAGCTTCTCGAAAGAGAGATGCCACTAATCGAAAATAAAGGTGGATAAAATTCTCGAAAGAGATATGCCACTTATCGAAAATAAAGATGGATAAGCTTTTCGAAAGAGAGATACCACTTATCGAAAATAAAGGTGGATAAGCTTCTCGAAAGAGAGATGCCACTTATCGAAAATAAATGTGGATAAACTTCTCGAAAGAGAGATGCCACTTAACAAAACTAAAGGTGGATAAGCTTCTCGAAAGAGAGATTCCACTTATCAAAAATAAAGGTGGATAAGCTTCTCAAAAGAGAGATGCCACTTATCGAAAATAAAGCTGGATTAACTTCTCGAAAGAGAGATTCCACTTATCAAAAATAAATGTGGATAAGCTTCTCGAAAGAGAGATGCCACTTATCAATAATAAAGGTGGATAAGCTTAAAAAAAAGAGAGATGCCACTTATCGAAAATAAATGTGGATAAACTTCTCGAAAGAGAGATTACACTTAACAAAAATAAAGGTGGATAATCTTCTTGAAAGAGAGATGCCACTTATCAAAAATAAAGGTGGATAAGCTTCTCAAAAGAGAGATGCCACTTATCAAAAATAAAGGTGGATAAATTTCTCAAAAGAGAGGTGCCACTTATCGAAAATAAAGGTGGATAAGTTTATCGAAAGAGAGATGCCACTTATCGAAAATAAAGGTGGATAAGCTCCTCGAAAGAGAGATGCCACTTATCAATAATAAAGGCGGATAAACTTCTCGAAAGAGAGATGCCACTTATCGAAAATAAAGGTGGATAAGCTTCTCGAAAGAGACATGCCACTTATTGAAAATAAAGGTGGATAAGCTTCTCGAAAGAGAGATGCCACTTATCGAAAATAAAGGTGGATAAGCATCTCAAAAGAGAGATGCCACTTATCGAAAATAAACGTGGATATGCTTCTCGAAAGAGAGATGCCACTTATCAATAATAAAGGTGGATAAGCTTCTCGAAAGAGAGATGCCACTGATCGAAAATAAAGATGGATAAGCTTCTCGAAAGAGAGATGCCACTTATCAAAAATAAAGGTGGATAAGCTTCTCAAAAGAGAGATGCCACTTATCGAAAATTAAGCTGGATTAACTTCTCGAAAGAGAGATGCCACTTATCAAAAATAAATGTGGATAAGCTTCTCGAAAGAGAGATGCCACTTATCAATAATAAAGGTGGATAAGCTTAAAAAAAAGAGAGATGCCACTTATCGAAAATAAATGTGGATAAACTTCTCGAAAGAGAGATTACACTTAACAAAAATAAAGGTGGATAATCTTCTTGAAAGAGAGATGCCACTTATCAAAAATAAAGGTGGATAAGCTTCTCGAAAGAGAGATGCCACTTATCGAAAATAAAGGTGGATAAATTTCTCAAAAGAGAGGTGCCACTTATCGAAAATAAAGGTGGATATGTTTATCGAAAGAGAGATGCCACTTATCGAAAATAAAGGTGGATAAGCTCCTCGAAAGAGAGATGCCACTTATCAATAATAAAGGCGGATAAGCTTCTCGAAAGAGAGATGCCACTTATCGAAAATAAAGGTGGATAAGCTTCTCGAAAGAGACATGCCACTTATTGAAAATAAAGGTGGATAAGCTTCTCGAAAGGGAGATGCCACTTATCGAAAATAAAGGTGGATAAGCTTCTCAAAAGAGAGATGCCACTTATCGAAAATAAATGTGGATATGCTTCTCGAAAGAGAGATGCCACTTATCAATAATAAAGATGGATAAGCTTCTCGAAAGAGAGATGCCACTGATCGAAAATAAAGGTGGATAAGCTTCTCGATAGAGAGATGCCACTTATCGAAAGAGAGATGCCACTGATCAAAAATAAAGATGGAGAAGCTTCTCGAAAGAGAGATTCCACTTATCAAAAATAAAGGTGGATAAGCTTCTCAAAAGAGAGATGCCACTTATCGAAAATAAAGCTGGATTAACTTCTCGAAAGAGAGATGCCACTTATCGAAAATAAATGTGGATAAGCTTCTCGAAAGAGAGATGCCACTTATCAATAATAAAGGTGGATAAGCTTAAAAAAAAGAGAGATGCCACTTATCGAAAATAAATGTGGATAAACTTCTCGAAAGAAAGATTACACTTAACAAAAATAAAGGTGGATAATCTTCTTGAAAGAGAGATGCCACTTATCAAAAATAAAGGTGGATAAGCTTCTCGAAAGAGAGATGCCACTTATCGAAAATAAAGGTGGATAAATTTTTCAAAAGAGAGGTGCCACTTATCGAAAATAAAGGTGGATAAGTTTATCGAAAGAGAGATGCCACTTATCGAAAATAAAGGTGGATAGGCTTCTCGAAAGAGAGATGCCACTTATCGAAAATAAAGGTGGATAAGCTCCTCGAAAGGGAGATGCCACTTATCGAACGTAAAGGTAGATAAGCTTCTCAAAAGAGAGATGCCACTTATCAAAAATAAAGGTGGATAAGCTTCTCGAAAGAGAGATGCCACTTATCGAAAATAAGGGTGGATAATATTCTCGAAAGAGATATGCCACTTATCGAAAATAAATGTGGATAAGCTTCTCGAAAGAGAGATGCCACTTATCAATAATAAAGGTGGATAAGCTTCTCGAAAGAAAGATGCCACTGATAAAAAATAAAGATGGATAAGCTTCTCGAAAGAGAGATCCCACTTATCAAAAATAAAGGTGGATAAGCTTCTCAAAAGAGAGATGCCACTTATCAAAAATTAAGGTGGATAAACTTCTCGAAAGAGATATGCCACTTATCAAAAATAAATGTGGATAAGCTTCTCGAAATAGAGATGCCACTTATCGAAAATAATGGTGTATAAGCTTCTCGAAAGAGAGATGCCACTTATCGAAAATAAAGGTGGATAAGCTTCTCGAAAGAGAGATACCACTTATCGAAAATAAAGGTGGATAAGCTTCTCGAAAGAGAGATTCCACTTATCGAAAATAAAAGTGGATAAGCTTCTCGAAAGAGAGATGCCACTTATCGAAAATAAAGGTAGATAAGCTTCTCGAAAGGGAGATGCCACGTATCAAAAATAAAGGTAGATAAGCTTCTCAAAAGAGAGATGCCACTTATCGAAAATAAAGGTGGACAATCTTCTCGAAAGAGAGATGCCACTTATCGAAAATAAAGGTGGATAAGTTTCTCAAAAGAGAGATGCCACTTATCAAAAATAAAGGTGGATAAGTTTCTCGAAAGAGAGATGCCACTTATCGAAAATAAAGGCGGATAAGCTTCTCGAAAGAGAGATGCCACTTATCGAAAATAAAGGTGGATAAGCTTCTCGAAAGAGAGATGCCACTTATCAAAAATAAAGATGGATAAGTTTCTCGAAATAGAGATGCCACTTATTGAAAATAAAGGTGGATAAGCTTCTCGAAGAGAGATGCCACTTATCGAAAATAAAGGTAGATAAGCTTCTCGAAAGTGAGATGCCACTTATCGAAAATAAAGGTAGATAAGCTTCTTTAAAAAGAGATGCCACTTATCGAAAATAAATGTGGATAAACTTCTCGAAAGAGAGATGCCACTTAACAAAACTAAAGGTGGATAAGCTTCTCGAAAGAGAGATTCCACTTATCAAAAATAAAGGTGGATAAGCTTCTCAAAAGAGAGATGCCACTTATCGAAAATAAAGGTGGATAAACTTCTCGAAAGAGAGATGCCACTTATCGAAAATAAATGTGGATAAGCTTCTCGAAAGAGAGATGCCACTTATCAATAATAAAGGTGGATAAGCTTCTCGAAAGAGAGATGCCACTGATCAAAAATAAAGATGGATAAGCTTCTCGAAAGAGAGATCCCACTTATCAAAAATAAAGGTGGATAAGCTTCTCAAAAGAGAGATGCCACTTATCGAAAATTAAGGTGGATAAACTTCTCGAAAGAGATATGCCACTTATCGAAAATAAATGTGGATAAGCTTCTCGAAATAGAGATGCCACTTATCGAAAATAATGGTGTATAAGCTTCTCGAAAGAGAGATGCCACTTATCGAAAATAAAGGTGGATAAGCTTCTCGAAAGAGAGATACCACTTATCGAAAATAAAGGTGGATAAGCTTCTCGAAAGAGAGATTCCACTTATCGAAAATAAAAGTGGATAAGCTTCTCGAAAGAGAGATGCCACTTATCGAAAATAAAGGTAGATAAGCTTCTCGAAAGGGAGATGCCACGTATCAAAAATAAAGGTAGATAAGCTTCTCAAAAGAGAGATGCCACTTATCGAAAATAAAGGTGGACAATCTTCTCGAAAGAGAGATGCCACTTATCGAAAATAAAGGTGGATAAGTTTCTCAAAAGAGAGATGCCACTTATCAAAAATAAAGGTGGATAAGTTTCTCGAAAGAGAGATGCCACTTATCGAAAATAAAGGCGGATAAGCTTCTCGAAAGAGAGATGCCACTTATCGAAAATAAAGGTGGATAAGCTTCTCGAAAGAGAGATGCCACTTATCAAAAATAAAGATGGATAAGTTTCTCGAAATAGAGATGCCACATATCGAAAATAATGGTGGATAAGCTTCTCGAAGAGAGATGCCACTTATCGAAAATAAAGGTAGATAAGCTTCTCGAAAGTGAGATGCCACTTATCGAAAATAAAGGTAGATAAGCTTCTTTAAAAAGAGATGCCACTTATCGAAAATAAATGTGGATAAACTTCTCGAAAGAGAGATGCCACTTAACAAAACTAAAGGTGGATAAGCTTCTCGAAAGAGAGATGCCACTTATCAAAAATAAAGGTGGATAAGCTTCTCGAAAGAGAGATGCCACTTATCCAAAATAAAGGTGGATAAGTTTCTCGAAAGAGAGATACCACTTATCAAAAATAAAGGTAGATAAGCTTCTAGAAAGAGAGATGCCACTTATCGAAAATAAATGTGGATACACTTCTCGAAAGAGAAATGCCACTTAATAAAAAAAAAGAGAGATGCCACTTATCGAAAATAAATGTGGATAAACTTCTCGAAAGAGAGATGCCACTTATCGAAAATAAAGGTGGATAAGCTTCTCGAAAGAGAGATGCCACTTATCGAAAATAAAGGTGGATAAATTTCTCAAAAGAGAGATGCCACTTATCAAAAATAAAGGTGGATAAGTTTCTCGAAAGAGAGATGCCACTTATCGAAAATAAAGGCGGATAAGCTTCTCGAAAGAGAGATGCCACTTATCGAAAATAAATGTGGATAAACTTCTCGAAAGAGAGATGCCACTTATCGAAAATAAAGGTGGATAAGCTTCTCGAAAGAGAGATGCCACTTATCGAAAATAAAGGTGGATAAATTTCTCGAAAGAGAGATGCCACTTATCGAAAATAAAGGTGGATAAGCTTCTCGAAAGAGAGATGCCACTGATCGAAAATAAAGATGGATAAGCTTCTCGAAAGAGAGATGCCACTTATCAAAAATAAAGGTGGATAAGCTTCTCAAAAGAGAGATGCCACTTATCGAAAATTAAGGCGGATAAGCTTCTCGAAAGAGATATGCCACTTATCGAAAATAAATGTGGATAAGCTTCTCGAAATAGAGATGCCACTTATCGAAAATAATGGTGTATAAGCTTCTCGAAAGAGAGATGCCACTTATCGAAAATAAAGGTGGATAAGCTTCTCGAAAGAGAGATACCACTTATCGAAAATAAAGGTGGATAAGCTTCTCGAAAGAGAGATTCCACTTATCAAAAATAAAAGTGGATAAGCTTCTCGAAAGAGAGATGCCACTTATCGAAAATAAAGGTAGATAAGCTTCTCGAAAGGGAGATGCCACGTATCAAAAATAAAGGTAGATAAGCTTCTCAAAAGAGAGATGCCACTTATCGAAAATAAAGGTGGACAATCTTCTCGAAAGAGAGATGCCACTTATCGAAAATAAAGGTGGATAAGTTTCTCAAAAGAGAGATGCCACTTATCAAAAATAAAGGTGGATAAGTTTCTCGAAAGAGAGATGCCACTTATCGAAAATAAAGGCGGATAAGCTTCTCGAAAGAGAGATGCCACTTATCGAAAATAAAGGTGGATAAGCTTCTCGAAAGAGAGATGCCACTTATCAAAAATAAAGATGGATAAGCTTCTCGAAAAGAGAGATGCCACTTATCGAAAATAAAGGTGGATAAGCTTCTCGAAGAGAGATGCCACTTATCGAAAATAAAGTAGATAAGCTTCTCGAAAGTGAGATGCCACTTATCGAAAATAAAGGTAGATAAGCTTCTAGAAAAACAGATGCCACTTATCGATAATAAATGTGGATAAAATTCTCGAAAGAGAGATGCCACTTAACAAAACTAAAGGTGGATAAGCTTCTCGAAAGAGAGATGCCACTTATCAAAAATAAAGGTGGATAAGCTTCTCGAAAGAGAGATGCCACTTATCGAAAATAAAGGTGGATAAACTTCTCGAAAGAGAGATTCCAGTTATCGAAAATAAATGTGGATAAGCTTCTCGAAAGAGATATGCCACTTATCAAAAATAAATATGGATAAGCTTCTCAAAAGAGAGATGCCACTTATCAATAATAAAGGTGGATAAGCTTCTCGAAAGAGAGATGCCACTGATCGAAAATAAAGATGGATAAGCTTCTCGAAAGAGAGATGCCACTTATCAAAAATAAAGGTGGATAAGCTTCTCGAAAGAGAGATGCCACTTATCTAAAATAAAGGTGGATAAGCTTCTCGAAGAGAAATGCCACTTATCGAAAATAAAGGTAGATAAGCTTCTCAAAAGTGAGATGCCACTTATCGAAAATAAGGTTAGATAAGCTTCTAGAAAAAGAGATGCCACTTATCGATAATAAATGTGGATAAACTTCTCGAAAGAGAGATGCCACTTAACAAAACTAAAGGTGGATAAACTTCTCGAAAGAGAGATGCCACTTATCGAAAATAAATGTGGATAAGCTTCTCGAAAGAGAGATGCCACTTATCAATAATAAAGGTGGATAAGCTTCTCGAAAGAGAGATGCCACTGATCGAAAATAAAGACGGATAAGCTTCTCGAAAGAGAGATCCCACTTATCAAAAATAAAGGTGGATAAGCTTCTCAAAAGAGAGATGCCACTTATCGAAAATTAAGGTGGATAAACTTCTCGAAAGAGATATGCCACTTATCGAAAATAAATGTGGATAAGCTTCTCGAAATAGAGATGCCACTTATCGAAAATAATGGTGTATAAGCTTCTCGAAAGAGAGATGCCACTTATCGAAAATAAAGGTGGATAAGCTTCTCGAAAGAGAGATGCCACTTATCAAAAATAAAGGTGGATAAACTTCTCGAAAGAGAGATGCCACTTATCGAAAATAAATGTGGATAAGCTTCTCGAAAGAGAGATGCCACTTATCAATAATAAAGGTGGATAAGCTTCTCGAAAGAGAGATGCCACTGATCGAAAATAAAGACGGATAAGCTTCTCGAAAGAGAGATCCCACTTATCAAAAATAAAGGTGGATAAGCTTCTCAAAAGAGAGATGCCACTTATCGAAAATTAAGGTGGATAAACTTCTCGAAAGAGATATGCCACTTATCGAAAATAAATGTGGATAAGCTTCTCGAAATAGAGATGCCACTTATCGAAAATAATGGTGTATAAGCTTCTCGAAAGAGAGATGCCACTTATCGAAAATAAAGGTGGATAAGCTTCTCGAAAGAGAGATACCACTTATCGAAAATAAAGGTGGATAAGCTTCTCGAAAGAGAATTCCACTTATCGAAAATAAAAGTGGATAAGCTTCTCGAAAGAGAGATGCCACTTATCGAAAATAAAGGTAGATAAGCTTCTCGAAAGGGAGATGCCACGTATCAAAAATAAAGGTAGATAAGCTTCTCAAAAGAGAGATGCCACTTATCGAAAATAAAGGTGGACAATCTTCTCGAAAGAGAGATGCCACTTATCGAAAATAAAGGTGGATAAGTTTCTCAAAAGAGAGATGCCACTTATCAAAAATAAAGGTGGATAAGTTTCTCGAAAGAGAGATGCCACTTATCGAAAATAAAGGCGGATAAGCTTCTCGAAAGAGAGATGCCACTTATCGAAAATAAAGGTGGATAAGCTTCTCGAAAGAGAGATGCCACTTATCAAAAATAAAGATGGATAAGTTTCTCGAAATAGAGATGCCACATATCGAAAATAATGGTGGATAAGCTTCTCGAAGAGAGATGCCACTTATCGAAAATAAAGGTAGATAAGCTTCTCGAAAGTGAGATGCCACTGATCGAAAATAAAGATGGATAAGCTTCTCGAAAGAGAGATCCCACTTATCAAAAATAAAGGTGGATAAGCTTCTCAAAAGAGAGATGCCACTTATCGAAAATTAAGGTGGATAAACTTCTCGAAAGAGATATGCCACTTATCGAAAATAAATGTGGATAAGCTTCTCGAAATAGAGATGCCACTTATCGAAAATAATGGTGTATAAGCTTCTCGAAAGAGAGATGCCACTTATCGAAAATAAAGGTGGATAAGTTTCTCGAAAGAGAGATGCCACTTATCGAAAATAAAGGCGGATAAGCTTCTCGAAAGAGAGATGCCACTTAACGAAAATAAAGGTGGATAAGCTGCTCGAAAAAGAGATGCCACTTATCAATAATAAAGGCGGATAAGCTTCTCGAAAGAGAGATGCCACTTATCGAAAATAAAGGTGGATAAGCTTCTCGAAAGAGAGATGCCACTTATCAATAATAAAGGTGGATAAGCTTCTCGAAAGAGAGATGCCACTGATCGAAAATAAAGATGGATAAGCTTCTCGAAAGAGAGATGCCACTTATCAAAAATAAAGGTGGATAAGCTTCTCAAAAGAGAGATGCCACTTATCGAAAATTAAGGTGGATAAACTTCTCGAAAGAGATATGCCACTTATCAAAAATAAAGGTGGATAAGCTTCTCGAAAGAGAGATGCCACTTATCGAAAATAACGGTGTATAAGCTTCTCGAAAGAGAGATGCCACTTATCGAAAATAAAGGTGGATAAGCTTCTCGAAAGAGAGATAACACTTATCGAAAATAAAGGTGGATAAGCTTCTCGAAAGAGAGATTCCACTTATCGAAAATAAAGGTGGATAAGCTTCTCGAAAGAGAGATGCCACTTATCAAAAATAAAGGTAGATAAGCTTCTCGAAAGAGAGATGCCACTTATCGAAAATAAAGGCGGATAAGCTTCTCGAAAGAGAGATGCCACTTATCGAAAATAAAGGTGGATAAGCTTCTCGAAAAGAGAGGTGCCACTTATCGAAAATAAAGGTGGATAAGCTTCTCGAAGAGAGATGCCACTTATCGAAAATAAAGTAGATAAGCTTCTCGAAAGTGAGATGCCACTTATCGAAAATAAAGGTAGATAAGCTTCTAGAAAAACAGATGCCACTTATCGATAATAAATGTGGATAAAATTCTCGAAAGAGAGATGCCACTTAACAAAACTAAAGGTGGATAAGCTTCTCGAAAGAGAGATGCCACTTATCAAAAATAAAGGTGGATAAGCTTCTCGAAAGAGAGATGCCACTTATCGAAAATAAAGGTGGATAAACTTCTCGAAAGAGAGATGCCAGTTATCGAAAATAAATGTGGATAAGCTTCTCGAAAGAGATATGCCACTTATCAAAAATAAATATGGATAAGCTTCTCAAAAGAGAGATGCCACTTATCAATAATAAAGGTGGATAAGCTTCTCGAAAGAGAGATGCCACTGATCGAAAATAAAGATGGATAAGCTTCTCGAAAGAGAGATGCCACTTATCAAAAATAAAGGTGGATAAGCTTCTCGAAAGAGAGATGCCACTTATCTAAAATAAAGGTGGATAAGCTTCTCGAAGAGAAATGCCACTTATCGAAAATAAAGGTAGATAAGCTTCTCAAAAGTGAGATGCCACTTATCGAAAATAAGGTTAGATAAGCTTCTAGAAAAAGAGATGCCACTTATCGATAATAAATGTGGATAAACTTCTCGAAAGAGAGATGCCACTTAACAAAACTAAAGGTGGATAAGCTTCTCGAAAGAGAGATGCCACTTATCAAAAATAAAGGTGGATAAACTTCTCGAAAGAGAGATGCCACTTATCGAAAATAAATGTGGATAAGCTTCTCGAAAGAGAGATGCCACTTATCAATAATAAAGGTGGATAAGCTTCTCGAAAGAGAGATGCCACTGATCGAAAATAAAGACGGATAAGCTTCTCGAAAGAGAGATCCCACTTATCAAAAATAAAGGTGGATAAGCTTCTCAAAAGAGAGATGCCACTTATCGAAAATTAAGGTGGATAAACTTCTCGAAAGAGATATGCCACTTATCGAAAATAAATGTGGATAAGCTTCTCGAAATAGAGATGCCACTTATCGAAAATAATGGTGTATAAGCTTCTCGAAAGAGAGATGCCACTTATCGAAAATAAAGGTGGATAAGCTTCTCGAAAGAGAGATACCACTTATCGAAAATAAAGGTGGATAAGCTTCTCGAAAGAGAGATTCCACTTATCGAAAATAAAAGTGGATAAGCTTCTCGAAAGAGAGATGCCACTTATCGAAAATAAAGGTAGATAAGCTTCTCGAAAGGGAGATGCCACGTATCAAAAATAAAGGTAGATAAGCTTCTCAAAAGAGAGATGCCACTTATCGAAAATAAAGGTGGACAATCTTCTCGAAAGAGAGATGCCACTTATCGAAAATAAAGGTGGATAAGTTTCTCAAAAGAGAGATGCCACTTATCAAAAATAAAGGTGGATAAGTTTCTCGAAAGAGAGATGCCACTTATCGAAAATAAAGGCGGATAAGCTTCTCGAAAGAGAGATGCCACTTATCGAAAATAAAGGTGGATAAGCTTCTCGAAAGAGAGATGCCACTTATAAAAAATAAAGATGGATAAGTTTCTCGAAATAGAGATGCCACATATCGAAAATAATGGTGGATAAGCTTCTCGAAGAGAGATGCCACTTATCGAAAATAAAGGTAGATAAGCTTCTCGAAAGTGAGATGCCACTGATCGAAAATAAAGATGGATAAGCTTCTCGAAAGAGAGATCCCACTTATCAAAAATAAAGGTGGATAAGCTTCTCAAAAGAGAGATGCCACTTATCGAAAATTAAGGTGGATAAACTTCTCGAAAGAGATATGCCACTTATCGAAAATAAATGTGGATAAGCTTCTCGAAATAGAGATGCCACTTATCGAAAATAATGGTGTATAAGCTTCTCGAAAGAGAGATGCCACTTATCGAAAATAAAGGTGGATAAGCTTCTCGAAAGAGAGATACCACTTATCGAAAATAAAGGTGGATAAGCTTCTCGAAAGAGAGATTCCACTTATCGAAAATAAAAGTGGATAAGCTTCTCGAAAGAGAGATGCCACTTATCGAAAATAAAGGTAGATAAGCTTCTCGAAAGGGAGATGCCACGTATCAAAAATAAAGGTAGATAAGCTTCTCAAAAGAGAGATGCCACTTATCAAAAATAAAGGTGGACAATCTTCTCGAAAGAGAGATGCCACTTATCGAAAATAAAGGTGGATAAGTTTCTCAAAAGAGAGATGCCACTTATCAAAAATAAAGGTGGATAAGTTTCTCGAAAGAGAGATGCCACTTATCGAAAATAAAGGCGGATAAGCTTCTCGAAAGAGAGATGCCACTTATCGAAACTAAAGGTGGATAAGCTTCTCGAAAGAGAGATGCCACTTATCAAAAATAAAGATGGATAAGTTTCTCGAAATAGAGATGCCACATATCGAAAATAATGGTGGATAAGCTTCTCGAAGAGAGATGCCACTTATCGAAAATAAAGGTAGATAAGCTTCTCGAAAGTGAGATGCCACTTATCGAAAATAAAGGTAGATAAGCTTCGTTAAAAAGAGATGCCACTTATCGAAAATAAATGTGGATAAACTTCTCGAAAGAGAGATGCCACTTAACAAAACTAAAGGTGGATAAGCTTCTCGAAAGAGAGATGCCACTTATCAAAAATAAAGGTGGATAAGCTTCTCGAAAGAGAGATGCCACTTATCCAAAATAAAGGTGGATAAGTTTCTCGAAAGAGAGATACCACTTATCAAAAATAAAGGTAGATAAGCTTCTAGAAAGAGAGATGCCACTTATCGAAAATAAATGTGGATACACTTCTCGAAAGAGAAATGCCACTTAATAAAAAAAAAGAGAGATGCCACTTATCGAAAATAAATGTGGATAAACTTCTCGAAAGAGAGATGCCACTTATCGAAAATAAAGGTGGATAAGCTCCTCGAAAAAGAGATGCCACTTATCAATAATAAAGGCGGATAAGCTTCTCGAAAGAGAGATGCCACTTATCGAAAATAAAGGTGGATAAGCTTCTCGAAAGAGAGATGCCACTTATCAATAATAAAGGTGGATAAGCTTCTCGAAAGAGAGATGCCACTGATCGAAAATAAAGATGGATAAGCTTCTCGAAAGAGAGATGCCACTTATCAAAAATAAAGGTGGATAAGCTTCTCAAAAGAGAGATGCCACTTATCGAAAATTAAGGTGGATAAACTTCTCGAAAGAGATATGCCACTTATCAAAAATAAAGGTGGATAAGCTTCTCGAAAGAGAGATGCCACTTATCGAAAATAACGGTGTATAAGCTTCTCGAAAGAGAGATGCCACTTATCGAAAATAAAGGTGGATAAGCTTCTCGAAAGGGAGATAACACTTATCGAAAATAAAGGTGGATAAGCTTCTCGAAAGAGAGATTCCACTTATCGAAAATAAAGGTGGATAAGCTTCTCGAAAGAGAGATGCCACTTATCAAAAATAAAGGTAGATAAGCTTCTCGAAAGAGAGATGCCACTTATTGAAAATAAAGGCGGATAAGCTTCTCGAAAGAGAGATGCCACTTATCGAAAATAAAGGTGGATAAGCTTCTCGAAAAGAGAGATGCCACTTATCGAAAATAAAGGTGGATAAGCTTCTCGAAGAGAGATGCCACTTATCGAAAATAAAGTAGATAAGCTTCTCGAAAGTGAGATGCCACTTATCGAAAATAAAGGTAGATAAGCTTCTAGAAAAACAGATGCCACTTATCGATAATAAATGTGGATAAAATTCTCGAAAGAGAGATGCCACTTAACAAAACTAAAGGTGGATAAGCTTCTCGAAAGAGAGATGCCACTTATCAAAAATAAAGGTGGATAAGCTTCTCGAAAGAGAGATGCCACTTATCAAAAATAAAGGTGGATAAACTTCTCGAAAGAGAGATGCCAGTTATCGAAAATAAATGTGGATAAGCTTCTCGAAAGAGATATGCCACTTATCAAAAATAAATATGGATAAGCTTCTCAAAAGAGAGATGCCACTTATCAATAATAAAGGTGGATAAGCTTCTCGAAAGAGAGATGCCACTGATCGAAAATAAAGATGGATAAGCTTCTCGAAAGAGAGATGCCACTTATCAAAAATAAAGGTGGATAAGCTTCTCGAAAGAGAGATGCCACTTATCTAAAATAAAGGTGGATAAGCTTCTCGAAGAGAAATGCCACTTATCGAAAATAAAGGTAGATAAGCTTCTCAAAAGTGAGATGCCACTTATCGAAAATAAGGTTAGATAAGCTTCTAGAAAAAGAGATGCCACTTATCAATAATAAATGTGGATAAACTTCTCGAAAGAGAGATGCCACTTAACAAAACTAAAGGTGGATAAGCTTCTCGAAAGAGAGATGCCACTTATCAAAAATAAAGGTGGATAAGCTTCTCGAAAGAGAGATGCCAGTTATCGAAAATAAATGTGGATTAGCTTCTCGAAAGAGATATGCCACTTATCAAAAATAAATATGGATAAGCTTCTCGAAAGAGAGATGCCACTTATCAATAATAAAGGTGGATAAGCTTCTCGAAAGAGAGATGCCACTGATCGAAAATAAAGATGGATAAGCTTCTCGAAAGAGAGATGCCACTTATCAAAAATAAAGGTGGATAAGCTTCTCGAAAGAGAGATGCCACTTATCTAAAATAAAGGTGGATAGGCTTCTCGAAAGAGAGATGCCACTTATCGAAAATAAAGGTGGATAAGCTCCTCGAAAGGGAGATGCCACTTATCGAACGTAAAGGTAGATAAGCTTCTCAAAAGAGAGATGCCACTTATCAAAAATAAAGGTGGATAAGCTTCTCGAAAGAGAGATGCCACTTATCGAAAATAAAGGTGGATAATATTCTCGAAAGAGATATGCCACTTATCGAAAATAAAGGTGGATAAGCTTCTCGAAAGAGAGATGCCACTTATCAAAAATAAATGTGAATAAACTTCTCGAAAGAAAGATTACACTTAACAAAAATAAAGGTGGATAAGCTTCTCGAAAGAGAGATCCCACTTATCGAAAATAAAGGTGGATAAGCTTCTCGAAAGAGAGATGCCACTTATCGAAAATAAAGGTGGATAAGCTTCTCGAAAGAGAGATGCCACTTATCGAAAATAAAGGTGGATAGGCTTCTCGAAAGAGAGATGCCACTAATCGAAAATAAAGGTGGATATGCTTCTCGAAAGAGAGATGCCACTTATCAAAAATAAAGGTGGATAAGCTTCTCGAAAGAGAGATGCCACTTATCGAAAATAAAGGTGAATAAGCTTCTCAAAAGAGAGATACCACTTATCAAAAATAAAGGTAGATAAGCTTCTAGAAAGAGAGATGCCACTTATCGAAAATAAATGTGGATACACTTCTCGAAAGAGAGATGCCACTTAATAAAAATAAAGGTGGATAAGCTTCTCGAAAGAGAGATGCCACTGATCGAAAATAAAGATGGATAAGCTTCTCGAAAGAGAGATGCCACTTATCAAAAATAAAGGTGGATAAGCTTCTCGAAAGAGAGATGCCACTTATCGAAAATAAAGGTGGATAAGCTTCTCGAAAGAGAGATTCCACTTATCAAAAATAAAGGTGGATAAGCTCCTCGAAAGGGAGACGCCACTAATCGAAAGTAAAGGTAGATAAGCTTCTCAAAAGAGAGATGCCACTTATCAAAAATAAAGGCGGATAAGCTTCTCGAAAAAGAGATGTCACTTATCGAAAATAAAGGTGGCTAAGCTTCTCGAAAGAGAGATGCCACTAATCGAAAATAAAGGTGGATAAAATTCTCGAAAGAGATATGCCACTTATCGAAAATAAAGATGGATAAGCTTTTCGAAAGAGAGATACCACTTATCGAAAATAAAGGTGGATAAGCTTCTCGAAAGAGAGATGCCACTTATCGAAAATAAATGTGGATAAACTTCTCGAAAGAGAGATGCCACTTAACAAAACTAAAGGTGGATAAGCTTCTCGAAAGAGAGATTCCACTTATCAAAAATAAAGGTGGATAAGCTCCTCGAAAGGGAGACGCCACTAATCGAAAGTAAAGGTAGATAAGCTTCTCAAAAGAGAGATGCCACTTATCAAAAATAAAGGCGGATAAGCTTCTCGAAAAAGAGATGTCACTTATCGAAAATAAAGGTGGCTAAGCTTCTCGAAAGAGAGATGCCACTAATCGAAAATAAAGGTGGATAAAATTCTCGAAAGAGATATGCCACTTATCGAAAATAAAGATGGATAAGCTTTTCGAAAGAGAGATGCCACTTATCGAAAATAAAGCTGGATTAACTTCTCGAAAGAGAGATTCCACTTATCAAAAATAAATGTGGATAAGCTTCTCGAAAGAGAGATGCCACTTATCAATAATAAAGGTGGATAAGCTTAAAAAAAAGAGAGATGCCACTTATCGAAAATAAATGTGGATAAACTTCTCGAAAGAGAGATTACACTTAACAAAAATAAAGGTGGATAATCTTCTTGAAAGAGAGATGCCACCTATCAAAAATAAAGGTGGATAAGCTTCTCAAAAGAGAGATGCCACTTATCAAAAATAAAGGTGGATAAATTTCTCAAAAGAGAGGTGCCACTTATCGAAAATAAAGGTGGATAAGTTTATCGAAAGAGAGATGCCACTTATCGAAAATAAAGGTGGATAAGCTCCTCGAAAGAGAGATGCCACTTATCAATAATAAAGGCGGATAAGCTTCTAGAAAGAGAGATGCCACTTATCGAAAATAAATGTGGATAAGCTTCTCGAAAGAGACATGCCACTTATTGAAAATAAAGGTGGATAAGCTTCTCGAAAGAGAGATGCCACTTATCGAAAATAAAGGTGGATAAGCATCTCAAAAGAGAGATGCCACTTATCGAAAATAAACGTGGATATGCTTCTCGAAAGAGAGATGCCACTTATCAATAATAAAGGTGGATAAGCTTCTCGAAAGAGAGATGCCACTGATCGAAAATAAAGATGGATAAGCTTCTCGAAAGAGAGATGCCACTTATCAAAAATAAAGGTGGATAAGCTTCTCAAAAGAGAGATGCCACTTATCGAAAATTAAGCTGGATTAACTTCTCGAAAGAGAGATGCCACTTATCGAAAATAAATGTGGATAAGCTTCTCGAAAGAGAGATGCCACTTATCAATAATAAAGGTGGATAAGCTTAAAAAAAAGAGAGATGCCACTTATCGAAAATAAATGTGGATAAACTTCTCGAAAGAGAGATTACACTTAACAAAAATAAAGGTGGATAATCTTCTTGAAAGAGAGATGCCACTTATCAAAAATAAAGGTGGATAAGCTTCTCGAAAGAGAGATGCCACTTATCGAAAATAAAGGTGGATAAATTTCTCAAAAGAGAGGTGCCACTTATCGAAAATAAAGGTGGATAAGTTTATCGAAAGAGAGATGCCACTTATCGAAAATAAAGGTGGATAAGCTCCTCGAAAGAGAGATGCCACTTATCAATAATAAAGGCGGATAAGCTTCTCGAAAGAGAGATGCCACTTATCGAAAATAAAGGTGGATAAGCTTCTCGAAAGAGACATGCCACTTATTGAAAATAAAGGTGGATAAGCTTCTCGAAAGGGAGATGCCACTTATCGAAAATAAAGGTGGATAAGCTTCTCAAAAGAGAGATGCCACTTATCGAAAATAAATGTGGATATGCTTCTCGAAAGAGAGATGCCACTTATCAATAATAAAGATGGATAAGCTTCTCGAAAGAGAGATGCCACTGATCGAAAATAAAGGTGGATAAGCTTCTCGATAGAGAGATGCCACTTATCGAAAGAGAGATGCCACTGATCAAAAATAAAGATGGATAAGCTTCTCGAAAGAGAGATTCCACTTATCAAAAATAAAGGTGGATAAGCTTCTCAAAAGAGAGATGCCACTTATCGAAAATAAAGCTGGATTAACTTCTCGAAAGAGAGATGCCACTTATCGAAAATAAATGTGGATAAGCTTCTCGAAAGAGAGATGCCACTTATCAATAATAAAGGTGGATAAGCCTAAAAAAAAGAGAGATGCCACTTATCGAAAATAAATGTGGATAAACTTCTCGAAAGAAAGATTACACTTAACAAAAATAAAGGTGGATAATCTTCTTGAAAGAGAGATGCCACTTATCAAAAATAAAGGTGGATAAGCTTCTCGAAAGAGAGATGCCACTTATCGAAAATAAGGGTGGATAATATTCTCGAAAGAGATATGCCACTTATCGAAAATAAAGGTGGATAAGCTTCTCGAAGGAGAGATGCCACTTATCAAAAATAAATGTGGATAAACTTCTCGAAAGAAAGATTACACTTAACAAAAATAAAGGTGGATAAGCTTCTCGAAAGAGAGATCCCACTTATCGAAAATAAAGGTGGATAAGCTTCTCGAAAGAGAGATGCCGCTTATCGAAAATAAAGGTGGATAAGCTTCTCGAAAGAGAGATGCCACTAATCGAAAATAAAGGTGGATATGCTTCTCGAAAGAGAGATGCCACTTATCAAAAATAAAGGTGGATAAGCTTCTCGAAAGAGAGATGTCACTTATCGAAAATAAAGGTGAATAAGCTTCTCGAAAGAGAGATACCACTTATCAAAAATAAAGGTAGATAAGCTTCTAGAAAGAGAGATGCCACTTATCGAAAATAAATGTGGTTACACTTCTCGAAAGAGAGATGCCACTTAATAAAAATAAAGGTGGATAAGCTTATCGAAAGAGAGATGCCACTGATCGAAAATAAAGATGGATAAGCTTCTCGAAAGAGAGATGCCACTTATCAAAAATAAAGGTGGATAAGCTTCTCGAAAGAGAGATGCCACTTATCGAAAATAAAGGTGGATAAGCTTCTCGAAAGAGAGATTCCACTTATCAAAAATAAAGGTGGATAAGCTCCTCGAAAGGGAGATGCCACTAATCGAAAGTAAAGGTAGATAAGCTTCTCAAAAGAGAGATGCCACTTATCAAAAATAAAGGCGGATAAGCTTCTCGAAAAAGAGATGCCACTTATCGAAAATAAAGGTGGCTAAGCTTCTCCAAAGAGAGATGCCACTAATCGAAAGTAAAGGTGGATAAAATTCTCGAAAGAGATATGCCACTTATCGAAAATAAAGGTGGATAAGCTTCTCGGAAGAGGGATTCCACTTATCGAAAATAAAGGTGGATAATCTTCTCGAAAGAGAGATGCCACTTATCGAAAATAAAGGTGGATAAGCTTCTCGAAAGAGAGATACCACTTATCGAAAATAAAGGTGGATAAGCTTCTCAAAATAGAGATGCCACTTATCGAAAATGAAGGGGGATAAGCTTCTCGAAAGAGAGATGACACTTATCAAAAATGAAGTGGGATAAGCTTCTCGAAAGAGAGATGCCACTTATCAAAAATAAAGGTGGATAAGCTTTTCAAAAGAGAGATGCCATTTATCGAAAATAAAGGTGGATAAGCTTCTCGAAAGAGAGATGCCACTTATCGAAAATGAAGGGGGATAAGCTTCTCGAAAGAGAGATGCCACTTATCGAAAATAAAGGTGGATAAGCTTCTCGAAAGAGAGATGCCACTTATCGAAAATAAAGGCAGATAAGCTTCTCGAAAAAGAGATGCCACTTATCAAAAATAAAGGTGCATAAGCTTCTCGAAAGGGAGATGCCACTTATCGAAAAAAAAGGTGGATAAGCTTCTCGAAAGCGAGATGCCACTTATGGAAAATAAAGGTGGATAAGCTTCTCGAAAGAAAGATGCCACTTATCGGAAATAAAGGTGGATAAACTTCTCGAAAGAGATATGCCACTTATCGAAAATAAATGTGGAAAAGCTTCTCGAAAGAGAGATGCCACTTATCAATAATAATTGTGGATAAGCTTCTCGAAAGAGAGATGCCACTGATCGAAAATAAAGATGGATAAGCTTCTTGAAAGAGAGATGCCAATTATCAAAAATAAAGGTGGATAAGCTTCTCGAAAGAGAGATGCCACTTATCGAAAATAAAGGTGTATAAGCTTCTTGAAAGAGAGATGCCACTTATCGAAAATAAAGGTGGATAAGCTCCTCGAAAGGGAGATGCCACTTTTTGAAAGTAAAGGTAGATAAGCTTCTCCAAAGAGAGATTCCAATTATCAAAAGTAAAGGTGGATAAGCTTCTCGAAAGAGAGATGCCACTTATCGAAAATAAAGGGGGATAAGCTTCTCGAAAGAGAGATGACACTTCTCGAAAATAAAGGTGGATAAACTTCTCGAAAGAGATATGCCACTTATCGAAAATAAAGGTGGATAAGCTTCTTGAAAGAGAAATGCCACTTATCGAAAATAAAGGTGGATAAGCTTCTCGAAAGAGATATGCCACTTATCGAAAATAAAGGTGGATAAGCTTCTTGAAAGAGAAATGCCACTTATCAAAAATAAAGGTGGATAAGCTTTTCAAAAGAGAGATGCCATTTATCGAAAATAAAGGTGCATAAGCTTCTCGAAAGAGAGATGCCACTTATCGAAAATGAAGGGGGATAAGCTTCTCGAAAGAGAGATGCCACTTATCGAAAATAAAGGTGGATAAGCTTCTCGAAAGAGAGATGCCACTTATCGAAAATAAAGGCAGATAAGCTTCTCGAAAAAGAGATGCCACTTATCGAAAATAAAGGTGCATAAGCTTCTCGAAAGGGAGATGCCACTTATCGAAAAAAAAGGTGGATAAGCTTCTCGAAAGCGAGATGCCACTTATGGAAAATAAAGGTGGATAAGCTTCTCGAAAGAGAGATGCCACTTATAGAAAATAAATGTGGATAAACTTATCGAATGAGAGATGCCACTTATCGAAAATAAATGTGGATAAGCTTCTCGAAAGAGAGTTGCCACTTATTAATAATAAAGGTGGACAAGCTTCTCGAAAGAGAGATACCACTGATCGAAAATAAAGATGGATAAGCTTCTCGAAAGAGAGATGCCACTTATCGAAAATAAAGGTGGATAAGCTTCTCGAAAGAGAGATACCACTTATCGAAAATAAAGGTGGATAAGCTTCTCAAAATAGAGATGCCACTTATCGAAAATGAAGGGGGATAAGCTTCTCGAAAGAGAGATGACACTTATCAAAAATGAAGTGGGATAAGCTTCTCGAAAGAGAGATGCCACTTATCAAAAATAAAGGTGGATAAGCTTTTCAAAAGAGAGATGCCATTTATCGAAAATAAAGGTGGATAAGCTTCTCGAAAGAGAGATGCCACTTATCGAAAATGAAGGGGGATAAGCTTCTCGAAAGAGAGATGCCACTTATCGAAAATAAAGGTGGATAAGCTTCTCGAAAGAGAGATGCCACTTATCGAAAATAAAGGCAGATAAGCTTCTCGAAAAAGAGATGCCACTTATCAAAAATAAAGGTGCATAAGCTTCTCGAAAGGGAGATGCCACTTATCGAAAAAAAAGGTGGATAAGCTTCTCGAAAGCGAGATGCCACTTATGGAAAATAAAGGTGGATAAGCTTCTCGAAAGAAAGATGCCACTTATCGGAAATAAAGGTGGATAAACTTCTCGAAAGAGATATGCCACTTATCGAAAATAAATGTGGAAAAGCTTCTCGAAAGAGAGATGCCACTTATCAATAATAATTGTGGATAAGCTTCTCGAAAGAGAGATGCCACTGATCGAAAATAAAGATGGATAAGCTTCTTGAAAGAGAGATGCCAATTATCAAAAATAAAGGTGGATAAGCTTCTCGAAAGAGAGATGCCACTTATCGAAAATAAAGGTGTATAAGCTTCTTGAAAGAGAGATGCCACTTATCGAAAATAAAGGTGGATAAGCTCCTCGAAAGGGAGATGCCACTTTTTGAAAGTAAAGGTAGATAAGCTTCTCCAAAGAGAGATTCCAATTATCAAAAGTAAAGGTGGATAAGCTTCTCGAAAGAGAGATGCCACTTATCGAAAATAAAGGGGGATAAGCTTCTCGAAAGAGAGATGACACTTCTCGAAAATAAAGGTGGATAAACTTCTCGAAAGAGATATGCCACTTATCGAAAATAAAGGTGGATAAGCTTCTTGAAAGAGAAATGCCACTTATCGAAAATAAAGGTGGATAAGCTTCTCGAAAGAGATATGCCACTTATCGAAAATAAAGGTGGATAAGCTTCTTGAAAGAGAAATGCCACTTATCAAAAATAAAGGTGGATAAGCTTTTCAAAAGAGAGATGCCATTTATCGAAAATAAAGGTGCATAAGCTTCTCGAAAGAGAGATGCCACTTATCGAAAATGAAGGGGGATAAGCTTCTCGAAAGAGAGATGCCACTTATCGAAAATAAAGGTGGATAAGCTTCTCGAAAGAGAGATGCCACTTATCGAAAATAAAGGCAGATAAGCTTCTCGAAAAAGAGATGCCACTTATCGAAAATAAAGGTGCATAAGCTTCTCGAAAGGGAGATGCCACTTATCGAAAAAAAAGGTGGATAAGCTTCTCGAAAGCGAGATGCCACTTATGGAAAATAAAGGTGGATAAGCTTCTCGAAAGAGAGATGCCACTTATAGAAAATAAATGTGGATAAACTTATCGAATGAGAGATGCCACTTATCGAAAATAAATGTGGATAAGCTTCTCGAAAGAGAGTTGCCACTTATTAATAATAAAGGTGGACAAGCTTCTCGAAAGAGAGATACCACTGATCGAAAATAAAGATGGATAAGCTTCTCGAAAGAGAGATGCCACTTATCGAAAATAAAGGTGGATAAGCTTCTCGAAAGAGAGATGCCACTTATCGAAAATAAAGGTGGATAAGCTTCTCGAAAGAGAGATGCCACTTATCAAAAATGAAGGTGGATAAGCTCCTCGAAAAGGAGATGCCACTAATCGAAAGTAAAGGTAGATAAGCTTCTCAAAAGAGAGATGCCACTTATCAAAAATAAAGGCGGATAAGCTTCTCGAAAAAGATATGCCACTTATCGAAAATAAAGGTGGCTAAGCTTCTCGAAAGAGAGATGCCACTAATCGAAAATAAAGGTGGATAAAATTCTCGAAAGAGATATGCCACTTATCGAAAATAAAGGTGGATAAGCTTCTCGGAAGACGGATTCCACTTATCGAAAATAAAGGTGGATAATCTTCTCGAAAGAGAGATGCCACTTATCGAAAATAAAGGTGGATAAGCTTCTCGAAAGAGAGATACCACTTATCGAAAATAAAGGTGGATAAGCTTCTCGAAAGAGAGATGCCACTTATCGAAAATGAAGGGGGATAAGCTTCTCGAAAGAGAGATGACACTTATCAAAAATGAAGTGGGATAAGCTTCTCGAAAGAGAGATGCCACTTATCGAAAATAAAGGTGGATAAGCTTTTCAAAAGAGAGATGCCATTTATCAAAAATAAAGGTGGATAAGCTTCTCGAAAGAGATATGCCACTTATCGAAAATGAAGGGGGATAAGCTTCTCGAAAGAGAGATGCCACTTATCGAAAATAAAGGCGGATAAGCTTCTCGAAAGAGAGATGCCACTTATCGAAAATAAAGGCAGATAAGCTTCTCGAAAAAGAGATGCCACTTATCGAAAATAAAGGTGCATAAGCTTCTCGAAAGAGAGATGCCACTTATCGAAAAAAAAGGTTGATAAGCTTCTCGAAAGCGAGATGCCACTTATGGAAAATAAAGGTGGATAAGCTTCTCGAAAGAAAGATGCCACTTATCGGAAATAAAGGTGGATAAACTTCTCGAAAGAGATATGCCACTTATCGAAAATAAATGTGGATAAGCTTCTCGAAAGAGAGATGCCACTTATCAATAATAAATGTGGATAAGCTTCTCGAAAGAGAGATGCCACTGATCGAAAATAAAGATGGATAAGCTTCTCGAAAGAGAGATGACACTTATCAAAAATAAAGGTGGATAAGCTTCTCGAAAGAGAGATGCCACTTATCGAAAATAAAGGTGTATAAGCTTCTCGAAAGAGAGATGCCACTTATCGAAAATAAAGGTGGATAAGCTCCTCGAAAGGGAGATGCCACTTTTTGAAAGTAAAGGTAGATAAGCTTCTCAAAAGAGAGATTCCAATTATCAAAAGTAAAGGTGGATAAGCTTCTCAAAAGAGAGATGCCACTTATCGAAAATAAAGGTGGATAAGCTTCTCGAAAGAGAGATGACACTTATCGAAAATAAAGGTGGATAAACTTCTCGAAAGAGATATGCCACTTATCGAAAATAAAGGTGGATAAGCTTCTTGAAAGAGAAATGCCACTTATCGAAAATAAAGGTGGATAAGCTTCTCAAAAGAGAGATGCCACTTGTCAAAAATAAAGATGGATAAGCTTCTCGAAAGAGAGATGCTACTTATCGAAAATAAAGGTAGATAAGCTTCTCGAAAGAGAGATGCCACGTATCAAAAACAAAGGTAGATAAGCTTCTCAAAAGAGAGATGCCACTTATCGAAAATAAAGGTGGATAAGCTTCTCGAAAGAGAGATGCCACTTATCGAAAATAAAGTTTGATAAGCTTCTCGAAATAGAGATGCCACTTATCGAAAATAAAGGTGGATAAGCTTCTTGAATGAGAGATGACACTTATCGAAAATAAAGGCGGATAAGCTTCTCGAAAGAGAGATGCCACTTATCGAAAATAAAGGTGGATAAGCTCCTCGAAAGGGAGATGCCACTTAGCGAAAGTAAAGGTAGATAAGCTTCTCGAAAGAGAGATGCCACTTATCCAAAATAAAGGTGGATAAGCTTCTCGAAAGAGAGATGCAACTTATCGAAAATAAAGATAGATAAGCTTCACGAAAGAGAGATGCCACTTATCGAAAGTAAATATGGATAAGCTTCTCGAAAGAGAGATGCCGCTTAACAAAAATAAAGGTGGATAAGCTTCTCGAAAGAGATATGCCACTTATCGAAAATAAAGATGGATAAGCTTCTCGAAAGAGAGATGTCACTTATCAAAAATAAAGGTGGATAAGCTTCTCGAAAGAGAGATACCACTTATCGAAAATAAAGGTGGATAAGCTTCTCGAAAGAGAGATGCCACTTATCGAAAATAAAGGTGGATAAGCTTCTCGAAAGAGAGATGCCACTTATCCAAAATAAAGGTGGATAAGCTCCTCGAAAGGGAGATGCCACTTATTGAACGTAAAGGTAGATAAGCTTCTCAAAAGAGAGATACCACTTATCAAAAATAAAGGTGGATAAGCTTCTCGAAAGAGAGATGCCACTTATCGAAAATAAAGGTGGATAAGCTTCTCGAAAGAGAGATGCCACTTATCGAAAATAAAGGTGGATAATATTCTCGAAAGAGATATGCCACTTATCGAAAATAAAGGTGGATAAGCTTCTCGAAAGAGAGATGCCACTTATCGAAAATAAATGTGGATAAACTTCTCGAAAGAAAGATTACACTTAACAAAAATAAAGGTGGATAAGCTTCTCGAAAGAGAAATGCCACTTATCGAAAATAAAGGTGGATAAGCTTCTCGAAAGAGAGATGCCACTAATCGAAAATAAAGGTGGATATGCTTCTCGAAAGAGAGATGCCACTTATCAAAAATAAAGGTGGATAAGCTTCTCGAAAGAGAGATGCCACTTATCGAAAATAAAGGTAAATAAGCTTCTCGAAAGAGAGATACCACTTATCAAAAATAAAGGTAGATAAGCTTCTAGAAAGAGAGATGCCACTTATCAAAAATAAATGTGGATACACTTCTCGAAAGAGAGATGCCACTTAATAAAAATAAATGTGGATAAGCTTCTCGAAAGAGAGATGCCACTTATCAAAAATAAAGGTGGATAAGCTTCTCGAAAGAGAGATGCCACTTATTGAAAATAAAGGTGGATAAGCTTCTCGAAAGAGAGATGCCACTTATCGAAAATAAATGTGGATAAGCTTCTTGTCGCTACTGCGAAAATCGGCGCCGGCTGACAGAAGAGTCGCCACCGTGCATTATTTATCCCAATGGAGGGAAAGGAAACGCTCGAAGTAAACCTCGCAAAAACGGGAAAAGGTATGGTCATCGCAACCAAAACCTGAGTTCGGGAGTCGGTTACGCAAGGGGAAGGTATTAGCACCCCTCACGTCCGTCGTACTCGACGGGATCCACGCTTGCTTGGGTTGTCTAAAGGATACAAAACAATCTATCTACGGTTGCTAAATCTAAACGGAAGGGAATTGACTCGATAGAGCGTCGCACTCTATGCCTACGTATTCTCAAGAGAGAAAGTCAGAGTCAACGTAGTTCGGGACTACGGGGAAATTGGCTCGCCAAGACCTCGCGTCTTGTGCCTACGTACTTCCACACTGCATGGAAGATCAGAGCTTTACGTAGTTCAGGCTAACTACGGTTAGGCTGGGTATTCTCACACAGCAGTGAGAAAATAAACTGGTTTTAAAGGTACGGGAACCTATGGGCAAAACTATGGTTTGGTCTCAAATGCACTCGGGCAAGAGAGAAAAAAGGGGAACAATTAGTCGTCAGCGGGAAAGTCTCGATCGCACAGCAGCGAGAGAACAGAAAGTCAGTTGTTAGTGTGCTCGCTAGGATATCGCATCCAATGCCTACATATTCTCGTCGGGCACGAGAAATCAGAGCAGCTGTAGTTCGGCTACTTTCGGGACCACAGCTCAAATCTCATTTTATTAACATTCTGAAAAATGGTTACAATGAGTGAATACTGAAAATAAACCCCTAGGAAATACTATCCTATCCTATCCATCTATAATGGGAAAAATCAAATGGAAAATAGTCCCCTAACAAGTGGACTTCTAAAACTACCTCTAAAAGGAAAATAAACTCTATGTACTCTAAAAAATATTAAAACTAATATTTTTTACTATTTCTTTCCATTCTTTTTCTCTTTTTATTTTTTTCAAAATACATTCTTTTTCTATATTTTTCTATATATTTCTCCATATTTTTTTCAATATTTTCTATTTTTTTTTATTATTTTTCAATATTCCTCTCTTTCTATTTTTTTCTCAATATTTCTCTTCATTTTTTATATTTCTTTTCTCTCAAAATATTTTCTATATTTTCTCTATTTTTCAATATTCCTCTCTTTCTATTTTTTTCTCAATATTTCTCTTCATATTCTTTTTCCTTTTTCCAATATATTTTTTTTTCATATCTTTTTTCCATTTTTAAAATCTCAAAACAAAAGAAAATAATAAAAGAATGAAAAAATACAAAAGAGGGGAGGGGGTGTAATCTGTTACAGGGGAAATTATAAGCAGAAAAAAATAACAAACAGACTGGGCCCAGCCCAGTATACCACAAAACGGGGGGAAGGGGTGCTGTGAGTGAAACGAGGGGTGCAGACAGCAACAAGGAACTCGTATTGGGCCCAGCCCAATGCCTTTCAGCAAAAAAAACGGAAGGATGGAAAAAAACAATGGGCCTCGTGGCTCCAAGCCCAATCTCGTCTCCCCACTCTCCTTTCACTCTCCCTGTCCCACAGAAACCCTAATCCCTATCTTCACCCTCACCGCCGCCGTGAACCCTCTCTCGTTCAAACCTCCGTCCCCATCGTTCAACCTCTCTCTGTTTCCCTCTCTGAACTCCTTCAATCTTTCATCTCAAACCTTCCTCCTTCACAGATCGTTGAAGATTGATGAGTCGTTGCATCCGGAAGCGATGTAAGTTGCATGTTGATCGTTGTTGCTTAACGAAGAACAACGAAGGCGGTGATCGGTGAATCTAGGTCTTGAAATTGCCGTAAGAAGATTCGTCTGGAGATTCGGAAGAACGCTCTTGAAGATCTTGTGAATGTTTCCTGGAAAAACTGATGGTGATAATCACGATGAACAACAGGTGGATGAAGGTTCAAATAGTTGTTGATGGATGTTGAAAGATATGATGGCCTCAGGACGAACTTCTGGAAACACCTGAAGGTCTACGAAGAACTGAACAACATTCTTGATGAGCAGTTGAATATTCCATGAAGATCGATGAAGATCGTTTGAGGAAGATGACTATTCTGGAGATTTTTCTGAAGGACCTTGAAGGTATTCTTGGAAGGCGAAGAACGATGACGAACGCATGAAGATTCTATGAAGATCATAACTTCTTCTGGAAAAATCTGATGAAGACAGTTGGATCTTGACGATTGTTTGAAGGTCTTGGTGATGAACCTGATGACGATTCTGGGAAATGGTGAACACGATGGTGATTGAAGCTGATGATTGTGCTTATCGTTGATGACGTTGATCAGAAAGATGAAGGTTGATCGGTTAAATCTGGAGATGATGATTGTGGTTGAGAGTTGTTGAGAAGGAGAGTTGTAGGAGGATGAAGATTGGGAGATTTCTGGGAATTTTGTTGATTATGGATGATGAAAGTAAATCGGAGGAGATGAAGTTCTGGAGGTGAGGGATGAATTTCTGGGTTGTTGGTGTTCTCCGGCGAGATGCACGGTGGCCGGAGGTAGTTGAGGGTCGCCGGAGTTGGTTGGGGGCGGGGGTTGCATGGCCGTCGGCCATGCAACCGGTGGAGTCCGGTGAGGTTTGTGGTGGAGACGCGTGTCAGCGTTAGTGGGAAGAGTGGATGCATGGCTTACACGTGTGTGTGTGTGGCAGAGGGATGGGAAGTATGTGAGATGAGGTGGCGTGGCAGTGTGAAGTGTGAAAATGTGGCTCCCTCCCTGAATAACACGTGGCCTGCTGATTTTATACTGAGACTTGGAAATTTCTGGACAATTCTGGACTGATTCTGGGCTTCTGCGTGAATTGGGCTTCACTTGATTGGGCCCACACGAAAATGATTACAAAAGCTTGAAAAAAACTGGATAAAATGGATTAAATCTGGATTAAAATCAATGAAGATGATTAATGGCCAATTAAATGGAAAAAACTGGATTAACAAACCAATTAAACTCTGAATTAATACTAATGAGAGTAAAAACAAAATGGTTAATGGATTATTAGACTTACTCAATTAAGATTGACTAACTAAAAGCTAATTAACACCAACTCAATTAACCTAATTAAATCCTAATTAAAAAAACTCTAATAAACCCACTAATCTAAAATTTATTAAATTCCTATTAAATCTCCTATATTATTTATCTAAAACATTATATCCTAAAAAAACTATTATTAATAAAAGAAAAAAAAATATATATTCTAATAAAACCTATTAAACTCTATAAAAGGCTAAAAAAGATTTAAATCTATTAAAATATCTATTAAGATCCATAAAAGAAAATCTATTAAAAGAAAACTCTATTTATTCTATTAAGAAAATAGTAAAAAAAATCTATTTAAATTCTATAATATTCTAAAAATGAATTAAAAACCATTAAAACTATTTTTAAAAAAAAAAACTATTAATATTCTATATTATCCTAAAATGATTAAAAAGCTATAAAACCCTAAAAATAGCTAATAAAATCCAGAAAAACCACAATAATTCCCGAGGGAACAAAAATAGCACCGAACGACAAATAACACTGCGAGAGCGCACAAAAATAGCCGGTAAAAATAAACGGGCACCGAAATATCCCTAAAACAAACAGCGCGAGCTGAAAACACCGGGAAAAGCACGGCTTCCCGAAAATACGATTCTACCTATCTAAACTGATTAAAAACACCTGAGACGCGAGACGAGAGCTGTGATCCCGATAAAATCAAACCAAATGAAAAATGCGCTGTATGCGATATGCATATGCGAATGCGGTCATGCGTCGAAACATCGGGCCAGATACGGGACCCGGTTGGTCAAATTTTAGGGTGCAACAGCTGCCCCTATTCAAGCGGCTTCGACCTGAATGGGTGAAGAGCGCTCAGCCTTCAAACATTCAAAGGTAGATGACGGTTGAATACAAATGAAACCCTGAAATTTGCCAACCGCGGGAATATACTACAAACTGCTTGAGGAATAGCTTCCAATAAACTGAAGTTTGGTTGTCACGACAACAACTGGTCAATTTTCTGATAAATTTTCTTCTCCCTTGCAACACCAATCACCTGTGCGACGCCACAAGTATTGGAATAATGCTTCGAAAAGCAAACGACTTGATTCCTATCTCTCTTATGGGATCAAATCCTGTCAACTCACAGTTCACAGCGAACTTGAGGACAATTCTCCTGGGGAACTTCTGAATCGACTGCTTGGCACCCATTCTGTCAACAGGCCGCAGCTTCACAAAAAGCTTGATATATGTCAATCTTTGGTTCTTTTTTTTCAGTGCTGACGTAACAACTAAATATGAAGAATCACTCCGCTGGGGAAGACGAGAAGCTTAACCACACAACTCTGCAGGGGGACAATAATCCAGAACCGAACCCAGCCGTCACGGCAACAAACTGATCAATCATCTAGTAAAGAACTCCTGATTTTAACACCCGTTACTCGCGTGATACCACTGATAACAAACCTGAGGGTTGCAACAAAACATCTGATCTTCTCACATCGTCTACTGATAGACAGGAAGAGAAATATACTCACATCGTCCGAAGATAGACGGAAAGACACCCAAAATCCCGAAGGAAAAAAATTCAATACTCACATCGTCTAAAGATAGACGGCAAGACACCCCATTCTGAAGAAACAAACCAATACTCACATCGTCTAAGGATAGACGGAAAGACATCCAAAATCCAATACTCACATCGTCTAAGGATAGACGGGAAGACATCCAAAATCCCGAAGGAAAAAAATTCAATACTCACATCGTCTAAGGGTAGACGGGAAGACACCCATAATCCCGAAGGAAAAAAATTCAATACTCACATCGTCTAAGGATAGACGGGAATACATCCAAAATCCAATACTCACATCGTCTAAGGATAGACGGGAAGACACCCATAATCCCGAAGGAAAAAAATACAATACTCACATCGTCTAAGGGTAGACGGGAAGACACCCAAAATCCCGAAGGTAAAAATTCAATTCAATACTCACATCGTCTGAGGACAGACGGGAAGACACCCATAATCCCGAAGGAAAAAAATTCAATTCAATACTCACATCGTCTGAGGACAGACGGGAAGACACCCATAATCCCGAAGGAAAAAAATGCAATACTCACATCGTCTAAGGATAGACGGGAAGACACCCATAATCCCGAAGGAAAAAAAATTCAATACTCACATCGTCTAAGGATAGACGGGAAGACACCCATAATCCCGAAGGAAAAAAAAATTCAATACTCACATCGTCTAAGGATAGACGGGAAGACATCCATAATCCACTTCAACATCATCCCTCAAATTTCAGAATCCTTTCGTCTACGGGAATTGATGGAAAGAACAATATCTTTAAAGGGGCCATATCGTCAGTATGGACCGACAGGAAGAAAACCACCTTCAAATAGCCCTGTCGTCAATAAGAATCGACAATCAGGAAAACCCTCTTGAAATATCATCTCATCCAATAAACAGAAAGAAACACACCATCCGAAAGATCGCTTTGAAACCCCCTCAACATCTAAAGATAGCCGGAGAAGACTCGCTGGGGAAACACGCCATTCATATGATCTGACGATAAAAACCCGCTGAAAAACCACCTGAAACTTCACATCGTCTACTGATAGACGGAAAGAAAATCACATTCAAACTCAAGACGTCTAGTGATAGACGGAGAAATCCACTTACTGGAGGAACACATCGTCAATATGAATTGACGGGAAGAAAAAGTTTGTCGATACCAGATGACTGATTGATCAAAGCAAAACTGTTGTATGATCTGAAATACGAATACTGCTGAACTGTCTGAACACTGCTGCTGGATGAATGCCTCTGAACTGATCACAGAGTAATTCACGCGCCACACGAGGCTGATAGAAACCTGGCTTATGCTTCGTATGCATATGCATATGCTTGAATTTTCCTATGGCGTAATGCTCCATTCGGGATGGAAATGCTGCGCATTTTGAAAATGAAATGCAAGTATGATGCAAATATGATGATGCATGCAATATGCTAATGCAGGCTCGAGCTGCTGGAGAAAATCGGGTACAGAAAACCATTTCAGCAAAATAAATGCTGAAGACGAAGCCAACTCCGCTGGGGATGAACCCGAATATCACAGAATCATTCCAGCAAAATAAATGCTGGAAGAGTGAAATCAACTCCGCTGGGGAATTTGGGAACTTAACTGAGCACCTCGTTGAAGCAACACCCTGCTGGGGAGTATAACTCTGTTGGAGAATAGCAGATGTGCCAAGTATGATTGGGCTTCTCTGGGGATAGCTCACCCGCGCCAATGAAAAATTGGACTTTGCTGGAGAGAATGGACGGAGTCTTCCTGCGTACTGATGACGGTTGGATTTGAAACTGACGTGCCAACACGGACGGGCCTTACAGTGATCGCCAATCATGGATTTGAACCTTTAGGCTATCTGCGATGGGTCAGGTACAACTGACGCTGGAAAACATTCTGTCTGCATACACAATCTCCTGGTTGAAGAGTCAAAGGATAGTAACACGACTTCCCGACGTCCGTCTCGTACTCGAAAATTGGCTGAATTTGCTCGAATAGCTCTGGATAACCCTGACGATACGGAGAAGAATAAACCCTTCGCTTCTGATATGCCCCTGCCTGCGGGACCTCCGTGGGGATAGTCCTCAAAAGGAAATCTGAAAATCTGTACCTTGACGGTCTGATATGAAATGCCCCAGCATTCTGAACTTCAGAGAGAACTTCACCTCAACTGCTTCTCGAATAAAGAATAACTTCTGCGCTCTTAAGATGGCCTGCCCCTGACTGCAATGACTTTGCTCCTGATTATCTGATTCAGAATAGTGCCCCTGACTACAGCATATTTACCTGAATCTCAACCTGATTGCCCCAGGATAACTAACTTCGAAAGGCTGACCTGACTGGGGGTCACGATAATAGCTTGCCCCTGCTCTCGGAACATTCGGGCGTTCTGTATTCTATCCTGTCCATACCTTTCCACTGTAGGAAGCCTTCCTGCTGTCAAGCGCTTACTCGCAAGTAAAACAAGTTGTTCTGCGTAAAAGATATACTAATGCAACACATATGACAGTTTTGACATCCAATCTGTTCACTGGGAGAAGGGAAAAACAGTTTATAGCATATAATGCATAAAACATTTATCAAGAATATCAACATTGGTACCAACATGGTATGAAGAACCCTTTTAGGAGTCAGAATCGACGCGACCTTTACCGAAGTATGCTTTCGAAACAACCTGCTTCAATTAGGACTTTTGAAGGTTGCAACGTGGTCAGGTTCACGGTTTTGAAGGAAAGGATAAAGGCTCAAAGTTTATTTTAACCCACCCATTCTCCTTAATGTTCTCCCATCCTACGTTCAGCTAATTCGACCTTAGCGCTCACCTCTCAGAGGCTGAAAAATAGGAGTGATAGTTCGAGAAATTATGAGTGTTGGGAGTGACAGCCACTCACCTTTCGTCTTTGACACCTAGGGTCACACGACTCGTATTTCATTTGAGGATTTTTTCCTTTGTCATCCTTCCATCTGTTTTCTTATCCCTAACTTTTGCCTGGACTGACTCCTTTTGAGTTTCTTTTGATTTTTTAAGTCCAGCGGGATGCCCTCCTTTTTGCCTAAGTCATTTGTTTTGAAATTTCGACTTAGCGGGCTTTCGATTCTTTTTTTCGCTTTTTCCGAACAAGTCATGTGACACTGGTTGTCTGACTCTTTGGGGAATGATGTGACTGTCCCACTCTTGATTTGACCATTGCGGCTTTTTAGGCACGACCTCTAGAGGTGTGATTGATCCTCGAACGGACACTCCTTTTGCAATTTGAACGCTCGGTCAAATTAGCTAACACCTACCCTGCCCCAGGTTAAGATTGAGGGTTTTTCATTCACAGAAAGAACTCCTACTACTAGGCTCAAAGGGGTTGACAAGGGATTATCTTCCTTATATCTCCGGTGTTTAGGGATTTGGAACAATGCCTGTACATCATCAACAGGTTTTATTTCAAAAGCATACAATCGAAATTTTGCATGTCGTTCATTTTCGTCATCCTCCTCAGATCCCTCCTAACCAGGTGTTGGACACTTGTAAAAACAATTAGTGAACACGAATGGATTTAATCAAAACATGCATATTTATTCCATGAAAACAACAAGTTTTACAAACAAGATTGCAATTTAAATGGGAAAGAAACTACAAATGTAAAGAAATGAAAAGATAAAACACAGAAAAATGCCAGCTTCCGAGAACCGGGCTTTCTCATCTGCCCTGCTGCTGAACCAGCCATCTTCACAATCAGTTACTAGAGGCAACCTGATGCTGTCCTGATCTGCTTTCAGCGACCCCACCAAATTATAGAGCCCCTTCTCCTTCATTCAGATGATTTTGGGACCTTCCTGCCCGAAGCTGATTGCTGCACTATCAAGTAGGTCTTGTACTTTATGCTTGAAAGCCAGACAATCTTCAATGTTGTGCCCCTGCGCTCCTGAATGGAAATCACAGCGCTCCTTGATATCATAACCTGCTGGAGGCATACCTGTTAGCGGGGCTAACTTCCTCTTCTCAACCAACTGCAATCGTAGCAACACCTGAAGGAGTTCGGCATACGGCATCGGAGGCACACTAAATACCCTTAACGGCCTCTGACTTTGAGCCTTTCGCTGATTGGGAAGCTGCTGCCTCTTCCACTGTTGAGATTGTTGTTGTCGTCGCTGGAATCGGGTTGATTGTTGAACACCCTTCGTAGCAAATACAACATCGGTTTCTTGACTTTCACCGCACTGATTAAGGCATCCCTTATGCTCAAACATTTTCTTTCTCAGATCCGCCCCAGGAATAGGCAACAGTTGCGGGCATGGAGATTCCGACACCAGGATACGTTTCTGACCTACTGCAGCTTTAGAAGCATCCATCATCTTAACATCAACTGGGATAGTATCAATACGTACAGCTACACCTCTTGGCGAGAATTCAATATCTTTCGAGTCAATCAGGTCTTGAACATTGTGCTTAAAAGCATGACAACCCTCGATGTCGTGTCCGAGTGCCCCAGAATGAAACTCACATTGCTTACTGGCATCGAACCCATGAGGAAGCGCTCCTGTGGGTGAACCAAACGTTCTCTTCTCAACCAGATTAAACCTCAATAAGGTCTGCAAGAGCTCAGCATACGTCGTAGGCGGCGCCTCAAATATCCTCTTTGACTTCCCCTCCTGAATCCTCCGTTGAGCCGGGTGCCTCTTCTGTTGCTGTTGCTCAGGTTCCACAGGCACAGGTAGCACGGGCTTCTTCACTGCGGCTTCAAATAGCTGATCATCCTCTTTCCTAAGCACATTATTGACTACTTCCATGACCAAACTCATTTGGGTCTTCAGCTGACTGTTTTCCTCTTTGAGTATCTTTTGCTCCAGACGCATCTCTTGCATGTCTCTCATCATCTGCCCCAGCTGGCTTCAGACTTCAACCAATTCAACCTAATTCTGTTCCATATCTCTGAAAGAACTCCTGCAACACACCGGACGATGAGGAAATAAGACCCATGGTTCTGATGTACCTGTTAAATGATAACGCAATGCAGAAAGCAAACACATATTCAAGACAAGGCATATAGAAACTCAAGCTATGAGCACACAGACAAACATCTCCTACACATGTATAACCAACAAAAGCAGCACGTAAGCACAAATGAGTACGAATACAATGGCCCCAGCCAACAATCCTGGTGGTGGTCAGCAAACACTAGTGCACAAAAGCTAAACGGGTCAGCAGAGGAAACAGACGCGACACCCGACACAGAAACCTCTAGAAACTTCTCCCATATTCAACTGAACTCTCCGATTGACAATCTTCAGAGCACACACTCCCTGTGGAGTCTTCCATGACATTAACTGATGAACCCACACAACTGGATGACGGAGAATTGTTGATCTGAACAAACCCTTGGGGCGCGATGAAAATCCGGTTAGAGTCTAACAGATCCTGAATCTGGCTTCTAAGCACCTTACAATCATTTGTTGAATGCCCCTGTGCCCCAGCATGGTACTCACAGCGGGCGCCGACATCAAAACCTGGAGGATACGGTGGAATCACTGGATTAGTCTCTTTCGGCACTATCAATCCAATCCTGACCAGATCTGGCAATAACTGACTGTACGACACCGGTAGCTGAGTAAACTGCCTTTCAGGTTTCCTTGGTCTTCGCTGGGCGTGCTGACGCGATCGACGATAGGATGACCGTTGACTTGAAGTGTCTGAAAACCGATCCTGAGATGCTAGAGATTCTGAGACGACGTCATTTCCTTCTTCCCACTCTTCTTGAGAACTGACAACTGATTCATTCTTATCAACTGGGATATAAGGAACATCTCGAAGCTTTCCACTCTTGAGTCCTCTCTCAACAAGCTCTCCCATTCTCATCAGGCCCACAAAGCTTGTACAACCGAACAATTTGTCATAATAATGGCCTTTCAGAGTACCCAAGAAAATGTCAACCATTTCTCTTTCCTGAAGCGGTGGTTGAACACTAGCAGCCAATTCTTTCCATCTTTGCAAATACCCTCTGAATGATTCATTCTCCACCCGAGATAATTCTTGCAGATGTACAAGACTAGGAGCCAACTCCAGGTTGTAATCGTACTGCTTCATGAAAGCTCTGGCTAAATCCACCCATGATCGAATCTGATTACTCTCTAACTGCACATACCATCTCAAAGATGCCCCAGTCAGACTATACTGAAAGCAATGGATCATCAATTGGTCATTTCGCACAAACGCAGTCATTCTTCGGCAGAACATCATCAAATGCAGCTTCGGACAGCTAACTCCCGTGTACTTCTCAAATTTCGGCACTTTGAACTGATAAGGCAACACCAGGTCAGGAACCAAACACATGTCTGCAGCATTCAGGTTGACAACATCTTTGACCTCCAAAACTTTGACTCTTTCTTCCAATACTCGGAACCTTCTATCACCTTCGCGAGCTCTTGAGTTTACAGTCCTGGCTACTGGGATATATCTGCGTGGATTCCCCTCAAGGAAAACAGCACCTTGATGGCTAACAGGAGGAGGACGTTCATTTCGGGCCACAAACTGCTCATGTCGATCTCGGTTCTCAACAGTAGGCTGTACAACTGGGTCTGCAGTCAGGTTGTTCCCTTGCGGGAAGTATTCCATAGAATCATACCGAGGGTTGGACGTCATAGCAAACCCTGTCAAGGTGTTAGGAGACTGGAAATTGCCTTCAGACATAGCTATCAATTACCCGCAACTGACTACACTGCTTGGTTCTCAAATCTGCTTCAGCCCCTTGGTCGTTCTCTGACAATCAACAGTTGCTCAATCCTAACTCCGAGTACTCACCTTCAGGAAACAAAGGCTGGATCAGAACTCTGGCTAGCTGGAGAAATGCTATGCAATATGATGCGAAGATGCCTATGCAAATGAAATGCAATGCAACAAACACGGGATCACAGCCCCCACACAATCTGAATACTGCTGCACTGCTGACGGAGTACGTTTTCTCTGAAGAGAAGACCAAAATAACGGGTAGGCTGGAAGTCAAGTTTCCTGCAAAAAATCCCCCAATCACAGGTATGGACCTATATCTGACAAGGTACGACATCCTATGCGGTCGTCAGCGTCACAGACTTTCAAAACTGACGATACGATTCCCAGAAGGAGTGGCATCCATCAAGTCTTGAAGAGGCCTCACTTAGCTAACTTCCAAATGATCGGTTCCCAGAGTCGACAATCCAACTAACCAGCAACCCGAGCCACCCAAAGGGTGGGACAAGAGGCCAACCAGAAGAACCTCGTCTGAGTGTAGATTTCGCGGGACACTAATACAAGCAAAGCCGGTAGGCGCCCACTAATCTCTACTCTAAGTCTAAGGTGCACTCAAGCCCAGGTCCGGCTTCTCACTCAATCATAGAACACCCGTCACACCCCAACAGCAACAGATAATATCAATAAATAAACACCAATAGACAAGCAAACAAGCGCTAGGATTGACTCTCTTAGGGGACGTTGGATCCCACATGCGTAAGAACCATCGCAGTCCTTAGCAGCCAGGGGACGTTGGATCCCCAGCAGACCCTTATAGGGAACTATCGCAAGTCCCCAGCAGAGTCGCCAGCTGTCGCTACTGCGAAAATCGGCGCCGGCTGACAGAAGAGTCGCCACCGTGCGTTATTTATCCCAACGGAGGGAAAGGAAACGCTCGAAGTAAACCTCGCAAAAACGGGAAAAGGTATGGTCATCGCAACCAAAACCTGGGTTCGGGAGTCGGTTACGCAAGGGGAAGGTATTAGCACCCCTCACGTCCGTCGTACTCGACGGGATCCACGCTTGCTTGGGTTGTCTAAAGGATACAAAACAATCTATCTACGGCTGCTAAATCTAAACGGAAGGGAATTGACTCGATAGAGCGTCGCACTCTATGCCTACGTATTCTCAAGAGAGAAAGTCAGAGTCAACGTAGTTCGGAACTACGGGGAAATTGGCTCGCCAAGACCTCGCGTCTTGTGCCTACGTACTTCCACACTGCATGGAAGATCAGAGCTTTACGTAGTTCAGGCTAACTACGGCTAGGCTGGGTATTCTCACACAGCAGTGAGAAAATAAACTGGTTTTAAAGGTACGGGAACCTATGGGCAAAACTATGGTTTGGTCTCAAATGCACTCGGGCAAGAGAGAAAAAAGGGGAACAATTAGTCGTCAGCGGGAAAGTCTCGATCGCACAGCAGCGAGAGAACAGAAATTCAGTTGTTAGTGTGCTCACTAGGATATCGCATCCTATGCCAACATATTCTCGTCTGGTACGAGAAATCAGAGCAGCTGTAGTCCGGCTACTTTCTGGACCACAGCTCAAATCTCATTTTATTAACATTCTGAAAAAGGGTTACAATGAGTGAATACTGAAAATAAACCCCTAGGAAATACTATCCTATCCAATCCATCTATAATGGGAAAAATCAAATGGAAAATAGTCCCCTAACAAGTGGACTTCTAAAACTACCTCTAAAAGGAAAATAAACTCTATGTACTCTAAAAAATATTAAAACTAATATTTTTTACTATTTCTTTCCATTCTTTTTCTCTTTTTATTTTTTTCAAAATACATTCTTTTTCTATATTTTTCTATATATTTCTCCATATTTTTTTTAATATTTTCTATTTTTCTTTATTATTTTTCAATATTCCTCTCTTTCTATTTTTTTCTCAATATTTCTCTTCATTTTTTATATTTCTTTTCTCTCAAAATATTTTCTATATTTTCTCTATTTTTCAATATTCCTCTCTTTCTATTTTTTTGTCAATATTTCTCTTCATATTCTTTTTCCTTTTTCCAATATATTTTTTTTTCATATCTTTTTTCCATTTTTAAAATCTCAAAACAAAAGAAAATAATAAAAGAATGAAAAAATACAAAAGAGGGGAGGGGGTGCAGACAGTAACAAGGAACTCGTATTGGGCCCAGCCCAATGCCTTTCAGCAAAAAAAACGGAAGGATGGAAAAAAACAATGGGCCTCGTGGCTCCAAGCCCAATCTCGTCTCCCCACTCTCCTTTCACTCTCCCTGTCCCACAAAAACCCTAATCCCTATCTTCACCCTCACCGCCGCCGTGAACCCTCTCTCGTTCAAACCTCCGTCCCCATCGTTCAACCTCTCTCTGTTTCCCTCTCTGAACTCCTTCAATCTTTCATCTCAAACCTTCCTCCTTCACAGATCGTTGAAGATTGATGAGTCGTTGCATCCGGAAGCGATGTAAGTTGCATGTTGATCGTTGTTGCTTAACGAAGAACAACGAAGGCGGTGATCGGTGAATCTAGGTCTTGAAATTGCCGTAAGAAGATTCGTCTGGAGATTCGGAAGAACGCTCTTGAAGATCTTGTGAATGTTTCCTGGAAAAACTGATGGTGATAATCACGATGAACAACAGGTGGATGAAGGTTCAAAGAGTTGTTGATGGATGTTGAAAGATATGATGGCCTCAGGACGAACTTCTGGAAACACCTGAAGGTCTACGAAGAACTGAACAACATTCTTGATGAGCAGTTGAATATTCCATGAAGATCGATGAAGATCGTTTGAGGAAGATGACTATTCTGGAGATTTTTCTGAAGGACCTTGAAGGTATTCTTGGAAGGCGAAGAACGATGACGAACGCATGAAGATTCTATGAAGATCATAACTTCTTCTGGAAAAATCTGATGAAGACAGTTGGATCTTGACGATTGTTTGAAGGTCTTGGTGATGAACCTGATGACGATTCTGGGAAATGGTGAACACGATGGTGATTGAAGCTGATGATTGTGCTTATCGTTGATGACGTTGATCAGAAAGATGAAGGTTGATCGGTTGAATTTGGAGATGATGATTGTGGTTGAGAGTTGTTGAGAAGGAGAGTTGTAGGAGGATGAAGATTGGGAGATTTCTGGGAATTTTGTTGATTATGGATGATGAAAGTAAATCAGAGGAGATGAAGTTCTGGAGGCGAGGGATGAATTTCTGGGTTGTTGGTGTTCTCCGGCGAGATGCACGATGGCCGGAGGTAGTTGAGGGTCGTCGGAGTTGGTTGGGGGCGGGGGTTGCATGGCCGCCGGCCATGCAACCGGTGGAGTCCGGTGAGGTTTGTGGTGGAGACGCGTGTCAGCGTTAGTGGGAAGAGTGGATGCATGGCTTACACGTGTGTGTGCGTGACAGGGGGATGGGAAGTATGTGAGATGAGGTGGCGTGGCAGTGTGAAGTGTGAAAATGTGGCTCCCTCCCTGAATAACACGTGGCCTGCTGATTTTATACTGAGACTTGGAAATTTCTGGACAATTCTGGACTGATTCTGGGCTTCTGCGTGAATTGGGCTTCACCTGATTGGGCCCACACGAAAATGATTACAAAAGCCTGAAAAAAACTGGATAAAATGGATTAAATCTGGATTAAAATCAATGAAGATGATTAATGGCCAATTAAATGGAAAAAACTGGATTAACAAACCAATTAAACTCTGAATTAATACTAATGAGAGTAAAAACAAAATGGTTAATGGATTATTAGACTTACTCAATTAAGATTGACTAACTAAAAGCTAATTAACACCAACTCAATTAACCTAATTAAATCCTAATTAAAAAAACTCTAATAAACCCACTAATCTAAAATTTATTAAATTCCTATTAAATCTCCTACATTATTTATCTAAAACATTATATCCTAAAAAAACTATTATTAATAAAAGAAAAAAAATCTATATTCAAATAAAACCTATTAAACTCTATAAAAGGCTAAAAAAGATTTAAATCTATTAATATATCTATTAAGATCCATAAAAGAAAATCTATTATGAAAAAATTTTATTTATTCTATTAAGAAAATAGTAAAAAAATCTATTTAAATTCTATAATATTCTAAAAATGAATTAAAAACCATTAAAACTATTTTTTTTTAAAACTATTAATATTCTATATTATCCTAAAATGATTAAAAAGCTATAAAACCCTAAAAATAGCTAATAAAATCCAGAAAAACCACAATAATTCCCGAGGAACAAAAATAGCACCGAACGACAAATAACACTGCGAGAGCGCACAAAAATAGCCGGTAAAAATAAACGGGCACCGAAATATCCCTAAAACAAACAGCGCGAGCTGAAAACACCGGGAAAAGCACGGCTTCCCGAAAATACGATTCTACCTATCTAAACTGATTAAAAACACCTGAGACGCGAGACGAGAGCTGTGATCCCGATAAAATCAAACCAAATGAAAAATGTGCTGTATGCGATATGCAGATGCGAATGCGGTCATGCGTCGAAACATCGGGCCAGATACGGGACCCGGTTGGTCAAATTTTAGGGTGCAACAGTTCTCGAATGAGAGATGCCACTTATTGAAAATAAATGTGGATAAGCTTCTCGAAAGAGAGATGCCACTTATCAATAATAAAGGTGGATAAGCTTCTCAAAAGAGAGATGCCACTGATCGAAAATAAAGATGGATAAGCTTCTCGAAAGAGAGATACCACTTATCAAAAATAAAGGTGGATAAGCTTCTCGAAAGAGAGATGCCACTTATCGAAAATAAAGGTGGATAAGCTTCTCGAAAGAGAGATTCCACTTATCAAAAATAAAGGTGGATAAGCTTCTCGAAAGAGAGATTCCACTTATCAAAAATAAAGGTGGATAATCTTCTCGAAAGAGAGATGCCACTTATCGAAAATAAAGGTGGATAAGCTTCTCGAAAGAGAGATACCACTTATCGAAAATAAAGGTGGATAAGCTTCTCGAAAGAGAGATGCCACTTATCGAAAATGAAGGGGGATAAGCTTCTCGAAAGAGAGATGACACTTATCAAAAATGAAGGGGGATAAGCTTTTCGAAAGAGAGATGCCACTTATCGAAAATAAAGGTGGATAAGCTTTTCAAAAGAGAGATGCCATTTATCGAAAATAAAGGTGGATAAGCTTCTCGAAAGAGAGATGCCACTTATCGAAAATGAAGGGGGATAAGCTTCTCGAAAGAGAGATGCCACTTATCGAAAATAAAGGTGGATAAGCTTCTCGAAAGAGAGATGCCACTTATCGAAAATAAAGGCAGATAAGCTTCTCAAAAAAGAGATGCCACTTATCGAAAATAAAGGTGCATAAGCTTCTCGAAAGAGAGATGCCACTTATCGAAAATAAAGGTGGATAAGCTCCTCAAAAGGGAGATGCCACTTTTTGAAAGTAAAGGAAGATAAGCTTCTCGAAAGAGAGATTCCAATTATCAAAAGTAAAGGTGGATAAGCTTCTCGAAAGAGAGATGCCACTTATCGAAAAAAAAGGTGGATAAGCTTCTCGAAAGCGAGATGCCACTTATGGAAAATAAAGGTGGATAAGCTTCTCGAAAGAAAGATGCCACTTATCGGAAATAAAGGTGGATAAACTTCTCGAAAGAGAAATGCCACTTATCGAAAATAAATGTGGATAAGCTTCTCGAAAGAGAGATGCCACTTATCAATAATAAATGTGGATAAGCTTCTCGAAAGAGAGATGCCACTGATCGAAAATAAAGATGGATAAGCTTCTCAAAAGAGAGATGCCACTTATCAAAAATAAAGGTGGATAAGCTTCTCGAAAGAGAGATGCCACTTATCGAAAATAAAGGTGTATAAGCTTCTCGAAAGAGAGATTCCACTTATCGAAAATAAAGGTGGATAAGCTCCTCGAAAGGGAGATGCCACTTTTTGAAAGTAAAGGTAGATATGCTTCTCGAAAGAGAGATTCCAATTATCAAAAGTAAAGGTGGATAAGCTTCTCGAAAGAGAGATGCCACTTATCGAAAATAAAGGTGGATAAGCTTCTCGAAAGAGAGATGACACTTATCAAAAATAAAGGTGGATAAACTTCTCGAAAGAGATATGCCACTTATCGAAAATAAAGGTGGATAAGGTTCTTGAAAGAGAAATGCCACTTATCGAAAATAAAGGTGGATAAGCTTCTCAAAAGAGAAATGCCACTTATCAAAAATAAAGATGGATAAGCTTATCGAAAGAGAGATGCTACTTATCGAAAATAAAGGTAGATAAGCTTCTCGAAAGAGAGATGCCACGTATCAAAAATAAAGGTAGATAAGCTTCTCAAAAGAGAGATGCCACTTATCGAAAATAAAGGTGGATAAGCTTCTCGAAAGAGAGATGCCACTTATCGAAAATAAAGTTTGATAAGCTTCTCGAAATAGAGATGCCACTTATCAAAAATAAAGGTGGATAAGCTTCTTGAATGAGAGATGACACTTATCGAAAATAAAGGCGGATAAGCTTCTCGAAAGAGAGATGCCACTTATCGAAAATAAAGGTGGATAAGCTCCTCGAAAGGGAGATGCCACTTAGCGAAAGTAAAGGTAGATAAGCTTCTCGAAAGAGAGATGCCACTTATCCAAAATAAATGCGGATAAGCTTCTCGAAAGAGAGATGCCACTTATCAATAATAAATGTGGATAAGCTTCTCGAAAGAGAGATGCCACTGATCGAAAATAAAGATGGATAAGCTTCTCAAAAGAGAGATGCCACTTATCAAAAATAAAGGTGGATAAGCTTCTCGAAAGAGAGATGCCACTTATCGAAAATAAAGGTGTATAAGCTTCTCGAAAGAGAGATGTCACTTATCAAAAATAAAGGTGGATAAGCTTCTCGAAAGAGAGATGCCACTTATCGGAAATAAAGGTGGTTAAGCTTCTTGAAAGAGAGATTCCACTTATCGAAAATAAAGGTGGATAAGCTTCTCGAAAGGGAGATGCCACTTATCGAACGTAAAGGTAGATAAGCTTCTCAAAAGAGAGATGCCACTTATCAAAAATAAAGGTGGATAAGCTTCTCGAAAGAGAGATGCCACTTATCAAAAATAAATGTGGATAAGCTTCTCGAAAGAGAGATCCCACTTATCGAAAATAAAGGTGGATAATATTCTCGAAAGAGATAAGCCACTTATCGAAAATAAAGGTGGATAAGCTTCTCGAAAGAGAGATGCCACTTATCGAAAATAAATGTGGATAAACTTCTCGAAAGAAAGATTACACTTAACAAAAATAAAGGTGGATAAGCTTCTCAAAAGAGAGATCCCACTTATCGAAAATAAAGGTGGATAGGCTTCTCGAAAGAGAGATGCCACTTATCGAAAATAAAGGTGGATAAGCTTCTCGAAAGAGAGATGCCACTTATCGAAAATAAAGGTGGATAAGCTTCTCGAAAGAGAGATGCCACTAATCGAAAATAAAGGTGGATATGCTTCTCGAAAGAGAGATGACACTTATCAAAAATAAAGGTGGATAAGCTTCTCGAAAGAGAGATGCCACTTATCGAAAAAAAAGGTGAATAAGCTTCTCGAAAGAGAGATACCACTTATCAAAAATAAAGGTAGATAAGCTTCTAGAAAGAGAGATGCTACTTATCGAAAATAAATGTGGATACACTTCTCGAAAGAGAGATGCCACTTAATAAAAATAAAGGTGGATAAGCTTCTCGAAAGAGAGATGCCACTTATCAAAAATAAAGGTGGATAAGCTTCTCGAAAGAGAGATGCCACTTATCGAAAATAAAGGTGGATAAGCTTCTCGAAAGAGAGATGCCACTTATCGAAAATAAATTGGATAAGCTTTTCGAATGAGAGATGCCACTTATCGAAAATAAATGTGGATAAGCTTCTCGAAAGAGAGATGCCACTTATCAATAATAAAGGTGGATAAGCTTCTCGAAAGAGACATGCCACTGATAGAAAATAAAGATGGATAAGCTTCTCGAAAGAGAGATGCCACTTATCAAAAATAAAGGTGGATAAGCTTCTCGAAAGAGAGATGCCACTTATCGAAAATAAAGGTGGATAAGCTTCTCGAAAGAGAGATTCCACTTATCAAAAATAAAGGTGGATAAGCTCCTCGAAAGGGAGATGCCACTAATCGAAAGTAAAGGTAGATAAGCTTCTCGAAAAAGAGATGCAATTATCGAAAATAAAGGTGGCTAAGCTTCTCGAAAGAGAGATGCCACTAATCGAAAATAAAGGTGGATAAGCTTCTCGAAAGAGGGATTCCACTTATCGAAAATAAAGGTGGATAATCTTCTCGAAAGAGAGATTCCACGTATCAAAAATAAAGGTAGATAAGCTTCTCAAAAGAGAGATGCCACTTATCGAAAATAAAGGTGGATAAGCTTCTCGAAAGAGAGATGCCACTTATCGAAAATAAAGTTTGATAAGCTTCTCGAAATAGAGATGCCACTTATCAAAAATAAAGGTGGATAAGCTTCTTGAATGAGAGATGACACTTATCGAAAATAAAGGCGGATAAGCTTCTCGAAAGAGAGATGCCACTTATCGAAAATAAAGGTGGATAAGCTCCTCGAAAGGGAGATGCCACTTAGCGAAAGTAAAGGTAGATAAGCTTCTCGAAAGAGAGATGCCACTTATCCAAAATAAATGCGGATAAGCTTCTCGAAAGAGAGATGCCACTTATCAATAATAAATGTGGATAAGCTTCTCGAAAGAGAGATGCCACTGATCGAAAATAAAGATGGATAAGCTTCTCAAAAGAGAGATGCCACTTATCAAAAATAAAGGTGGATAAGCTTCTCGAAAGAGAGATGCCACTTATCGAAAATAAAGGTGTATAAGCTTCTCGAAAGAGAGATGTCACTTATCAAAAATAAAGGTGGATAAGCTTCTCGAAAGAGAGATGCCACTTATCGGAAATAAAGGTGGTTAAGCTTCTTGAAAGAGAGATTCCACTTATCGAAAATAAAGGTGGATAAGCTTCTCGAAAGGGAGATGCCACTTATCGAACGTAAAGGTAGATAAGCTTCTCAAAAGAGAGATGCCACTTATCAAAAATAAAGGTGGATAAGCTTCTCGAAAGAGAGATGCCACTTATCAAAAATAAATGTGGATAAGCTTCTCGAAAGAGAGATCCCACTTATCGAAAATAAAGGTGGATAATATTCTCGAAAGAGATAAGCCACTTATCGAAAATAAAGGTGGATAAGCTTCTCGAAAGAGAGATGCCACTTATCGAAAATAAATGTGGATAAACTTCTCGAAAGAAAGATTACACTTAACAAAAATAAAGGTGGATAAGCTTCTCAAAAGAGAGATCCCACTTATCGAAAATAAAGGTGGATAGGCTTCTCGAAAGAGAGATGCCACTTATCGAAAATAAAGGTGGATAAGCTTCTCGAAAGAGAGATGCCACTTATCGAAAATAAAGGTGGATAAGCTTCTCGAAAGAGAGATGCCACTAATCGAAAATAAAGGTGGATATGCTTCTCGAAAGAGAGATGACACTTATCAAAAATAAAGGTGGATAAGCTTCTCGAAAGAGAGATGCCACTTATCGAAAAAAAAGGTGAATAAGCTTCTCGAAAGAGAGATACCACTTATCAAAAATAAAGGTAGATAAGCTTCTAGAAAGAGAGATGCCACTTATCGAAAATAAATGTGGATACACTTCTCGAAAGAGAGATGCCACTTAATAAAAATAAAGGTGGATAAGCTTCTCGAAAGAGAGATGCCACTTATCAAAAATAAAGGTGGATAAGCTTCTCGAAAGAGAGATGCCACTTATCGAAAATAAAGGTGGATAAGCTTCTCGAAAGAGAGATGCCACTTATCGAAAATAAATTGGATAAGCTTTTCGAATGAGAGATGCCACTTATCGAAAATAAATGTGGATAAGCTTCTCGAAAGAGAGATGCCACTTATCAATAATAAAGGTGGATAAGCTTCTCGAAAGAGACATGCCACTGATAGAAAATAAAGATGGATAAGCTTCTCGAAAGAGAGATGCCACTTATCAAAAATAAAGGTGGATAAGCTTCTCGAAAGAGAGATGCCACTTATCGAAAATAAAGGTGGATAAGCTTCTCGAAAGAGAGATTCCACTTATCAAAAATAAAGGTGGATAAGCTCCTCGAAAGGGAGATGCCACTAATCGAAAGTAAAGGTAGATAAGCTTCTCGAAAAAGAGATGCAATTATCGAAAATAAAGGTGGCTAAGCTTCTCGAAAGAGAGATGCCACTAATCGAAAATAAAGGTGGATAAGCTTCTCGAAAGAGGGATTCCACTTATCGAAAATAAAGGTGGATAATCTTCTCGAAAGAGAGATTCCACGTATCAAAAATAAAGGTAGATAAGCTTCTCAAAAGAGAGATGCCACTTATCGAAAATAAAGGTGGATAAGCTTCTCGAAAGAGAGATGCCACTTATCGAAAATAAAGTTTGATAAGCTTCTCGAAATAGAGATGCCACTTATCAAAAATAAAGGTGGATAAGCTTCTTGAATGAGAGATGACACTTATCGAAAATAAAGGCGGATAAGCTTCTCGAAAGAGAGATGCCACTTATCGAAAATAAAGGTGGATAAGCTCCTCGAAAGGGAGATGCCACTTAGCGAAAGTAAAGGTAGATAAGCTTCTCGAAAGAGAGATGCCACTTATCCAAAATAAATGCGGATAAGCTTCTCGAAAGAGAGATGCCACTTATCAATAATAAATGTGGATAAGCTTCTCGAAAGAGAGATGCCACTGATCGAAAATAAACATGGATAAGCTTCTCAAAAGAGAGATGCCACTTATCAAAAATAAAGGTGGATAAGCTTCTCGAAAGAGAGATGCCACTTATCGAAAATAAAGGTGTATAAGCTTCTCGAAAGAGAGATGTCACTTATCAAAAATAAAGGTGGATAAGCTTCTCGAAAGAGAGATGCCACTTATCGGAAATAAAGGTGGTTAAGCTTCTTGAAAGAGAGATTCCACTTATCGAAAATAAAGGTGGATAAGCTTCTCGAAAGGGAGATGCCACTTATCGAACGTAAAGGTAGATAAGCTTCTCAAAAGAGAGATGCCACTTATCAAAAATAAAGGTGGATAAGCTTCTCGAAAGAGAGATGCCACTTATCAAAAATAAATGTGGATAAGCTTCTCGAAAGAGAGATCCCACTTATCGAAAATAAAGGTGGATAATATTCTCGAAAGAGATAAGCCACTTATCGAAAATAAAGGTGGATAAGCTTCTCGAAAGAGAGATGCCACTTATCGAAAATAAATGTGGATAAACTTCTTGAAAGAAAGATTACACTTAACAAAAATAAAGGTGGATAAGCTTCTCAAAAGAGAGATCCCACTTATCGAAAATAAAGGTGGATAGGCTTCTCGAAAGAGAGATGCCACTTATCGAAATAAAGGTGGATAAGCTTCTCGAAAGAGAGATGCCACTTATCAAAAATAAAGGTGGATAAGCTTCTCGAAAGAGAGATGCCACTAATCGAAAATAAAGGTGGATATGCTTCTCGAAAGAGAGATGACACTTATCAAAAATAAAGGTGGATAAGCTTCTCGAAAGAGAGATGCCACTTATCGAAAAAAAAGGTGAATAAGCTTCTCGAAAGAGAGATACCACTTATCAAAAATAAAGGTAGATAAGCTTCTAGAAAGAGAGATGCCACTTATCGAAAATAAATGTGGATACACTTCTCGAAAGAGAGATGCCACTTAATAAAAATAAAGGTGGATAAGCTTCTCGAAAGAGAGATGCCACTTATCAAAAATAAAGGTGGATAAGCTTCTCGAAAGAGAGATGCCACTTATCGAAAATAAAGGTGGATAAGCTTCTCGAAAGAGAGATGCCACTTATCGAAAATAAATTGGATAAGCTTCTCGAATGAGAGATGCCACTTATCGAAAATAAATGTGGATAAGCTTCTCGAAAGAGAGATGCCACTTATCAATAATAAAGGTGGATAAGCTTCTCGAAAGAGACATGCCACTGATAGAAAATAAAGATGGATAAGCTTCTCGAAAGAGAGATGCCACTTATCAAAAATAAAGGTGGATAAGCTTCTCGAAAGAGAGATGCCACTTATCGAAAATAAAGGTGGATAAGCTTCTCGAAAGAGAGATTCCACTTATCAAAAATAAAGGTGGATAAGCTCCTCGAAAGGGAGATGCCACTAATCGAAAGTAAAGGTAGATAAGCTTCTCGAAAAAGAGATGCAATTATCGAAAATAAAGGTGGCTAAGCTTCTCGAAAGAGAGATGCCACTAATCGAAAATAAAGGTGGATAAGCTTCTCGAAAGAGGGATTCCACTTATCGAAAATAAAGGTGGATAATCTTCTCGAAAGAGAGATTCCACTTATCAAAAATAAAGGTGGATAAGCTCCTCGAAAGGGAGATGCCACTAATCGAAAGTAAAGGTAGATAAGCTTCTCAAAAGAGAGATGCCACTTATCATAAATAAAGGCGGATAAGCTTCTCGAAAAAGAGATGCCACTGATCAAAAATAAAGGTGGATAAAATTCTCGAAAGAGATATGCCACTTATCGAAAATAAAGGTGGAAAAGCTTCTCGAAAGAGGGATTCCACTTATCGAAAATAAAGGTGGATAATCTTCTCGAAAGAGAGATGCCACTTATCGAAAATAAAGGTGGATAAGCTTCTCGAAAGAGAGATACCACTTATCGAAAATAAAGGCGGATAAGCTTCTCGAAATCGAGATGCCACTTATCGAAAATGAAGGGGGATAAGCTTCTCGAAAGAGAGATGACACTTATCAAAAATGAAGGGGGATAAGCTTCTCGAAAGAGAGATGCCACTTATCGAAAATAAAGGTGGATAAGCTTTTCAAAAGAGAGATGCCATTTATCAAAAATAAAGGTGGATAAGCTTCTCGAAAGAGAGATGCCACTTATCGAAAATGAAGGAGGATAAGCTTCTCGAAAGAGAGATGCCACTTATCGAAAATAAAGGTGGATAAGCTTCTCGAAAGAGAGATGCCACTTATCGAAAATAAAGGTGGATAAGCTTCTCGAAAGAGAGATTCCACTTATCAAAAATAAAGGTGGATAAACTCCTCGAAAGGGAGATGCCACTAATCGAAAGTAAAGGTAGATAAGCTTCTCGAAAAAGAGATGCAATTATCGAAAATAAAGGTGGCTAAGCTTCTCGAAAGAGAGATGCCACTAATCGAAAATAAAGGTGGATAAGCTTCTCGAAAGAGGGATTCCACTTATCGAAAATAAAGGTGGATAATCTTCTCGAAAGAGAGATTCCACTTATCAAAAATAAAGGTGGATAAGCTCCTCGAAAGGGAGATGCCACTAATCGAAAGTAAAGGTAGATAAGCTTCTCAAAAGAGAGATGCCACTTATCATAAATAAAGGCGGATAAGCTTCTCGAAAAAGAGATGCCACTGATCAAAAATAAAGGTGGATAAAATTCTCGAAAGAGATATGCCACTTATCGAAAATAAAGGTGGAAAAGCTTCTCGAAAGAGGGATTCCACTTATCGAAAATAAAGGTGGATAATCTTCTCGAAAGAGAGATGCCACTTATCGAAAATAAAGGTGGATAAGCTTCTCGAAAGAGAGATACCACTTATCGAAAATAAAGGCGGATAAGCTTCTCGAAATCGAGATGCCACTTATCGAAAATGAAGGGGGATAAGCTTCTCGAAAGAGAGATGACACTTATCAAAAATGAAGGGGGATAAGCTTCTCGAAAGAGAGATGCCACTTATCGAAAATAAAGGTGGATAAGCTTTTCAAAAGAGAGATGCCATTTATCAAAAATAAAGGTGGATAAGCTTCTCGAAAGAGAGATGCCACTTATCGAAAATGAAGGAGGATAAGCTTCTCGAAAGAGAGATGCCACTTATCGAAAATAAAGGTGGATAAGCTTCTCGAAAGAGAGATGCCACTTATCGAAAATAAAGGCAGATAAGCTTCTCGAAAAAGAGATGCCACTTATCGAAAATAAAGGTGCATAAGCTTCTCGAAAGAGAGATGCCACTTATCGAAAAAAAAGGTGGTTAAGCTTCTCGAAAGCGAGATGCCACTTATGGAAAATAAAGGTGGATAAGCTTCTCAAAAGAAAGATGCCACTTATCATAAATAAAGGTGGATAAACTTCTCGAAAGAGATATGCCACTTATCGAAAATAAATGTGGATAAGCTTCTCGAAAGAGAGATGCCACTTATCGAAAATAAAGATGGATAAGCTTCTCGAAAGAGAGATGCCACTTATCAAAAATAAAGGTGGATAAGCTTATCAAAAGAGAGATGCCACGTATCGAAAATAAAGGTGTATAAGCTTCTCGAAAGAGAGATGCCACTTATCGAAAATAAAGGTGGATAAGCTCCTCGAAAGGGAGATGCCCCTTTTTGAAAGTAAAGGTAGATAAGCTTCTCAAAAGAGAGATTCCAATTATCAAAAGTAAAGGTGGATAAGCTTCTCGAAAGAGAGATGCCACTTATCGAAAATAAAGGTGGATAAGCTTCTCGAAAGAGAGATGACACTTATCGAAAATAAAGGTGGATAAACTTCTCGAAAGAGATATGCCACTTATCGAAAATAAAGGTGGATAAGCTTCTTGAAAGAGAAATGACACTTATCGAAAATAAAGGTGGATAAGCTTCTCAAAAGAGAGATGCCACTTATCAAAAATAAAGATGGATAAGCTTCTCGAAAGAGAGATGCTACTTATCGAAAATAAAGGTAGATAAGCTTCTCGAAAGAGAGATGCCACGTATCAAAAATAAAGGTAGATAAGCTTCTCAAAAGAGAGATGCCACTTATCGAAAATAAAGGTGGATAAGCTTCTCGAAAGAGAGATGCCACTTATCGAAAATAAAGTTTGATAAGCTTCTCAAAATAGAGATGCCACTTATCGAAAATAAAGGTGGATAAGCTCCTTGAATGAGAGATGACACTTATCGAAAATAAAGGCGGATAAGCTTCTCGAAAGAGAGATGCCACTTATCGAAAATAAAGGTGGATAAGCTCCTCGAAAGGGAGATGCCACTTAGCGAAAGTAAAGGTAGATAAGCTTCTCGAAAGAGAGATGCCACTTATCCAAAATAAAGGTGGATAAGCTTCTCGAAAGAGAGATGCAACTTATCGAAAATAAAGATAGATAAGCTTCACGAAAGAGAGATGCCACTTATCGAAAGTAAATATGGATAAGCTTCTCGAAAGAGAGATGCCGCTTAACAAAAATAAAGGTGGATAAGCTTCTCGAAAGAGATATGCCACTTATCGAAAATAAAGATGGATAAGCTTCTCGAAAGAGAGATGTCACTAATCAAAAATAAAGGTGGATAAGCTTCTCGAAGGAAAGATGCCACTTATCGAAAATAAAGGTGGATAAGCTTCTCGAAAGAGAGATTCCACTTATCGAAAATAAAGGTGGATAAGCTTCTCGAAAGAGAGATGCCACTTATCCAAAATAAAGGTGGATTAGCTCCTCGAAAGGGAGATGCCACTTATCGAACGTAAAGGTAGATAAGCTTCTCAAAAGAGAGATGCCACTTATCAAAAATAAAGGTGGATAAGCTTCTCGAAAGAGAGATGCCACTTATCGAAAATAAATGTGGATAAGCTTCTCGAAAGAGAGATCCCACTTATCGAAAATAAAGGTGGATAATATTCTCGAAAGAGATATGCCACTTCTCGAAAATAAAGGTGGATAAGCTTCTCGAAAGAGAGATGCCACTTATCGAAAATAAAGGTGGATAAGCTTCTCGAAAGAGAGATGCCACTTATCGAAAATAAAGGTGGATAAGCTTCTCGAAAGAGAGATGCCACTAATCGAAAATAAATTGGATAAGCTTCTCGAATGAGAGATGCCACTTATCGAAAATAAAGGTGAATAAGCTTCTCGAAAGAGAGATACCACTTATCAAAAATAAAGGTAGATAAGCTTCTCGAAAGAGAGATGCCACTTATCGAAAATAAATGCGGATACACTTCTCGAAAGAGAGATGCCACTTAATGAAAATAAATGTGGATAAGCTTCTCGAAAAAGAGATGCCACTTATCAAAAATAAAGGTGGATAAGCTTCTCGAAAGAGAGATGCCACTTATCGGAAATAAAGGTGGTTAAGCTTCTCGAAAGAGAGATTCCACTTATCGAAAATAAAGGTGGATAAGCTTCTCGAAAGGGAGATGCCACTTATCGAACGTAAAGGTAGATAAGCTTCTCAAAAGAGAGATGCCACTTATCAAAAATAAAGGTGGATAAGCTTCTCGAAAGAGAGATGCCACTTATCAAAAATAAATGTGGATAAGCTTCTCGAAAGAGAGATCCCACTTGTCGAAAATAAAGGTGGATAATATTCTCGAAAGAGATAAGCCACTTATCGAAAATAAAGGTGGATAAGCTTCTCGAAAGAGAGATGCCACTTATCGAAAATAAATGTGGATAAACTTCTCGAAAGAAAGATTACACTTAACAAAAATAAAGGTGGATAAGTTTCTCAAAAGAGAGATCCCACTTATCGAAAATAAAGGTGGATAGGCTTCTCGAAAGAGAGATGCCACTTATCGAAAATAAAGGTGGATAAGCTTCTCGAAAGAGAGATGCCACTTATCGAAAATAAAGGTGGATAAGCTTCTCGAAAGAGATATGCCACTAATCGAAAATAAAGGTGGATATGCTTCTCGAAAGAGAGATGACACTTATCAAAAATAAAGGTGGATAAGCTTCTCGAAAGAGAGATGCCACTTATCGAAAAAAAAGGTGAATAAGCTTCTCGAAAGAGAGATACCACTTATCAAAAATAAAGGTAGATAAGCTTCTAGAAAGAGAGATGCCACTTATCGAAAATAAATGTGGATACACTTCTCGAAAGAGAGATGCCACTTAATAAAAATAAAGGTGGATAAGCTTCTCGAAAGAGAGATGCCACTTATCAAAAATAAAGGTGGATAAGCTTCTCGAAAGAGAGATGCCACTTATCGAAAATAAAGGTGGATAAGCTTCTCGAAAGAGAGATGCCACTTATCGAAAATAAATTGGATAAGCTTCTCGAATGAGAGATGCCACTTATCGAAAATAAATGTGGATAAGCTTCTCGAAAGAGAGATGCCACTTATCAATAATAAAGGTGGATAAGCTTCTCGAAAGAGACATGCCACTGATAGAAAATAAAGATGGATAAGCTTCTCGAAAGAGAGATGCCACTTATCAAAAATAAAGGTGGATAAGCTTCTCGAAAGAGAGATGCCACTTATCGAAAATAAAGGTGGATAAGCTTCTCGAAAGAGAGATTCCACTTATCAAAAATAAAGGTGGATAAGCTCCTCGAAAGGGAGATGCCACTAATCGAAAGTAAAGGTAGATAAGCTTCTCGAAAAAGAGATGCAATTATCGAAAATAAAGGTGGCTAAGCTTCTCGAAAGAGAGATGCCACTAATCGAAAATAAAGGTGGATAAGCTTCTCGAAAGAGGGATTCCACTTATCGAAAATAAAGGTGGATAATCTTCTCGAAAGAGAGATTCCACTTATCAAAAATAAAGGTGGATAAGCTCCTCGAAAGGGAGATGCCACTAATCGAAAGTAAAGGTAGATAAGCTTCTCAAAAGAGAGATGCCACTTATCATAAATAAAGGCGGATAAGCTTCTCGAAAAAGAGATGCCACTGATCAAAAATAAAGGTGGATAAAATTCTCGAAAGAGATATGCCACTTATCGAAAATAAAGGTGGAAAAGCTTCTCGAAAGAGGGATTCCACTTATCGAAAATAAAGGTGGATAATCTTCTCGAAAGAGAGATGCCACTTATCGAAAATAAAGGTGGATAAGCTTCTCGAAAGAGAGATACCACTTATCGAAAATAAAGGCGGATAAGCTTCTCGAAATCGAGATGCCACTTATCGAAAATGAAGGGGGATAAGCTTCTCGAAAGAGAGATGACACTTATCAAAAATGAAGGGGGATAAGCTTCTCGAAAGAGAGATGCCACTTATCGAAAATAAAGGTGGATAAGCTTTTCAAAAGAGAGATGCCATTTATCAAAAATAAAGGTGGATAAGCTTCTCGAAAGAGAGATGCCACTTATCGAAAATGAAGGAGGATAAGCTTCTCGAAAGAGAGATGCCACTTATCGAAAATAAAGGTGGATAAGCTTCTCGAAAGAGAGATGCCACTTATCGAAAATAAAGGTGGATAAGCTTCTCGAAAGAGAGATTCCACTTATCAAAAATAAAGGTGGATAAGCTCCTCGAAAGGGAGATGCCACTAATCGAAAGTAAAGGTAGATAAGCTTCTCGAAAAAGAGATGCAATTATCGAAAATAAAGGTGGCTAAGCTTCTCGAAAGAGAGATGCCACTAATCGAAAATAAAGGTGGATAAGCTTCTCGAAAGAGGGATTCCACTTATCGAAAATAAAGGTGGATAATCTTCTCGAAAGAGAGATTCCACTTATCAAAAATAAAGGTGGATAAGCTCCTCGAAAGGGAGATGCCACTAATCGAAAGTAAAGGTAGATAAGCTTCTCAAAAGAGAGATGCCACTTATCATAAATAAAGGCGGATAAGCTTCTCGAAAAAGAGATGCCACTGATCAAAAATAAAGGTGGATAAAATTCTCGAAAGAGATATGCCACTTATCGAAAATAAAGGTGGAAAAGCTTCTCGAAAGAGGGATTCCACTTATCGAAAATAAAGGTGGATAATCTTCTCGAAAGAGAGATGCCACTTATCGAAAATAAAGGTGGATAAGCTTCTCGAAAGAGAGATACCACTTATCGAAAATAAAGGCGGATAAGCTTCTCGAAATCGAGATGCCACTTATCGAAAATGAAGGGGGATAAGCTTCTCGAAAGAGAGATGACACTTATCAAAAATGAAGGGGGATAAGCTTCTCGAAAGAGAGATGCCACTTATCGAAAATAAAGGTGGATAAGCTTTTCAAAAGAGAGATGCCATTTATCAAAAATAAAGGTGGATAAGCTTCTCGAAAGAGAGATGCCACTTATCGAAAATGAAGGAGGATAAGCTTCTCGAAAGAGAGATGCCACTTATCGAAAATAAAGGTGGATAAGCTTCTCGAAAGAGAGATGCCACTTATCGAAAATAAAGGCAGATAAGCTTCTCGAAAAAGAGATGCCACTTATCGAAAATAAAGGTGCATAAGCTTCTCGAAAGAGAGATGCCACTTATCGAAAAAAAAGGTGGTTAAGCTTCTCGAAAGCGAGATGCCACTTATGGAAAATAAAGGTGGATAAGCTTCTCAAAAGAAAGATGCCACTTATCATAAATAAAGGTGGATAAACTTCTCGAAAGAGATATGCCACTTATCGAAAATAAATGTGGATAAGCTTCTCGAAAGAGAGATGCCACTTATCGAAAATAAAGATGGATAAGCTTCTCGAAAGAGAGATGCCACTTATCAAAAATAAAGGTGGATAAGCTTATCAAAAGAGAGATGCCACGTATCGAAAATAAAGGTGTATAAGCTTCTCGAAAGAGAGATGCCACTTATCGAAAATAAAGGTGGATAAGCTCCTCGAAAGGGAGATGCCCCTTTTTGAAAGTAAAGGTAGATAAGCTTCTCAAAAGAGAGATTCCAATTATCAAAAGTAAAGGTGGATAAGCTTCTCGAAAGAGAGATGCCACTTATCGAAAATAAAGGTGGATAAGCTTCTCGAAAGAGAGATGACACTTATCGAAAATAAAGGTGGATAAACTTCTCGAAAGAGATATGCCACTTATCGAAAATAAAGGTGGATAAGCTTCTTGAAAGAGAAATGACACTTATCGAAAATAAAGGTGGATAAGATTCTCAAAAGAGAGATGCCACTTATCAAAAATAAAGATGGATAAGCTTCTCGAAAGAGAGATGCAACTTATCGAAAATAAAGGTAGATAAGCTTCTCGAAAGAGAGATGCCACGTATCAAAAATAAAGGTAGATAAGCTTCTCAAAAGAGAGATGCCACTTATCGAAAATAAAGGTGGATAAGCTTCTCGAAAGAGAGATGCCACTTATCGAAAATAAAGTTTGATAAGCTTCTCGAAATAGAGATGCCACTTATCGAAAATAAAGGTGGATAAGCTCCTTGAATGAGAGATGACACTTATCGAAAATAAAGGCGGATAAGCTTCTCGAAAGAGAGATGCCACTTATCGAAAATAAAGGTGGATAAGCTCCTCGAAAGGGAGATGCCACTTAGCGAAAGTAAAGGTAGATAAGCTTCTCGAAAGAGAGATGCCACTTATCCAAAATAAAGGTGGATAAGCTTCTCGAAAGAGAGATGCAACTTATCGAAAATAAAGATAGATAAGCTTCACGAAAGAGAGATGCCACTTATCGAAAGTAAATATGGATAAGCTTCTCGAAAGAGAGATGCCGCTTAACAAAAATAAAGGTGGATAAGCTTCTCGAAAGAGATATGCCACTTATCGAAAATAAAGATGGATAAGCTTCTCGAAAGAGAGATGTCACTAATCAAAAATAAAGGTGGATAAGCTTCTCGAAGGAAAGATGCCACTTATCGAAAATAAAGGTGGATAAGCTTCTCGAAAGAGAGATTCCACTTATCGAAAATAAAGGTGGATAAGCTTCTCGAAAGAGAGATGCCACTTATCCAAAATAAAGGTGGATTAGCTCCTCGAAAGGGAGATGCCACTTATCGAACGTAAAGGTAGATAAGCTTCTCAAAAGAGAGATGCCACTTATCAAAAATAAAGGTGGATAAGCTTCTCGAAAGAGAGATGCCACTTATCGAAAATAAATGTGGATAAGCTTCTCGAAAGAGAGATCCCACTTATCGAAAATAAAGGTGGATAATATTCTCGAAAGAGATATGCCACTTCTCGAAAATAAAGGTGGATAAGCTTCTCGAAAGAGAGATGCCACTTATCGAAAATAAAGGTGGATAAGCTTCTCGAAAGAGAGATGCCACTTATCGAAAATAAAGGTGGATAAGCTTCTCGAAAGAGAGATGCCACTTATCGAAAATAAAGGTGGATAATATTCTCGAAAGAGATATGCCACTTCTCGAAAATAAAGGTGGATAAGCTTCTCGAAAGAGAGATGCCACTTATCGAAAATAAAGGTGGATAAGCTTCTCGAAAGAGAGATGCCACTTATCGAAAATAAAGGTGGATAAGCTTCTCGAAAGAGAGATGCCACTAATCGAAAATAAATTGGATAAGCTTCTCGAATGAGAGATGCCACTTATCGAAAATAAAGGTGAATAAGCTTCTCGAAAGAGAGATACCACTTATCAAAAATAAAGGTAGATAAGCTTCTCGAAAGAGAGATGCCACTTATCGAAAATAAATGTGGATACACTTCTCGAAAGAGAGATGCCACTTAATGAAAATAAATGTGGATAAGCTTCTCGAAAAAGAGATGCCACTTATCAAAAATAAAGGTGGATAAGCTTCTCGAAAGAGAGATGCCACTTATAGAAAATAAAGGTGGATAAGCTTCTCGAAAGAGAGATGCCACTTATAGAAAATAAAGGTGGATAAGCTTCTCGAAAGAGAGATGCCACTTATCGAAAATAAATGTGGATAAGCTTCTCGAATGAGAGATGCCACTTATCGAAAATAAATGTGGATAAGCTTCTCGAAAGAGAGATGCCACTTATCAATAATAAAGGTGGATAAGCTTCTCGAAAGAGAGATGCCACTGATCGAAAATAAAGATGGATAAGCTTCTCGAAAGAGAGATGCCACTTATCCAAAATAAAGGTAGATAAGCTTCTCGAAAGAGAGATGCCACTTATCGAAAATAAAGGTGGATAAACTTCTTGAAAGAGAGATTCCACTTATCAAAAATAAAGGTGGATAAGTTCCTCGAAAGGGAGATGCCACTAATCGAAAGTAAAGGTAGATAAGCTTCTCAAAAGAGAGATGCCACTTATCAAAAATAAAGGCGGATAAGCTTCTCGAAAAAGAGATGCCACTTATCAAAAATAATGGTGGCTAAGCTTCTCGAAAGAGAGATGCCACTAATCGAAAATAAAGGTGGATAAAATTCTCGAAAGAGATATGCCACTTATCGAAAATAAAGGTGGATAAGCTTCTCGAAAGAGGGATTCCACTTATCGAAAATAAAGGTGGATAATCTTCTCGAAAGAGAGATGCCACTTATCGAAAATAAAGGTGGATAAGCTTCTCGATAGAGAGATACCACTTATCGAAAATAAAGGTGGATAAGCTTCTCGAAAGAGAGATGCCACTTATCGAAAATGAAGGGGGATAAGCTTCTCAAAAGAGTGATGACACTTATCAAAAATGAAGGGGGATAAGCTTCTCGAAAGAGAGATGCCACTTATCGAAAATAAAGGTGGATAAGCTTTTCAAAAGAGAGATGCCACTTATCGAAAATGAAGGGGGATAAGCTTCTCGAAAGAGAGATGCCACTTATCGAAAATAAAGGTGGATAAGCTTCTCGAAAGAGAGATGCTACTTATCGAAAATAAAGGCAGATAAGCTTCTCGAAAAAGAGATGCCACTTATCGAAAATAAAGGTGCATAAGCTTCTCGAAAGAGAGATGCCACTTATCGAAAAAAAGGTGGATAAGCTTCTCGAAAGCGAGATGCCACTTATGGAAAATAAAGGTGGATAAACTTCTCGAAAGAAAGATGCCACTTATCGGAAATAAAGGTGGATAAACTTCTCGAAAGAGATATGCCACTTATCGAAAATAAATGTGGATAAGCTTCTCGAAAGAGAGATGCCACTTATCAATAATAAATGTGGATAAGCTTCTCGAAAGAGAGATGCCACTGATCGAAAATAAAGATGGATAAGCTTCTCAAAAGAGAGATGCCACTTATCAAAAATAAAGGTGGATAAGCTTCTCGAAAGAGAGATGCCACTTATCGAAAATAAAGGTGTATAAGCTTCTCGAAAGAGAGATACCACTTATCGAAAATAAAGGTGGAAAAGCTCCTCGAAAGGGAGATGCCACTTTTTGAAAGTAAAGGTAGATAAGCTTCTCAAAAGGGAGATTCCAATTATCAAAAGTAAAGGTGGATAAGCTTCTCGAAAGAGAGATGCCACTTATCGAAAATAAAGGTGGATAAGCTTCTCAAAAGAGAGATGCCACTTATCAAAAATAAAGATGGATAAGCTTCTCGAAAGAGAGATGCTACTTATCGAAAATAAAGGTAGATAAGCTTCTCAAAAGAGAGATGCCACGTATCAAAAATAAAGGTAGATAAGCTTCTCAAAAGAGAGATGCCACTTATCGAAAATAAAGGTGGATAAGCTTCTCGAAAGAGAGATGCCACTTATCGAAAATAAAGTTTGATAAGCTTCTCGAAATAGAGATGCCACTTGTCGAAAATAAAGGTGGATAAGCTTCTTGAATTAGAGATGACACTTATCGAAAATAAAGGCGGATAAGCTTCTCGAAAGAGAGATGCCACTTATCGAAAATAAAGGTGGATAAGCTCCTCGAAAGGGAGATGCCACTTAGCGAAAGTAAAGGTAGATAAGCTTCTCGAAAGAGAGATGCCACTTATCCAAAATAAAGGTGGATAAGCTTCTCGAAAGGGAGATGCAACTTATCGAAAATAAAGATAGATAAGCTTCACGAAAGAGAGATGCCACTTATCGAAAGTAAATATGGATAAGCTTCTCGAAAGAGAGATGCCGCTTAACAAAAATAAAGGTGGATAAGCTTCTCGAAAGAGATATGCCACTTATCGAAAATAAAGATGGATAAGCTTCTCGAAAGAGAGATGTCACTTATCAAAAATAAAGGTGGATAAGCTTCTCGAAAGAGAGATGCCACTTTCGAAAATAAAGGTGGATAAGCTTCTCGAAAGAGAGATTCCACTTATTGAAAATAAAGGTGGATAAGCTTCTCGAAAGAGAGATGCCACTTATCCAAAATAAAGGTGGATAAGCTCCTCGAAAGGGAGATGCCACTTATCGAACGTAAAGGTAGATAAGCTTCTCAAAAGAGAGATGCCACTTATCAAAAATAAAGGTGGATAAGCTTCTCGAAAGAGAGATGCCACTTATCGAAAATAAAGGTGAATAAGCTTCTCGAAAGAGAGATGCCACTTATCGAAAATAAAGGTGGATAATATTCTCGAAAGAGAGATGCCACTTATCGAAAATAAAGGTGGATAATATTCTCGAAAGAGAGATGCCACTTATCGAAAATAAAGGTGGATAAGCTTCTCGAAAGAGAGATGCCACTTATCGAAAATAAATGTGGATAAACTTCTCGAAAGAAAGATTACACTTAACAAAAATAAAGGTGGATAGGCTTCTCGAAAGAGAGATCCCACTTATCGAAAATAAAGGTGGATAAGCGTCTCGAAAGAGAGATGCCACTTATCGAAAATAAAGGTGGATAAGCTTCTAGAAAGAGAGATGCCACTTATCGAAAATAAAGGTGGATAAGTTCTCGAAAGAGAGATGCCACTAATCGAAAATAAAGGTGGATATGCTTCTCGAAAGAGAGATGCCACTTATCAAAAATAAAGATGGATAAGTTTCTCGAAAGAGAGATGCCACTTATCGAAAATAAAGGTGGATAAGCTTCTCGAAAGAGAGATATCATTTATCGAAAATAAAGGTAGATAAGCTTCTAGAAAGATAGATGCCACTTATCGAAAATAAATGTGGATACACTTCTCGAAAGAGAGATGCCACTTAATAAAAATAAAGGTGGATAAGCTTCTCCAAAGAGAGATGCCAATTATCAAAAATAAAGGTGGATAAGCTTCTCGAAAGAGAGATGCCACTTATCAAAAAAAAAGGTGGATAAGCTTCTCGAAAGAGAGATGCCACTTATCGAAAATAAATGTGGATAAGCTTCTCGAAAGAGAGATGCCACTTATCGAAAATAAATGTGGATAAGCTTCTTGAAAGAGATATGCCACTTATCGAAAATAAAGATGGATAAGCTTCTCGAAAGAGAGATGTCACTTATCAAAAATAAAGGTGGATAAGCTTCTCGAAAGAGAGATGCCACTTATCGAAAATAAAGGTGGATAAGCTTCTCGAAAGAGAGATTCCACTTATTGAAAATAAAGGTGGATAAGCTTCTCGAAAGAGAGATGCCACTTATCCAAAATAAAGGTGGATAAGCTCCTCGAAAGGGAGATGCCACTTATCGAACGTAAAGGTAGATAAGCTTCTCAAAAGAGAGATGCCACTTATCAAAAATAAAGGTGGATAAGCTTCTCGAAAGAGAGATGCCACTTATCGAAAATAAAGGTGAATAAGCTTCTCGAAAGAGAGATGCCACTTATCGAAAATAAAGGTAGATAATATTCTCGAAAGAGAGATGCCACTTATCGAAAATAAAGGTGGATAATATTCTCGAAAGAGAGATGCCACTTATCGAAAATAAAGGTGGATAAGCTTCTCGAAAGAGAGATGCCACTTATCGAAAATAAATGTGGATAAACTTCTCGAAAGAAAGATTACACTTAACAAAAATAAAGGTGGATAGGCTTCTCGAAAGAGAGATCCCACTTATCGAAAATAAAGGTGGATAAGCGTCTCGAAAGAGAGATGCCACTTATCGAAAATAAAGGTGGATAAGCTTCTAGAAAGAGAGATGCCACTTATCGAAAATAAAGGTGGATAAGTTCTCGAAAGAGAGATGCCACTAATCGAAAATAAAGGTGGATATGCTTCTCGAAAGAGAGATGCCACTTATCAAAAATAAAGATGGATAAGTTTCTCGAAAGAGAGATGCCACTTATCGAAAATAAAGGTGGATAAGCTTCTCGAAAGAGAGATATCACTTATCGAAAATAAAGGTAGATAAGCTTCTAGAAAGATAGATGCCACTTATCGAAAATAAATGTGGATACACTTCTCGAAAGAGAGATGCCACTTAATAAAAATAAAGGTGGATAAGCTTCTCCAAAGAGAGATGCCAATTATCAAAAATAAAGGTGGATAAGCTTCTCGAAAGAGAGATGCCACTTATCGAAAATAAAGGTGGATAAGCTTCTCGAAAGAGAGATGCCACTTATCGAAAATAAATGTGGATAAGCTTCTCGAAAGAGAGATGCCACTTATCGAAAATAAATGTGGATAAGCTTCTCGAAAGAGAGATGCCACTTTTCAATAATAAAGGTGGATAAGCTTCTCGAAAGAGAGATGCCACTGATCGAAAATAAACATGGATAAGCTTCTCGAAAGAGAGATGCCACTTATCAAAAATAAAGGTGGATAAGCTTCTCGAAAAGAGAGATGCCATTTATCGAAAATAAAGGTGGATAAGCTTCTCGAAAGAGAGATGCCACTCATCGAAAATAAAGGGGGATAAGCTTCTCGAAAGAGAGATGCCACTGATCGAAAATAAAGATGGATAAGCTTCTCGAAAGAGAGATGCCACTTATCAAAAATAAAGGTGGATAAGCTTCTCGAAAGAGAGATGCCACTTATCAAAAATAAATGTGGATAAGCTTCTCGAAAGAGAGATGCCACTTTTCAATAATAAAGGTGGATAAGCTTCTCGAAAGAGAGATGCCACTGATCGAAAATAAAGATGGATAAGCTTCTCGAAAGAGAGATGCTACTTATCAATAATAAAAGTGGATAAGCTTCTCGAAAGAGAGATGCCACTTATCGAAAATGAAGGGGGATAAGCTTCTCGAAAGAGAGATGCCACTTATCGAAAATGAAGGGGGATAAGCTTCTCGAAAGAGAGATGACACTTATCAAAAATGAAGGGGGATAAGCTTCTCGAAAGAGAGATGCCACTTATCGAAAATAAAGGTGGATAAGCTTCTCAAAAGAGAGATGCCATTTATCGAAAATAAAGGTGGATAAGCTTCTCAAAAGAGAGATGCCACGTATCAAAAATAAAGATGGATAAGCTTCTCGAAAGAGAGATGCTACTTATCGAAAATAAAGGTAGATAAGCTTCTCGAAAGAGAGATGCCACGTATCAAAAATAAAGGTAGATAAGCTTCTCAAAAGGGAGATGCCACTTATCGAAAATAAAGGTGGATAAGCTTCTCGAAAGAGATGCCACTTATCGAAAATAAAGTTTGATAAGCTTCTCGAAATAGAGATGCCACTTATCGAAAATAAAGGTGGATAAGCTTCTTGAATGAGAGATGACACTTATCAAAAATAAAGGCGGATAAGCTTCTCGAAAGAGAGATGCCACTTATTAAAAATAAAGGTGGATAAGCTCCTCGAAAGGGAGATGCCACTTAGCGAAAGTAAAGGTAGATAAGCTTCTCAAAAGAGAGATGCCACTTATCCAAAATAAAGGTGGATAAGCTTCTTGAAATAGAGATGCAACTTATCGAAAATAATGATAGATAAGCTTCACGAAAGAGAGATGCCACTTATCGAAAGTAAATATGGATAAGCTTCTCGAAAGAGAGATGCCGCTTAACAAAAATAAAGGTGGATGAGCTTCTCGAAAGAGATATGCCACTTATCGAAAATAAAGATGGATAAGCTTCTCGAAAGAGAGATGTCACTTATCAAAAATAAAGGTGGATAAGCTTCTCGAAAGAGAGATGCCACTTATCCAAAATAAAGGTGGATAAGCTCCTCGAAAGGGAGATGCCACTTATCGAACGTAAAGGTAGATAAGCTTGTCAAAAGAGAGATGCCACTTCTCAAAAATAAAGGTGGATAAGCTTCTCAAAATAGAGATGCCACTTATCGAAAATAAAGGTGGATAAGCTTCTCGAAAGAGAGATACCACTTATCGAAAATAAAGGTAGATAAGCTTCTAGAAAGAGAGATGCCACTTATCGAAAATAAATGTGGATACACTTCTCGAAAGAGAGATGCCACTTAATAAAAATAAAGGTGGATAAGCTTCTCGAAATAGAGATGCCACTTATCAAAAATAAAGGTGGATAAGCTTCTCGAATGAGAGATGCCACTAATCGAAAATAAAGGTGGATATGCTTCTCGAAAGAGAGATGCCACTTATCAAAAATAAAGGTGGATAAGCTTCTCGAAAGAGAGATGCCACTTATCGAAAATAAAGGTGGATAAGCTTCTCGAAAGAGAGATACCACTTATCGAAAATAAAGGTAGATAAGCTTCTAGAAAGAGAGATGCCACTTATTGAAAATAAATGTGGATACACTTCTCGAAAGAGAGATGCCACTTATCAAAAATAAAGGTGGATAAGCTTCTCGAAAGAGAGATGCCACTTATCAAAAATAAAGGTGGATAAGCTCCTCGAAAGGGAGATGCCACTAATCGAAAGTAAAGGTAGATAAGCTTCTCAAAAGAGAGATGCCACTTATCAAAAATAAAGGTAGATAAGCTTCTCAAAAGAGAGATGCCATTTATCGAGAATAAAGGTTGATAAGCTTCTCGAAAGAGAGATGCCACTCATCGAAAATAATGGGGGATAAGCTTCTCGAAAGAGAGATGCCACTTATCGAAAATAAAGGTGGATAAGCTTCTCGAAAGAGAGATGCCACTTATCGAAAATAAAGGCAGATAAGCTTCTCGAAAGAGAGACGCCACTTATCAAAAATAAAGGTGGATAAGCTTCTCGAAAGCGAGATGCCACTTATGGAAAATAAAGGTGGATAAGCTTCTCAAAAGAAAGATGCCACTTATCGAAAATAAAGGTGGATAAACTTCTCGAAAGAGATACGCGACTTATCGAAAATAAATGTGGATAAGCTTCTCGAAAGAGAGATGCCACTTATCAATAATAAAGGTGGATAAGCTTCTCGAAAGAGAGATGCCACTTATCGAAAATGATTGGGGATAAGCTTCTCGAAAGAGAGATGACACTTATCAAAAATGAAGGGGGATAAGCTTCTCGAAAGAGAGATGCCACTTATCGAAAATAAAGGTGGATAAGCTTCTCAAAAGAGAGATGCCATTTATCGAAAATAAAGGTGGATAAGCTTCTCAAAAGAGAGATGCCACGTATCAAAAATAAAGATGGATAAGCTTCTCAAAAGGGAGATGCCACTCATCGAAAATAAAGGTGGATAAGCTTCTCGAAAGAGAGATGCCACGTATCAAAAATAAAGGTAGATAAGCTTCTCAAAAGGGAGATGCCACTTATCGAAAATAAAGGTGGATAAGCTTCTCGAAAGAGATGCCACTTATCGAAAATAAAGTTTGATAAGCTTCTCGAAATAGAGATGCCACTTATCGAAAATAAAGGTGGATAAGCTTCTTGAATGAGAGATGACACTTATCAAAAATAAAGGCGGATAAGCTTCTCGAAAGAGAGATGCCACTTATCAAAAATAAAGGTGGATAAGCTCCTCGAAAGGGAGATGCCACTTATCGAACGTAAAGGTAGATAAGCTTGTCAAAAGAGAGATGCCACTTCTCAAAAATAAAGGTGGATAAGCTTCTCGAAATAGAGATGCCACTTATCGAAAATAAAGGTGGATAAGCTTCTCGAAAGAGAGATACCACTTATCGAAAATAAAGGTAGATAAGCTTCTAGAAAGAGAGATGCCACTTATCGAAAATAAATGTGGATACACTTCTCGAAAGAGAGATGCCACTTAATAAAAATAAAGGTGGATAAGCTTCTCGAAAGAGAGATGCCACTTATCAAAAATAAAGGTGGATAAGCTTCTCGAATGAGAGATGCCACTAATCGAAAATAAAGGTGGATATGCTTCTCGAAAGAGAGATGCCACTTATCAAAAATAAAGGTGGATAAGCTTCTCGAAAGAGAGATGCCACTTATCGAAAATAAAGGTGGATAAGCTTCTCGAAAGAGAGATACCACTTATCGAAAATAAAGGTAGATAAGCTTCTAGAAAGAGAGATGCCACTTATTGAAAATAAATGTGGATACACTTCTCGAAAGAGAGATGCCACTTATCAAAAATAAAGGTGGATAAGCTTCTCGAAAGAGAGATGCCACTTATCAAAAATAAAGGTGGATAAGCTCCTCGAAAGGGAGATGCCACTAATCGAAAGTAAAGGTAGATAAGCTTCTCAAAAGAGAGATGCCACTTATCAAAAATAAAGGTAGATAAGCTTCTCAAAAGAGAGATGCCATTTATCGAGAATAAAGGTGGATAAGCTTCTCGAAAGAGAGATGCCACTCATCGAAAATAATGGGGGATAAGCTTCTCGAAAGAGAGATGCCACTTATCGAAAATAAAGGTGGATAAGCTTCTCGAAAGAGAGATGCCACTTATCGAAAATAAAGGCAGATAAGCTTCTCGAAAGAGAGACGCCACTTATCAAAAATAAAGGTGGATAAGCTTCTCGAAAGCGAGATGCCACTTATGGAAAATAAAGGTGGATAAGCTTCTCAAAAGAAAGATGCCACTTATCGAAAATAAAGGTGGATAAACTTCTCGAAAGAGATACGCGACTTATCGAAAATAAATGTGGATAAGCTTCTCGAAAGAGAGATGCCACTTATCAATAATAAAGGTGGATAAGCTTCTCGAAAGAGAGATGCCACTTATCGAAAATGAAGGGGGATAAGCTTCTCGAAAGAGAGATGACACTTATCAAAAATGAAGGGGGATAAGCTTCTCGAAAGAGAGATGCCACTTATCGAAAATAAAGGTGGATAAGCTTCTCAAAAGAGAGATGCCATTTATCGAAAATAAAGGTGGATAAGCTTCTCAAAAGAGAGATGCCACGTATCAAAAATAAAGGTAGATAAGCTTCTCAAAAGGGAGATGCCACTCATCGAAAATAAAGGTGGATAAGCTTCTCGAAAGAGATGCCACTTATCGAAAGTAAAGTTTGATAAGCTTCTCGAAATAGAGATGCCACTTATCGAAAATAAAGGTGGATAAGCTTCTTGAATGAGAGATGACACTTATCAAAAATAAAGGCGGATAAGCTTCTCGAAAGAGAGATGCCACTTATCAAAAATAAAGGTGTATAAGTTCCTCGAAAGGGAGATGCCACTTAGCGAAAGTAAAGGCAGATAAGCTTCTCGAAAGAGAGATGCCCATTATCCAAAATAAAGGTGGATAAGATTCTTGAAAGAGAGATGCAACTGATCAAAAATAAAGATAGATAAGCTTCACGAAAGAGAGATGCCACTTATCGAAAGTAAATATGGATAAGCTTCTCGAAAGAGAGATGCCGCTTAACAAAAATAAAGGTGGATAAGCTTCTCGAAAGAGATATGCCACTTATGGAAAATAAAGATGGATAAGCTTCTCGAAAGAGAGATGCCACTTATCAAAAATAAAGGTGGATAAGCTTCTCGAAAGAGAGATGCCACTTATCCAAAATAAAGGTGGATAAGCTCCTCGAAAGGGAGATGCCACTTATCGAACGTAAAGGTAGATAAGCTTCTCAAAAGAGAGATGCCACTTATCGAAAATAAAGGTGGATAAGCTTCTCGAAAGAGAGATGCCACTTATCGAAAATAAAGGCAGATAAGCTTCTCGAAAGAGAGACGCCACTTATCAAAAATAAAGGTGGATAAGCTTCTCGAAAGCGAGATGCCACTTATGGAAAATAAAGGTGGATAAGCTTCTCAAAAGAAAGATGCCACTTATCGAAAATAAAGGTGGATAAACTTCTCGAAAGAGATACGCGACTTATCGAAAATAAATGTGGATAAGCTTCTCGAAAGAGAGATGCCACTTATCAATAATAAAGGTGGATAAGCTTCTCGAAAGAGAGATGCCACTTATCGAAAATGAAGGGGGATAAGCTTCTCTAAAGAGAGATGACACTTATCAAAAATGAAGGGGGATAAGCTTCTCAAAAGAGAGATGCCACTTATCGAAAATAAAGGTGGATAAGCTTCTCAAAAGAGAGATGTCATTTATCGAAAATAAAGGTGGATAAGCTTCTCAAAAGAGATATGCCACATATCAAAAATAAAGATGGATAAGCTTCTCGAAAGAGAGATGCTACTTATCGAAAATAAAGGTAGATAAGCTTCTCGAAAGAGAGATGCCACGTATCAAAAATAAAGGTAGATAAGCTTCTCAAAAGGGAGATGCCACTCATCGAAAATAAAGGTGGATAAGCTTCTCGAAAGAGATGCCACTTATCGAAAATAAAGTTTGATAAGCTTCTCGAAATAGAGATGCCACTTATCGAAAATAAAGGTGGATAAGCTTCTTTAATGAGAGATGACACTTATCAAAAATAAAGGCGAATAAGCTTCTCGAAAGAGAGATGCCACTTATCAAAAATAAAGGTGTATAAGTTCCTCGAAAGGGAGATGCCACTTAGCGAAAGTAAAGGCAGATAAGCTTCTCAAAAGAGAGATGCCCATTATCCAAAATAAAGGTGGATAAGCTTCTCGAAAGAGAGATGCAACTGATCAAAAATAAAGATAGATAAGCTTCACGAAAGAGAGATGCCACTTATCGAAAGTAAATATGGATAAGCTTCTCGAAAGAGAGATGCCGCTTAACAAAAATAAAGGTGGATAAGCTTCTCGAAAGAGAGATGCCACTTATCAAAAATAAAGGTGGATAAGCTTCTCGAAAGAGAGATACCACTTATCGAAAATAAAGGTAGATAAGCTTCTAGAAAGAGAGATGCCACTTATCGAAAATAAATGTGGATACACTTCTCGAAAGAGAGATGCCACTTAATAAAAATAAAGGTGGATAAGCTTCTCGAAAGAGAGATGCCACTTATCAAAAATAAAGGTGGATAAGCTTCTCGAAAGAGAGATGCCACTTATCGAAAATAAAGGTGGATAAGCTTCTCGAAAGAGAGATGCCATTTATCAAAACTTAAATGTGGATAAGCTTCTCGAAAGAGAGATGCCACTTATCAAAAATAAATGTGGATAAGCTTCTCGAAAGAGAGATGCCACTTTTCAATAATAAAGGTGGATAAGCTTCTCGAAAGAGAGATGCCACTGATCGAAAATAAAGATGGATAAGCTTCTCGAAAGAGAGATGCTACTTATCAATAATAAAGGTGGATAAGCTTCTCGAAAGAGAGATGCCACTTAGCGAAAATGAAGGGGGATAAGCTTCTCGAAAGAGAGATGACACTTATCAAAAATGAAGGGGGATAAGCTTCTCGAAAGAGCGATGCCACTTATCGAAAATAAAGGTGGATAAGCTTCTCAAAAGAGAGATGCCACGTATCAAAAATAAAGATGGATAAGCTTCTCGAAAGAGAGATGCTACTTATCGAAAATAAAGGTAGATAAGCTTCTCGAAAGAGAGATGCCACGTATCAAAAATAAAGGTAGATAAGCTTCTCAAAAGGGAGATGCCACTTATCGAAAATAAAGGTGGATAAGCTTCTCGAAAGAGATGCCACTTATCGAAAATAAAGTTTGATAAGCTTCTCGAAATAGAGATGCCACTTATCGAAAATAAAGGTAGATAAGCTTCTAGAAAGAGAGATGCCACTTATCAAAAATAAATGTGGATACACTTCTCGAAAGAGAGATGCCACTTAATAAAAATAAAGGTGGATAAGCTTCTCGAAAGAGAGATGCCACTTATCAAAAATAAAGGTGGATAAGCTTCTCGAAAGAGAGATGCCACTTATCGAAAATAAAGGTGGATAAGCTTCTCGAAAGAGAGATGCCACTTATCGAAAATAAATGTGGATAAGCTTCTCTAAAGAGAGATGCCACTTATCAAAAATAATTGTGGATAAGCTTCTCGAAAGAGAGATGCCACTTTTCATTATTCTTTTTTTAAAAAGAAAAGAAGAAAGATTTGTGGTTTTCTAATGACCGAGCCACTAGTTGGTACTTTCACCTGGTGTTCTTGTTTGGGCAAAGCCATGGGATGAAAGTATTTCTCCTGAAGCCCATATTTTGTTTTTACTACAGAACCTTTTTTTTTTGGCCGTTTTTCTTCTAAGTGTGTGTGATGAGTAGGCCCAAAGCCCACATATTTTCCTCGCACTCTCTGCACACTTTCAAATTTTTCTTCGCTGCCCCCCTATTCAATTTTCTTCAAGTTTTTTATAAATATATAATCTTGTTCTATCCATAATATTGGTAAATGTTTTTCTTAAGTTGTATTTTTTTAATACTTCTTTTTTGATCATTTTATTAACAATCTCATTTTAGTCTTTGATCAATTCTTTGAATTTATTTTGTCAAATTTTGATTCTGATCAATTCTTTGAATTTATTTTGTTAAATTTTGACTCTTTTCTTTATGTCATCTTTGGTCGATGAAGAAATCAAAAAAATCACTACTAGTCAAATTATTGATAAATGGTGATTAATCTGAGACCATTTTTTTTTTCTCTTTTCATTTTCTTCTCCATCTTTTTCATCTCGATTTTATTTTCATTTTTTAATCGATGAAGTCTTTGGATTTGTAAACGTCAATTTATCGAAGTCGATAACCTTCATTATGTCAAATATGTGGAAAATTACCATTTGGGGTCATTTTCTATACTTTGGGAACGTGATAGGCTACCTTCGATTAATCGACATGAATTTATGATTAAGACGAGATCATTTGCTTTTTGCCCCGTGGGATACAATTAAATTCGAGAATGATCCTTAATATCATTTCTTTATCTTGTTTTTAGCACGAATATCAATTTGCGTGACCTCCTATAGTTCAACTTTCGTCATAAGTCGAGCTACGACGGTTTAGTGCTACATTTCGTCCCGATTCAATTCACAAATCAACTAACGACTAACTTTATTTTCCGTCAACATATTCTTGATTTACTTTCCGTCAATATACAACTGTTTTAAATTCAGTCATTATATCTCTATTATATTATCTTTTTCATATTATTGTGGATATTATCTTGATTATATTGTTATATATCTTGTTATATTGTTCACATTACTCATATTGTACATATTCATATTCATATTGTTCATCTCTTATTCACACATATTCGAAAACACATAACAATTATCGAAACAATAAAAGCTTAAATTGGTGGATTGTTGGATCATTGGACTTTGTCAGGAACCCTAGCTTGGAGTTTTGTTCGACTTTTATTCAAGACATAGTTTAGGACATTTTGCACACACACGACTTCCTCTTGGGCTACGTAACAATGAACCCTTTTATTTCGTGCAATCCCGTCTAACCTACATGTACCCCTCTCCTATTCCGATGTATGCTTTCGTATTTCTTTGATTGTGGTTTACCTTCTAGGAGCACCCTTAGGGACTAGCGTAGATTAAACCGTTTTCAAACTAATTCTTGATTCGTCATCGAACCATTTTCAAACACCCCTCATAAGTCGAGTGCTCGTCCGCATTCGCCATCAACCTACTACACACACTTTCACATTTCATCGTGGTTTAGATATCGGGGGCACCCTAAGGTACTAGTATCGTTTCCCACAACCTAACCCTTGATTTGTCATCTAGTCGGGTCCATTTTCGACCAAACCCTCGACTCGTCGTCGAGCCATATTCAAACACACTTCTATTCCACCATAATTTTGCACGCAAATATAAGTCAAACCCTTGATCCAACGTTAAGTGGATTTTCTCAATAAACTATCAAAACAATTAATAACTATTTAACTCTTTTCAAGGTGAAAAGAGGGGAATTGAGCCTTTGATCTCCCCTTAGTTGTTTGGATACGAGTTTTCTTACTCGTATGTGAGCAATTGACGCCTCTAAAACATTTTCAACTCGACAATGTTCAACCATCTTCCAACTACTCGTCATTCAAACACCATTCAATCACAACTTCGTTTCATGATGAAAAAGAGAAAGAGTCAAGTCTTTGACTCATTCTCCCGATTTCTTGGGCCCGATGAGCCTTTGTTAAGCTTCAATTAATCGTTATTCAAACCAAAATTCAAACCAATTCAACCCCTATCTTTTTGTGGTCGTCTCCACAAACTATGAACACTCTAATTCTTTATTCTCATTTGAATGTAAGATACGTAGGCACAAGATTGCGATGATCCTGGCGAGCTACCTTCCCTCCATCTTCCGTTTCCCCCCTATCCTTTCCCGTAGTCGAACTACGAGAGCTCTGATTTCTCATTCTCGTCCGAATGAGCATACGCAGATACAAGGTCCCTAATCCTTGGCGAACACCCTATCCTATAACCACCCATTTCCCCTTAGCATCTTTATCCTTTTACCGCACTGTTTCGCATATACCATTGAGAAGAAAACAACTATTCTTAGCTAAAATTCATCACAATTCAAATTAAGAGGTTCCTGTTGAGTACAACGGACGTGATGGGTGTTAATACCTTTCCCTTACGTAACCGACTCCGAATCCGGACCTGGAGCAAGACCATAAGGTGGGTCCCTTGCTACGGTCACACTTGGTGGAGGGTCCACAGTAACGCCGGTAATCTCAGAAACAACAGTGGGCTGGGTATCCATCTTAGCATTCATGACATGTAACAATTCCATCATACGCCCCATACCCCCTCGAAGGTCTTCGAGTTCATTGCTAAGGCGATCAATCTCTTTTGCCTGATCCTCCATTCTTTTCCGAGTTTGAGCTCTGGTGTTGTATTGGTGCCGAGAACTCAGGGTGACAAAACTGGAAGGTGAGAGAACCGAGTGTGAGAAATCGGGAGACACATGCAATGCAAAAAAGTAAATGATGCTAAAATGTGGATGAAGATTTCATGAAGTTCAAAGGCAAGTACCCTCCCCTGAAGTTAGATGGTTCATCCTGTCCTACAAAAGTAACCAGGTTCTAAGGGATCTCAGTATCATTGATCCTTCACAAGGGTGGTTGTTCAGAAGGCAACTTACTTGCCAACCAAAACCCTCCAAGTTTAAGATCTCAATGAGCGTAGTATCGAGTGTCAACCAACTTCAGTCTGCACCAAAGCCGGTTACCTCACTACTTTCTAAAGGCCAAGATGAGTTAACTAGGGTTCTAAAAGTCAATTAGTGCATTGACAACATATGGCAGCCTCAATATTATCCTCAACTTGACTTAAGGAATATAAGCACCAACCAAGAAGTCGCACTAACTATGGCCACCAGATCAACCGTATCGATATACGTCGTACAGTTTCCTTGGTCTATTGCCATTTACCTAAGGTACACTAGATCCGGGTTAGGACCTTTCACACATAAGAGCACCCCAACAATATAATAATAAAGCAAACAAGGCAAACAATTTAAAGTGATCTTAATTCCTAAGGGTACCCCTCTTAAATAAATCCCCAGTGAAGTCGCCATTTTCTGTTGCGGTGGAAATAGGATCACAAACTATTAATGAGTTTGAATCGCAATTCAATTCACAACCGCTCTTTGATTTATCCGAAGGAAAAGGTCAAAAGAGGGAAAACCTATTTTGCATCGTAAACACAATGCGGGGAAAGATCTAGGGTTCGGGGGTTGATTAAATTTAGGGAAGGTATTAGCACCCTAAACTTCTGTAGTACTCTACAGGAACCTTTTGTTCAAATGTTTACTATCTTGCTTTATTTATTTGCTTAAGGTATATGTACAAAGGATTAAAAGTGAGAAAAGAGACCTAAGGGGTTAATTCTAAGTTTACTCGGCAAGACATCGCATCTTGTGCCTACGTATCCTTACGGGAGTGGAATCAGAGTAATCGTAGTTCCCCTCAAAAGGGAGGTTAGAGACTTCTTGACTGTGGTCAAGGTCTCAAGGGGAATAAACGCATCTTAAGGACACGCTTACGTGGAGTGTAGAAACTCCAAATCTCTACGTTGAATTGTTAAGTTGTAATTAGGGTTAAATTAGGTTAGGTTAGGGATTCCACGGCGGGAAACCCTAAAATGAGCGCGGCGGCTCTTTGACCTAATGCTAGGGGTAAAATTGTAATTTTTGCCTGCGGCGAGGCATTTGTGAAAATTAGGTGGATAAGCTTCTTTAATGAGAGATGACACTTATCAAAAATAAAGGCGAATAAGCTTCTCGAAAGAGAGATGCCACTTATCAAAAATAAAGGTGTATAAGTTCCTCGAAAGGGAGATGCCACTTAGCGAAAGTAAAGGCAGATAAGCTTCTCAAAAGAGAGATGCCCATTATCCAAAATAAAGGTGGATAAGCTTCTCGAAAGAGAGATGCAACTGATCAAAAATAAAGATAGATAAGCTTCACGAAAGAGAGATGCCACTTATCGAAAGTAAATATGGATAAGCTTCTCGAAAGAGAGATGCCGCTTAACAAAAATAAAGGTGGATAAGCTTCTCGAAAGAGAGATGCCACTTATCAAAAATAAAGGTGGATAAGCTTCTCGAAAGAGAGATACCACTTATCGAAAATAAAGGTAGATAAGCTTCTAGAAAGAGAGATGCCACTTATCGAAAATAAATGTGGATACACTTCTCGAAAGAGAGATGCCACTTAATAAAAATAAAGGTGGATAAGCTTCTCGAAAGAGAGATGCCACTTATCAAAAATAAAGGTGGATAAGCTTCTCGAAAGAGAGATGCCACTTATCGAAAATAAAGGTGGATAAGCTTCTCGAAAGAGAGATGCCATTTATCAAAACTTAAATGTGGATAAGCTTCTCGAAAGAGAGATGCCACTTATCAAAAATAAATGTGGATAAGCTTCTCGAAAGAGAGATGCCACTTTTCAATAATAAAGGTGGATAAGCTTCTCGAAAGAGAGATGCCACTGATCGAAAATAAAGATGGATAAGCTTCTCGAAAGAGAGATGCTACTTATCAATAATAAAGGTGGATAAGCTTCTCGAAAGAGAGATGCCACTTAGCGAAAATGAAGGGGGATAAGCTTCTCGAAAGAGAGATGACACTTATCAAAAATGAAGGGGGATAAGCTTCTCGAAAGAGCGATGCCACTTATCGAAAATAAAGGTGGATAAGCTTCTCAAAAGAGAGATGCCACGTATCAAAAATAAAGATGGATAAGCTTCTCGAAAGAGAGATGCTACTTATCGAAAATAAAGGTAGATAAGCTTCTCGAAAGAGAGATGCCACGTATCAAAAATAAAGGTAGATAAGCTTCTCAAAAGGGAGATGCCACTTATCGAAAATAAAGGTGGATAAGCTTCTCGAAAGAGATGCCACTTATCGAAAATAAAGTTTGATAAGCTTCTCGAAATAGAGATGCCACTTATCGAAAATAAAGGTAGATAAGCTTCTAGAAAGAGAGATGCCACTTATCAAAAATAAATGTGGATACACTTCTCGAAAGAGAGATGCCACTTAATAAAAATAAAGGTGGATAAGCTTCTCGAAAGAGAGATGCCACTTATCAAAAATAAAGGTGGATAAGCTTCTCGAAAGAGAGATGCCACTTATCGAAAATAAAGGTGGATAAGCTTCTCGAAAGAGAGATGCCACTTATCGAAAATAAATGTGGATAAGCTTCTCTAAAGAGAGATGCCACTTATCAAAAATAATTGTGGATAAGCTTCTCGAAAGAGAGATGCCACTTTTCATTATTCTTTTTTTAAAAAGAAAAGAAGAAAGATTTGTGGTTTTCTAATGACCGAGCCACTAGTTGGTACTTTCACCTGGTGTTCTTGTTTGGGCAAAGCCATGGGATGAAAGTATTTCTCCTGAAGCCCATATTTTGTTTTTACTACAGAACCTTTTTTTTTTGGCCGTTTTTCTTCTAAGTGTGTGTGATGAGTAGGCCCAAAGCCCACATATTTTCCTCGCACTCTCTGCACACTTTCAAATTTTTCTTCGCTGCCCCCCTATTCAATTTTCTTCAAGTTTTTTATAAATATATAATCTTGTTCTATCCATAATATTGGTAAATGTTTTTCTTAAGTTGTATTTTTTTAATACTTCTTTTTTGATCATTTTATTAACAATCTCATTTTAGTCTTTGATCAATTCTTTGAATTTATTTTGTCAAATTTTGATTCTGATCAATTCTTTGAATTTATTTTGTTAAATTTTGACTCTTTTCTTTATGTCATCTTTGGTCGATGAAGAAATCAAAAAAATCACTACTAGTCAAATTATTGATAAATGGTGATTAATCTGAGACCATTTTTTTTTTCTCTTTTCATTTTCTTCTCCATCTTTTTCATCTCGATTTTATTTTCATTTTTTAATCGATGAAGTCTTTGGATTTGTAAACGTCAATTTATCGAAGTCGATAACCTTCATTATGTCAAATATGTGGAAAATTACCATTTGGGGTCATTTTCTATACTTTGGGAACGTGATAGGCTACCTTCGATTAATCGACATGAATTTATGATTAAGACGAGATCATTTGCTTTTTGCCCCGTGGGATACAATTAAATTCGAGAATGATCCTTAATATCATTTCTTTATCTTGTTTTTAGCACGAATATCAATTTGCGTGACCTCCTATAGTTCAACTTTCGTCATAAGTCGAGCTACGACGGTTTAGTGCTACATTTCGTCCCGATTCAATTCACAAATCAACTAACGACTAACTTTATTTTCCGTCAACATATTCTTGATTTACTTTCCGTCAATATACAACTGTTTTAAATTCAGTCATTATATCTCTATTATATTATCTTTTTCATATTATTGTGGATATTATCTTGATTATATTGTTATATATCTTGTTATATTGTTCACATTACTCATATTGTACATATTCATATTCATATTGTTCATCTCTTATTCACACATATTCGAAAACACATAACAATTATCGAAACAATAAAAGCTTAAATTGGTGGATTGTTGGATCATTGGACTTTGTCAGGAACCCTAGCTTGGAGTTTTGTTCGACTTTTATTCAAGACATAGTTTAGGACATTTTGCACACACACGACTTCCTCTTGGGCTACGTAACAATGAACCCTTTTATTTCGTGCAATCCCGTCTAACCTACATGTACCCCTCTCCTATTCCGATGTATGCTTTCGTATTTCTTTGATTGTGGTTTACCTTCTAGGAGCACCCTTAGGGACTAGCGTAGATTAAACCGTTTTCAAACTAATTCTTGATTCGTCATCGAACCATTTTCAAACACCCCTCATAAGTCGAGTGCTCGTCCGCATTCGCCATCAACCTACTACACACACTTTCACATTTCATCGTGGTTTAGATATCGGGGGCACCCTAAGGTACTAGTATCGTTTCCCACAACCTAACCCTTGATTTGTCATCTAGTCGGGTCCATTTTCGACCAAACCCTCGACTCGTCGTCGAGCCATATTCAAACACACTTCTATTCCACCATAATTTTGCACGCAAATATAAGTCAAACCCTTGATCCAACGTTAAGTGGATTTTCTCAATAAACTATCAAAACAATTAATAACTATTTAACTCTTTTCAAGGTGAAAAGAGGGGAATTGAGCCTTTGATCTCCCCTTAGTTGTTTGGATACGAGTTTTCTTACTCGTATGTGAGCAATTGACGCCTCTAAAACATTTTCAACTCGACAATGTTCAACCATCTTCCAACTACTCGTCATTCAAACACCATTCAATCACAACTTCGTTTCATGATGAAAAAGAGAAAGAGTCAAGTCTTTGACTCATTCTCCCGATTTCTTGGGCCCGATGAGCCTTTGTTAAGCTTCAATTAATCGTTATTCAAACCAAAATTCAAACCAATTCAACCCCTATCTTTTTGTGGTCGTCTCCACAAACTATGAACACTCTAATTCTTTATTCTCATTTGAATGTAAGATACGTAGGCACAAGATTGCGATGATCCTGGCGAGCTACCTTCCCTCCATCTTCCGTTTCCCCCCTATCCTTTCCCGTAGTCGAACTACGAGAGCTCTGATTTCTCATTCTCGTCCGAATGAGCATACGCAGATACAAGGTCCCTAATCCTTGGCGAACACCCTATCCTATAATCACCCATTTCCCCTTAGCATCTTTATCCTTTTACCGCACTGTTTCGCATATACCATTGAGAAGAAAACAACTATTCTTAGCTAAAATTCATCACAATTCAAATTAAGAGGTTCCTGTTGAGTACAACGGACGTGATGGGTGTTAATACCTTTCCCTTACGTAACCGACTCCGAATCCGGACCTGGAGCAAGACCATAAGGTGGGTCCCTTGCTACGGTCACACTTGGTGGAGGGTCCACAGTAACGCCGGTAATCTCAGAAACAACAGTGGGCTGGGTATCCATCTTAGCATTCATGACATGTAACAATTCCATCATACGCCCCATACCCCCTCGAAGGTCTTCGAGTTCATTGCTAAGGCGATCAATCTCTTTTGCCTGATCCTCCATTCTTTTCCGAGTTTGAGCTCTGGTGTTGTATTGGTGCCGAGAACTCAGGGTGACAAAACTGGAAGGTGAGAGAACCGAGTGTGAGAAATCGGGAGACACATGCAATGCAAAAAAGTAAATGATGCTAAAATGTGGATGAAGATTTCATGAAGTTCAAAGGCAAGTACCCTCCCCTGAAGTTAGATGGTTCATCCTGTCCTACAAAAGTAACCAGGTTCTAAGGGATCTCAGTATCATTGATCCTTCACAAGGGTGGTTGTTCAGAAGGCAACTTACTTGCCAACCAAAACCCTCCAAGTTTAAGATCTCAATGAGCGTAGTATCGAGTGTCAACCAACTTCAGTCTGCACCAAAGCCGGTTACCTCACTACTTTCTAAAGGCCAAGATGAGTTAACTAGGGTTCTAAAAGTCAATTAGTGCATTGACAACATATGGCAGCCTCAATATTATCCTCAACTTGACTTAAGGAATATAAGCACCAACCAAGAAGTCGCACTAACTATGGCCACCAGATCAACCGTATCGATATACGTCGTACAGTTTCCTTGGTCTATTGCCATTTACCTAAGGTACACTAGATCCGGGTTAGGACCTTTCACACATAAGAGCACCCCAACAATATAATAATAAAGCAAACAAGGCAAACAATTTAAAGTGATCTTAATTCCTAAGGGTACCCCTCTTAAATAAATCCCCAGTGAAGTCGCCATTTTCTGTTGCGGTGGAAATAGGATCACAAACTATTAATGAGTTTGAATCGCAATTCAATTCACAACCGCTCTTTGATTTATCCGAAGGAAAAGGTCAAAAGAGGGAAAACCTATTTTGCATCGTAAACACAATGCGGGGAAAGATCTAGGGTTCGGGGGTTGATTAAATTTAGGGAAGGTATTAGCACCCTAAACTTCTGTAGTACTCTACAGGAACCTTTTGTTCAAATGTTTACTATCTTGCTTTATTTATTTGCTTAAGGTATATGTACAAAGGATTAAAAGTGAGAAAAGAGACCTAAGGGGTTAATTCTAAGTTTACTCGGCAAGACATCGCATCTTGTGCCTACGTATCCTTACGGGAGTGGAATCAGAGTAATCGTAGTTCCCCTCAAAAGGGAGGTTAGAGACTTCTTGACTGTGGTCAAGGTCTCAAGGGGAATAAACGCATCTTAAGGACACGCTTACGTGGAGTGTAGAAACTCCAAATCTCTACGTTGAATTGTTAAGTTGTAATTAGGGTTAAATTAGGTTAGGTTAGGGATTCCACGGCGGGAAACCCTAAAATGAGCGCGGCGGCTCTTTGACCTAATGCTAGGGGTAAAATTGTAATTTTTGCCTGCGGCGAGGCATTTGTGAAAATTAGGGTTTGTAAGGTTGTAAGGGTTTGAAGTTGAGGACTATTGACACGGCGGTCAAATGCTAGACCTAATTCCTTCGGAGTGCATAGTGTGACTGAAATATTAATGAAGATGTGAGATGATTGAGTTATGCAAGCAGAAAATAAAGACAGCAGTTAAATCCATACAAACAGAAATTTAAAGGCAGAAACTTAAAGCGCGATTATTAGGTTCGCGTAGTTACATATGAGAAGCAGTTACAATATAGTAATGAAATAAAATGAGATAAGTAACGGTAAATGTAACGAGCTGCAAAATGAACAAATGGCGTTAGTGGGTAGAGTTAGGCGGTGATCAAATTAATTACGAAACAATAAAGAAAAAGATGCCAATTCGAGATTTTTATTGTCGTTTTATTTAAAAATCTTAATAATTTAATGTTAGCTTGCAAAAGAAATTTAATTTAAAAATAATTTACTCTTTTTTTTAAAAAAAGGTTTTATTTTTATATTTTAAAAAAAAGTCTTTCTTATTTTTGTTAAAAAAAAGTTTTTTTTCATTTTTATATTTACAAAAGTTTTAATTTTATATTAAAAAAAAGTTTTAATTTTTATTTTAAAAACAATTTTAAATTATAAAATGAGATGCTAAGAAAATAATTTAAAAATATATATAAAAAACAAAATAAAAAATAAATAAAAAAACAAATAGGGGAGGGGGTTGGGCCGGTCATCACACCCGGACCCAACCCGGTTGATGGTTAAGCAAAAAAACATTTAGGGTTCTGGGAACCCTAATGTTTCACGGCGCCGTTTCACTCTTCTTCTCCTCTCTCTCGCTTCTCTTCTCTCTCGCTTCTCTTCTTTCTCTCGCTGTGATCCTCTTATTTCCTGAAACAAAACATGAAAAATAAGAACATGTGAGTTAATGCATGGTGGTTTACATTTGTCTTTGGCCGATTGATGTAAAGCTGAGGCTCAGGGTTGATTGCCCGCCGTTTTTTAACGAACGGCGAAGGTGGTCTTCCTTCGTTCGGTGGCGCGGTTGTTGATGTTGGTTCGTCGGAGACGATGATGAGGGTGCTGATCCCTCTGAGTCTCGCGATTCTCGTTCGTTAGGGCTTCTGCGCTTTGAGTGTTCTTCGTTCTCTCTCTCTCACGGCTACCTCCCTAGGGTTTGTACGCGATCTTCTCTCTCTCACGGCTACGTTCCCCCTTTTTGGATGGTGAGATCGTTCCCCTCTTATACTCTTCTGACCCTCTCCTTTTTGGGCTTTTGATGTTGGATTTGCATTATTGCCTCAGGATTTCGTGGTGATTCGATTTGATTTGATTTTCGTAACCAGCATACTTTTGATTTGATTGAAAGTTTGATATGATTTTGTTTGGTTTTTTTTCAGATAATGATTGAACCATGTTCCCTCTTTTAGGGTTCGATTGGGATTTCGGTGAGATTGGATTTCATGAATCTGGTACTAATTGAACTCTGTTTTCCTCTTTTAGGGTTCGATTGGTCTTTCTGATTTCCAGCTGATACGATTCTTCTGATTTGATTCGGAGCCTTCTACTTTCAGAACTCTGTGATTGGATATTACATGACCCTATTCGATTTGTTTGAAACTTTCCATATTTGATTGGCCTCGACTGAACTTCATCTTTTGGATTTCAAACTGGATGTCGTTTTTTGGTTTATCTGATGTGGTTTGTTTGGATTCATGCTTTGCAGATGCTTCTGATACAGGCGACTCTGTCATGTATCTGGATATCTGGTTCCATCTGATGCAATGTTCTTTGACCTCTGGTCTTTGCTTTGGATACTGATGCGGACTAGATTATTTGATGATGATGACCTGCTTTCATTCAGTCTGGTTATCAGTTGGACTACACTTACTTTTCTTCTTTTTCTTCTTTCAGGACTGATGTTGTATTGATCTTTGCCGCCGAGAAGAGTACGCGGTAATGATGACGTTTGTCTGAACCATTTGGAACAGGATACTACAACCCTGACTTGTGATCATATTTTTGCTTCTGATTAAATTGGTGATGAGCCATGTGTTTGTGCACTTGTTTGTTTCCTGAACTGAGTATGGTTTGATACTTGTTTCAGTAACTTGTTTGTTGGGGCAATGATGTTCATAACTGAGCCCCTGTTTGGTGCTCTGTTTCTGATGTGCTTTGCACATTCGGGACCCAACCTAAACATGATATATCGCTGCGATTTCTTGAACTCATCTTTGTTCCTTTTCTGGTATGGTTTCGCTATGATCTTGTGGTGTGATTTTGTGTGGTGATTTTGTGCTGGCGCTCACTTATGTGTTGCTTGCCATTGAAACTGGTTTGAATGGGGACTTGCCTTTAACTGATGTTGCTGAATCTTGTGATACCTTGTCCTATGTTATTTTGCCGCAGCTTGTTGTGTGTCTCATTTTTCTGTACATGGTTCAGAACTGATGCTGCTCATGAACTATTTAGGTTTTGAGTTCCAAATTCTGAATCTGACATTGATGCGTTTGTGGCTTTTCAGGTGTTGGAAACTTCGGAACCAAAGCGACTCAGACCTGCCGGCATCCGGGTCTGAGTCCAAACTTGCCCATGTTGCCTTATTCTCGTATCAATTTGGAAATCCAATCGCGGCAAAACGAAACAGTCCCGCTTCTTTTATTACTTCTATCTCTCGGATGTCCCGTAATGATAAGAACAGGTGTTACCTGATCTGACGCCCACGGCGCGGATCGGTAACGGGGGTAGGACGCAGCTTCGGTTGTGCCACTCCCGGCACTCGATGATGACACTGTTCTGAGAGTGTCAAAAACAACTTTTAACATTTTTCTATATGGTTTGTTCTGTTTTGACGTGCAGGTTAGTCGGAGATTCTGCGGAGAAGCTTAGGGACAACATGAAGGCACTTAGGAACTTTTAGGATTTAGGATAGATACCTTAAGAATCAATGTAATTCCTTGTAACATTATTTCTGAAATGTGAAGTATTCTTCATTTCTTGTATGATGAGATTCTTTTATGAAATAAAATTCCCAAAATTTGAATTTATTTATATTTTATTCTTAGTTAAAAATATAAACATTTGTGAATAAATCCACAAGTATTTAAATTCATTAACACAGTCATAAAACATAAACACTCCCAAGTGATATTCTTATTTGTGGACTCGTCTCATTTGTAATCCTAATCTCATTATCTGATTAAAATCCCTTTTAAATGTTAACCAACCATTTCGTAACCAAATACGTATGTGCACCGTAATCACGACAATTTCAGCATTAACAACAAAACTAATCGTAATTAAATTCCCCTGTCCAAACACCGAGAGCCACAAACCAACGATACCCAATTATGACTGTGCCTTAATAACAGAACGGAAGCGCTTTGGAAATAAACCATGAGCGATGGAATGGATCTTAAATCCAGTTGTGCTTGCCAAATTTTAATACCGACCACATCAAATTGGCACCTTGATACAATCAGACCTGGGGATAAGTAAACGCCTCTAAAATAGTGTATCAAACGCCTCATAACTTAATAACAGCCCGTCTTCACGGAATTAGCAGAAGTTGTGTAAAATGACCAAAATACCCCTGGAACCAAATCTGCAAAACAAAAACCTCCATAACTGGTTAGCGGTTAGCAATGTACATATGAGATGATATGCGAAATGACTGGCTAAATATAAGGGTAAAATTTGGGGTATTACAATGGTGCATATAATTTGTGAGCTTTTCCAAGACAACAAGAATGGCAGAAATCAAGAGGTTCTTCATTATTGACAGAAACTTTACACATGTCCAACAATTTATAAATGGATTTTGGATTAGCATGCCACATGGAAATTTTAGCCATAGTTTATCATTAGTGACATGCTTATTTGAAACTACTGCATTATTAGCTATAAGGCCTACATTATATGTCTTGTGCCTCAAGTTACACCTTGAAGATTCCAAGTTCAGATTTCTGAAGCAATATATCCCACTTTCATATATGAAACCTTCAAGCAGCATTTGGTTAGATGCCCAAGATTTCACAAAGAATTTGTTAGAAGTAACTCAAATTATACTTGGTTATCCTTGGCAAATTTTGGAACTGAAACTTGATGTTTCCTACTTCCTAAACTTCTAAGTTATGACCATTCCCAACAGCTACTTCATTTGGTCTAACAAATGATTTAATATATTGAAAGTTTGAATGGCTATGATAACTCAAAATTATATCGTATATTTGACTTGACTTACATGAATTCTATCTGTGATTATTGCTACTTTATCTGAATTATGTGTGGTTACGCGTCTATTTTTTTATGTTTTGTAGGTTATCGAAAATATGGATTAAAAAAATAAAAGAAGAAAGAAATGTAAAGAAAAGAGGAAGAAAAGAGGAAGGAAAGAAAAGAAGAGGAAATAATAGAAAAGGAAAGAAAAAAAGGGTGGGGGGCCACCACACACCAAGTGGCACTTGCCACTTGTGTGTGGTGCCTGCCACCATAGAAGGACAAGGAAGTGTGGCACCTGGCACCTTCCAAAGAGTGAGGGGAGTGGCGAGTGCCACTCCTATAAAGAAGGAAGAGTAGCAACTGCCACTCCTAAACGAAAGGGAAGTGGCGTGTGCCACTTCCTCCCTACATTTTCTCCACTCCTCCCCACTCTTTTTCCGGGATTCTCTCCATGTTTTAGCCTGAGATCTTGGGTAACCATCGCCACTAACAACTATAACAGCCTCAAATGGTTTTGGAACAGGGAGAGCCACTTTTGATTTCTGTTTTCGTATTATTTTTCTTCAGCAGTTTTTGTCCTTAGTTTTTAGGCAGTTTTTAGAGGGATTTTGTATAAGGAAATTGCTTTTCACACTGATAAACAATTGCCAGTTAGTATTAGGATTGATTTACGGGTTGTAAATTTGTACTGAACTGCAAGTCGGCCTCCATAATCCAATCCAAGTATTTTTCTGTTCTTCGTAATTTCCAGGTTCCATTTATTTACTTTTATTGTTATTGTTATTTTTATGCATCCCTTTTATTTTCTTCCTAGCACTAAGATTAGATTTTTTAATAGCATGCAAGCCATGTCTGGATAAACCTTTTTATATCGGTATGTAATTACGATCGTTCGGAAGGGGTTAAGTAAATCATGTCGTGAATTTAACAGGTATATTCTTCTGGTTTCAATTTCTTTTTAATAACTTAATAACTTTTGTTAAGAGAGTAAAAAGGTAACGAAAGTTAAGATCAATAAAGCGAGAGTGTGAGGTCTTAACTGGATAGCTGAAACTGAACATTAGTCTTAAATACAGCGAGAGCACTTTAGGATTAATTAGGATCTACTTATTTTCAAAAAGTGTTTTTAAATACAAATGAGAGAGCGAGAGCCTTCATTCTGATTTGAGAGTATAGTCTAAGTCAATAAACACGAGACTGTGAGATAAAGTCTTTTAAATGAGTATTTTCTACAGAATAATAATTTTTCCTTTTAAAACTTAACGCCCATGAATTTATGAACCCCCGATGATTGATAGAATTATATACCGATATTTTGCATTATCTTGATTTAAATTATATTTCAATTTGATCTTATTTCCTTACTCGCATCACAAATCTAGAAATCCATTAGCCTTACATTTACGTAGTACCATTAGATAACGGTAGATCGATTCTTGGTCCTTTGGATTCGATAATCTTTAAAACTACGTGATCCGACTATGCACTTGCAGTCACAAATCATTTAGACATACTAAGTCGCGATCAAGTTTTTGGCGCCGTTACTGGGGACCAATTAAGTCGATATCGTAACTTTAGTGTTGCGCAGTATAGACTAAGGCAACTATTTCCCTATTTTAAGTCGACGATTGTATGCCAAACACTCACTCTAAAGGTGAAAAGCTTGAGCAACCAATTGTCGACATCGAGCGTTTTATTAGTTTAAGATGCCAAATTAACGCTTTTCGAATTAAGTATAACCTTTCACCATCTGAGACTCCCTTTCCAGAATTACCAATACCTATGACTGAAGAACCTCTGAATCGACCTCTCAAGTACTATACCATCCCTTTGCAGGATGAGCCACATAACAATATTACTGCTCCTACCATTGAGGTAAATACCTTCGAGCTAAAACCTTCATTGTTATTAGTTGTACAACAAAACCAATTTTCTGGAAGTCCCACGGAGGACCCGAACTTACATTTGTCAGTATTCTTGCAATATGCAGACACAGTGAAAGCGAATGGTGTTAGTCCTGAAGCAATAAGACTATGTCTTTTCCCTTTCTCATTAAGAGATAGAGCTAGAGCTTGGCTCCAGTCTCTACCGTCTGCATTTGTCACTACATGGAACGAGTTGAAGAAGGTATTCTTAGCACGGTATTTCCCACCTAGCAAGACGGCTATGCTAAGAGCCCAAATAAATGGATTCAAACAGAAGGACAATGAATCTCTTTTCGAAGCATGGGAAAGATACAAGGACATGATGAGGCTTTGCCCACATCATGGTCTAGAAGAATGGTTGATCATCCATACCTTTTACAATAGTCTCTTGTATAACACAAGATTGACAATAGATGTTGTCGCGGGTGGCACACTGATGGATAAATCCTACAATGAGGCTTATACAGTTATCGAAACTATGGCTCAAAATCACTATCAGTGGGGAAGTGAAAGAGCCTCAGTAGAGAAACCCCCAACGAAAAATGGTATGCATGATATAAGCAGTCTTAACCAAGTAAGTGCAAAGGTAGATGCTCTCACTCAAAAGGTTGAAAGTTTGAACATAACACCAACAGCCACCGTGGCTGCCGTAGCTCCAAACTGCGAGTTATGTAGAGTTCCTGAGCATGCTTCCCCTGAATGTCAAATTTTGACAAGAGTTTCCACAAACCAAGTGAATTATGCTCAAGGAAACCCTTACTCAAATACCTATAACACAGGTTGGAAAAACCATCCGAACTTTTCGTACAAAAACAACAATGCGTTGTATGCACCTAGATAAGCACCTGTTGTACCACCAGGATATCATAAACCTGTCGTAGCTGCTCAAAATGCTCCTAGGAAATCTAACCTTGAATTAATGATGGAAAACTTCATAGCCACCCAGGCTCAAACAAATAAAGAATTCCTGAATCAAAACATACACACTAGTGAGAAAATTAAGCAATTAGCAAGCAAGGTAGACACTTTAGCCACTCATAACAAAATACTTGAAACCCAAATTTTACAAGTGGCACAACAACAGGCACCTACTGCTGCTCCTGCAGGCACATTTCCTGGATAGTCGCAACCCAATCCAAAACGAAATCGTTACGCTTACTGCTGAGTGTAGCGCAATAGTCCAAAATAAAACGCCTTCTAAGCTGAAAGACCCAACTAGTTTTTCCATACCATTTGCAATTGGAAAATTTGTCATATACAAAGCTCTATGTGACTTAGGAGCCAGTATTAGCTTAATGCCCTTGTCCATATGCAAAAGGCTTGATATGGGAGAATTAAGACCAGCTAAGATGTCTGTACAACTAGTCGATCATTTTGTTAAGTTCCCGATAGGGATACTAGAAAACATTCTGGTACGTATAGGTCAATTTTATGTCCCTACTGATTTCATAATCATGGACATAAAAGAGGATGCCATCACCCCTATCATATTAGGAAGGCCATTCTTAGCTACAGCCGGAGCCATTATAGATGTAAAGAAAGGTAAGCTAACTTTCAAAGTGGGTGAAGAGAAAGTTGAATTTATTTTGACACAATTCTTATAGGCACCAGCTATAGACGATACATGTTGTCTGCTAGATGTCATCGACGAATGCATAAGAAAAATGGAGATGGAACAAAATTCTTATTCAGAAATCCTAAAAATTCCAATACCTCCAATTTTTGAAGATGACGATTGGCGTGGTGAATACCAAGACGACAGTCTAAGTGAATGCCTAGCACTGACACCCAATCATATGCCTTGCCCAAAGAAATTGACTTTAGAACTTAAAACACTACCCAAAAATTCAAGGTATGAATTCCTAGACATCGAGCTCGAACGACCAGTGATAGTCAACACAGACTTAGGACAAAGAGAAACTGAGAAACTACTGCATGTCTTAAGAAAATGCCCATCTGCTCTAGGCTACAACATTTCTGATCTGAAAGGTATAAGTCCTTCTATTTGTATGAATCGCATTATGCTAGAGGAAGACTGTAAGACCTCTAGAGAACATCAAAGAAGGATAAATCCCATCTTGAGCGATGTAGTCAAGAAAGAAGTACAAAAGTTGTTAGAAGCAGGAATTATATACCTGATCTCCAACAGTCAATGGGTTAGTCCAGTGCATGTCGTACCAAAGAAGGGGGTGTTACAGTTGTTAATAACGAAAAAGGCGAATCTATAGTACAAAGAGTTGTGACCGGAAGTAGAATGTGCATTGATTATAGGAAATTGAACTAAGCTACTCGAAAAGATCACTTCCCTTTACCTTTCATTGATCAAATGCTTGAGCGATTAGCTAAGCACTCCTATTTCTGCTATTTAGACAGTTATTCAGGATTCTTTCAAATCCCTATTCATCCTGATGACCAAGATAAGACAACCTTCACTTGTCCTTATGGTACATTTTCCTATCGACGAATGTCGTTTAGATTATGTAACACTCCCGCAACATTCCAAAGATGCATGTGTCAATCTTCGCTGACTTTATAGACGACATCATGGAAGTATTTATGGATGATTTTTCTGTTTGTGGGCAGAGTTTTGAAGAATGCGTAAAAGTAAATCTCATGTTAAATTGGAAAAAATGTCATTTCATGGTTCGACAAGGAATCGTACTTGGACACATAGTGTCTGATAAGGGGATTGAAGTAGATAAAGCAAAAATAGAAATTATAGAAAACCTTCAACCTCCTAAAACCGTAAGAGAAATACGAAGTTTCTTAGGACATGCCGGTTTCTACCGACGATTCGTTAAGGATTTCTCAAAAATCATTAAACCACTGACTAGCTTATTAACGAAAGACGTTGAATTCATTTTCGACGATAAATGGAAGAAATCCTTTGAACAGTTAAAAATAGCTCTCATTACCGCACCCATCATGCAACCACCTGATTGGAGGTTACCGTTTGAAATCATGTGTGACGCTAATGATTATGTCGTAGGGCAGTTCTAGGACAAAGAAAAGATAAAAAAAACTTCAGGCGATTTATTATGGTAGTAGAACTCTGGACCCTGCGCAAATGAACTACGCCACCATAGAAAAGGAACTTCTAGCTGTTGTTTTCTCTTTGGATAAATTCCGTTCTTATTTAGTAGAAGCAAAGATAATTATCTATACCCATCATGCCGCAATCAGGTACCTATTGAATAAAAAGGACACCAAACCGAGACTCCTAAGATGGATACTGCTACTGCAAGAATTTGATTTAGAGATCAAAGACAAGAAAGGTACTGAAAATGTAGTAGCTGCTCATTTATCGAGAATGGAGGATATTAAGCCTGAGCAAGTTCCTATCAATGACGATTTTCCTTATGAGAGACTCATGGCTTAGTTAGAAAACACGGTTGAACGATCTTTAATATATAATGAGACTGAAACAAAAGAAGTCGTGGAAGCGATCTTTACTGAATCCATACTACCATGGTATGCTGACTTTGTCAACTACTTAGCAGTTGGAGTTTTTCCACCAGAGTTAACTTACCAACAAAAGAAAAAATTCTTCCACGATCTTAAACACTATTATTGGGATGAACCTCTGCTTTTCAAGAGAGGTGCCGACGGTATCTTCCGTCGATGTATTCCCAAAGACGATGTTGAAAATATAATCTCTCACCTTCATTTTGCTCCCTATGGAGGACATGCGAGCACGACCTACACTAAGATCTTACAGTCCGGCCTCTTTTGGCCCACTCTATGGAAAAATGTCCATATCGCGATCATAAACTGCGACCGGTGCCAACGCACTGGAAATATCTCTAGATGCGATGAAATGCCAATGAAAGGCATTTTGGAAGTAGAAGTCTTTGACGTGTGGGGAATTGATTTCATGGAACCATTCCCATCTTCTTTTGGTAACAAGTACATACTCGTTGCTGTTAACTATGTATCAAAATGGATCGAGGCTATAGCTTCTCCGACAAATGATGCACGAGTAGTGATTAGACTTTTCAAGAACATAATTTTTCCTAGATTCGGTATGCCGAGACTCGTCATCAATGATGGTGGCTCTCATTTTATTTCAAGGATTTTCGAAAAACTAACGAAATATGGAGTCTGACACCGTGTAGCAACACCCTATCACCCGCAAACCAGAGAGAAAGTAGAGGTTTCGAATAAAGAAATTAAACAAATCTTAGAAAAAACAGTTGCGACTTATAGGAAAGATTGGTCTTCCAAATTACACGAAGCTTTGTGGGCATATAAGACAGGCTATAAGACCCCAATAGGAACCACACATTTAAGCTAGTTTATGACAAATCATGTCACCTGCCAGTAGAATTAGAGCATAAAGCGTATTGGGCCATTAAGACCCTTAACTTAAATTTTACTGACGCAAGAGAAAAGAGAACTTTCGACATCCATGAACTAGAAGAGCTTAGGTTAGACGCTTACGAAAATGCCCTCATCTATAAAGAACGAACTAAAAAATGGCATGATAAGCGTATATCGAGGAAAGAGTTTACTGAGGGTGACGTAGTACTCATATTTAACTCTCGACTAAAACTCCTCCCAGGAAAACTTTGTTCTTGGTGGTCTGGTCCTTTTGAGATAACAAAAGTTTTTCAAATGGCACAGTAGAAATAAAAAGAAAATCTAGTGAACCATTCATAGTTAACGGGCAGCGCCTGAAACATTACTATAACGTTGAAAACAGAGACTACTCCGCCAGTATAAAGCTTTCTGAGTTGCGCACTCATAAAACAAAGCGCTTGGTGGGAGACAACCCACTTTTTAGTATTAATGTTTATTTTTCTAATTTAGTTATTTAAATTTCTTTTATATGCTTTTTATTTTTCGTTTCCAACCCGCCACTCTCGATGACATATATAATGAGGTGCTACAACAAAGCAAATTAGACGCTCAGTACGATCAGAGAATTCAGAACATCGAAGCTCAGCAAGCTGAGATGATGCAAATTCTTCGACAGATGTAAAGCAAATAAAATAGCATGTCAAACTTGATCGCAGAGATGGCGGATTTATCAATACGTGTGGAAAATTCTGAAGATCCACCTAAACACCCTGGAAATGGTAAGAGGACATGAACTCGCGGCAGAGGTCACAGATAGAAGAATTTCCAGGTTCTACCTTCCTTTCTTACCTTAATCCGTTGCATTGGAGACAATGCTCGAATTATGCATGGGGGAGGAAGTTTTATCACTTTTATTTACTATTTTCCCTTTTATTTACTATTTTCTAGGTAGATTTTTAAATTTTTAGTGTTAATAAAATCAAATTCATGTATTGTCGAGTCATTATACATAGTTTCCGTAATTTATTGGATTCTCCCAAATTCTTGAGCCATAACAAAATTTTTAATTTCGGTTTAAAGCATGACACAGATCCAGTAAGTATATTGCTTGATTTAGACTAAGTTCGAGAGATTTGAGAAAGTATTAATAATATCGGTACCGTCCCAACATCCTGAACCCCCTGAATATGCTGATGAATTTGAATACTTATTATGCCAAAGCCTTAAATTTTAAAGTAGCCTCTTGATTAGTTGATACTAGCAGTCAACACCATTCTGAAGCACAACCTAAGTAATAAACTGATGCAAATACGTGTTTGATCTAAAAAATATGAACCAAATAAAATTATTGAAAAAAGTGAATGAAAGATATATTCTTACTAAGTTAGGTGGTCCTTACTCGACCATTTAGCCCAATGGATCAGACTCTTGAAATTCAAAAATGCACAAGAAAAAGAATGTGAAAACGTTTGGAAAAAGAGATCAATGAACACTAATAGGTTTACTTACTATGGGCGTGCAGGGATAACAGACTTAATGTGATTGCGCGAGAATGAAAAAGAGGTGAAAATGAATAGGATGAGTTATAATAACATGATTCGAACTTGTCTGTATAGAGAGGGAGTTTTTGACTGCACTCAATAATTTTGTGTCATTAAGGTATCCTTAGTATTTATATCCAGTACCTATCTTTCGTACGAAAATTTTGCAACAATATATGATTTGTGTTATGCCATGTTAAGATCCATGCCTAATATGTTTTATTTGCTTGAGGATAAGCAAAGGTTCAAGTGTGAGAGAGTTTGATAACGTGAAATTATATCGTATATTTGACTTGACTTACATGAATTTTATCTGCGATTACTGCTACTTTATCTAAATTATGTTCGATTACACATCTATTTTCTTGTGTTTTGTAGGTATTCGAAAATATGGATTAAAGAAATGAAAGAAATGGAAAGAAAAGAGGAAGAAAAGAGGAAGGAAAGAAAAGAAGAGGAAATAATAGAAAAGGAAAGAAAAAAAGGGTGAGGGCCACCACATACCAAGTGGCACTTGCCACTTGTGTGTGGCGCCTACCACCATGGAAGGACAAAGAAGTGTGGCACCTTCCACCTTCCAAAGAGTGAGGAGAGTGGCGAGTGCCATTCTTAGAAAGAAGGAAGAGTGGCAACTACCACTCCTAAAAGAAAGGGAAGTGACGTGTGCCACTTCCTCCCTACATTTTCTCCACTCCTCTCTACTCTTTCTCCTGGCTTCTCTCCATGTTTTGGCCTGAGATCTTGGGTAACCGTCTCCACTAACAACTATAAAAGCCACATACGGTTTTGGAATAGGGGGAGCCACTTTTGATTTCTATTCTTGTATTATTTTTCTTCAACAGTTTTTGTTCTTAGTTTTTAGGCAGTTTTTTGAGGGATTTTGTATAAGGCAATTGTTTTTCACACTGATAAACAATTTCCAGTTAGTATTAGGATTGATTTACGGGTTGTAACTTTGTACTGAACTGCAAGCTGACCTCCATAATCCAATCCAAGTGTTTTTCTGTTCTTCGTAATTGTCAGGTTCCATTTATTTACTTTTATTGTTATTGTTATTTTTATGTATCCCTTTTATTTTCTATTTAGAATTAAGATTAGATTTATTAATATCATGCAAGCCATGTCTGGCTAAACCTTTTAATATCAGTATGTAATTACGATCGTTCGGAAGGGGTTAAGTAAATCATGGCGTGAATTTAACAGATATATTTTTCTGGTTTCGGTTTCTTTTTAATAACTTAATAACTTTTTTTACGAGAGTAAAAAGGTAAAAAAGGTTAAGATCTATAAAGCGAGAGTTTGAGGTCTTAACCGGATAGCTGAAACTGAACATTAGTCTTAAATACAGCGAGAGCGCTTTAGGGTTAATTAGGACCTACTTATTTTCAAAAAGTGTTTTTAAATACAAATGAGAGAGCGAGAGCCTTCATTCTGATTTGAGAGTATAGTCTAAGTCAATAAACACGAGAGTGTGAGATAAAGTATTTTAAATGATTATTTTCTACAAAATAACAATTTTTCCTTTTAAACTAAACGTCCATGAATTGCTGAACCCTCAATGATTGATAGAATTATATACCGATATTTCTCATTATCTTGGTTTAAATTATATTTTAATTTGCTCTTATTTCCTTACTCGTATCCCAAATTTTGAAATCCATTAGCCTTAGATTTACGTAGTAGCTTTAGATAACGGTAGATCGATTCTTGGTCTGTTGAGTTCGATAATCTTTAAAACTACGCGATCCGACTGTGCACTTGCAGTAACGAATCATTTAGACATACTAAGTCACGATCAAGTTAGAAGTTATATGGTGAGATGCACCTGAGTCTGCAAACCATGCTCGAGACTCTAGTCCTTGCGGTAGTTGCAGTTGTCCTTGTGAGCAAGATATGCATTTACTGGTGGAGCTAATGTATCTTGATTCTTGATTCTTTCTTGAGCATGATTTGTGTTGGTGGAGGTAGTGGCTTGAGCTTAAGATTTCGATGTCGTAGGTTCAAAGTATTCATAAACCTTATGCTAACAATCCATCAATACATACCCATACTTGTTACAAATTTGACATGTTAGACGATTTCTAGTTGTGTAGTTTGATCTGCTTCGACCTCTTCCTCTAGTAAGTTTCTCTCTACCACGTTAGTAATGACTTGAGCCTCCTGAATTAGCAAGTCTGGAAGATAGAGTATGAACTACAACTTAAACAATATTGGACGTGACACTAGGGGCATTAAGTTCTTGACGATATTTGTGAAGTTGGGCTTTTCGAACATACAAGAAATCTTGCACTTCATAGACGTCCATTGAATTAGTCTTACTATATACAATCATGATGAAGGGATTCTACTCTTCAAGAAGTACTTGAAGTATTGAATCAAATTGATCACGCTTCAAGATTTGATCTCCAAAAGCCATGAGTGAATCTATAATAGCTCTGATGTAAAGAACAATTTCTGAGATTGTTTTGGTTCCTTTTTTGCTCATCTTTAACTCTATACAAAGTTGATGAATATGTGATTTCATCTGAGCATTGTAATGCTTGTGTATTTTATCCCAAACCTCATATGCATGTTTGCATGAGAGTACTCTAGGATGCACAAATTAATAGATTATTGATAACAATCAAGTGAATAAGACTTGGTCTTGCATGATCCATTCCTCATAAGCATTAGATACAATGTTTTCAATACGATCATTTTCAGTCTTGAACATTGATAGAATTCGAGGGGTTACAACAATCTAGTGGAGTTAGTGTGATAGAATTACACCCCAGCCTGTTGATTCCATAACAAAAATTTTCTTTCTTGAAGTGTAATCGAGAGTTTTGGAGAAACGTGTTTGTTAAACCTATAAATGACATGACTTTTGATGTAGCTTGTGAGGTATGATCTTCATGTTGCACACCTTGTGGTGAAGTTTTTATATTCTCCATTGTTGGTTCTTTGAATTCTAATGGAGATCTGATATAAATGTTGAAAAGGAAGCTTCTTTGAAGCTTTGATCAATGCAATTTGGTTGCAATTCTTTCCTGCAACCATAACTTCAGTTTCTTTGAAACTAAAATCAAGGATGAATATCGATCTCAATTCTTGACTGTAAATAGGAGCTCAGTTTCCCTGAATTGCAACCTCCTTGCTGAACGGGATGAAGAAGAAGATCTTAGTTTCTCTAAAACTGAAGATCCTTTCTAAGCAATATGAAAAAGAGAATGATAGTTTAAAAACGAGAATGATACACCGATTTTTTTATGATCCCCTTAAACATGTGATACAATGTTTGATGAGAAAACTCTCATAATTGGATGAATGTATTCATTGTGAACAATAATGTGAGAGAGGTAAAGCTTATCTTGTTGAATAATTATTTGTCATTTATGAGTGAAGCCTATGGCTTTTATATTTATACACAACATACAAAAAGTATAAACTAATTATGCTTTTTAACTTCCATAACTAACTTCCTAAGCGCCTATTATTTTAACTAACTAACTTGTCTCTAATATGAGAGTTAACAAAATAGTTTTAATAGTTAAAATTTTGATAAAAAGATAAAGACAATTTGATAAAATTAACCCACCTTGGATTTGAACTCAAATTCTTTAAAAAGACTGTTTTTTTTAAACAAAATCAATAGAAAAGCCATGAAATATTATGATTCACCCTGTCATTAGAGATTACACAAAATAAAAGATAAGATATTAATAAATATATTTTAATTTAACGAGAGATCTTAAATTTGAATTTAAAACTCATCTATAAATATGCATATATATTAAATTAAAAAAACAGAGTTTTATTGTTTGTTATCATCCTCTTCAAATTATGGGTAGAGAATACTCGAGTGTTACGGCAAATAAAAAAAGAGATACTGCCTCTACTTTTTATTATAAGTCATTTTAAAAAAATATTTGGTATCATATAAGTCGTTTTATAATACTAATAAATTATTAATGTTATTTTTTTATTATAATCTTAAATATTTAATATTATCTTTCTTTTTAATTATGTAAATTTATCTTTTCAATATCATTAATGAAGGATAATTTCGTAAAATCTTTCATAATTTTTCTTTCTTATATCACAATTATAATATTTTTTAATACGTGTGAAAAGTTAAAAATGACTTATAATAAAAAATAAAGAGAGTAGTAAATAATTGTTATTTGACAAAACCAATTATTTTAAAACTATATTTTAAATAGTTCACTTTAAAAGGAAAATTTTAAAATTATAATACTTGATCATATTCAGACAAAGTTGGAAAATTCAAGAATGATTGGCTAGAGACAATAAACTCTTAATTTTAATAGGTCAACTTGCAACTATGGAAGACAAAGTCCACATTGTAATAGCTGACATTTTTTTTGTGTGAATCTTACAATGCCGTATTTGGCCACCTCCATACAAACACAAAAGTACTAGTATTTTCTAAATTCCAAAACTTTGATTGAATTAAAGAATTAATTGATGTGTAATTGTGTATACAAATCATATGCATATTTTTTGTTTTTCGATCTATTTATCTAATCAACAAAATTTCATTTTCTTTAATGAGATATTGCAAGTTCAACTTTTGTAATTAGATATTTATATCGATATTAGTTGAGTTGAATTAACAAGACTAAAAGAATCATATCTTGATCAATATTAAATATTTTATATTTTTATGATTAAAAAAAGTTATTTAATAAGAGAACAACACATTGCAAACACACATGAAAGAATTTTTTTTCCAAAAAATTGCAAATAAAAATTAGAGTTCTTTTCAATTTTAATTATAAACCAAGACCATGAAATTTGCAATAACTACCTACAAATGTTACATAAATAATCTTGTAAATAAAAAATAGTTTTAATGATATATAGAGATATATTTGAAGTGAAAAATCTTAAATATGTCTTAGATTTTTATTTCTAAAGCACCTAAAGTTTCAAAACATAACTAAAATGCTTCAACATCCAAAGTTTCAAAAAGAATATTAATTTATATTTTAATACTAAAATACTTTATGGTCATTAACATTATATCATTAAAATTAGTAAATTTATTAATTTTTTTTTTGGTATTTTTATACTATAGTTTTATCAATTTACTTTTTGTATTCCATTAATTTTTTCTCTACAATAATAATTAAAAATATATTGACACAAAAATATTTAATATTACATTCACTTTAGAAATAACATCTAAATAATATATATATTTCATTGCTTTCTGTGCATGTGCATTTTTTCTTATATGCCGGTTGGCAGAAAAATAAAATATTTATAAACTACTAATACATATAAACAACACTTATCTTTAACCTCAAAAAAACAGAAAATAAACCTTAAAAAAACTATGGATATCCTTAACCAAAATGAATCTTCAGAAACATGTCCTCAACAATGTTGTTGCACAACCTCAATTTTCACCTCACCAAATTCCCAAACCACAAAATCACCAAAACACAGAAACAGTTCATCAGAATGTCGTCACACTTTTGCATCCTCAACAACATCCTTAATCTTTCCAAACACTCATTTCACCAACCATGAATCTCTTCCATCTCTTCAAGAATCATTCATTGAATTCAACAAGGTTTATCCTCAATACTCCGAGACAGAACAGGTTGATCATGTAAGAGCTAAGGAATATTCTCATCTTTCTTTTTCTAATCATACTTGTCTTGATTATATCGGTATTGGTCTTTTCTCTTACTCTCAAATGCAACATCATGTTCTTGATTCGTCGAAAACCGAACTTTCGGTTCATCAAAAGACACAAGATTATTCACCTCGGTTTACTGATATGCATATGCCTTTCTTTAGTATCTCCTGCAAAACTGGATTTTTGAAGACTTTGCTTCTTCATGGTGGAAAAGATTCCGAATTCGAGTCTGCAATGAGAAAAAGAATCATGAATTACCTTAATATATCGGAAAATGATTACTACATGGTTTTTACAGCTAATAGAACATCAGCTTTCAAACTTGTAGCAGATTGTTATAATTTCCAAAAGAGTAGAAAGCTTTTAACAGTTTATGACCACGAGAGTGAAGCGATTGAAGCAATGATTAGTTCGTCGGAGAAACGAGGAGCGAAAGCTATGTCTGCTGAGTTTTCATGGCCAAGGCTAAGAATTCAATCAACAAAGTTGAGGAAAATGCTTGTGAGAAAAAGAAAGAATAAGAAGAACAAGAAGGGTCTTTTTGTTTTGCCGCTTCATTCGAGAGTAACGGGATCGAGGTATCCTTATATATGGATTAGTATAGCACAAGAGAATGGTTGGAATGTTTTGGTTGATACTTGTGCATTAGGATCAAAGGACATGGATTGTTTTGGTCTTTCGCTTTTTCAGCCTGATTTTCTTATCTGTTCTTGTTATAAAGTTTTCGGCGAAAACCCTTCTGGATTCGGTTGCCTTTTCATCAAGAAAACTTCCATTTTCATGTTGGAAACAAATTCGTCTGTCGGAATAGTAAATCTTGTACCAGAAAAAAATCGACAAGAAGAAGAACCATTTTATTTGACATCTTTATCTGCAAAATTTGAGAAAGGAGAAGCATCTGAGATTTGTGAAGGCAAAGTATCTACCAACACAAGCGTGCCTCTGGTTTTTGATGATGACAACTTGCTAAGAGATATCCTTCTTTCGTTTAAATCATTCACGCTACTTATGATTCAATTTTTACAATGTCGTAATGCACAAAAAGCTGTAGAAATTTATGTTTTTGCAGATTTTTGAACCATGAGCCGACCATACCGTCAGCACACAGTTTCATTCAGTTCACACGGCTCAGCGCATGAAGGTCATGCGTCGACCGTTAACTTGGCGCATGCAGGTTTAAGAATCAGACGGCTCAGCGCATGAAGATCATGCGTCGACCGCTGACTCGGCGCATGACAGTTAGAGTGTCACACGGCTCAGCGCACGCCGACCCTATGGTCGACCGTTCGCGCGCAGAAACAGAAATTCTGCTATGTTTCATTGATCTGTCAACTGTCTGTTTTGTATATTACTATAAATAGCTGTCTTTTCAATTTTAATAACTAACATTTTTGAAAGCATTGTGAGAAAGTGTTCAGGTCAAGAAACGTGAAAGAGGTGCATCAGTGTTCTTCATCTTCATCGTTCAATCAACTCACAAATCCTCAAATTACAGATAATCAATTTTTTGCTGCGGTTTGTGGTTTGCTCGACGGTGATAAGGTTCGAACGCGTGATTGAAGATCCGGTTCGAGTGGAAGCTGGTGCAGGTGTTTCTTGGGAGAAAACCTTTGAGGTTTTACCTATCAAGACTACAGGTTTTGAAGGCTTTTGTTACGGAATCGTCGGTTCAACAATCAAGCGAGTGCGAAGGTGATTGATTAGCGGAAGGTTGATCAATCTAGTAGCTAGGGCGTTGAAAGGTTGAAGACGTTCCGGGTTCAATTTGGGTGTGTCTAAGATCAGCCGTGCCGAAGGTTTGATCAACGGAAGAGTTGTCAATAAGGTGGCTGCAATCGGAGGTCATTCACATCAAATTGGAGGACTTGATTCATCTTGAATCAAGGGGCAAGAAGTGGTAGAAATTATCAGCAACATTGAGATTGTTTGTATCAATTGTCTATCGATTCTTGTGTATAATTGTTCTACCAAACAGGTGATATCTATTCAATACATATCTCAATTCTCATTGTAGAATTGAGGGCAGACGTACCCCAACGCGAGGACGACTGGGGGAACTGCCTCATCAAATCTTGTGTTCCTTTATTTTCTGCATTTTCAATTACAGCTTAAAAATTAAGTGATTCTAGAATAAGTGATTTTGTCAAATTGTAGTATTGATTGAGTGAGTTGGTGAAACACTGTTTTTTAACTACTAAGTACAATAGAAATACTGTACTAAGGCTTTTTCAATCACTCGTTCAACACAAATATCATTTAAGGTATTTGTGCACACCAACTGTTCGACAAAAGTGCTGAACTAAAATTGCCTTAATTTTGCTGCTAGTTTTGGTGTAATTTTTGATCATTGGAATAAGGAAATAGTACGAGTGAATCACATCTGAGTTTTGCATAAAAGTGTGTAGTGATTTACTATCCGTTATCGTCTTAAATTCATCTGCTTGACGCATATCCGGCTCTCCAATAGTTGTTCGTTTTAGACTATATTTTCCAAGGCCGCTTCCGCATTTGAAAACATTTTTGAAAACCAATTTTATTGGTAGCGCCACTCAAATTTTTAAAAGGGATCTATTCAACCCCCCCTTCTAGATCCGTGCCTTAGTCTAACAAGTGGTATCAAGAGCTCCGGTTCTCCGGTGCTTCAAATACAACATTGATAGAATAATGGCTAACGAACCAAAAGGGGCGTACAATAGAGCTCCCGTTTTTAACGGTGAAAATTATAGCTATTGGAAAGACTGTATGCGGGTGCACATTAATTCCATAGATAGAAAGATATGGAACGTTATTCTCAATGGTCCGATTGAAATAACCATGACAAATGAGAATAACGAAGTTGTGCCAAAGCCCGAAGCACAATGGACCGACGACGATGAGCGAAAGTATAATTACGATTGGAAAGCTAAGAACATTCTAATCTCCTCATTAGGTGTAGATGAATACTACCGTGTATCCCATTGCCCTACGGCTAAGACTATGTGGGATGCACTACAAATTGCCCATGAGGGGACAAACGATGTTAAGTTGGCTCGAATCAACACTCTTATACAAGAGTTTGATCTCTTTTTCATGGAGCAAGGGGAAACCATTGCTGACATGCAAAAGAGATTTACTCATCTCATAAACAGATTACATTCACTAGGAAGACCTATTTCCAATGATCTTGCTACTAATAAAGTTTTGAGATGTCTTAGCAGGGAATGGCAGCCGAAAGTGACCGCCATCAAAGAGGCAAATGATCTTACGGTATTAGACCTGACTACATTGTTTGGCAAACTACAAGAGCATGAACAGGTACTCTTGAGTCTTGACCAACATGAAAGGAAAGAAAAGAAGGACAAAGTAAAGATGAGTGAAAAGAAGTCCATAGCTCTTAAGGCTTCTTCCTCGAAGTCTAAAGCAAAAGAGCAAAGTGATTATTCTTCAAGCGACGACGAAGAAGAAGACATAAATGAGGACATGGGGCTGTTCGTTAAACGGTATAACCGGTACGTGAGAAAGAACGGAATCCAACATTCGGAGAAGAACCTGGTAAATTTCCGAAGGCAATCAAGGTTCTCCAAAGATGACAATCAAAAAGGCAAAAAGACTAGAGGAACGTGCTATAAATGTGGAAAGCCCGGTCACTACAAACCGGACTGTCCAATAAACAACAAGGGAAAAGAAAAGGAACAATCGAAGTCACGTAAGAGAGCATCAAAGCCTAGGAGGGCGTACATCGCGTGGGAAAGCGACAGTGATTCTTCCTCCTCTAATGAAAGCTCTAGTGATGAAGAAGAGTCCGTGAATCTATGTCTCTCCGCAAATCAGAAAAAGAAAAAGAAACAGGTACGTCACTCTAGATATAATATGTCATCTAATATGTCTCATTCCGAATTACAAACCGCATTCGATGTTTTACACAAGGAAGCAACTGAAGCCTTTAAGAAACTTGCTTCTAATAGAAGAATTTTTACATATTTAGAGCACAAAGTCTTAGAGTCCGAAAAGAAATTAGAGGACCTTAAGGCTTCCATTGTGAAAGATAATGAATCGGATTGTAAGGACAATAATAATCCTTTCAACTTTGGTTGTGATACTTGTCATATTTGGCAAGGTGAGGTTAGAAACCTTAAGGCCAAATTAGACAAGGCACTTGAACCTAAAATTACATTTGCAATCGATAAAAAGGATTTTAGAAAAAGTATGATAAACCCATATCAAAAATATGCATATGTAATTAGGGATCAAGCAAGTGAAAGTGATTCTAATGTCGACTTTGTATGCTTTTACTGTTGCAAGAAAGGCCACTCCATTGGTAAATGTCGATTTAGGAGATTTCTTGTTCCTAAAGGCATCTACCAATGGTTGCCCAAACGCAACCGTCTTGTCGCTAACCTATTAGGACCCAATATGCCATTGGGTACCTCCCTTTTTCTAAGTTATATTTTGACAGGTGAAATGTGTCGAGTCCACCGAGAGAAGATGGGTTCTTGATAGTGGGTGCTCAAGGCACATGTCTGGAGACATATCCTTATTCATAGACTTCGTGGCTAAGAAGAAAGGGTATGTAACATACGGTGATAACAACCGCGGAGCGATACTAGGTAAAGGTAGTATAGGTAATCCCTCCTCTACTACAATTTCCGATGTGTTGCTTGTCGAAAACCTTAAACATAATCTCCTTAGCATTAGCCAATTATGCGACAAAGGTTACAATGTTTCCTTTTCAAAAGATTGCTGCAAAATTGTGCATGAAAGTGATAAGAAGAATGTGTTTATTGGTTTTAGAGTAAACAATGTGTATATGCTTGACTTGAATGTGGTATCCCCAACAAGCGATCAATGTCTCATATCTATGAGTGAAGACTCATGGCTATGGCATAGGCGCTTAGCGCATGTCAACTTTGACTTACTCAATAAGATTGTCTCAAAAGATCTAGTACTAGGACTTCCCAAAATTAAGTTCACCAAGGATCACCTTTGTGATGCTTGTCAAAAAGGAAAACAAACGAGGATCTCCTTTAAATCCAAAAAGATTATTTCAACAACGAGACCTCTTGAACTACTTCATATGGACTTGTTTGGGCCGTCTAGGATCAAAAGTCTAGGAGGAAACTATTACGGATTCGTAATAGTGGACGACTTTTCTAGGTTCTGTTGGACCATCTTCTTAGTGAGTAAAAGTGACACGTTTGCCGCTTTTGAGAGATTTGCCAAGCTCTCCCAAAATAAGTTAAATACAAACATTGTGTCAATAAGAAGTGACCACGGAGGTGAATTTGAAAATCATTTATTTGAAGAATATTGCGGTAACCATGGCATCGATCATAACTTCTCGGCTCCACGAACTCCTCAACAAAATGGGGTTGTGGAGCGTAAAAACAGAATTTTAGAAGAATTGGGAAGAACAATGATTAATGATAGTGGTTTACCAAAATACTTTTGGGCCGACGCCATTAGTACGGCATGTTATGTTTTGAATAGGGTACTCATCCGCCCCATTCTAAACAAAACTCCGTATGAACTTTTAAAAGGGCGAAAGCCTAATGTTTCTCACCTTCATGTTTTTGGATGCAAGTGCTTTGTATTAAACAATGGAAAGGAAAACTTGGGCAAGTTTGATTCAAAAGCCGATGAAGGCATTTTTCTAGGGTACTCGCAATCAAGTAAAGCATATAGGATTTATAATAAAAGATTACTAGCTGTTGAAGAGTCTGTGCACGTTACGTTTGATGAGTCCTATCCGAGAAATGTCGGAAAGGATAGTGTTGTTCATGGTGCAGGTACATCCACAGAAGACATACTCAAAGGTGGCGAAACGGGGATTGATCAACCCGATAGAGTCAAAATTGAGGAGGATAAGGATGCACACCATGAGGTAACTGAGGAAGCTCATCCGCCTACAAACGATGATCTCCCTCAAGCTTGGAAGTCGTGTAAAGATCATCCAATTGACAATATTCTCGGAGACATCACAAAGGGAGTCACCACTCGATCTAAGCTAAGTAACTTTTGTTATCACTTCGCTTTCGTTTCACAAATAGAGCCTAAAAACCCCAAAGAGGCCCTACTCGATGAGCACTGGTTTTTATCGATGCAAGAGGAACTAAATCAGTTTAGAAGAAACGAGGTATGGGACCTTGTCCCTCCTCCGCGAGGCCATCGAGTAATCGGCACCCGATGGGTGTTTAGGAACAAGTTGGACGAAAACGGGGTAATAACCCGTAATAAAGCGAGATTGGTCGCTCAAGGGTATAACCAAGAGGAAGGCATCGACTATGAGGAAACTTATGCGCCGGTTGCCCGACTCGAGGCTATACGCCTTTTACTCGCCTTTGCATGTGCAAAGGATTTTAAGTTATTTCAAATGGATGTTAAAAGTGCGTTCCTTAACGGTCACATAAATGAAGAAGTATATGTGTCTCAACCTCCCGGTTTTGAATCTCATGAATACCCTGAACATGTTTACAAGTTAAAAAGAGCTTTATATGGTCTCAAACAAGCTCCTAGAGCTTGGTATGAACGACTAAGTAAGTTTTTACTTAATCAGGGGTACTCACGAGGAAAGGTTGACACTACACTCTTCATTAAACGTCAAGGAAAGCACTTGATTTTGGTGCAAATCTATGTTGACGATATTATATTTGGATCCACTAACATGAATCTCGTGAGAGAGTTTTCTGACCTCATGCAGGGCGAATTCGAGATGAGTATGATGGGGGAGCTCACATACTTCCTCGGCCTGCAAATTAAACAACTCCAAGAAGGGACATTCGTGAGCCAAACAAAATATTGTTTGGACTTGATCAAGAGATTTGACATGGCAAAATCCAAGGCCATAGACACCCCAATGCCTACATGCGTAAATTTGGATAAAGATGAAAATGGCAAGGACGTAGAGGTAAAACGATATAGAGGTATGATTGGTTCACTTCTCTATCTTACTGCGTCACGTCCTGATATTATGTTTAGTGTGTGCATGTGTGCACGATACCAATCATGTCCCAAAGAATCCCACCTAAAAGCTGTTAAACGAATTCTTCGATACCTGTCAGGTACCCCGAAGTATGGATTGTGGTATTCTAAGGGTAGTGATTGCTCGTTGGTAGGTTACTCCGATTCCGACTTTGCCGGGTGCAAATCGGATAGGAAAAGCACTAGTGGTACATGTCATTTGTTTTCAAACTCCTTGGTTAGTTGGCATAGCAAGAAACAAGTTTCAGTTGCTTTATCAACGGCCGAGGCGGAATACGTTGCCGCTGGTAGTTGTTGTGCTCAAATTCTGTGGATTAAGCAACAACTACTAGATTTCAATCTTAAACTTGAACGTATTCCTATCCTATGTGACAACACTAGCGCTATTAACCTTACCAAAAATCCCGTATTACACTCTCGCACTAAACATATAGAAATTCGACACCATTTTCTTAGGGACCATGTTGAGAAAGGTGATGTTGTATTTGAACACGTTGACACTAAAAACCAACTAGCGGACATTTTCACAAAGCCGCTAGCAACGGAACCTTTCTTTCATATCCGCCGAGAACTTGGCATCCTCGACATTTCGGAACGGGAATAATATTTGCTGATGTTATCTTATTTCATTCAAATAATCATGCTGTTGTACTTCTAACAATTTGATATTCGTGTAAGTATAAGTATGTTGTGTATCAAGCAAATCAGGCATCAAGGTGATATTGTTCTTTCTCTCTCTCTTTGTTTGATAATCCTGTTGATCTCAAATCATATCGCTTATACTACGCTAAATTTGTATGTCATCTACTGCATATGTATATAGATATTTTTTTCTTATATGTCATGACATCATTTTTGCATAGCATGTACCTCTGAAATAGAGATGCCACTTATCGAAAATAAAGGTGGATAAGCTTCTCGAAGAGAGATGCCACTTATCGAAAATAAAGGTAGATAAGCTTCTAGAAAAAGAGATGCCACTTATCGAAAATAAATGTGGATAAACTTCTCAAAAGAGAAATGCCACTTATCGAAAATAAAGGTGGATAAACTTCTCGAAAGAGAGATGCCAGTTATCGAAAATAAATGTGGATAAGCTTCTTGAAAGAGATATGCCACTTATCGAAAATAAATATGGATATGCTTCTCAAAAGAGTGATGCCACTTATCAAAAATAAAGGTGGATAAGCTTCTCGAAAGAGAGATGCCACTTATCGAAAATAAAGGTGGATAAGCTCCTCGAAAGAGAGATGCCACTTATCGAAAATAAAGGTGGATAAGCTTCTCAAAAGGGAGATGCCACTTATCGAAAATAAAGGTGGATAAGTTTCTCGAAAGAGAGATGCCACTTATCGAAAATAAAGGCGGATAAGCTTCTCGAAAGAGAGATGCCACTTATCGAAAATAAAGGTGGATAAGCTTCTCGAAAGAGAGATGCCACTTATCGAAAATAAAGGTAGATAAGCTTCTCGAAAGAGAGATGCCACGTATCAAAAATAAAGGTAGATAAGCTTCTCAAAAGAGAGATGCCACTTATCGAAAATAAAGGTGGACAAGCTTCTCGAAAGAGAGATGCCACTTATCGAAAATAAAGGTGGATAAGCTTCTCAAAAGAGAGATGCCACTTATCGAAAATAAAGGTGGATAAGTTTTTCGAAAGAGAGATGCCACTTATCGAAAATAAAGGCGGATATGCTTCTCGAAAGAGAGATGCCACTTATCGAAAATAAAGGTGGATAAGCTTCTCGAAAGAGTGATGCCACTTATCGAAAATAAAGGCGGATAAGCTTCTCGAAAGAGAGATGCCACTTATCGAAAATAAAGGTGGATAAGCTTCTCAAAAGAGAGATACCACTTATCCAAAATAAAGGTAGATAAGCTTCTATAAAGAGAGATGCCACTTATCGAAAATAAATGTGGATACACTTCTCGAAAGAGAGATGCCACTTAATAAAAAAAAGAGAGATGCCACTTATCGAAAATAAATCTGGATAAACTTCTCGAAAGAGAGATTACACTTAACAAAAATAAAGGTGGATAATCTTCTTGAAAGAGAGATGCCACTTATCAAAAATAAAGGTGTATAAGCTTCTCGAAAGAGAGATGCCACTTATCGAAAATAAAGGTGGATAAGCTTCTCGAAAGAGAGATGCCACTTATCGAAAATAAAGGCGGATATGCTTCTCGAAAGAGAGATGCCACTTATCGAAAATAAAGGTGGATAAGCTTCTCGAAGAGAGATGCCACTTATCGAAAATAAAGGTAGATAAGCTTCTAGAAAAAGAGATGCCACTTATCGAAAATAAATGTGGATAAACTTCTCAAAAGAGAAATGCCACTTATCGAAAATAAAGGTGGATAAACTTCTCGAAAGAGAGATGCCAGTTATCGAAAATAAATGTGGATAAGCTTCTTGAAAGAGATATGCCACTTATCGAAAATAAATATGGATATGCTTCTCAAAAGAGTGATGCCACTTATCAAAAATAAAGGTGGATAAGCTTCTCGAAAGAGAGATGCCACTTATCGAAAATAAAGGTGGATAAGCTCCTCGAAAGAGAGATGCCACTTATCGAAAATAAAGGTGGATAAGCTTCTCAAAAGGGAGATGCCACTTATCGAAAATAAAGGTGGATAAGTTTCTCGAAAGAGAGATGCCACTTATCGAAAATAAAGGCGGATAAGCTTCTCGAAAGAGAGATGCCACTTATCGAAAATAAAGGTGGATAAGCTTCTCGAAAGAGAGATGCCACTTATCGAAAATAAAGGTAGATAAGCTTCTCGAAAGAGAGATGCCACGTATCAAAAATAAAGGTAGATAAGCTTCTCAAAAGAGAGATGCCACTTATCGAAAATAAAGGTGGACAAGCTTCTCGAAAGAGAGATGCCACTTATCGAAAATAAAGGTGGATAAGCTTCTCAAAAGAGAGATGCCACTTATCGAAAATAAAGGTGGATAAGTTTTTCGAAAGAGAGATGCCACTTATCGAAAATAAAGGCGGATATGCTTCTCGAAAGAGAGATGCCACTTATCGAAAATAAAGGTGGATAAGCTTCTCGAAAGAGTGATGCCACTTATCGAAAATAAAGGCGGATAAGCTTCTCGAAAGAGAGATGCCACTTATCGAAAATAAAGGTGGATAAGCTTCTCAAAAGAGAGATACCACTTATCCAAAATAAAGGTAGATAAGCTTCTATAAAGAGAGATGCCACTTATCGAAAATAAATGTGGATACACTTCTCGAAAGAGAGATGCCACTTAATAAAAAAAAGAGAGATGCCACTTATCGAAAATAAATCTGGATAAACTTCTCGAAAGAGAGATTACACTTAACAAAAATAAAGGTGGATAATCTTCTTGAAAGAGAGATGCCACTTATCAAAAATAAAGGTGTATAAGCTTCTCGAAAGAGAGATGCCACTTATCGAAAATAAAGGTGGATAAGCTTCTCGAAAGAGAGATACCACTTATCGAAAATTAAGGTGGATAAGCTTCTCGAAAGAGAGATTCCACTTATCGAAAATAAAGGTGGATAAGCTTCTCGAAAGAGAGATGCCACTTATCGAAAATAAAGGTAGATAAGCTTCTCGAAAGAGAGATGCCAAGTATCAAAAATAAAGGTAGATAAGCTTCTCAAAAGAGAGATGCCACTTATCGAAAATAAAGGTGGACAAGCTTCTCGAAAGAGAGATGCCACTTATCGAAAATTAAGGTGGATAAACTTCTCGAAAGAGATATGCCACTTATCGAAAATAAAGGTGGATAAGCTTCTCGAAAGAGAGATGCCACTTATCGAAGATAAAGGTGGATAAGCTTCTCAAAAGAGAGATGCCATTTATCGAAAATAAAGGTGGATAAGTTTCTCGAAAGAGAGATGCCACTTATCGAAAATAAAGGCGGATATGCTTCTCGAAAGAGAGATGCCACTTATCGAAAATAAAGGTGGATAAGCTTCTCGAAAGAGAGATGTCACTTATCGAAAATAAAGGCAGATAAGCTTCTCGAAAGATAGATGCCACTTATCGAAAATAAAGGAAGATAAGCTTCTCGAAAGAGAGATGCCACTTATCAAAAATAAAGATGGATAAGTTTCTCAAAATAGAGATGCCACTTATCGAAAATAAAGGTGGATAAGCTTCTCGAAGAGAGATGCCACTTATCGAAAATAAAGGTAGATAAGCTTCTAGAAAAAGAGATGCCACTTATCGAAAATAAATGTGGATAAACTTCTCAAAAGAGAAATGCCACTTATCGAAAATAAAGGTGGATAAACTTCTCGAAAGAGAGATGCCAGTTATCGAAAATAAATGTGGATAAGCTTCTTGAAAGAGATATGCCACTTATCGAAAATAAATATGGATATGCTTCTCGAAAGAGTGATGCCACTTATCAAAAATAAAGGTGGATAAGCTTCTCGAAAGAGATATGCCACTTATCGAAAATAAAGGTGGATAAGCTCCTCGAAAGAGAGATGCCACTTATCGAAAATAAAGGTGGATAAGCTTCTCAAAAGAGAGATGCCACTTATCGAAAATATAGGTGGATAAGCTTCTCAAAAGAGAGATACCACTTATCCAAAATAAAGGTAGATAAGCTTCTATAAAGAGAGATGCCACTTATCGAAAATAAATGTGGATACACTTCTCGAAAGAGAGATGCCACTTAATAAAAAAAAAGAGAGATGCCACTTATCGAAAATAAATCTGGATAAACTTCTCGAAAGAGAGATTACACTTAACAAAAATAAAGGTGGATAATCTTCTTGAAAGAGAGATGCCACTTATCAAAAATAAAGGTGTATAAGCTTCTCGAAAGAGAGATGCCACTTATCGAAAATAAAGGTGGATAAGCTTCTCGAAAGAGAGATACCACTTGTCGAAAATTAAGGTGGATAAGCTTCTCGAAAGAGAGATTCCACTTATCGAAAATAAAGGTGGATAAGCTTCTCGAAAGAGAGATGCCACTTATCGAAAATAAAGGTAGATAAGCTTCTCGAAAGAGAGATGCCAAGTATCAAAAATAAAGGTAGATAAGCTTCTCAAAAGAGAGATGCCACTTATCGAAAATAAAGGTGGACAAGCTTCTCGAAAGAGAGATGCCACTTATCGAAAATTAAGGTGGATAAACTTCTCGAAAGAGATATGCCACTTATCGAAAATAAAGGTGGATAAGCTTCTCGAAAGAGAGATGCCACTCATCGAAAATAAAGGTGTATAAGCTTCTCGAAAGAGAGATGCCACTTATCGAAAATAAAGGTGGATAAGCTTCTCGAAAGAGAGATACCACTTATCGAAAATAAAGGTGGATAAGCTTCTCGAAAGAGAGATTCCACTTATCGAAAATAAAGGTGGATAACTTTCTCGAAAGAGAGATGCCACTGATCGAAAATAAAGGTAGATAAGCTTCTCGAAAGAGAGATGCCAAGTATCAAAAATAAAGGTAGATAAGCTTCTCAAAAGAGAGATGCCTCTTATCGAAAATAAAGGTGGACAAGCTTCTCGAAAGAGAGATGCCACTTATCGAAAATAAAGGTGGATAAGCTTCTCAAAAGAGAGATGCCACTTATCGAAAATAAAGGTGAATAAGTTTCTCGAAAGAGAGATGCCACTTATCGAAAATAAAGGCGGATAAGCTTCTCGAAAGAGAGATGCCACTTATCGAAAATAAAGGTGGATAAGCTTCTCGAAAGAGAGATGCCACTTATCGAAAATAAAGGTAGATAAGCTTCTCGAAAGAGAGATGCCACGTATCAAAAATAAAGGTAGATAAGCTTTTCAAAAGAGAGATGCCACTTATCAAAAATAAAGGTGGACAAGCTTCTCGAAAGAGAGATGCCACTTATCGAAAATAAAGGTGGATAAGCTTCTCAAAAGAGAGATGCCACTTATCGAAAATAAAGGTGGATAAGTTTCTCGAAAGAGAGATGCCACTTATCGAAAATAAAGGCGGATATGCTTCTCGAAAGAGAGATGCCACTTATCGAAAATAAAGGCGGATATGCTTCTCGAAAGAGAGATGCCACTTATCGAAAATAAAGGTGGATAAGCTTCTCGAAAGAGAGATGCCACTTATCAAAAATAAAGATGGATAAGTTTCTCGAAATAGAGATGCCACTTATCGAAAATAAAGGTGGATAAGCTTCTCGAAGAGAGATGCCACTTATCGAAAATAAAGGTAGATAAGCTTCTAGAAAAAGAGATGCCACTTATCGAAAATAAATGTGGATAAACTTCTCGAAAGAGAAATGCCACTTATCGAAAATAAAGGTGGATAAACTTCTCGAAAGAGAGATGCCAGTTATCGAAAATAAATGTGGATAAGCTTCTTGAAAGAGATATGCCACTTATCGAAAATAAATATGGATATGCTTCTCAAAAGAGAGATGCCACTTATCGAAAATAAAGGTGGATAAGTTTCTCGAAAGAGAGATGCCACTTATCAAAAATAGAGATGCCACTTATCGAAAATAAAGGTGGATAAGCTCCTCGAAAGAGAGATGCCACTTATCGAAAATAAAGGTGGATAAGCTTCTCAAAAGGGAGATGCCACTTATCGAAAATAAAGGTGGATAAGTTTCTCGAAAGAGAGATGCCACTTATCGAAAATAAAGGTGGATAAGCTCCTCGAAAGAGAGATGCCACTTATCGAAAATAAAGGTGGATAAGCTTCTCAAAAGGGAGATGCCACTTATCGAAAATAAAGGTGGATAAGTTTCTCGAAAGAGAGATGCCACTTATCGAAAATAAAGGCGGATAAGCTTCTCGAAGAGAGATGCCACTTATCGAAAATAAAGGTGGATAAGCTTCTCGAAAGTGAGATGCCACTTATCGAAAATAAAGGTAGATAAGCTTCTCGAAAGAGAGATGCCACGTATCAAAAATAATGGTAGATAAGCTTTTCAAAAGAGAGATGCCACTTATCGAAAATAAAGGTGGACAAGCTTCTCAAAAGAGAGATGCCACTTATCGAAAATAAAGGTGGATAAGCTTCTCAAAAGAGAGATGCCACTTATCAAAAATAAAGGTGGATAAGCTTCTCGAAAGAGAGATGCCACTTATCAAAAATAAAGATGGATAAGTTTCTCGAAATAGAGATGCCACTTATCGAAAATAAAGGTGGATAAGCTTCTCGAAGAGAGATGCCACTTATCGAAAATAAAGGTAGATAAGCTTCTAGAAAAAGAGATGCCACTTATCGAAAATAAATGTGGATAAACTTCTCAAAAGAGAAATGCCACTTATCGAAAATAAAGGTGGATAAACTTCTCGAAAGAGAGATGCCAGTTATCGAAAATAAATGTGGATAAGCTTCTTGAAAGAGATATGCCACTTATCAAAAATAAATATGGATATGCTTCTCGAAAGAGTGATGCCACTTATCAAAAATAAAGGTGGATAAGTTTCTCGAAAGAGAGATGCCACTTATCGAAAATAAAGGTGGATAAGCTCCTCGAAAGAGAGATGCCACTTATAGAAAATAAAGGTGGATAAGCTTCTCAAAAGAGAGATGCCACTTATCGAAAATAAAGGTGGATAAGTTTCTCGAAAGAGAGATGCCACTTATCGAAAATAAAGGCGGATAAGCTTCTCGAAAGAGAGATGCCACTTATCGAAAATAAAGGTGGATAAGCTTCTCGAAAGAGAGATGCCACTTATCGAAAATAAAGGTAGATAAGCTTCTCGAAAGAGAGATGCCACGTATCAAAAATAAAGGTAGATAAGCTTCTCAAAAGAGAGATGCCACTTATCGAAAATAAAGGTGGACAAGCTTCTCGAAAGAGAGATGCCACTTATCGAAAATAAAGGTGGATAAGCTTCTCAAAAGAGAGATGCCACTTATCGAAAATAAAGGTGGATAAGTTTCTCGAAAGAGAGATGCCACTTATCGAAAATAAAGGCGGATATGCTTCTCGAAAGAGAGATGCCACTTATCGAAAATAAAGGCGGATAAGCTTCTCGAAAGAGAGATGCCACTTATCGAAAATAAAGGTGGATAAGCTTCTCGAAAGAGAGATGCCACTTATCGAAAATAAAGGTAGATAAGCTTCTCGAAAGAGAGATGCCACGTATCAAAAATAAAGGTAGATAAGCTTCTCAAAAGAGAGATGCCACTTATCGAAAATAAAGGTGGACAAGCTTCTCGAAAGAGAGACGCCACTTATCGAAAATAAAGGTGGATAAGCTTCTCAAAAGAGAGATGCCACTTATCGAAAATAAAGGTGGATAAATTTATCGAAAGAGAGATGCCACTTATCGAAAATAAAGGCGGATATGCTTCTCGAAAGAGAGATGCCACTTATCGAAAATAAAGGTGGATAAGCTTCTCGAAAGAGAGATGCCACTTATCGAAAATAAAGGCGGATAAGCTTCTCGAAAGATAGATGCCACTTATCGAAAATAAAGGTGGATAAGCTTCTCGAAAGAGAGATGCCACTTATCAAAAATAAAGATGGATAAGTTTCTCGAAATAGAGATGCCACTTATCGAAAATAAAGGTGGATAAGCTTCTCGAAGAGAGATGCCACTTATCGAAAATAAAGGTAGATAAGCTTCTAGAAAAAGAGATGCCACTTATCGAAAATAAAGGTGGATAAGCTTCTCAAAAGAGAGATGCCACTTATCGAAAATAAATGTGGATAAACTTCTCGAAAGAGAAATGCCACTTATCGAAAATAAAGGTGGATAAACTTCTCGAAAGAGAGATGCCAGTTATCGAAAATAAATGTGGATAAGCTTCTTGAAAGAGATATGCCACTTATCGAAAATAAATATGGATATGCTTCTCGAAAGAGTGATGCCACTTATCAAAAATAAAGGTGGACAAGCTTCTCGAAAGAGAGATGCCACTTATTGAAAATAAAGGTGGATAAGCTCCTCGAAAGAGAGATGCCACTTATCGAAAATAAAGGTGGATAAGCTTCTCGAAAGAGAGATGCCACTTATCGAAAATAAAGGTAGATAAGCTTCTCGAAAGAGAGATGCCACGTATCAAAAATAAAGGTAGATAAGCTTTTCAAAAGAGAGATGCCACTTATCGAAAATAAAGGTGGACAAGCTTCTCGAAAGAGAGATGCCACTTATCGAAAATAAAGGTGGATAAGCTTCTCAAAAGAGAGATGCCACTTATCGAAAATAAAGGTGGATAAGTTTCTCGAAAGACAGATGCCACTTATCGAAAATAAAGGTGGATATGCTTCTCGAAAGAGAGATGCCACTTATCGAAAATAAAGGTGGATAAGCTTCTCGAAGAGAGATGCCACTTATCGAAAATAAAGGTAGATAAGCTTCTAGAAAAAGAGATGCCACTTATCGAAAATAAATGTGGATAAACTTCTCAAAAGAGAAATGCCACTTATCGAAAATAAAGGTGGATAAACTTCTCGAAAGAGAGATGCCAGTTATCGAAAATAAATGTGGATAAGCTTCTTGAAAGAGATATGCCACTTATCAAAAATAAATATGGATATGCTTCCCGAAAGAGTGATGCCACTTATCAAAAATAAAGGTGGATAAGTTTCTCGAAAGAGAGATGCCACTTATCGAAAATAAAGGTGGATAAGCTCCTCGAAAGAGAGATGCCACTTATCGAAAATAAAGGTGGATAAGCTTCTCAAAAGAGAGATGCCACTTATCGAAAATAAAGGTGGATAAGTTTCTCGAAAGAGAGATGCCACTTATCGAAAATAAAGGCGGATAAGCTTCTCGAAAGAGAGATGCCACTTATCGAAAATAAAGGTGGATAAGCTTCTCGAAAGAGAGATGCCACTTATCGAAAATAAAGGTAGATAAGCTTCTCGAAAGAGAGATGCCACGTATCAAAAATAAAGGTAGATAAGCTTCTCAAAAGAGAGATGCCACTTATCGAAAATAAAGGTGGACAAGCTTCTCGAAAGAGAGATGCCACTTATCGAAAATAAAGGTGGATAAGCTTCTCAAAAGAGAGATGCCACTTATCGAAAATAAAGGTGGATAAGTTTCTCGAAAGAGAGATGCCACTTATCGAAAATAAAGGAGGATATGCTTCTCGAAAGAGAGATGCCACTTATCGAAAATAAAGGCGGATAAGCTTCTCGAAAGAGAGATGCCACTTATCGAAAATAAAGGTGGATAAGCTTCTCGAAAGAGAGATGCCACTTATCGAAAATAAAGGTAGATAAGCCTCTCGAAAGAGAGATGCCACGTATCAAAAATAAAGGTAGATAAGCTTCTCAAAAGAGAGATGTCACTTATCGAAAATAAAGGTGGACAAGCTTCTCGAAAGAGAGATGCCACTTATCGAAAATAAAGGTGGATAAGCTTCTCAAAAGAGAGATGCCACTTATCGAAAATAAAGGTGGATAAGTTTATCGAAAGAGAGATGCCACTTATCGAAAATAAAGGCGGATATGCTTCTCGAAAGAGAGATGCCACTTATCGAAAATAAAGGTGGATAAGCTTCTCGAAAGAGAGATGCCACTTATCGAAAATAAAGGCGGATAAGCTTCTCGAAAGATAGATGCCACTTATCGAAAATAAAGGTGGATAAGCTTCTCGAAAGAGAGATGCCACTTATCAAAAATAAAGATGGATAAGTTTCTCGAAATAGAGATGCCACTTATCAAAAATAAAGGTGGATAAGCTTCTCGAAGAGAGATGCCACTTATCGAAAATAAAGGTAGATAAGCTTCTAGAAAAAGAGATGCCACTTATTGAAAATAAATGTGGATAAACTTCTCGAAAGAGAAATGCCACTTATCGAAAATAAAGGTGGATAAACTTCTCGAAAGAGAGATGCCAGTTATCGAAAATAAATGTGGATAAGCTTCTTGAAAGAGATATGCCACTTATCGAAAATAAATATGGATATGCTTCTCGAAAGAGTGATGCCACTTATCAAAAATAAAGGTGGATAAGCTTCTCGAAAGAGAGATGCCACTTATCGAAAATAAAGGAGGATAAGCTTTTCGAAAGAGAGATGCCACTTATCGAAAATAAAGGTGGATACGCTTCTCGAAAGAGAGATGCCACTTATCGAAAATAAAGGCGGATAAGCTTCTCGAAAGAGAGATGCCACTTATCGAAAATAAAGGTGGATAAGCTTCTCGAAAGAGAGATGCCACTTATCAAAAATAAAGATGGATAGGTTTCTCGAAATAGAGACGCCACTTATCGAAAATAAAGGTGGATAAGCTTCTCGAAGAGAGATGCCACTTATCGAAAATAAAGGTAGATAAGCTTCTAGAAAAAGAGATGCCACTTATCGAAAATAAATGTGGATAAACTTCTCAAAAGAGAAATGCCACTTATCGAAAATAAAGGTGGATAAACTTCTCGAAAGAGAGATGCCACTTATCGAAAATAAAGGTAGATAAGCTTCTCGAAAGAGAGATGCCAAGTATCAAAAATAAAGGTAGATAAGCTTCTCAAAAGAGAGATGCCACTTATCGAAAATAAAGGTGGACAAGCTTCTCGAACGAGAGATGCCACTTATCGAAAATAAAGGTGGATAAGCTTCTCAAAAGAGAGATGCCACTTATCGAAAATAAAGGTGAATAAGTTTCTCGAAAGAGAGATGCCACTTATCGAAAATAAAGGCGGATAAGCTTCTCGAAAGAGAGATGCCACTTATCGAAAATAAAGGTGGATAAGCTTCTCGAAAGAGAGATGCCACTTATCGAAAATAAAGGTAGATAAGCTTCTCGAAAGAGAGATGCCACGTATGAAAAATAAAGGTAGATAAGCTTCTCAAAAGAGAGATGCCACTTATCGAAAATAAAGGTGGACAAGCTTCTCGAAAGAGAGATGCCACTTATCGAAAATAAAGGTGGATAAGCTTCTCAAAAGAGAGATGCCACTTATCGAAAATAAAGGTGGATAAGTTTCTCGAAAGAGAGATGCCACTTATCGAAAATAAAGGCGGATATGCTTCTCGAAAGAGAGATGCCACTTATCGAAAATAAAGGTGGATAAGCTTCTCGAAAGAGAGATGCCACTTATCGAAAATAAAGGCGGATAAGCTTCTCGAAAGATAGATGCCACTTATCGAAAATAAAGGTGGATAAGCTTCTCGAAAGAGAGATGCCACTTATCAAAAATAAAGATGGATAAGTTTCTCGAAATAGAGATGCCACTTATCGAAAATAAAGGTGGATAAGCTTCTCGAAGAGAGATGCCACTTATCGAAAATAAAGGTAGATAAGCTTCTAGAAAAAGAGATGCCACTTATCGAAAATAAATGTGGATAAACTTCTCAAAAGAGAAATGCCACTTATCGAAAATAAAGGTGGATAAACTTCTCGAAAGGGAGATGCCAGTTATCGAAAATAAATTTGGATAAGCTTCTTGAAAGAGATATGCCACTTATCGAAAATAAATATGGATATGCTTCTCGAAAGAGTGATGCCACTTATCAAAAATAAAGGTGGATAAGCTTCTCGAAAGAGAGATGCCACTTATCGAAAATAAAGGTGGATAAGCTCCTCGAAAGAGAGATGCCACTTATCGAAAATAAAGGAGGATAAGCTTCTCGAAAGAGAGATGCCACTTATCGAAAATAAAGGTGGATAAGCTTCTCGAAAGAGAGATGCCACTTATCGAAAATAAAGGTAGATAAGCTTCTCGAAAGAGAGATGCCACGTATCAAAAATAAAGGTAGATAAGCTTCTCAAAAGAGAGATGCCACTTATCGAAAATAAAGGTGGACAAGCTTCTCGAAAGAGAGATGCCACTTATCGAAAATAAAGGTGGATAAGCTTCTCAAAAGAGAGATGCCACTTATCGAAAATAAAGGTGGATAAGTTTCTCGAAAGAGAGATGCCACTTATCGAAAATAAAGGCGGATATGCTTCTCGAAAGAGAGATGCCACTTATCGAAAATAAAGGTGGATAAGCTTCTCGAAAGAGAGATGCCACTTATCGAAAATAAAGGCGGATAAGCTTCTCGAAAGAGAGATGCCACTTATCGAAAATAGAGGTGGATAAGCTTCTCGAAAGAGAGATGCCACTTATCAAAAACAAAGATGGATAAGTTTCTCGAAATAGAGATGCCACTTATCGAAAATAAAGGTGGATAAGCTTCTCAAAGAGAGATGCCACTTATCGAAAATAAAGGTAGATAAGCTTTTAGAAAAAGAGATGCCAGTTATCGAAAATAAATGTGGATAAACTTCTCAAAAGAGAAATGCCACTTATCGAAAATAAAGGTGGATAAACTTCTCGAAAGAGAGATGCCAGTTATCGAAAATAAATGTGGATAAGCTTCTTAAAAGAGATATGCCACTTATCGAAAATAAATATGGATATGCTTCTCGAAAGAGTGATGCCACTTATCAAAAATAAAGGTGGATAAGCTTCTCGAAAGAGAGATGCCACTTATCGAAAATAAAGGTGGATAAGCTCCTCGAAAGAGAGATGTCACTTATCGAAAATAAAAGTGGATAAGCTTCTCAAAATAGAGATGCCACTTATCGAAAATAAAGGTGGATAAGTTTCTCGAAAGAGAGATGCCACTTATCGAAAATAAAGGCGGATAAGCTTCTCGAAAGAGAGATGCCACTTATCGAAAATAAAGGTGGATAAGCTTCTCGAAAGAGAGATGCCACTTATCGAAAATAAAGGTAGATAAGCTTCTCGAAAGAGAGATGCCACATATCAAAAATAAAGGTAGATAAGCTTCTCAAAAGAGAGATGCCACTTATCGAAAATAAAGGTGGACAAGCTTCTCGAAAGAGAGATGCCACTTATCGAAAATAAAGGTGGATAAGCTTCTCAAAAGAGAGATGCCACTTATCAAAAATAAAGGTGGATAAGTTTCTCGAAAGAGAGATGCCACTTATCGAAAATAAAGGCGGATATGCTTCTCGAAAGAGAGATGCCACTTATCGAAAATAAAGGTGGATAAGCTTCTCGAAAGAGAGATGCCACTTATCGAAAACAAAGGCGGATAAGCTTCTCGAAAGATAGATGCCACTTATCGAAAATAAAGGGGGATAAGCTTCTCGAAAGAGAGATGCCACTTATCAAAAATAAAGATGGATAAGTTTCTCGAAATAGAGATGCCACTTATCGAAAATAAAGGTGGATAAGCTTCTCGAAGAGATATGCCACTTATCGAAAATAAAGGTAGATAAGCTTCTAGAAAAAGAGATGCCACTTATCGAAAATAAATGTGGATAAACTTCTCGAAAGAGAAATGCCACTTATCGAAAATAAAGGTGGATAAACTTCTCGAAAGAGAGATGCCGGTTATCGAAAATAAATGTGGATAAGCTTCTTAAAAGAGATATGCCACTTATCGAAAATAAATATGGATATGCTTCTCGAAAGAGTGATGCCACTTATAAAAAATAAAGGTGGATAAGCTTCTCGAAAGAGAGATGCCACTTATTGAAAATAAAGGTGGATAAGCTCCTCGAAAGAGAGATGCCACTTATCGAAAATAAATGTGGATAAGCTTCTCAAAAGATAGATGCCACTTATCGAAAATAAAGGTGGATAAGTTTCTCGAAAGAGAGATGCCACTTATCGAAAATAAAGGCGGATAAGCTTCTCGAAAGAGAGATGCCACTTATCGAAAATAAAGGTGGATAAGCTTCTCGAAAGAGAGATGCCACTTATCGAAAATAAAGGCGGATGAGCTTCTCGAAAGAGAGATGCCACTTATCGAAAATAAAGGTGGATAAGCTTCTCGAAAGAGAGATGCCACTTATCAAAAATAAAGATGGATAAGTTTCTCGAATTAGAGATGCCACTTATCGAAAATAAAGGTGGATAAGCTTCTCGAAGAGAGATGCCACTTATCGAAAATAAAGGTAGATAAGCTTCTCGAAAGTGAGATGCCACTTATCGAAAATAAAGGTAGATAAGCTTCTAGAAAAAGAGATGCCACTTATCGAAAATAAATGTGGATAAACTTCTCGAAAGAGAGATGGCACTTATCGAAAATAAAGGTGGATAAACTTCTCGAAAGAGAGATGCCAGTTATCGAAAATAAATGTGGATAAGCTTCTCGAAAGAGATATGCCACTTATCGAAAATAAATATGGATATGCTTCTCAAAAGAGTGATGACACTTATCAAAAATAAAGGTGAATAAGCTTCTCGAAAGAGAGATGCCACTTATCGAAAATAAAGGTGGATAAGCTTCTCAAAAGAGAGATACCACTTATCGATAATAAAGGTAGATAAGCTTCTAGAAAGAGAGATGCCACTTATCGAAAATAAATGTGGATACACATCTCGAAAGAGAGATGCCACTTAATAAAAAAAAGAGAGATGCCACTTATCGAAAATAAATCTGGATAAACTTCTCGAAAGAGAGATTACACTTAACAAAAATAAAGGTGGATAATCTTCTTGAAAGAGAGATGTCACTTATCAAAAATAAAGGTGGATAAGCTTCTCGAAAGAGAGATGACACTTATCGAAAATAAAGGTGGATAAGTTTCTCAAAATAGAGATGCCACTTATCGAAAATAAAGGTGGATAAGTTTCTCGAAAGAGAGATGCCACTTATCGAAAATAAAGGCGGATAAGCTTCTCGAAAGAGAGATGCCACTTATCGAAAATAAAGGTGGATAAGCCCTTCGAAAGAGAGATGCAACTTATCGAAAATTAAGGTGGATAAACTTCTCGAAAGAGATATGCCACTTATCGAAAATAAAGGTGGATAAGCTTCTCGAAAGAGAGATGCCACTTATCAAAAATAAAGGTGTATAAGCTTCTCGAAAGAGAGATGCCACATATCGAAAATAAAGGTGGATAAGCTTCTCGAAAGAGAGATACCACTTATCGAAAATAAAGGTGGATAAGCTTCTCGAAAGAGAGATTCCACTTATCGAAAATAAAGGTGGATAAGCTTCTCGAAAGAGAGATGCCACTTATCAAAAATAAAGGTAGATAAGCTTCTCGAAAGAGAGATGCCAAGTATCAAAAATAAAGGTAGATAAGCTTCTCAAAAGAGAGATGCCACTTATCGAAAATAAAGGTGGACAAGCTTCTCGAAAGAGAGATGCCACTTATCGAAAATAAAGGTGGATAAGCTTCTCGAAAGAGAGATGCTACTTATCGAAAATAAAGGTGAATAAGTTTCTCGAAAGAGATATGCCACTTATCGAAAATAAAGGCGGATAAGCTTCTCGAAAGAGAGATGCCACTTATCGAAAATAAAGGTGGATAAGCTTCTCGAAAGAGAGATGCCACTTATCGAAAATAAAGGCGGATAAGCTTCTCGAAAAAGAGATGCAACTTATCGAAAATAAAGGTGGATAAGCTTCTCAAAAGAGAGATGCCACTTATCAAAAATAAAGATGGATAAGTTTCTCGAAATAGAGATGCCACTTATCGAAAATAAAGCTGGATAAGCTTCTCGAAGAGAGATGCCACTTATCGAAAATAAAGGTAGATAAGCTTCTCGAAAGTGAGATGCCACTTATCGAAAATAAAGGTAGATAAGCTTCTAGAAAAAGAGATGCCACTTATCGAAAATAAATGTGGATAAACTTCTCGAAAGAGAGATGCCACTTATCGAAAATAAATGTGGATAAGCTTCTCGAAAGAGATATGCCACTTATCGAAAATAAATATGGATATGCTTCTTGAAAGAGTGATGCCACTTATCAAAAATAAAGGTGGATAAGCTTCTCGAAAGAGAGATGCCACTTATCGAAAATAAAGGTGGATAAGCTCCTCGAAAGAGAGATGCCACTTATCGAAAATAAAGGTGGATAAGCTTCTCAAAAGAGAGATGCCACTTATCGAAAATAAAGGTGGATAAGTTTCTCGAAAGAGAGATGCCACTTATCGAAAATAAAGGCGGATAAGCTTCTCGAAAGAGAGATGCCACTTATCGAAAATAAAGGCGGATAAGCTTCTCGAAAGAGAGATGCCACTTATCGAAAATAAAGGTGGATAAGCTTCTCGAAAGAGAGATGCCACTTATCAAAAATAAAGATGGATAAGTTTCTCGAAATAGAGATGCCACTTATCGAAAATAAAGGTGGATAAGCTTCTCGAAGAGAGATGCCACTTATCGAAAATAAAGGTAGATAAGCTTCTAGAAAAAGAGATGCCACTTATCGAAAATAAATGTGGATAAACTTCTCGAAAGAGAAATGCCACTTATCGAAAATAAAGGTGGATAAACTTCTCGAAAGAGAGATGCCGGTTATCGAAAATAAATGTGGATAAGCTTCTTAAAAGAGATATGCCACTTATCGAAAATAAATATGGATATGCTTCTCGAAAGAGTGATGCCACTTATCAAAAATAAAGGTGGATAAGCTTCTCGAAAGAGAGATGCCACTTATTGAAAATAAAGGTGGATAAGCTCCTCGAAAGAGAGATGCCACTTATCGAAAATAAATGTGGATAAGCTTCTCAAAAGAGGGATGCCACTTATCGAAAATAAAGGTGGATAAGTTTCTCGAAAGAGAGATGCCACTTATCGAAAATAAAGGCGGATAAGCTTCTCGAAAGAGAGATGCCACTTATCGAAAATAAAGGTGGATAAGCTTCTCGAAAGAAAGATGCCACTTATCGAAAATAAAGGCGGATAAGCTTCTCGAAAGAGAGATGCCACTTATCGAAAATAAAGGTGGATAAGCTTCTCGAAAGAGAGATGCCACTTATCAAAAATAAAGATGGATAAGTTTCTCGAATTAGAGATGCCACTTATCGAAAATAAAGGTGGATAAGCTTCTCGAAGAGAGATGCCACTTATCGAAAATAAAGGTAGATAAGCTTCTCGAAAGTGAGATGCCACTTATCGAAAATAAAGGTAGATAAGCTTCTAGAAAAAGAGATGCCACTTATCGAAAATAAATGTGGATAAACTTCTCGAAAGAGAGATGCCAGTTATCGAAAATAAATGTGGATAAGCTTCTCGAAAGAGATATGCCACTTATCGAAAATAAATATGGATATGCTTCTCAAAAGAGTGATGACACTTATCAAAAATAAAGGTGAATAAGCTTCTCGAAAGAGAGATGCCACTTATCGAAAATAAAGGTGGATAAGCTTCTCAAAAGAGAGATGCCACTTATCGAAAATAAAGGTGGATAAGTTTCTCGAAAGAGAGATGCCACTTATCGAAAATAAAGGCGGATATGCTTCTCGAAAGAGAGATGCCACTTATCGAAAATAAAGGTGGATAAGCTTCTCGAAAGAGAGATGCCACTTATCGAAAACAAAGGCGGATAAGCTTCTCGAAAGATAGATGCCACTTATCGAAAATAAAGGTGGATAAGCTTCTCGAAAGAGAGATGCCACTTATCAAAAATAAAGATGGATAAGTTTCTCGAAATAGAGATGCCACTTATCGAAAATAAAGGTGGATAAGCTTCTCGAAGAGAGATGCCACTTATCGAAAATAAAGGTAGATAAGCTTCTAGAAAAAGAGATGCCACTTATCGAAAATAAATGTGGATAAACTTCTCGAAAGAGAAATGCCACTTATCGAAAATAAAGGTGGATAAACTTCTCGAAAGAGAGATGTCGGTTATCGAAAATAAATGTGGATAAGCTTCTTAAAAGAGATATGCCACTTATCGAAAATAAATATGGATATGCTTCTCGAAAGAGTGATGCCACTTATCAAAAATAAAGGTGGATAAGCTTCTCGAAAGAGAGATGCCACTTATTGAAAATAAAGGTGGATAAGCTCCTCGAAAGAGAGATGCCACTTATCGAAAATAAATGTGGATAAGCTTCTCAAAAGAGAGATGCCACTTATCGAAAATAAAGGTGGATAAGTTTCTCGAAAGAGAGATGCCACTTATCGAAAATAAAGGCGGATAAGCTTCTCGAAAGAGAGATGCCACTTATCGAAAATAAAGGTGGATAAGCTTCTCGAAAGAGAGATGCCACTTATCGAAAATAAAGGCGGATAAGCTTCTCGAAAGAGAGATGCCACTTATCGAAAATAAAGGTGGATAAGCTTCTCGAAAGAGAGATGCCACTTATCAAAAATCAAGATGGATAAGTTTCTCGAATTAGAGATGCCACTTATCGAAAATAAAGGTGGATAAGCTTCTCGAAGAGAGATGCCACTTATCGAAAATAAAGGTAGATAAGCTTCTCGAAAGTGAGATGCCACTTATCGAAAATAAAGGTAGATAAGCTTCTAGAAAAAGAGATGCCACTTATCGAAAATAAATGTGGATAAACTTCTCGAAAGAGAGATGCCACTTATCGAAAATAAAAGTGGATAAACTTCTCGAAAGAGAGATGCCAGTTATCGAAAATAAATGTGGATAAGCTTCTCGAAAGAGATATGCCACTTATCGAAAATAAATATGGATATGCTTCTCAAAAGAGTGATGACACTTATCAAAAATAAAGGTGAATAAGCTTCTCGAAAGAGAGATGCCACTTATCGAAAATAAAGGTGGATAAGCTTCTCAAAAGAGAGATACCACTTATCGAAAATAAAGGTAGATAAGCTTCTAGAAAGAGAGATGCCACTTATCGAAAATAAATGTGGATACACATCTCGAAAGACAGATGCCACTTAATAAAAAAAAGAGAGATGCCACTTATCGAAAATAAATCTGGATAAACTTCTCGAAAGAGAGATTACACTTAACAAAAATAAAGGTGGATAATCTTCTTGAAAGAGAGATGTCACTTATCAAAAATAAAGGTGGATAAGTTTCTCAAAATAGAGATGCCACTTATCGAAAATAAAGGTGGATAAGTTTCTCGAAAGAGAGATGCCACTTATCGAAAATAAAGGCGGATAAGCTTCTCGAAAGAGAGATGCCACTTATCGAAAATAAAGGTGGATAAGCCCTTCGAAAGAGAGATGCAACTTATCGAAAATTAAGGTGGATAAACTTCTCGAAAGAGATATGCCACTTATCGAAAATAAAGGTGGATAAGCTTCTCGAAAGAGAGATGCCACTTATCAAAAATAAAGGTGTATAAGCTTCTCGAAAGAGAGATGCCACATATCGAAAATAAAGGTGGATAAGCTTCTCAAAAGAGAGATGCCACTTATCGAAAATAAAGGTGGATAAGTTTCTCGAAAGAGAGATGCCACTTATCGAAAATAAAGGCGGATATGCTTCTCGAAAGAGAGATGCCACTTATCGAAAATAAAGGCGGATAAGCTTCTCGAAAGAGAGATGCCAAGTATCAAAAATAAAGGTAGATAAGCTTCTCAAAAGAGAGATGCCACTTATCGAAAATAAAGGTGGACAAGCTTCTCGAAAGAGAGATGCCACTTATCGAAAATAAAGGTGGATAAGCTTCTCGAAAGAGAGATGCTACTTATCGAAAATAAAGGTGAATAAGTTTCTCGAAAGAGATATGCCACTTATCGAAAATAAAGGCGGATAAGCTTCTCGAAAGAGAGATGCCACTTATCGAAAATAAAGGTGGATAAGCTTCTCGAAAGAGAGATGCCACTTATCGAAAATAAAGGCGGATAAGCTTCTCGAAAAAGAGATGCAACTTATCGAAAATAAAGGTGGATAAGCTTCTCGAAAGAGAGATGCCACTTATCAAAAATAAAGATGGATAAGTTTCTCGAAATAGAGATGCCACTTATCGAAAATAAAGGTGGATAAGCTTCTCGAAGAGAGATGCAACTTATCGAAAATAAAGGTAGATAAGCTTCTCGAAAGTGAGATGCCACTTATCGAAAATAAAGGTAGATAAGCTTCTAGAAAAAGAGATGCCACTTATCGAAAATAAATGTGGATAAACTTCTCGAAAGAGAGATGCCACTTATCGAAAATAAATGTGGATAAGCTTCTCGAAAGAGATATGCCACTTATCGAAAATAAATATGGATATGCTTCTCGAAAGAGTGATGCCACTTATCAAAAATAAAGGTGGATAAGCTTCTCGAAAGAGAGATGCCACTTATCGAAAATAAAGGTGGATAAGCTCCTCGAAAGAGAGATGCCACTTATCGAAAATAAAGGTGGATAAGCTTCTCAAAAGAGAGATGCCACTTATCGAAAATAAAGGTGGATAAGTTTCTCGAAAGAGAGATGCCACTTATCGAAAATAAAGGCGGATAAGCTTCTCGAAAGAGAGATGCCACTTATCGAAAATAAAGGTGGATAAGCTTCTCGAAAGAGAGATGCCACTTATCAAAAATAAAGATGGATAAGTTTCTCGAAATAGAGATGCCACTTATCGAAAATAAAGGTGGATAAGCTTCTCGAAGAGAGATGCCACTTATCGAAAATAAAGGTGGATAAGCTTCTCAAAAGAGAGATGCCACTTATCGAAAATAAAGGTGGATAAGTTTCTCGAAAGAGAGATGCCACTTATCGAAAATAAAGGCGGATATGCTTCTCGAAAGAGAGATGCCACTTATCGAAAATAAAGGTGGATAAGCTTCTCGAAAGAGAGATGCCACTTATCGAAAATAAAGGCGGATAAGCTTCTCGAAAGAGAGATGCCACTTATCAAAAATAAAGAAGGATAAGTTTCTCGAAATAGAGATGCCACTTATCGAAAATAAAGGTGGATAAGCTTCTCGAAGAGAGATGCCACTTATTGAAAATAAAGGTAGATAAGCTTCTCGAAAGTGAGATGCCACTTATCAAAAATAAAGGTAGATAAGCTTCTAGAAAAAGAGATGCCACTTATCGAAAATAAATGTGGATAAACTTCTCGAAAGAGAGATGCCACTTATCGGAAATAAAGGCGGATAAGCTTCTCGAAAGAGAGATGCCACTTATCGAAAATAAAGGTGGATAAGCTTCTCAAAAGAGAGATACCACTTATCGAAAATAAAGGTAGATAAGCTTCTAGAAAGATAGATTCCACTTATCGAAAATAAATGTGGATACACTTCTCGAAAGAGAGATGCCACTTAATAAAAAAAAAGAGAGATGCCACTTATCGAAAATAAATCTGGATAAACTTCTCGAAAGAGAGATTACACTTAACAAAAATAAAGGTGGATAATCTTCTTGAAAGAGAGATGTCACTTATCAAAAATAAAGGTGGATAAGCTTCTCGAAAGAGAGATGCCACTTATCAAAAATAAAGGTGGATAAGTTTCTCAAAATAGAGATGCCACTTATAGAAAATAAAGGTGGATAAGTTTCTCGAAAGAGAGATGCCACTTATCGAAAATAAAGGCGGATAAGCTTCTCGAAAGAGAGATGCCACTTATCGAAAATAAAGGTGGATAAGCTCTTCGAAAGAGAGATGCCACTTATCGAAAATTAAGGTGGATAAACTTCTCGAAAGAGATATGCCACTTATCGAAAATAAAGGTGGATAAGCTTCTTGAAAGAGAGATGCCACTTATCGAAAATAAAGGTGTATAGGCTTCTCGAAAGAGAGATGCCACTTATCGAAAATAAAGGTGGATAAGCTTCTCGAAAGAGAGATACCACTTATCGAAAATAAAGGTGGATAGGCTTCTCGAAAGAGAGATTCCACTTATCGAAAATAAAGGTGGATAAGCTTCTCGAAAAAGAGATGCAACTTATCGAAAATAAAGGCGGATAAGCTTCTCGAAAGAGAGATGCCACTTATCGAAAATAAAGGTGGATAAGCTTCTCGAAAGAGAGATTCCACTTATCGAAAATAAAGGCGGATAACCTTCTCGAAAAAGAGATGCAACTTATCAAAAATAAAGGTGGATAAGCTTCTCGAAAGAGAGATGCCACTTATCAAAAATAAAGATGGATAAGTTTCTCGAAATAGAGATGCCACTTATCGAAAATAAAGGTTGATAAGCTTCTCGAAGAGAGATGCCACTTATCGAAAATAAAGGTAGATAAGCTTCTCGAAAGTGAGATGCCACTTATCCAAAATAAAGGTAGATAAGCTTCTAGAAAAAGAGATGCCACTTATCGAAAATAAATGTGGATAAACTTCTCGAAAGAGAGATGCCACTTATCGAAAATAAAGGTGGATAAACTTCTCGAAAGAGAGATGCCAGTTATCGAAAATAAATGTGGATAAGCTTCTCGAAAGAGAGAGGCCACTTATCGAAAATAAAGGTGGATAAACTTCTCGAAAGAGAGATAGCACTTATGGAAAATAAAGGTAGATAAGCTTCTAGAAAGAGAGATGCCACTTATCGAAAATAAATGTGGATACACTTCTCGAAAGAGAGATGCCATTTAATAAAAAAAAGAGAGATGCTACTTATCGAAAATAAATCTGGATAAACTTCTCGAAAGAGAGATTACACTGAACAAAAATAAAGGTGGATAATCTTCTTGAAAGAGAGATGCCACTTATCAAAAATAAAGGTGGATATGCTTCTCGAAAGAGAGATGCCACTGATCGAAAATAAAGGTGGATAAGTTTCTCAAAAGAGAGATGCCACTTATTGAAAATAAAGGTGGATAAGTTTCTCGAAAGAGAGATGCCACTTATCGAAAATAAAGGCGGATAAGCTTCTCGAAAGAGAGATGCCACTTATTGAAAATAAAGGTGGATAAGCTCCTCGAAAGAGAGATGTCACTTATCAATAATAAAGGTGGATAAGCTTCTCGAAAGAGACATGCCACTTATCGAAAATAAAGGTGGATAATCTTCTCGAAAGAGACATGCCACTTATTGAAAATAAAGGTGGATAAGCTTCTCGAAAGAGAGATGCCACTTATTGAAAATAAAGGTGGATAAGCTTCTCGAAAGAGAGATGCCACTTATCGAAAATAAATGTGGATAAGCTTCTGGGAAGAGAGATGCCACTTATCAATAATAAAGGTGGATAAGCTTCTCGAAAGAGAGATGCCACTGATCGAAAATAAAGATGGATAAGCTTCTCGAAAGAGAAATGCCACTTATCCGAAATAAAGGTGGATAAGCTTCTCAAAAGAGAGATGCCACTTATCGAAAATTAAGGTGGATAAACTTCTCGAAAGAGATATGCCACTTATCGAAAATAAAGTTGGATAAGCTTCTCGAAAGAGAGATGCCACTTATCGAAAATAAAGGTGTATAAGCTTCTCGAAAGAGAGATGCCACTTATCGAAAATAAAGGTGGATAAGCATCTCGAAAGAGAGATACCACTTATCAAAAATAAAGGTGGATAAGCTTCTCGAAAGAGAGATTCCACTTATCGAAAATAAAAGAGGATAAGCTTCTCGAAAGAGAGATGCCACTTGTCGAAAATAAAGGTAGATAAGCTTCTCGAAAGAGAGATGCCACGTATAAAAAATAAAGGTAGATAAGCTTCTCAAAATAGAGATGCCACTTATCGAAAATAAAGGTGGACAAGCTTCTCGAAAGAGAGATGCCACTTATCGAAAATAAAGGTGGATAAGTTTCTCAAAAGAGAGATGCCACTTATCGAAAATAAAGGAGGATAAGTTTCTCGAAAGAGAGATGCCACTTATCGAAAATAAAGGCGGATAAGCTTCTCGAAAGAGAGATGCCACTTATCGAAAATAAAGGTGGATAAGCTTCTCGAAAGAGAGATGCCACTTATCAAAAATAAAGATGGATAAGTTTCTCGAAATAGAGATGCCACTTATCGAAAATAAAGGTGGATAAGCTTCTCGAAGAGAGATGCCACTTATCGAAATTAAAGGTAGATAAGCTTCTCGAAAGTGAGATGCCACTTATCGAAAATAAAGGTAGATAAGCTTCTAGAAAAAGAGATGCCACTTATCGAAAATAAATGTGGATAAACTTCTCGAAAGAGAGATGCCACTTAACAAAACTAAAGGTGGATAAGCTTCTCGAAAGAGAGATGCCACTTATCAAAAATAAAGGTGGATAAGATTCTCAAAAGAGAGATGCCACTTATCAAAAATTAAGTTGGATAAACTTCTCGAAAGAGATATGCCACTTATCGAAAATAAAGTTGGATAAGCTTCTCGAAAGAGAGATGCCACTTATCGAAAATAAAGGTGTATAAGCTTCTCGAAAGAGAGATGCCACTTATCGAAAATAAAGGTGGATAAGCATCTCGAAAGAGAGATACCACTTATCAAAAATAAAGGTGGATAAGCTTCTCGAAAGAGAGATTCCACTTATCGAAAATAAAAGAGGATAAGCTTCTCGAAAGAGAGATGCCACTTATCGAAAATAAAGGTAGATAAGCTTCTCGAAAGAGAGATGCCACGTATAAAAAATAAAGGTAGATAAGCTTCTCAAAATAGAGATGCCACTTATCGAAAATAAAGGTGGACAAGCTTCTCGAAAGAGAGATGCCACTTATCGAAAATAAAGGTGGATAAGTTTCTCAAAAGAGAGATGCCACTTATCGAAAATAAAGGAGGATAAGTTTCTCGAAAGAGAGATGCCACTTATCGAAAATAAAGGCGGATAAGCTTCTCGAAAGAGAGATGCCACTTATCGAAAATAAAGGTGGATAAGCTTCTCGAAAGAGAGATGCCACTTATCAAAAATAAAGATGGATAAGTTTCTCGAAATAGAGATGCCACTTATCGAAAATAAAGGTGGATAAGCTTCTCGAAGAGAGATGCCACTTATCGAAATTAAAGGTAGATAAGCTTCTCGAAAGTGAGATGCCACTTATCGAAAATAAAGGTAGATAAGCTTCTAGAAAAAGAGATGCCACTTATCGAAAATAAATGTGGATAAACTTCTCGAAAGAGAGATGCCACTTAACAAAACTAAAGGTGGATAAGCTTCTCGAAAGAGAGATGCCACTTATCAAAAATAAAGGTGGATAAGATTCTCAAAAGAGAGATGCCACTTATCAAAAATTAAGTTGGATAAACTTCTCGAAAGAGATATGCCACTTATCGAAAATAAAGGTGGATAAGCTTCTCGAAAGAGAGATGCCACTAATCGAAAATAAAGGTGTATAAGCTTCTCGAAAGAGAGATGCCACTTATCAAAAATAAAGGTGGATAAGCTTCTCGAAAGAGAGATACCACTTATCGAATATAAAGGTGGATAAGCTTCTCGAAAGAGAGATTCCACTTATCGAAAATAAAGGTGGATAAGCTTCTCGAAAGAGAGATGCCACTTATCTAAAATAAAGGTAGATACGCTTCTCAAAAGAGAGATGCCACGTATCTAAAATAAAGGTAGATAAGCTTCTCAAAAGAGAGATGCCACTTATCAAAAATAAAGGTGGATAAGGTTCTCGAAAGAGAGATGCCACTTATCGAAAACAAAGGTGGATAAACTTCTCAAAAGAGAGATGCCACTTATCGATAATAAAGGTGGATAAGTTTCTCGAAAGAGAGATGCCACTTATCGAAAATAAAGGCTCAGAAGCTTCTCGAAAGAGAGATGCCACTTATCGAAAATAAAGGTGGATAATCTCCTCGAAAGAGAGATGCCACTTATCGATAATAAAGGTGGATAAGCTTCTCAAAAGAGAGATGCCACTTATCGATAATAAAGGTGGATAATCTTCTCAAAAGAGAGATGCCACTTATTGAAAATAAAGGTGGATAATCTTCTCGAAAGAGAGATGCCACTTATCGAAAATAAAGGTGAATAAGCTTCTCGAAAGAGAGATGCAACTTATCGAAAATAAAGGTGGATAAGCTCTCGAAAGAGAGATGCCACTTATCGAAAATAAAGGTGGATAAGCTTCTCGAAAGAGAGATGCCACTTAACAAAAATAAAGATGGATAAGTTTCTCGAAATAGAGATGCCACTTATCGAAAATAAAGGTGGATAAGCTTCTCGAAGAGAGATGTCACTTATCGAAAATAAAGGTAGATAAGCATCTCGAAAGTGAGATGCCACTTATCGAAAATAAAGGTAGATAAGCTTCTAAAAAGAGAGATGCCACTTATCGAAAATAAATGTGGATAAACTTCTCGAAAGAGAGATGCCACTTAACAAAAATAAAGGTGGATAAGTTTCTCGAAAGAGAGATGCCACTTATCAAAAATAAAGGTGGACAAGCTTCTCGAAAGAGAGATGCCACATATCGAAAATAAAGGTGGATAAACTTCTCGAAAGAGAGATGCCAGTTATCAAAAATAAATGTGGATAAGCTTCTCGAAAGAGATATGCCACTTATCGAAAATAAATATGGATAAGCTTCTTGAGAGAGAGATGCCACTTATCAATAATAAAGGTGGATAAGCTTCTCGAAAGAGAGATGCCACTGATCGAAAATAAAGATGGATAAGCTTCTCGAAAGAGAGATGCCACTTATCGAAAATAAAGGTGGATAAGCTTCTCGAAAGAGAGATGCCACTTATCGAAAATAAAGATGGATAAGCTTCTCGAAAGAGAGATGCCACTTATGGAAAATAAAGGTGGATAAGCTCCTCGAAAGGGGGATGCCACTTATCGAACGTAAAGGTAGATAAGCTTATCAAAAGGGAGATGCCACTTATCAAAAATAAAGGTGGATAAGCTTCTCGAAAGAGAGATGCCACTTATCAAAAATAAAGGTGGATAAGCTTCTCGAAAGAGAGATGCCACTTATCGAAAATAAAGGTGGATAAACTTCTCGAAAGAGATATGCCACTTATCGAAAATGAAGGTGGATAAGCTTCTCGAAAGAGAGATGCCACTAATCGAAAATAAAGGTGGATATGCTTCTCGAAAGAGAGATGCCACTTATCAAAAATAAAGGTGGATAAGCTTCTCGAAAGAGAGAAGCCACTTATCGAAAATAAAGGTGGATGAGCTTCTCGAAAGAGAGATACCACTTATCGAAAGTAAAGGTAGATAAGCTTCTAGAAAGAGAGATGCCACTTATCGAAAATAAATGTGCATACACTTCTCGAAAGAGAGATGTCACTTAATAAAAAAAAGAGAGATGCCACTTATCGAAAATAAATGTGGATAAATTTCTTGAAAGAGAGATTACACTTAACAAAAATAAAGGTGGATAAACTTCTTGAAAGAGAGATGCCACTTATCAAAAATAAAGGTGGATAAGCTTCTCGAAAGAGAGATGCCACTTATCGAAAATAAATATGGATAAGCTTCTCGAAAGAGAGATGCCACTTATCGAAAATAAAGGTGGATAAGTTTCTCGAAAGAGAGCTGCCACTTATCGAAAATAAAGGCGGATAAGCTTCTCGAAAGAGAGATGACACTTATCGAAAATAAAGGTGGATAAGCTCCTCGAAAGAGATATGCAACTTATCAATAATAAAGGTGGATAAGCTTCTCCAAAGAGAGATGCCACTTATCGAAAATAAAGGTGGATAAGCTTCTCGAAAGAGACATGCCACTTATAGAAAATAAAGGTGGATAAGCTTCTCGAAAGAGAGATGCCACTTATCGAAAATAAAGGTGGATAAGCTTCTCGAAAGTGAGATGCCACTTATCGAAAATAAATGTGGATAAGCTTCTCGAAAGAGAGATGCCACTTATCAATAATAAAGGTGGATAAGCTTCTGGAAAGAGAGATGCCACTGGTCGAAAATAAAGATGGATAAGCTTCTCGAAAGAGAGATGCCACTTATCAAAAATAAAGGTGGATAAGCTTCTCAAAAGAGAGATGCCACTTATTGAAAATTAAGGTGGATAAACTTCTCGAAAGAGATATGCCACTTATCGAAAATAAAGGTGGATAAGCTTCTCGAAAGAGAGATGCCACTTATCGAAAATAAAGGTGTATAAGCTTCTCGAAAGAGAGATGCCACTTATCAAAAATAAAGGTGGATAAGCTTCTCGAAAGAGAGATACCACTTATCGAAAATAAAGGTGGATAAGCTTCTCGAAAGAGAGATTCCACTTATCGAAAATAAAGGTGGATAAGCTTCTCGAAAGAGAGATGCGACTTATCAAAAATAAAGGTGGATAAACTTCTCGAAAGAGAGATGCCACTTATCGAAAATAAATGTGGATAAGCTTCTCGAAAGAGAGATGCCACTTATCGAAAGAGTGATGCCACTTATCGAAAGAGAGATGCCACTTATCAATAATAAAGGTGGATAAACTTCTCAAAAGAGAGATGCCACTTATCAAAAATAAAGGTGGATAAGCTTCTCGAAAGAGAGATGCCACTTATCAAAAATAAAGGTGGATAAGCTTCTCAAAAGAGAGATGCCACTTATCGAATATAAAGGTGGACAAGCTTCTCGAAAGAGAGATGCCACTTATCGAAAATAAAGGTGGACAAGCTTCTCGAAAGAGAGATGCCACGTATCAAAAATAAAGGTAGATAAGCTTCTCAAAAGAGAGATGCCACTTATCGAAAATAAAGGTGGACAAGCTTCTCGAAAGAGAGATGCCACTTATCGAAAATAAAGGTGGATAAGTTTCTCAAAAGAGAGATGCCACTTATCGAAAATAAAGGTGGATAAGTTTCTCGAAAGAGAGATGCCACTTATCGAAAATAAAGGCGGATAAGCTTCTCGAAAGACAGATGCCACTTATCGAAAATAAAGGTGGATAAGCTTCTCGAAAGAGAGATGCCACTTATCAAAAATAAAGATGGATAAGTTTCTCGAAATAGAGATGCCACTTATCGAAAATAAAGGTGGATAAGCTTCTCGAAGAGAGATGCCACTTATCGAAAATAAAGGTAGATAAGCTTCTCGAAAGTGGGATGCCACTTATCGAAAATAAAGGTAGATAAGCTTCTAGAAAAAGAGATGCCACTTATCGAAAATAAATGTGGATAAACTTCTCGAAAGAGATATGCCACTTAACAAAACTAAAGGTGGATAAGCTTCTCGAAGAGAGATGCCACTTATCGAAAATAAAGGTAGATAAGCTTCTCGAAAGTGGGATGCCACTTATCGAACATAAAGGTAGATAAGCTTCTAGAAAAAGAGATGCCACTTATCGAAAATAAATGTGGATAAACTTCTCGAATGAGATATGCCACTTAACAAAACTAAAGGTGGATAAGCTTCTCGAAAGAGAGATGCCACTTATCCAAAATAAAGGTGGATAAGCTTCTTGAAAGAGAGATGCCAATTATCAAAAATAAAGGTGGACAAACTTCTCGAAAGAGAGATGCCACTTATCGAAAATAAAGGTGGATAAGCTTCTCGAAAGAGACATGCCACTTATCGAAAATAAAGGTGGATAGCTTCTCGAAAGAGAGATGCCACTTATCAAAAATAAAGGTGGATAAGCTTCTCAAAAGAGAGATGCCACTTATCGAAAATTAAGTTGGATAAACTCCTCGAAAGAGACTTGCCACTTATCGAAAATAAAGGTGGATAAGCTTCTCGAAAGAGGGATGCCACTTATCGAAAATAAAGGTGTATAAGCTTCTCGAAAGAGAGATACCACTTATCAAAAATAAAGGTGGATAAGCTTCACGAAAGAGAGATACCACTTATCGAAAATAAAGGTGGATAAGCTTCTCGAAAGAGAGATTCCACTTATCGAAAATAAAGGTGGATAAGCTTCTCGAAAGAGAGATGCCACTTATCAAAAATAAAGGTAGATACGCTTCTCGAAAGAGAGATGCCACGTATCTAAAATAAAGGTAGATAAGCTTCTCAAAAGAGAGATGCCACTTATCAAAAATAAAGGTGGATAAGCTTCTCAAAAGAGAGATACCACTTATCGAAAATAAAGGTGGATAAACTTCTCAAAAGAGAGATGCCACTTATCGAAAATAAAGGTGGATAAGTTTCTCGAAAGAGAGATGCCACTTATCGAAAATAAAGGCTCAGAATCTTCTCGAAAGAGAGATGCCACTTATCGAAAATAAAGGTGGATAATCTCCTCGAAAGAGAGATGCCACTTATCAATAATAAAGGTGGATAAGCTTCTCAAAGAGAGATGCCACTTATCGAAAATAAAGGTGGATAATATTCTCAAAAGAGAGATGCCACTTATTGAAAATAAAGGTGGATACGCTTCTCGAAGAGAGATGCCACTTATCGAAAATAAAGGTAGATAAGCTTCTCGAAAGTGAGATGCCACTTATCGAAAATAAAGGTAGATAAGCTTCTAAAAAGAGAGATGCCACTTATCGAAAATAAATGTGGATAAACTTCTCGAAAGAGAGATGCCACTTAACAAAAATAAAGGTGGATAAGTTTATCGAAAGAGAGATGCCACTTATCAAAAATAAAGGTGGATAAGCTTCTCGAAAGAGAGATGCCACATATCGAAAATAAAGGTGGATAAACTTCTCGAAAGAGAGATGCCAGTTATCGAAAATAAATGTGGATAAGCTTCTCGAAAGAGATATGACACTTATCTAAAATAAATATGGATAAGCTTCTCGAAAGAGAGATGCCACTTATCAATAATAAAGGTGGATAAGCTTCTCGAAAGAGAGATGCCACTTATCGAAAATAAAGATGGATAAGCTTCTCGAAAGAGAGATGCCACTTATCGAAAATAAAGGTGGATAAGCTTCTCGAAAGAGAGATGCCACTTATCGAAAATAAAGGTGGATAAGCTTCTCGAAAGATAGATGCCACTTATCAAAAATAAAGGTGGATAAGCTCCTCGAAAGGGGGATGCCACTTATCAAACGTAAAGGTAGATAAGCTTCTCAAAAGAGAGATGCCACTTATCAAAAATAAAGGTGGATAAGCTTCTCGAAAGAGAGATGCCACTTATCAAAAATAAAGGTGGATAAGCTTCTCAAAAGAGAGATGCCACTTATCGAAAATTAAGTTGGATAAACTTCGAAAGAGATATGCCACTTATCGAAAATAAAGGTGGATAAGCTTCTCGAAAGAGAGATGCCACTTATCGAAAATAAAGGTGGATAAGCTTCTCGAAAGAGAGATGCCACTTATCGAAAATAAAGATGGATAAGCTTCTCGAAAGAGAGATGCCACTTATCGAAAATAAAGGTGGATAAGCTTCTCGAAAGAGAGATGCCACTTATCGAAAATAAAGACGGATAAGCTTCTCGAAAGAGAGATGCCACTTATGGAAAATAAAGGTGGATAAGCTTCTCGAAAGAGAGATGCCACTTATCAAAAATAAAGGTGGATAAGCTTCTCGAAAGAGAGATGCCACTTATCGAAAATAAAGGTGGATAAACTTCTCGAAAGAGATATGCCACTTATCGAAAATAAAGGTGGATAAGCTTCTCGAAAGAGAGATGCCACTAATCGAAAATAAAGGTGGATATGCTTCTCGAAAGAGAGATGCCACTTATCAAAAATAAAGGTGGATAAGCTTCTCGAAAGAGAGAAGCCACTTATCGAAAATAAAGGTGGATGAGCTTCTCGAAAGAGAGATACCACTTATCGAAAGTAAAGGTAGATAAGCTTCTAGAAAGAGAGATGCCACTTATCGAAAATAAATGTGCATACACTTCTCGAAAGAGAGATGTCACTTAATAAAAAAAAGAGAGATGCCACTTATCGAAAATAAATGTGGATAAATTTCTTGAAAGAGAGATTACACTTAACAAAAATAAAGGTGGATAAACTTCTTGAAAGAGAGATGCCACTTATCAAAAATAAAGGTGGATAAGCTTCTCGAAAGAGAGATGCCACTTATCGAAAATAAATATGGATAAGCTTCTCGAAAGAGAGATGCCACTTATCGAAAATAAAGGTGGATAGGTTTCTCGAAAGAGAGCTGCCACTTATCGAAAATAAAGGCGGATAAGCTTCTCGAAAGAGAGATGACACTTATCGAAAATAAAGGTGGATAAGCTCCTCGAAAGAGATATGCAACTTATCAATAATAAAGGTGGATAAGCTTCTCCAAAGAGAGATGCCACTTATCGAAAATAAAGGTGGATAAGCTTCTCGAAAGAGACATGCCACTTATAGAAAATAAAGGTGGATAAGCTTCTCGAAAGAGAGATGCCACTTATCGAAAATAAAGGTGGATAAGCTTCTCGAAAGTGAGATGCCACTTATCGAAAATAAATATGGATAAGCTTCTCGAAAGAGAGATGCCACTTATCAATAATAAAGGTGGATAAGCTTCTGGAAAGAGAGATGCCACTGGTCGAAAATAAAGATGGATAAGCTTCTCGAAAGAGAGATGCCACTTATCAATAATAAAGGTGGATAAGCTTCTCGAAAGAGAGATGCCACTGATCGAAAATAAAGATGGATAAGCTTCTCGAAAGAGAGATGCCACTTATCGAAAATAAAGGTGGATAAGCTTCTCGAAAGAGAGATGCCACTTATCGAAAATAAAGGTGGATAAGCTTCTCGAAAGATAGATGCCACTTATCAAAAATAAAGGTGGATAAGCTCCTCGAAAGGGGGATGCCACTTATCAAACGTAAAGGTAGATAAGCTTCTCAAAAGAGAGATGCCACTTATCAAAAATAAAGGTGGATAAGCTTCTCGAAAGAGAGATGCCACTTATCAAAAATAAAGGTGGATAAGCTTCTCAAAAGAGAGATGCCACTTATCGAAAATTAAGTTGGATAAACTTCGAAAGAGATATGCCACTTATCGAAAATAAAGGTGGATAAGCTTCTCGAAAGAGAGATGACACTTATCGAAAATAAATATGGATAAGCTTCTTGAGAGAGATGCCACTTATCAATAATAAAGGTGGATAAGCTTCTTGAAAGAGAGATGCCACTGATCGAAAATAAAGATGGATAAGCTTCTCGAAAGAGAGATGCCACTTATCGAAAATAAAGGTGGATAAGCTTCTCGAAAGAGAGATGCCACTTATCGAAAATAAAGATGGATAAGCTTCTCGAAAGAGAGATGCCACTTATCGAAAATAAAGGTGGATAAGCTTCTCGAAAGAGAGATGCCACTTATCGAAAATAAAGACGGATAAGCTTCTCGAAAGAGAGATGCCACTTATGGAAAATAAAGGTGGATAAGCTTCTCGAAAGAGATATGACACTTATCGAAAATAAATATGGATAAGCTTCTTGAGAGAGAGATGCCACTTATCAATAATAAAGGTGGATAAGCTTCTCGAAAGAGAGATGTCACTGATCGAAAATAAAGATGGATAAGCTTCTCGAAAGAGAGATGCCACTTATCGAAAATAAAGGTGGATAAGCTTCTCGAAAGAGAGATGCCACTTATCGAAAATAAAGATGGATAAGCTTCTCGAAAGAGAGATGCCACTTATGGAAAATAAAGGTGGATAAGCTCCTCGAAAGGGGGATGCCACTTATCGAACGTAAAGGTAGATAAGCTTCTCAAAAGGGAGATGCCACTTATCAAAAATAAAGGTGGATAAGCTTCTCGAAAGAGAGATGCCACTTATCAAAAATAAAGGTGGATAAGCTTCTCGAAAGAGAGATGCCACTTATCGAAAATAAAGGTGGATAAACTTCTCGAAAGAGATATGCCACTTATCGAAAATAAAGGTGGATAAGCTTCTCGAAAGAGAGATGCCACTAATCGAAAATAAAGGTGGATATGCTTCTCGAAAGAGAGATGCCACTTATCAAAAATAAAGGTGGATAAGCTTCTCGAAAGAGAGAAGCCACTTATCGAAAATAAAGGTGGATGAGCTTCTCGAAAGAGAGATACCACTTATCGAAAGTAAAGGTAGATAAGCTTCTAGAAAGAGAGATGCCACTTATCGAAAATAAATGTGCATACACTTCTCGAAAGAGAGATGTCACTTAATAAAAAAAAGAGAGATGCCACTTATCGAAAATAAATGTGGATAAATTTCTTGAAAGAGAGATTACACTTAACAAAAATAAAGGTGGATAAACTTCTTGAAAGAGAGATGCCACTTATCAAAAATAAAGGTGGATAAGCTTCTCGAAAGAGAGATGCCACTTATCGAAAATAAATATGGATAAGCTTCTCGAAAGAGAGATGCCACTTATCGAAAATAAAGGTGGATAAGTTTCTCGAAAGAGAGCTGCCACTTATCGAAAATAAAGGCGGATAAGCTTCTCGAAAGAGAGATGACACTTATCGAAAATAAAGGTGGATAAGCTCCTCGAAAGAGATATGCAACTTATCAATAATAAAGGTGGATAAGCTTCTCCAAAGAGAGATGCCACTTATCGAAAATAAAGGTGGATAAGCTTCTCGAAAGAGACATGCCACTTATAGAAAATAAAGGTGGATAAGCTTCTCGAAAGAGAGATGCCACTTATCGAAAATAAAGGTGGATAAGCTTCTCGAAAGTGAGATGCCACTTATCGAAAATAAATGTGGATAAGCTTCTCGAAAGAGAGATGCCACTTATCAATAATAAAGGTGGATAAGCTTCTGGAAAGAGAGATGCCACTGGTCGAAAATAAAGATGGATAAGCTTCTCGAAAGAGAGATGCCACTTATCAAAAATAAAGGTGGATAAGCTTCTCAAAAGAGAGATGCCACTTATCGAAAATTAAGGTGGATAAACTTCTCGAAAGAGATATGCCACTTATCGAAAATAAAGGTGGATAAGCTTCTCGAAAGAGAGATGCCACTTATCGAAAATAAAGGTGTATAAGCTTCTCGAAAGAGAGATGCCACTAATCAAAAATAAAGGTGGATAAGCTTCTCGAAAGAGAGATACCACTTATCGAAAATAAAGGTGGATAAGCTTCTCGAAAGAGAGATTCCACTTATCGAAATTAAAGGTGGATAAGCTTCTCGAAAGAGAGATGCGACTTATCAAAAATAAAGGTGGATAAACTTCTCGAAAGAGAGATGCCACTTATCGAAAATAAATGTGGATAAGCTTCTTGAAAGAGAGATGCCACTTATCAATAATGAAGGTGGATAAGCTTCTCGAAAGAGAGATGCCACTTATCGAAAGAGTGATGCCACTTATCGAAAGAGAGATGCCACTTATCAATAATAAAGGTGGATAAGCTTCTCAAAAGAGAGATGCCACTTATCAAAAATAAAGGTGGATAAGCTTCTCGAAAGAGAGATGCCACTTATCAAAAATAAAGGTGGATAAGCTTCTCAAAAGAGAGATGCCACTTATCGAATATAAAGGTGGACAAGCTTCTCGAAAGAGAGATGCCACTTATCGAAAATAAAGGTGGACAAGCTTCTCGAAAGAGAGATGCCACGTATCAAAAATAAAGGTAGATAAGCTTCTCAAAAGAGAGATGCCACTTATCGAAAATAAAGGTGGACAAGCTTCTCGAAAGAGAGATGCCACTTATCGAAAATAAAGGTGGATAAGTTTCTCAAAAGAGAGATGCCACTTATCGAAAATAAAGGTGGATAAGTTTCTCGAAAGAGAGATGCCACTTATCGAAAATAAAGGCGGATAAGCTTCTCGAAAGAGAGATGCCACTTATCGAAAATAAAGGTTGATAAGCTTCTCGAAAGAGAGATGCCACTTATCAAAAATAAAGATGGATAAGTTTCTCGAAATAGAGATGCCACTTATCGAAAATAAAGGTGGATAAGCTTCTCGAAGAGAGATGCCACTTATCGAAAATAAAGGTAGATAAGCTTCTCGAAAGTGGGATGCCACTTATCGAAAATAAAGGTAGATAAGCTTCTAGAAAAAGAGATGCCACTTATCGAAAATAAATGTGGATAAACTTCTCGAAAGAGATATGCCACTTAACAAAACTAAAGGTGGATAAGCTTCTCGAAGAGAGATGCCACTTATCGAAAATAAAGGTAGATAAGCTTCTCAGAAGTGGGATGCCACTTGTCGAAAATAAAGGTAGATAAGCTTCTAGAAAAAGAGATGCCACTTATCGAAAATAAATGTGGATAAACTTCTCGAATGAGATATGCCACTTAACAAAACTAAAGGTGGATAAGCTTCTCGAAAGAGAGATGCCACTTATCAAAAATAAAGGTGGATAAGCTTCTTGAAAGAGAGATGCCACTTATCAAAAATAAAGGTGGACAAACTTCTCGAAAGAGAGATGCCACTTATCGAAAATAAAGGTGGATAAGCTTCTCGAAAGAGACATGCCACTTATCGAAAATAAAGGTGGATAGCTTCTCGAAAGAGAGATGCCACTTATCAAAAATAAAGGTGGATAAGCTTCTCAAAAGAGAGATGCCACTTATCGAAAATTAAGTTGGATAAACTCCTCGAAAGAGACATGCCACTTATCGAAAATAAAGGTGGATAAGCTTCTCGAAAGAGGGATGCCACTTATCGAAAATAAAGGTGTATAAGCTTCTCGAAATAGAGATACCACTTATCAAAAATAAAGGTGGATAAGCTTCACGAAAGAGAGATACCACTTATCGAAAATAAAGGTGGATAAGCTTCTCGAAAGAGAGATTCCACTTATCGAAAATAAAGGTGGATAAGCTTCTCGAAAGAGAGATGCCACTTATCAAAAATAAAGGTAGATACGCTTCTCGAAAGAGAGATGCTACGTATCTAAAATAAAGGTAGATAAGCTTCTCAAAAGAGAGATGCCACTTATCAAAAATAAAGGTCGATAAGCTTCTCAAAAGAGAGATACCACTTATCGAAAATAAAGGTGGATAAACTTCTCAAAAGAGAGATGCCACTTATCGAAAATAAAGGTGGATAAGTTTCTCGAAAGAGAGATGCCACTTATCGAAAATAAAGGCTCAGAATCTTCTCGAAAGAGAGATGCAACTTATCGAAAATAAAGGTGGATAATCTCCTCGAAAGAGAGATGCCACTTATCAATAATAAAGGTGGATAAGCTTCTCAAAGAGAGATGCCACTTATCGAAAATAAAGGTGGATAATATTCTCAAAAGAGAGATGCCACTTATTGAAAATAAAGGTAGATACGCTTCTCGAAGAGAGATGCCACTTATCGAAAATAAAGGTAGATAAGCTTCTCGAAAGTGAGATGCCACTTATCGAAAATAAAGGTAGATAAGCTTCTAAAAAGAGAGATGCCACTTATCGAAAATAAATGTGGATAAACTTCTCGAAAGAGAGATGCCACTTAACAAAAATAAAGGTGGATAAGTTTATCGAAAGAGAGATGCCACTTATCGAAAATAAAGGTGGATAAACTTCTCGAAAGAGAGATGCCAGTTATCGAAAATAAATGTGGATAAGCTTCTCGAAAGAGATATGACACTTATCTAAAATAAATATGGATAAGCTTCTCAAAAGAGAGATGCCACTTATCGAAAATAAAGGTGGACAAGCTTCTCGAAAGAGAGATGCCACTTATCGAAAATAAAGGTGGATAAGTTTCTCAAAAGAGAGATGCCACTTATCGAAAATAAAGGTGGATAAGTTTCTCGAAAGAGAGATGCCACTTATCGAAAATAAAGGCGGATAAGCTTCTCGAAAGAGAGATGCCACTTATCGAAAATAAAGGTTGATAAGCTTCTCGAAAGAGAGATGCCACTTATCAAAAATAAAGATGGATAAGTTTCTCGAAATAGAGATGCCACTTATCGAAAATAAAGGTGGATAAGCTTCTCGAAGAGAGATGCCACTTATCGAAAATAAAGGTAGATAAGCTTCTCGAAAGTGGGATGCCACTTATCGAAAATAAAGGTAGATAAGCTTCTAGAAAAAGAGATGCCACTTATCGAAAATAAATGTGGATAAACTTCTCGAAAGAGATATGCCACTTAACAAAACTAAAGGTGGATAAGCTTCTCGAAGAGAGATGCCACTTATCGAAAATAAAGGTAGATAAGCTTCTCAGAAGTGGGATGCCACTTGTCGAAAATAAAGGTAGATAAGCTTCTAGAAAAAGAGATGCCACTTATCGAAAATAAATGTGGATAAACTTCTCGAATGAGATATGCCACTTAACAAAACTAAAGGTGGATAAGCTTCTCGAAAGAGAGATGCCACTTATCAAAAATAAAGGTGGATAAGCTTCTTGAAAGAGAGATGCCACTTATCAAAAATAAAGGTGGACAAACTTCTCGAAAGAGAGATGCCACTTATCGAAAATAAAGGTGGATAAGCTTCTCGAAAGAGACATGCCACTTATCGAAAATAAAGGTGGATAGCTTCTCGAAAGAGAGATGCCACTTATCAAAAATAAAGGTGGATAAGCTTCTCAAAAGAGAGATGCCACTTATCGAAAATTAAGTTGGATAAACTCCTCGAAAGAGACATGCCACTTATCGAAAATAAAGGTGGATAAGCTTCTCGAAAGAGGGATGCCACTTATCGAAAATAAAGGTGTATAAGCTTCTCGAAAGAGAGATACCACTTATCAAAAATAAAGGTGGATAAGCTTCACGAAAGAGAGATACCACTTATCGAAAATAAAGGTGGATAAGCTTCTCGAAAGAGAGATTCCACTTATCGAAAATAAAGGTGGATAAGCTTCTCGAAAGAGAGATGCCACTTATCAAAAATAAAGGTAGATACGCTTCTCGAAAGAGAGATGCCACGTATCTAAAATAAAGGTAGATAAGCTTCTCAAAAGAGAGATGCCACTTATCAAAAATAAAGGTCGATAAGCTTCTCAAAAGAGAGATACCACTTATCGAAAATAAAGGTGGATAAACTTCTCAAAAGAGAGATGCCACTTATCGAAAATAAAGGTGGATAAGTTTCTCGAAAGAGAGATGCCACTTATCGAAAATAAAGGCTCAGAATCTTCTCGAAAGAGAGATGCAACTTATCGAAAATAAAGGTGGATAATCTCCTCGAAAGAGAGATGCCACTTATCAATAATAAAGGTGGATAAGCTTCTCAAAGAGAGATGCCACTTATCGAAAATAAAGGTGGATAATATTCTCAAAAGAGAGATGCCACTTATTGAAAATAAAGGTGGATACGCTTCTCGAAGAGAGATGCCACTTATCGAAAATAAAGGTAGATAAGCTTCTCGAAAGTGAGATGCCACTTATCGAAAATAAAGGTAGATAAGCTTCTAAAAAGAGAGATGCCACTTATCGAAAATAAATGTGGATAAACTTCTCGAAAGAGAGATGCCACTTAACAAAAATAAAGGTGGATAAGTTTATCGAAAGAGAGATGCCACTTATCGAAAATAAAGGTGGATAAACTTCTCGAAAGAGAGATGCCAGTTATCGAAAATAAATGTGGATAAGCTTCTCGAAAGAGATATGACACTTATCTAAAATAAATATGGATAAGCTTCTCGAAAGAGAGATGCCACTTATCAATAATAAAGGTGGATAAGCTTCTCGAAAGAGAGATGCCACTGATCGAAAATAAAGATGGATAAGCTTCTCGAAAGAGAGATGCCACTTATCGAAAATAAAGGTGGATAAGCTTCTCGAAAGAGAGATGCCACTTATCGAAAATAAAGGTGGATAAGCTTCTCGAAAGATAGATGCCACTTATCAAAAATAAAGGTGGATAAGCTCCTCGAAAGGGGGATGCCACTTATCAAACGTAAAGGTAGATAAGCTTCTCAAAAGAGAGATGCCACTTATCAAAAATAAAGGTGGATAAGCTTCTCGAAAGAGAGATGCCACTTATCAAAAATAAAGGTGGATAAGCTTCTCAAAAGAGAGATGCCACTTATCGAAAATTAAGTTGGATAAACTTCGAAAGAGATATGCCACTTATCGAAAATAAAGGTGGATAAGCTTCTCGAAAGAGAGATGCCACTTATCGAAAATAAAGGTGTATAAGCTTCTCGAAAGAGAGATGCCACTTATCAAAAATAAAGGTGGATAAGCTTCTCGAAAGAGAGATACCACTTATCGAAAATAAAGGTGGATAAGCTTCTCGAAAGAGAGACTCCACTTATCGAAAATAAAGGTGGATAAGCTTCTCGAAAGAGAGATGCCACTTATCGAAAATAAAGGTAGATACGCTTCTCGAAAGAGAGATGCCACGTATCTAAAATAAAGGTAGATAAGCTTCTCAAAAGAGAGATGCAACTTATCAAAAATAAAGGTTGATAAGCTTCTCGAAAGAGAGATACCACTTATCGAAAATAAAGGTGGATAAACTTCTCAAAAGAGAGATGCCACTTATCGAAAATAAAGGTGGATAAGTTTCTCGAAAGAGAGATGCCACTTATCGAAAATAAAGGCTCAGAAGCTTCTCGAAAGAGAGATGCCACTTATCGAAAATAAAGGTGGGTAATCTCCTCGAAAGAGAGATGCCACTTATCAATAATAAAGGTGGATAAGCTTCTCAAAAGAGAGATGCCACTTATCGAAAATAAAGGTGGACAATCTTCTCAAAAGAGAGATGCCACTTATTGAAAATAAAGGTGGATAAGCTTCTCGAAAGAGAGATGTCACTTATCGAAAATAAAGGTGAATAAGCTTCTCGAAAGAGAGATGCAACTTATCGAAAATAAAGGTGGATAAGCTTCTCGAAAGAGAGATGCCACTTATCGAAAATAAAGGTGGATAAGCTTCTCGAAGGAGAGATGCCACTTAACAAAAATAAAGATGGATAAGTTTCTCGAAATAGAGATGCCACTTATCGAAAATAAAGGTGGATAAGCTTCTCGAAGAGAGATTCCACTTATCGAAAATAAAGGTAGATAAGCTTCTCGAAAGTGAGATGCCACTTATCGAAAATAAAGGTAGATAAGCTTCTAAAAAGAGAGATGCCACTTATCGAAAATAAATGTGGATAAACTTCTCGAAAGAGAGATGCCACTTAACAAAAATAAAGGTGGATAAGTTTCTCGAAAGAGAGATGCCACAAATCGAAAATAAAGGTGGATAAACTTCTCGAAAGAGAGATGCCAGTTATCGAAAGTAAATGTGGATAAGTTTCTCGAAAGAGATATGCCACTTATCGAAAATAAATATGGATAACCTTCTCGAAAGAGAGATGCCACTTATCAATAATAAAGGTGGATAAGCTTCTCGAAAGAGAGATGCCACTGATCGAAAATAAAGATGGATAAGCTTCTCGAAAGAGAGATGCCACTTATCAAAAATAAAGGTGGATAAGATTCTCGAAAGAGAGATGCCACTTATCGAAAATAAAGGTGGATAACCTTCTCGAAAGAGAGATGCCACTTATCGAAAATAAAGGTGGATAAGCTCCTCGAAAGGGGGATGCCACTTATCGAACTTAAAGGTAGATAAGCTTCTCAAAAGAGAGATGCCACTTATCAAAAATAAAGGTGGATAAGCTTCTCGAAAGAGAGATGCCACTTATCAAAAATAAAGGTGGATAAGCTTCTCGAAAGAGAGATGCCACTTATCGAAAATAAAGGTGGATAAGCTTCTCGAAGAGAGATGCCACTTATCGAAAATAAAGGTAGATAAGCTTCTCGAAAGTGAGATGCCACTTATCGAAAATAAAGGTAGATAAGCTTCTAAAAAGAGAGATGCCACTTATCGAAAATAAATGTGGATAAACTTCTCGAAAGAGAGATGCCACTTAACAAAAATAAAGGTGGATAAGTTTATCGAAAGAGAGATGCCACTTATCAAAAATAAAGGTGGATAAGCTTCTCGAAAGAGAGATGCCACATATCGAAAATAAAGGTGGATAAACATCTCGAAAGAGAGATGTCACTTAATAAAAAAAATGAGAGATGCCACTTATCGAAAATAAATGTGGATAAACTTCTTGAAAGAGAGATTACACTTAACAAAAATAAAGGTGGATAAACTTCTTGAAAGAGAGATGCCACTTATCAAAAATAAAGGTGGATAAGCTTCTCGAAAGAGAGATGCCACTTATCTAAAATAAAGGTGGATAAGTTTCTCAAAAGAGAGATGCCACTTATCGAAAATAAAGGTGGATAAGTTTCTCGAAAGAGAGCTGCCACTTATCGAAAATAAAGGCGGATAAGCTTCTCGAAAGAGAGATGACACTTATCGAAAATAAAGGTGGATAAGCTCCTCGAAAGAGATATGCAACTTATCAATAATAAAGGTGGATAAGCTTCTCCAAAGAGAGATGCCACTTATCGAAAATAAAGGTGGATAAGCTTCTCGAAAGAGACATGTCACTTAACAAAAATAAAGGTGGATAAGTTTATCGAAAGAGAGATGCCACTTATCGAAAATAAAGGTGGATAAACTTCTCGAAAGAGAGATGCCAGTTATCGAAAATAAATGTGGATAAGCTTCTCGAAAGAGATATGACACTTATCTAAAATAAATATGGATAAGCTTCTCGAAAGAGAGATGCCACTTATCAATAATAAAGGTGGATAAGCTTCTCGAAAGAGAGATGCCACTGATCGAAAATAAAGATGGATAAGCTTCTCGAAAGAGAGATGCCACTTATCGAAAATAAAGGTGGATAAGCTTCTCGAAAGAGAGATGCCACTTATCGAAAATAAAGGTGGATAAGCTTCTCGAAAGATAGATGCCACTTATCAAAAATAAAGGTGGATAAGCTCCTCGAAAGGGGGATGCCACTTATCAAACGTAAAGGTAGATAAGCTTCTCAAAAGAGAGATGCCACTTATCAAAAATAAAGGTGGATAAGCTTCTCGAAAGAGAGATGCCACTTATCAAAAATAAAGGTGGATAAGCTTCTCAAAAGAGAGATGCCACTTATCGAAAATTAAGTTGGATAAACTTCGAAAGAGATATGCCACTTATCGAAAATAAAGGTGGATAAGCTTCTCGAAAGAGAGATGCCACTTATCGAAAATAAAGGTGTATAAGCTTCTCGAAAGAGAGATGCCACTTATCAAAAATAAAGGTGGATAAGCTTCTCGAAAGAGAGATACTGTCGCTACTGCGAAAATCGGCGCCGGCTGAACAGAAGAGTCGCCACCGTGCGTTATTTATCCCACGGGAGGGAAAGGAAACGCTCAGAGTAAACCTCGCACAATACGGGAAAGGTATGGTCATCGCAACCAAAACCTGGGTTCGGGAGTCGGTTACGCAAGGGGAAGGTATTAGCACCCCTCACGTCCGTCGTACTCGACGGGATCCACGCTTGTTTTCGGGTATGGATTGTTATTCTATCTAAACTATAGGTCAAGGGTGAAAAAGAAAATAAAATGAAAAATAAAAATGACTCGGCAAAGTATCGCACTTTATGCCTACGTATTCCCGCCGGGAACGAGAAATCAGAGTCAACGTAGTTCGCCTACCTACGGGAAAGGAGGGAAAGGTTGCTCGCTAGGATATCGCATCCTATGCCTACGTACTTCCACACAACATGGAAGATCAGAGCAAACGTAGTTCGGGCCACGTACGACACAAGTCTGCCTTGGTTGATTTTATTCCTTCTGAAAAAGGTTTTTCTGATTAACAGTCCAAGAGGACAAAAATGACGTTTTGATGAGTTCACATTCTTTTACGGAAGAAGTGTCTTTTATTGCGTTTGAAATCTTTATGTGTTTTTCTGTTTGTTTTGAGAAAGAAAGAGACAGAACTCTAACCTACGGTTGCGAAGGGAAACAAGCTATCCTAATGTTATCATGCATGGGTTGAGACCTAGTGTCTATCATGCTCCTCTCTTGCACAGAGAGAAACAGAGATCCTACGGGATAGGCAGAAACAGAAACAATATCAGATATACACAGCAAAACAGTAAAATGCATGGATGCAACAATACAAGCGAGGCAAGGGAGTCCCACTCAACCTCGAACCTAGAAAACAATAGGCGAAAGTGAACAGGCTTCACTTTCAACCCAACAGGGTAAACAGCAAACAATACAGTTCAGAAAACCAATCAATACATCAACAAATGAAATACAGCAACAGAAACAGCATCAGCAGCTCTGAATCAACAACTGGCTTCAAGCAATCTCCAATCAGCTACAGGCTTCAACAAGCATCAATATCCATCTTCATGGCCTTCAGACAATGGCTTTGATCATCAGTCTTCCATCTGCAATGCCTTTTCTTCAAGCTCAAACCTCCAGGATGAGGGATCAGTCACAAGAGTGAATTGGGTGTTAAGCAATCAGCTGACTACCAAAGGTGGTGAACAGACTGCTTCTAACACAAGAGACATTTTCTCTCAAGAGTTCTATCTCATAGAAACTGTCACCAAGCCTTCCAAAGGAAGGGGGTGAGTGTCTTAGAGAGACTCTGAATCACAGAGAAGAATGGATGCAGACAAGGCAATCCATGTTTGAGAAACAAAATTTCTAATCTAGAGCTCTGCCTAGCTCCTAAACCCTAATCTCCTGAGCAACTGCTAGCAAGAAACTCCTCCTCAACTCTCTGCAGTTGATCTTCAGCATTTGACTCTTTAATGGCTTCAGCTCCACAAATCTTCAGCTTCCCCAGGGCCCCAGACAAACCCAATACCCATACAAACAATCAATAAACCCCAGAGGGCACACCACACCAGACAGCAGATATACAGACAGCAATAATAGCAGTAGGGAATTCTGACTTTTTCTAAGGGATCTAATAGCTACCCATAGCCCCTATAGTCCCATAACTAAACTAGTCAAACCCTAAGTCCTAAGGGAAAAAATTGAACTTCCTAAGTTGTCACTTAAAACCCTAGTTTTGTACATGATGTTCAAGCATTTATTAATCACCTAAAACTAGCCTCTAAAAATGGGAACTAAAATATTTCTACAAGCTTAATATCTTATCTAAACAATATGAAAAGAGTGATCAAAAAATATTAAAGCATGTGAGAGAACAAAAATCATAAAAATAATGCATGAAATGTATCTATTTATTATGACATTTATTTAGAAAATATGAAAAAAATATGAAATAAAACTAAAAATGAAAATTTATTTTCCTATAATATTCTAGACATTTTAATGAAAACATGGTAAAAAGAATGAATTAAAAAGCATTTTTTATGAATTATTTATGAATTTATGAAAATTGGTGAAAAATTAAAGGGAAATAAGAAAAATAAAAATGAATTAAATGAGCCAGAGGGGGTGCATCCAGTAGGTGCGCTCAGTTCATTATTGGATGGGCCAGACAGGGTAGGGTGCTGTTAGCAAAAGGACTAAGGCCCAGAGTCACTCAGAATAACAACAACGCGCTGGGGGTGAAGGAAGTAATAAAGTCACGTTGAAATATTGGTTTTGGGCTCACACGGGGGTGGGAATAACAATCCAACTCAGGCCCGCCCGTTTCAATTAATGAAACGGTGCGTTTAGGGCCAGGGCAATCTCCCTCCAATTTCAGATTGAATATAGGCCATTGGATCATTCTAAAAGTCAAGAGTCTTACACCAAACGAATGGCCACGATTATTTCTTCTCCAAACGACCTGCAACCTAGGGTTTCAGCTCCACCATGGCAGCCATGCACGAGCAAGGTTCCACCTCTCTGCTCTCCATCTACACGCAACCAATCCACATGATGTGAACATGAAATCTGCTCCAAATCTCTCCCTCTACAAGCTTAGGGTATCAATTCGTCTTGAAACTCACCACAACAACAAACATGATTGGATCAACATTCGGCCTCCATTGAAATGCACTGATATGGACCATCACCAATCCTCCTCAAACCTAGCCTAAATTAAACTACATCTAATGGAGATTAACCTATGCTATCAAGTTGCAATTATAACACATTCATCCAAGAGATTCGAACACAAACAGATTATGGCACCTGTTAACAAACCTCACCAAATCGTTCCAAACTCACCTAAACTAATCTCCTAACCACCTAGATTGCATCTAAACTAACAACATCATGCCAAATTAACTAGATCAAGCAGTTTGAATGAAAACTTACCTAGTAAGAAATCTTGAGAAACAGCTATGGAGGATGTGGATCTGAAGCTTTTAAGTGTTGAATCTTGATCAATCCTTGAGGAACTTAATTCTGTATGCACAAACTTGGAGGTTCCTTGCTTGAATCATGCAATCCACTTGAACTTGTGATTTTGATGATCTTGAGAAAAGCACTCGAAAATGGATGATAACTACCAGAAATTTGCTTCAATTATGATCTATGATGATGATGGAGTGAAATTGAATTGATTATGATGAAAGTTGGTGAAGGTTTTGAGAGAATTGTAATGAAACTCCAATGAAAAAGTGTGAGAAATTATGTGGAATTCTTGGTGCAAATGAGGCCAACCCTTGCCAAATTCTCCTTTCATGAATATATAGACCCCAAATGAACATTCTAGATCCATCTTGCACATTCCCTTGTTTTCAAATTTTGATCCATTTTTGATTATGTTTCTTAAATGATAAGCAACCATGGATAACTTCATTTTTTCCTTCTAAACTCAAAAAAGTGGGTGAACCATTGTTCTTAGAATTGTTTTTCCATTCAAAATCATATATTGGAAGTCTCCATTTGGACTTGTAAATCTCCCAAACCATTTTCCAACTTGAAATTATCCACTTTATAAGCCTTTTTAGTTCATATTTTGACCTATCATGCAACTCCATGCTATGGGCTTCTCCAATAACTTGTGACCTTCTTTCTAGACTTAAAATCCCATTTGGAGCAAGTTTGATGTTGTAAGTTTTTCCATTTGAGGCCTCCTTGTATGAGTTTTGGGTATAGGTTAAAATGACCTGTAATTCACAAATGCCCAAAATACCCTTTGCTTGTCAAGACCATAAGTTGAGTTCTCCACATCATATGAAGGCATGCCATACCATTCTAGAAAGCTAAGACAATGAGGAACAATTCTTATGTTGACCAAGAATTCATTTGAAATCTCCTTGAGGGGTAAAACTAGCTTGGAAGTCAAGTCACTTTCACAGACAAAAGTTCAGACACCCCAGATGACCTGTAACTTGTAAGGACCATAACTTGAGTTCTATAAATCTCCTTGAGGTCTTCCACCACTCAAATTAAAGGTCTTGAGATCCTCTACAAGTTTCATGTTGGCCAAGAAGCCATTTGAAGCTAGCATTTTGACTTGTCTTGCTTGGAAATTTGACCTAAACTAGGGGATTTTACAGAGAAACCCTAATTTAGTAACTCCTCTTCTCCTTGATTTCTCTTGAATTCTCCTTGTCATATCTCCATATCCTTCTTCATATGTTCAATATTGATCCCCACATCTCTCCAATAACCTTGAATGCCCTTTTAAGTCAGTCAATTGACCTAGGGTTGACCTAGGGTTGACCCAGATGAAACCCTAGTTGACTGTCTTCAACTATAGCTCTTGTGCTTTCATCAATGACTTGTTTTCTTCTCCAAATGACTTTATAAGTCTCTCAAGATGTCTAGATACTCTCCATGCCTTCAATCCACAGCTCATAACCCTCTTGTTGATCCTCAGATACCCTCAGCTAGGAGATAGACTCAAGGCTTGATCTGCTGAACTCTTTGCTTTCAAATTCTTTCCTGATGACTTGAATGAGATTGAATTGGGATAATAACCTCTTGCTAGGCCTCTAGAGATGAAAATAATGATTGGTCCCCTGGTGAATGACTTGCTATGCTTATGCTATGCAGATGGTTAGTCTATGTACATAACTCTACATGCAAATGCTAATGATGATGAAACATAAATCCAAGGAATAAGGTTGAGCAAATTTTAGGGTGCAACAGCTGCCCCTATTCAAGCGACTTGGACCCGATTGGGTGAAGAGCCCGGAGCCTTCAGACATTCGCGGTACGAGGCGGTTGAATACTAGTGAAACCAGAAATTTGCCAACCGCAGAAATAAACTGCGCTCCTGCTTGAGGAATGACATTCGTCAGCTGAATCTGACTGTTAGAATAACCCACTGATCTCGCGCGACCGTGCTGGGGATTGTCTTCATCGTCCTGAAGAGGATTTTGTCATAACAGATTGCTTGCTTGTCCTCGTGAGGACTCTGTCTGTCATCAACACGAAGAAATCTCAACTAAAACTTGTCCACGTTAGGACTCCACTTACTGTCAACCCAGGAAAATCTCGGCAACTCCGCTGGGGATAATTCGTCTGCATTTCCATAAACTGAATCGTCCAGGTTAGGAATAACATTCTTCCACGTTAGGAGTAACGCTTTTATCTTTCCACGTTAGGAAGCAATCTTCTTTCCACGTAAAGAGAACTACATCAATCTGTCCACGTAAGGACTCCAATGCCATTTGACATGTCCGCGTCAGGACTCCGATCTTTCCACGTAATGAATTCACCTTTGGTTCTAAATCTGTCCACGTCAGGACTCAACTTCTCGAATCTGTCCACGTCAGGACCCCAATTTCTCCGCGTAAGGAATAAACTTCTTCTTCCACGTTAGGAATATCTTGATATGATCTGTCCGCGTCAGGACTAAACTCTCTTTCCACGTCAGGAATAATCCATTTCTTTCCACGTCAGGAATCAATCGATTTTCCACGTAAGGAATAAACTCGTCTTTCCACGTAAGGAAACCATTTTTCTGATACGTCCACGTAAGGACTCATTTTTCCACGTAATGAATCATCTCAATCTGTCCACGTAAGGACTCCATTCTTTCCACGTCAGGAATACTGTCATTTCCACATAAGGAAACCTCTTCTGATACGTCCGCGTAAGGACTACATCTTTCCACGTTAGGAATCAATAATCTCTTTGATCTGCCCGCGTCAGGACACTGATCTCGTCTTGATTCATCCACGTTAGGACTCAGGCGTCTTCGATTCACTGAGGAAATAAGACTTGTCCACGTAAGGACTCACACGTCTTCGACTTGCCGGGGAATATCCGCGTTAGGACTTACACTTTGCCAACAACACGAAGAAGGATAAATTTGTCCGCGTCAGGACTCTTGTATCTTGTCATCACAAAGAACTACAAACTTGTCCACGTCAGGACGCACATTTCACCATTACAAATAAAGATATCTGCCGAAAACAAAATGATCCACGTCAGGATACCAACACGAAGAGTAACCAATCTTTTGTCAACGTCATGACCTCCCTTTCTCCAAATTTCAAAAGACCGAATCTATCCACGTCAGGATTAACACACCTTACCAATCCGGTAAAACAAACCTGTCCACGTTAGGACGCCCACTTCTGAAGAAACCCCGTCATTCTAGGAGTAAATGGTCCACGTCAGGACTTAATTCTTCAATGATCCTTTCCCACAAACTGCTCAGCACTGACGTGACAGCGACTTCGAGACGAACTCTACTGGGGATGTCTGAAAACCAACTATCGGACACCTGCTCTGATAACCGGCGGTGGCCTCTGAAATTCTGATTCATGCGACCCGTTGATGACAAACAAACTCTGCTTGGGGATTAAGGAGATTCTTATCCTGGCCACTCTGGCTGGGGAAGATAAGATGCATTTGCATAAATGACTTTGCTGGAGACAAAGAGAATTTTATCATGATAACTCTGTGGGGAATACCGCCGAAACTGACATTATTATTGAATATCTCCTGCCGAGATCTTGACTGTTTGGTGATTTATTTGAGCAAGAGCTCTCTCCACCTGAACTACTGGAGTACAGAAACTACTTCAGCAAAATAAATGCTGGAAGGGTAACGCCGACTCGCCGGGGATAGCCTGATGCTACAAAGTTATTCCAGCAAAATAAATGCTGGTAGGATGAAGTCGACCCTGCTGGGAATTTGGGAACTCAAACCACCCGTCTTGTTGAAGTAACCCTCTGCTGGGGAATATAACTCTGCTGGGGAATAGCAGATGCGCCTGATATGATTGAGCCCCTGCTGGAGAGTGAACTAATATCACACGGTATCTCTGACAAAATAAATGACAGGACCCACCATCAACTCTGCTTTGGAGAGTCTTGACCTTCGGATTCCACTGGAAGGAAAGAACACTCGCTGAAAAGAGAACTCCGCTGGGGATGGCTGGATTCTCTCGGGGAAAATTTACTGACTCCGCCGGGGGAGAATGCAGGACCCTGCGGGGGGAGATGAACCTGTCTGAATACAGCCTTACGATCCCGGAATCACCAAACTCTGCTGAGGACGAGTAACTTCTCTGGAGCACGTCCTTTGGATAAGCTACGGCTAGCTGGAGAATTCTATCCTTCTTCAGGAAGAACATGCATGACCTGCGTGGGGATCAAGCCCTTCACTATTGCAATCTTTTGATCACCTTCCTCGTACGGTTATGAAACCTGCAACAACACAAACAAGACACGACAAGCCTATGCAATCCACATCGATTCAGGTTAGTGACTGTTACACTCAGTTAATTCAAAGCTTTAACAATTGTTGGCAAGGGCCAGTAATGTTATACTCATGCTAGTTTCATCAAACTTAGGCGTTTTATCATGCGCAAAACAGTAAAGAACAGGCATCAAGTACTGAATAACACATTTTCATTGATTGGGCCCCTGAATGGGCGGAGTTTTTGTACACGGGATGTAACTCCTGAAAAGAGGAAGCTACGCAAAGCAGATATACAAGTATGCACAGGAAGCATAAATATTGACAAATTAAATTTTGTACACATGTCGGCCACTGGATGCAGATGAACACCACGAACTGATCCTCCCATGACTCGTCCGACTCTAATGCTTTCCCGGTATCCCCACTTCTGAAGAGGTCGTATCCGATAACTGACTCCTCAAATGTATTCTCCCGCATTGATACTCAGTGAATTCAAATTCGGACCGCAGTCATTTGCTTTTCTCATCCCTAACTTTTGCGTGAACCGCCCTTTACGGGTTTTCAGTTCACCGGGATACCCTTTTTTGCCGAAGCCGCCCAGTGTAGGTTTTCAACTTCGCGGGTGTACATTTTTTCAATTTTATCCCTAACTTTTGCCCGAACCTTTTATTCTGTTTTTGGTTCGCCAGGATGCCCCATTTTTGCCTGGACTCTCTTTTTTCTGTCCAGCGGGTCTATTTTAAGCAAAGTATTTTTTAACTGCGTCCGAATTCACAGGTGATGCAAAGTCTTCCCCGTCCATGGTGGACAACAATAAAGCTCCTCCTGAAAAGACCTTCTTGACAACGTATGGCCCTTCGTAATTGGGGGTCCACTTGCCCCTGTGATCTGCTTGCGGCGGGAGAATCCTTTTCAGCACAAGGTCGCCCGTCTGAAAGCTTCGCGGAAGTATTTTCTTGTCGTACGCTTTCTTCATTCGTCTTTGATACAAACGACCGTATGCCAGAGAAGCTAGCCTCTTCTCATCCATCAAACTCAGTTGGTTCAATCTGTTCGTTACCCATTCTGCCTCGTCCAGCTGAACGTCTCGCAATACCCTCAGAGAAGGGATCTCAACTTCCAATGGTAATACCGCCTCCATTCCATATACTAACGAGAACGGAGTTGCCCCGGTTGATGTGCGTACCGTCGTACGATAACCGTGCAAAGCGAAAGGTAGCATTTCATGCCAATCTTTATACGTCACCACCATTTTCTGGACGATCTTCTTGATATTCTTATTGGCCGCTTCGACAGCGCCATTCATCTTGGGTCGGTAAGGGGAGGAGTTGTGATGTTCGATCTTGAAATTCTGACAGAGCTCCTTCATCATTTTGTTGTTCAGATTAGAACCATTATCCGTGATTATCCGCTCGGGAATCCCATATCGGCAAATGATATCTCTCTTGATGAATCTAGCCACCACTTGCTTCGTTACGTTTGCGTAAGACGCCGCTTCCACCCACTTGGTGAAATAATCGATTGCTACTAGGATGAACCGATGCCCGTTAGAAGCCGTCGGCTCGATCTTTCCAATCATATCGATTCCCCACATCGAGAATGGCCATGGAGATGACATCACATTCAGAGGACTCGGAGGCACATGTATTTTGTCAGCATAAATTTGGCACTTGTGGCACTTCCTCGCGAACTTGAAACAATCAGTTTCCATCGTCAGCCAAAAGTAACCTCCCCTCAGCAGTTTTCTCGTCATAGCATGCCCACCAGCATGCGTACCAAAGGCACCTTCGTGAATTTCCTCCATAAGAAGCTTTGCCTCTTTCTCGTCTACACAACGCAACAACACCAAGTCGTGGTTTCTTCTGTATAAGACGCCATCCGGGTTCAAATAGAAATTACCCGCTAATCTCCTGAGAGTCTTCTGATCTTGACTGGATGCCCCAGCCGGATACTCTTTATTCTTCAGGAAATTAAGGATATCAAAATACCACGGTTTGCCATCAGACGCTTCATCAATAGCAAATACATAAGCTGGCCTGTCCAACCGAGAGATAGTGATTTGGGGAGCTTCGTTCCAGAAATTGACCTTGTACATGGACGACAAGGTGGCAAGGGCGTCAGCCATTTGATTTTCTGCCCGTGGCACGTGATGCAACTCAACCTTGTCGAAGAAAGGCAACAATCTCCTTGCATAATTCATATAATGTATCAAATTAGGCTGCCGTGTCTCCCATTCCCCTTTGATCTGATTCACTACCAGAGCTGAGTCTCCGTATACGTCTAAATGTTTGATTCGCAAATCAATGGCTTCTTCAAGCCCCATTATACAAGCTTCGTATTCGGCCTCATTGTTGGTAACGGCAAAGGTCAATCGGGCAGTAAACGGGATGTGCGACCCGTGCGGCGTAGTGATAATTGCCCCTATTCCGCTACCGTAAGCATTCACAGCTCCATCAAATATCATCTGCCATTTGGACCCCGGCTCTGGTCCTTCGTCTGGTAACGGCTCTTCACAATCCTTCATCTTGAGATACATGATATCCTCGTCAGGAAAGTCAAATCTCATTGATTGATACTCTTCAATAGGCTGCTCCGCCAGATACTCGGACAACACACTCCCCTTTATTGCCTTTTGCGAGACGTATTGAATATCGTATTCGGTCAAGATCATCTGCCACCTGGCAATCCTACCTGACAACGCCTGCTTTTCAAATATATATTTGATTGGATCCATCTTCGAGATGAGCATGGTTGTATGATTCAGCATGTACTGCCTCAGACGCTTGGCGGCCCAGGCTAGCGCGCAACAAGTTTTCTCCAGCATTGAGTATCGAGATTCACAGTCTGTAAATTTCTTACTCAAATAGTAGATTGCATGCTCTTTTCTCCCCGTCTCGTCGTGCTGACCGAGAACACAACCCATGCTTCCCTCAAGAACCGTCAAATACATTATCAAGGGTCTCCCTGCCACTGGGGGTATCAAAATAGGAGGCTCCTGCAGATACTTCTTTATTTTGTCGAACGCCTTTTGACAATTATCGTTCCACGTTACAGCTTGATCTTTCTTTAGCAACTTGAATAATGGTTCACACGTGGCAGTTAGGTGAGATATGAACCGAGCAATGTAGTTCAATCTCCCCAAAAACCCGCGCACCTCTTTCTCTGTTTTAGGCGTCGGCATTTCTTGAATCGCTTTTATTTTAGCAGGATCGACCTCTATTCCTCTTTCGCTTACTATGAACCCCAGGAGCTTACCCGATCTCACCCCGAAGGTGCATTTGTTAGGGTTCAGCCTCAGCCTGAACTTCCTAAGCCTTTTAAACAACTTCAACAGGTTCACCAGATGCTCTTCCTCCGTCTGGGATTTAGCAATCATATCGTCAACATAAACTTCAATCTCTTTATGCATCATGTCATGAAAGAGAGTTGTCATCGCACGCTGATATGTTGCCCCAGCATTTTTCAAACCAAAGGGCATCACTTTATAGCAAAATGTTCCCCAAGGCGTTATGAAAGTAGTCTTCTCCATATCCTCTGGCGCCATTTTAATTTGATTATAGCCTGAAAAGCCATCCATGAAGGAGAATACAGAGTATTGAGCAGTATTATCAACTAACACATCAATATGAGGAAGTGGAAAATCGTCTTTTGGGCTTGCTTTATTTAAATCTCTATAATCCACGCACATTCGAACCTTGCCATCTTTCTTTGGCACTGGTACGATGTTAGCAACCCATGAGGGATACTTCGTCACAGCCAGGAACCCAGCGTCCCACTGTTTCTGAACCTCCTCTTTGATCTTCATTGCCATATCTGGTCGAGTTCTGCGAAGCTTTTGTTTGACAGGCGGGCAGTCTTCTTTCAGTGGCAGGCGATGCACAACCATATCTGTATCGAGCCCTGGCATATCTTGATACGACCAAGCGAATACATCATTATACTCTCGGAGCATTTCAACCAGTTTTCGCTTGATATCACTCTGCAGTGCGGCTCCGATACGAATATTTTTCTCAACCCCTTCCGACCCCAAGTTGATAATCTCGATAACCTCGTCGTGAGGCAGAATGGCTCTTTCCTCTTGCTTCACCAACCAAGACAGTTCTTCCGGAACGTCGCTATCTTCAACAACCTCTTCTTCGGTCTGGAATACCGGGTGCTCGAAGTCGGGACGAGTCATAGGTGGTTCAAGGATGTCATCTGAAAATGTTATCCTGCAAAAGAAAGGGTTAAGTGCTTCAAAATGCGTATAAAGCGGATAACCACGTTGCCATTTTATTGAAAAATACAAAACAAGAAAGACAGGGATTACGGTATTTACACATGAAAAAACGCCATTTATTTAATGATTAACGAAACAATGTTTATAACAACACAGCCCTAAGCAAATCCTGATGCCCCGGGCAAGACATCAGATTATTCAACAATTAATAAAGCAAAGCATTACTGTTTAAAAGTCACAGGAACAAGCTCCTGAATGGACCAGTTGCACAGTCCTTGTCCTGGCGTGCTTGGCTGAATCCAGGCATCCATATCACAGTCGCTGTCCCCTTCATCGGATTCTGAAGCAGCATTGACAGATTCATGGCATACTCCACTGGCAGAGATGGTGATTGACTTTCTGAAATGAGGGGCCCCCACAGAAGGAGTTGATGACGATGGTCGGTACCCCAGTCCGAACCGGTCCATTTTCACAGGAATGTCCAATACTTTGCCCCAGCCTTTGGCTTCTCCTGCCTTCACTAGCGCTTGAGCCTCTTTATACGAAGAAACAGCTATCTCTGGCACTTTGCTTGGCCCGGGACTCTTGTCCTTTATGCGCAAACCTTCGAATGCCTGGCATGGCGTTTCGTGGATCTCCCCGTCGACTTCCACATATTTAAACGAAGATAGATGACTGACCAGGATGTCTTCTTCTCCGCACACGGTGACTACACTGTCTCCGACCATATACTTTAACTTCTGATGCAGGGTTGACGTGACTGCCCCTGCCCCGTGAATCCAAGGTCTTCCCAGCAAGCAGCTGTACGCAGGCTGTATATCCATGATATAAAACTCCGTTGCAAACACTTCCGGCCCCACTTGCAGAGGCAATGTGATCGATCCGAAGACTGTTTTCCGCGTGCCGTCAAACGCTCTGACCACCAAATCACTTGGTGTGCACAAAATTCCTCGAACATCCAGCTTCATCATAGCCTTCTTAGGCAGCACATTCAAAGACGACCCGGTGTCAACCAATACGTGCGACATTGTCGACCCTCTGCACTCAACAGATACATGTAATGCCATGTTATGATCCCTTCCTTTCGGAGTCAAGTCGAAATCAGTAAAGCCCAGACTGTGGCCTGCATTCACATGTGCTAATACTCCTTCTAGCTGGTTCACGGAGACATCCTGGGGTACAAAAGAAGTGTCCAGGACTTTCAGCAAAGCGTTTCGGTGAGCCTCCGAACATAACAGCAATGACAGAATAGATATTTTGGATGGCGTTTGCTGCAGATGCTCCACGATTTTATAGTCGCTCTTCCGAATTAAGCGCATGAATTCTTCGACATCCTTAGATGCTGCTTCTTTTTCATTTGCTTGAACCGGAACATTTTCCACCGCTTTCCCTTTTCCTTTCGCTAGCCTTTCGGCCTCTACTTCAGGAGATATAAAGATCCTGCCGCTTCTCGTCATGCCTCCTGAGCCCACAACATTATCCACAACCTCCGCTGACTGCTTGTTGACATCGATTTTAATCCCGTCACAATACACCTCTAGCCCATATGACCATGGGACCGCTTTCGTGCTCTCATACGGGATTGGCCCGGCTTTAGTTATAGTAATCGGTGGCCGCTGAGCTGGTGCTGAAATAGTGATCGTCTTCCTAGGAATTGTCACTGTGGCAACATCACTCCGATTATCCACTACTGCCCCTGCCGGCTCATCAGTTGCTGTTCTATCAAATTGCAATACACCTTCATCAATTAAGGCCTGGATGCCTTTCTTCAAATCCTCACACCCCCCAGACAGGGCCCAACAATCTAAGCAGTACTCATTACAACCCGGGTAAACACCTCCTTGCAACAGTCGGCTTTTTATTTCGCTCAGCGGCGTCTTTAAATCCTCAACATTCATAATCAGATTCAGACCTTCCTCAGTCAGCACGGCATTCGCCCCATGATTAGGCATGGGTTTCTGGACTATATTCGCACCGGTCGTTCCGAAGTTGATAGACTTGTTGTCCAAGAGATCCTGCACAACGTGCTTAAAAGCATGACAACCTTCAATATCATGGCCCGGGGCCCCAGAATGAAACTCGCAGCGCCTATTTGCATCATAGCCGAACGGGGGAGTTCCCGTTATCGGTGCCAAGGTTCTTTTCTCCACCAGATTCAATCCCAACAAGGTCTGCAATAAATCAGCATAGTTAGAGGGAGGTTTCTCGAACACCCTTCTCGGCTTACCACCCTGGAATTTTCTCTGAGCTTGCTGTGCCCCCTGCTGAGGCTGCTGCTGCTGTGGCATTGGTTGCTGCTGAACCTGTTGTTGTTGCTGGATTGGTTGCTGTTGATAAGGAATAGTGACACTCGACACTTGCTGCTGCTGACGATATTGATTTCTTCCCCTGCCTCGGCCTCGGCCTCGGCCTCCAAATACAGCACTAGCTTCGCCCTGACGGCGCCCCCCGTAAGCTTTCCTATTACTGCCAGATGCAGTTGATTCATCGACTTGGAACTTTCCTTGCTTAATGTTCCGCTCAATCTTTTCACCCATCAAAATCAGATCTGAAAAACTAGCCAGAGACGTATGAAACAGCATATCATGAAACAGCCCGGTGAATGTGCCAACAAACATGTCGTTCATTTCTTTATCTTCCACAGGAGGACGGACCCTGGCAGCCATATCGCGCCACCTTTGCGCGTATTCTTTAAAACTCTCCCCCTTCTTCTGCGAAAGCCCGGCCAACTGGACCCGATTGGGCGCCAGATCACTGTTATATTTGTAATGGGCTACGAACGCCTCCGCTAATTGCTTCCAAGTCTTAATATCAGTGGGCTCCAACCCCATGTACCACTCTAAGGAAGGACCCGACAGGCTATCCTGAAAGAAATGCATGAGCATTCTTTCGTCAGTGGAGTATGCAGACATTTTTCTGTAATAAGCTCGTACATGAACCTTCGGACATGTATCTCCTTTGTACTTATCGAACGCAGGCGCTTTGAATTTAATGGGCACCCTCAAGCCAGGTACCAAGCCCATAGTTGCCATGTCCAGACCCACAGCACTCTGGTTTAGGACTCCTTTCATTTGCTCTTCCAGCATTCTAATCTTTTGAGAATCATCCATCGGCCCTTCAAAACCCCCTCCAGAGAAGGCGTCTTCCTGTTGATCCTCTTGCCACATACCGTTTCCAGCCCCGTATCCATCATATGCATTATTACGTCCAGCTCTGACCTGATTCATCCCTGGAACTCGGCCTCTGTTGCCATACCCTTGAACACCTCCAGCAGGACCACCAGCCATAAAACCAGCACCGTTTCCGTTTCCAAAACCTCCGTAGCCCTGATTGACCATACCATAACCATCTTGCCCAAAGCCTTGAGCATTAAAGCCATACTTGCCGGTATTGTCGAATCCCTGATCGTTGAATCCGAACCCAGCGTTGACAAAGCCATTGCCTCCGAGATTATCTCCCACATTGACATCACCCAGCCCAGCGTTGTGGACAGCAGTTTCATTCCCAACTCCGACGTTACCATTCACAGCAGCGGTAGCGTTGTTGACGTTAGCAGCATTCACATTGACGACAGGCGGAGCCACTGGCGTGGGAGTGCCGTCTCCATGAGCAGTATCAACCCGGACAGACTGATGATCTTCGTTACCATGACCAGCGTTGCGAGCCAACAGAGGCTGGACCATGGCCTGCAAATTCTCTTGCCCTTTTGCTATAACCTCCATGGTCTGCATGAAGAGGGCGAGCTTTTCGCGTACATCCTGCATCTCGTTCTGAATCTGGTCCATGACTTTCCGACAGTTGGATCGTGTAGAATAGCGGTGCGGATGTTGATCTGGAATCCTGTTAAGTACCTGAATCAAAGCAGGAGATAAGACACCATTCAAAGATTACCTGTTATGCAAGATGAATATGAATGCAATGCAATGTGTCTGTGCATTAGGGAAGTTCATTCCCCCAGTTCTAGTGCGAGGGTGCCGGTGCAGTGACAGTGTTGACAATAAGAATACCGGAGCTGAATCATAGAAAGCCTCGTATATAACAGAGAGAATCAATAAGCCCAGGGTACAATATCACTGAGAGTACAAAGATGGCATGACCTCAACCAACAATCCTGGTGATGGTCAGCACTATGCAAATGAAGCCTACAAATAATGGAATAATCAGATCCTCCCAAAAGTCTGGTACTCCTCTATCAACTTCTTGGTCTCCGGATGGCTTGGTCGATCGAGCAGCCCTTCAACAAGCTGGTTTCTCTTTTTAAGGACACGGCGTACGTCTTCAGCAGTTTCTTCCCATGTTGCTTCTCCGAAGCAATCTTCTAACTTTCGCTTCTGGGACACTGCTTCATCTCTAGATTTGATCGCCTTGTTCAGTGCATGCTGGACACTATACCGGTTCATCACTTCCTCCTCACACTTCTTGATGCTAGACTTCAACTTCTCTTCGAGGTCGGAAACTTGCTGCTTTAGCTTATCTTCCCTCTTCTTGTTGTTGGTGAGAGTAGCATTCCAAGTCTTATTGCAAGAAGATATCTCTCGGTGTGCTGCGTCAAGCGCCTTCTTTTTGGCTTCCAGCATGTCATGGGAACTTCTGAACTCTTGCCCCAGACGTTCGCGCTTTTTCTTTTCCTCAGTCAACTCAGATCCTAACCTGTTTACCAGCTCAATCTGTTGTTGGAAAGCATATACGGCCTTGTTCTTCTTACTGCGTGCCTGGGCTAGCTCTTGCTCTAACCCTTCATTAATCTTCATTAAGGCTTCTTTCTCCCTCACAACTTGTTCATAGACTTCCCTAGAAACAGTAGTCGGCTCTTCTACCGGAATAGGATCAAAGATTGGTGCATTTGGAAATGGCATCTTCAACTGACTAGCCCTCCCCTGAATCCAAGCTCTATAAGGTGCATAGGCCTGACAGTCATTCTTTCCTAACAACGGCTTCCCTTTGCGGTTAATACGCGTCCAAGCATGTCGCAACTTGGCTAATAACTCCCCCTTCACGTCACCGGTGAAGTACAGAGATTCCTGTACTTCTTCCTCTTGAGGTGGATTCTTCAGCGCATATCCGAACTGGCGAATGAATAGAGAAGGGTTGTAATTGATACACCCTTTTCTTCCTATCAATGGCACATTAGGGTAACCAGCACAGCTAAAAATGAGCTCAGATCCCAACAGATCTCTATCAAACCACTCCATATCCTCCGACGATAACCTCATCAAACGCTCTGGCCAACCAACTGGAACTGTAGTCTCTGCAGCAGATCCTCTCTTAGGAAGGTGACTCTCAAACCACATACTCAATAAGGGTACACACAGATGAACATTCTTCCCTCTTCCCTTCTCATTCTTGTAATGCAGCGAGTGGTAGAGATCTCCGAGTAAAGTAGGTACAGGATTACCAGCGGCGAACAAGTAGAAAGCATCGAAGTCCACAAAATCCGGTATATTGGGGAATAAAACTATGCCATAAATGCACAAAGCCAACACAGCATTGAAAGCAACCCAGCACCCATTCTTGGCGTACTCTTGGGCTTTACCAACTAAGAACTGAAATGAGAAGCCTGGAACTCCACGGGAAACAGTAGTCACAAGTTCAGAAGCATCAACATGCAAGGCTTTTGCCAATTCCTCCGGCTTGGGTTTGACATCATAATGAATGAATGGAACCTGGTTCTGCACAGGCAGCTCAACATACTCAGCGTATTCCTCCAGCGTCGGTCCCATAATAAAATCAGAGAACGTAAAACACCTCAAAGCAGGGTCATAGAATTGCATCAAAGCATACAGCCCATCTAACTCTACCTCTGTAGGTTTGCACACCAATCTCAATAATCTACCATAGCTCATCCGGAAACTCCTACGAACACCCTCATCAGCGAGAGAGATCAACCCCAGTAAAGGAACAATATCAGGCGTAGGCAATTTGTAAGCAACTGTTCTCCGTAGGCTAGTCATGATCAAAACTCAGAAGTCTGAGCACTAGAACTAGGGAAATGCAAATGCACCTGCAGCACAGACACACGTTAGTGAAATGCAAATGATAATGTATATGCAGGGATGCAATGCAAGTAACATTCAACGGGGACCAAAGCTGCAGCTGAATAGCCCAAACCCAATCAAGAAAGGTCTCAGATAGACCATCCAGCAGTCATCAACCCTGGTCTCAGATAGACCTAAAATAGAACTCCAACACTGGTCTCTGACAGACCTCAAACCATAACTCCAACTGGTCTCTGATAGACCTCAAATCCCATCTATAATTGGTCTCTGACAGACCTCAAAACACCTCTCAAATGGTCTCTGACAGACCTCAGAATAAATCTCCAAATGGTCTCTGACAGACCTCAGAATACATCTCCACATGGTCTCTGGCAGACCTCATAACTCTCCATAGATAACCAGGATCTCTGATCAAGAAATAACCGGTAGTCTGGAGGTCTAGTTACCTGCATAACCCTGAATCCCCTCACAGGTGGGCGGCCCTATAACTGGCACAAGGTACGGCATCCTATGCGGTCGTCGGCGTCACAGACTTTCAGGGTTGATGATACGATTCCCAGAAGGAGTGGCATCATCAATTCCTGAAGAGGCCTCACTCAGCCAACTTCCAAATGATCGGTCCCCAGAGTCGACAATCCAACTAACCAGCAACCCACGCCAACCAAAGGAAGGGGCAGGAGGCCAACCAGAGGAACCTCGTCTGAGTGTAGATTTCATGGGACACCAAAGCAAGCAAAGCAAGCGGGCGCCCACTAATTTCTACTCTAATTCTAGGTGCACTCAAGCCCAGGTCCGGCTTATCTCTCAATATCAGAACACCCGTCACACCCCAATACAGCAATAATAAACAATAGATATAAAGCTGAAAAATACAGGGTTAGAAATATACAATAACTCCATACAAAATCCTCGACGGGAAAACAAGCGTTAGGATTGACTCTCTCAAGGGACGTTGGATCCCAAATGCGTAAGAACCATCGCAGTCCTTAGCAGCCAGGGGACGTTGGGTCCCCAGCAGAGTCGCCAGCTGTCGCTACTGCGAAAATCGGCGCCGGCTGAACAGAAGAGTCGCCACCGTGCGTTATTTATCCCACGGGAGGGAAAGGAAACGCTCAGAGTAAACCTCGCACAATACGGGAAAGGTATGGTCATCGCAACCAAAACCTGGGTTCGGGAGTTGGTTACGCAAGGGGAAGGTATTAGCACCCCTCACGTCCGTCGTACTCGACGGGATCCACGCTTGTTTTCGGGTATGGATTGTTATTCTATCTAAACTATAGGTCAAGGGTGAAAAAGAAAATAAAATGAAAAATAAAAATGACTCGGCAAAGTATCGCACTTTATGCCTACGTATTCCCGCCGGGAACGAGAAATCAGAGTCAACGTAGTTCGCCTACCTACGGGAAAGGAGGGAAAGGTTGCTCGCTAGGATATCGCATCCTATGCCTACGTACTTCCACACAACATGGAAGATCAGAGCAAACGTAGTTCGGGCCACGTACGACACAAGTCTGCCTTGGTTGATTTTATTCCTTCTGAAAAAGGTTTTTCTGATTAACAGTCCAAGAGGACAAAAATGACGTTTTGATGAGTTCACATTCTTTTACGGAAGAAGTGTCTTTTATTGCGTTTGAAATCTTTATGTGTTTTTCTGTTTGTTTTGAGAAAGAAAGAGACAGAACTCTAACCTACGGTTGCGAAGGGAAACAAGCTATCCTAATGTTATCATGCATGGGTTGAGACCTAGTGTCTATCATGCTCCTCTCTTGCACAGAGAGAAACAGAGATCCTACGGGATAGGCAGAAACAGAAACAATATCAGATATACACAGCAAAACAGTAAAATGCATGGATGCAACAATACAAGCGAGGCAAGGGAGTCCCACTCAACCTCGAACCTAGAAAACAATAGGCGAAAGTGAACAGGCTTCACTTTCAACCCAACAGGGTAAACAGCAAACAATACAGTTCAGAAAACCAATCAATACATCAACAAATGAAATACAGCAACAGAAACAGCATCAGCAGCTCTGAATCAACAACTGGCTTCAAGCAATCTCCAATCAGCTACAGGCTTCAACAAGCATCAATATCCATCTTCATGGCCTTCAGACAATGGCTTTGATCATCAGTCTTCCATCTGCAATGCCTTTTCTTCAAGCTCAAACCTCCAGGATGAGGGATCAGTCACAAGAGTGAATTGGGTGTTAAGCAATCAGCTGACTACCAAAGGTGGTGAACAGACTGCTTCTAACACAAGAGACATTTTCTCTCAAGAGTTCTATCTCATAGACACTGTCACCAAGCCTTCCAAAGGAAGGGGGTGAGTGTCTTAGAGAGACTCTGAATCACAGAGAAGAATGGATGCAGACAAGGCAATCCATGTTTGAGAAACAAAATTTCTAATCTAGAGCTCTGCCTAGCTCCTAAACCCTAATCTCCTGAGCAACTGCTAGCAAGAAACTCCTCCTCAACTCTCTGCAGTTGATCTTCAGCATTTGACTCTTTAATGGCTTCAGCTCCACAAATCTTCAGCTTCCCCAGGGCCCCAGACAAACCCAATACCCATACAAACAATCAATAAACCCCAGAGGGCACACCACACCAGACAGCAGATATACAGACAGCAATAATAGCAGTAGGGAATTCTGACTTTTTCTAAGGGATCTAATAGCTACCCATAGCCCCTATAGTCCCATAACTAAACTAGTCAAACCCTAAGTCCTAAGGGAAAAAATTGAACTTCCTAAGTTGTCACTTAAAACCCTAGTTTTGTACATGATGTTCAAGCATTTATTAATCACCTAAAACTAGCCTCTAAAAATGGGAACTAAAATATTTCTACAAGCTTAATATCTTATCTAAACAATATGAAAAGAGTGATCAAAAAATATTAAAGCATGTGAGAGAACAAAAATCATAAAAATAATGCATGAAATGTATCTATTTATTATGACATTTATTTAGAAAATATGAAAAAAATATGAAATAAAACTAAAAATGAAAATTTATTTTCCTATAATATTCTAGACATTTTAATGAAAACATGGTAAAAAGAATGAATTAAAAAGCATTTTTTATGAATTATTTATGAATTTATGAAAATTGGTGAAAAATTAAAGGGAAATAAGAAAAATAAAAATGAATTAAATGAGCCAGAGGGGGTGCATCCAGTAGGTGCGCTCAGTTCATTATTGGATGGGCCAGACAGGGTAGGGTGCTGTTAGCAAAAGGACTAAGGCCCAGAGTCACTCAGAATAACAACAACGCGCTGGGGGTGAAGGAAGTAATAAAGTCACGTTGAAATATTGGTTTTGGGCTCACACGGGGGTGGGAATAACAATCCAACTCAGGCCCGCCCGTTTCAATTAATGAAACGGTGCGTTTAGGGCCAGGGCAATCTCCCTCCAATTTCAGATTGAATATAGGCCATTGGATCATTCTAAAAGTCAAGAGTCTTACACCAAACGAATGGCCACGATTATTTCTTCTCCAAACGACCTGCAACCTAGGGTTTCAGCTCCACCATGGCAGCCATGCACGAGCAAGGTTCCACCTCTCTGCTCTCCATCTACACGCAACCAATCCACACGATGTGAACATGAAATCTGCTCCAAATCTCTCCCTCTACAAGCTTAGGGTATCAATTCGTCTTGAAACTCACCACAACAACAAACATGATTGGATCAACATTCGGCCTCCATTGAAATGCACTGATATGGACCATCACCAATCCTCCTCAAACCTAGCCTAAATTAAACTACATCTAATGGAGATTAACCTATGCTATCAAGTTGCAATTATAACACATTCATCCAAGAGATTCGAACACAAACAGATTATGGCACCTGTTAACAAACCTCACCAAATCGTTCCAAACTCACCTAAACTAATCTCCTAACCACCTAGATTGCATCTAAACTAACAACATCATGCCAAATTAACTAGATCAAGCAGTTTGAATGAAAACTTACCTAGTAAGAAATCTTGAGAAACAGCTATGGAGGATGTGGATCTGAAGCTTTTAAGTGTTGAATCTTGATCAATCCTTGAGGAACTTAATTCTGTATGCACAAACTTGGAGGTTCCTTGCTTGAATCATGCAATCCACTTGAACTTGTGATTTTGATGATCTTGAGAAAAGCACTCGAAAATGGATGATAACTACCAGAAATTTGCTTCAATTATGATCTATGATGATGATGGAGTGAAATTGAATTGATTATGATGAAAGTTGGTGAAGGTTTTGAGAGAATTGTAATGAAACTCCAATGAAAAAGTGTGAGAAATTATGTGGAATTCTTGGTGCAAATGAGGCCAACCCTTGCCAAATTCTCCTTTCATGAATATATAGACCCCAAATGAACATTCTAGATCCATCTTGCACATTCCCTTGTTTTCAAATTTTGATCCATTTTTGATTATGTTTCTTAAATGATAAGCAACCATGGATAACTTCATTTTTTCCTTCTAAACTCAAAAAAGTGGGTGAACCATTGTTCTTAGAATTGTTTTTCCATTCAAAATCATATATTGGAAGTCTCCATTTGGACTTGTAAATCTCCCAAACCATTTTCCAACTTGAAATTATCCACTTTATAAGCCTTTTTAGTTCATATTTTGACCTATCATGCAACTCCATGCTATGGGCTTCTCCAATAACTTGTGACCTTCTTTCTAGACTTAAAATCCCATTTGGAGCAAGTTTGATGTTGTAAGTTTTTCCATTTGAGGCCTCCTTGTATGAGTTTTGGGTATAGGTTAAAATGACCTGTAATTCACAAATGCCCAAAATACCCTTTGCTTGTCAAGACCATAAGTTGAGTTCTCCACATCATATGAAGGCATGCCATACCATTCTAGAAAGCTAAGACAATGAGGAACAATTCTTATGTTGACCAAGAATTCATTTGAAATCTCCTTGAGGGGTAAAACTAGCTTGGAAGTCAAGTCACTTTCACAGACAAAAGTTCAGACACCCCAGATGACCTGTAACTTGTAAGGACCATAACTTGAGTTCTATAAATCTCCTTGAGGTCTTCCACCACTCAAATTAAAGGTCTTGAGATCCTCTACAAGTTTCATGTTGGCCAAGAAGCCATTTGAAGCTAGCATTTTGACTTGTCTTGCTTGGAAATTTGACCTAAACTAGGGGATTTTACAGAGAAACCCTAATTTAGTAACTCCTCTTCTCCTTGATTTCTCTTGAATTCTCCTTGTCATATCTCCATATCCTTCTTCATATGTTCAATATTGATCCCCACATCTCTCCAATAACCTTGAATGCCCTTTTAAGTCAGTCAATTGACCTAGGGTTGACCTAGGGTTGACCCAGATGAAACCCTAGTTGACTGTCTTCAACTATAGCTCTTGTGCTTTCATCAATGACTTGTTTTCTTCTCCAAATGACTTTATAAGTCTCTCAAGATGTCTAGATACTCTCCATGCCTTCAATCCACAGCTCATAACCCTCTTGTTGATCCTCAGATACCCTCAGCTAGGAGATAGACTCAAGGCTTGATCTGCTGAACTCTTTGCTTTCAAATTCTTTCCTGATGACTTGAATGAGATTGAATTGGGATAATAACCTCTTGCTAGGCCTCTAGAGATGAAAATAATGATTGGTCCCCTGGTGAATGACTTGCTATGCTTATGCTATGCAGATGGTTAGTCTATGTACATAACTCTACATGCAAATGCTAATGATGATGAAACATAAATCCAAGGAATAAGGTTGAGCAAATTTTAGGGTGCAACAGATACCACTTATCGAAAATAAAGGTGGATAAGCTTCTCGAAAGAGAGACTCCACTTATCGAAAATAAAGGTGGATAAGCTTCTCGAAAGAGAGATGCCACTTATCGAAAATAAAGGTAGATACGCTTCTCGAAAGAGAGATGCCACGTATCTAAAATAAAGGTAGATAAGCTTCTCAAAAGAGAGATGCAACTTATCAAAAATAAAGGTTGATAAGCTTCTCGAAAGAGAGATACCACTTATCGAAAATAAAGGTGGATAAACTTCTCAAAAGAGAGATGCTACTTATCGAAAATAAAGGTGGATAAGTTTCTCGAAAGAGAGATGCCACTTATCGAAAATAAAGGCTCAGAAGCTTCTCGAAAGAGAGATGCCACTTATCGAAAATAAAGGTGGGTAATCTCCTCGAAAGAGAGATGCCACTTATCAATAATAAAGGTGGATAAGCTTCTCAAAAGAGAGATGCCACTTATCGAAAATAAAGGTGGACAATCTTCTCAAAAGAGAGATGCCACTTATTGAAAATAAAGGTGGATAAGCTTCTCGAAAGAGAGATGTCACTTATCGAAAATAAAGGTGAATAAGCTTCTCGAAAGAGAGATGCAACTTATCGAAAATAAAGGTGGATAAGCTTCTCGAAAGAGAGATGCCACTTATCGAAAATAAAGGTGGATAAGCTTCTCGAAGGAGAGATGCCACTTAACAAAAATAAAGATGGATAAGTTTCTCGAAATAGAGATGCCACTTATCGAAAATAAAGGTGGATAAGCTTCTCGAAGAGAGATTCCACTTATCGAAAATAAAGGTAGATAAGCTTCTCGAAAGTGAGATGCCACTTATCGAAAATAAAGGTAGATAAGCTTCTAAAAAGAGAGATGCCACTTATCGAAAATAAATGTGGATAAACTTCTCGAAAGAGAGATGCCACTTAACAAAAATAAAGGTGGATAAGTTTCTCGAAAGAGAGATGCCACAAATCGAAAATAAAGGTGGATAAACTTCTCGAAAGAGAGATGCCAGTTATCGAAAGTAAATGTGGATAAGTTTCTCGAAAGAGATATGCCACTTATCGAAAATAAATATGGATAACCTTCTCGAAAGAGAGATGCCACTTATCAATAATAAAGGTGGATAAGCTTCTCGAAAGAGAGATGCCACTGATCAAAAATAAAGATGGATAAGCTTCTCGAAAGAGAGATGCCACTTATCAAAAATAAAGGTGGATAAGATTCTCGAAAGAGAGATGCCACTTATCGAAAATAAAGGTGGATAACCTTCTCGAAAGAGAGATGCCACTTATCGAAAATAAAGGTGGATAAGCTCCTCGAAAGGGGGATGCCACTTATCGAACTTAAAGGTAGATAAGCTTCTCAAAAGAGAGATGCCACTTATCAAAAATAAAGGTGGATAAGCTTCTCGAAAGAGAGATGCCACTTATCAAAAATAAAGGTGGATAAGCTTCTCGAAAGAGAGATGCCACTTATCGAAAATAAAGGTGGATAAGCTTCTCGAAGAGAGATGCCACTTATCGAAAATAAAGGTAGATAAGCTTCTCGAAAGTGAGATGCCACTTATCGAAAATAAAGGTAGATAAGCTTCTAAAAAGAGAGATGCCACTTATCGAAAATAAATGTGGATAAACTTCTCGAAAGAGAGATGCCACTTAACAAAAATAAAGGTGGATAAGTTTATCGAAAGAGAGATGCCACTTATCAAAAATAAAGGTGGATAAGCTTCTCGAAAGAGAGATGCCACATATCGAAAATAAAGGTGGATAAACATCTCGAAAGAGAGATGTCACTTAATAAAAAAAATGAGAGATGCCACTTATCGAAAATAAATGTGGATAAACTTCTTGAAAGAGAGATTACACTTAACAAAAATAAAGGTGGATAAACTTCTTGAAAGAGAGATGCCACTTATCAAAAATAAAGGTGGATAAGCTTCTCGAAAGAGAGATGCCACTTATCTAAAATAAAGGTGGATAAGTTTCTCAAAAGAGAGATGCCACTTATCGAAAATAAAGGTGGATAAGTTTCTCGAAAGAGAGCTGCCACTTATCGAAAATAAAGGCGGATAAGCTTCTCGAAAGAGAGATGACACTTATCGAAAATAAAGGTGGATAAGCTCCTCGAAAGAGATATGCAACTTATCAATAATAAAGGTGGATAAGCTTCTCCAAAGAGAGATGCCACTTATCGAAAATAAAGGTGGATAAGCTTCTCGAAAGAGACATGTCACTTATTGAAAATAAAGGTGGATAAGCTTCTCGAAAGAGAGATGCCACTTATCGAAAATAAAGGTGGATAAGCTTCTCAAAAGTGAGATGCCACTTATCGAAAATAAATGTGGATAAGCTTCTCGAAAGAGAGATGAAACTCATCAATAATAAAGGTGGATAAGCTTCTGGAAAGAGAGATGCCACTGATCGAAAATAAAGATGGATAAGCTTCTCGAAAGAGAAATGCCACTTATCAAAAATAAAGGTGGATAAGCTTCTTAAAAGAGAGATGCCACTTATCGAAAATTAAGGTGGATAAACTTCTCGAAAGAGATATGCCACTTATCAAAAATAAAGGTGGATAAGCTTCTTGAAAGAGAGATTACACTTAACAAAAATAAAGGTGGATAAACTTCTTGAAAGAGAGATGCCACTTATCAAAAATAAAGGTGGATAAGCTTCTCGAAAGAGTGATGCCACTTATCAAAAATAAAGGTGGATAAGTTTCTCGAAAGAGAGATGCCACTTATCGAAAATAAAGGTGGATAAGTTTCTCGAAAGAGAGCTGCCACTTATCGAAAATAAAGGCGGATAAGCTTCTCGAAAGAAAGATGACACTTATCGAAAATAAAGGTGGATAAGCTCCTCGAAAGAGATATGCAACTTATCAATAATAAAGGTGGATAAGCTTCTCCAAAGAGAGATGCCACTTATCGAAAATAAAGGTGGATAAGCTTCTCGCAAGAGACATGCCACTTATTGAAAATAAAGGTGGATAAGCTTCTCGAAAGAGAGATGCCACTTATCGAAAATAAAGGTGGATAAGCTTCTCGAAAGTGAGATGCCACTTATCGAAAATAAATGTGGATAAGCTTCTCGAAAGAGAGATGCCACTTATCAATAATAAAGGTGGATAAGCTTCTGGAAAGAGAGATGCCACTTATTGAAAATAAAGGTGGATAAGCTTCTCGAAAGAGAGATGTCACTTATCGAAAATAAAGGTGGATAAGCTTCTCGAAAGAGAGATGCAACTTATCAAAAATAAAGGTGGATAAGCTTCTCGAAAGAGAGATGCCACTTATCGAAAATAAAGGTGGATAAGCTTCTCGAAAGAGAGATGCCACTTAACAAAAATGAAGATGGATACGTTTCTCGAAATAGAGATGCCACTTATCGAAAATAAAGGTGGATAAGCTTCTCGAAGAGAGATGCCACTTATCGAAAATAAATGTGGATAAGTTTCTCGAAAGAGAGATTCCACTTATCGAAAGTAAAGGTGGATAAGCTTCTCGAAAGAGAGATGCGACTTATCGAAAATAAAGGTGGATAAACTTCTCGAAAGAGAGATGCCACTTATCGAAAATAAAGGTGGATAAGCTCCTCGAAAGAGATATGCAACTTATCAATAATAAAGGTGGATAAGCTTCTCCAAAGAGAGATGCCACTTATCGAAAATAAAGGTGGATAAGCTTCTCGAAAGAGACATGTCACTTATTGAAAATAAAGGTGGATAAGCTTCTCGAAAGAGAGATGCCACTTATCGAAAATAAAGGTGGATAAGCTTCTCAAAAGTGAGATGCCACTTATCGAAAATAAATGTGGATAAGCTTCTCGAAAGAGAGATGAAACTCATCAATAATAAAGGTGGATAAGCTTCTGGAAAGAGAGATGCCACTGATCGAAAATAAAGATGGATAAGCTTCTCGAAAGAGAAATGCCACTTATCAAAAATAAAGGTGGATAAGCTTCTTAAAAGAGAGATGCCACTTATCGAAAATTAAGGTGGATAAACTTCTCGAAAGAGATATGCCACTTATCAAAAATAAAGGTGGATAAGCTTCTTGAAAGAGAGATTACACTTAACAAAAATAAAGGTGGATAAACTTCTTGAAAGAGAGATGCCACTTATCAAAAATAAAGGTGGATAAGCTTCTCGAAAGAGTGATGCCACTTATCAAAAATAAAGGTGGATAAGTTTCTCGAAAGAGAGATGCCACTTATCGAAAATAAAGGTGGATAAGTTTCTCGAAAGAGAGCTGCCACTTATCGAAAATAAAGGCGGATAAGCTTCTCGAAAGAGAGATGACACTTATCGAAAATAAAGGTGGATAAGCTCCTCGAAAGAGATATGCAACTTATCAATAATAAAGGTGGATAAGCTTCTCCAAAGAGAGATGCCACTTATCGAAAATAAAGGTGGATAAGCTTCTCGCAAGAGACATGCCACTTATTGAAAATAAAGGTGGATAAGCTTCTCGAAAGAGAGATGCCACTTATCGAAAATAAAGGTGGATAAGCTTCTCGAAAGTGAGATGCCACTTATCGAAAATAAATGTGGATAAGCTTCTCGAAAGAGAGATGCCACTTATCAATAATAAAGGTGGATAAGCTTCTGGAAAGAGAGATGCCACTTATTGAAAATAAAGGTGGATAAGCTTCTCGAAAGAGAGATGTCACTTATCGAAAATAAAGGTGGATAAGCTTCTCGAAAGAGAGATGCAACTTATAAAAAATAAAGGTGGATAAGCTTCTCGAAAGAGAGATGCCACTTATCGAAAATAAAGGTGGATAAGCTTCTCGAAAGAGAGATGCCACTTAACAAAAATGAAGATGAATACGTTTCTCGAAATAGAGATGCCACTTATCGAAAATAAAGGTGGATAAGCTTCTCGAAGAGAGATGCCACTTATCGAAAATAAATGTGGATAAGTTTCTCGAAAGAGAGATTCCACTTATCGAAAATAAAGGTGGATAAGCTTCTCGAAAGAGAGATGCGACTTATCGAAAATAAAGGTGGATAAACTTCTCGAAAGAGAGATGCCACTTATCGAAAATAAATGTGGTTAAGCTTCTCGAAAGAGAGATGCCACTTATCAATAATAAAGGTGGATAAGCTTCTCGAAAGAGAGATGCCACATATCGAAAATAAAGGTGGATAAACTTCTCGAAAGAGAGATGCCAATTATCGAAAATAAATGTGGATAAGCTTCTCGAAAGAGATATGACACTTATCTAAAATAAATATGGATAAGCTTCTCGAAAGAGAGATGCCACTTATCAATAATAAAGGTGGATAAGCTTCTCGAAAGAGAGATGCCACTGATCGAAAATAAAGATGGATAAGCTTCTCGAAAGAGAGATGCCACTTATCGAAAATAAAGGTGGATAAGCTTCTCGAAAGAGAGATTCCACTTATCGAAAATAAAGGTGGATAAGCTTCTCGAAAGATAGATGCCACTTATCGAAAATAAAGGTGGATAAGCTCCTCGAAAGGGGGATGCCACTTATCAAACGTAAAGGTAGATAAGCTTCTCAAAAGAGAGATGCCACTTATCAAAAATAAAGGTGGATAAGCTTCTCGAAAGAGAGATGCCACTTATCAAAAATAAAGGTGGATAAGCTTCTCAAAAGAGAGATGCCACTTATCGAAAATTAAGTTGGATAAAATTCGAAAGAGATATGCCACTTATCGAAAATAAAGGTGGATAAGCTTCTCGAAAGAGACATGCCACTTATTGAAAATAAAGGTGGATAAGCTTCTCGAAAGAGAGATACCACTTATCGAAAATAAAGGTGGATAAGCTTCTCGAAAGAGAAACTCCACTTATCGAAAATAAAGGTGGATAAGCTTCTCGAAAGAGAGATGCCACTTATCGAAAATAAAGGTAGATACGCTTCTCGAAAGAGAGATGCCACGTATCTAAAATAAAGGTAGATAAGCTTCTCAAAAGAGAGATGCCACTTATCAAAAATAAAGGTTGATAAGCTTCTCGAAAGAGAGATACCACTTATCGAAAATAAAGGTGGATAAACTTCTCAAAAGAGAGATGCCACTTATCGAAAATAAAGGTGGATAAGTTTCTCGAAAGAGAGATGCCACTTATCGAAAATAAAGATGGATAAGCTTCTCGAAAGAGAGATGCCACTTATCGAAAATAAAGGTGGATAATCTCCTCGAAAGAGAGATGCCACTTATCAATAATAAAGGTGGATAAGCTTCTCAAAAGAGAGATGCCACTTATCGAAAATTAAGTTGGATAAAATTCGAAAGAGATATGCCACTTATCGAAAATAAAGGTGGATAAGCTTCTCGAAAGAGACATGCCACTTATTGAAAATAAAGGTGGATAAGCTTCTCGAAAGAGAGATACCACTTATCGAAAATAAAGGTGGATAAGCTTCTCGAAAGAGAAACTCCACTTATCGAAAATAAAGGTGGATAAGCTTCTCGAAAGAGAGATGCCACTTATCGAAAATAAAGGTAGATACGCTTCTCGAAAGAGAGATGCCACGTATCTAAAATAAAGGTAGATAAGCTTCTCAAAAGAGAGATGCCACTTATCAAAAATAAAGGTTGATAAGCTTCTCGAAAGAGAGATACCACTTATCGAAAATAAAGGTGGATAAACTTCTCAAAAGAGAGATGCCACTTATCGAAAATAAAGGTGGATAAGTTTCTCGAAAGAGAGATGCCACTTATCGAAAATAAAGATGGATAAGCTTCTCGAAAGAGAGATGCCACTTATCGAAAATAAAGGTGGATAATCTCCTCGAAAGAGAGATGCCACTTATCAATAATAAAGGTGGATAAGCTTCTCAAAAGAGAGATGCCACTTATCGAAAATAAAGGTGGACAATCTTCTCAAAAGAGAGATGCCACTTATCGAAAATAAAGGTGGATAAGCTTCTCGAAAGAGAGATGCCACTTAACAAAAATAAAGATGGATAAGTTTCTCGAAATAGAGATGCCACTTATCAAAAATAAAGGTGGATAAGCTTCTCGAAGAGAGATGCCACTTATCGAAAATAAAGGTAGATAAGCTTCTCGAAAGTGAGATGCCACTTATCGAAAATAAAGGTAGATAAGCTTCTAAAAAGAGAGATGCCACTTATCGAAAATAAATGTGGATAAACTTCTCGAAAGAGAGATGCCACTTAACAAAAATAAAGGTGGATAAGTTTCTCGAAAGAGAGATGCCACTTATCAAAAATAAAGGTGGATAAGCTTCTCGAAAGAGAGATGCCACATATCAAAAATAAAGGTGGATAAACTTCTCGAAAGAGAGATGCCAGTTATCGAAAATAAATGTGGATAAGTTTCTCGAAAGAGATATGCCACTTATCGAAAATAAATATGGATAACCTTCTCGAAAGAGAGATGCCACTTATCAATAATAAAGGTGGATAAGCTTCTCGAAAGAGAGATGCCACTGATCGAAAATAAAGATGGATAAGCTTCTCGAAAGAGAGATGCCACTTATCGAAAATAAAGGTGGATAAGATTCTCGAAAGAGAGATGCCACTTATCGAAAATAAAGGTGGATAACCTTCTCGAAAGAGAGATGCCACTTATCGAAAATAAAGGTGGATAAGCTCCTCGAAAGGGGGATGCCACGTATCGAACTTAAAGGTAGATAAGCTTCTCAAAAGAGAGATGCCACTTATCAAAAATAAAGGTGGATAAGCTTCTCGAAAGAGAGATGCCACTTATCAAAAATAAAGGTGGATAAGCTTCTCGAAAGAGAGATGCCACTTATCGAAAATAAAGGTGGATAAACTTCTCGAAAGAGATATGCCACTTATCGAAAATAAAGGTGGATAAGCTTCTCGAAAGAGAGATGCCACTAATCAAAAATAAAGGTGGATATGCTTCTCGAAAGAGAGATGCCACATATCAAAAATAAAGGTGGATAAGCTTCTCGAAAGAGAGATGCCACTTATCAAAAATAAAGGTGGATGAGCTTCTCGAAAGAGAGATACCACTTATCGAAAGTAAAGGTAGATAAGCTTCTAGAAAGAGAGATGCCACTTATTGAAAATAAATGTGCATACACTTCTCGAAAGAGAGATGTCACTTAATAAAAAAAAAGAGAGATGCCACTTATCGAAAATAAATATGGATAAACTTCTTGAAAGAGAGATTACACTTAACAAAAATAAAGGTGGATAAACTTCTTGAAAGAGAGATGCCACTTATCAAAAATAAAGGTGGATAAGCTTCTCGAAAGAGAGATGCCACTTATCGAAAATAAAGGTGGATAAGTTTCTCAAAAGAGAGATGCCACTTATCGAAAATAAATGTGGATAAGCTTCTCGAAAGAGAGATGCCACTCATCAATAATAAAGGTGGATAAGCTTTTGGAAAGAGAGATGCCACTGATCGAAAATAAAGATGGATAAGCTTCTCGAAAGAGAAATGCCACTTATCAAAAATAAAGGTGGATAAGCTTCTTAAAAGAGAGATGCCACTTATCGAAAATTAAGGTGGATAAACTTCTCGAAAGAGATATGCCACTTATCAAAAATAAAGGTGGATAAGCTTCTTGAAAGAGAGATTACACTTAACAAAAATAAAGGTGGATAAACTTCTTGAAAGAGAGATGCCACTTATCAAAAATAAAGGTGGATAAGCTTCTCGAAAGAGTGATGCCACTTATCAAAAATAAAGGTGGATAAGTTTCTCGAAAGAGAGATGCCACTTATCTAAAATAAAGGTGGATAAGTTTCTCGAAAGAGAGCTGCCACTTATCGAAAATAAAGGCGGATAAGCATCTCGAAAGAGAGATGACACTTATCGAAAATAAAGGTGGATAAGCTCCTCGAAAGAGATATGCAACTTATCAATAATAAAGGTGGATAAGCTTCTCCAAAGAGAGATGCCACTTATCGAAAATAAAGGTGGATAAGCTTCTCGCAAGAGACATGCCACTTATTGAAATTAAAGGTGGATAAGCTTCTTGAAAGAGAGATGCCACTTATCGAAAATAAAGGTGGATAACCTTCTCGAAAGTGAGATGCCACTTATCGAAAATAAATGTGGATAAGCTTCTCGAAAGAGAGATGCCACTTATCAATAATAAAGGTGGATAAGCTTCTGGAAAGAGAGATGCCACTGATCGAAAATAAAGATGGATAAGCTTCTCGAAAGAGAAATGCCACTTATCAAAAATAAAGGTGGATAAGCTTCTTAAAAGAGAGATGCCACTTATCGAAAATTAAGGTGGATAAACTTCTCGAAAGAGATATGCCACTTATCAAAAATAAAGGTGGATAAGCTTCTCGAAAGAGAGATGCCACTTATCGAAAATAAAGGTGTATAAGCTTCTCGAAAGAGAGATGCCACTTATCAAAAATAAAGGTGGATAAGCTTCTCGAAAGAGAGATACCACTTATCGAAAATAAAGGTGGATAAGCTTCTCGAAAGATAGATTCCACTTATCGAAAATAAAGGTGGATAAGCTTCTCGAAAGAGAGATGCGACTTATCGAAAATAAAGGTGGATAAACTTCTCGAAAGAGAGATGCCACTTATCGAAAATAAATGTGGTTAAGCTTCTCGAAAGAGAGATGCCACTTATCAATAATAAAGGTGGATAAGCTTCTCGAAAGAGAGATGCCACTTATCGAAAGAGAGATGCCACTTATCGAAAGAGAGATGCCACTTATCAATAATAAAGGTGGATAAACTTCTCAAAAGAGAGATGCCACTTATCAAAAATAAAGTGGATAAGCTTCTTGAAAGAGAGATGACACTTATCAAAAATAAAGGTAGATAAGCTTCTCAAAAGAGAGATGCCACTTATCGAAAATAAAGGTGGACAAGCTTCTCGAAAGAGAGTTGCCACTTATCGAAAATAAAGGTGGATAAGCTTCTCAAAAGAGAGATGCCACTTATCGAAAATAAAGGTGGATAAGTTTCTCGAAAGAGAGATGCCACTTATCGAAAATAAAGGCGGATAAGCTTCTCGAAAGAGAGATGCCTCTTATCGAAAATAAAGGTGGATAAGCTTCTCGAAAGAGAGATGCCTCTTATCGAAAATAAAGGCAGATAAGCTTCTCGAAAATAAAGGTGGATAAGCTCCTCAAAAGAGATATGCAACTTATCAATAATAAAGGTGGATAAGCTTCTCCAAAGAGAGATTCCACTTATCGAAAATAAAGGTGGATAAGCTTCTCGAAAGAGACATGCCACTTATCGAAAATAAAGGTGGATAAGCTTCTCGAAAGAGAGATACCACTTATCGAAAATAAAGGTAGATAAGCTTCTAGAAAGAGAGATGCCACTTATCGAAAATAAATGTGGATACACTTCTCGAAAGAGAGATTCCACTTAATAAAAAAAAAGAGAGATGCCACTTATCGAAAATAAATCTGGATAAACTTCTCGAAAGAGAGATTACACTTAACAAAAATAAAGGTGGATAATCTTCTTGAAAGAGAGATGCCACTTATCAAAAATAAAGGTGGATAAGCTTCTCGAAAGAGAGATGCCACTTATCGAAAATAAAGGTGGATAAGTTTCTCAAAAGAGAGATGCCACTTATCGAAAATAAAGGTGGATAAGTTTCTCGAAAGAGAGATGCCACTTATTGAAAATAAAGGTGGATAAGCTTCTCGAAAGTGAGATGCCACTTATCGAAAATAAATGTGGATAAGATTCTCGAAAGAGAGATGCCACTTATCAATAATAAAGGTGGATAAGCTTCTGGAAAGAGAGATGCCACTGATCGAAAATAAAGATGGATAAGCTTCTCGAAAGAGAGATGCCATTTATCAAAAATAAAGGTGGATAAGTTTCTCAAAAGAGAGATGCCACTTTTCGAAAATTAAGGTGGATAAACTTCTCGAAAGAGATATGCCACTTATCGAAAATAAAGGTGGATAAGCTTCTCGAAAGAGAGATGCCACTTATCGAAAATAAAGGTGTATAAGCTTCTCGAAAGAGAGATGCCACTTATCAAAAATAAAGGTGGATAAGCTTCTCGAAAGAGAGATACCACTTATCGAAAATAGTGGTGGATAAGCTTCTCGAAAGAGAGATGTCACTTATCAAAAATAAAGGTGAATCAGCTTCTCGAAAGATAGATGCAACTTATCAAAAATAAAGGTGGATAAGATTCTCGAAAGAGAGATGCCACTTATCGAAAATAAAGGTGGATAAGCTTCTCGAAAGAGAGATGCCACTTAACAAAAATAAAGATGGATAAGTTTCTCGAAATAGAGATGCCACTTATCGAAAATAAAGGTGGATAAGCTTCTCGAAGAGAGATGCCACTTATCGAAAATAAAGGTAGATAAGCTTCTCGAAAGTGAGATGCCACTTATCGAAAATAAAGGTAGATAAGCTTCTAAAAAGAGAGATGCCACATATCGAAAATAAGGGTGGATAAACTTCTCGAAAGAGAGATGCCAGTTATCGAAAATAAATGTGGATAAGCTTCTCGAAAGAGATATGCCACTTATCGAAAATAAATATGGATAATCTTCTCGAAAGAGAGATGGCACTTATCAATAATAAAGGTGGATAAGCTTCTCGAAAAAGAGATGCAACTGATCAAAAATAAAGATGGATAAGCTTCTCGAAAGAGAGATGCCACTTATCGAAAATAAAGGTGGATAAGCTTCTCGAATGAGAGATGCCATTTATCGAAAATAAAGGTGGATAAGTTTCTCGAAAGAGAGATGCCACTTATCAAAAATAAAGGTGGATAAGCTCCTCGAAAGGGGGATGCCACTTATCGAACGTAAAGGTAGATAAGCTTCTCAAAAGAGAGATGCCACTTATCAAAAATAAAGGTGGATAAGCTTCTCGAAAGAGAGATGCCACTTATCAAAAATAAAGGTGGATAAGCTTCTCGAAAGAGAGATGCCACTTATCAAAAATAAAGGTGGATAAACTTCTCGAAAGAGATATGCCACTTATCGAAAATAAAGGTGGATAAGCTTCTCGAAAGAGAGATGCCACTAATCGAAAATAAAGGTGGATATGCTTCTCGAAAGAGAGATGCCACTTATCAAAAATAAAGGTGGATAAGCTTCTCGAAAGAGAGATGCCACTTATCAAAAATAAAGGTGGATGAGCTTCTCGAAAGAGAGATACCACTTATCGAAAGTAAAGGTAGATAAGCTTCTAGAAAGAGAGATGCCACTTATCGAAAGTAAATGTGCATACACTTCTCGAAAGAGAGATGTCACTTAATAAAAAAAAAGAGAGATGCCACTTATCGAAAATAAATGTGGATAAAATTCTTGAAAGAGAGATTACACTTAACAAAAATAAAGGTGTATAAACTTCTTGAAAGAGAGATGCCACTTATCAAAAATAAAGGTGGATAAGATTCTCGAAAGAGAGATGCCACTTATCGAAAATAATGGTGGATAAGTTTCTCAAAAGAGAGATGCCACTTATCGAAAATAAAGGTGGATAAGTTTCTCGAAAGAGAGCTGCCACTTATCGAAAATAAAGGCGGATAAGCTTCTCGAAAGAGAGATGACACTTATCGAAAATAAATGTGGATAAGCTCCTCGAAAGAGATATGCAACTTATTAATAATAATGGTGGATAAGCTTCTCCAAAGAGAGATGCCACTTATCGAAAATAAAGGTGGATAAGCTTCTCGAAAGAGACATGCCACTTATTGAAAATAAAGGTGGATAAGCTTCTCGAAAGAGAGATGCCACTTATCGAAAATAAAGGTGGATAAGCTTCTCGAAAGTGAGATGCCACTTATCGAAAATAAATATGGATAAGCTTCTCGAAAGAGAGATGTCACTTTGTTGCACCCTAAAATTTGCTCAACCTTATTCCCTTGGTTTATGTTTCAATATCATTAGCATTTGCATATAGAGTCATGTACATAGACTAACCATCTGCATAGCATAAGCATAGCAAGTCATTCAACAGGGGACCAATCATTATTCTCATCTCTAGAGGCCTATCAAGAGGTTATTATCCTAATTCCATCTCATTCAAGTCATCAGAAAAGAATTTGAGAGCAGAGAGTTCAGCAGATCAAGCCCTGAGTCTATCTCCTATCTGAGGGTATCTGAGGGTCAACAAGGGGGTCGTGAGCTGTGAATGGAAGGCATGGAGAGCATCTAGACATTATGAGAGGGCTTAGAAAGTCATTTGGATAAGTAAGCAAGTTGTTGGTATGATCCCAAGTATTGCAGTTGAAGACAGTTGACTAGGGTTTCATCTGGGTCAACCCTGGGTCAACCCTAGGTCAATTGACTGATTGAAAGGCATTAAGGGTTATTGGAGAGATGTGGGGCTCATCATTTGACATGGATAACAAGGATATGTTGTCATGCTAAGAAGAAATCAAGAGAAATCAAGGAGAAGAGGAGTTTCTAAATTAGGGTTTCTATGTAAAATCCCCTAGTTTAGGTCAAATTTCCAAGCAAGATAAGTCAAAATGCAAGCTTCAAATGGATCCTTGGCCAACATGGAACTTGTAGAGGATCTCAAGACCTTTAATTTGAATGGTGGAAGACATCAAGGAGATTTATAGAACTCAAGTTATGGTCCTTGCAAGTTACAGGTCATCTGAGGTATCTGAAATTTTGTCTGTGAAAGTGACTTGACTTCCAAGCAACGTTTACCCCTCAAGGAGATTTCAAATGAATTTCTGGTCAACATAAGAATTGTTCCTCATTGTCTTAGCTTTCTAGAATGGTATAGTATGCCCTCATATGATGTGTGGAACTCAACTTGTGGTCTTGGCAAGCAAAGGGTATTTTGGTCATTTGTGAATTACAGGTCATTTTAACCTATGTCCGAAACTCATACAAGGAGGCCTCAAATGAAAAAACTTACAACATAAAACTTGCTCCAAATGGCATTTTGAGTCTAGAAAAGTGACCATGAGAGATTGGAAATGTCCATAGCACAAGGTTTCAAAATTGGTGAATTTAATGAAGGAAAATGGCTTAAAAAATGGTATTTTTCATATCTTGGCCAAATGATGCAAAATTATAGGTCATTTTGAATGGAAAAAGCATTTTAAAGACATTGGCTAAAGTGGAATTTTGAGCTTAGGTCATAATTTGTGAGTTATCCATGGTTGCTTGAATTAAAAGTAACATAATCCAAATTGAAAGGGAAAAGTGTAAGGGAAATTTCTCCAATGTTCTAGGAGGTTCTAATGCAACCTATATATTCATGCAAGTTGGTTCATGCAAGGGTTGGTGCTCCCATTTGTCAAAAATCTCCATTTTCATCCATTTTCTTATTCTTCCATAAGATACTCAAACTCTCACAAACCTCTCAAAATTCTCACATCTTTGGATTGAATCATCATCATCATCATTCAAACCCTAGGATTCACACCAAGAAGTGGCTGAATTGATCAAGGATCATACCTATCCACTTCATCACTCCAACTTGCATGAAGGATGGAATAGCATGATTCACAAGGATTCAGCACAAATCACTGCAAACAGAAGCATATTCATTCATTGGAGATTGTTTTCAGCAAGTATCAAAGGTTGAATTGAGGTCTAGCTACCATCACCATCATCAAGTGCAAGGTATGTAGATTTCTTCGAATCTCACTATTCTGGCTGGTAGAGATCATGTGGTTAGGATAATGTTGTTTAGAAACCCTAGAGGATCAATTCTTGAAGTTTAGGGATAGATTCATGGAGATCAATGACAGGTTACCATTTCTGTTAGCTTCGATAATAAGCTGTATGTTGAGTTATAATCAATGTGTTGAGGCATAGAATAATGAGGCAAGCATGTAGAATATCTGTTGATCATCAGGTTTGAGTTCTGGTAACTTTGACCTCAGGCAAGCATGGTGTGTTCTGAATTTCGTGCTCTCTGTTTGGAGTGTGTAATGAGAGTTAGGGAAAACTAAAACTAGGCATGGATTACTGGAGTTTCATAGAATATTTTAGGGCTTGGAATTTTTCGTTTTCATCAAGAAATCATGGAGAAAGATTGAGTGGAATTCTCATGCATGGAAACGGGGACTGAAACCCTAGACGAAGGGAGGAAGAAGACGAATCACGCGCCCTTGGATCTGGAGGGAAGATTTGACTTGACCAGGGATCGAACGGCCCTCATTTAATCTGAGTTTTGGTAGGAGATTTTGAAATCCCAAACGCACCGTTTCATTAAGTTGGGGGGATTGGGCTCAGAGCGCTATCCACACCCCCCAGTTTCATAAGCCCAACGCGCTTAGTTTGTTTTTCTTGCTTTTCTCACCCCCTCCCTCTTATTTCATTATATTTTCTTTTATTTTCTTTAATTTTTTCATGCATTTTCTAAAATTCATAATAAATAGCAAAATAATCATTTTTAATTCATTCTTTTTGCATTATTTTCTTTGGGATGTCTAGAAAATTATAAAAAATAAAAATTGCATTTTATTTTTTATTTGATATTTTTCCCATATTTTATAAATAAATGACATTTTAATTAGTTTCATTTCATACATGATTTTATTAATTTTTGTTCTATTAGATACTTTCATATTTTTCATCCATTCTTTTTAGGTTGTTTAGATTAGACATTGAAATTGTAGATTCATTTTAGTTCCCATTTTTAGAAATTAATTTTAGGTGATTAATGTAAGCTTGAATAACATGAATAAAATTAGGGTTTTAGGTGATGACTTAGGAGATTTGATTCTTTTCCCTTAGGACTTAGGGTTTGACTAGTTTAGTTATGGGACTATAGGGGCTATGGGTAGTTATTAGATCCCCTTAGAAAAGTTAGGATTCCCCTACTGCTATTAATACTCTGTATATGTCTGATGGACTGGTGTGGTGTGCCCTCTGGGGATTATTGCTTGCTTGTGTGGGTATTGGGATTGTCTGGGGACTTGGGAGAGCTGAAGACTTGAGGAGATGAAAGCCATTGAAGATCCAGAGATTGAAGATCAACTTCCAGAGTTGAAGAAGAGATTCTTGCTAGCAGATGCTGAGGAGATTAGGGTTTAGGAGCTAGGCAGAGCTCTAGATTAGAAAGCTTGTTTCTCAAACATGGATTGCCTTGTCTGCATCCATTCTTCTCTGTGATTCAGAGTCTCTCTAAGACACTCACCCCCTTCCTTTGGAAGGCTTGGTGATAGTGTCTAAGAGATAGAACTCTTGAGAGAAAATGTCTTTTGTGTTAGAAGCAGTCTGTTCACCACCCTTGGTAGTCAACTGATTGCTTAACACCCAATTCACTCTTGTGACTAATCCCTCATCCTGGAGGTTTGAACATGAAGAAAAGCCATTGCAGATGGAAGACAGATGATCAAAGCCCTTACCTGAAGGTCATGAAGATGGAGATTGATGCTTGTTGAAGCCCGTAGCTGATTGGAGATTACTTGGAGCCAGATGTTGATTCAGAGCTGCTGAAGCTGTTTGTTTTATTGCTGTATTTCATTTCTGATGTATTGATTGGTTTTCTGAACTGTATTGTTTGCTGTTTACCCTGTTGGGTTGAAAGTGAATCCTGTTCACTTTCGCCTATTGTTTTCTAGGTTCGAGGTTGAGTGGGACTCCCTTGCCTCGCTTGTACTGTTGCATCCATGCATTTTACTGTTTTACTGTATATATCTGATATTGCTTCTGTTGCTGTCTATTCCCTTAGGATCTCTGTTTCTCTCTGTGCAAGAGAGGAGCATGATAGACACTAGGTTTTAACCCATGCATGATAACATTAGGTTAGTTTGTTTCCCTTCGCAACCGTAGGTTAGAGTTCTGTCTCTTTCTTTCTCAAAACAAACAGAAAAATACCATAAAGATTTCAAACACAATAAAAGACACTTCTTCCGTAAAAGAATGTGAACTCGTCAAGACGTCGTTTTTGTCCTCTTGGACGGTTAATTAGAAAAACCTTTTTCAGAAGGAATAAAATCAATCAAGACAAGTTTGCGTCGTACGTGGCCCGAACTACGTTTGCTCTGATCTTCCATGCTGTGTGGAAGTACGTAGGCATAGGATGCGATATCCTAGCGAGCAACCTTCCCCTCCTTTCCCGTAGGTAGGCGAACTACGTTGACTCTGATTTCTCATTCCAGACGGGAATACGTAGGCATAAAGTGCGATACTTTGCCGAGTCATTTATATTTTCATTCTCTTTTCTTTTTAACCCCTGACCTTTAGAGTAGATAGAATAACAATCCATACCCGAAAACAAGCGTGGATCCCGTCGAGTACGACGGACGTGAGGGGTGCTAATACCTTCCCCTTGCGTAAACGACTCCCGAATCCAGGTTTTGGTTGCGACGACCATACCGTTCCCGTGTTGTGCGAGGTTTACTCTGAGCGTTTCCTTTCCCTCCCGTGGGATAAATAACGCACGGTGGCGACTCTTCTGTTCAGCCGGCGCCGATTTTCGCAGTAGCGACAGCTGGCGACTCTGCTGGGGATCCAACGTCCCTGGCTGCTAAGGACTGCGATGGTTCTTATGCATTTGGGATCCAACGTCCCTTGAGAGAGCCAATCCTAACGCTTGTTTTCCCGTCGAGGATTTTGTATGGGGTTATTTTATATTTCTAACCTTGTATTTTCAGCTTTATATATTGATTATTATTGCTGTATCTGGGGTGTGACGGGTGTTCTGATATTGAGAGATAAGCCGGACCTGGGCTTGAGTGCACCTAGAATTAGAGTAGAAATTAGTGGGTGCCCACTTGCTTTGCTTGCTTTGGTGTCCCATGAAATCTACACTCAGACGAGGTTCCTCTGGTTGGCCTCCTGCCCCTTCCTTTGGTTGGCGTGGGTTGCTGGTTAGTTGGATTGTCGACTCTGGGGACCGATCATTTGGAAGTTGGCTAAGTGAGGCCTCTTCAGGAATTGATGATGCCACTCCTTCTGGGAATCGTATCATCAACCCTGAAAGTCTGTGACGCCGACGACCGCATAGGATGTCGTACCTTGTGCCAGTTATAGGGCCACCCACCTGTGAGGGGATTCAGGGTTATGCAGGTAACTAGACCTTCAGACCACCGGTTTGTTGATCAGGATCTTGGATATTTATGGAGGGTTCTAAGGTCTGTCAGAGACCAGTTGGTGTGTTCCGAGGTCTGTCAGAGACCATTTGGAGATGTGTTCTGAGGTCTGTCAGAGACCAGTGGGGGATATGATCTGAGGTTTGCCAGAGACCATTCAGGTTATGATTATGGGGTCTATCAGAGACCAATATTGGAGCTTTGTTTGAGGTATATCTGAGACCAGGGCTTGAGGACTTCTGGATGGTCTATCTGAGACCTTTCTTGATTGGGTTCAGGCTATTCAGCTACAGCTTTGGTCCCTGTTGCATGTTACTTGCATTGCATCACTGCATATCCATTACCATTTGCATTTCACTAATGTGTGTCTGTGCTGCAGGTGCATTTGCATTTCCCAAGTTCTAGTGCCCAGACTTCTGAGTGTTTGATCATGACTAGCTTAAGGAGAACGGTTGCTTACAAATTGCCTACGCCTGATATTGTTCCTCTACTTGGGTTGATCTCTCTTGCTGATGCAGGTGTTCGTAGGAGCTTCCGGAGGAGCTATGGTAGACTACTGAGATTGGTGTGCAAACCTACAGAGGTAGAGTTAGATGGGCTGTATGCTTTGATGCAATTCTACGACCCTGCTTTGAGGTGCTTTACGTTCTCTGACTTTATTATGGGACCAACCCTGGAGGAATACGCTGAGTATGTTGAGCTGCCCGTGCAGAACCAGGTTCCATTCATTCATTATGACGCCAAGCCCAAGCCGGAGGATTTGGCAAAAGCCTTGCATATTGATGCTTCTGAACTTGTGACTACTGTTTCCCGTGGAGTTCCAGGCTTCTCACTCCAATTCTTAGTTGGTAAAGCCCAAGAGTATGCCAAGAGCGGGTGCTGGGTTGCTTTCAATGCTGTGTTGGCTTTGTGCATTTATGGCATAGTTTTGTTTCCCAACATACCGGATTTTGTGGACTTCGATGCTTTCTACTTGTTTGCCGCTGGTAATCCTGTACCTACCGTACTCGGAGATTTCTACCACTCACTGCATTACAAGAATGAGAAGGGAAGAGGGAAGAATGTTCATCTGTGTGTACCCTTGTTGAGTATGTGGTTTGAGAGCCACCTTCCTAAGAGAAGATCTGCTGCAGAGACTACTGTCCCTGTTGGATGGCCAGAGCGCCTGATGAGATTATCGTCGGAAGATATGGAGTGGTTTGATCGAGACCTGTTGGGATCCGAGCTCATCTTCAGTTGTTCTGGGTACCCTAATGTGCCGCTGATAGGAAGAAAAGGGTGTATCAATTACAACCCTTCTCTATTCATTCGCCAGTTCGGATATGCACTGAAGAATCCACCTCAGGAGGAAGAAGTACAGGAATCTCTGTACTTCACAGGTGATTTGAAGGGAGAATTGCTAGCTGAGTTGCAACACGCCTGGACACGTATTAACCGCAAGGGGAAACCACTGTTAGGTAAGAACGATTGCCAGGCCTATGCACCTTACAGGGTTTGGATTCAGGAAAGAGCTAGTCAGTTGAGGATGCCATTTCCAGATGCACCAGTTCTTGATCCTATTCCGGTAGCAGAGCCAACTACTGTTTCTAGGGAAGTCTATGAGCAAGTTGTGAAAGAAAAAGAAGCCTTGATGAAGATCAATGAAAGGTTAGAGCAAGAGCTAGCTCAAGTACGCAGTGAGAAAAACAAGGCCGTATATGCTTTCCAACAACAGATCGAGCTGTTAAACAGGTTAGGGGCTGAGTTGACTGAGGAGAGGAAGAAGCGCGAACGTCTGGGACAAGAGTTCAGAAGCTCCCATGACATGTTGGAAGCCAAAAAGAAGGCGCTTGACGCAGCACACCGAGAAATCTCCTCTTGCAATAAGACTTGGAATGCTACACTCACCAACAATAAGAAGAGGGAAGATAAGCTGAAGCAGCAAATTTCCGACCTCGAGGAGAAGTTGAAGTCTAGCATCAAGAAGTGTGAGGAGGAAGTGATGACCCGGTACAGTGTCCAGCATGCGCTGAACAAAGCAATCAAATCCAGAGATGAAGCGGTGTCTCAGAAGCGAAAGCTAGAAGATTGCTTCGGAGAGGCAACATGGGAAGAAACTACTGAAGACGTGCGCCGTGTTCTTAAGAAAAGAAACCAACTTGTTGAAGGGCTGCTTGATCGACCAAGTCACCCAGAGACTAAGAAGTTGATAGAAGAGTACCAGACTTTCGGGAGGATTTGATCATTTCATGTAGTAACTTGTAGTAACTTGTATGCTTTATTTGCATAAGTGCTGACCATCACCAGGATTGTTGGTTGAGGTCATGCCTTCTTATCGTACTTTCAGCGACATTGTATTCAGGTTTTCTCAGCAATATATGAGGCTTTCTATGATTCAGCTCCGGTATTCCTATTGTCAACACTGTCACTGCACGGGCACCTTCACACTAGAACTGGGAGAATGAATTTCCCTAATGCACAGACACATCGCATTTCATTCATACTCATATTGCATTACAGGTAATTTTTGAATAGTGTCTTATTTCCTGCTCTGTAGCAGGTACTTTCCAGGATTGCAGATCAACATCCGCACCGCTATTCTACCCGCACCAACTGTCGAAGGATCATGGATCAAATGCATAACGAGATGCAAGATGTGCGCGAGAAGCTCGCTCTCTTTATGCAGACCATGGAAGCTATAGCAAAAGGGCAGGAGAATTTGCAGGCAATGGTCCAGCCTCTGTTGGCTCGAAATGCTGGTCATGGTAATGAAGATCATCAGTCGGTACGGGTCGATACTGTTCATGGAGACGGTACTCCCACGCCAGTGGCTCCGCCTGTAATCAATACACCTGCTGCTAATGTCAACAACGCTACCGCTGCTGCAAATGGTAACGTCGGAGTTGGAAATGAGACTGCTGTCCATAATGTTGGGCTGGGTGATGTCAATCTGGGTGATAATCTAGGCGGCAACGGCTTCGTCAATGCTGGATTCGGATTCAACGATCAGGGATTCGATAACACTGGGAAATATGGCTTTAATGCTCAAGGCTTTGGGCAAGACGGTTATGGCGCGACCAATCAGGGTTACGGAGGCTTTGGAAACGGAAACGGTACTGGATTTATGGCTTTTGGTCCTGCCGGAGGTGTTCAAGGGTACGGCAACAGAGGCCGAGGTCCGGGGATGAATCAGATCAGAGCTGGACGTAATAATGGATATGATGGGTATGGGGTTGGAAACGGTATGTGGCAAGAAGATCAGCAGGAGGACGCTTTCTCCGGCGGAGGTTTTGAAGGGCCGATGGATGATTCCCAGAAGATCAGAATGCTGGAAGAACAGATGAGGGGAGTCCTAAACCAGAGCGCTGTGGGTTTGGACATGGCAACAATGGGGCTGGTACCTGGCTTGAGGGTGCCAATTAAATTCAAAGCTCCTGCGTTTGATAAGTATAAAGGAGACACATGTCCAAAAGTGCATGTACGAGCTTATTACAGAAAGATGTCTGCATACTCAACTGATGAAAGAATGCTAATGCATTTCTTTCAGGATAGTCTGTCGGGCCCTTCCCTAGAGTGGTACATGGGGTTGGAGCCAACTGATATCAAGACATGGAAGCAATTAGCAGAGGCGTTTGTAGCTCACTACAAGTATAACAGCGACTTGGCACCCAATCGGGTCCAGTTGGCCGGGCTGTCGCAAAAGAAGGGGGAGAGTTTTAAAGAGTACGCGCAAAGGTGGCGCGATATGGCTGCCAGGGTCCGTCCTCCTGTAGAAGATAAGGAAATGAATGACATGTTCGTCGGCACATTCACAGGCTTGTTTCATGACATGCTGTTTCACACGTCTCTGGCCAGTTTTTCAGACCTAATTCTGATGGGAGAAAAGATTGAGCGTAATATTAAGCAAGGAAAGTTCCAAGCCGAGGAATCAACTGCGTCCGGCAGTAATAGGAAAGCTTATGGTGGGCGCCGTTAGGGCGAGGCAAGCGCAGTATTTGGAGGCCGAGGCCGAGGCCGAGGCAGGGGACGAGGTCAATATCGTCAGCCGCAGCAGGTGGCGAGCGTTACTATCCCGTATCAACAGCAACCACTCCAGCAACAACAACCGGTTCAGCAACAGCCAATGCCACAGCAGCAGCAGCCTCAGCAGGGTGCACAGCAAGCGCAGCGAAGATTCCAGAGTAGTAAGCCGAGAAGAGTGTTTGAGAAGCCTCCCTCAACCTATGCCGATTTACTACAGACATTGTTGGGATTGAACCTTGTAGAGAAAAGAACTCTGGCACCGATAACGGGAGCTCCCCCGTTTGGTTATGATGCAAGTAGGCACTGTGAGTTTCATTCTGGAGCTCCGGGCCACGATATAGAAGGTTGCCACGCTTTTAAGCACGCCGTGCAGGATCTTTTGGACAATAAGACTATCAATTTCGGAACGGCAGGTCCGAATATAGTGCAGAAACCCATGCCTAATCATGGGGCAAATGCCATTCTAACTGAGGAAGGGTTGAATCTGGTTATGAAGGTTGAAGATTTGAAGACGCCGCTGAGCGAGATAAAGAGCCGGCTATTACAAGGGGGTGTTTACCCAGGATGTAACGAGTATTGCTTAGACTGTTGGACCCTAGCTGGAGGGTGTGAGGATTTGAAGAAAGGCATTCAGGCTTTAATTGATGAGGGCATATTGCAGTTTGATCAAGCAGCCACTGAAGAGCCCGCAGGGGCAGTAGTAGATAATCAGAATGATGTGGCCACTGTGACAATTCCTCGGAAGACGATCACTATCGCGGCACCGGCTCAGCGACCCCCGATCACCATAACTAAGGCCGGGCCGATCCCGTACGAGAACACGAAAGCAGTCCCATGGTCATATGGGTTGGAAGTGTATTGTGACGGGATAAAGATTGATGTTAATAAGCAGCCAGCCGAGACTGTGGATAATGTTGTTGGTTCGGGAGGTATGACAAGGAGTGGTAGAATCTTTATATCCCCTGAAGTGGAGGCCGAAAGACTAGCAAAAGGAAAAGGGAAAGCAGTTGAGAATGTGACAAAGAATCGGCATCGAAAGATATAGAAGAGTTCATGCGCTTGATTCGAAAAAGCGATTATAAGATTGTGGAGCATCTGCAGCAGACGCCGTCCAAGATATCTATCCTGTCATTGCTGTTGTGCTCGGAAGCCCACAGAAATGCTTTGCTGAAAGTCCTGGACACTTCTTTCGTACCCCAGGACGTCTCCGTAAATCAGCTAGAAGGAGTGTTGGCACATGTGAATGCAGGCCACAGTCTGGGATTTACTGATTTTGACTTGACTCCGAAAGGGAGAGATCATAATATGGCGCTGCACGTATCTGTTGAGTGTAGAGGATCAGTAATGTCACACGTCTTGGTTGACACCGGGTCATCTTTGAATGTGCTGCCCAAGAAGGCGATGATGAAGTTGGATGTTAGAGGAATCTTGTGCACACCTAGCGACTTGGTAGTCAGAGCGTTTGACGGCACGCGGAGGACAGTCTTTGGATCGATTACCTTGCCTCTGCAGGTGGGGCCGGAAGTGTTTGCAACGGAGTTTTATATCATGGATATACAGCCTGCGTACAGCTGCTTGCTTGGAAGACCCTGGATTCATGGGGCGGGGGCAGTCACGTCCACCCTGCATCAGAAGTTAAAATATATGGTCGGAGACAGCGTAGTCACCGTGTGCGGAGAAGAGGACATCCTGGTCAACCATCTATCTTCATTTAAATATGTGGAAGTCGACGGAGAGATCCACGAAACGCCCTGCCAGGCATTCGAAGGTTTGCGCATCAAGGACAAGGGTCCCGGGCCGAGCAAAGCGCCAGAAATAGCCGTCTCATCGTATAAAGAAGCTCAAGCTCTAGTGGAAGCAGGAGAAGCCAAAGGCTGGGGCAAAGTGCTGGACATTCCTGTGAAGATGGACCGGTTCGGGCTGGGGTACCAACCGTCGTCTTCAACTCCTTCCGTGGGGGCACCCCGTTTCAGAAAGCCAATCACCATCTCTGCCAGTGGGGTGTGTCATGAAACTGTCAATGCTGCTTCAGAGTCTGATGAAGGAGACAGCGACTGTGATATGGATGCCTGGATTCAGCCAAGCACGCCAGGACAAGGACTGTGCAACTGGTCTATTCAGGAGCTTGTTCCTGTGACTTTTAAACAGTAATGCTTTGCTTTATTAATTGTTGAATAATCTGATGTCTTGCCCGGGGCATCAGGATTTGCTTAGGGCTGTGTTGTTATGAACATTGCGTGTTAATCATCAAATAAATGGCGTTTTTCATGTGCAAATACTGTAATCCCTGTCTTTCTTGTTTTGTATTTTTCAATAAAATGGCAACGTGGTCGTTCGCTTTATACGCATTTTGAAGCGCTTAACCGTTCCTTTCGCAGGATAACATTTTCAGATGACATCCTTGAACCACCTATGACTCGTCCCGACTTTGAGCACCCGGTGTTTCAGGCCGAAGAAGAGGTTGTCGAAGATAGCGACGTTCCTGAAGAACTGTCTTGGTTAGTGAAGCAAGAGGAAAGAGCCATTCTGCCTCATGACGAGGTCATCGAAATTATCAACTTGGGGTCGGAAGGGGTTGAGAAAAACATTCGTATCGGAGCCGCACTGCGAAGTGATATTAAGCGAAGACTGGTTGAAATGCTCCAAGAGTATAGTGATGTATTCGCTTGGTCGTATGAAGATATGCCAGGGCTCGATACAGATATGGTTGTGCATCGCCTGCCACTGAAAGAAGATTGCCCGCCGGTCAAACAAAAGCTTCGTAGGACTCGACCAGATATGGCAATGAAGATCAAAGAGGAGGTTCAAAAACAGTGGGACGCTGGTTTCCTGGCTGTGACGAAATACCCCTCGTGGGTTGCTAACATCGTACCAGTGCCAAAGAAAGATGGCAAGGTTCGAATGTGCGTGGATTATAGAGATTTGAATAAAGCAAGCCCAAAAGACGATTTTCCACTTCCTCACATTGACGTGTTAGTTGATAATACTGCTCAATACTCCGTATTCTCCTTCATGGATGGCTTTTCAGGCTATAATCAGATTAAAATGGCGCCAGAGGATATGGAGAAGACTACTTTCATAACGCCTTGGGGAACATTTTGCTACAAAGTGATGCCCTTTGGTTTGAAAAATGCTGGGGCAACATATCAGCGTGCGATGACGACTCTTTTCCATGACATGATGCATAAAGAGATCGAAGTTTATGTTGACGATATGATTGCCAAATCCCAGACGGAGGAAGAGCATCTGGTGAATTTGCTGAAGTTGTTTAAAAGGCTTAGGAAGTTCAGGTTGAGACTGAACCCTAACAAATGCACCTTCGGGGTGAGGTCGGGTAAGCTGTTGGGATTCATCGTAAGCGAAAGAGGAATAGAGGTCGATCCTGCTAAAATAAAAGCAATTCAAGAAATGCCGACGCCTAAAACAGAGAAAGAGGTGCGCGGGTTTTTAGGGAGGTTGAACTACATTGCCCGGTTCATATCTCACCTAACAGCTACGTGTGAACCATTGTTCAAGCTATTGAAAAAGGATCAAGCTGTAACGTGGAACGAAAATTGTCAAAAGGCGTTCGATAAAATAAAGCAGTATTTGCAGGAGCCTCCTATTTTGATACCCCCAGTGGCAGGTAGACCCTTGATCATGTATTTGACGGTTCTTGAGGGAAGCATGGGTTGTGTCCTCGGTCAACACGACGAGACAGGGAGAAAAGAGCATGCAATCTATTACCTGAGTAAGAAGTTTACAGACTGCGAGTCTCGGTATTCAATGCTGGAGAAAACTTGTTGCGCGCTAGCCTGGGCCGCCAAGCGTTTGAGGCAGTACATGCTGAATCATACAACCATGCTCATCTCGAAGATGGATCCTATCAAATATGTGTTTGAAAAGCAGGCGTTGTCAGGAAGAATTGCCCGTTGGCAGATGGTCTTGACTGAATATGATATTCAATACGTCTCGCAGAAGGCTATAAAGGGGAGTGTGCTGTCTGAGTATCTGGCAGAGCAGCCTATTGAAGAGTACCAATCGATGAGGTTTGATTTTCCTGACGAGGATATCATGTACTTAAAGATGAAAGATTGTGAAGAGCCATTGCCAGACGAAGGACCAGAGTTGGGTTCTAAGTGGAAGATGATTTTTGACGGAGCTGTGAATGCTTACGGTAGCGGAATAGGGGCAATCATCACTACGCCGCACGGGTCGCACATCCCGTTTACTGCCCGATTGACCTTTGCTGTTACCAATAATGAGGCCGAATATGAAGCTTGTATAATGGGGCTCGAAGAAGCCATTGATTTGCGAATCAAACACCTGGACGTATACGGAGACTCAGCTCTGGTGGTGAATCAGATCAAAGGGGAATGGGAGACACGGCAGCCCAACTTGATACATTACATGAACTATGCAAGGAGATTGTTGCCTTTCTTCGACAAGGTTGAATTGCATCATGTACCGAGAGCAGAAAATCAGATGGCTGACGCCCTGGCCACTTTGTCTTCCATGTATAAAGTCAACTTCTGGAATGAGGCTCCCCGAATCATTATCTCTCGGCTTGACAGGCCAGCTTATGTATTTGCTATTGATGAAGCGTCTGATGGCAAACCATGGTATTTCGATATCCTTAATTTCCTGAAGAATAAAGAGTATCCGGTTGGGGCATCCAGTCAAGATCAGAAGACTCTCAGGAGGTTAGCAGGCAATTTCTATTTGAACCCGGATGGCGTCTTATACAGAAGAAACCACGACTTGGTGTTGTTGCGTTGTGTAGACGAAAAAGAGGCAAAGCTTCTCATGGAGGAAATACACGAAGGTACCTTCGGTACGCATGCTGGGGGACATGCTATGACGAGAAAACTGCTGCGGGCAGGTTATTTTTGGCTGACTATGGAAACTGACTGTTTCAAGTTTGCGAAGAAGTGCCACAAGTGCCAAATCTATGCTGATAAGATCCATGTGCCTCCAAGTCCTCTAAACGTGATGTCATCGCCATGGCCATTCTCTATGTGGGGAATCGATATGATTGGAAAGATCGAGCCGACGACTTCTAATGGGCACCGGTTCATTCTAGTGGCAATCGATTATTTCACCAAGTGGGTGGAAGCGGCGTCTTACGCAAATGTAACGAAGCAAGTGGTGGCCAGATTCATCAAGAGAGATATCATTTGCCGATATGGGATTCCCGAGCGGATAATCACGGATAATGGTTCAAATCTGAACAACAAAATGATGAAGGAGCTCTGTCAGAATTTCAAGATCGAACATCACAACTCTTCCCCTTACCGACCCAAGATGAATGGCGCTGTTGAGGCGGCCAATAAGAATATCAAGAAGATCGTTCAGAAAATGGTGGTGACCTATAAGGATTGGCATGAAATGCTACCTTTTGCTTTGCACGGTTATCGTAGGGCGATACGCACATCAACCGGGGCAACTCCGTTCTCGTTGGTATACGGAATGGAAGCGGTATTACCGTTGGAAGTCGAGATCCCTTCTCTGAGGGTATTGCGAGACGTTCAGCTAGACGAGGCAGAATGGGTAACAAACAGATTGAACCAACTGAGCTTAATGGATGAGAAGAGGCTAGCTTCTCTAGCATACGGTCGTTTGTACCAGAGCCGAATGAAGAAAGCGTACAACAAGAAGATACATCCGCGAAGTTTTCAGATGGGCGACCTTGTGCTGAAAAGGATTCTCCCGCCGCAAACAGATCACAGGGGCAAATGGACCCCCAACTACGAAGGGCCATACGTTGTCAGGAAGGTATTTTCGGGAGGAGCGTTGTTGTTGTCCACCATGGACGGAGAAGACTTCACGTCGCCTGTGAATTCGGACGCAGTTAAAAAATACTTTGCTTAAAATAGACCCGCTGGACAGAAAAAAGATAGTCCAGGCAAAAATGGGGCATCCCGGCGAACCAAAAACAGAATGAAAGGTTCGGGCAAAAATTAGGGATAAATTGAAAAAAATGTACACCCGCGAAGTTGAAAACCTACACTGGGCGGCTTCAGCAAAAAGGGGTATCCCGGTGAACTGAAAACCCGTAAGGGGCGGTTCACGCAAAAGTTAGGGATTTGAAAAGCAAATGACTGCGGTCCGAATTTGATAAGCATCAATGCGGGAGAATACATTTGAGGAGCCAGTTATCGGATACAATCTCTTCAGAAGTGGGGATACCGGGAAAGCATTAGGGTCAGGCAAGTCATGGGAGGATCAGTTCGTGATGTTCATCTGTATCCCGTTGCCGACATGTGTACAAATTTAAGTTGTCAATATTTATGCTTCTTGTGCATACTTGTATACTTGTATATTTGCTTTGTGTAGCTTCCTCATTTCAGGAGTTACATCCCGTGTACAAAACTCCGCCCATTCAGGGGCCCGATCAATAAAACACGTTATTCAGTACTTGACACTGTTCTTTACTGTTTTGTGCATGATTAACGCCTAAGTTTGATGCAACTAGCATGAGTATAACGTCGCTGGCCCTTGCCAACAGTTGCTAAAGCTCTGAATTAACTGAAAATAACGTCACTAACCTGAGTTGATTTGGTTGCATAGGCTTGTCTTGTCTTGTTTGTGTTGTTGCAGGTTTCATAACCGTACGAGGAAGATGATCGAAAGATTGCAATAACGAAAGACTCAGCCTCCGCGCAGGTCATGCAGGTTCTTCCTGAAGGAGGATCGAACTCTCCAGCTAGTCGTAGCGTGTGCAAAAAGGATTGACGATTCCAAGATCGTAAGGCTGTATTCAGACAGGTTCAAATTTCCCCGCAGGGTCATTCACTCTCCCCCCAGCAGAGTCAGGGAATAGTCCCACTAGCGGAGTTCTCTCCTTTCAGCAAATGTTCTTTCCTCCCAGTGGAACCCGGAGATCAAGACTCTCCCCCCGGCAGAGTTGGTGGTGGGTCCTGTCATTTACTTCGTCAGGGATACCGTGAAATATCAGTTCATTCTCCAGCAGAGAAGTCCAATCATACTCGGCATACCTGCTATTCCTCAGCAAAGTTACTTTCCCCAGCAGGGGGTTACCTCAACAGGGTGTTTGGTTCGAACTCTCAACTTCCCAGCATGGTTGACTTCACCCTTCCAGCATTTATTTTGCTGGAATAATTCTGTAGCATCTGGCTATTCCCGGCGGAGTCGGCATTACCTTTAGCATTTATTTTGCTGAAGCAGTTTCTGTACTCTAGCAGTTCATGTGGAGAGAACTCTGGCTCAAATGAACTACCAAACATTCAAGATCTCGGCATGGGACATCCAATGATAATGTCAGTTTCGGCCGTATTCCCCACAGAGTTATCAGGATAAGTTTCTCTTTATTCCCAGGCAGAGTTAGTTGTCATCAGGGGTTCCATGAATCAGAATTTCAGAGGCCACCGCCGGTTATCAGAACAGGCGTCCGGTAGTTTAGTTTCCAAATATCCCCAGTAGAGTCCGCCCCAAAGTCGCTGTCACGTCAGTGCTAAGAAGTTTGTGGGTAGGGATCAATGGAGAACTAAGTCCTGACGTGGACAATTTATTCCTATATTGACGGGATTTCTTCAGAAGTGGGCGTCCTAACGTGGACAAGTTTATTTCCCCGGGATGGTGAAGTGTGTTAGTCCTAACGTGGGCAGATTCGGGTTCTCGAAATTGGTGAGATAGGAAGTCATGACGTTGACAAAAGTGTTCACTCTTTGTGTTGGTGTCCTGACGTGGACCAGTTCCTCTCGCAGTTATCTTTCTTCGTGATGGCAAAGCATGGGTCCTGACGCGGACAGATCAGACAAGGGCGTGAGTCCTTACATGGACAAGTCTTATTCCCTCAGCAGGTCGAAGATGCCTGAGTCCTGACGTGGACAAATCAAGACGAAAGAGGGGTCCTGACGTGGACAAGTCTATTCCTTACATGGGAAAAGAGGTCAATTCCTGACGCGGAAAGGATGTTTATTCCTTACGTGGAAAGATGAGATTCCTTACGTGGAAAAAAATGGGTTTCCTTACGCGGAAAGATCGAGTCCTCACGCGGACGTATCAAGTTTAGTCCTGACGCGGACAGATCAAAGAAGTTATTCCTAACGTGGAAGAAGAAGATAGATTCCTTACGTGGAAAATTTAGTCCTGACGCGGACGGATTCAGAAGAAGAAGTATGCCTAACGTGGAAAGAAGGTGTGTTCCTTACGTGGAAGAGAAAGAGAAACTTCAGGTCCTTACGTGGAAAGATGGGAGTCCTTACGCGGACAAATCAGAAAAATGGTTCCTTACGGGGAAAGGAGATCGTGTTCCTTACGTGGAAAAGATTGAGTCCTTACGCGGACACATAGGAGGAGGATTCCTTACGTGGAAAGAGCGGAGTCCTTACGTGGACAGATTAAGATGGCCTTCCTTACATGGAAAAATGTAGTCATGACGCGGACAAATCGGAAAGAGTTGGTTTCCTTACGTGGAGAGATTGGGGTCCTTACGTGGACGGATTCAAGAAAAGTTGATTCCTGACGTGGAAGAATGATGTACTCCTTACGTGGAAAGGTGAGTCCTAACGTGGACAGGTTCAGAACCAAAGTTGTATTCCTTACGCGGAAAGATTGGAGTCCTGACGCAGACATATCGAGTTGTACTGGAGTCCTTACGTGGACAGATTGATACGGTTCTCCTTACGTGGAAAAAGAAGACTGCATCCTGACGTGGAAAGATGGAAAGTTTAGTCCTGACGTGGACAGATGCAGAAGAGATGATTCCTTACGTGGATGGTGTTATTCCTAACGTGGAAGAGTCTATTCCTAACGTGGACGATTTATTGGAATATCCCCCAGCGGAGTTGCCGAGATTTTTCTGGGTTAACAGCAAGTGGAGTCCTAACGTGGACAGGTTCTAGTTGAGATTTCTTCGTATTGATGACAGACAGAGTCCTAATGTGGACAAGCAAGCAATCTGTTATCCCCAGCGTGGTCGTTACGAGATCAGTGAGCGGCTGCAAACAGTCAGATCCAGGCAGTGGATGTCGTTACCCAAACAGGGGTGCAGTTTATTTCTGCGGTTGGCAAATTTCCGGGTTTCTTAGTATTCAACCGTCTCGTACCTCGAATGTTTGAAGGCCGTTCGTTCTTCACCCAATCGGGTCCAAGTCGCTTGAATAGGGGCAGCTGTTGCACCCTAAAATTTGCTCAACCTTATTCCCTTGGTTTATGTTTCAATATCATTAGCATTTGCATATAGAGTCATGTACATAGACTAACCATCTGCATAGCATAAGCATAGCAAGTCATTAAACAGGGGACCAATCATTATTCTCATCTCTAGAGGCCTATCAATAGGTTATTATCCTAATTCCATCTCATTCAAGTCATCAGAAAAGAATTTGAGAGCAGAGAGTTCAGCAGATCAAGCCCTGAGTCTATCTCCTATCTGAGGGTATCTGAGGGTCAACAAGGGGGTTGTGAGCTGTGAATGGAAGGAATGGAGAGCATCTAGACATTATGAGAGGGCTTAGAAAGTCATTTGGAGAAGTAAGCAAGTTGTTGGTATGATCCCAAGTATTGCAGTTGAAGACAGTTGACTAGGGTTTCATCTGGGTCAACCCTGGGTCAACCCTAGGTCAATTGACTGATTGAAAGGCATTAAGGGTTATTGGAGAGATGTGGGGCTCATAATTTGACATGGATAACAAGGATATGTTGTCATGCTAAGAAGAAATCAAGAGAAATCAAGGAGAAGAGGAGTTTCTAAATTAGGGTTTCTATGTAAAATCCCCTAGTTTAGGTCAAATTTCCAAGCAAGATAAGTCAAAATGAAAGCTTCAAATGGATCCTTGGCCAACATGGAACTTGTAGAGGATCTCAAGACCTTTAATTTGAGTGGTGGAAGACATCAAGGAGATTTATAGAACTCAAGTTATGGTCCTTGCAAGTTACAGGTCATCTGAGGTATCTGAAATTTTGTCTGTGAAAGTGACTTGACTTCCAAGCAACGTTTACCCCTCAAGGAGATTTCAAATGAATTTCTGGTCAACATAAGAATTGTTCCTCATTGTCTTAGCTTTCTAGAATGGTATAGTATGCCCTCATATGATGTGTGGAACTCAACTTGTGGTCTTGGCAAGCAAAGGGTATTTTGGTCATTTGTGAATTACAGGTCATTTTAACCTATGTCCAAAACTCATACAAGGAGGCCTCAAATGAAAAAACTTACAACATCAAACTTGCTCCAAAGGGCATTTTGAGTCTAGAAAAGTGACCATGAGAGATTGGAAATGTCCATAGCACAAGGTTTCAAAATTGGTGAATTTAATGAAGGAAAATGGCTTAAAAATGGTATTTTTCATATCTTGGCCAAATGATGCAAAATTATAGGTCATTTTGAATGGAAAAAGCATTCTAAAGACATTGGCTAAAGTGTAATTTTAAGCTTAGGTCATAATTTGTGAGTTATCCATGGTTGCTTGAATTAAAAGTAACATAATCCAAATTGAAAGGGAAAAGTGTAAGGGAAATTTCTCCAATGTTCTAGGAGGTTCTAATGCAACCTATATATTCATGCAAGTTGGTTCATGCAAGGGTTGGTGCTCCCATTTGTCAAAAATCTCCATTTTCATCCATTTTCTTATTCTTCCATAAGATACTCAAACTCTCACAAACCTCTCAAAATTCTCACATCTTTGGATTGAATCATCATCATCATCATTCAAACCCTAGGATTCACACCAAGAAGTGGCTGAATTGATCAAGGATCATACCTATCCACTTCATCACTCCAACTTGCATGAAGGATGGAATAGCATGATTCACAAGGATTCAGCACAAATCACTGCAAACAGAAGCATATTCATTCATTGGAGATTGTTTTCAGCAAGTATCAAAGGTTGAATTGAGGTCTAGCTACCATCACCATCATCAAGTGCAAGGTATGTAGATTTCTTCGAATCTCACTATTCTGGCTGGTAGAGATCATGTGGTTAGGATAATGTTGTTTAGAAACCCTAGAGGATCAATTCTTGAAGTTTAGGGATAGATTCATGGAGATCAATGACAGGTTACCATTTCTGTTAGCTTCGATAATAAGCTGTATGTTGAGTTATAATCAATGTGTTGAGGCATAGAATAATGAGGCAAGCATGTAGAATATCTGTTGATCATCAGGTTTGAGTTCTGGTAACTTTGACCTCAGGCAAGCATGGTGTGTTCTGAATTTCGTGCTCTCTGTTTGGAGTGTGTAATGAGAGTTAGGGAAAACTAAAACTAGGCATGGATTACTTGAGTTTCATAGAATATTTTAGGGCTTGGAATTTTTCGTTTTCACCAAGAAATCATGGAGAAAGATTGAGTGGAATTCTCATGCATGGAAACGGGGACTGAAACCCTAGACGAAGGGAGGAAGAAGACGAATCACGCGCCCTTGGATCTGGAGGGAAGATTTGACTTGACCAGGGATCGAACAGCCCTCATTTAATCTGAGTTTTGGTAGGAGATTTTGAAATCCCAAACGCACCGTTTCATTAAGTTGGGGGGATTGGGCTCAGAGCGCTATCCACACCCCCCAGTTTCATAAGCCCAACGCGCTTAGTTTGTTTTTCTTGCTTTTCTCACCCCCTCCCTCTTATTTCATTATATTTTCTTTTATTTTCTTTAATTTTTTCATGCATTTTCTAAAATTCATAATAAATAGCAAAATAATCATTTTTAATTCATTCTTTTTGCATTATTTTCTTTGGGATGTCTAGAAAATTATAAAAAATAAAAATTGCATTTTATTTTTTATTTGATATTTTTCCCATATTTTATAAATAAATGACATTTTAATTAGTTTCATTTCATACATGATTTTATTAATTTTTGTTCTATTAGATACTTTCATATTTTTCATCCATTCTTTTTAGGTTGTTTAGATTAGACATTGAACTTGTAGATTCATTTTAGTTCCCATTTTTAGAAATTAATTTTAGGTGATTAATGTAAGCTTGAATAACATGAATAAAATTAGGGTTTTAGGTGATGACTTAGGAGATTTGATTCTTTTCCCTTAGGACTTAGGGTTTGACTAGTTTAGTTATGGGACTATAGGGGCTATGGGTAGTTATTAGATCCCCTTAGAAAAGTTAGGATTCCCCTACTGCTATTAATACTCTGTATATGTCTGATGGACTGGTGTGGTGTGCCCTCTGGGGATTATTGCTTGCTTGTGTGGGTATTGGGATTGTCTGGGGACTTGGGAGAGCTGAAGACTTGAGGAGATGAAAGCCATTGAAGATCCAGAGATTGAAGATCAACTTCCAGAGTTGAAGAAGAGATTCTTGCTAGCAGATGCTGAGGAGATTAGGGTTTAGGAGCTAGGCAGAGCTCTAGATTAGAAAGCTTGTTTCTCAAACATGGATTGCCTTGTCTGCATCCATTCTTCTCTGTGATTCAGAGTCTCTCTAAGACACTCACCCCCTTCCTTTGGAAGGCTTGGTGATAGTGTCTAAGAGATAGAACTCTTGAGAGAAAATGTCTTTTGTGTTAGAAGCAGTCTGTTCACCACCCTTGGTAGTCAACTGATTGCTTAACACCCAATTCACTCTTGTGACTAATCCCTCATCCTGGAGGTTTGAACATGAAGAAAAGCCATTGCAGATGGAAGACAGATGATCAAAGCCCTTACCTGAAGGTCATGAAGATGGAGATTGATGCTTGTTGAAGCCCGTAGCTGATTGGAGATTACTTGGAGCCAGATGTTGATTCAGAGCTGCTGAAGCTGTTTGTTTTATTGCTGTATTTCATTTCTGATGTATTGATTGGTTTTCTGAACTGTATTGTTTGTTGTTTACCCTGTTGGGTTGAAAGTGAATCCTGTTCACTTTCGCCTATTGTTTTCTAGGTTCGAGGTTGAGTGGGACTCCCTTGCCTCGCTTGTACTGTTGCATCCATGCATTTTACTGTTTTACTGTATATATCTGATATTGCTTCTGTTGCTGTCTATTCCCTTAGGATCTCTGTTTCTCTCTGTGCAAGAGAGGAGCATGATAGACACTAGGTTTTAACCCATGCATGATAACATTAGGTTAGTTTGTTTCCCTTCGCAACCGTAGGTTAGAGTTCTGTCTCTTTCTTTCTCAAAACAAACAGAAAAATACCATAAAGATTTCAAACACAATAAAAGACACTTCTTCCGTAAAAGAATGTGAACTCGTCAAGACGTCGTTTTTGTCCTCTTGGACGGTTAATCAGAAAAACCTTTTTCAGAAGGAATAAAATCAATCAAGACAAGTTTGCGTCGTACGTGGCCCGAACTACGTTTGCTCTGATCTTCCATGCTGTGTGGAAGTACGTAGGCATAGGATGCGATATCCTAGCGAGCAACCTTCCCCTCCTTTCCCGTAGGTAGGCGAACTACGTTGACTCTGATTTCTCGTTCCAGACGGGAATACGTAGGCATAAAGTGCGATACTTTGCCGAGTCATTTTATTTTCATTCTCTTTTCTTTTTAACCCCTGACCTTTAGAGTAGATAGAATAACAATCCATACCCGAAAACAAGCGTGGATCCCGTCGAGTACGACGGACGTGAGGGGTGCTAATACCTTCCCCTTGCGTAACCGACTCCCGAATCCAGGTTTTGGTTGCGACGACCATACCGTTCCCGTGTTGTGCGAGGTTTACTCTGAGCGTTTCCTTTCCCTCCCGTGGGATAAATAACGCACGGTGGCGACTCTTCTGTTCAGCCGGCGCCGATTTTCGCAGTAGCGACACACTTATCAATAATAAAGGTGGATAAGCTTCTGGAAAGAGAGATGCCACTGATCGAAAATAAAGATGGATAAGCTTCTCGAAAGAGAAATGCCACTTATCAAAAATAAAGGTGGATAAGCTTCTCAAAAGAGAGATGCCACTTATCGAAAATTAAGGTGGATAAACTTCTCGAAAGAGATATGCCACTTATCGAAAATAAAGGTGGATAAGCTTCTCGAAAGAGAGATGCCACTTATCAAAAATAAAGGTGTATAAGCTTCTCGAAAGAGAGATGCCACTTATCGAAAATAAAGGTGGATAAGCTTCTCGAAAGAGAGATGCGACTTATCGAAAATAAAGGTGGATAAACTTCTCGAAAGAGAGATTCCACTTAAAGGTGGATAAGCTTCTCGAAAGAGAGATGCGACTTATCGAAAATAAAGGTGGATAAACTTCTCGAAAGAGAGATGCCACTTATCGAAAATAAATGTGGATAAGCTTCTCGAAAGAGAGATGCCACTTATCAATAATAAAGGTGGATAAGCTTCTCGAAAGAGAGATGCCACTTATTGAAAGAGAGATGACACTTATCGAAAGAGAGATGCCACTTATCAATAATAAAGGTGGATAAACTTCTCAAAAAAGAGATGCCACTTATCAAAAATAAAGGTGGATAAGCTTCTCGAAAGAGAGATGACACTTATCAAAAATAAAGGTGGATAAGCTTCTCAAAAGAGAGATGCCACATATCGAAAATAAAGGTGGACAAGCTTCTCGAAAGAGAGATGCCACTTATCGAAAATAAAGGTGGACAAACTTCTCAAAAGAGAGATGCCACTTATCGAAAATAAAGGTGGATAAGTTTCTCGAAAGAGAGATGCCAATTATCGAAAATAAAGGCGGATAAGCTTCTCGAAAGAGAGATGCCTCTTATCGAAAATAAAGGTGGATAAGCTTCTCGAAAGAGAGATGCCTCTTATCGAAAATAAAGGCGGATAAGCTTCTCGAAAGAGAGATGCCACTTATCGAAAATAAAGGTGGATAAGCTCCTCGAAAGAGATATGCAACTTATCAATAATAAAGGTGGATAAGCTTCTCCAAAGAGAGATGCCACTTATCGAAAATAAAGGTGGATAAGCTTCTCGAAAGAGACATGCCACTTATCGAAAATAAAGTTGGATAAGCTTCTCGAAAGAGAGATGCCACTTATCGAAAATAAGTGTGGATACACTTCTCGAAAGAGAGATGCCACTTAAAAAAAAAGAGAGATGTCACTTATCGAAAATAAATCTAGATAAACTTCTCGAAAGAGAGGTTACACTTAACAAAAATAAAGGTGGATAATCTTCTTGAAAGAGAGATGCCACTTATCAAAAATAAAGGTGGATAAGCTTCTCGAAAGAGAGATGCCACTTATCGAAAATAAAGGTGGATAAGTTTCTCAAAAGAGAGATGCCACTTATCGAAAATAAAGGTGGATAAGTTTCTCGAAAGAGAGATGCCACTTATCGAAAATAAAGGTGGATAAGCTTCTCGAAAGTGAGATGCCACTTATCGAAAATAAATGTGGATAAGCTTCTCGAAAGAGAGATGCCACTTATGAATAATAAAGGTGGATAAGCTTCTGGAAAGAGAGATACCACTGATCGAAAATAAAGATGGATAAGCTTCTCGAAAGAGAGATGCCACTTATCAAAAATAAAGGTGGATAAGCTTCTCGAAAGAGAGATGCCACTTATCAAAAATAATGGTGGATAAGTTTCTCAAAAGAGAGATGCCACTTATCGAAAATAAAGGTGGATAAGTTTCTCGAAAGAGAGCTGCCACTTATCGAAAATAAAGGCGGATAAGCTTCTCGAAAGAGAGATGACACTTATCGAAAATAAAGGTGGATAAGCTCCTCGAAAGAGATATGCAACTTATCAATAATAATGGTGGATAAGCTTCTCCAAAGAGACATGCCACTTATCGAAAATAAAGGTGGATAAGCTTCTCGAAAGAGACATGCCACTTATTAAAAATAAAGGTGGATAAGCTTCTCGAAAGAGAGATGCCACTTATCGAAAATAAAGGTGGATAAGCTTCTCGAAAGTGAGATGCCACTTATCGAAAATAAATATGGATAAGCTTCTCGAAAGAGAGATGTCACTTATCAATAATAAAGGTGGATAAGCTTCTGGAAAGAGAGATGCCACTGATCGAAAATAAAGATGGATAAGCTTCTCGAAAGAGAAATGCCACTTATCAAAAATAAAGGTGGATAAGCTTCTCAAAAGAGAGATGCCACTTATCGAAAATTAAGGTGGATAAACTTCTCGAAAGAGATATGCCACTTATCAAAAATAAAGGTGGATAAGCTTATCGAAAGAGAGATGCCACTTATCGAAAATAAGGGTGTATAAGCTTCTCGAAAGAGAGATGCCACTTATCGAAAATAAAGGTGGATATGCTTCTCGAAAGAGAGATGCAACTTATCGAAAATAAAGGTGGATAAACTTCTCGAAAGAGAGATTCCACTTAAAGGTGGATAAGCTTCTCGAAAGAGAGATGCGACTTATCGAAAATAAAGGTGGATAAACTTCTCGAAAGAGAGATGCCACTTATCGAAAAAAAATGTGGATAAGCTTCTCGAAAGAGAGATGCCACTTATCAATAATAAAGGTGGATAAGCTTCTCGAAAGAGAGATGCCACTTATCGAAAGAGAGATGACACTTATCGAAAGAGAGATTCCACTTATCAATAATAAAGGTGGATAAACTTCTCAAAAGAGAGATGCCACTTATCAAAAATAAAGGTGGATGAGCTTCTCGAAAGAGAGATGACACTTATCAAAAATAAAGGTGGATAAGCTTCTCAAAAGAGAGATGCCACATATCGAAAATAAAGGTGGACAAGCTTCTCGAAAGAGAGATGCCACTTATCGAAAATAAAGGTGGATAAACTTCTCAAAAGAGAGATGCCACTTATCGAAAATAAAGGTGGATAAGTTTCTCGAAAGAGAGATGCCAATTATCGAAAATAAAGGCGGATAAGCTTCTCGAAAGAGAGATGCCTCTTATCGAAAATAAAGGTGGATAAGCTTCTCGAAAGAGAGATGCCTCTTATCGAAAATAAAGGCGGATAAGCTTCTCGAAAGAGAGATGCCACTTATCGAAAATAAAGGTGGATAAGCTCCTCGAAAGAGATATGCAACTTATCAATAATAAAGGTGGATAAGCTTCTCCAAAGAGAGATGCCACTTATCGAAAATAAAGGTGGATAAGCTTCTCGAAAGAGACATGCCACTTATCGAAAATAAAGGTGGATAAGCTTCTCGAAAGAGAGATGCCACTTATCGAAAATAAATGTGGATACACTTCTCGAAAGAGAGATGCCACTTAAAAAAAAAAAGAGAGATGTCACTTATCGAAAATAAATCTGGATAAACTTCTCGAAAGAGAGATTACACTTAAAAAAAATAAAGGTGGATAATCTTCTTGAAAGAGAGATGCCACTTATCAAAAATAAAGGTGGATAAGCTTCTCGAAAGAGAGATGCCACTTATCGAAAATAAAGGTGGATCAGTTTCTCAAAAGAGAGATGCCACTTATCGAAAATAAAGGTGGATAAGTTTCTCGAAAGAGAGACGCCACTTATCGAAAATAAAGGTGGATAAGCTTCTCGAAAGTGAGATGCCACTTATCGAAAATAAATATGGATAAGCTTCTCGAAAGAGAGATGTCACTTATCAATAATAAAGGTGGATAAGCTTCTGGAAAGAGAGATGCCACTGATCGAAAATAAAGATGGATAAGCTTCTCGAAAGAGAAATGCCACTTATCAAAAATAAAGGTGGATAAGCTTCTCAAAAGAGAGATGCCACTTATCGAAAATTAAGGTGGATAAACTTCTCGAAAGAGATATGCCACTTATCGAAAATAAAGGTGGATAAGCTTCTCGAAAGAGAGATGCCACTTATCAAAAATAAAGGTGTATAAGCTTCTCGAAAGAGAGATGCCACTTATCGAAAATAAAGGTGGATAAGCTTCTCGAAAGAGAGATGCGACTTATCGAAAATAAAGGTGGATAAACTTCTCGAAAGAGAGATTCCACTTAAAGGTGGATAAGCTTCTCGAAAGAGAGATGCGACTTATCGAAAATAAAGGTGGATAAACTTCTCGAAAGAGAGATGCCACTTATCGAAAATAAATGTGGATAAGCTTCTCGAAAGAGAGATGCCACTTATCAATAATAAAGGTGGATAAGCTTCTCGAAAGAGAGATGCCACTTATCGAAAGAGAGATGACACTTATCGAAAGAGAGATGCCACTTATCAATAATAAAGGTGGATAAACTTCTCAAAAAAGAGATGCCACTTATCAAAAATAAAGGTGGATAAGCTTCTCGAAAGAGAGATGACACTTATCAAAAATAAAGGTGGATAAGCTTCTCAAAAGAGAGATGCCACATATCGAAAATAAAGGTGGACAAGCTTCTCGAAAGAGAGATGCCACTTATCGAAAATAAAGGTGGACAAACTTCTCAAAAGAGAGATGCCACTTATCGAAAATAAAGGTGGATAAGTTTCTCGAAAGAGAGATGCCAATTATCGAAAATAAAGGCGGATAAGCTTCTCGAAAGAGAGATGCCTCTTATCGAAAATAAAGGTGGATAAGCTTCTCGAAAGAGAGATGCCTCTTATCGAAAATAAAGGCGGATAAGCTTCTCGAAAGAGAGATGCCACTTATCGAAAATAAAGGTGGATAAGCTCCTCGAAAGAGATATGCAACTTATCAATAATAAAGGTGGATAAGCTTCTCCAAAGAGAGATGCCACTTATCGAAAATAAAGGTGGATAAGCTTCTCGAAAGAGACATGCCACTTATCGAAAATAAAGTTGGATAAGCTTCTCGAAAGAGAGATGCCACTTATCGAAAATAAGTGTGGATACACTTCTCGAAAGAGAGATGCCACTTAAAAAAAAAGAGAGATGTCACTTATCGAAAATAAATCTAGATAAACTTCTCGAAAGAGAGGTTACACTTAACAAAAATAAAGGTGGATAATCTTCTTGAAAGAGAGATGCCACTTATCAAAAATAAAGGTGGATAAGCTTCTCGAAAGAGAGATGCCACTTATCGAAAATAAAGGTGGATAAGTTTCTCAAAAGAGAGATGCCACTTATCGAAAATAAAGGTGGATAAGTTTCTCGAAAGAGAGATGCCACTTATCGAAAATAAAGGTGGATAAGCTTCTCGAAAGTGAGATGCCACTTATCGAAAATAAATGTGGATAAGCTTCTCGAAAGAGAGATGCCACTTATGAATAATAAAGGTGGATAAGCTTCTGGAAAGAGAGATACCACTGATCGAAAATAAAGATGGATAAGCTTCTCGAAAGAGAGATGCCACTTATCAAAAATAAAGGTGGATAAGCTTCTCGAAAGAGAGATGCCACTTATCAAAAATAATGGTGGATAAGTTTCTCAAAAGAGAGATGCCACTTATCGAAAATAAAGGTGGATAAGTTTCTCGAAAGAGAGCTGCCACTTATCGAAAATAAAGGCGGATAAGCTTCTCGAAAGAGAGATGACACTTATCGAAAATAAAGGTGGATAAGCTCCTCGAAAGAGATATGCAACTTATCAATAATAATGGTGGATAAGCTTCTCCAAAGAGACATGCCACTTATCGAAAATAAAGGTGGATAAGCTTCTCGAAAGAGACATGCCACTTATTAAAAATAAAGGTGGATAAGCTTCTCGAAAGAGAGATGCCACTTATCGAAAATAAAGGTGGATAAGCTTCTCGAAAGTGAGATGCCACTTATCGAAAATAAATATGGATAAGCTTCTCGAAAGAGAGATGTCACTTATCAATAATAAAGGTGGATAAGCTTCTGGAAAGAGAGATGCCACTGATCGAAAATAAAGATGGATAAGCTTCTCGAAAGAGAAATGCCACTTATCAAAAATAAAGGTGGATAAGCTTCTCAAAAGAGAGATGCCACTTATCGAAAATTAAGGTGGATAAACTTCTCGAAAGAGATATGCCACTTATCAAAAATAAAGGTGGATAAGCTTATCGAAAGAGAGATGCCACTTATCGAAAATAAGGGTGTATAAGCTTCTCGAAAGAGAGATGCCACTTATCGAAAATAAAGGTGGATATGCTTCTCGAAAGAGAGATGCAACTTATCGAAAATAAAGGTGGATAAACTTCTCGAAAGAGAGATTCCACTTAAAGGTGGATAAGCTTCTCGAAAGAGAGATGCGACTTATCGAAAATAAAGGTGGATAAACTTCTCGAAAGAGAGATGCCACTTATCGAAAAAAAATGTGGATAAGCTTCTCGAAAGAGAGATGCCACTTATCAATAATAAAGGTGGATAAGCTTCTCGAAAGAGAGATGCCACTTATCGAAAGAGAGATGACACTTATCGAAAGAGAGATTCCACTTATCAATAATAAAGGTGGATAAACTTCTCAAAAGAGAGATGCCACTTATCAAAAATAAAGGTGGATGAGCTTCTCGAAAGAGAGATGACACTTATCAAAAATAAAGGTGGATAAGCTTCTCAAAAGAGAGATGCCACATATCGAAAATAAAGGTGGACAAGCTTCTCGAAAGAGAGATGCCACTTATCGAAAATAAAGGTGGATAAACTTCTCAAAAGAGAGATGCCACTTATCGAAAATAAAGGTGGATAAGTTTCTCGAAAGAGAGATGCCAATTATCGAAAATAAAGGCGGATAAGCTTCTCGAAAGAGAGATGCCTCTTATCGAAAATAAAGGTGGATAAGCTTCTCGAAAGAGAGATGCCTCTTATCGAAAATAAAGGCGGATAAGCTTCTCGAAAGAGAGATGCCACTTATCGAAAATAAAGGTGGATAAGCTCCTCGAAAGAGATATGCAACTTATCAATAATAAAGGTGGATAAGCTTCTCCAAAGAGAGATGCCACTTATCGAAAATAAAGGTGGATAAGCTTCTCGAAAGAGACATGCCACTTATCGAAAATAAAGGTGGATAAGCTTCTCGAAAGAGAGATGCCACTTATCGAAAATAAATGTGGATACACTTCTCGAAAGAGAGATGCCACTTAAAAAAAAAAAGAGAGATGTCACTTATCGAAAATAAATCTGGATAAACTTCTCGAAAGAGAGATTACACTTAAAAAAAATAAAGGTGGATAATCTTCTTGAAAGAGAGATGCCACTTATCAAAAATAAAGGTGGATAAGCTTCTCGAAAGAGAGATGCCACTTATCGAAAATAAAGGTGGATCAGTTTCTCAAAAGAGAGATGCCACTTATCGAAAATAAAGGTGGATAAGTTTCTCGAAAGAGAGACGCCACTTATCGAAAATAAAGGTGGATAAGCTTCTCGAAAGTGAGATGCCACTTATCGAAAATAAATGTGGATAAGCTTCTCGAAAGAGAGATGCCACTTATCAATAATAAAGGTGGATAAGCTTCTGGAAAGAGAGATACCACTGATCGAAAATAAAGATGGATAAGCTTCTCGAAAGAGAGATGCCACTTATCAAAAATAAAGGTGGATAAGCTTCTCGAAAGAGAGATGCCACTTATCGAAAATTAAGGTGGTTAAACTTCTCGAAAGAGATATGCCACTTATCGAAAATAAAGGTGGATAAGCTTCTCGAAAGATAGATGCCACTTATCGAAAATAAAGGTGTATAAGCTTCTCGAAAGAGAGATGCCACTTATCGAAAATAAAGGTGGATAAGCTTCTCGAAAGAGAGATGCGACTTATCGAAAATAAAGGTGGATAAACTTCTCGAAAGAGAGATTCCACTTAAAGGTGGATAAGCTTCTCGAAAGAGAGATGCGACTTATCGAAAATAAAGGTGGATAAACTTCTCGAAAGAGAGATGCCACTTATCGAAAATAAATGTGGATAAGCTTCTCGAAAGAGAGATGCCACTTATCAATAATAAAGGTGGATAAGCTTCTCGAAAGAGAGATGCCACTTATCGAAAGAGAGATGACACTTATCGAAAGAGAGATGCCACTTATCAATAATAAAGGTGGATAAACTTCTCAAAAGAGAGATGCCACTTATCAAAAATAAAGGTGGATAAGCTTCTCGAAAGAGAGATGACACTTATCAAAAATAAAGGTGGATAAGCTTCTCAAAAGAGAGATGCCACATATCAAAAATAAAGGTGGACAAGCTTCTCGAAAGAGAGATGCCACTTATCGAAAATAAAGGTGGATAAACTTCTCAAAAGAGAGATGCCACTTATCGAAAATAAAGGTGGATAAGTTTCTCGAAAGAGAGATGCCAATTATCGAAAATAAAGGCGGATAAGCTTCTCGAAAGAGAGATGCCTCTTATCGAAAATAAAGGTGGATAAGCTTCTCGAAAGAGAGATGCCTCTTATCGAAAATAAAGGCGGATAAGCTTCTCGAAAGAGAGATGCCACTTATCGAAAATAAAGGTGGATAAGCTCCTCGAAAGAGATATGCAACTTATCAATAATAAAGGTGGATAAGCTTCTCCAAAGAGAGATGCCACTTATCGAAAATAAAGGTGGATAAGCTTCTCGAAAGAGACATGCCACTTATCGAAAATAAAGGTGGATAAGCTTCTCGAAAGAGAGATGCCACTTATCGAAAATAAATGTGGATACACTTCTCGAAAGAGAGATGCCACATAAAAAAAAAAAGAGAGATGTCACTTATCGAAAATAAATCTGGATAAACTTCTCGAAAGAGAGATTACACTTAACAAAAATAAAGGTGGATAATCTTCTTGAAAGAGAGATGCCACTTATCAAAAATAAAGGTGGATAAGCTTCTCGAAAGAGAGATGCCACTTATCGAAAATAAAGGTGGATCAGTTTCTCAAAAGAGAGATGCCACTTATCGAAAATAAAGGTGGATAAGTTTCTCGAAAGAGAGACGCCACTTATCGAAAATAAAGGTGGATAAGCTTCTCGAAAGTGAGATGCCACTTATCGAAAATAAATGTGGATAAGCTTCTCGAAAGAGAGATGCCACTTATCAATAATAAAGGTGGATAAGCTTCTGGTAAGAGAGATACCACTGATCGAAAATAAAGATGGATAAGCTTCTCGAAAGAGAGATGCCACTTATCAAAAATAAAGGTGGATAAGCTTCTCGAAAGAGAGATGCCACTTATCGAAAATTAAGGTGGATAAACTTCTCGAAAGAGATATGCCACTTATCGAAAATAAAGGTGGATAAGTTTCTCGAAAGAGAGCTGCCACTTATCGAAAATAAAGGCGGATAAGCTTCTCGAAAGAGAGATGACACTTATCGAAAATAAAGGTGGATAAGCTCCTGGAAAGAGAGATACCACTGATCGAAAATAAAGATGGATAAGCTTCTCGAAAGAGAAATGCCACTTATCAAAAATAAAGGTGGATAAGCTTCTCAAAAGAGAGATGCCACTTATCGAAAATTAAGGTGGATAAACTTCTCGAAAGAGATATGCCACTTATCGAAAATAAAGGTGGATAAGCTTCTCGAAAGAGAGATGCCACTTATCGAAAATAAAGGTGTATAAGCTTCTCGAAAGAGAGATGCCACTTATCGAAAATAAAGGTGGATAAGCTTCTCGAAAGAGAGATGCGACTTATCGAAAATAAAGGTGGATAAACTTCTCGAAAGAGAGATTCCACTTAAAGGTGGATAAGCTTCTCGAAAGAGAGATGCGACTTATCGAAAATAAAGGTGGATAAACTTCTCGAAAGAGAGATGCCACTTATCGAAAATAAATGTGGATAAGCTTCTCGAAAGAGAGATGCCACTTATCAATAATAAAGGTGGATAAGCTTCTCGAAAGAGAGATGCCACTTATCGAAAGAGAGATGACACTTATCGAAAGAGAGATGCCACTTATCAATAATAAAGGTGGATAAACTTCTCAAAAGAGAGATGACACTTATCAAAAATAAAGGTGGATAAGCTTCTCAAAAGAGAGATGCCACATATCGAAAATAAAGGTGGACAAGCTTCTCGAAAGAGAGATGCCACTTATCGAAAATAAAGGTGGATAAACTTCTCAAAAGAGAGATGCCACTTATCGAAAATAAAGGTGGATAAGTTTCTCGAAAGAGAGATGCCAATTATCGAAAATAAAGGCGGATAAGCTTCTCGAAAGAGAGATGCCTGTTATCGAAAATAAAGGTGGATAAGCTTCTCGAAAGAGAGATGCCTCTTATCGAAAATAAAGGCGGATAAGCTTCTCGAAAGAGAGATGCCACTTATCGAAAATAAATGTGGATACACTTCTCGAAAGAGAGATGCCACTTAAAAAAAAAAGAGAGATGTCACTTATCGAAAATAAATCTGGATAAACTTCTCAAAAGAGAGATTACACTTAACAAAAATAAAGGTGGATAATCTTCTTGAAAGAGAGATGCCACTTATCAAAAATAAAGGTGGATAAGCTTCTCGAAAGAGAGATGCCACTTATCGAAAATAAAGGTGGATAAGTTTCTCAAAAGAGAGTTGCCACTTATCGAAAATAAAGGTGGATAAGTTTCTCGAAAGAGAGATGCCACTTATCGAAAATAAAGGTGGATAAGCTTCTCGAAAGTGAGATGCCACTTATCAAAAATAAATGTGGATAAGCTTCTCGAAAGAGAGATGCCACTTATCAATAATAAAGGTGGATAAGCTTCTGGAAACAGAGATACCACTGATCGAAAATAAAGATGGATAAGCTTCTCGAAAGAGAGATGCCACTTATCAAAAATAAAGGTGGATAAGTTTCTCAAAAGAGAGATGCCACTTATCGAAAATTAAGGTGGATAAACTTCTCGAAAGAGATATGCCACTTATCGAAAATAAAGGTGGATAAGCTTCTCGAAAGAGAGATGCCACTTATCGAAAATAAAGGTGTATAAGCTTCTCGAAAGAGAGATGCCACTTATCAAAAATAAAGGTGGATAAGCTTCTCGAAAGAGAGATACCACTTATCGAAAATTAAGGTGGATAAGCTTCTCGGAAGAGAGATTCCAATTATCGAAAATAAAGGTGGATAAGCTTCTCGAAAGAGAGATGCCACTTATCGAAAATAAAGGTAGATAAGTTTCTCGAAAGAGAGATGCCACGTATTGAAAATAAAGGTAGATAAGCTTCTCAAAAGAGAGATGCCACTTATCGAAAATAAAGGTGGACAAGCTTCTCGAAAGAGAGATGCCACTTATCGAAAATAATGGTGGATAAGCTTCTCAAAAGAGAGATGCCACTTATCGAAAATAAAGGTGGATAAGTTTCTCGAAAGAGAGATGCCACTTATCGAAAATAAAGGCGGATAAGCTTCTCGAAAGAGAGATGCCTCTTATCGAAAATAAAGGTGGATAAACTTCTCGAAAGAGAGATGCCACTTATCGAAAATAAAGGCGGATAAGCTTCTCGAAAGAGAGATGTCACTTATCGAAAATAAAGGTGGATAAGCTTCTTGAAAGAGAGATGCCACTAATCAAAAATAAAGATGGATAAGTTTCTCGAAATAGAGATGCCACTTATCGAAAATAAAGGTGGATAAGCTTTTCGAAGAGAGATGCCACTTATCGAAAATAATGGTAGATAAGCTTCTCGAAAGTGAGATGCCACTTATCGAAAATAAAGGTAGATGAGCTTCTAGAAAAAGAGATGCCACTTATCGAAAATAAATGTGGATAAACTTCTCGAAAGAGAGATGCCACTTATCGAAAATAAAGGTGGATAAACTTCTCGAAAGAGAGATGCCAGTTATCGAAAATAAAGGTGGATAAGCTTCTCGAAAGAGATATGCCACTTATCGAAAATAAAGGTGGATAAGTTTCTCAAAAGAGAGATGCCACTTATCGAAAATAAAGGTGGATAAGTTTCTCGAAAGAGAGATGCCACTTATCGAAAATAAAGGCGGATAAGCTTCTCGAAAGAGAGATGCCACTTATCGAAAATAAAGGTGGATAAGCTCCTCGAAAGAGGGATGCCACTTATCAATAATAAAGGTGGATAAGCTTCTCGAAAGAGAGATGCGACTTATCGAAAATAAAGGTGGATAAGCTTCTCGAAAGAGACATGCCACTTATTGAAAATAAAGGTGGATAAGCTTTTCGAAAGAGAGAAGCCACTTATCGAAAATAAAGGTGGATAAGCTTCTCGAAAGAGAGATGCCACTTATCGAAAATAAATGTGGATAAGCTTCTCGAAAGGGAGATGCCACTTATCAATAAGAAAGGTGGATAAGCTTCTCGAAAGAGAGATGCCACTGATCGAAAATAAAGATGGATAAGCTTCTCGAAAGAGAGATGCCACTTATCGAAAATAAATCTGGATAAACTTCTCGAAAGAGAGATTACACTTAACAAAAATAAAGGTGGATAATCTTCTTGAAAGAGAGATGCCACTTATCAAAAATAAAGGTGGATAAGCTTCTCGAAAGAGAGATGCCACTTATCGAAAATAAAGGTGGATAAGTTTCTCAAAAGAGAGATGCCACTTATCGAAAATAAAGGTGGATAAGCTTCTCGAAAGAGAGATGCCACTTATCGAAAATAAATGTGGATAAACTTCTCGAAAGAGAGATGCCACTTATCGAAAATAAAGGTGGATAAGCTTCTCGAAAGAGAGATGCCACTTATCGAAAATAAAGGTGGATAAGTTTCTCAAAAGAGAGATGCCACTTATCGAAAATAAAGGTGGATAAGTTTCTCGAAAGAGAGATGCCACTTATCGAAAATAAAGGTGGATAAGCTTCTCGAAAGTGAGATGCCACTTATCGAAAATAAATGTGGATAATCTTCTTGAAAGAGAGATGCCACTTATCAATAATAAAGGTGGATAAGCTTCTCGAAAGAGAGATGCCACTTATCGAAAATAAAGGTGGATAAGTTTCTCAAAAGAGAGATGCCACTTATCGAAAATAAAGGTGGATAAGTTTCTCGAAAGAGAGATGCCACTTATCGAAAATAAAGGCGGATAAGCTTCTCGAAAGAGAGATGCCACTTATCGAAAATAAAGGTGGATAAGCTCCTCAAAAGAGGGATGCCACTTATCAATAATAAAGGTGGATAAGCTTCTCGAAAGAGAGATGCCACTTATCGAAAATAAAGGTGGATAAGCTTCTCGAAAGAGACATGCCACTTATTGAAAATAAAGGTGGATAAGCTTCTCGAAAGAGAGATGCCACTTATCGAAAATAAATGTGGATAAGCTTCTCGAAAGAGAGATGCCACTTATCGAAAATAAATGTGGATAAGCTTCTCGAAAGAGAGATGCCACTTATCAACAATAAAGGTGGATAAGCTTCTCGAAAGAGAGATGCCACTGATCGAAAATAAAGATGGATAAGCTTCTCGAAAGAGAGATGCCACTTATCAAAAATAAAGATGGATAAGTTTCTCGAAATAGAGATGCCACTTATCGAAAATAAGGGTGGATAAGGTTCTCGAAGAGAGATGCCACTTATCGAAAATAAAGGTAGATAAGCTTCTCGAAAGTGAGATGCCACTTATCGAAAATAAAGGTAGATAAGCTTCTAGAAAAAGAGATGCCATATATCGAAAATAAAGGCGGATAAGCTTCTCGAAAGAGAGATGCCACTTATCGAAAATAAAGGTGGATATGCTTCTCGAAAGTGAGATGCCACTTATCAAAAATAAACGTGGATAAGCTTCTCAAAAGAGAGATGCCACTTATCGAAAATAAAGGTGGATAAGCTTCTCGAAAGAGAGATTCCACTTATCGAAAATAAAAGAGGATAAGGTTCTCGAAAGAGAGATGCCACTTATCGAAAATAAAGGTAGATAAGCTTCTCGAAAGAGAGATGCCACGTATCAAAAATAAAGGTAGATAAGCTTCTCAAAAGAGAGATGCCACTTATCGAAAATAAAGGTGGACAAGCTTCTCGAAAGAGAGATGCCACTTATCGAAAATAAAGGTGGATAAGTTTCTCAAAAGAGAGATGCCACTTATCAAAAATAAAGGAGGATAAGTTTCTCGAAAGAGAGATGCCACTTATCGAAAATAAAGGCGGGTAAGCTTCTCGAAAGAGAGATGCCACTTATCGAAAATAAAGGTGGATAAGCTTCTCGAAAGAGAGATGCCACTTATCGAAAATAAAGGTGGATAATCTTCTTAAAAGAGAGATGCCACTTATCGAAAATAAAGGTGGATAAGCTTCTCGAAGAGAGATGCCACTTATCGAAAATAAAGGTAGATAAGCTTCTCGAAAGTGAGATGCCACTTATCGAAAATAAAGGTAGATAAGCTTCTAGAAAAAGAGGTGCCACTTATCGAAAATAAATGTGGATAAACTTCTCGAAAGAGAGATGCCACTTATCAATAATAAAGGTGGATAAGCTTCTCGAAAGAGAGATGCCACTTATCAAAAATAAAGGTGGATAAGCTTCTCGAAAGTGAGATGCCACTTATCGAAAATAAAGGTGGATAAACTTCTCGAAAGAAGATGCCACTTATCGAAAATAAATGTGGATAAGCTTCTCGAAAGAGAGATGCCACTTATCAATAATAAAGGTGGATAAGCTTCTCGAAAGAGAGATGCCACTGATCGAAAATAAAGATGGATAAGTTTCTTGAAAGAGAGATGCCACTTATCAAAAATAAAGGTGGATAAGCTTCTTAAAAGAGAGATGCCACTTATCAAAAATTAAGGTGGATAAACTTCTCGAAAGAGATATGCCACTTATCGAAAATAAAGGTGGATAAGCTTCTCGAAAGAGAGATGCCATTTATCGAAAATAAAGGTGTATAAGCTTCTCGAAAGATAGATGCCACTTATCGAAAATAAAGGTGGATAAGTTTCTCAAAAGAGAGATGCCACTTATCAAAAATAAAGCTGGATAAGTTTCTCGAAAGAGAGATGCCACTTATCGAAAATAAAGGCGGATAAGCTTCTCGAAAGAGAGATGCCACTTATCGAAAATAAAGGCGGATAAGCTTCTCGAAAGAGAGATGCCACTTATCGAAAATAAAGGTGGATAAGCTCCTCAAAAGAGGGATGCCACTTATCAATAATAAAGGTGGATAAGCTTCTCGAAAGAGAGATGCCACTTATCGAAAATAAAGGTGGATAAGCTTCTCGAAAGAGACATGCCACTTATTGAAAATAAAGGTGGATAAGCTTCTCGAAAGAGAGATGCCACTTATCGAAAATAAATGTGGATAAGCTTCTCGAAAGAGAGATGCCACTTATCGAAAATAAATGTGGATAAGCTTCTCGAAAGAGAGATGCCACTTATCAACAATAAAGGTGGATAAGCTTCTCGAAAGAGAGATGCCACTGATCGAAAATAAAGATGGATAAGCTTCTCGAAAGAGAGATGCCACTTATCAAAAATAAAGATGGATAAGTTTCTCGAAATAGAGATGCCACTTATCGAAAATAAGGGTGGATAAGGTTCTCGAAGAGAGATGCCACTTATCGAAAATAAAGGTAGATAAGCTTCTCGAAAGTGAGATGCCACTTATCGAAAATAAAGGTAGATAAGCTTCTAGAAAAAGAGATGCCATATATCGAAAATAAAGGCGGATAAGCTTCTCGAAAGAGAGATGCCACTTATCGAAAATAAAGGTGGATATGCTTCTCGAAAGTGAGATGCCACTTATCAAAAATAAACGTGGATAAGCTTCTCAAAAGAGAGATGCCACTTATCGAAAATAAAGGTGGATAAGCTTCTCGAAAGAGAGATTCCACTTATCGAAAATAAAAGAGGATAAGGTTCTCGAAAGAGAGATGCCACTTATCGAAAATAAAGGTAGATAAGCTTCTCGAAAGAGAGATGCCACGTATCAAAAATAAAGGTAGATAAGCTTCTCAAAAGAGAGATGCCACTTATCGAAAATAAAGGTGGACAAGCTTCTCGAAAGAGAGATGCCACTTATCGAAAATAAAGGTGGATAAGTTTCTCAAAAGAGAGATGCCACTTATCAAAAATAAAGGAGGATAAGTTTCTCGAAAGAGAGATGCCACTTATCGAAAATAAAGGCGGGTAAGCTTCTCGAAAGAGAGATGCCACTTATCGAAAATAAAGGTGGATAAGCTTCTCGAAAGAGAGATGCCACTTATCGAAAATAAAGGTGGATAATCTTCTTAAAAGAGAGATGCCACTTATCGAAAATAAAGGTGGATAAGCTTCTCGAAGAGAGATGCCACTTATCGAAAATAAAGGTAGATAAGCTTCTCGAAAGTGAGATGCCACTTATCGAAAATAAAGGTAGATAAGCTTCTAGAAAAAGAGGTGCCACTTATCGAAAATAAATGTGGATAAACTTCTCGAAAGAGAGATGCCACTTATCAATAATAAAGGTGGATAAGCTTCTCGAAAGAGAGATGCCACTTATCAAAAATAAAGGTGGATAAGCTTCTCGAAAGTGAGATGCCACTTATCGAAAATAAAGGTGGATAAACTTCTCGAAAGAAGATGCCACTTATCGAAAATAAATGTGGATAAGCTTCTCGAAAGAGAGATGCCACTTATCAATAATAAAGGTGGATAAGCTTCTCGAAAGAGAGATGCCACTGATCGAAAATAAAGATGGATAAGTTTCTTGAAAGAGAGATGCCACTTATCAAAAATAAAGGTGGATAAGCTTCTTAAAAGAGAGATGCCACTTATCAAAAATTAAGGTGGATAAACTTCTCGAAAGAGATATGCCACTTATCGAAAATAAAGGTGGATAAGCTTCTCGAAAGAGAGATGCCATTTATCGAAAATAAAGGTGTATAAGCTTCTCGAAAGATAGATGCCACTTATCGAAAATAAAGGTGGATAAGTTTCTCAAAAGAGAGATGCCACTTATCAAAAATAAAGCTGGATAAGTTTCTCGAAAGAGAGATGCCACTTATCGAAAATAAAGGCGGATAAGCTTCTCGAAAGAGAGATGCCACTTATCGAAAATAAAGGCGGATAAGCTTCTCGAAAGAGAGATGCCACTTATCGAAAATAAAGGTGGATAAGCTCCTCGAAAGAGGGATGCCACTTATCAATAATAAAGGTGGATAAGCTTCTCGAAAGAGAGATGCCACTTATCGAAAATAAAGGTGGATAAGCTTCTCGAAAGAGACATGCCACTTATTGAAAATAAAGGTGGATAAGCTTCTCGAAAGAGAGATGCCACTTATCGAAAATAAATGTGGATAAAGTTCTCGAAAGAGAGATGCCACTTATCAACAATAAAGGTGGATAAGCTTCTCGAAAGAGAGATGCCACTGATCGAAAATAAAGATGGATAAGCTTCTCGAAAGAGAGATGCCACTTATCGAAAATAAAGGTAGATAAGCTTCTAGAAAAAGAGATGCCATATATCGAAAATAAAGGCGGATAAGCTTCTCGAAAGAGAGATGCCACTTATCGAAAATAAAGGTGGATATGCTTCTCGAAAGTGAGATGCCACTTATCAAAAATAAACGTGGATAAGCTTCTCAAAAGAGAGATGCCACTTATCGAAAATAAAGGTGGATAAGCTTCTCGAAAGAGAGATTCCACTTATCGAAAATAAAAGAGGATAAGGTTCTCGAAAGAGAGATGCCACTTATCGAAAATAAAGGTAGATAAGCTTCTCGAAAGAGAGATGCCACGTATCAAAAATAAAGGTAGATAAGCTTCTCAAAAGAGAGATGCCACTTATCGAAAATAAAGGTGGACAAGCTTCTCGAAAGAGAGATGCCACTTATCGAAAATAAAGGTGGATAAGTTTCTCAAAAGAGAGATGCCACTTATCAAAAATAAAGGTGGATAAGTTTCTCGAAAGAGAGATGCCACTTATCGAAAATAAAGGCGGGTAAGCTTCTCGAAAGAGAGATGCCACTTATCGAAAATAAAGGTGGATAAGCTTCTCGAAAGAGAGATGCCACTTATCGAAAATAAAGGTGGATAATCTTCTTAAAAGAGAGATGCCACTTATCGAAAATAAAGGTGGATAAGCTTCTCGAAGAGAGATGCCACTTATCGAAAATAAAGGTGGATAAGCTTCTCGAAAGAGACATGCCACTTATTGAAAATAAAGGTGGATAAGCTTCTCGAAAGAGAGATGCCACTTATCGAAAATAAATGTGGATAAGCTTCTCGAAAGAGAGATGCCACTTATCGAAAATAAATGTGGATAAGCTTCTCGAAAGAGAGATGCCACTTATCAACAATAAAGGTGGATAAGCTTCTCGAAAGAGAGATGCCACTGATCGAAAATAAAGATGGATAAGCTTCTCGAAAGAGAGATGCCACTTATCAAAAATAAAGATGGATAAGTTTCTCGAAATAGAGATGCCACTTATCGAAAATAAGGGTGGATAAGGTTCTCGAAGAGAGATGCCACTTATCGAAAATAAAGGTAGATAAGCTTCTCGAAAGTGAGATGCCACTTATCGAAAATAAAGGTAGATAAGCTTCTAGAAAAAGAGATGCCATATATCGAAAATAAAGGCGGATAAGCTTCTCGAAAGAGAGATGCCACTTATCGAAAATAAAGGTGGATATGCTTCTCGAAAGTGAGATGCCACTTATCAAAAATAAACGTGGATAAGCTTCTCAAAAGAGAGATGCCACTTATCGAAAATAAAGGTGGATAAGCTTCTCGAAAGAGAGATTCCACTTATCGAAAATAAAAGAGGATAAGGTTCTCGAAAGAGAGATGCCACTTATCGAAAATAAAGGTAGATAAGCTTCTCGAAAGAGAGATGCCACGTATCAAAAATAAAGGTAGATAAGCTTCTCAAAAGAGAGATGCCACTTATCGAAAATAAAGGTGGACAAGCTTCTCGAAAGAGAGATGCCACTTATCGAAAATAAAGGTGGATAAGTTTCTCAAAAGAGAGATGCCACTTATCAAAAATAAAGGTGGATAAGTTTCTCGAAAGAGAGATGCCACTTATCGAAAATAAAGGCGGGTAAGCTTCTCGAAAGAGAGATGCCACTTATCGAAAATAAAGGTGGATAAGCTTCTCAAAAGAGAGATGCCACTTATCGAAAATAAAGGTGGATAATCTTCTTAAAAGAGAGATGCCACTTATCGAAAATAAAGGTGGATAAGCTTCTCGAAGAGAGATGCCACTTATCGAAAATAAAGGTGGATAAGCTTCTCGAAAGAGACATGCCACTTATTGAAAATAAAGGTGGATAAGCTTCTCGAAAGAGAGATGCCACTTATCGAAAATAAATGTGGATAAGCTTCTCGAAAGAGAGATGCCACTTATCGAAAATAAATGTGGATAAGCTTCTCGAAAGAGAGATGCCACTTATCAACAATAAAGGTGGATAAGCTTCTCGAAAGAGAGATGCCACTGATCGAAAATAAAGATGGATAAGCTTCTCGAAAGAGAGATGCCACTTATCAAAAATAAAGATGGATAAGTTTCTCGAAATAGAGATGCCACTTATCGAAAATAAGGGTGGATAAGGTTCTCGAAGAGAGATGCCACTTATCGAAAATAAAGGTAGATAAGCTTCTCGAAAGTGAGATGCCACTTATCGAAAATAAAGGTAGATAAGCTTCTAGAAAAAGAGATGCCATATATCGAAAATAAAGGCGGATAAGCTTCTCGAAAGAGAGATGCCACTTATCGAAAATAAAGGTGGATATGCTTCTCGAAAGTGAGATGCCACTTATCAAAAATAAACGTGGATAAGCTTCTCAAAAGAGAGATGCCACTTATCGAAAATAAAGGTGGATAAGCTTCTCGAAAGAGAGATTCCACTTATCGAAAATAAAAGAGGATAAGGTTCTCGAAAGAGAGATGCCACTTATCGAAAATAAAGGTAGATAAGCTTCTCGAAAGAGAGATGCCACGTATCAAAAATAAAGGTAGATAAGCTTCTCAAAAGAGAGATGCCACTTATCGAAAATAAAGGTGGACAAGCTTCTCGAAAGAGAGATGCCACTTATCGAAAATAAAGGTGGATAAGTTTCTCAAAAGAGAGATGCCACTTATCAAAAATAAAGGTGGATAAGTTTCTCGAAAGAGAGATGCCACTTATCGAAAATAAAGGCGGGTAAGCTTCTCGAAAGAGAGATGCCACTTATCGAAAATAAAGGTGGATAAGCTTCTCGAAAGAGAGATGCCACTTATCGAAAATAAAGGTGGATAATCTTCTTAAAAGAGAGATGCCACTTATCGAAAATAAAGGTGGATAAGCTTCTCGAAGAGAGATGCCACTTATCGAAAATAAAGGTAGATAAGCTTCTCGAAAGTGAGATGCCACTTATCGAAAATAAAGGTAGATAAGCTTCTAGAAAAAGAGGTGCCACTTATCGAAAATAAATATGGATAAACTTCTCGAAAGAGAGATGCCACTTATCAATAATAAAGGTGGATAAGCTTCTCGAAAGAGAGATGCCACTTATCAAAAATAAAGGTGGATAAGCTTCTCGAAAGTGAGATGCCACTTATCGAAAATAAAGGTGGATAAACTTCTCGAAAGAAGATGCCACTTATCGAAAATAAATGTGGATAAGCTTCTCGAAAGAGAGATGCCACTTATCAATAATAAAGGTGGATAAGCTTCTCGAAAGAGAGATGCCACTGATCGAAAATAAAGATGGATAAGTTTCTTGAAAGAGAGATGCCACTTATCAAAAATAAAGGTGGATAAGCTTCTCAAAAGAGAGATGCCACTTATCAAAAATTAAGGTGGATAAACTTCTCGAAAGAGATATGCCACTTATCGAAAATAAAGGTGGATAAGCTTCTCGAAAGAGAGATGCCACTTATCGAAAATAAAGGTGTATAAGCTTCTCGAAAGATAGATGCCACTTATCGAAAATAAAGGTGGATAAGTTTCTCAAAAGAGAGATGCCACTTATCAAAAATAAAGCTGGATAAGTTTCTCGAAAGAGAGATGCCACTTATCGAAAATAAAGGCGGATAAGCTTCTCGAAAGAGAGATGCCACTTATCGAAAATAAAGGTGGATAAGCTTCTCGAAAGAGACATGCCACTTATTGAAAATAAAGGTGGATAAGCTTCTCGAAAGAGAGATGCCACTTATCGAAAATAAATGTGGATAAACTTCTCGAAAGAGAGATGCCACTTAACAAAACTAAAGGTGGATAAGCTTCTCGAAAGAGAGATTCCACTTATCAAAAATAAAGGTGGATAAGCTTCTCAAAAGAGAGATGCCACTTATCGAAAATAAAGGTGGATAAACTTCTCGAAAGAGAGATGCCACTTATCGAAAATAAAGGTGGATAAGCTTCTCGAAAGAGAGATGCCACTTATCGAAAATAAAGGTGGATAAGTTTCTCAAAAGAGAGATGCCACTTATCGAAAATAAAGGTGGATAAGTTTCTCGAAAGAGAGATGCCACTTATCGAAAATAAAGGCGGATAAGCTTCTCGAAAGAGAGATGCCACTTATCGAAAATAAAGGTGGATAAGCTCCTCGAAAGATGGATGCCACTTATCAATAATAAAGGTGGATAAGCTTCTCGAAAGAGAGATGCCACTTATCGAAAATAAAGGTGGATAAGCTTCTCGAAAGAGACATGCCACTTATTGAAAATAAAGGTGGATAAGCTTCTCGAAAGAGAGATGCCACTTATCGAAAATAAATGTGGATAAGCTTCTCGAAAGAGAGATGCCACTTATCAACAATAAAGGTGGATAAGCTTCTCGAAAGAGAGATGCCACTGATCGAAAATAAAGATGGATAAGCTTCTCGAAAGAGAGATGCCACTTATCAAAAATAAAGATGGATAAGTTTCTTGAAAGAGAGATGCCACTTATCAAAAATAAAGGTGGATAAGCTTCTCAAAAGAGAGATGCCACTTATCAAAAATTAAGGTGGATAAACTTCTCGAAAGAGATATGCCACTTATCGAAAATAAAGGTGGATAAGCTTCTCGAAAGAGAGATGCCACTTATCGAAAATAAAGGTGTATAAGCTTCTCGAAAGATAGATGCCACTTATCGAAAATAAAGGTGGATAAGTTTCTCAAAAGAGAGATGCCACTTATCAAAAATAAAGCTGGATAAGTTTCTCGAAAGAGAGATGCCACTTATCGAAAATAAAGGCGGATAAGCTTCTCGAAAGAGAGATGCCACTTATCGAAAATAAAGGCGGATAAGCTTCTCGAAAGAGAGATGCCACTTATCGAAAATAAAGGTGGATAAGCTCCTCGAAAGAGGGATGCCACTTATCAATAATAAAGGTGGATAAGCTTCTCGAAAGAGAGATGCCACTTATCGAAAATAAAGGTGGATAAGCTTCTCGAAAGAGACATGCCACTTATTGAAAATAAAGGTGGATAAGCTTCTCGAAAGAGAGATGCCACTTATCGAAAATAAATGTGGATAAACTTCTCGAAAGAGAGATGCCACTTAACAAAACTAAAGGTGGATAAGCTTCTCGAAAGAGAGATTCCACTTATCAAAAATAAAGGTGGATAAGCTTCTCAAAAGAGAGATGCCACTTATCGAAAATAAAGGTGGATAAACTTCTCGAAAGAGAGATGCCACTTATCGAAAATAAAGGTGGATAAGCTTCTCGAAAGAGAGATGCCACTTATCGAAAATAAAGGTGGATAAGTTTCTCAAAAGAGAGATGCCACTTATCGAAAATAAAGGTGGATAAGTTTCTCGAAAGAGAGATGCCACTTATCGAAAATAAAGGCGGATAAGCTTCTCGAAAGAGAGATGCCACTTATCGAAAATAAAGGTGGATAAGCTCCTCGAAAGATGGATGCCACTTATCAATAATAAAGGTGGATAAGCTTCTCGAAAGAGAGATGCCACTTATCGAAAATAAAGGTGGATAAGCTTCTCGAAAGAGACATGCCACTTATTGAAAATAAAGGTGGATAAGCTTCTCGAAAGAGAGATGCCACTTATCGAAAATAAATGTGGATAAGCTTCTCGAAAGAGAGATGCCACTTATCAACAATAAAGGTGGATAAGCTTCTCGAAAGAGAGATGCCACTGATCGAAAATAAAGATGGATAAGCTTCTCGAAAGAGAGATGCCACTTATCAAAAATAAAGATGGATAAGTTTCTCGAAATAGAGATGCCACTTATCGAAAATAAGGGTGGATAAGGTTCTCGAAGAGAGATGCCACTTATCGAAAATAAAGGTAGATAAGCTTCTCGAAAGTGAGATGCCACTTATCGAAAATAAAGGTAGATAAGCTTCTAGAAAAAGAGATGCCATATATCGAAAATAAAGGCGGATAAGCTTCTCGAAAGAGAGATGCCACTTATCGAAAATAAAGGTGGATATGCTTCTCGAAAGTGAGATGCCACTTATCAAAAATAAACGTGGATAAGCTTCTCAAAAGAGAGATGCCACTTATCGAAAATAAAGGTGGATAAGCTTCTCGAAAGAGAGATTCCACTTATCGAAAATAAAAGAGGATAAGGTTCTCGAAAGAGAGATGCCACTTATCGAAAATAAAGGTAGATAAGCTTCTCGAAAGAGAGATGCCACGTATCAAAAATAAAGGTAGATAAGCTTCTCAAAAGAGAGATGCCACTTATCGAAAATAAAGGTGGACAAGCTTCTCGAAAGAGAGATGCCACTTATCGAAAATAAAGGTGGATAAGTTTCTCAAAAGAGAGATGCCACTTATCAAAAATAAAGGTGGATAAGTTTCTCGAAAGAGAGATGCCACTTATCGAAAATAAAGGCGGGTAAGCTTCTCGAAAGAGAGATGCCACTTATCGAAAATAAAGGTGGATAAGCTTCTCGAAAGAGAGATGCCACTTATCAAAAATAAAGATGGATAAGTTTCTCGAAAGAGAGATGCCACTTATCGAAAATAAAGGTGGATAAGCTTCTCGAAGAGAGATGCCACTTATCGAAAATAAAGGTAGATAAGCTTCTCGAAAGTGAGATGCCACTTATCGAAAATAAAGGTAGATAAGCTTCTAGAAAAAGAGGTGCCACTTATCGAAAATAAATGTGGATAAACTTCTCGAAAGAGAGATGCCACTTAACAAAACTAAAGGTGGATAAGCTTCTCAAAAGAGAGATGCCACTTATAAAAAATAAAGGTGGATAATCTTCTCGAAAGTGAGATGCCACTTATCGAAAATAAAGGTGGATAAACTTCTCGAAAGAAGATGCCACTTATTGAAAATAAATGTGGATAAGCTTCTCGAAAGAGAGATGCCACTTATCAATAATAAAGGTGGATAAGCTTCTAGAAAGAGAGATGCCACTGATCGAAAATAAAGATGGATAAGTTTCTTGAAAGAGAGATGCCACTTATCAAAAATAAAGGTGGATAAGCTTCTCAAAAGAGAGATGCCACTTATCAAAAATTAAGGTGGATAAACTTCTCGAAAGAGATGTGCCACTTATCGAAAATAAAGGTGGATAAGCTTCTCGAAAGAGAGATGCCACTTATCGAAAATAAAGGTGTATAAGCTTCTCGAAAGGTAGATGCCACTTATCGAAAATAAAGGTGGATAAGTTTCTCAAAAGAGAGATGCCACTTATCAAAAATTAAGCTGGATAAGTTTCTCGAAAGAGAGATGCCACTTATCGAAAATAAAGGCGGATAAGCTTCTCGAAAGAGAGATGCCACTTATCGAAAATAAAGGTGGATAAGCTCCTCGAAAGATGGATGCCACTTATCAATAATAAAGGTGGATAAGCTTCTCGAAAGAGAGATGCCACTTATCGAAAATAAAGGTGGATAAGCTTCTCGAAAGAGACATGCCACTTATTGAAAATAAAGGTGGATAAGCTTCTCGAAAGAGAGATGCCACTTATCGAAAATAAATGTGGATAAGCTTCTCGAAAGAGAGATGCCACTTATCAACAATAAAGGTGGATAAGCTTCTCGAAAGAGAGATGCCACTGATCGAAAATAAAGATGGATAAGCTTCTCGAAAGAGAGATGCCACTTATCAAAAATAAAGATGGATAAGTTTCTCGAAATAGAGATGCCACTTATCGAAAATAAGGGTGGATAAGGTTCTCGAAGAGAGATGCCACTTATCGAAAATAAAGGTAGATAAGCTTCTCGAAAGTGAGATGCCACTTATCGAAAATAAAGGTAGATAAGCTTCTAGAAAAAGAGATGCCATATATCGAAAATAAAGGCGGATAAGCTTCTCGAAAGAGAGATGCCACTTATCGAAAATAAAGGTGGATATGCTTCTCGAAAGTGAGATGCCACTTATCAAAAATAAACGTGGATAAGCTTCTCAAAAGAGAGATGCCACTTATCGAAAATAAAGGTGGATAAGCTTCTCGAAAGAGAGATTCCACTTATCGAAAATAAAAGAGGATAAGGTTCTCGAAAGAGAGATGCCACTTATCGAAAATAAAGGTAGATAAGCTTCTCGAAAGAGAGATGCCACGTATCAAAAATAAAGGTAGATAAGCTTCTCAAAAGAGAGATGCCACTTATCGAAAATAAAGGTGGACAAGCTTCTCGAAAGAGAGATGCCACTTATCGAAAATAAAGGTGGATAAGTTTCTCAAAAGAGAGATGCCACTTATCAAAAATAAAGGTGGATAAGTTTCTCGAAAGAGAGATGCCACTTATCGAAAATAAAGGCGGGTAAGCTTCTCGAAAGAGAGATGCCACTTATCGAAAATAAAGGTGGATAAGCTTCTCGAAAGAGAGATGCCACTTATCAAAAATAAAGATGGATAAGTTTCTCGAAAGAGAGATGCCACTTATCGAAAATAAAGGTGGATAAGCTTCTCGAAGAGAGATGCCACTTATCGAAAATAAAGGTAGATAAGCTTCTCGAAAGTGAGATGCCACTTATCGAAAATAAAGGTAGATAAGCTTCTAGAAAAAGAGGTGCCACTTATCGAAAATAAATGTGGATAAACTTCTCGAAAGAGAGATGCCACTTAACAAAACTAAAGGTGGATAAGCTTCTCAAAAGAGAGATGCCACTTATCAAAAATAAAGGTGGATAAGCTTCTCGAAAGTGAGATGCCACTTATCGAAAATAAAGGTGGATAAACTTCTCGAAAGAAGATGCCACTTATTGAAAATAAATGTGGATAAGCTTCTCGAAAGAGAGATGCCACTTATCAATAATAAAGGTGGATAAGCTTCTAGAAAGAGAGATGCCACTGATCGAAAATAAAGATGGATAAGTTTCTTGAAAGAGAGATGCCACTTATCAAAAATAAAGGTGGATAAGCTTCTCAAAAGAGAGATGCCACTTATCAAAAATTAAGGTGGATAAACTTCTCGAAAGAGATATGCCACTTATCGAAAATAAAGGTGGATAAGCTTCTCGAAAGAGAGATGCCACTTATCGAAAATAAAGGTGTATAAGCTTCTCGAAAGATAGATGCCACTTATCGAAAATAAAGGTGGATAAGTTTCTCAAAAGAGAGATGCCACTTATCAAAAATTAAGCTGGATAAGTTTCTCGAAAGAGAGATGCCACTTATCGAAAATAAAGGCGGATAAGCTTCTCGAAAGAGAGATGCCACATATCGAAAATAAAGGCGGATAAGCTTCTCGAAAGAGAGATGCCACTTATCAAAAATAAAGATGGATAAGTTTCTCGAAATAGAGATGCCACTTATCGAAAATAAAGGTGGATAAGCTTCTCGAAGAGAGATGCCACTTATCGAAAATAAATGTAGATAAGCTTCTCGAAAGTGAGATGCCACTTATCGAAAATAAAGGTAGATAAGCTTCTAGAAAAAGAGATGCCACTTATCGAAAATAAATGTGGATAAACTTCTCGAAAGAGAGATGCCACTTAACAAAACTAAAGGTGGATAAGCTTCTCGAAACAGAGATTCCACTTATCAAAAATAAAGGTGGATAAGCTTCTCAAAAGAGAGATGCCACTTATCGAAAATAAAGGTGGATAAACTTCTCGAAAGAGAGATGCCACTTATCGAAAATAAAGGTGGATAAGCTTCTCGAAAGAGAGATGCCACTTATCGAAAATAAAGGTGGATAAGTTTCTCAAAAGAGAGATGCCACTTATCGAAAATAAAGGCGGATAAGCTTCTCGAAAGAGAGATGCCACTTATCGAAAATAAAGGTGGATAAGCTCCTCGAAAGATGGATGCCACTTATCAATAATAAAGGTGGATAAGCTTCTCGAAAGAGAGATGCCACTTATCGAAAATAAAGGTGGATAAGCTTCTCGAAAGAGACATGCCACTTATTGGAAATAAAGGTGGATAAGCTTCTCGAAAGAGAGATGCCACTTATCGAAAATAAATGTGGATAAGCTTCTCGAAAGAGAGATGCCACTTATCGAAAATAAATGTGGATAAGCTTCTCGAAAGAGAGATGCCACTGATCGACAATAAAGGTGGATAAGCTTCTCGAAAGAGAGATGCCACTGATCGAAAATAAAGATGGATAAGCTTCTCGAAAGAGAGATGCCACTTATCAAAAATAAAGATGGATAAGTTTCTCGAAATAGAGATGCCACTTATCGAAAATAAGGGTGGATAAGGTTCTCGAAGAGAGATGCCACTTATCGAAAATAAAGGTAGATAAGCTTCTCGAAAGTGAGATGCCACTTATCGAAAATAAAGGTAGATAAGCTTCTAGAAAAAGAGATGCCACTTATCGAAAATAAAGGCGGATAAGCTTCTCGAAAGAGAGATGCCACTTATCGAAAATAAAGGTGGATATGCTTCTCGAAAGTGAGATGCCACTTATCAAAAATAAAGGTGGATAAGCTTCTCAAAAGAGAGATGCCACTTATCGAAAATAAAGGTGGATAAGCTTCTCGAAAGAGAGATTCCACTTATAGAAAATAAAAGAGGATAAGGTTCTCGAAAGAGAGATGCCACTTATCGAAAATAAAGGTAGATAAGCTTCTCGAAAGAGAGATGCCATGTATCAAAAATAAAGGTGGATAAGCTTCTCAAAAGAGAGATGCCACTTATCGAAAATAAAGGTGGACAAGCTTCTCGAAAGAGAGATGCCACTTATCGAAAATAAAGGTGGATAAGTTTCTCAAAAGAGAGATGCCACTTATCAAAAATAAAGGTGGATAAGTTTCTCGAAAGAGAGATGCCACTTATCGAAAATAAAGGCGGGTAAGCTTCTCGAAAGAGAGATGCCACTTATCGAAAATAAAGGTGGATAAGCTTCTCGAAAGAGAGATGCCACTTATCAAAAATAAAGATGGATAAGTTTCTCGAAATAGAGATGCCACTTATCGAAAATAAAGGTGGATAAGCTTCTCGAAGAGAGATGCCACTTATCGAAAATAAAGGTAGATAAGCTTCTCGAAAGTGAGATGCCACTTATCGAAAATAAAGGTAGATAAGCTTCTAGAAAAAGAGGTGCCACTTATCGAAAATAAATGTGGATAAACTTCTCGAAAGAGAGATGCCACTTAACAAAACTAAAGGTGGATAAGCTTCTCGAAAGAGAGATGCCACTTATCAAAAATAAAGGTGGATAAGCTTCTCGAAAGTGAGATGCCACTTATCGAAAATAAAGGTGGATAAACTTCTCGAAAGAAGATGCCACTTATTGAAAATAAATGTGGATAAGCTTCTCGAAAGAGAGATGCCACTTATAAATAATAAAGGTGGATAAGCTTCTAGAAAGAGAGATGCCACTGATCGAAAATAAAGATGGATAAGTTTCTTGAAAGAGAGATGCCACTTATCAAAAATAAAGGTGGATAAGCTTCTCAAAAGAGAGATGCCACTTATCAAAAATTAAGGTGGATAAACTTCTCGAAAGAGATATGCCACTTATCGAAAATAAAGGTGGATAAGCTTCTCGAAAGAGAGATGCCACTTATCGAAAATAAAGGTGTATAAGCTTCTCGAAAGATAGATGCCACTTATCGAAAATAAAGGTGGATAAGTTTCTCAAAAGAGAGATGCCACTTATCAAAAATAAAGCTGGATAAGTTTCTCGAAAGAGAGATGCCACTTATCGAAAATAAAGGCGGATAAGCTTCTCGAAAGAGAGATGCCACTTATCGAAAATAAAGGCGGATAAGCTTCTCGAAAGAGAGATGCCACTTATCAAAAATAAAGATGGATACGTTTCTCGAAATAGAGATGCCACTTATCGAAAATAAAGGTGGATAAGCTTCTCGAAGAGAGATGCCACTTATCTAAAATAAAGGTAGATAAGCTTCTCGAAAGTGAGATGCCACTTATCGAAAATAAAGGTAGATAAGCTTCTATAAAAAGAGATGCCACTTATCGAAAATAAATGTGGATAAACTTCTCGAAAGAGAGATGCCACTTAACAAAACTAAAGGTGGATAAGCTTCTCGAAACAGAGATTCCACTTATCAAAAATAAAGGTGGATAAGCTTCTCAAAAGAGAGATGCCACTTATCGAAAATAAAGGTGGATAAACTTCTCGAAAGAGAGATGCCACTTATCGAAAATAAAGGTGGATAAGCTTCTCGAAAGAGAGATGCCACTTATCAATAATAAAGGTGGATAAGCTTCTAGAAAGAGAGATGCCACTGATCGAAAATAAAGATGGATAAGTTTCTTGAAAGAGAGATGCCACTTATCAAAAATAAAGGTGGATAAGCTTCTCAAAAGAGAGATGCCACTTATCAAAAATTAAGGTGGATAAACTTCTCGAAAGAGATATGCCACTTATCGAAAATAAAGGTGGATAAGCTTCTCGAAAGAGAGATGCCACTTATCGAAAATAAAGGTGTATAAGCTTCTCGAAAGATAGATGCCACTTATCGAAAATAAAGGTGGATAAGTTTCTCAAAAGAGAGATGCCACTTATCAAAAATTAAGCTGGATAAGTTTCTCGAAAGAGAGATGCCACTTATCGAAAATAAAGGCGGATAAGCTTCTCGAAAGAGAGATGCCACATATCGAAAATAAAGGCGGATAAGCTTCTCGAAAGAGAGATGCCACTTATCAAAAATAAAGATGGATAAGTTTCTCGAAATAGAGATGCCACTTATCGAAAATAAAGGTGGATAAGCTTCTCGAAGAGAGATGCCACTTATCGAAAATAAATGTAGATAAGCTTCTCGAAAGTGAGATGCCACTTATCGAAAATAAAGGTAGATAAGCTTCTAGAAAAAGAGATGCCACTTATCGAAAATAAATGTGGATAAACTTCTCGAAAGAGAGATGCCACTTAACAAAACTAAAGGTGGATAAGCTTCTCGAAACAGAGATTCCACTTATCAAAAATAAAGGTGGATAAGCTTCTCAAAAGAGAGATGCCACTTATCGAAAATAAAGGTGGATAAACTTCTCGAAAGAGAGATGCCACTTATCGAAAATAAAGGTGGATAAGCTTCTCGAAAGAGAGATGCCACTTATCGAAAATAAAGGTGGATAAGTTTCTCAAAAGAGAGATGCCACTTATCGAAAATAAAGGCGGATAAGCTTCTCGAAAGAGAGATGCCACTTATCGAAAATAAAGGTGGATAAGCTCCTCGAAAGATGGATGCCACTTATCAATAATAAAGGTGGATAAGCTTCTCGAAAGAGAGATGCCACTTATCGAAAATAAAGGTGGATAAGCTTCTCGAAAGAGACATGCCACTTATTGAAAATAAAGGTGGATAAGCTTCTCGAAAGAGAGATGCCACTTATCGAAAATAAATGTGGATAAGCTTCTCGAAAGAGAGATGCCACTTATCGAAAATAAATGTGGATAAGCTTCTCGAAAGAGAGATGCCACTGATCGACAATAAAGGTGGATAAGCTTCTCGAAAGAGAGATGCCACTGATCGAAAATAAAGATGGATAAGCTTCTCGAAAGAGAGATGCCACTTATCAAAAATAAAGATGGATAAGTTTCTCGAAATAGAGATGCCACTTATCGAAAATAAGGGTGGATAAGGTTCTCGAAGAGAGATGCCACTTATCGAAAATAAAGGTAGATAAGCTTCTCGAAAGTGAGATGCCACTTATCGAAAATAAAGGTAGATAAGCTTCTAGAAAAAGAGATGCCACTTATCGAAAATAAAGGCGGATAAGCTTCTCGAAAGAGAGATGCCACTTATCGAAAATAAAGGTGGATATGCTTCTCGAAAGTGAGATGCCACTTATCAAAAATAAAGGTGGATAAGCTTCTCAAAAGAGAGATGCCACTTATCGAAAATAAAGGTGGATAAGCTTCTCGAAAGAGAGATTCCACTTATAGAAAATAAAAGAGGATAAGGTTCTCGAAAGAGAGATGCCACTTATCGAAAATAAAGGTAGATAAGCTTCTCGAAAGAGAGATGCCATGTATCAAAAATAAAGGTGGATAAGCTTCTCAAAAGAGAGATGCCACTTATCGAAAATAAAGGTGGACAAGCTTCTCGAAAGAGAGATGCCACTTATCGAAAATAAAGGTGGATAAGTTTCTCAAAAGAGAGATGCCACTTATCAAAAATAAAGGTGGATAAGTTTCTCGAAAGAGAGATGCCACTTATCGAAAATAAAGGCGGGTAAGCTTCTCGAAAGAGAGATGCCACTTATCGAAAATAAAGGTGGATAAGCTTCTCGAAAGAGAGATGCCACTTATCAAAAATAAAGATGGATAAGTTTCTCGAAATAGAGATGCCACTTATCGAAAATAAAGGTGGATAAGCTTCTCGAAGAGAGATGCCACTTATCGAAAATAAAGGTAGATAAGCTTCTCGAAAGTGAGATGCCACTTATCGAAAATAAAGGTAGATAAGCTTCTAGAAAAAGAGGTGCCACTTATCGAAAATAAATGTGGATAAACTTCTCGAAAGAGAGATGCCACTTAACAAAACTAAAGGTGGATAAGCTTCTCGAAAGAGAGATGCCACTTATCAAAAATAAAGGTGGATAAGCTTCTCGAAAGTGAGATGCCACTTATCGAAAATAAAGGTGGATAAACTTCTCGAAAGAAGATGCCACTTATTGAAAATAAATGTGGATAAGCTTCTCGAAAGAGAGATGCCACTTATAAATAATAAAGGTGGATAAGCTTCTAGAAAGAGAGATGCCACTGATCGAAAATAAAGATGGATAAGTTTCTTGAAAGAGAGATGCCACTTATCAAAAATAAAGGTGGATAAGCTTCTCAAAAGAGAGATGCCACTTATCAAAAATTAAGGTGGATAAACTTCTCGAAAGAGATATGCCACTTATCGAAAATAAAGGTGGATAAGCTTCTCGAAAGAGAGATGCCACTTATCGAAAATAAAGGTGTATAAGCTTCTCGAAAGATAGATGCCACTTATCGAAAATAAAGGTGGATAAGTTTCTCAAAAGAGAGATGCCACTTATCAAAAATAAAGCTGGATAAGTTTCTCGAAAGAGAGATGCCACTTATCGAAAATAAAGGCGGATAAGCTTCTCGAAAGAGAGATGCCACTTATCGAAAATAAAGGCGGATAAGCTTCTCGAAAGAGAGATGCCACTTATCAAAAATAAAGATGGATACGTTTCTCGAAATAGAGATGCCACTTATCGAAAATAAAGGTGGATAAGCTTCTCGAAGAGAGATGCCACTTATCTAAAATAAAGGTAGATAAGCTTCTCGAAAGTGAGATGCCACTTATCGAAAATAAAGGTAGATAAGCTTCTATAAAAAGAGATGCCACTTATCGAAAATAAATGTGGATAAACTTCTCGAAAGAGAGATGCCACTTAACAAAACTAAAGGTGGATAAGCTTCTCGAAACAGAGATTCCACTTATCAAAAATAAAGGTGGATAAGCTTCTCAAAAGAGAGATGCCACTTATCGAAAATAAAGGTGGATAAACTTCTCGAAAGAGAGATGCCACTTATCGAAAATAAAGGTGGATAAGCTTCTCGAAAGAGAGATGCCACTTATCGAAAATAAAGGTGGATAAGTTTCTCAAAAGAGAGATGCCACTTATCGAAAATAAAGGTGGATAAGTTTCTCGAAAGAGAGATGCCACTTATCGAAAATAAAGGCGGATAAGCTTCTCGAAAGAGAGATGCCACTTATTGAAAATAAAGGTGGATAAGCTCCTCGAAAGAGGGATGCCACTTATCAATAATAAAGGTAGATAAGCTTCTCGAAAGAGAGATGCCACTTATCGAAAATAAAGGTGGATAAGCTTCTCGAAAGAGACATGCCACTTATTGAAAATAAAGGTGGATAAGCTTCTCGAAAGAGAGATGCCACTTATCGAAAATAAATGTGGATAAGCTTCTCGAAAGAGAGATGCCACTTATCGAAAATAAATGTGGATAAGCTTCTCGAAAGAGAGATGCCACTTATCAACAATAAAGGTGGATAAGCTTCTCGAAAGAGAGATGCCACTGATCGAAAATAAAGATGGATAAGCTTCTCGAAAGAGAGATGCCACTTATCAAAAATAAAGATGGATAAGTTTCTCGAAATAGAGATGCCACTTATCGAAAATAAGGGTGGATAAGGTTCTCGAAGAGAGATGCCACTTATCGAAAATAAAGGTAGATAAGCTTCTCGAAAGTGAGATGCCACTTATCGAAAATAAAGGTAGATAAGCTTCTAGAAAAAGAGATTCCACTTATCGAAAATAAAGGCGGATAAGATTCTCGAAAGAGAGATGCCACTTATCGAAAATAAAGGTGGATATGCTTCTCGAAAGTGAGATGCCACTTATCAAAAATAAAGGTGGATAAGCTTCTCAAAAGAGAGATGCCACTTATCGAAAATAAAGGTGGATAAGCTTCTCGAAAGAGAGATTCCACTTATCGAAAATAAAAGAGGATAAGGTTCTCGAAAGAGAGATGCCACTTATCGAAAATAAAGGTAGATAAGCTTCTCGAAAGAGAGATGCCACGTATCAAAAATAAAGGTAGATAAGCTTCTCAAAAGAGAGATGCCACTTATCGAAAATAAAGGTGGACAAGCTTCTCGAAAGAGAGATGCCACTTATCGAAAATAAAGGTGGATAAGTTTCTCAAAAGAGAGATGCCACTTATCAAAAATAAAGGTGGATAAGTTTCTCGAAAGAGAGATGCCACTTATCGAAAATAAAGGCGGGTAAGCTTCTCGAAAGAGAGATGCCACTTATCGAAAATAAAGGTGGATAAGCTTCTCGAAAGAGAGATGCCACTTATCAAAAATAAAGATGGATAAGTTTCTCGAAATAGAGATGCCACTTATCGAAGATAAAGGTGGATAAGCTTCTCGAAGAGAGATGCCACTTATCGAAAATAAAGGTAGATAAGCTTCTCGAAAGTGAGATGCCACTTATCGAAAATAAAGGTAGATAAGCTTCTAGAAAAAAAGGTGCCACTTATCGAAAATAAATGTGGATAAACTTCTCGAAAGAGAGATGCCACTTAACAAAACTAAATGTGGATAAGCTCCTCGAAAGAGAGATGCCACTTATCAATAATAAAGGTGGATAAGCTTCTCGAAAGAGAGATGCCACTGATCGAAAATAAAGATGGATAAGTTTCTTGAAAGAGAGATGCCAGTTATCAAAAATAAAGGTGGATAAGCTTCTCAAAAGAGAGATGCCACTTATCAAAAATTAAGGTGGATAAACTTCTCGAAAGAGATATGCCACTTATCGAAAATAAAGGTGGATAAGTTTCTCGAAAGAGAGATGCCACTTATCGAAAATAAAGGTGTATAAGCTTCTCGAAAGATAGATGCCACTTATCGAAAATAAAGGTGGATAAGTTTCTCAAAAGAGAGATGCCACTTATCAAAAATAAAGCTGGATAAGTTTCTCGAAAGAGAGATGCCACTTATCGAAAATAAAGGCGGATAAGCTTCTCGAAAGAGAGATGCCACTTATCGAAAATAAAGGCGGATAAGCTTCTCGAAAGAGAGATGCCACTTATCAAATTTTAAAGATGGATAAGTTTCTCGAAATAGAGATGCCACTTATCGAAAATAAAGGTGGATAAGCTTCTCGAAGAGAGATGCCACTTATCGAAAATAAAGGTAGATAAGCTTCTCGAAAGTGAGATGCCACTTATCGAAAATAAAGGTAGATAAGCTTCTAGAAAAAGAGATGCCACTTATCGAAAATAAATGTGGATAAACTTCTCGAAAGAGAGATGCCACTTAACAAAACTAAAGGTGGATAAGCTTCTCGAAAGAGAGATTCCACTTATCAAAAATAAAGGTGGATAAGCTTCTCAAAAGAGAGATGCCACTTATCAAAAATAAAGGTGGATAAACTTCTCGAAAGAGAGATGCCACTTATCAAAAATAAATGTGGATAAGCTTCTCGAAAGAGAGATGCCACTTATCAATAATAAAGGTGGATAAGCTTCTCGAAAGAGAGATGCCACTGATCGAAAATAAAGATGGATAAGCTTCTCGAAAGAGAGATCCCACTTATCAAAAATAAAGGTGGATAAGCTTCTCAAAAGAGAGATGCCACTTATCAAAAATTAAGGTGGATAAACTTCTCGAAAGAGATATGCCACTTATCGAAAATAAATGTGGATAAGCTTCTCGAAATAGAGATGCCACTTATCGAAAATAATGGTGTATAAGCTTCTCGAAAGAGAGATGCCACTTATCGAAAATAAAGGTGGATAAGCTTCTCGAAAGAGAGATACCACTTATCGAAAATAAAGGTGGATAAGCTTCTCGAAAGAGAGATTCCACTTATCGAAAATAAAAGTGGATAAGCTTCTCTAAAGAGAGATGCCACTTATCGAAAATAAAGGTAGATAAGCTTCTCGAAAGGGAGATGCCACGTATCAAAAATAAAGGTAGATAAGCTTCTCAAAAGAGAGATGCCACTTATCGAAAATAAAGGTGGACAAGCTTCTCGAAAGAGAGATGCCACTTATCGAAAATAAAGGTGGATAAGTTTCTCAAAAGAGAGATGCCACTTATCGAAAATAAAGGTGGATAAGTTTCTCGAAAGAGAGATGCCACTTATCGAAAATAAAGGCGGATAAGCTTCTCGAAAGAGAGATGTCACTTATCGAAAATAAAGGTGGATAAGCTTCTCGAAAGAGAGATGCCACTTATCAAAAATAAATATGGATAAGTTTCTCGAAAAAGAGATGCCACTTATCGAAAATAAAGGTGGATAAGCTTCTCGAAGAGAGATGCCACTTATCGAAAATAAAGGTAGATAAGCTTCTCGAAAGTGAGATGCCACTTATCGAAAATAAAGGTAGATAAGCTTCTAGAAAAAGAGGTGCCACTTATCGAAAATAAATGTGGATAAACTTCTCGAAAGAGAGATGTCACTTAACAAAAATAAAGGTGGATAAGCTTCTCGAAAGTGAGATGCCACTTATCGAAAATAAAGGTGGATAAACTTCTCGAAAGAGAGATGCCACTTATCGAAAATAAATGTGGATAAGCTTCTCGAAAGAGAGATGCCACTTATCAATAATAAAGGTGGATAAGCTTCTCGAAAGAGAGATGCCACTGATCGAAAATAAATATGGATAAACTTCTCGAAAGAGATATGCCACTTATCGAAAATAAATGTGGATAAGCTTCTCAAAAGAGAGATGCCACTTATCGAAAATAAATGTGGATAAACTTCTCGAAAGAGAGATGCCACTTATCGAAAATAAATGTGGATAAGCTTCTCGAAAGAGAGATGCCACTTATCGAAAATAAAGGTGGATAAGTTTCTCAAAAGAGAGATGCCACTTATCGAAAATAAAGGTGGATAAGTTTCTCGAAAGAGAGATGCCACTTATCGAAAATAAAGGCGGATAAGCTTCTCGAAAGAGAGATGCCACTTATCGAAAATAAAGGTGGATAAGCTTCTCGAAAGAGAGATGCCACTTATCAAAAATAAAGATGGATAAGTTTTTCGAAAAAGAGATGCCACTTATCGAAAATAAAGGTGGATAAGCTTCTCGAAGAGAGATGCCACTTATCGAAAATAAAGGTAGATAAGCTTCTCGAAAGTGAGATGCCACTTATCGAAAATAAAGGTAGATAAGCTTCTAGAAAAAGAGGTGCCACTTATCGAAAATAAATGTGGATAAACTTCTCGAAAGAGAGATGTCACTTAACAAAACTAAAGGTGGATAAGCTTCTCGAAAGAGAGATGCCACTTATCAAAAATAAAGGTGGATAAGCTTCTCGAAAGTGAGATGCCACTTATCGAAAATAAAGGTGGATAAACTTCTCGAAAGAGAGATGCCACTTATCGAAAATAAATGTGGATAAGCTTCTCGAAAGAGAGATGCCACTTATCAATAATAAAGGTGGATAAGCTTCTCGAAAGAGAGATGCCACTGATCGAAAATAAATATGGATAAACTTCTCGAAAGAGATATGCCACTTATCGAAAATAAATGTGGATAAGCTTCTCAAAAGAGAGATGCCACTGATCGAAAATAAAGGTGGATAAGCTTCTCGAAAGAGAGATGCCACTTATCAAAAATAAAGGTGGATAAGCTTCTCAAAAGAGAGATGCCACTTATCGAAAATTAAGGTGGATAAACTTCTCGAAAGAGATATGCCACTTATCAAAAATAAATGTGGATAAGCTTCTCGAAATAGAGATGCCACTTATCGAAAATAATGGTGTATAAGCTTCTCGAAAGAGAGATGCCACTTATCGAAAATAAAGGTGGATAAGCTTCTCGAAGAGAGATGCCACTTATCGAAAATAAAGGTAGATAAGCTTCTCGAAAGTGAGATGCCACTGATCGAAAATAAAGATGGATAAGCTTCTTGAAAGAGAGATCCCACTTATCAAAAATAAAGGTGGATAAGCTTCTCAAAAGAGAGATGCCACTTATCGAAAATTAATGTGGATAAACTTCTCGAAAGAGAAATGCCACTTATCGAAAATTAATGTGGATAAGCTTCTCGAAAGGGAGATGCCACTTATCAATAATAAAGGTGGATAAGCTTCTCGAAAGAGAGATGCCACTGATCGAAAATAAAGATGGATAAGCTTCTTGAAAGAGAGATCCCACTTATCAAAAATAAAGGTGGATAAGCTTCTCAAAAGAGAGATGCCACTTATCGAAAATTAAGGTGGATAAACTTCTCGAAAGAGATATGCCACTTATCGAAAATAAATGTGGATAAGCTTCTCGAAATAGAGATGCCACTTATCGAAAATAATGGTATATAAGCTTCTCGAAAGAGAGATGCCACTTATCGAAAACAAAGGTGGATAAGCTTCTCGAAAGAGAGATACCACTTATCAAAAATAAAGGTGGATAAGCTTCTCGAAAGAGAGATTCCACTTATCGAAAATAAACGTGGATAAGCTTCTCTAAAGAGAGATGCCACTTATCGAAAATAAAGGTAGATAAGCTTCTCGAAAGGGAGATGCCACGTATCAAAAATAAAGGTAGATAAGCTTCTCAAAAGAGAGATGCCACTTATCGAAAATAAAGGTGGACAAGTTTCTCGAAAGAGAGATGCCACTTATCGAAAATAAAGGGGGATAAGTTTCTCGAAAGAGAGATGCCACTTATCGAAAATAAAGGCGGATAAGCTTCTCGAAAGAGAGATGCCACTTATCGAAAATAAAGGTGGATAAGCTTCTCGAAAAAGAGATGCCACTTATCAAAAATAAAGATGGATAAGTTTCTCGAAATAGAGATGCCACTTATCGAAAATAAAGGTGGATAAGCTTCTCGAAGAGAGATGCCACTTATCGAAAATAAAGGTGGATAAGCTTCTCGAAAGTGAGATGCCACTTATCAATAATAAAGGTGGATAAGCTTCTCGAAATAGAGATGCCACTGATCGAAAATAAAGATGGATAAGCTTCTCGAAAGAGAGATGCCACTTATCAAAAATAAAGGTGGATAAGCTTCTCAAAAGAGAGATGCCACTTATCGAAAATAAAGGTGGATAAGCTTCTCAAAAGAGAGATGCCACTTATCGAAAATAAATGTGGATAAACTTATCGAAAGAGAGATGCCACTTATCGAAAATAAATGTGGATAAGCTTCTCGAAAGGGAGATGCCACTTATCAATAATAAAGGTGGATAAGCTTCTCGAAAGAGAGATGCCACTGATCGAAAATAAAGATGGATAAGCTTCTCGAAAGAGAGATCCCACTTTTCAAAAATAAAGGTGGATAAGCTTCTCGAAAGAGAGATGCCACTTATCGAAAATTAAGGTGGATAAACTTCTCGAAAGAGATATGCCACTTATCGAAAATAAATGTGGATAAGCTTCTCGAAATAGAGATGCCACTTATCGAAAATAATGGTGTATAAGCTTCTCGAAAGAGAGATGCCACTTATCGAAAATAAAGGTGGATAAGCTTCTCGAAGAGAGATGCCACTTATCGAAAATAAAGGTAGATAAGCTTCTCGAAAGTGAGATGCCACTTATCGAAAATAAAGGTAGATAAGCTTCTAGAAAAAGAGATGCCACTTATCGAAAATAAATGTGGATAAACTTCTCGAAAGAGAGATGCCACTTAACAAAACTAAAGGTGGATAAGCTTCTCGAAAGAGAGATTCCACTTATCAAAAATAAAGGTGGATAAGCTTCTCAAAAGAGAGATGCCACTTATCGAAAATAAATGTGGATAAACTTCTCGAAAGAGAGATGCCACTTATCGAAAATAAATGTGGATAAGCTTCTCGAAAGGGAGATGCCACTTATCAATAATAAAGGTGGATAAGCTTCTCGAAAGAGAGATGCCACTGATCGAAAATAAAGATGGATAAGCTTCTTGAAAGAGAGATCCCGCTTATCAAAAATAAAGGTGGATAAGCTTCTCAAAAGAGAGATGCCACTTATCGAAAATTAAGGTGGATAAACTTCTCGAAAGAGATATGCCACTTATCGAAAATAAATGTGGATAAGCTTCTCGAAATAGAGATGCCACTTATCGAAAATAATGGTGTATAAGCTTCTCGAAAGAGAGATGCCACTTATCGAAAATAAAGGTGGATAAGCTTCTCGAAAGAGAGATACCACTTATCAAAAATAAAGGTGGATAAGCTTCTCGAAAGAGAGATTCCACTTATCGAAAATAAAAGTGGATAAGCTTCTCTAAAGAGAGATGCCACTTATCGAAAATAAAGGTAGATAAGCTTCTCGAAAGGGAGATGCCACGTATCAAAAATAAAGGTAGATAAGCTTCTCAAAAGAGAGATGCCACTTATCAAAAATAAAGGTGGACAAGTTTCTCGAAAGAGAGATGCCACTTATCGAAAATAAAGATGGATAAGTTTCTCGAAAGAGAGATGCCACTTATCGAAAATAAAGGCGGATAAGCTTCTCGAAAGAGAGATGCCACTTATCGAAAATAAAGGCGGATAAGCTTCTCGAAGAGAGATGCCACTTATCGAAAATAAAGGTAGATAAGCTTCTCGAAAGTGAGATGCCACTTATCGAAAATAAAGGTAGATAAGCTTCTAGAAAAAGAGATGCCACTTATCGAAAATAAATGTGGATAAACTTCTCGAAAGAGAGATGCCACTTAACAAAACTAAAGGTGGATAAGCTTCTCGAAAGAGAGATTCCACTTATCAAAAATAAAGGTGGATAAGCTTCTCAAAAGAGAGATGCCACTTATCGAAAATAAATGTGGATAAACTTCTCGAAAGAGAGATGCCACTTATCGAAAATAAATGTGGATAAGCTTCTCGAAAGGGAGATGCCACTTATCAATAATAAAGGTGGATAAGCTTCTCGAAAGAGAGATGCCACTGATCGAAAATAAAGATGGATAAGCTTCTTGAAAGAGAGATCCCGCTTATCAAAAATAAAGGTGGATAAGCTTCTCAAAAGAGAGATGCCACTTATCGAAAATTAAGGTGGATAAACTTCTCGAAAGAGATATGCCACTTATCGAAAATAAATGTGGATAAGCTTCTCGAAATAGAGATGCCACTTATCGAAAATAATGGTGTATAAGCTTCTCGAAAGAGAGATGCCACTTATCGAAAATAAAGGTGGATAAGCTTCTCGAAAGAGAGATACCACTTATCAAAAATAAAGGTGGATAAGCTTCTCGAAAGAGAGATTCCACTTATCGAAAATAAAAGTGGATAAGCTTCTCTAAAGAGAGATGCCACTTATCGAAAATAAAGGTAGATAAGCTTCTCGAAAGGGAGATGCCACGTATCAAAAATAAAGGTAGATAAGCTTCTCAAAAGAGAGATGCCACTTATCAAAAATAAAGGTGGACAAGTTTCTCGAAAGAGAGATGCCACTTATCGAAAATAAAGATGGATAAGTTTCTCGAAAGAGAGATGCCACTTATCGAAAATAAAGGCGGATAAGCTTCTCGAAAGAGAGATGCCACTTATCGAAAATAAAGGCGGATAAGTTTCTCGAAAGAGAGATGCCACTTATCGAAAATAAAGGTGGATAAGCTTCTCGAAAGAGAGATGCCACTTATCGAAAATAAAGGTGGATACACTTCTCAAAAGAGAGATGCCACTTAATAAAAAAAAAGAGAGATTACACTTAACAAAAATAAACGTGGATAATCTTCTTGAAAGAGAGATGCCACTTATCAAAAATAAAGGTGGATAAGCTTCTCGAAAGAGAGATGCCACTTATCGAAAATAAAGGTGGATAAATTTCTCAAAAGAGAGATGCCACTTATCGAAAATAAAGGTGGATAAGTTTCTCGAAAGAGAGATGCCACTTATCGAAAATAAAGGCGGATAAGCTTCTCGAAAGAGAGATGCCACTTATCGAAAATAAAGGTGGATAAGCTCCTCGAAAGAGAGATGCCACTTATCGAAAATAAAGGCGGATAAGCTTCTCGAAAGAGAGATGCCACTTATCGAAAATAAAGGTGGATAAGCTTCTCGAAAGAGAGATGCCACTTATCGAAAATAAAGGTGGATAAGCTTCTCGAAAGAGAGATGCCACTTATCGAAAATAAAGGTGGATAAGCTTCTCGAAAGAGAGATGCCACTTATCGAAAATAAATGTGGATAAGCTTATCGAAAATAAATGTGGATAAGCTTCTAGAAAGAGAGATGCCACTTATCAATAATAAAGGTGGATAAGCTTCTCGAAAGAGAGATGCCACTGATCGAAAATTAAGATGGATAAGCTTCTCGAAAGAGAGATGCCACTTATCAAAAATAAAGGTGGATAAGCTTCTCAAAAGAGAGATGCCACTTATCGAAAATTAAGGTGGATAAACTTCTCGAAAGAGATATGCCACTTATCAAAAAGAAAGGTGGATAAGCTTCTCGAAAGAGAGATGCCACTTATCGAAAATTAAGGTGGATAAACTTCTCGAAAGAGAGATGCCACTTATCGAAAATAAAGGTGGATAAGCTTCTCGAAAGAGAGATGCCACTTATCAATAATAAAGGTGGATAAGCTTCTCGAAAGAGAGATGCCACTGATCGAAACTAAAGATGGATAAGCTTCTCGAAAGAGAGATGCCACTTATCAAAAATAAAGGTGGATAAGCTTCTCAAAAGAGAGATGCCACTTATCGAAAATTAAGGTGGATAAACTTCTCGAAAGTGATATGCCACTTATCGAAAATAAAGGTGGATAAGCTTCTCAAAAGAGAGATGCCACTTCTCGAAAATAAAGGTGTATAAGCTTCTCAAAAGAGAGATGCCACTAATCGAAAATAAAGGTGGATAAGTTTTCCAAAAGAGAGATGCCACTTATCAAAAATAAAGGTGGATAAGTTTCTCGAAAGAGAGATGCCACTTATCAGAAATAAAGGCGGATAATCTTCTTGAAAGAGAGATGCCACTTATCGAAAATAAAGGCGGATAAGCTTCTCGAAAGAGAGATGCCACTTATCGAAAATAAAGGTGGATAAGCTTCTCGAAAGAGAGATGCCAGTTATCAAAAATAAAGATGGATAAGTTTCTCGAAATAGAGATGCCACTTATCGAAAATAAAGGTGGATAAGCTTCTCGAAGAGAGATGCCACTTATCGAAAATAAAGGTAGATAAGCTTCTCGAAAGTGAGATGCCACTTATCGAAAATAAAGGTAGATAAGCTTCTAGAAAAAGAGATGCCACTTATCGAAAATAAATGTGGATAAACTTCTCGAAAGAGAGATGCCACTTAACAAAACTAAAGGTGGATAAGCTTCTCGAAAGAGAGATTCCACTTATCAAAAATAAAGGTGGATAAGCTTCTCAAAAGAGAGATGCCACTTATCGAAAATAAATGTGGATAAACTTCTCGAAAGAGAGATGCCACTTATCGAAAATAAATGTGGATAAGCTTCTCGAAAGAGAGATGCCACTTATCAATAATAAAGGTGGATAAGCATCTCGAAAGAGAGATGCCACTGATCGAAAATAAAGATGGATAAGCTTCTTGAAAGAGAGATCCCACTTATCAAAAATAAAGGGGGATAAGCTTTTCAAAAGAGAGATGCCACTTATCGAAAATTAAGGTGGATAAACTTCTCGAAAGAGATATGCCACTTATCGAAAATAAATGTGGATAAGCTTCTCGAAATAGAGATGCCACTTATCGAAAATAATGGTGTATAAGCTTCTCGAAAGAGAGATGCCACTTATCGAAAATAAAGGTGGATAAGCTTCTCGAAAGAGAGATACCACTTATCAAAAATAAAGGTGGATAAGCTTCTCGAAAGAGAGATTCCACTTATCGAAAATAAAAGTGGATAAGCTTCTCTAAAGAGAGATGCCACTTATCGAAAATAAAGGTAGATAAGCTTCTCGAAAGGGAGATGCCACGTATCAAAAATAAAGGTAGATAAGCTTCTCAAAAGAGAGATGCCACTTATCAAAAATAAAGGTGGACAAGTTTCTCGAAAGAGAGATGCCACTTATCGAAAATAAAGATGGATAAGTTTCTCGAAAGAGAGATGCCACTTATCGAAAATAAAGGCGGATAAGCTTCTCGAAAGAGAGATGCCACTTATCGAAAATAAAGGCGGATAAGTTTCTCGAAAGAGAGATGCCACTTATCGAAAATAAAGGTGGATAAGCTTCTCGAAAGAGAGATGCCACTTATCGAAAATAAAGGTGGATACACTTCTCAAAAGAGAGATGCCACTTAATAAAAAAAAAGAGAGATTACACTTAACAAAAATAAACGTGGATAATCTTCTTGAAAGAGAGATGCCACTTATCAAAAATAAAGGTGGATAAGCTTCTCGAAAGAGAGATGCCACTTATCGAAAATAAAGGTGGATAAATTTCTCAAAAGAGAGATGCCACTTATCGAAAATAAAGGTGGATAAGTTTCTCGAAAGAGAGATGCCACTTATCGAAAATAAAGGCGGATAAGCTTCTCGAAAGAGAGATGCCACTTATCGAAAATAAAGGTGGATAAGCTCCTCGAAAGAGAGATGCCACTTATCGAAAATAAAGGCGGATAAGCTTCTCGAAAGAGAGATGCCACTTATCGAAAATAAAGGTGGATAAGCTTCTCGAAAGAGAGATGCCACTTATCGAAAATAAAGGTGGATAAGCTTCTCGAAAGAGAGATGCCACTTATCGAAAATAAAGGTGGATAAGCTTCTCGAAAGAGAGATGCCACTTATCGAAAATAAATGTGGATAAGCTTATCGAAAATAAATGTGGATAAGCTTCTAGAAAGAGAGATGCCACTTATCAATAATAAAGGTGGATAAGCTTCTCGAAAGAGAGATGCCACTGATCGAAAATTAAGATGGATAAGCTTCTCGAAAGAGAGATGCCACTTATCAAAAATAAAGGTGGATAAGCTTCTCAAAAGAGAGATGCCACTTATCGAAAATTAAGGTGGATAAACTTCTCGAAAGAGATATGCCACTTATCAAAAAGAAAGGTGGATAAGCTTCTCGAAAGAGAGATGCCACTTATCGAAAATTAAGGTGGATAAACTTCTCGAAAGAGAGATGCCACTTATCGAAAATAAAGGTGGATAAGCTTCTCGAAAGAGAGATGCCACTTATCAATAATAAAGGTGGATAAGCTTCTCGAAAAAGAGATGCCACTGATCGAAACTAAAGATGGATAAGCTTCTCGAAAGAGAGATGCCACTTATCAAAAATAAAGGTGGATAAGCTTCTCAAAAGAGAGATGCCACTTATCGAAAATTAAGGTGGATAAACTTCTCGAAAGTGATATGCCACTTATCGAAAATAAAGGTGGATAAGCTTCTCAAAAGAGAGATGCCACTTATCGAAAATAAAGGTGTATAAGCTTCTCAAAAGAGAGATGCCACTAATCGAAAATAAAGGTGGATAAGTTTTCCAAAAGAGAGATGCCACTTATCAAAAATAAAGGTGGATAAGTTTCTCGAAAGAGAGATGCCACTTATCAGAAATAAAGGCGGATAATCTTCTTGAAAGAGAGATGCCACTTATCGAAAATAAAGGCTGATAAGCTTCTCGAAAGAGAGATGCCACTTATCGAAAATAAAGGTGGATAAGCTTCTCGAAAGAGAGATGCCAGTTATCAAAAATAAAGATGGATAAGTTTCTCGAAATAGAGATGCCACTTATCGAAAATAAAGGTGGATAAGCTTCTCGAAGAGAGATGCCACTTATCGAAAATAAAGGTAGATAAGCTTCTCGAAAGTGAGATGCCACTTATCGAAAATAAAGGTAGATAAGCTTCTAGAAAAAGAGATGCCACTTATCGAAAATAAATGTGGATAAACTTCTCGAAAGAGAGATGCCACTTAACAAAACTAAAGGTGGATAAGCTTCTCGAAAGAGAGATTCCACTTATCAAAATAAAGGTGGATAAGCTTCTCAAAAGAGAGATGCCACTTATCGAAAATAAATGTGGATAAACTTCTCGAAAGAGAGATGCCACTTATCGAAAATAAATGTGGATAAGCTTCTCGAAAGAGAGATGCCACTTATCAATAATAAAGGTGGATAAGCATCTCGAAAGAGAGATGCCACTGATCGAAAATAAAGATGGATAAGCTTCTTGAAAGAGAGATCCCACTTATCAAAAATAAAGGGGGATAAGCTTTTCAAAAGAGAGATGCCACTTATCGAAAATTAAGGTGGATAAACTTCTCGAAAGATATATGCCACTTATCGAAAATAAATGTGGATAAGCTTCTCGAAATAGAGATGCCACTTATCGAAAATAATGGTGTATAAGCTTCTCGAAAGAGAGATGCCACTTATCGAAAATAAAGGTGGATAAGCTTCTCGAAAGAGAGATACCACTTATCGAAAATAAAGGTGGATAAGCTTCTCGAAAGAGAGATTCCACTTATCGAAAATAAAAGTGGATAAGCTTCTCGAAAGAGAGATGCCACTTATCGTAAATAAAGGTAGATAAGCTTCTCGAAAGGGAGATGCCACGTATCAAAAATAAAGGTAGATAAGCTTCTCAAAAGAGAGATGCCACTTATCGAAAATAAAGGTGGACAAGTTTCTCGAAAGAGAGATGCCACTTATCGAAAATAAAGGTGGATAAGTTTCTCAAAAGAGAGATGTCACTTATCGAAAATAAAGGTGGATAAGTTTCTCGAAAGAGAGATGCCACTTATCGAAAATAAAGGCGGATAAGTTTCTCGAAAGAGAGATGCCACTTATCGAAATTAAAGGTGGATAAGCTTCTCGAAAGAGAGATGCCACTTATCGAAAATAAAGGTGGATACACTTCTCGAAAGAGAGATGCCACTTAATAAAAAAAAAGAGAGATTACACTTAACAAAAATAAACGTGGATAATCTTCTTGAAAGAGAGATGCCACTTATCAAAAATAAAGGTGGATAAGCTTCTCGAAAGAGAGATGCCACTTATCGAAAATAAAGGTGGATAAATTTCTCAAAAGCGAGATGCCACTTATCGAAAATAAAGGTGGATAAGTTTCTCGAAAGAGAGATGCCACTTATCGAAAATAAAGGCGGATAAGCTTCTCGAATGAGAGATGCCACTTATCGAAAATAAAGGTGGATAAGCTCCTCGAAAGAGAGATGCCACTTATCGAAAATAAAGGCGGATAAGCTTCTCGAAAGAGAGATGCCACTTATCGAAAATAAAGGTGGATAAGCTTCTCGAAAGAGACATGCCACTTATTGAAAATAAAGGTGGATAAGCTTCTCAAAAGAGAGATGCCACTTATCGAAAATAAAGGTGGATAAGCTTCTCGAAAGAGAGATGCCACTTATCGAAAATAAATGTGGATAAGCTTATCGAAAATAAATGTGGATAAGCTTCTAGAAAGAGAGATGCCACTTATCAATAATAAAGGTGGATAAGCTTCTCGAAAGAGAGATGCCACTGATCGAAAATTAAGATGGATAAGCTTCTCGAAAGAGAGATGCCACTTATCAAAAATAAAGGTGGATAAGCTTCTCAAAAGAGAGATGCCACTTATCGAAAATTAAGGTGGATAAACTTCTCGAAAGAGATATGCCACTTATCAAAAAGAAAGGTGGATAAGCTTCTCGAAAGAGAGATGCCACTTATCGAAAATAAAGGTGGATAAGCTTCTCGAAAGAGACATGCCACTTATTGAAAATAAAGGTGGATAAGCTTCTCGAAAGAGAGATGCCACTTATCGAAAATAAAGGTGGATAAGCTTCTCGAAAGAGAGATGCCACTTATCGAAAATAAATGTGGATAAGCTTATCGAAAATAAATGTGGATAAGCTTCTCGAAAGAGAGATGCCACTTATCGAAAATTAAGGTGGATAAACTTCTCGAAAGAGAGATGCCACTTATCGAAAATAAAGGTGGATAAGCTTCTCGAAAGAGAGATGCCACTTATCAATAATAAAGGTGGATAAGCTTCTCGAAAGAGAGATGCAACTGATCGAAAATAAAGATGGATAAGCTTCTCGAAAGAGAGATGCCACTTATCAAAAATAAAGGTGGATAAGCTTCTCAAAAGAGAGATGCCACTTATCGAAAATTAAGGTGGATAAACTTCTCGAAAGTGATATGCCACTTATCGAAAATAAAGGTGGATAAGCTTCTCAAAAGAGAGATGCCACTTATCGAAAATAAAGGTGTATAAGCTTCTCGAAAGAGAGATGCCACTAATCGAAAATAAAGGTGGATAAGTTTCCCAAAAGAGAGATGCCACTTATCAAAAATAAAGGTGGATAAGTTTCTCGAAAGAGAGATGCCACTTATAAGAAATAAAGGCGGATAATCTTCTTGAAAGAGAGATGCCACTTATCGAAAATAAAGGCGGACAAGCTTCTCGAAAGAGAGATGCCACTTATCGAAAATAAAGGTGGATAAGCTTCTCGAAAGAGAGATGCCACTTATCAAAAATAAAGATGGATAAGTTTCTCGAAATAGAGATGCCACTTATCGAAAATAAAGGTGGATAAGCTTCTCGAAGAGAGATGCCACTTATCGAAAATAAAGGTAGATAAGCTTCTCGAAAGTGATATGCCACTTATCGAAAATAAAGGTAGATAAGCTTCTAGAAAAAGAGATGCCACTTATCGAAAATAAATGTGGATAAACTTCTCGAAAGAGAGATGCCACTTAACAAAACTAAAGGTGGATAAGCTTCTCGAAAGAGAGATTCCACTTATCAAAAATAAAGGTGGATAAGCTTCTCAAAAGAGAGATGCCACTTATCGAAAATAAATGTGGATAAACTTCTCGAAAGAGAGATGCCACTTATCGAAAATAAATGTGGATAAGCTTCTCGAAAGAGAGATGCCACTTATCAATAATAAAGGTGGATAAGCTTCTCGAAAGAGAGATGCCACTGATCGAAAATAAAGATGGATAAGCTTCTTGAAAGAGAGATCCCACTTATCAAAAATAAAGGTGGATAAGCTTTTCAAAAGAGAGATGCCACTTATCGAAAATTAAGGTGGATAAACTTCTCGAAAGAGATATGCCACTTATCGAAAATAAATGTGGATAAGCTTCTCGAAATAGAGATGCCACTTATCGAAAATAATGGTGTATAAGCTTCTCGAAAGAGAGATGCCACTTATCGAAAATAAAGGTGGATAAGCTTCTCGAAAGAGAGATACCACTTATCGAAAATAAAGGTGGATAAGCTTCTCGAAAGAGAGATTCCACTTATCGAAAATAAAAGTGGATAAGCTTCTCGAAAGAGAGACGCCACTTATCGTAAATAAAGGTAGATAAGCTTCTCGAAAGGGAGATGCCACGTATCAAAAATAAAGGTAGATAAGCTTCTCAAAAGAGAGATGCCACTTATCGAAAATAAAGGTGGACAAGTTTCTCGAAAGAGAGATGCCACTTATCGAAAATAAAGGTGGATAAGTTTCTCAAAAGAGAGATGTCACTTATCGAAAATAAAGGTGGATAAGTTTCTCGAAAGAGAGATGCCACTTATCGAAAATAAAGGCGGATAAGTTTCTCGAAAGAGAGATGCCACTTATCGAAAATAAAGGTGGATAAGCTTCTCGAAAGAGAGATGCCACTTATCGAAAATAAAGGTGGATACACTTCTCGAAAGAGAGATGCCACTTAATAAAAAAAAAGAGAGATTACACTTAACAAAAATAAACGTGGATAATCTTCTTGAAAGAGAGATGCCACTTATCAAAAATAAAGGTGGATAAGCTTCTCGAAAGAGAGATGCCACTTATCGAAAATAAAGGTGGTTAAATTTCTCAAAAGAGAGATGCCACTTATCGAAAATAAAGGTGGATAAGTTTCTCGAAAGAGAGATGCCACTTATCGAAAATAAAGGCGGATAAGCTTCTCGAAAGAGAGATGCCACTTATCGAAAATAAAGGTGGATAAGCTCCTCGAAAGAGAGATGCCACTTATCGAAAATAAAGGCGGATAAGCTTCTCGAAAGAGAGATGCCACTTATCGAAAATAAAGGTGGATAAGCTTCTCGAAAGAGAGATGCCACTTATCGAAAATAAATGTGGATAAGCTTATCGAAAATAAATGTGGATAAGCTTCTAGAAAGAGAGATGCCACTTATCAATAATAAAGGTGGATAAGCTTCTCGAAAGAGAGATGCCACTGATCGAAAATTAAGATGGATAAGCTTCTCGAAAGAGAGATGCCACTTATCAAAAATAAAGGTGGATAAGCTTCTCAAAAGAGAGATGCCACTTATCGAAAATTAAGGTGGATAAACTTCTCGAAATAGATATGCCACTTATCAAAAAGAAAGGTGGATAAGCTTCTCGAAAGAGAGATGCCACTTATCAAAAATAACGGTGTATAAGCTTCTCGAAAGAGAGATGCCACTTATCGAAAATAAAGGTGGATAAGCTTCTCGAAAGAGAGATAACACTTATCGAAAATAAAGGTGGATAAGCTTCTCGAAAGAGAGATGCCACTTATCGAAAATAAAGGAGGATAAGCTTCTCGAAAGAGAGATGCCACTTATCGAAAATAAAGGTGGATAAGCTTCTCGAAAAAGAGATGCCCCTTATAAAAAATAAAGGTGGATAAGCTTCTCGAAGAGAGATGCCACTTATCGAAAATAAAGGTAGATAAGCTTCTCGAAAGTGAGATGCCACTTATCGAAAATAAAGGTAGATAAGCTTCTAGAAAAACAGATGCCACTTATCGATAATAAATGTGGATAAAATTCTCGAAACAGAGATGCCACTTAACAAAACTAAAGGTGGATAAGCTTCTCTAAAGAGAGATGCCACTTATCAAAAATAAAGGTGGATAAGCTTCTCGAAAGAAAGATGCCACATATCGAAAATAAAGGTGGATAAGCTTCTCGAAAGAGAGATGCCACTTATCGAAAATAAAGGTGGATAAGCTTCTCGAAGAGAAATGCCACTTATCGAAAATAAAGGTAGATAAGCTTCTCGAAAGTGAGATGCCACTTATCGAAAATAAAGTTAGATAAGCTTCTAGAAAAAGAGATGCCACTTATCGATAATAAATGTGGATAAACTTCTCGAAAGAGAGATGCCACTTAACAAAACTAAAGGTGGATAAGCTTCTCGAAACAGAGATGCCACTTATCAAAAATAAAGGTGGATAAGCTTCTCGAAAGTGAGATGCCACTTATCGAAAATAAAGGTGGATAAATTTCTCGAAAGAGAGATGCCACTTATCGAAAATAAAGGTAGATAAGCTTCTCGAAAGAGAGATGCCACTTATCGAAAATAAAGGCGGATAAGCTTCTCGAAAGAGAGATGCCACTTATCAAAAATAAAGGTGGATAAGCTTCTCGAAAGAGAGATGCCACTTATCGAAAATAAAGGTGGATAAGCTTCTCGAAGAGAAATGCCACTTATCGAAAATAAAGGTAGATAAGCTTCTCGAAAGTGAGATGCCACTTATCGAAAATAAAGTTAGATAAGCTTCTAGAAAAAGAGATGCCACTTATCGATAATAAATGTGGATAAACTTCTCGAAAGAGAGATGCCACTTAACAAAACTAAAGGTGGATAAGCTTCTCGAAAGAGAGATGCCACTTATCAAAAATAAAGGTGGATAAGCTTCTCGAAAGAGAGATGCCACTTATCGAAAATAAAGGTGGATAAATTTCTCGAAAGAGAGATGCCACTTATCGAAAATAAAGGTGGATAAGCTTCTCGAAGAGAAATCCCACTTATCGAAAATAAAGGTAGATAAGCTTCTCGAAAGAGAGATGCCACTTATCAAAAATAAAGGTGGATAAGCTTCTCGAAAGAGAGATGCCACTTATCGAAAATAAAGGTGGATAAGCTTCTCGAAGAGAGATGCCACTTATCGAAAATAAAGGTAGATAAGCTTCTCGAAAGTGAGATGCCACTTATCGAAAATAAAGGTAGATAAGCTTCTAGAAAAACAGATGCCACTTATCGATAATAAATGTGGATAAAATTTTCGAAACAGAGATGCCACTTAACAAAACTAAAGGTGGATAAGCTTCTCGAAAGAGAGATGCCACTTATCAAAAATAAAGGTGGATAAGCTTCTCGAAAGAGAGATGCCACATATCGAAAATAAAGGTGGATAAGCTTCTCGAAAGAGAGATGCCACTTTTCGAAAATAAAGGTGGATAAGCTTCTCGAAGAGAAATCCCACTTATCGAAAATAAAGGTAGATAAGCTTCTCGAAAGTGAGATGCCACTTATCGAAAATAAAGTTAGATAAGCTTCTAGAAAAAGAGATGCCACTTATCGATAATAAATGTGGATAAACTTCTCGAAAGAGAGATGCCACTTAACAAAACTAAAGGTGGATAAGCTTCTCGAAACAGAGATGCCACTTATCAAAAATAAAGGTGGATAAGCTTCTCGAAAGTGAGATGCCACTTATCGAAAATAAAGGTGGATAAATTTCTCGAAAGAGAGATGCCACTTATCGAAAATAAATGTGGATAAGCTTCTCGAAAGAGAGATGCCACTTATCAATAATAAAGGTGGATAAGCTTCTCGAAAGAGAGATGCCACTGATCGAAAATAAAGGCGGATAAGCTTCTCGAAAGAGAGATGCCACTTATCGAAAATAAAGGTGGATAAGCTTCTCGAAAGAGAGATGCCACTTATCGAAAATAAATGTGGATAAGCTTATCGAAAATAAATGTGGATAAGCTTCTAGAAAGAGAGATGCCACTTATCAATAATAAAGGTGGATAAGCTTCTCGAAAGAGAGATGCCACTGATCGAAAATTAAGATGGATAAGCTTCTCGAAAGAGAGATGCCACTTATCAAAAATAAAGGTGGATAAGCTTCTCAAAAGAGAGATGCCACTTATCGAAAATTAAGGTGGATAAACTTCTCGAAATAGATATGCCACTTATCAAAAAGAAAGGTGGATAAGCTTCTCGAAAGAGAGATGCCACTTATCAAAAATAACGGTGTATAAGCTTCTCGAAAGAGAGATGCCACTTATCGAAAATAAAGGTGGATAAGCTTCTCGAAAGAGAGATAACACTTATCGAAAATAAAGGTGGATAAGCTTCTCGAAAGAGAGATGCCACTTATCGAAAATAAAGGAGGATAAGCTTCTCGAAAGAGAGATGCCACTTATCGAAAATAAAGGTGGATAAGCTTCTCGAAAAAGAGATGCCCCTTATAAAAAATAAAGGTGGATAAGCTTCTCGAAGAGAGATGCCACTTATCGAAAATAAAGGTAGATAAGCTTCTCGAAAGTGAGATGCCACTTATCGAAAATAAAGGTAGATAAGCTTCTAGAAAAACAGATGCCACTTATCGATAATAAATGTGGATAAAATTCTCGAAACAGAGATGCCACTTAACAAAACTAAAGGTGGATAAGCTTCTCTAAAGAGAGATGCCACTTATCAAAAATAAAGGTGGATAAGCTTCTCGAAAGAAAGATGCCACATATCGAAAATAAAGGTGGATAAGCTTCTCGAAAGAGAGATGCCACTTATCGAAAATAAAGGTGGATAAGCTTCTCGAAGAGAAATGCCACTTATCGAAAATAAAGGTAGATAAGCTTCTCGAAAGTGAGATGCCACTTATCGAAAATAAAGTTAGATAAGCTTCTAGAAAAAGAGATGCCACTTATCGATAATAAATGTGGATAAACTTCTCGAAAGAGAGATGCCACTTAACAAAACTAAAGGTGGATAAGCTTCTCGAAACAGAGATGCCACTTATCAAAAATAAAGGTGGATAAGCTTCTCGAAAGTGAGATGCCACTTATCGAAAATAAAGGTGGATAAATTTCTCGAAAGAGAGATGCCACTTATCGAAAATAAAGGTAGATAAGCTTCTCGAAAGAGAGATGCCACTTATCGAAAATAAAGGCGGATAAGCTTCTCGAAAGAGAGATGCCACTTATCAAAAATAAAGGTGGATAAGCTTCTCGAAAGAGAGATGCCACTTATCGAAAATAAAGGTGGATAAGCTTCTCGAAGAGAAATGCCACTTATCGAAAATAAAGGTAGATAAGCTTCTCGAAAGTGAGATGCCACTTATCGAAAATAAAGTTAGATAAGCTTCTAGAAAAAGAGATGCCACTTATCGATAATAAATGTGGATAAACTTCTCGAAAGAGAGATGCCACTTAACAAAACTAAAGGTGGATAAGCTTCTCGAAAGAGAGATGCCACTTATCAAAAATAAAGGTGGATAAGCTTCTCGAAAGAGAGATGCCACTTATCGAAAATAAAGGTGGATAAATTTCTCGAAAGAGAGATGCCACTTATCGAAAATAAAGGTGGATAAGCTTCTCGAAGAGAAATCCCACTTATCGAAAATAAAGGTAGATAAGCTTCTCGAAAGAGAGATGCCACTTATCAAAAATAAAGGTGGATAAGCTTCTCGAAAGAGAGATGCCACTTATCGAAAATAAAGGTGGATAAGCTTCTCGAAGAGAGATGCCACTTATCGAAAATAAAGGTAGATAAGCTTCTCGAAAGTGAGATGCCACTTATCGAAAATAAAGGTAGATAAGCTTCTAGAAAAACAGATGCCACTTATCGATAATAAATGTGGATAAAATTTTCGAAACAGAGATGCCACTTAACAAAACTAAAGGTGGATAAGCTTCTCGAAAGAGAGATGCCACTTATCAAAAATAAAGGTGGATAAGCTTCTCGAAAGAGAGATGCCACATATCGAAAATAAAGGTGGATAAGCTTCTCGAAAGAGAGATGCCACTTTTCGAAAATAAAGGTGGATAAGCTTCTCGAAGAGAAATCCCACTTATCGAAAATAAAGGTAGATAAGCTTCTCGAAAGTGAGATGCCACTTATCGAAAATAAAGTTAGATAAGCTTCTAGAAAAAGAGATGCCACTTATCGATAATAAATGTGGATAAACTTCTCGAAAGAGAGATGCCACTTAACAAAACTAAAGGTGGATAAGCTTCTCGAAACAGAGATGCCACTTATCAAAAATAAAGGTGGATAAGCTTCTCGAAAGTGAGATGCCACTTATCGAAAATAAAGGTGGATAAATTTCTCGAAAGAGAGATGCCACTTATCGAAAATAAATGTGGATAAGCTTCTCGAAAGAGAGATGCCACTTATCAATAATAAAGGTGGATAAGCTTCTCGAAAGAGAGATGCCACTGATCGAAAATAAAGATGGATAATCTTCTCGAAAGAGAGATGCCACTTATCAAAAATAAAGGTGGATAAGCTTCTCAAAAGAGAGATGCCACTTATCGAAAATTAAGGTGGATAAACTTCTCGAAAGAGATATGCCACTTATCGAAAATAAAGGTGGATAAGCTTCTCGAAAGAGAGATGCCACTTATCGAAAATAAAGGTGTATAAGCTTCTCGAGAGAGAGATGCCACTTATCAAAAATAAAGGTGGATAAGTTTCTCGAAAGAGAGATGCCACTTATCAAAAATAAAGGAGGATAAGCTTCTCGAAAGAGAGATGCCACTTATCGAAAATAAAGGCGGATAAGCTTCTCGAAAGAGAGATGCCACTTATCGAAAATAAAAGCGGATAAGCTTCTCGAAAGAGAGATGCCACTTATCAAAAATAAAGATGGATAAGTTTCTCGAAATAGAGATGCCACTTATCGAAAATAAAGGTGGATAAGCTTCTCGAAGAGAGATGCCACTTATCGAAAATAAAGGTGGATAAACTTCTCGAAGAGAGATGCCACTTATCGAAAATAAAGGTAGATAAGCTTCTCGAAAGAGAGATGCCACTTATCGAAAATAAAGGTGGATAAGCTTCTCGAAAAAGAGATGCCACTTATCGAAAATAAAGGCGGATAAGCTTCTCGAAAGAGAGATGCCACTTATCGAAAATAAAGGTGGATATGCTTCTCGAAAGAGAGATGCCACTTATCAAAAATAAAGGTGGATAAGCTTCTCGAAAGAGAGATGCCACTTATCGAAAATAAAGGTAGATAAGCTTCTAGAAAGAGAGATGCCACTTATCGAAAATAAATGTGGATACACTTCTCGAAAGAGAGATGCCACTTAATAAAAAAAAAGAGAGATGCCACTTATCGAAAATAAATCTGGATAAACTTCTCGAAAGAGAGATTACACTTAACAAAAATAATGGTGGATAATCTTCTTGAAAGAGAGATGCCACTTATCGAAAATAAAGGTGGATAAGCTTCTCGAAAGAGAGATGCCACTTATCAAAAATAAAGGTGGATAAGTTTCTCAAAAGAGAGATGCCACTTATCGAAAATAAAGGTGGATAAGTTTCTCGAAAGAGAGCTGCCACTTATCGAAAATAAAGGCGGATAAGCTTCTCGAAAGAGAGATGCCACTTATCGAAAATAAAGGTGGATAAGCTCCTCGAAAGAGGGATGCCACTTATCAATAATAAAGGTGGATAAGCTTCTCGAAAGAGAGATGCCACTTATCGAAAATAAAGGTGGATAAGCTTCTCGAAAGAGACATGCCACTTATTGAAAATAAAGGTGGATATGCTTCTCGAAAGAGAGATGCCACTTATCGAAAATTAAGGTGGATAAGCTTCTCGAAAGAGAGATGCCACTTATCGAAATTAAATGTGGATAAGCTTCTCGAAAGAGAGATGCCACTTATCAATAATAAAGGTGGATAAGCTTCTCGAAAGACAGATGTCACTGATCGAAAATAAAGATGGATAAGCTTCTCGAAAGAGAAATGCCACTTATCAAAAATAAAGGTGGATAAGCTTCTCAAAAGAGAGAAGCCACTTATCGAAAATAAAGGTGGATAAGCTTCTCGAAAAAGAGATTCCACTTATCGAAAATAAAAGAGGATAAGGTTCTCGAAAGAGAGATGCCACTTATCAAAAATAAAGGTAGATAAGCTTCTCGAAAGAGAGATGCCACGTATCAAAAATAAAGGTAGATAAGCTTCTCAAAAGAGAGATGCCACTTATCGAAAATAAAGGTGGACAAGCTTCTCGAAAGAGAGATGCCACTTATCGAAAATAAAGGTGGATAAGTTTCTCAAAAGAGAGATGCCACTTATCAAAAACAAAGGTGGAAAAGTTTCTCGAAAGAGAGATGCCACTTATCGAAAATAAAGGCGGATAAGCTTCTTGAAAGAGAGATGCCACTTATCAAAAATAAAGGTGGATAAGCTTCTCGAAAGAGAGATGCCACTTATCAAAAATAAAGATGGATAAGTTTCTCGAAATAGAGATGCCACTTATCGAAAATAAAGGTGGATAAGCTTCTCGAAGAGAGATGCCACTTATCGAAAATAAAGGTAGATAAGCTTCTCGAAAGTGAGATGCCACTTATCGAAAATAAAGGTAGATAAGCTTCTAGAAAAAGAGGTGCCACTTATCGAAAATAAATGTGGATAAACTTCTCGAAAGAGAGATGCCACTTAACAAAACTAAAGGTGGATAAGCTTCTCGAAAGAGAGATGCCACTTATCAAAAATAAAGGTGGATAAGCTTCTCGAAAGTGAGATGCCACTTATCGAAAATAAAGGTGGATAAACTTCTCGAAAGAGAGATGCCACTTATCGAAAATAAATGTGGATAAGCTTCTCGAAAGAGAGATGCCACTTATCAATAATAAAGGTGAATAAGCTTCTCGAAAGAGAGATGCCACTGATCGAAAATAAAGACGGATAATCTTCTCGAAAGAGAGATGCCACTTATCAAAAATAAAGGTGGATAAGCTTCTCAAAAGAGAGATGCCACTTATCGAAAATTAAGGTGGATAAACTTCTCGAAAGAGATATGCCACTTATCGAAAATAAAGGTGGATAAGCTTCTCGAAAGAGAGATGCCACTTATCGAAAATAAAGGTGTATAAGCTTCTCGAGAGAGAGATGCCACTTATCAAAAATAAAGGTGGATAAGTTTCTCGAAAGAGAGATGCCACTTATCAAAAATAAAGGAGGATAAGCTTCTCGAAAGAGAGATGCCACTTATCGAAAATAAAGGCGGATAAGCTTCTCGAAAGAGAGATGCCACTTATCGAAAATAAAGGCGGATAAGCTTCTCGAAAGAGAGATGCCACTTATCAAAAATAAAGATGGATAAGTTTCTCGAAATAGAGATGCCACTTATCGAAAATAAAGGTGGATAAGCTACTCGAAGAGAGATGCCACTTATCGAAAATAAAGGTGGATAAGCTTCTCGAAGAGAGATGCCACTTATCGAAAATAAAGGTAGATAAGCTTCTCGAAAGAGAGATGCCACTTATCGAAAATAAAGGTGGATAAGCTTCTCGAAAAAGAGATGCCACTTATCGAAAATAAAGGCGGATAAGCTTCTCGAAAGAGAGATGCCACTTATCGAAAATAAAGGTGGATATGCTTCTCGAAAGAGAGATGCCACTTATCAAAAATAAAGGTGGATAAGCTTCTCGAAAGAGAGATGCCACTTATCGAAAATAAAGGTAGATAAGCTTCTAGAAAGAGAGATGCCACTTATCGAAAATAAATGTGGATACACTTCTCGAAAGAGAGATGCCACATAATAAAAAAAAAGAGAGATGCCACTTAATAAAAAAAAAGAGAGATGCCACTTATCGAAAATAAATCTGGATAAACTTCTCGAAAGAGAGATTACACTTAACAAAAATAATGGTGGATAATCTTCTTGAAAGAGAGATGCCACTTATCGAAAATAAAGGTGGATAAGCTTCTCGAAAGAGAGATGCCACTTATCAAAAATAAAGGTGGATAAGTTTCTCAAAAGAGAGATGCCACTTATCGAAAATAAAGGTGGATAAGTTTCTCGAAAGAGAGCTGCCACTTATCGAAAATAAAGGCGGATAAGCTTCTCGAAAGAGAGATGCCACTTATCGAAAATAAAGGTGGATAAGCTCCTCGAAAGAGGGATGTCACTTATCAATAATAAAGGTGGATAAGCTTCTCGAAAGAGAGATGCCACTTATCGAAAATAAAGGTGGATAAGCTTCTCGAAAGAGACATGCCACTTATTGAAAATAAAGGTGGATATGCTTCTCGAAAGAGAGATGCCACTTATCGAAAATTAAGGTGGATAAGCTTCTCGAAAGAGAGATGCCACTTATCGAAATTAAATGTGGATAAGCTTCTCGAAAGAGAGATGCCACTTATCAATAATAAAGGTGGATAAGCTTCTCGAAAGACAGATGTCACTGATCGAAAATAAAGATGGATAAGCTTCTCGAAAGAGAAATGCCACTTATCAAAAATAAAGGTGGATAAGCTTCTCAAAAGAGAGAAGCCACTTATCGAAAATAAAGGTGGATAAGCTTCTCGAAAGAGAGATTCCACTTATCGAAAATAAAAGAGGATAAGGTTCTCGAAAGAGAGATGCCACTTATCAAAAATAAAGGTAGATAAGCTTCTCGAAAGAGAGATGCCACGTATCAAAAATAAAGGTAGATAAGCTTCTCAAAAGAGAGATGCCACTTATCGAAAATAAAGGTGGACAAGCTTCTCGAAAGAGAGATGCCACTTATCGAAAATAAAGGTGGATAAGTTTCTCAAAAGAGAGATGCCACTTATCAAAAATAAAGGTGGAAAAGTTTCTCGAAAGAGAGATGCCACTTATCGAAAATAAAGGCGGATAAGCTTCTTGAAAGAGAGATGCCACTTATCAAAAATAAAGGTGGATAAGCTTCTCGAAAGAGAGATGCCACTTATCAAAAATAAAGATGGATAAGTTTCTCGAAATAGAGATGCCACTTATCGAAAATAAAGGTGGATAAGCTTCTCGAAGAGAGATGCCACTTATCGAAAATAAAGGTAGATAAGCTTCTCGAAAGTGAGATGCCACTTATCGAAAATAAAGGTAGATAAGCTTCTAGAAAAAGAGGTGCCACTTATCGAAAATAAATGTGGATAAACTTCTCGAAAGAGAGATGCCACTTAACAAAACTAAAGGTGGATAAGCTTCTCGAAAGAGAGATGCCACTTATCAAAAATAAAGGTGGATAAGCTTCTCGAAAGTGAGATGCCACTTATCGAAAATAAAGGTGGATAAACTTCTCGAAAGAGAGATGCCACTTATCGAAAATAAATGTGGATAAGCTTCTCGAAAGAGAGATGCCACTTATCAATAATAAAGGTGAATAAGCTTCTCGAAAGAGAGATGCCACTGATCGAAAATAAAGATGGATAATCTTCTCGAAAGAGAGATGCCACTTATCAAAAATAAAGGTGGATAAGCTTCTCAAAAGAGAGATGCCACTTATCGAAAATTAAGGTGGATAAACTTCTCGAAAGAGATATGCCACTTATCGAAAATAAAGGTGGATAAGCTTCTCGAAAGAGAGATGCCACTTATCGAAAATAAAGGTGTATAAGCTTCTCGAGAGAGAGATGCCACTTATCAAAAATAAAGGTGGATAAGTTTCTCGAAAGAGAGATGCCACTTATCAAAAATAAAGGAGGATAAGCTTCTCGAAAGAGAGATGCCACTTATCGAAAATAAAGGCGGATAAGCTTCTCGAAAGAGAGATGCCACTTATCGAAAATAAAGGCGGATAAGCTTCTCGAAAGAGAGATGCCACTTATCAAAAATAAAGATGGATAAGTTTCTCGAAATAGAGATGCCACTTATCGAAAATAAAGGTGGATAAGCTTCTCGAAGAGAGATGCCACTTATCGAAAATAAAGGTGGATAAGCTTCTCGAAGAGAGATGCCACTTATCGAAAATAAAGGTAGATAAGCTTCTCGAAAGAGAGATGCCACTTATCGAAAATAAAGGTGGATAAGCTTCTCGAAAAAGAGATGCCACTTATCGAAAATAAAGGCGGATAAGCTTCTCGAAAGAGAGATGCCACTTATCGAAAATAAAGGTGGATATGCTTCTCGAAAGAGAGATGCCACTTATCAAAAATAAAGGTGGATAAGCTTCTCGAAAGAGAGATGCCACTTATCGAAAATAAAGGTAGATAAGCTTCTAGAAAGAGAGATGCCACTTATCGAAAATAAATGTGGATACACTTCTCGAAAGAGAGATGCCACTTAATAAAAAAAAAGAGAGATGCCACTTATCGAAAATAAATCTGGATAAACTTCTCGAAAGAGAGATTACACTTAACAAAAATAATGGTGGATAATCTTCTTGAAAGAGAGATGCCACTTATCGAAAATAAAGGTGGATAAGCTTCTCGAAAGAGAGATGCCACTTATCAAAAATAAAGGTGGATAAGTTTCTCAAAAGAGAGATGCCACTTATCGAAAATAAAGGTGGATAAGTTTCTCGAAAGAGAGCTGCCACTTATCGAAAATAAAGGCGGATAAGCTTCTCGAAAGAGAGATGCCACTTATCGAAAATAAAGGTGGATAAGCTCCTCGAAAGAGGGATGCCACTTATCAATAATAAAGGTGGATAAGCTTCTCGAAAGAGAGATGCCACTTATCGAAAATAAAGGTGGATAAGCTTCTCGAAAGACACATGCCACTTATTGAAAATAAAGGTGGATATGCTTCTCGAAAGAGAGATGCCACTTATCGAAAATTAAGGTGGATAAGCTTCTCGAAAGAGAGATGCCACTTATCGAAATTAAATGTGGATAAGCTTCTCGAAAGAGAGATGCCACTTATCAATAATAAAGGTGGATAAGCTTCTCGAAAGACAGATGTCACTGATCGAAAATAAAGATGGATAAGCTTCTCGAAAGAGAAATGCCACTTATCAAAAATAAAGGTGGATAAGCTTCTCAAAAGAGAGAAGCCACTTATCGAAAATAAAGGTGGATAAGCTTCTCGAAAGAGAGATTCCACTTATCGAAAATAAAAGAGGATAAGGTTCTCGAAAGAGAGATGCCACTTATCAAAAATAAAGGTAGATAAGCTTCTCGAAAGAGAGATGCCACGTATCAAAAATAAAGGTAGATAAGCTTCTCAAAAGAGAGATGCCACTTATCGAAAATAAAGGTGGACAAGCTTCTCGAAAGAGAGATGCCACTTATCGAAAATAAAGGTGGATAAGTTTCTCAAAAGAGAGATGCCACTTATCAAAAATAAAGGTGGAAAAGTTTCTCGAAAGAGAGATGCCACTTATCGAAAATAAAGGCGGATAAGCTTCTTGAAAGAGAGATGCCACTTATCAAAAATAAAGGTGGATAAGCTTCTCGAAAGAGAGATGCCACTTATCAAAAATAAAGATGGATAAGTTTCTCGAAATAGAGATGCCACTTATCGAAAATAAAGGTGGATAAGCTTCTCGAAGAGAGATGCCACTTATCGAAAATAAAGGTAGATAAGCTTCTCGAAAGTGAGATGCCACTTATCGAAAATAAAGGTAGATAAGCTTCTAGAAAAAGAGGTGCCACTTATCGAAAATAAATGTGGATAAACTTCTCGAAAGAGAGATGCCACTTAACAAAACTAAAGGTGGATAAGCTTCTCGAAAGAGAGATGCCACTTATCAAAAATAAAGGTGGATAAGCTTCTCGAAAGTGAGATGCCACTTATCGAAAATAAAGGTGGATAAACTTCTCGAAAGAGAGATGCCACTTATCGAAAATAAATGTGGATAAGCTTCTCGAAAGAGAGATGCCACTTATCAATAATAAAGGTGAATAAGCTTCTCGAAAGAGAGATGCCACTGATCGAAAATAAAGATGGATAACCTTCTCGAAAGAGAGATGCCACTTATCAAAAATAAAGGTGGATAATCTTCTCAAAAGAGAGATGCCACTTATCGAAAATTAAGGTGGATAAACTTATCGAAAGAGATATGCCACTTATCGAAAATAAAGGTGGATAAGCTTCTTGAAAGAGAGATGCCACTTATCGAAAATAAAGGTGTATAAGCTTCTCGAAAGAGAGATGCCACTTATCGAAAATAAAGGTGGATAAGTTTCTCAAAAGAGAGATGCCACTTATCAAAAATAAAGGTGGATAAGTTTCTCGAAAGAGAGATGCCACTTATCGAAAATAAAGGCGGATAAGCTTCTCGAAAGAGAGATGCCACTTATCGAAAATAAAGGCGGATAAGCTTCTCGAAAGAGAGATGCCACTTATCGAAAATAAAGGTGGATAAGCTTCTCGAAAGAGAGATGCCACTTATCAAAAATAAAGATGGATAAGTTTCTCGAAATAGAGATGCCACTTATCAAAAATAAAGGTCGATAAGCTTCTCGAAGAGAGATGCCACTTATCGAAAATAAAGGTAGATAAGCTTCTCGAAAGTGAGATGCCACTTATCGAAAATAAAGGTGGATAAGCTTCTCGAAAAAGAGATGCCACTTATCAAAAATAAAGGCGGATAAGCTTCTCGAAAGAGAGATGCCACTTATCGAAAATAAAGGTGGATATGCTTCTCGAAAGAGAGATGCCACTTATCAAAAATAAAGGTGGATAAGCTTCTCGAAAGAGAGATGCCACTTATCGAAAATAAAGGTAGATAAGCTTCTAGAAAGAGAGATGCCACTTATCGAAAATAAATGTGGATACACTTCTCGAAAGAGAGATGCCACTTAATAAAAAAAAAGAGAGATGCCACTTATCGAAAATAAATCTGGATAAACTTCTCGAAAGAGAGATTACACTTAACAAAAATAATGGTGGATAATCTTCTTGAAAGAGAGATGCCACTTATCGAAAATAAAGGTGGATAAGCTTCTCGAAAGAGAGATGCCACTTATCAAAAATAAAGGTGGATAAGTTTCTCAAAAGAGAGATGCCACTTATCGAAAATAAAGGTGGATAAGTTTCTCGAAAGAGAGCTGCCACTTATCGAAAATAAAGGCGGATAAGCTTCTCGAAAGAGAGATGCCACTTATCGAAAATAAAGGTGGATAAGCTCCTCGAAAGAGGGATGCCACTTATCAATAATAAAGGTGGATAAGCTTCTCGAAAGAGAGATGCCACTTATCGAAAATAAAGGTGGATAAGCTTCTCGAAAGAGACATGCCACTTATTGAAAATAAAGGTGGGTATGCTTCTCGAAAGAGAGATGCCACTTATCGAAAATTAAGGTGGATAAGCTTCTCGAAAGAGAGATGCCACTTATCGAAATTAAATGTGGATAAGCTTCTCGAAAGAGAGATGCCACTTATCAATAATAAAGGTGGATAAGCTTCTCGAAAGACAGATGTCACTGATCGAAAATAAAGATGGATAAGCTTCTCGAAAGAGAAATGCCACTTATCAAAAATAAAGGTGGATAAGCTTCTCAAAAGAGAGAAGCCACTTATCGAAAATAAAGGTGGATAAGCTTCTCGAAAGAGAGATTCCACTTATCGAAAATAAAAGAGGATAAGGTTCTCGAAAGAGAGATGCCACTTATCAAAAATAAAGGTAGATAAGCTTCTCGAAAGAGAGATGCCACGTATCAAAAATAAAGGTAGATAAGCTTCTCAAAAGAGAGATGCCACTTATCGAAAATAAAGGTGGACAAGCTTCTCGAAAGAGAGATGCCACTTATCGAAAATAAAGGTGGATAAGTTTCTCAAAAGAGAGATGCCACTTATCAAAAATAAAGGTGGAAAAGTTTCTCGAAAGAGAGATGCCACTTATCGAAAATAAAGGCGGATAAGCTTCTTGAAAGAGAGATGCCACTTATCAAAAATAAAGGTGGATAAGCTTCTCGAAAGAGAGATGCCACTTATCAAAAATAAAGATGGATAAGTTTCTCGAAATAGAGATGCCACTTATCGAAAATAAAGGTGGATAAGCTTCTCGAAGAGAGATGCCACTTATCGAAAATAAAGGTAGATAAGCTTCTCGAAAGTGAGATGCCACTTATCGAAAATAAAGGTAGATAAGCTTCTAGAAAAAGAGGTGCCACTTATCGAAAATAAATGTGGATAAACTTCTCGAAAGAGAGATGCCACTTAACAAAACTAAAGGTGGATAAGCTTCTCGAAAGAGAGATGCCACTTATCAAAAATAAAGGTGGACAAGCTTCTCGAAAGTGAGATGCCACTTATCGAAAATAAAGGTGGATAAACTTCTCGAAAGAGAGATGCCACTTATCGAAAATAAATGTGGATAAGCTTCTCGAAAGAGAGATGCCTTTTATCAATAATAAAGGTGAATAAGCTTCTCGAAAGAGAGATGCCACTGATCGAAAATAAAGATGGATAACCTTCTCGAAAGAGAGATGCCACTTATCAAAAATAAAGGTGGATAATCTTCTCAAAAGAGAGATGCCACTTATCGAAAATTAAGGTGGATAAACTTATCGAAAGAGATATGCCACTTATCGAAAATAAAGGTGGATAAGCTTCTTGAAAGAGAGATGCCACTTATCGAAAATAAAGGTGTATAAGCTTCTCGAAAGAGAGATGCCACTTATCGAAAATAAAGGTGGATAAGTTTCTCAAAAGAGAGATGCCACTTATCAAAAATAAAGGTGGATAAGTTTCTCGAAAGAGAGATGCCACTTATCGAAAATAAAGGCGGATAAGCTTCTCGAAAGAGAGATGCCACTTATCGAAAATAAAGGCGGATAAGCTTCTCGAAAGAGAGATGCCACTTATCGAAAATAAAGGTGGATAAGCTTCTCGAAAGAGAGATGCCACTTATCAAAAATAAAGATGGATAAGTTTCTCGAAATAGAGATGCCACTTATCAAAAATAAAGGTCGATAAGCTTCTCGAAGAGAGATGCCACTTATCGAAAATAAAGGTAGATAAGCTTCTCGAAAGTGAGATGCCACTTATCGAAAATAAAGGTAGATAAGCCTCTAGAAAAAGAGATGCCACTTATCGAAAATAAATGTGGATAAAATTCTCGAAAGAGAGATGCCACTTAACAAAACTAAAGGTGGATAAGCTTCTCGAAAGAGAGATTCCACTTATCAAAAATAAAGGTGGATAAGCTTCTCAAAAGAGAGATGCCACTTATCGAAAATAAAGGTGGATAAACTTCTCGAAAGAGAGATGCCACTTATCGAAAATAAATGTGGATAAGCTTCTCGAAAGAGAGATGCCACTTATCAATAATAAAGGTGGATAAGCTTCTCGAAAGAGAAATGCCACTGATCGAAAATAAAGATGGATAAGCTTCTCGAAAGAGAGATCCCACTTATCAAAAATAAAGGTGGATAAGCTTCTCAAAAGAGAGATGCCACTTATCGAAAATTAAGGTGGATAAACTTCTCGAAATAGAGATGCCACTTATCGAAAATAAAGGTGCATAAGCTTATCGAAAGAGAGATGCCACTTATCGAAAATAAAGGTGGATAAGCTTCTCGAAAGAGAGATACCACTTATCAAAAATAAAGGTGGATAAGCTTCTCGAAATAGAGATTCCACTTATCGAAAATAAAAGTGGATAAGCTTCTCGAAAGAGAGATGCCACTTATCGAAAATAAAGGTAGATAAGCTTCTCGAAAGGGAGATGCCACGTATCAAAAATAAAGGTAGATAAGCTTCTCAAAAGAGAGATGCCACTTATCGAAAATAAAGGTGGACAAGCTTCTCGAAAGAGAGATGCCACTTATCGAAAATAAAGGTGGATAAGTTTCTCAAAAGAGAGATGCCACTTATCGAAAAATAAAGGTGGATAAGTTTCTCAAAAGAGAGATGCCACTTATCGAAAATAAAGGCGGATAAGCTTCTCGAAAGAGAGATGCCACTTATCGAAAATAAAGGTGGATAAGCTTCTCGAAAGAGAGATGCCACTTATCAAAAATAAAGATGGATAAGTTTCTCGAAATAGAGATGCCACTAATCGAAAATAAAGGTGGATAAGCTTCTCGAAGAGAGATGCCACTTATCGAAAATAAAGGTAGATAAGCTTCTCGAAAGTGACATGCCACTTATCGAAAATAAAGGTAGATAAGCTTCTAGAAAAAGAGGTGCCACTTATCGAAAATAAATGTGGATAAACTTCTCGAAAGAGAGATGCCACTTAACAAAACTAAAGGTGGATAAGCTTCTCGAAAGAGAGATGCCACTTATCAAAAATAAAGGTGGATAAGCTTCTCGAAAGTGAGATGCCACTTATCGAAAATAAAGGTGGATAAACTTCTCGAAAGAGAGATGCCACTTATCGAAAATAAATGTGGATAAGCTTCTCGAAAGAGAGATGCCACTTATCAATAATAAAGGTGGATAAGATTCTCGAAAGAGAGATGCCACTGATCGAAAATAAAGATGGATAAGCTACTCGAAAGAGAGATGCCACTTATCAAAAATAAAGGTGGATAAGCTTCTCAAAAGAGAGATGCCACTTATCGAAAATTAAGGTGGATAAACTTCTTGAAAGAGAGATGCCACTTATCGAAAATAAAGGTGGATAAGCTTCTCGAAAGAGAGATGCCACTTATCGAAAATAAAGATGGATAAGCTTCTCGAAAGAGAGATGCCACTTATCAAAAATAAAGGTGGATAAGCTTCTCAAAAGAGAGATGCCACTTATCGAAAATTAAGGTGGATAAACTTCTTGAAAGAGAGATGCCACTGATCAAAAATAAAGATGGATAAGCTTCTCGAAAGAGAGATCCCACTTATCAAAAATAAAGGTGGATAAGCTTCTCAAAAGAGAGATGCCACTTATCGAAAATTAAGGTGGATAAACTTCTCGAAAGAGATATGCCAGTTATCGAAAATAAATGTGGATAAGCTTCTCGAAATAGAGATGCCACTTATCGAAAATAAAGGTGTATAAGCTTCTCGAAAGAGAGACGCCACTTATCGAAAATAAAGGTGGATAAGCTTCTCGAAAGAGAGATACCACTTATCGAAAATAAAGGTGGATAAGTTTCTCGAAATAGAGATTCCACTTATCGAAAATAAAAGTGGATAAGCTTCTCGAAAGAGAGATGCCACTTATCGAAAATAAAGGTAGATAAGCTTCTCGAAAGGGAGATGCCACGTATCAAAAATAAAGGTAGATAAGCTTCTCAAAAGAGAGATGCCACTTATCGAAAATAAGGGTGGACAAGCTTCTCGAAAGAGATATGCCACTTATCAAAAATAAAGGTGGATAAGCTTCTCAAAAGAGAGATGCCACTTATCGAAAATTAAGGTGGATAAACTTCTCGAAAGAGATATGCCACTTATCGAAAATAAAGGTGGATAAGCTTCTCGAAAGAGAGATGCCACTTATCGAAAATAAAGGTGGATAAGCTTCTCGAAAGAGAGATGCCACTTATCAAAAATAAAGGTGGATAAGTTTCTCAAAAGAGAGATGCCGCTTATCAAAAATAAAGGTGGATAAGTTTCTCGAAAGAGAGATGCCGCTTATCGAAAATAAAGGCGGATAAGCTTCTCAAAATAGAGATGCCACTTATCGAAAATTAAGGTGGATAAGCTTCTCGAAAGAGAGATGCCACTTATCGAAATTAAATGTGGATAAGCTTCTCGAAAGAGAGATGCCACTTATCAATAATAAAGGTGGATAAGCTTCTCGAAAGACAGATGTCACTGATCGAAAATAAAGATGGATAAGCTTCTCGAAAGAGAAATGCCACTTATCAAAAATAAAGGTGGATAAGCTTTTCAAAAGAGAGATGCCACTTATCGAAAATAAAGGTGGATAAGCTTCTCGAAAGAGAGATTCCACTTATCGAAAATAAAAGAGGATAAGGTTCTCGAAAGAGAGATGCCACTTATCAAAAATAAAGGTAGATAAGCTTCTCGAAAGAGAGATGCCACGTATCAAAAATAAAGGTAGATAAGCTTCTCAAAAGAGAGATGCCACTTATCGAAAATAAAGGTGGACAAGCTTCTCGAAAGAGAGATGCCACTTATCGAAAATAAAGGTGGATAAGTTTCTCAAAAGAGAGATGCCACTTATCAAAAATAAAGGTGGAAAAGTTTCTCGAAAGAGAGATGCCACTTATCGAAAATAAAGGCGGATAAGCTTCTTGAAAGAGAGATGCCACTTATCAAAAATAAAGGTGGATAAGCTTCTCGAAAGAGAGATGCCACTTATCAAAGATAAAGATGGATAAGTTTCTCGAAATAGAGATGCCACTTATCGAAAATAAAGGTGGATAAGCTTCTCGAAGAGAGATGCCACTTATCGAAAATAAAGGTAGATAAGCTTCTCGAAAGTGAGATGCCACTTATCGAAAATAAAGGTAGATAAGCTTCTAGAAAAAGAGGTGCCACTTATCGAAAATAAATGTGGATAAACTTCTCGAAAGAGAGATGCCACTTAACAAAACTAAAGGTGGATAAGCTTCTCGAAAGAGAGATGCCACTTATCAAAAATAAAGGTGGATAAGCTTCTCGAAAGTGAGATGCCACTTATCGAAAATAAAGGTGGATAAACTTCTCGAAAGAGAGATGCCACTTATCGAAAATAAATGTGGATAAGCTTCTCGAAAGAGAGATGCCACTTATCAATAATAAAGGTGAATAAGCTTCTCGAAAGAGAGATGCCACTGATCGAAAATAAAGATGGATAACCTTCTCGAAAGAGAGATGCCACTTATCAAAAATAAAGGTGGATAATCTTCTCAAAAGAGAGATGCCACTTATTGAAAATTAAGATGGATAAACTTCTCGAAAGAGATATGCCACTTATCGAAAATAAAGGTGGATAAGCTTCTTGAAAGAGAGATGCCACTTATCGAAAATAAAGGTGTATAAGCTTCTCGAAAGAGAGATGCCACTTATCGAAAATAAAGGTGGATAAGTTTCTCAAAAGAGAGATGCCACTTATCAAAAATAAAGGTGGATAAGTTTCTCGAAAGAGAGATGCCACTTATCGAAAATAAAGGCGGATAAGCTTCTCGAAAGAGAGATGCCACTTATCGAAAATAAAGGCGGATAAGCTTCTCGAAAGAGAGATGCCACTTATCGAAAATAAAGGTGGATAAGCTTCTCGAAAGAGAGATGCCACTGATCGAAAATAAAGATGGATAAGCTTCTCGAAAGAGAGATGCCACTTATCAAAAATAAAGGTGGATAAGCTTCTCGAAAGAGAGATGCCACTTATCTAAAATAAAGGTGGATAAGCTTCTCGAAGAGAAATGCCACTTATCGAAAATAAAGGTAGATAAGCTTCTCAAAAGTGAGATGCCACTTATCGAAAATAAGGTTAGATAAGCTTCTAGAAAAAGAGATGCCACTTATCGATAATAAATGTGGATAAACTTCTCGAAAGAGAGATGCCACTTATCGAAAATAAAGGTGGATAAGCTTCTCGAAAGAGAGATGCCACTTATCGAAAATAAAGGTGGATAAGCTTCTCGAAAGAGAGATGCCACTTATCGAAAATAAAGGTGGATAAGTTTCTCAAAAGAGAGATGCCGCTTATCAAAAATAAAGGTGGATAAGTTTCTCGAAAGAGAGATGCCGCTTATCGAAAATAAAGGCGGATAAGCTTCTCAAAATAGAGATGCCACTTATCGAAAATTAAGGTGGATAAGCTTCTCGAAAGAGAGATGCCACTTATCGAAATTAAATGTGGATAAGCTTCTCGAAAGAGAGATGCCACTTATCAATAATAAAGGTGGATAAGCTTCTCGAAAGACAGATGTCACTGATCGAAAATAAAGATGGATAAGCTTCTCGAAAGAGAAATGCCACTTATCAAAAATAAAGGTGGATAAGCTTCTCAAAAGAGAGATGCCACTTATCGAAAATAAAGGTGGATAAGCTTCTCGAAAGAGAGATTCCACTTATCGAAAATAAAAGAGGATAAGGTTCTCGAAAGAGAGATGCCACTTATCAAAAATAAAGGTAGATAAGCTTCTCGAAAGAGAGATGCCACGTATCAAAAATAAAGGTAGATAAGCTTCTCAAAAGAGAGATGCCACTTATCGAAAATAAAGGTGGACAAGCTTCTCGAAAGAGAGATGCCACTTATCGAAAATAAAGGTGGATAAGTTTCTCAAAAGAGAGATGCCACTTATCAAAAATAAAGGTGGAAAAGTTTCTCGAAAGAGAGATGCCACTTATCGAAAATAAAGAAGGATAAGCTTCTTGAAAGAGAGATGCCACTTATCAAAAATAAAGGTGGATAAGCTTCTCGAAAGAGAGATGCCACTTATCAAAGATAAAGATGGATAAGTTTCTCGAAATAGAGATGCCACTTATCGAAAATAAAGGTGGATAAGCTTCTCGAAGAGAGATGCCACTTATCGAAAATAAAGGTAGATAAGCTTCTCGAAAGTGAGATGCCACTTATCGAAAATAAAGGTAGATAAGCTTCTAGAAAAAGAGGTGCCACTTATCGAAAATAAATGTGGATAAACTTCTCGAAAGAGAGATGCCACTTAACAAAACTAAAGGTGGATAAGCTTCTCGAAAGAGAGATGCCACTTATCAAAAATAAAGGTGGATAAGCTTCTCGAAAGTGAGATGCCACTTATCGAAAATAAAGGTGGATAAACTTCTCGAAAGAGAGATGCCACTTATCGAAAATAAATGTGGATAAGCTTCTCGAAAGAGAGATGCCACTTATCAATAATAAAGGTGAATAAGCTTCTCGAAAGAGTGATGCCACTGATCGAAAATAAAGATGGATAACCTTCTCGAAAGAGAGATGCCACTTATCAAAAATAAAGGTGGATAATCTTCTCAAAAGAGAGATGCCACTTATCGAAAATTAAGATGGATAAACTTCTCGAAAGAGATATGCCACTTATCGAAAATAAAGGTGGATAAGCTTCTTGAAAGAGAGATGCCACTTATCGAAAATAAAGGTGTATAAGCTTCTCGAAAGAGAGATGCCACTTATCGAAAATAAAGGTGGATAAGTTTCTCAAAAGAGAGATGCCACTTATCAAAAATAAAGGTGGATAAGTTTCTCGAAAGAGAGATGCCACTTATCGAAAATAAAGGCGGATAAGCTTCTCGAAAGAGAGATGCCACTTATCGAAAATAAAGGCGGATAAGCTTCTCGAAAGAGAGATGCCACTTATCGAAAATAAAGGTGGATAAGCTTCTCGAAAGAGAGATGCCACTTATCAAAAATAAAGATGGATAAGTTTCTCGAAATAGAGATGCCACTTATCAAAAATAAAGGTCGATAAGCTTCTCGAAGAGAGATGCCACTTATCGAAAATAAAGGTAGATAAGCTTCTCGAAAGTGAGATGCCACTTATCTAAAATAAAGGTAGATAAGCCTCTAGAAAAAGAGATGCCACTTATCGAAAATAAATGTGGATAAAATTCTCGAAAGAGAGATGCCTCTTAACAAAACTAAAGGTGGATAAGCTTCTCGAAAGAGAGATTCCACTTATCAAAAATAAAGGTGGATAAGCTTCTCAAAAGAGAGATGCCACTTATCGAAAATAAAGGTGGATAAACTTCTCGAAAGAGAGATGCCACTTATCGAAAATAAATGTGGATAAGCTTCTCGAAAGAGAGATGCCACTTATCAATAATAAAGGTGGATAAGCTTCTCGAAAGAGAAATGCCACTGATCGAAAATAAAGATGGATAAGCTTCTCGAAAGAGAGATCCCACTTATCAAAAATAAAGGTGGATAAGCTTCTCAAAAGAGAGATGCCACTTATCGAAAATTAAGGTGGATAAACTTCTCGAAAGAGATATGCCACTTATCGAAAATAAATGTGGATAAGCTTCTCGAAATAGAGATGCCACTTATCGAAAATAAAGGTGCATAAGCTTATCGAAAGAGAGATGCCACTTATCGAAAATAAAGGTGGATAAGCTTCTCGAAAGAGAGATACCACTTATCGAAAATAAAGGTGGATAAGCTTCTCGAAATAGAGATTCCACTTATCGAAAATAAAAGTGGATAAGCTTCTCGAAAGAGAGATGCCACTTATCGAAAATAAAGGTAGATAAGCTTCTCGAAAGGGAGATGCCACGTATCAAAAATAAAGGTAGATAAGCTTCTCAAAAGAGAGATGCCACTTATCGAAAATAAAGGTGGACAAGCTTCTCGAAAGAGAGATGCCACTTATCGAAAATAAAGGTGGATAAGTTTCTCAAAAGAGAGATGCCACTTATCGAAAAATAAAGGTGGATAAGTTTCTCAAAAGAGAGATGCCACTTATCGAAAATAAAGGCGGATAAGCTTCTCGAAAGAGAGATGCCACTTATCGAAAATAAAGGTGGATAAGCTTCTCGAAAGAGAGATGCCACTTATCAAAAATAAAGATGGATAAGTTTCTCGAAATAGAGATGCCACTAATCGAAAATAAAGGTGGATAAGCTTCTCGAAGAGAGATGCCACTTATCGAAAATAAAGGTAGATAAGCTTCTCGAAAGTGACATGCCACTTATCGAAAATAAAGGTAGATAAGCTTCTAGAAAAAGAGGTGCCACTTATCGAAAATAAATGTGGATAAACTTCTCGAAAGAGAGATGCCACTTAACAAAACTAAAGGTGGGTAAGCTTCTCGAAAGAGAGATGCCACTTATCAAAAATAAAGGTGGATAAGCTTCTCGAAAGTGAGATGCCACTTATCGAAAATAAAGGTGGATAAACTTCTCGAAAGAGAGATGCCACTTATCGAAAATAAATGTGGATAAGCTTATCGAAAGAGAGATGCCACTTATCAATAATAAAGGTGGATAAGATTCTCGAAAGAGAGATGCCACTGATCGAAAATAAAGATGGATAAGCTTCTCGAAAGAGAGATGCCACTTATCAAAAATAAAGGTGGATAAGCTTCTCAAAAGAGAGATGCCACTTATCGAAAATTAAGGTGGATAAACTTCTCGAAAGAGATATGCCACTTATCGAAAATAAAGGTGGATAAGCTTCTCGAAAGAGAGATGCCACTTATCGAAAATAAAGGTGGATAAGCTTCTCGAAAGAGAGATGCCACTTATCGAAAATAAAGGTGGATAAGTTTCTCAAAAGAGAGATGCCGCTTATCAAAAATAAAGGTGGATAAGTTTCTCGAAAGAGAGATGCCACTTATCGAAAATAAAGGCGGATAAGCTTCTCAAAATAGAGATGCCACTTATCGAAAATAAAGGTGGATAAGCTTCTCGAAAGAGAGATGCCACTTATCAAAAATAAAGATGGATAAGTTTCTCGAAATAGAGATGCCACTTATCGAAAATAAAGGTGGATAAGCTTCTCGAAGAGAGATGCCACTTATCAAAAATAAAGGTAGATAAGCTTCTCGAAAGTGAGATGCCACTTATCGAAAATAAAGGTAGATAAGCTTCTAGAAAAAGAGATGCCACTTATCGAAAATAAATGTGGATAAACTTCTCGAAAGAGAGATGCCACTTAACAAAACTAAAGGTGGACAAGCTTCTCGAAAGAGAGATTCCACTTATCAAAAATAAAGGTGGATAAGCTTCTCAAAAGAGAGATGCCACTTATCGAAAATAAAGGTGGATAAACTTCTCGAAAGAGAGATGCCACTTATCGAAAATAAATGTGGATAAGCTTCTCGAAAGAGAGATGCCACTTATCAATAATAAAGGTGGATAAGCTTCTCGAAAGAGAGATGCCATTGATCAAAAATAAAGATGGATAAGCTTCTCGAAAGAGAGATCCCACTTATCAAAAATAAAGGTGGATAAGCTTCTCAAAAGAGAGATGCCACTTATCGAAAATTAAGGTGGATAAACTTCTCGAAAGAGATATGCCAGTTATCGAAAATAAATGTGGATAAGCTTCTCTAAATAAAGATGCCACTTATCGAAAATAAAGGTGTATAAGCTTCTCGAAAGAGAGACGCCACTTATCGAAAATAAAGGTGGATAAGCTTCTCGAAAGAGAGATACCACTTATCGAAAATAAAGGTGGATAAGTTTCTCGAAATAGAGATTCCACTTATCGAAAATAAAAGTGGATAAGCTTCTCGAAAGAGAGATGCCACTTATCGAAAATAAAGGTAGATAAGCTTCTCGAAAGGGAGATGCCACGTATCAAAAATAAAGGTAGATAAGCTTCTCAAAAGAGAGATGCCACTTATCGAAAATAAGGGTGGACAAGCTTCTCGAAAGAGAGATGCCACTTATCAAAAATAAAGGTGGATAAGCTTCTCAAAAGAGAGATGCCACTTATCGAAAATTAAGGTGGATAAACTTCTCGAAAGAGATATGCCACTTATCGAAAATAAAGGTGGATAAGCTTCTCGAAAGAGAGATGCCACTTATCGAAAATAAAGGTGGATAAGCTTCTCGAAAGAGAGATGCCACTTATCGAAAATAAAGGTGGATAAGTTTCTCAAAAGAGAGATGCCGCTTATCAAAAATAAAGGTGGATAAGTTTCTCGAAAGAGAGATGCCGCTTATCGAAAATAAAGGCGGATAAGCTTCTCGAAAGAGAGATGCCACTTATCGAAAATAAAGGCGGATAAGCTTCTCGAAAGAGAGATGCCACTTATCGAAAATAAAGATGGATAAGTTTCTCGAAATAGAGATGCCACTTATCGAAAATAAAGGTGGATAAGCTTCTCGAAGAGAGATGCCACTTATCGAAAATAAAGGTAGATAAGCTTCTCGAAAGTGAGATGCCACTTATCGAAAATAAAGATAGATAAGCTTCTAGAAAAAGAGATGCCACTTATCGAAAATAAATGTGGATAAACTTCTCGAAAGAGAGATGCCACTTATCAATAATAAAGGTGGATAAGCTTCTCGAAAGAGAGATGCCACTGATCGAAAATAAAGATGGATAAGCTTCTCGAAAGAGAGATCCCACTTTTCAAAACTAAAGGTGGATAAGCTTCTCGAAAGAGAGATGCCACTTATCAAAAATAAAGGTGGATAAGCTTCTCGAAAGTGAGATGCCACTTATCGAAAATAAAGGTGGATAAACTTCTCGAAAGAGAGATGCCACTTATCGAAAATAAATGTGGATAAGCTTCTCGAAAGAGAGATGCCACTTATCAATAATAAAGGTGGATAAGCTTCTCAAAAGAGAGATGCCACTTATCGAAAATTAAGGTGGATAAACTTCTCGAAAGAGATATGCCACTTATCGAAAATAAAGGTGGACAAGCTTCTCGAAAGAGAGATGCCACTTATCGAAAATAAAGGTGTATAAGCTTCTCGAAAGAGAGATGCCACTTATCGAAAATAAAGGTGGACAAGCTTCTCGAGAGAGAGATGCCACTTATCGAAAATAAAAGTGGATAAGTTTCTCAAAAGAGAGATGCCACTTATCGAAAATAAAGGTGGATAAGTTTCTCGAAAGAGAGATGCCACTTATCGAAAATAAAGGCGGATAAGCTTCTCGAAAGAGAGATGCCACTTATCGAAAATAAAGGTGGATAAGCTTCTCGAAAGAGAGATGCCACTTATCAAAAATAAAGATGGATAAGTTTCTCGAAATAGAGATTCCACTTATCAAAAATAAAGGTGGATAAGCTTCTCGAAGAGACATGCCACTTATCGAAAATAAAGGTAGATAAGCTTCTCAAAAGTGAGATGCCACTTATCGAAAATAAAGGTAGATAAGCTTCTAGAAAAAGAGGTGCCTCTTATCGAAAATAAATGTGGATAAACTTCTCGAAAGAGAGATGTCACTTAACAAAACTAAAGGTGGACAAGCTTCTCGAAAGAGAGATGCCACTTATCAAAAATAAAGGTGGATAAGCTTCTCGAAAGTGAGATGCCACTTATCGAAAATAAAGGTGGATAAACTTTTCGAAAGAGAGATACCACTTATCGAAAATAAATGTGGATAAGCTTCTCGAAAGAGAGATGCCACTTATCAATAATAAAGGTGGATAAGCTTCTCGAAAGAGAGATGCCACTTATCAAAAATAAAGGTGGATAAGCTTCTCAAAAGAGAGATGCCACTTATCGAAAATTAAGGTGGATAAACTTCTCGAAAGAGATATGCCACTTATCGAAAATAAAGGTGGACAAGCTTCTCGAAAGAGAGATGCCACTTATCGAAAATAAAGGTGTATAAGCTTCTCGAAAGAGAGATGCCACTTATCGAAAATAAAGGTGGATAAGTTTCTCAAAAGAGAGATGCCACTTATCAAAAATAAAGGTGGATAAGTTTCTCGAAAGAGAGATGCCACTTATCGAAAATAAAGGCGGATAAGCTTCTCGAAAGAGAGATGCCACTTATCGAAAATAAAGGCGGATAAGCTTCTCGAAAGAGAGAAGCCACTTATCGAAAATAAAGGTGGATAAGCTTCTCGAAAGAGAGATGCCACTTATCAAAAATAAAGATGGATAAGTTTCTCGAAATAGAGATGCCACTTATCGAAAATAAAGATGGATAAGCTTCTCGAAGAGAGATGCCACTTATCGAAAATAAAGGTAGATAAGCTTCTCGAAAGTGAGATGCCACTTATCGAAAATAAAGGTAGATAAGCTTCTAGAAAAAGAGATGCCACTTATCGAAAATAAATGTGGATAAACTTCTCGAAAGAGAGATGCCACTTAACAAAACTAAAGGTGGATAAGCTTCTCGAAAGAGAGATTCCACTTATCAAAAATAAAGGTGGATAAGCTTCTCAAAAGAGAGATGCCACTTATCGAAAATAAAGGTGGATAAACTTCTCGAAAGAGAGATGCCACTTATCGAAAATAAATGTGGATAAGCTTCTCGAAAGAGAGATGCCACTTATCAATAATAAAGGTGGATAAGCTTCTCGAAAGAGAGATGCCACTGATCGAAAATAAAGATGGATAAGCTTCTCGAAAGAGAGATCCCACTTATCAAAAATAAATGTGGATAAGCTTCTCAAAAGAGAGATGCCACTTATCGAAAATTAAGGTGGATAAACTTCTCGAAAGAGATATGCCACTTATCGAAAATAAATGTGGATAAGCTTCTCGAAATAGAGATGCCACTTATCGAAAATAATTGTGTATAAGCTTCTCGAAAGAGAGATGCCACTTATCAAAAATAAAGGTGGATAAGTTTCTCGAAAGAGAGATGCCACTTATCGAAAATAAAGGCGGATAAGCTTCTCGAAAGAGAGATGCCACTTATCGAAAATAAAGGCGGATAAGCTTCTCGAAAGAGAGATGCCACTTATCGAAAATAAAGGTGGATAAGCTTCTCGAAAGAGAGATGCCACTTATCAAAAATAAAGATGGATAAGTTTCTCGAAATAGAGATGCCACTTATCGAAAATAAAGATGGATAAGCTTCTCGAAGAGAGATGCCACTTATCGAAAATAAAGGTAGATAAGCTTCTCGAAAGTGAGATGCCACTTATCGAAAATAAAGGTAGATAAGCTTCTAGAAAAAGAGATGCCACTTATCGAAAATAAATGTGGATAAACTTCTCGAAAGAGAGATGCCACTTAACAAAACTAAAGGTGGATAAGCTTCTCGAAAGAGAGATTCCACTTATCAAAAATAAAGGTGGATAAGCTTCTCAAAAGAGAGATGCCACTTATCGAAAATAAAGGTGGATAAACTTCTCGAAAGAGAGATGCCACTTATCGAAAATAAATGTGGATAAGCTTCTCGAAAGAGAGATGCCACTTATCAATAATAAAGGTGGATAAGCTTCTCGAAAGAGAGATGCCACTGATCAAAAATAAAGATGGATAAGCTTCTCGAAAGAGAGATCCCACTTATCAAAAATAACGGTGGATAAGCTTCTCAAAAGAGAGATGCCACTTATCGAAAATTAAGGTGGATAAACTTCTCGAAAGAGATATGCCACTTATCGAAAATAAATGTGGATAAGCTTCTCGAAATAGAGATGCCACTTATCGAAAATAATGGTGTATAAGCTTCTCGAAAGAGAGATGCCACTTATCGAAAATAAAGGTGGATAAGCTTCTCGAAAGAGAGATACCACTTATCGAAAATAAAGGTGGATAAGCTTCTCGAAAGAGAGATTCCACTTATCGAAAATAAAAGTGGATAAGCTTCTCGAAAGAGAGATGCCACTTATCGAAAATAAAGGTAGATAAGCTTCTCGAAAGGGAGATGCCACGTATCAAAAATAAAGGTAGATAAGCTTCTCAAAAGAGAGATGCCACTTATCGAACATAAAGGTGGACAATCTTCTCGAAAGAGAGATGCCACTTATCGAAAATAAAGGTGGATAAGTTTCTCAAAAGAGAGATGCCACTTATCAAAAATAAAGGTGGATAAGTTTCTCGGAAGAGAGATGCCACTTATCGAAAATAAAGGCGGATAAGCTTCTCGAAAGAGAGATGCCACTTATCGAAAATAAAGGTGGATAAGCTTCTCGAAAGAGAGATGCCACTTATCAAAAATAAAGATGGATAAGTTTCTCGAAATAGAGATGCCACTTATCGAAAATAAAGGTGGATAAGCTTCTCGAAGAGAGATGCCACTTATCGAAAATAAAGGTAGATAAGCTTCTCGAAAGTGAGATGCCACTTATCGAAAATAAAGGTAGATAAGCTTCTTTAAAAAGAGATGCCACTTATCGAAAATAAATGTGGATAAACTTCTCGAAAGAGAGATGCCACTTAACAAAACTAAAGGTGGATAAGCTTCTCGAAAGAGAGATTCCACTTATCAAAAATAAAGGTGGATAACCTTCTCAAAAGAGAGATGCCACTTATCGAAAATAAAGGTGGATAAACTTCTCGAAAGAGAGATGCCACTTATCGAAAATAAATGTGGATAAGCTTCTCGAAAGAGAGATGCCACTTATCAATAATAAAGGTGGATAAGCTTCTCGAAAGAGAGATGCCACTGATCGAAAATAAAGATGGATAAGCTTCTCGAAAGAGAGATCCCACTTATCAAAAATAAAGGTGGATAAGCTTCTCAAAAGAGAGATGCCACTTATCGAAAATTAAGGTGGATAAACTTCTCGAAAGAGATATGCCACTTATCGAAAATAAATGTGGATAAGCTTCTCGAAATAGAGATGCCACTTATCGAAAATAATGGTGTATAAGCTTCTCGAAAGAGAGATGCCACTTATCGAAAATAAAGGTGGATAAGCTTCTCGAAAGAGAGATACCACTTATCGAAAATAAAGGTGGATAAGCTTCTCGAAAGAGAGATTCCACTTATCGAAAATAAAAGTGGATAAGCTGCTCGAAAGAGAGATGCCACTTATCGAAAATAAAGGTAGATAGGCTTCTCGAAAGGGAGATGCCACGTATCAAAAATAAAGGTAGATAAGCTTCTCAAAAGAGAGATGCCACTTATCGAAAATAAAGGTGGACAATCTTCTCGAAAGAGAGATGCCACTTATCGAAAATAAAGGTGGATAAGTTTCTCAAAAGAGAGATGCCACTTATCAAAAATAAAGGTGGATAAGTTTCTCGAAAGAGAGATGCCACTTATCGAAAATAAAGGCGGATAAGCTTCTCGAAAGAGAGATGCCACTTATCGAAAATAAAGGTGGATAAGCTTCTCGAAAGAGAGATGCCACTTATCAAAAATAAAGATGGATAAGTTTCTCGAAATAGAGATGCCACATATCGAAAATAAAGGTGGATAAGCTTCTCGAAGAGAGATGCCACTTATCGAAAATAAAGGTAGATAAGCTTCTCGAAAGTGAGATGCCACTTATCGAAAATAAAGGTAGATAAGCTTCTTTAAAAAGAGATGCCACTTATCGAAAATAAATGTGGATAAACTTCTCGAAAGAGAGATGCCACTTAACAAAACTAAAGGTGGATAAGCTTCTCGAATGAGAGATGCCACTTATCAAAAATAAAGGTGGATAAGCTTCTCGAAAGAGAGATGCCACTTATCCAAAATAAAGGTGGATAAGTTTCTCGAAAGAGAGATACCACTTATCAAAAATAAAGGTAGATAAGCTTCTAGAAAGAGAGATGCCACTTATCGAAAATAAATGTGGATACACTTCTCGAAAGAGAGATGCCACTTAATAAAAAAAAAGAGAGATGCCACTTATCGAAAATAAATGTGGATAAACTTCTCGAAAGAGAGATGCCACTTATCGAAAATAAAGGTGGATAAGCTTCTCGAAAGAGAGATGCCACTTATCAATAATAAAGGCGGATAAGCTTCTCGAAAGAGAGATGCCACTTATCGAAAATAAAGGTGGACAAGCTTCTCGAAAGAGAGATGCCACTTATCAATAATAAAGGTGGATAAGCTTATCGAAAGAGAGATGCCACTGATCGAAAATAAAGATGGATAAGCTTCTCGAAAGAGAGATGCCACTTATCAAAAATAAAGGTGGATAAGCTTCTCAAAAGAGAGATGCCACTTATCGAAAATTAAGGTGGATAAACTTCTCGAAAGAGATATGCCACTTATCAAAAATAAAGGTGGATAAGCTTCTCGAAAGAGAGATGCCACTTATCGAAAATAACGGTGTATAAGCTTCTCGAAAGAGAGATGCCACTTATCGAAAATAAAGGTGGATAAGCTTCTCGAAAGAGAGATAACACTTATCGAAAATAAAGGTGGATAAGCTTCTCGAAAGAGAGATTCCACTTATCGAAAATAAAGGTGGATAAGCTTCTCGAAAGAGAGATGCCACTTATCAAAAATAAAGGTAGATAAGCTTCTCGAAAGAGAGATGCCACTTATCGAAAATAAAGGCGGATAAGCTTCTCGAAAGAGAGATGCCACTTATCGAAAATAAAGGTGGATAAGCTTCTCGAAAAGAGAGATGCCACTTATCGAAAATAAAGGTGGATAAGCTTCTCGAAGAGAGATGCCACTTATCGAAAATAAAGTAGATAAGCTTCTCGAAAGTGAGATGCCACTTATCGAAAATAAAGGTAGATAAGCTTCTAGAAAAACAGATGCCACTTATCGATAATAAATGTGGATAAAATTCTCGAAAGAGAGATGCCACTTAACAAAACTAAAGGTGGATAAGCTTCTCGAAAGAGAGATGCCACTTATCAAAAATAAAGGTGGATAAGCTTCTCGAAAGAGAGATGCCACTTATCGAAAATAAAGGTGGATAAACTTCTCGAAAGAGAGATGCCAGTTATCGAAAATAAATGTGGATAAGCTTCTCGAATGAGATATGCCACTTATCAAAAATAAATATGGATAAGCTTCTCAAAAGAGAGATGCCACTTATCAATAATAAAGGTGGATAAGCTTCTCGAAAGAGAGATGCCACTGATCGAAAATAAAGATGGATAAGCTTCTCGAAAGAGAGATGCCACTTATCAAAAATAAAGGTGGATAAGCTTCTCGAAAGAGAGATGCCACTTATCTAAAATAAAGGTGGATAAGCTTCTCGAAGAGAAATGCCACTTATCGAAAATAAAGGTAGATAAGCTTCTCAAAAGTGAGATGCCACTTATCGAAAATAAGGTTAGATAAGCTTCTAGAAAAAGAGATGCCACTTATCGATAATAAATGTGGATAAACTTCTCGAAAGAGAGATGCCACTTAACAAAACTAAAGGTGGATAAGCTTCTCGAAAGAGAGATGCCACTTATCAAAAATAAAGGTGGATAAGCTTCTCGAAAGAGAGATGCCACTTATCAAAAATAAAGGTGGATAAACTTCTCGAAAGAGAGATGTCAGTTATCGAAAATAAATGTGGATAAGCTTCTCGAAAGAGATATGCCACTTATCAAAAATAAATATGGATAAGCTTCTCGAAAGAGAGATGCCACTTATCAATAATAAAGGTGGATAAGCTTCTCGAAAGAGAGATGCCACTGATCGAAAATAAAGATGGATAAGCTTCTCGAAAGAGAGATGCCACTTATCAAAAATAAAGGTGGATAAGCTTCTCGAAAGAGAGATGCCACTTATCTAAAATAAAGGTGGATAGGCTTCTCGAAAGAGAGATGCCACTTATCGAAAATAAAGGTGGATAAGCTCCTCGAAAGGGAGATGCCACTTATCGAACGTAAAGGTAGATAAGCTTCTCAAAAGAGAGATGCCACTTATCAAAAATAAAGGTGGATAAGCTTCTCGAAAGAGAGATGCCACTTATCGAAAATAAAGGTGGATAATATTCTCGAAAGAGATATGCCACTTATCGAAAATAAAGGTGGATAAGCTTCTCGAAAGAGAGATGCCACTTATCAAAAATAAATGTGGATAAACTTCTCGAAAGAAAGATTACACTTAACAAAAATAAAGAGGGATAAGCTTCTCGAAAGAGAGATCCCACTTATCGAAAATAAAGGTGGATAAGCTTCTCGAAAGAGAGATGCCACTTATCGAAAATAAAGGTGGATAAGCTTCTCGAAAGAGAGATTCCACTTATCGAAAATAAAAGTGGATAAGCTTCTCGAAAGAGAGATGCCACTTATCGAAAATAAAGGTAGATAAGCTTCTCGAAAGGGAGATGCCACGTATCAAAAATAAAGGTAGATAAGCTTCTCAAAAGAGAGATGCCACTTATCGAAAATAAAGGTGGACAATCTTCTCGAAAGAGAGATGCCACTTATCGAAAATAAAGGTGGATAAGTTTCTCAAAAGAGAGATGCCACTTATCAAAAATAAAGGTGGATAAGTTTCTCGAAAGAGAGATGCCACTTATCGAAAATAAAGGCGGATAAGCTTCTCGAAAGAGAGATGCCACTTATCGAAAATAAAGGTGGATAAGCTTCTCGAAAGAGAGATGCCACTTATCAAAAATAAAGATGGATAAGTTTCTCGAAATAGAGATGCCACATATCGAAAATAATGGTGGATAAGCTTCTCGAAGAGAGATGCCACTTATCGAAAATAAAGGTAGATAAGCTTCTCGAAAGTGAGATGCCACTTATCGAAAATAAAGGTAGATAAGCTTCTTTAAAAAGAGATGCCACTTATCGAAAATAAATGTGGATAAACTTCTCGAAAGAGAGATGCCACTTAACAAAACTAAAGGTGGATAAGCTTCTCGAAAGAGAGATGCCACTTATCAAAAATAAAGGTGGATAAGCTTCTCGAAAGAGAGATGCCATTTATCCAAAATAAAGGTGGATAAGTTTCGCGAAAGAGAGATACCACTTATCAAAAATAAAGGTAGATAAGCTTCTAGAAAGAGAGATGCCACTTATCGAAAATAAATGTGGATACACTTCTCGAAAGAGAGATGCCACTTAATAAAAAAAAAGAGAGATGCCACTTATCGAAAATAAATGTGGATAAACTTCTCGAAAGAGAGATGCCACTTATCGAAAATAAAGGTGGATAAGCTTCTCGAAAGAGAGATGCCACTTATCGAAAATAAAGGTGGATAAATTTCTCAAAAGAGAGATGCCACTTATCGAAAATAAAGGTGGATAAGTTTCTCGAAAGAGAGATGCCACTTATCGAAAATAAAGGCGGATAAGCTTCTCGAAAGAGAGATGCCACTTAACGAAAATAAAGGTGGATAAGCTCCTCGAAAAAGAGATGCCACTTATCAATAATAAAGGCGGATAAGCTTCTCGAAAGAGAGATGCCACTTATCGAAAATAAAGGTGGATAAGCTTCTCGAAAGAGAGATGCCACTTATCAATAATAAAGGTGGATAAGCTTCTCGAAAGAGAGATGCCACTGATCGAAAATAAAGATGGATAAGCTTCTCGAAAGAGAGATGCCACTTATCAAAAATAAAGGTGGATAAGCTTCTCAAAAGAGAGATGCCACTTATCGAAAATTAAGGTGGATAAACTTCTCGAAAGGGATATGCCACTTATCAAAAATAAAGGTGGATAAGCTTCTCGAAAGAGAGATGCCACTTATCGAAAATAACGGTGTATAAGCTTCTCGAAAGAGAGATGCCACTTATCGAAAATAAAGGTGGATAAGCTTCTCGAAAGAGAGATAACACTTATCGAAAATAAAGGTGGATAAGCTTCTCGAAAGAGAGATTCCACTTATCGAAAATAAAGGTGGATAAGCTTCTCGAAAGAGAGATGCCACTTATCAAAAATAAAGGTAGATAAGCTTCTCGAAAGAGAGATGCCACTTATCGAAAATAAAGGCGGATAAGCTTCTCGAAAGAGAGATGCCACTTATCGAAAATAAAGGTGGATAAGCTTCTCGAAAAGAGAGATGCCACTTATCGAAAATAAAGGTGGATAAGCTTCTCGAAGAGAGATGCCACTTATCGAAAATAAAGTAGATAAGCTTCTCGAAAGTGAGATGCCACTTATCGAAAATAAAGGTAGATAAGCTTCTAGAAAAACAGATGCCACTTATCGATAATAAATGTGGATAAAATTCTCGAAAGAGAGATGCCACTTAACAAAACTAAAGGTGGATAAGCTTCTCGAAAGAGAGATGCCACTTATCAAAAATAAAGGTGGATAAGCTTCTCGAAAGAGAGATGCCACTTATCGAAAATAAAGGTGGATAAACTTCTCGAAAGAGAGATGCCAGTTATCGAAAATAAATGTGGATAAGCTTCTCGAAAGAGATATGCCACTTATCAAAAATAAATATGGATAAGCTTCTCAAAAGAGAGATGCCACTTATCAATAATAAAGGTGGATAAGCTTCTCGAAAGAGAGATGCCACTGATCGAAAATAAAGATGGATAAGCTTCTCGAAAGAGAGATGCCACTTATCAAAAATAAAGGTGGATAAGCTTCTCGAAAGAGAGATGCCACTTATCTAAAATAAAGGTGGATAAGCTTCTCGAAGAGAAATGCCACTTATCGAAAATAAAGGTAGATAAGCTTCTCAAAAGTGAGATGCCACTTATCGAAAATAAGGTTAGATAAGCTTCTAGAAAAAGAGATGCCACTTATCGATAATAAATGTGGATAAACTTCTCGAAAGAGAGATGCCACTTAACAAAACTAAAGGTGGATAAGCTTCTCGAAAGAGAGATGCCACTTATCAAAAATAAAGGTGGATAAGCTTCTCGAAAGAGAGATGCCACTTATCGAAAATAAAGGTGGATAAACTTCTCGAAAGAGAGATGCCAGTTATCGAAAATAAATGTGGATAAGCTTCTCGAAAGAGATATGCCACTTATCAAAAATAAATATGGATAAGCTTCTCGAAAGAGAGATGCCACTTATCAATAATAAAGGGGGATAAGCTTCTCGAAAGAGAGATGCCACTGATCGAAAATAAAGATGGATAAGCTTCTCGAAAGAGAGATGCCACTTATCAAAAATAAAGGTGGATAAGCTTCTCGAAAGAGAGATGCCACTTATCTAAAATAAAGGTGGATAGGCTTCTCGAAAGAGAGATGCCACTTATCGAAAATAAAGGTGGATAAGCTCCTCGAAAGGGAGATGCCACTTATCGAACGTAAAGGTAGATAAGCTTCTCAAAAGAGAGATGCCACTTATCAAAAATAAAGGTGGATAAGCTTCTCGAAAGAGAGATGCCACTTATCGAAAATAAAGGTGGATAATATTCTCGAAAGAGATATGCCACTTATCGAAAATAAAGGTGGATAAGCTTCTCGAAAGAGAGATGCCACTTATCGAAAATAAAGGTGGATAATATTCTCGAAAGAGATATGCCACTTATCGAAAATAAAGGTGGATAAGCTTCTCGAAAGAGAGATGCCACTTATCAAAAATAAATGTGGATAAACTTCTCGAAAGAAAGATTACACTTAACAAAAATAAAGGTGGATAAGCTTCTCGAAAGAGAGATCCCACTTATCGAAAATAAAGGTGGATAAGCTTCTCGAAAGAGAGATGCCACTTATCGAAAATAAAGGTGGATATGCTTCTCGAAAGAGAGATGCCACTTATCGAAAATAAAGGTGGATAAGCTTCTCGAAAGAGAGATGCCACTAATCGAAAATAAAGGTGGATATGCTTCTCGAAAGAGAGATGCCACTTATCAAAAATAAAGGTGGATAAGCTTCTCGAAAGAGAGATGCCACTTATCGAAAATAAAGGTGAATAAGCTTCTCAAAAGAGAGATACCACTTATCAAAAATAAAGGTAGATAAGCTTCTAGAAAGAGAGATGCCACTTATCGAAAATAAATGTGGATACACTTCTCGAAAGAGAGATGCCACTTAATAAAAATAAAGGTGGATAAGCTTCTCGAAAGAGAGATGCCACTGATCGAAAATAAAGATGGATAAGCTTCTCGAAAGAGAGATGCCACTTATCAAAAATAAAGGTGGATAAGCTTCTCGAAAGAGAGATGCCACTTATCGAAAATAAAGGTGGATAAGCTTCTCGAAAGAGAGATTCCACTTATCAAAAATAAAGGTGGATAAGCTCCTCGAAAGGGAGACGCCACTAATCAAAAGTAAAGGTAGATAAGCTTCTCAAAAGAGAGATGCCACTTATAAAAAATAAAGGCGGATAAGCTTCTCGAAAAAGAGATGTCACTTATCGAAAATAAAGGTGGCTAAGCTTCTCGAAAGAGAGATGCCACTAATCGAAAATAAAGGTGGATAAAATTCTCGAAAGAGATATGCCACTTATCGAAAATAAAGATGGATAAGCTTTTCGAAAGAGAGATACCACTTATCGAAAATAAAGGTGGATAAGCTTCTCTAAAGAGAGATGCCACTTATCGAAAATAAATGTGGCTAAACTTCTCGAAAGAGAGATGCCACTTAACAAAACTAAAGGTGGATAAGCTTCTCGAAAGAGAGATTCCACTTATCAAAAATAAAGGTGGATAAGCTTCTCAAAAGAGAGATGCCACTTATCGAAAATAAAGCTGGATTAACTTCTCGAAAGAGAGATTCCACTTATCAAAAATAAATGTGGATAAGCTTCTCGAAAGAGAGATGCCACTTATCAATAATAAAGGTGGATAAGCTTAAAAAAAAGAGAGATGCCACTTATCGAAAATAAATGTGGATAAACTTCTCGAAAGAGAGATTACACTTAACAAAAATAAAGGTGGATAATCTTCTTGAAAGAGAGATGCCACTTATCAAAAATAAAGGTGGATAAGCTTCTCAAAAGAGAGATGCCACTTATCAAAAATAAAGGTGGATAAATTTCTCAAAAGAGAGGTGCCACTTATCGAAAATAAAGGTGGATAAGTTTATCGAAAGAGAGATGCCACTTATCGAAAATAAAGGTGGATAAGCTCCTCGAAAGAGAGATGCCACTTATCAATAATAAAGGCGGATAAACTTCTCGAAAGAGAGATGCCACTTATCGAAAATAAAGGTGGATAAGCTTCTCGAAAGAGACATGCCACTTATTGAAAATAAAGGTGGATAAGCTTCTCGAAAGAGAGATGCCACTTATCGAAAATAAAGGTGGATAAGCATCTCAAAAGAGAGATGCCACTTATCGAAAATAAACGTGGATATGCTTCTCGAAAGAGAGATGCCACTTATCAATAATAAAGGTGGATAAGCTTCTCGAAAGAGAGATGCCACTGATCGAAAATAAAGATGGATAAGCTTCTCGAAAGAGAGATGCCACTTATCAAAAATAAAGGTGGATAAGCTTCTCAAAAGAGAGATGCCACTTATCGAAAATTAAGCTGGATTAACTTCTCGAAAGAGAGATGCCACTTATCAAAAATAAATGTGGATAAGCTTCTCGAAAGAGAGATGCCACTTATCAATAATAAAGGTGGATAAGCTTAAAAAAAAGAGAGATGCCACTTATCGAAAATAAATGTGGATAAACTTCTCGAAAGAGAGATTACACTTAACAAAAATAAAGGTGGATAATCTTCTTGAAAGAGAGATGCCACTTATCAAAAATAAAGGTGGATAAGCTTCTCGAAAGAGAGATGCCACTTATCGAAAATAAAGGTGGATAAATTTCTCAAAAGAGAGGTGCCACTTATCGAAAATAAAGGTGGATATGTTTATCGAAAGAGAGATGCCACTTATCGAAAATAAAGGTGGATAAGCTCCTCGAAAGAGAGATGCCACTTATCAATAATAAAGGCGGATAAGCTTCTCGAAAGAGAGATGCCACTTATCGAAAATAAAGGTGGATAAGCTTCTCGAAAGAGACATGCCACTTATTGAAAATAAAGGTGGATAAGCTTCTCGAAAGGGAGATGCCACTTATCGAAAATAAAGGTGGATAAGCTTCTCAAAAGAGAGATGCCACTTATCGAAAATAAATGTGGATATGCTTCTCGAAAGAGAGATGCCACTTATCAATAATAAAGATGGATAAGCTTCTCGAAAGAGAGATGCCACTGATCGAAAATAAAGGTGGATAAGCTTCTCGATAGAGAGATGCCACTTATCGAAAGAGAGATGCCACTGATCAAAAATAAAGATGGAGAAGCTTCTCGAAAGAGAGATTCCACTTATCAAAAATAAAGGTGGATAAGCTTCTCAAAAGAGAGATGCCACTTATCGAAAATAAAGCTGGATTAACTTCTCGAAAGAGAGATGCCACTTATCGAAAATAAATGTGGATAAGCTTCTCGAAAGAGAGATGCCACTTATCAATAATAAAGGTGGATAAGCTTAAAAAAAAGAGAGATGCCACTTATCGAAAATAAATGTGGATAAACTTCTCGAAAGAAAGATTACACTTAACAAAAATAAAGGTGGATAATCTTCTTGAAAGAGAGATGCCACTTATCAAAAATAAAGGTGGATAAGCTTCTCGAAAGAGAGATGCCACTTATCGAAAATAAAGGTGGATAAATTTTTCAAAAGAGAGGTGCCACTTATCGAAAATAAAGGTGGATAAGTTTATCGAAAGAGAGATGCCACTTATCGAAAATAAAGGTGGATAGGCTTCTCGAAAGAGAGATGCCACTTATCGAAAATAAAGGTGGATAAGCTCCTCGAAAGGGAGATGCCACTTATCGAACGTAAAGGTAGATAAGCTTCTCAAAAGAGAGATGCCACTTATCAAAAATAAAGGTGGATAAGCTTCTCGAAAGAGAGATGCCACTTATCGAAAATAAGGGTGGATAATATTCTCGAAAGAGATATGCCACTTATCGAAAATAAATGTGGATAAGCTTCTCGAAAGAGAGATGCCACTTATCAATAATAAAGGTGGATAAGCTTCTCGAAAGAAAGATGCCACTGATAAAAAATAAAGATGGATAAGCTTCTCGAAAGAGAGATCCCACTTATCAAAAATAAAGGTGGATAAGCTTCTCAAAAGAGAGATGCCACTTATCAAAAATTAAGGTGGATAAACTTCTCGAAAGAGATATGCCACTTATCAAAAATAAATGTGGATAAGCTTCTCGAAATAGAGATGCCACTTATCGAAAATAATGGTGTATAAGCTTCTCGAAAGAGAGATGCCACTTATCGAAAATAAAGGTGGATAAGCTTCTCGAAAGAGAGATACCACTTATCGAAAATAAAGGTGGATAAGCTTCTCGAAAGAGAGATTCCACTTATCGAAAATAAAAGTGGATAAGCTTCTCGAAAGAGAGATGCCACTTATCGAAAATAAAGGTAGATAAGCTTCTCGAAAGGGAGATGCCACGTATCAAAAATAAAGGTAGATAAGCTTCTCAAAAGAGAGATGCCACTTATCGAAAATAAAGGTGGACAATCTTCTCGAAAGAGAGATGCCACTTATCGAAAATAAAGGTGGATAAGTTTCTCAAAAGAGAGATGCCACTTATCAAAAATAAAGGTGGATAAGTTTCTCGAAAGAGAGATGCCACTTATCGAAAATAAAGGCGGATAAGCTTCTCGAAAGAGAGATGCCACTTATCGAAAATAAAGGTGGATAAGCTTCTCGAAAGAGAGATGCCACTTATCAAAAATAAAGATGGATAAGTTTCTCGAAATAGAGATGCCACTTATCGAAAATAAAGGTGGATAAGCTTCTCGAAGAGAGATGCCACTTATCGAAAATAAAGGTAGATAAGCTTCTCGAAAGTGAGATGCCACTTATCGAAAATAAAGGTAGATAAGCTTCTTTAAAAAGAGATGCCACTTATCGAAAATAAATGTGGATAAACTTCTCGAAAGAGAGATGCCACTTAACAAAACTAAAGGTGGATAAGCTTCTCGAAAGAGAGATTCCACTTATCAAAAATAAAGGTGGATAAGCTTCTCAAAAGAGAGATGCCACTTATCGAAAATAAAGGTGGATAAACTTCTCGAAAGAGAGATGCCACTTATCGAAAATAAATGTGGATAAGCTTCTCGAAAGAGAGATGCCACTTATCAATAATAAAGGTGGATAAGCTTCTCGAAAGAGAGATGCCACTGATCAAAAATAAAGATGGATAAGCTTCTCGAAAGAGAGATCCCACTTATCAAAAATAAAGGTGGATAAGCTTCTCAAAAGAGAGATGCCACTTATCGAAAATTAAGGTGGATAAACTTCTCGAAAGAGATATGCCACTTATCGAAAATAAATGTGGATAAGCTTCTCGAAATAGAGATGCCACTTATCGAAAATAATGGTGTATAAGCTTCTCGAAAGAGAGATGCCACTTATCGAAAATAAAGGTGGATAAGCTTCTCGAAAGAGAGATACCACTTATCGAAAATAAAGGTGGATAAGCTTCTCGAAAGAGAGATTCCACTTATCGAAAATAAAAGTGGATAAGCTTCTCGAAAGAGAGATGCCACTTATCGAAAATAAAGGTAGATAAGCTTCTCGAAAGGGAGATGCCACGTATCAAAAATAAAGGTAGATAAGCTTCTCAAAAGAGAGATGCCACTTATCGAAAATAAAGGTGGACAATCTTCTCGAAAGAGAGATGCCACTTATCGAAAATAAAGGTGGATAAGTTTCTCAAAAGAGAGATGCCACTTATCAAAAATAAAGGTGGATAAGTTTCTCGAAAGAGAGATGCCACTTATCGAAAATAAAGGCGGATAAGCTTCTCGAAAGAGAGATGCCACTTATCGAAAATAAAGGTGGATAAGCTTCTCGAAAGAGAGATGCCACTTATCAAAAATAAAGATGGATAAGTTTCTCGAAATAGAGATGCCACATATCGAAAATAATGGTGGATAAGCTTCTCGAAGAGAGATGCCACTTATCGAAAATAAAGGTAGATAAGCTTCTCGAAAGTGAGATGCCACTTATCGAAAATAAAGGTAGATAAGCTTCTTTAAAAAGAGATGCCACTTATCGAAAATAAATGTGGATAAACTTCTCGAAAGAGAGATGCCACTTAACAAAACTAAAGGTGGATAAGCTTCTCGAAAGAGAGATGCCACTTATCAAAAATAAAGGTGGATAAGCTTCTCGAAAGAGAGATGCCACTTATCCAAAATAAAGGTGGATAAGTTTCTCGAAAGAGAGATACCACTTATCAAAAATAAAGGTAGATAAGCTTCTAGAAAGAGAGATGCCACTTATCGAAAATAAATGTGGATACACTTCTCGAAAGAGAAATGCCACTTAATAAAAAAAAAGAGAGATGCCACTTATCGAAAATAAATGTGGATAAACTTCTCGAAAGAGAGATGCCACTTATCGAAAATAAAGGTGGATAAGCTTCTCGAAAGAGAGATGCCACTTATCGAAAATAAAGGTGGATAAATTTCTCAAAAGAGAGATGCCACTTATCGAAAATAAAGGTGGATAAGTTTCTCGAAAGAGAGATGCCACTTATCGAAAATAAAGGCGGATAAGCTTCTCGAAAGAGAGATGCCACTTAACGAAAATAAAGGTGGATAAGCTCCTCGAAAAAGAGATGCCACTTATCAATAATAAAGGCGGATAAGCTTCTCGAAAGAGAGATGCCACTTATCGAAAATAAAGGCGGATAAGCTTCTCGAAAGAGAGATGCCACTTATCAATAATAAAGGTGGATAAGCTTCTCGAAAGAGAGATGCCACTGATCGAAAATAAAGATGGATAAGCTTCTCGAAAGAGAGATGCCACTTATCAAAAATAAAGGTGGATAAGCTTCTCAAAAGAGAGATGCCACTTATCGAAAATTAAGGTGGATAAACTTCTCGAAAGAGATATGCCACTTATCGAAAATAAATGTGGATAAGCTTCTCGAAATAGAGATGCCACTTATCGAAAATAATGGTGTATAAGCTTCTCGAAAGAGAGATGCCACTTATCGAAAATAAAGGTGGATAAGCTTCTCGAAAGAGAGATACCACTTATCGAAAATAAAGGTGGATAAGCTTCTCGAAAGAGAGATTCCACTTATCAAAAATAAAAGTGGATAAGCTTCTCGAAAGAGAGATGCCACTTATCGAAAATAAAGGTAGATAAGCTTCTCGAAAGGGAGATGCCACGTATCAAAAATAAAGGTAGATAAGCTTCTCAAAAGAGAGATGCCACTTATCGAAAATAAAGGTGGACAATCTTCTCGAAAGAGAGATGCCACTTATCGAAAATAAAGGTGGATAAGTTTCTCAAAAGAGAGATGCCACTTATCAAAAATAAAGGTGGATAAGTTTCTCGAAAGAGAGATGCCACTTATCGAAAATAAAGGCGGATAAGCTTCTCGAAAGAGAGATGCCACTTATCGAAAATAAAGGTGGATAAGCTTCTCGAAAGAGAGATGCCACTTATCAAAAATAAAGATGGATAAGTTTCTCGAAATAGAGATGCCACATATCGAAAATAATGGTGGATAAGCTTCTCAAAGAGAGATGCCACTTATCGAAAATAAAGGTAGATAAGCTTCTCGAAAGTGAGATGCCACTTATCGAAAATAAAGGTAGATAAGCTTCTTTAAAAAGAGATGCCACTTATCGAAAATAAATGTGGATAAACTTCTCGAAAGAGAGATGCCACTTAACAAAACTAAAGGTGGATAAGCTTCTCGAAAGAGAGATGCCACTTATCAAAAATAAAGGTGGATAAGCTTCTCGAAAGAGAGATGCCACTTATCCAAAATAAAGGTGGATAAGTTTCTCGAAAGAGAGATACCACTTATCAAAAATAAAGGTAGATAAGCTTCTAGAAAGAGAGATGCCACTTATCGAAAATAAATGTGGATACACTTCTCGAAAGAGAAATGCCACTTAATAAAAAAAAAGAGAGATGCCACTTATCGAAAATAAATGTGGATAAACTTCTCGAAAGAGAGATGCCACTTATCGAAAATAAAGGTGGATAAGCTTCTCGAAAGAGAGATGCCACTTATCGAAAATAAAGGTGGATAAATTTCTCAAAAGAGAGATGCCACTTATCGAAAATAAAGGTGGATAAGTTTCTCGAAAGAGAGATGCCACTTATCGAAAATAAAGGCGGATAAGCTTCTCGAAAGAGAGATGCCACTTAACGAAAATAAAGGTGGATAAGCTCCTCGAAAAAGAGATGCCACTTATCAATAATAAAGGCGGATAAGCTTCTCGAAAGAGAGATGCCACTTATCGAAAATAAAGGTGGATAAGCTTCTCGAAAGAGAGATGCCACTTATCAATAATAAAGGTGGATAAGCTTCTCGAAAGAGAGATGCCACTGATCGAAAATAAAGATGGATAAGCTTCTCGAAAGAGAGATGCCACTTATCAAAAATAAAGGTGGATAAGCTTCTCAAAAGAGAGATGCCACTTATCGAAAATTAAGGTGGATAAACTTCTCGAAAGAGATATGCCACTTATCAAAAATAAAGGTGGATAAGCTTCTCGAAAGAGAGATGCCACTTATCGAAAATAACGGTGTATAAGCTTCTCGAAAGAGAGATGCCACTTATCGAAAATAAAGGTGGATAAGCTTCTCGAAAGAGAGATAACACTTATCGAAAATAAAGGTGGATAAGCTTCTCGAAAGAGAGATTCCACTTATCGAAAATAAAGGTGGATAAGCTTCTCGAAAGAGAGATGCCACTTATCAAAAATAAAGGTAGATAAGCTTCTCGAAAGAGAGATGCCACTTATCGAAAATAAAGGCGGATAAGCTTCTCGAAAGAGAGATGCCACTTATCGAAAATAAAGGTGGATAAGCTTCTCGAAAAGAGAGATGCCACTTATCGAAAATAAAGGTGGATAAGCTTCTCGAAGAGAGATGCCACTTATCGAAAATAAAGTAGATAAGCTTCTCGAAAGTGAGATGCCACTTATCGAAAATAAAGGTAGATAAGCTTCTAGAAAAACAGATGCCACTTATCGATAATAAATGTGGATAAAATTCTCGAAAGAGAGATGCCACTTAACAAAACTAAAGTTGGATAAGCTTCTCGAAAGAGAGATGCCACTTATCAAAAATAAAGGTGGATAAGCTTCTCGAAAGAGAGATGCCACTTATCGAAAATAAAGGTGGATAAACTTCTCGAAAGAGAGATGCCAGTTATCGAAAATAAATGTGGATAAGCTTCTCGAAAGAGATATGCCACTTATCAAAAATAAATATGGATAAGCTTCTCAAAAGAGAGATGCCACTTATCAATAATAAAGGTGGATAAGCTTCTCGAAAGAGAGATGCCACTGATCGAAAATAAAGATGGATAAGCTTCTCGAAAGAGAGATGCCACTTATCAAAAATAAAGGTGGATAAGCTTCTCGAAAGAGAGATGCCACTTATCTAAAATAAAGGTGGATAAGCTTCTCGAAGAGAAATGCCACTTATCGAAAATAAAGGTAGATAAGCTTCTCAAAAGTGAGATGCCACTTATCGAAAATAAGGTTAGATAAGCTTCTAGAAAAAGAGATGCCACTTATCGATAATAAATGTGGATAAACTTCTCGAAAGAGAGATGCCACTTAACAAAACTAAAGGTGGATAAGCTTCTCGAAAGAGAGATGCCACTTATCAAAAATAAAGGTGGATAAACTTCTCGAAAGAGAGATGCCACTTATCGAAAATAAATGTGGATAAGCTTCTCGAAAGAGAGATGCCACTTATCAATAATAAAGGTGGATAAGCTTCTCGAAAGAGAGATGCCACTGATCGAAAATAAAGACGGATAAGCTTCTCGAAAGAGAGATCCCACTTATCAAAAATAAAGGTGGATAAGCTTCTCAAAAGAGAGATGCCACTTATCGAAAATTAAGGTGGATAAACTTCTCGAAAGAGATATGCCACTTATCGAAAATAAATGTGGATAAGCTTCTCGAAATAGAGATGCCACTTATCGAAAATAATGGTGTATAAGCTTCTCGAAAGAGAGATGCCACTTATCGAAAATAAAGGTGGATAAGCTTCTCGAAAGAGAGATACCACTTATCGAAAATAAAGGTGGATAAGCTTCTCGAAAGAGAGATTCCACTTATCGAAAATAAAAGTGGATAAGCTTCTCGAAAGAGAGATGCCACTTATCGAAAATAAAGGTAGATAAGCTTCTCGAAAGGGAGATGCCACGTATCAAAAATAAAGGTAGATAAGCTTCTCAAAAGAGAGATGCCACTTATCGAAAATAAAGGTGGACAATCTTCTCGAAAGAGAGATGCCACTTATCGAAAATAAAGGTGGATAAGTTTCTCAAAAGAGAGATGCCACTTATCAAAAATAAAGGTGGATAAGTTTCTCGAAGAGAAATGCCACTTATCGAAAATAAAGGTAGATAAGCTTCTCAAAAGTGAGATGCCACTTATCGAAAATAAGGTTAGATAAGCTTCTAGAAAAAGAGATGCCACTTATCGATAATAAATGTGGATAAACTTCTCGAAAGAGAGATGCCACTTAACAAAACTAAAGGTGGATAAGCTTCTCGAAAGAGAGATGCCACTTATCAAAAATAAAGGTGGATAAACTTCTCGAAAGAGAGATGCCACTTATCGAAAATAAATGTGGATAAGCTTCTCGAAAGAGAGATGCCACTTATCAATAATAAAGGTGGATAAGCTTCTCGAAAGAGAGATGCCACTGATCGAAAATAAAGACGGATAAGCTTCTCGAAAGAGAGATCCCACTTATCAAAAATAAAGGTGGATAAGCTTCTCAAAAGAGAGATGCCACTTATCGAAAATTAAGGTGGATAAACTTCTCGAAAGAGATATGCCACTTATCGAAAATAAATGTGGATAAGCTTCTCGAAATAGAGATGCCACTTATCGAAAATAATGGTGTATAAGCTTCTCGAAAGAGAGATGCCACTTATCGAAAATAAAGGTGGATAAGCTTCTCGAAAGAGAGATACCACTTATCGAAAATAAAGGTGGATAAGCTTCTCGAAAGAGAGATTCCACTTATCGAAAATAAAAGTGGATAAGCTTCTCGAAAGAGAGATGCCACTTATCGAAAATAAAGGTAGATAAGCTTCTCGAAAGGGAGATGCCACGTATCAAAAATAAAGGTAGATAAGCTTCTCAAAAGAGAGATGCCACTTATCGAAAATAAAGGTGGACAATCTTCTCGAAAGAGAGATGCCACTTATCGAAAATAAAGGTGGATAAGTTTCTCAAAAGAGAGATGCCACTTATCAAAAATAAAGGTGGATAAGTTTCTCGAAAGAGAGATGCCACTTATCGAAAATAAAGGCGGATAAGCTTCTCGAAAGAGAGATGCCACTTATCGAAAATAAAGGTGGATAAGCTTCTCGAAAGAGAGATGCCACTTATCAAAAATAAAGATGGATAAGTTTCTCGAAATAGAGATGCCACATATCGAAAATAATGGTGGATAAGCTTCTCGAAGAGAGATGCCACTTATCGAAAATAAAGGTAGATAAGCTTCTCGAAAGTGAGATGCCACTGATCGAAAATAAAGATGGATAAGCTTCTCGAAAGAGAGATCCCACTTATAAAAAATAAAGGTGGATAAGCTTCTCAAAAGAGAGATGCCACTTATCGAAAATTAAGGTGGATAAACTTCTCGAAAGAGATATGCCACTTATCGAAAATAAATGTGGATAAGCTTCTCGAAATAGAGATGCCACTTATCGAAAATAATGGTGTATAAGCTTCTCGAAAGAGAGATGCCACTTATCAAAAATAAAGGTGGATAAGTTTCTCGAAAGAGAGATGCCACTTATCGAAAATAAAGGCGGATAAGCTTCTCGAAAGAGAGATGCCACTTAACGAAAATAAAGGTGGATAAGCTCCTCGAAAAAGAGATGCCACTTATCAATAATAAAGGCGGATAAGCTTCTCGAAAGAGAGATGCCACTTATCGAAAATAAAGGTGGATAAGCTTCTCGAAAGAGAGATGCCACTTATCAATAATAAAGGTGGATAAGCTTCTCGAAAGAGAGATGCCACTGATCGAAAATAAAGATGGATAAGCTTCTCGAAAGAGAGATGCCACGTATCAAAAATAAAGGTGGATAAGCTTCTCAAAAGAGAGATGCCACTTATCGAAAATTAAGGTGGATAAACTTCTCGAAAGAGATATGCCACTTATCAAAAATAAAGGTGGATAAGCTTCTCGAAAGAGAGATGCCACTTATCGAAAATAACGGTGTATAAGCTTCTCGAAAGAGAGATGCCACTTATCGAAAATAAAGGTGGATAAGCTTCTCGAAAGAGAGATAACACTTATCGAAAATAAAGGTGGATAAGCTTCTCGAAAGAGAGATTCCACTTATCGAAAATAAAGGTGGATAAGCTTCTCGAAAGAGAGATGCCACTTATCAAAAATAAAGGTAGATAAGCTTCTCGAAAGAGAGATGCCACTTATCGAAAATAAAGGCGGATAAGCTTCTCGAAAGAGAGATGCCACTTATCGAAAATAAAGGTGGATAAGCTTCTCGAAAAGAGAGATGCCACTTATCGAAAATAAAGGTGGATAAGCTTCTCGAAGAGAGATGCCACTTATCGAAAATAAAGTAGATAAGCTTCTCGAAAGTGAGATGCCACTTATCGAAAATAAAGGTAGATAAGCTTCTAGAAAAACAGATGCCACTTATCGATAATAAATGTGGATAAAATTCTCGAAAGAGAGATGCCACTTAACAAAACTAAAGGTGGATAAGCTTCTCGAAAGAGAGATGCCACTTATCAAAAATAAAGGTGGATAAGCTTCTCGAAAGAGAGATGCCACTTATCGAAAATAAAGGTGGATAAACTTCTCGAAAGAGAGATGCCAGTTATCGAAAATAAATGTGGATAAGCTTCTCGAAAGAGATATGCCACTTATCAAAAATAAATATGGATAAGCTTCTCAAAAGAGAGATGCCACTTATCAATAATAAAGGTGGATAAGCTTCTCGAAAGAGAGATGCCACTGATCGAAAATAAAGATGGATAAGCTTCTCGAAAGAGAGATGCCACTTATCAAAAATAAAGGTGGATAAGCTTCTCGAAAGAGAGATGCCACTTATCTAAAATAAAGGTGGATAAGCTTCTCGAAGAGAAATGCCACTTATCGAAAATAAAGGTAGATAAGCTTCTCAAAAGTGAGATGCCACTTATCGAAAATAAGGTTAGATAAGCTTCTAGAAAAAGAGATGCCACTTATCGATAATAAATGTGGATAAACTTCTCGAAAGAGAGATGCCACTTAACAAAACTAAAGGTGGATAAGCTTCTCGAAAGAGAGATGCCACTTATCAAAAATAAAGGTGGATAAACTTCTCGAAAGAGAGATGCCACTTATCGAAAATAAATGTGGATAAGCTTCTCGAAAGAGAGATGCCACTTATCAATAATAAAGGTGGATAAGCTTCTCGAAAGAGAGATGCCACTGATCGAAAATAAAGACGGATAAGCTTCTCGAAAGAGAGATCCCACTTATCAAAAATAAAGGTGGATAAGCTTCTCAAAAGAGAGATGCCACTTATCGAAAATTAAGGTGGATAAACTTCTCGAAAGAGATATGCCACTTATCGAAAATAAATGTGGATAAGCTTCTCGAAATAGAGATGCCACTTATCGAAAATAATGGTGTATAAGCTTCTCGAAAGAGAGATGCCACTTATCGAAAATAAAGGTGGATAAGCTTCTCGAAAGAGAGATACCACTTATCGAAAATAAAGGTGGATAAGCTTCTCGAAAGAGAGATTCCACTTATCGAAAATAAAAGTGGATAAGCTTCTCGAAAGAGAGATGCCACTTATCGAAAATAAAGGTAGATAAGCTTCTCGAAAGGGAGATGCCACGTATCAAAAATAAAGGTAGATAAGCTTCTCAAAAGAGAGATGCCACTTATCGAAAATAAAGGTGGACAATCTTCTCGAAAGAGAGATGCCACTTATCGAAAATAAAGGTGGATAAGTTTCTCAAAAGAGAGATGCCACTTATCAAAAATAAAGGTGGATAAGTTTCTCGAAAGAGAGATGCCACTTATCGAAAATAAAGGCGGATAAGCTTCTCGAAAGAGAGATGCCACTTATCGAAAATAAAGGTGGATAAGCCTCTCGAAAGAGAGATGCCAGTTATCAAAAATAAAGATGGATAAGTTTCTCGAAATAGAGATGCCACATATCGAAAATAATGGTGGATAAGCTTCTCGAAGAGAGATGCCACTTATCGAAAATAAAGGTAGATAAGCTTCTCGAAAGTGAGATGCCACTGATCGAAAATAAAGATGGATAAGCTTCTCGAAAGAGAGATCCCACTTATCAAAAATAAAGGTGGATAAGCTTCTCAAAAGAGAGATGCCACTTATCGAAAATTAAGGTGGATAAACTTCTCGAAAGAGATATGCCACTTATCGAAAATAAATGTGGATAAGCTTCTCGAAATAGAGATGCCACTTATCGAAAATAATGGTGTATAAGCTTCTCGAAAGAGAGATGCCACTTATCGAAAATAAAGGTGGATAAGCTTCTCGAAAGAGAGATACCACTTATCGAAAATAAAGGTGGATAAGCTTCTCGAAAGAGAGATTCCACTTATCGAAAATAAAAGTGGATAAGCTTCTCGAAAGAGAGATGCCACTTATCGAAAATAAAGGTAGATAAGCTTCTCGAAAGGGAGATGCCACGTATCAAAAATAAAGGTAGATAAGCTTCTCAAAAGAGAGATGCCACTTATCAAAAATAAAGGTGGACAATCTTCTCGAAAGAGAGATGCCACTTATCGAAAATAAAGGTGGATAAGTTTCTCAAAAGAGAGATGCCACTTATCAAAAATAAAGGTGGATAAGTTTCTCGAAAGAGAGATGCCACTTATCGAAAATAAAGGCGGATAAGCTTCTCGAAAGAGAGATGCCACTTATCGAAAATAAAGGTGGATAAGCTTCTCGAAAGAGAGATGCCACTTATCAAAAATAAAGATGGATAAGTTTCTCGAAATAGAGATGCCACATATCGAAAATAATGGTGGATAAGCTTCTCGAAGAGAGATGCCACTTATCGAAAATAAAGGTAGATAAGCTTCTCGAAAGTGAGATGCCACTTATCGAAAATAAAGGTAGATAAGCTTCTTTAAAAAGAGATGCCACTTATCGAAAATAAATGTGGATAAACTTCTCGAAAGAGAGATGCCACTTAACAAAACTAAAGGTGGATAAGCTTCTCGAAAGAGAGATGCCACTTATCAAAAATAAAGGTGGATAAGCTTCTCGAAATAGAGATGCCACTTATCGAAAATAATGGTGTATAAGCTTCTCGAAAGAGAGATGCCACTTATCGAAAATAAAGGTGGATAAGCTTCTCGAAAGAGAGATACCACTTATCGAAAATAAAGGTGGATAAGCTTCTCGAAAGAGAGATTCCACTTATCGAAAATAAAAGTGGATAAGCTTCTCGAAAGAGAGATGCCACTTATCGAAAATAAAGGTAGATAAGCTTCTCGAAAGGGAGATGCCACGTATCAAAAATAAAGGTAGATAAGCTTCTCAAAAGAGAGATGCCACTTATCAAAAATAAAGGTGGACAATCTTCTCGAAAGAGAGATGCCACTTATCGAAAATAAAGGTGGATAAGTTTCTCAAAAGAGAGATGCCACTTATCAAAAATAAAGGTGGATAAGTTTCTCGAAAGAGAGATGCCACTTATCGAAAATAAAGGCGGATAAGCTTCTCGAAAGAGAGATGCCACTTATCGAAAATAAAGGTGGATAAGCCTCTCGAAAGAGAGATGCCACTTATCAAAAATAAAGATGGATAAGTTTCTCGAAATAGAGATGCCACATATCGAAAATAATGGTGGATAAGCTTCTCGAAGAGAGATGCCACTTATCGAAAATAAAGGTAGATAAGCTTCTCGAAAGTGAGATGCCACTGATCGAAAATAAAGATGGATAAGCTTCTCGAAAGAGAGATCCCACTTATCAAAAATAAAGGTGGATAAGCTTCTCAAAAGAGAGATGCCACTTATCGAAAATTAAGGTGGATAAACTTCTCGAAAGAGATATGCCACTTATCGAAAATAAATGTGGATAAGCTTCTCGAAATAGAGATGCCACTTATCGAAAATAATGGTGTATAAGCTTCTCGAAAGAGAGATGCCACTTATCGAAAATAAAGGTGGATAAGCTTCTCGAAAGAGAGATACCACTTATCGAAAATAAAGGTGGATAAGCTTCTCGAAAGAGAGATTCCACTTATCGAAAATAAAAGTGGATAAGCTTCTCGAAAGTGAGATGCCACTTATTGAAAATAAAGGTAGATAAGCTTCTCGAAAGGGAGATGCCACGTATCAAAAATAAAGGTAGATAAGCTTCTCAAAAGAGAGATGCCACTTATCAAAAATAAAGGTGGACAATCTTCTCGAAAGAGAGATGCCACTTATCGAAAATAAAGGTGGATAAGTTTCTCAAAAGAGAGATGCCACTTATCAAAAATAAAGGTGGATAAGTTTCTCGAAAGAGAGATGCCACTTATCGAAAATAAAGGCGGATAAGCTTCTCGAAAGAGAGATGCCACTTATCGAAAATAAAGGTGGATAAGCTTCTCGAAAGAGAGATGCCACTTATCAAAAATAAAGATGGATAAGTTTCTCGAAATAGAGATGCCACATATCGAAAATAATGGTGGATAAGCTTCTCGAAGAGAGATGCCACTTATCGAAAATAAAGGTAGATAAGCTTCTCGAAAGTGAGATGCCACTTATCGAAAATAAAGGTAGATAAGCTTCTTTAAAAAGAGATGCCACTTATCGAAAATAAATGTGGATAAACTTCTCGAAAGAGAGATGCCACTTAACAAAACTAAAGGTGGATAAGCTTCTCGAAAGAGAGATGCCACTTATCAAAAATAAAGGTGGATAAGCTTCTCGAAAGAGAGATGCCACTTATCCAAAATAAAGGTGGATAAGTTTCTCGAAAGAGAGATACCACTTAACAAAAATAAAGGTAGATAAGCTTCTAGAAAGAGAGATGCCACTTATCGAAAATAAATGTGGATACACTTCTCGAAAGAGAAATGCCACTTAATAAAAAAAAAGAGAGATGCCACTTATCGAAAATAAATGTGGGTAAACTTCTCGAAAGAGAGATGCCACTTATCGAAAATAAAGGTGGATAAGCTCCTCGAAAAAGAGATGCCACTTATCAATAATAAAGGCGGATAAGCTTCTCGAAAGAGAGATGCCACTTATCGAAAATAAAGGTGGATAAGCTTCTCGAAAGAGAGATGCCACTTATCAATAATAAAGGTGGATAAGCTTCTCGAAAGAGAGATGCCACTGATCGAAAATAAAGATGGATAAGCTTCTCGAAAGAGAGATGCCACTTATCAAAAATAAAGGTGGATAAGCTTCTCAAAAGAGAGATGCCACTTATCGAAAATTAAGGTGGATAAACTTCTCGAAAGAGATATGCCACTTATCAAAAATAAAGGTGGATAAGCTTCTCGAAAGAGAGATGCCACTTATCGAAAATAACGGTGTATAAGCTTCTCGAAAGAGAGATGCCACTTATCGAAAATAAAGGTGGATAAGCTTCTCGAAAGAGAGATAACACTTATCGAAAATAAAGGTGGATAAGCTTCTCGAAAGAGAGATTCCACTTATCGAAAATAAAGGTGGATAAGCTTCTCGAAAGAGAGATGCCACTTATCAAAAATAAAGGTAGATAAGCTTCTCGAAAGAGAGATGCCACTTATCGAAAATAAAGGTGGATAAGCTTCTCGAAAAGAGAGATGCCACTTATCGAAAATAAAGGTGGATAAGCTTCTCGAAGAGAGATGCCACTTATCGAAAATAAAGTAGATAAGCTTCTCGAAAGTGAGATGCCACTTATCGAAAATAAAGGTAGATAAGCTTCTAGAAAAACAGATGCCACTTATCGATAATAAATGTGGATAAAATTCTCGAAAGAGAGATGCCACTTAACAAAACTAAAGGTGGATAAGCTTCTCGAAAGAGAGATGCCACTTATCAAAAATAAAGGTGGATAAGCTTCTCGAAAGAGAGATGCCACTTATCGAAAATAAAGGTGGATAAACTTCTCGAAAGAGAGATGCCAGTTATCGAAAATAAATGTGGATAAGCTTCTCGAAATAGATATGCCACTTATCAAAAATAAATATGGATAAGCTTCTCAAAAGAGAGATGCCACTTATCAATAATAAAGGTGGATAAGCTTCTCGAAAGAGAGATGCCACTGATCGAAAATAAAGATGGATAAGCTTCTCGAAAGAGAGATGCCACTTATCAAAAATAAAGGTGGATAAGCTTCTCGAAAGAGAGATGCCACTTATCTAAAATAAAGGTGGATAAGCTTCTCGAAGAGAAATGCCACTTATCGAAAATAAAGGTAGATAAGCTTCTCAAAAGTGAGATGCCACTTATCGAAAATAAGGTTAGATAAGCTTCTAGAAAAAGAGATGCCACTTATCGATAATAAATGTGGATAAACTTCTCGAAAGAGAGATGCCACTTAACAAAACTAAAGGTGGATAAGCTTCTCGAAAGAGAGATGCCACTTATCAAAAATAAAGGTGGATAAGCTTCTCGAAAGAGAGATGCCACTTATCGAAAATAAAGGTGGATAAACTTCTCGAAAGAGAGATGCCAGTTATCGAAAATAAATGTGGATAAGCTTCTCGAAAGAGATATGCCACTTATCAAAAATAAATATGGATAAGCTTCTCGAAAGAGAGATGCCACTTATCAATAATAAAGGTGGATAAGCTTCTCGAAAGAGAGATGCCACTGATCGAAAATAAAGATGGATAAGCTTCTCGAAAGAGAGATGCCACTTATCAAAAATAAAGGTGGATAAGCTTCTCGAAAGAGAGATGCCACTTATCTAAAATAAAGGTGGATAGGCTTCTCGAAAGAGAGATGCCACTTATCGAAAATAAAGGTGGATAAGCTCCTCGAAAGGGAGATGCCACTTATCGAACGTAAAGGTAGATAAGCTTCTCAAAAGAGAGATGCCACTTATCAAAAATAAAGGTGGATAAGCTTCTCGAAAGAGAGATGCCACTTATCGAAAATAAAGGTGGATAATATTCTCGAAAGAGATATGCCACTTATCGAAAATAAAGGTGGATAAGCTTCTCGAAAGAGAGATGCCACTTATCAAAAATAAATGTGAATAAACTTCTCGAAAGAAAGATTACACTTAACAAAAATAAAGGTGGATAAGCTTCTCGAAAGAGAGATCCCACTTATCGAAAATAAAGGTGGATAAGCTTCTCGAAAGAGAGATGCCACTTATCGAAAATAAAGGTGGATAAGCTTCTCGAAAGAGAGATGCCACTTATCGAAAATAAAGGTGGATAGGCTTCTCGAAAGAGAGATGCCACTAATCGAAAATAAAGGTGGATATGCTTCTCGAAAGAGAGATGCCACTTATCAAAAATAAAGGTGGATAAGCTTCTCGAAAGAGAGATGCCACTTATCGAAAATAAAGGTGAATAAGCTTCTCAAAAGAGAGATACCACTTATCAAAAATAAAGGTAGATAAGCTTCTAGAAAGAGAGATGCCACTTATCGAAAATAAATGTGGATACACTTCTCGAAAGAGAGATGCCACTTAATAAAAATAAAGGTGGATAAGCTTCTCGAAAGAGAGATGCCACTGATCGAAAATAAAGATGGATAAGCTTCTCGAAAGAGAGATGCCACTTATCAAAAATAAAGGTGGATAAGCTTCTCGAAAGAGAGATGCCACTTATCGAAAATAAAGGTGGATAAGCTTCTCGAAAGAGAGATTCCACTTATCAAAAATAAAGGTGGATAAGCTCCTCGAAAGGGAGACGCCACTAATCGAAAGTAAAGGTAGATAAGCTTCTCAAAAGAGAGATGCCACTTATCAAAAATAAAGGCGGATAAGCTTCTCGAAAAAGAGATGTCACTTATCGAAAATAAAGGTGGCTAAGCTTCTCGAAAGAGAGATGCCACTAATCGAAAATAAAGGTGGATAAAATTCTCGAAAGAGATATGCCACTTATCGAAAATAAAGATGGATAAGCTTTTCGAAAGAGAGATACCACTTATCGAAAATAAAGGTGGATAAGCTTCTCGAAAGAGAGATGCCACTTATCGAAAATAAATGTGGATAAACTTCTCGAAAGAGAGATGCCACTTAACAAAACTAAAGGTGGATAAGCTTCTCGAAAGAGAGATGCCACTTATCAAAAATAAAGGTGGATAAGCTTCTCGAAAGAGAGATGCCACTTATCGAAAATAAAGGTGGATAAACTTCTCGAAAGAGAGATGCCAGTTATCGAAAATAAATGTGGATAAGCTTCTCGAAAGAGATATGCCACTTATCAAAAATAAATATGGATAAGCTTCTCGAAAGAGAGATGCCACTTATCAATAATAAAGGTGGATAAGCTTCTCGAAAGAGAGATGCCACTGATCGAAAATAAAGATGGATAAGCTTCTCGAAAGAGAGATGCCACTTATCAAAAATAAAGGTGGATAAGCTTCTCGAAAGAGAGATGCCACTTATCTAAAATAAAGGTGGATAGGCTTCTCGAAAGAGAGATGCCACTTATCGAAAATAAAGGTGGATAAGCTCCTCGAAAGGGAGATGCCACTTATCGAACGTAAAGGTAGATAAGCTTCTCAAAAGAGAGATGCCACTTATCAAAAATAAAGGTGGATAAGCTTCTCGAAAGAGAGATGCCACTTATCGAAAATAAAGGTGGATAATATTCTCGAAAGAGATATGCCACTTATCGAAAATAAAGGTGGATAAGCTTCTCGAAAGAGAGATGCCACTTATCAAAAATAAATGTGAATAAACTTCTCGAAAGAAAGATTACACTTAACAAAAATAAAGGTGGATAAGCTTCTCGAAAGAGAGATCCCACTTATCGAAAATAAAGGTGGATAAGCTTCTCGAAAGAGAGATGCCACTTATCGAAAATAAAGGTGGATAAGCTTCTCGAAAGAGAGATGCCACTTATCGAAAATAAAGGTGGATAGGCTTCTCGAAAGAGAGATGCCACTAATCGAAAATAAAGGTGGATATGCTTCTCGAAAGAGAGATGCCACTTATCAAAAATAAAGGTGGATAAGCTTCTCGAAAGAGAGATGCCACTTATCGAAAATAAAGGTGAATAAGCTTCTCAAAAGAGAGATACCACTTATCAAAAATAAAGGTAGATAAGCTTCTAGAAAGAGAGATGCCACTTATCGAAAATAAATGTGGATACACTTCTCGAAAGAGAGATGCCACTTAATAAAAATAAAGGTGGATAAGCTTCTCGAAAGAGAGATGCCACTGATCGAAAATAAAGATGGATAAGCTTCTCGAAAGAGAGATGCCACTTATCAAAAATAAAGGTGGATAAGCTTCTCGAAAGAGAGATGCCACTTATCGAAAATAAAGGTGGATAAGCTTCTCGAAAGAGAGATTCCACTTATCAAAAATAAAGGTGGATAAGCTCCTCGAAAGGGAGACGCCACTAATCGAAAGTAAAGGTAGATAAGCTTCTCAAAAGAGAGATGCCACTTATCAAAAATAAAGGCGGATAAGCTTCTCGAAAAAGAGATGTCACTTATCGAAAATAAAGGTGGCTAAGCTTCTCGAAAGAGAGATGCCACTAATCGAAAATAAAGGTGGATAAAATTCTCGAAAGAGATATGCCACTTATCGAAAATAAAGATGGATAAGCTTTTCGAAAGAGAGATACCACTTATCGAAAATAAAGGTGGATAAGCTTCTCGAAAGAGAGATGCCACTTATCGAAAATAAATGTGGATAAACTTCTCGAAAGAGAGATGCCACTTAACAAAACTAAAGGTGGATAAGCTTCTCGAAAGAGAGATTCCACTTATCAAAAATAAAGGTGGATAAGCTTCTCAAAAGAGAGATGCCACTTATCGAAAATAAAGCTGGATTAACTTCTCGAAAGAGAGATTCCACTTATCAAAAATAAATGTGGATAAGCTTCTCGAAAGAGAGATGCCACTTATCAATAATAAAGGTGGATAAGCTTAAAAAAAAGAGAGATGCCACTTATCGAAAATAAATGTGGATAAACTTCTCGAAAGAGAGATTACACTTAACAAAAATAAAGGTGGATAATCTTCTTGAAAGAGAGATGCCACCTATCAAAAATAAAGGTGGATAAGCTTCTCAAAAGAGAGATGCCACTTATCAAAAATAAAGGTGGATAAATTTCTCAAAAGAGAGGTGCCACTTATCGAAAATAAAGGTGGATAAGTTTATAGAAAGAGAGATGCCACTTATCGAAAATAAAGGTGGATAAGCTCCTCGAAAGAGAGATGCCACTTATCAATAATAAAGGCGGATAAGCTTCTAGAAAGAGAGATGCCACTTATCGAAAATAAATGTGGATAAGCTTCTCGAAAGAGACATGCCACTTATTGAAAATAAAGGTGGATAAGCTTCTCGAAAGAGAGATGCCACTTATCGAAAATAAAGGTGGATAAGCATCTCAAAAGAGAGATGCCACTTATCGAAAATAAACGTGGATATGCTTCTCGAAAGAGAGATGCCACTTATCAATAATAAAGGTGGATAAGCTTCTCGAAAGAGAGATGCCACTGATCGAAAATAAAGATGGATAAGCTTCTCGAAAGAGAGATGCCACTTATCAAAAATAAAGGTGGATAAGCTTCTCAAAAGAGAGATGCCACTTATCGAAAATTAAGCTGGATTAACTTCTCGAAAGAGAGATGCCACTTATCGAAAATAAATGTGGATAAGCTTCTCGAAAGAGAGATGCCACTTATCAATAATAAAGGTGGATAAGCTTAAAAAAAAGAGAGATGCCACTTATCGAAAATAAATGTGGATAAACTTCTCGAAAGAGAGATTACACTTAACAAAAATAAAGGTGGATAATCTTCTTGAAAGAGAGATGCCACTTATCAAAAATAAAGGTGGATAAGCTTCTCGAAAGAGAGATGCCACTTATCGAAAATAAAGGTGGATAAATTTCTCAAAAGAGAGGTGCCACTTATCGAAAATAAAGGTGGATAAGTTTATCGAAAGAGAGATGCCACTTATCGAAAATAAAGGTGGATAAGCTCCTCGAAAGAGAGATGCCACTTATCAATAATAAAGGCGGATAAGCTTCTCGAAAGAGAGATGCCACTTATCGAAAATAAAGGTGGATAAGCTTCTCGAAAGAGACATGCCACTTATTGAAAATAAAGGTGGATAAGCTTCTCGAAAGGGAGATGCCACTTATCGAAAATAAAGGTGGATAAGCTTCTCAAAAGAGAGATGCCACTTATCGAAAATAAATGTGGATATGCTTCTCGAAAGAGAGATGCCACTTATCAATAATAAAGATGGATAAGCTTCTCGAAAGAGAGATGCCACTGATCGAAAATAAAGGTGGATAAGCTTCTCGATAGAGAGATGCCACTTATCGAAAGAGAGATGCCACTGATCAAAAATAAAGATGGATAAGCTTCTCGAAAGAGAGATTCCACTTATCAAAAATAAAGGTGGATAAGCTTCTCAAAAGAGAGATGCCACTTATCGAAAATAAAGCTGGATTAACTTCTCGAAAGAGAGATGCCACTTATCGAAAATAAATGTGGATAAGCTTCTCGAAAGAGAGATGCCACTTATCAATAATAAAGGTGGATAAGCCTAAAAAAAAGAGAGATGCCACTTATCGAAAATAAATGTGGATAAACTTCTCGAAAGAAAGATTACACTTAACAAAAATAAAGGTGGATAATCTTCTTGAAAGAGAGATGCCACTTATCAAAAATAAAGGTGGATAAGCTTCTCGAAAGAGAGATGCCACTTATCGAAAATAAGGGTGGATAATATTCTCGAAAGAGATATGCCACTTATCGAAAATAAAGGTGGATAAGCTTCTCGAAGGAGAGATGCCACTTATCAAAAATAAATGTGGATAAACTTCTCGAAAGAAAGATTACACTTAACAAAAATAAAGGTGGATAAGCTTCTCGAAAGAGAGATCCCACTTATCGAAAATAAAGGTGGATAAGCTTCTCGAAAGAGAGATGCCGCTTATCGAAAATAAAGGTGGATAAGCTTCTCGAAAGAGAGATGCCACTAATCGAAAATAAAGGTGGATATGCTTCTCGAAAGAGAGATGCCACTTATCAAAAATAAAGGTGGATAAGCTTCTCGAAAGAGAGATGTCACTTATCGAAAATAAAGGTGAATAAGCTTCTCGAAAGAGAGATACCACTTATCAAAAATAAAGGTAGATAAGCTTCTAGAAAGAGAGATGCCACTTATCGAAAATAAATGTGGTTACACTTCTCGAAAGAGAGATGCCACTTAATAAAAATAAAGGTGGATAAGCTTATCGAAAGAGAGATGCCACTGATCGAAAATAAAGATGGATAAGCTTCTCGAAAGAGAGATGCCACTTATCAAAAATAAAGGTGGATAAGCTTCTCGAAAGAGAGATGCCACTTATCGAAAATAAAGGTGGATAAGCTTCTCGAAAGAGAGATTCCACTTATCAAAAATAAAGGTGGATAAGCTCCTCGAAAGGGAGATGCCACTAATCGAAAGTAAAGGTAGATAAGCTTCTCAAAAGAGAGATGCCACTTATCAAAAATAAAGGCGGATAAGCTTCTCGAAAAAGAGATGCCACTTATCGAAAATAAAGGTGGCTAAGCTTCTCCAAAGAGAGATGCCACTAATCGAAAATAAAGGTGGATAAAATTCTCGAAAGAGATATGCCACTTATCGAAAATAAAGGTGGATAAGCTTCTCGGAAGAGGGATTCCACTTATCGAAAATAAAGGTGGATAATCTTCTCGAAAGAGAGATGCCACTTATCGAAAATAAAGGTGGATAAGCTTCTCGAAAGAGAGATACCACTTATCGAAAATAAAGGTGGATAAGCTTCTCAAAATAGAGATGCCACTTATCGAAAATGAAGGGGGATAAGCTTCTCGAAAGAGAGATGACACTTATCAAAAATGAAGTGGGATAAGCTTCTCGAAAGAGAGATGCCACTTATCAAAAATAAAGGTGGATAAGCTTTTCAAAAGAGAGATGCCATTTATCGAAAATAAAGGTGGATAAGCTTCTCGAAAGAGAGATGCCACTTATCGAAAATGAAGGGGGATAAGCTTCTCGAAAGAGAGATGCCACTTATCGAAAATAAAGGTGGATAAGCTTCTCGAAAGAGAGATGCCACTTATCGAAAATAAAGGCAGATAAGCTTCTCGAAAAAGAGATGCCACTTATCAAAAATAAAGGTGCATAAGCTTCTCGAAAGGGAGATGCCACTTATCGAAAAAAAAGGTGGATAAGCTTCTCGGAAGCGAGATGCCACTTATGGAAAATAAAGGTGGATAAGCTTCTCGAAAGAAAGATGCCACTTATCGGAAATAAAGGTGGATAAACTTCTCGAAAGAGATATGCCACTTATCGAAAATAAATGTGGAAAAGCTTCTCGAAAGAGAGATGCCACTTATCAATAATAATTGTGGATAAGCTTCTCGAAAGAGAGATGCCACTGATCGAAAATAAAGATGGATAAGCTTCTTGAAAGAGAGATGCCAATTATCAAAAATAAAGGTGGATAAGCTTCTCGAAAGAGATATGCCACTTATCGAAAATAAAGGTGTATAAGCTTCTCGAAAGAGAGATGCCACTTATCGAAAATAAAGGTGGATAAGCTCCTCGAAAGGGAGATGCCACTTTTTGAAAGTAAAGGTAGATAAGCTTCTCCAAAGAGAGATTCCAATTATCAAAAGTAAAGGTGGATAAGCTTCTCGAAAGAGAGATGCCACTTATCGAAAATAAAGGGGGATAAGCTTCTCGAAAGAGAGATGACACTTCTCGAAAATAAAGGTGGATAAACTTCTCGAAAGAGATATGCCACTTATCGAAAATAAAGGTGGATAAGCTTCTTGAAAGAGAAATGCCACTTATCGAAAATAAAGGTGGATAAGCTTCTCGAAAGAGATATGCCACTTATCGAAAATAAAGGTGGATAAGCTTCTTGAAAGAGAAATGCCACTTATCAAAAATAAAGGTGGATAAGCTTTTCAAAAGAGAGATGCCATTTATCGAAAATAAAGGTGCATAAGCTTCTCGAAAGAGAGATGCCACTTATCGAAAATGAAGGGGGATAAGCTTCTCGAAAGAGAGATGCCACTTATCGAAAATAAAGGTGGATAAGCTTCTCGAAAGAGAGATGCCACTTATCGAAAATAAAGGCAGATAAGCTTCTCGAAAAAGAGATGCCACTTATCGAAAATAAAGGTGCATAAGCTTCTCGAAAGGGAGATGCCACTTATCGAAAAAAAAGGTGGATAAGCTTCTCGAAAGCGAGATGCCACTTATGGAAAATAAAGGTGGATAAGCTTCTCGAAAGAAAGATGCCACTTATCGGAAATAAAGGTGGATAAACTTCTCGAAAGAGATATGCCACTTATCGAAAATAAAAGTGGATAAGCTTCTCGAAATAGAGATGCCACTTATCAAAAATAAAGGTGGATAAGCTTCTCGAAAGAGAGATGCCACTTATCGTAAATAAAGGTGGATAAGCTTCTCGAAAGAGAGATTCCACTTATAAAAAATAAAGGTGGATAAGCTCCTCGAAAGGGAGATGCCACTAATCGAAAGTAAAGGTAGATAAGCTTCTTAAAAGAGAGATGCCACTTATCAAAAATAAAGGCGGATAAGCTTCTCGAAAAAGAGATGCCACTTATCGAAAATAAAGGTGGCTAAGCTTCTCCAAAGAGAGATGCCACTAATCGAAATAAAGGTGGATAAAATTCTCGAAAGAGATATGCCACTTATCGAAAATAAAGGTGGATAAGCTTCTCGGAAGAGGGATTCCACTTATCGAAAATAAAGGTGGATAATCTTCTCGAAAGAGAGATGCCACTTATCGAACGTAAAGGTGGATAAGCTTCTCGAAAGAGAGATACCACTTATCGAAAATAAAGGTGGATAAGCTTCTCGAAAGAGAGATGCCACTTATCGAAAATGAAGGGGGATAAGCTTCTCGAAAGAGAGATGACACTTATCAAAAATGAAGTGGGATAAGCTTCTCGAAAGAGAGATGCCACTTATCAAAAATAAAGGTGGATAAGCTTTTCAAAAGAGAGATGCCATTTATCGAAAATAAAGGTGGATAAGCTTCTCGAAAGAGAGATGCCACTAATCAAAAATAAAGGTGCATAAGCTTCTCGAAAGAGAGATGCCACTTATCAAAAATAAAGGTGGATAAGCTTCTCGAAAGAGAGATGCCACTTATCGAAAATAAAGGTGGATAAGCTTTTCGAAAGAGAGATGCCACTTATCGAAAATAAATGTGGATAAACTTATCGAATGAGAGATGCCACTTATCGAAAATAAATGTGGATAAGCTTCTCGAAAGAGAGTTGCCACTTATTAATAATAAAGGTGGACAAGCTTCTCGAAAGAGAGATACCACTGATCGAAAATAAAGATGGATAAGCTTCTCGAAAGAGAGATGCCACTTATCGAAAATAAAGGTGGATAAGCTTCTCGAAAGAGAGATGCCACTTATCGAAAATAAAGGTGGATAAGCTTCTCGAAAGAGAGATGCCACTTATCAAAAATGAAGGTGGATAAGCTCCTCGAAAAGGAGATGCCACTAATCGAAAGTAAAGGTAGATAAGCTTCTCAAAAGAGAGATGCCACTTATCAAAAATAAAGGCGGATAAGCTTCTCGAAAAAGATATGCCACTTATCGAAAATAAAGGTGGCTAAGCTTCTCGAAAGAGAGATGCCACTAATCGAAAATAAAGGTGGATAAAATTCTCGAAAGAGATATGCCACTTATCGAAAATAAAGGTGGATAAGCTTCTCGGAAGACGGATTCCACTTATCGAAAATAAAGGTGAATAATCTTCTCGAAAGAGAGATGCCACTTATCGAAAATAAAGGTGGATAAGCTTCTCGAAAGAGAGATACCACTTATCGAAAATAAAGGTGGATAAGCTTCTCGAAAGAGAGATGCCACTTATCGAAAATGAAGGGGGATAAGCTTCTCGAAAGAGAGATGACACTTATCAAAAATGAAGTGGGATAAGCTTCTCGAAAGAGAGATGCCACTTATCGAAAATAAAGGTGGATAAGCTTTTCAAAAGAGAGATGCCATTTATCAAAAATAAAGGTGGATAAGCTTCTCGAAAGAGATATGCCACTTATCGAAAATGAAGGGGGATAAGCTTCTCGAAAGAGAGATGCCACTTATCGAAAATAAAGGCGGATAAGCTTCTCGAAAGAGAGATGCCACTTATCGAAAATAAAGGCAGATAAGCTTCTCGAAAAAGAGATGCCACTTATCGAAAATAAAGGTGCATAAGCTTCTCGAAAGAGAGATGCCACTTATCGAAAAAAAAGGTTGATAAGCTTCTCGAAAGCGAGATGCCACTTATGGAAAATAAAGGTGGATAAGCTTCTCGAAAGAAAGATGCCACTTATCGGAAATAAAGGTGGATAAACTTCTCGAAAGAGATATGCCACTTATCGAAAATAAATGTGCATAAGCTTCTCGAAAGAGAGATGCCACTTATCAATAATAAATGTGGATAAGCTTCTCGAAAGAGAGATGCCACTGATCGAAAATAAAGATGGATAAGCTTCTCGAAAGAGAGATGACACTTATCAAAAATAAAGGTGGATAAGCTTCTCGAAAGAGAGATGCCACTTATCGAAAATAAAGGTGTATAAGCTTCTCGAAAGAGAGATGCCACTTATCGAAAATAAAGGTGGATAAGCTCCTCGAAAGGGAGATGCCACTTTTTGAAAGTAAAGGTAGATAAGCTTCTCAAAAGAGAGATTCCAATTATCAAAAGTAAAGGTGGATAAGCTTCTCGAAAGAGAGATGCCACTTATCGAAAATAAAGGTGGATAAGCTTCTCGAAGGAGAGATGACACTTATCGAAAATAAAGGTGGATAAACTTCTCGAAAGAGATATGCCACTTATCGAAAATAAAGGTGGATAAGCTTCTTGAAAGAGAAATGCCACTTATCGAAAATAAAGGTGGATAAGCTTCTCAAAAGAGAGATGCCACTTGTCAAAAATAAAGATGGATAAGCTTCTCGAAAGAGAGATGCTACTTATCGAAAATAAAGGTAGATAAGCTTCTCGAAAGAGAGATGCCACGTATCAAAAACAAAGGTAGATAAGCTTCTCAAAAGAGAGATGCCACTTATCGAAAATAAAGGTGGATAAGCTTCTCGAAAGAGAGATGCCACTTATCGAAAATAAAGTTTGATAAGCTTCTCGAAATAGAGATGCCACTTATCGAAAATAAAGGTGGATAAGCTTCTTGAATGAGAGATGACACTTATCGAAAATAAAGGCGGATAAGCTTCTCGAAAGAGAGATGCCACTTATCGAAAATAAAGGTGGATAAGCTCCTCGAAAGGGAGATGCCACTTAGCGAAAGTAAAGGTAGATAAGCTTCTCGAAAGAGAGATGCCACTTATCCAAAATAAAGGTGGATAAGCTTCTCGAAAGAGAGATGCAACTTATCGAAAATAAAGATAGATAAGCTTCACGAAAGAGAGATGCCACTTATCGAAAGTAAATATGGATAAGCTTCTCGAAAGAGAGATGCCACTTAACAAAAATAAAGGTGGATAAGCTTCTCGAAAGAGATATGCCACTTATCGAAAATAAAGATGGATAAGCTTCTCGAAAGAGAGATGTCACTTATCAAAAATAAAGGTGGATAAGCTTCTCGAAAGAGAGATACCACTTATCGAAAATAAAGGTGGATAAGCTTCTCGAAAGAGAGATGCCACTTATCGAAAATAAAGGTGGATAAGCTTCTCGAAAGAGAGATGCCACTTATCCAAAATAAAGGTGGATAAGCTCCTCGAAAGGGAGATGCCACTTATTGAACGTAAAGGTAGATAAGCTTCTCAAAAGAGAGATACCACTTATCAAAAATAAAGGTGGATAAGCTTCTCGAAAGAGAGATGCCACTTATCGAAAATAAAGGTGGATAAGCTTCTCGAAAGAGAGATGCCACTTATCGAAAATAAAGGTGGATAATATTCTCGAAAGAGATATGCCACTTATCGAAAATAAAGGTGGATAAGCTTCTCGAAAGAGAGATGCCACTTATCGAAAATAAATGTGGATAAACTTCTCGAAAGAAAGATTACACTTAACAAAAATAAAGGTGGATAAGCTTCTCGAAAGAGAAATGCCACTTATCGAAAATAAAGGTGGATAAGCTTCTCGAAAGAGAGATGCCACTAATCGAAAATAAAGGTGGATATGCTTCTCGAAAGAGAGATGCCACTTATCAAAAATAAAGGTGGATAAGCTTCTCGAAAGAGAGATGCCACTTATCGAAAATAAAGGTAAATAAGCTTCTCGAAAGAGAGATACCACTTATCAAAAATAAAGGTAGATAAGCTTCTAGAAAGAGAGATGCCACTTATCAAAAATAAATGTGGATACACTTCTCGAAAGAGAGATGCCACTTAATAAAAATAAATGTGGATAAGCTTCTCGAAAGAGAGATGCCACTTATCAAAAATAAAGGTGGATAAGCTTCTCGAAAGAGAGATGCCACTTATAGAAAATAAAGGTGGATAAGCTTCTCGAAAGAGAGATGCCACTTATCGAAAATAAATGTGGATAAGCTTCTTGTCGCTACTGCGAAAATCGGCGCCGGCTGACAGAAGAGTCGCCACCGTGCATTATTTATCCCAATGGAGGGAAAGGAAACGCTCGAAGTAAACCTCGCAAAAACGGGAAAAGGTATGGTCATCGCAACCAAAACCTGAGTTCGGGAGTCGGTTACGCAAGGGGAAGGTATTAGCACCCCTCACGTCCGTCGTACTCGACGGGATCCACGCTTGCTTGGGTTGTCTAAAGGATACAAAACAATCTATCTACGGTTGCTAAATCTAAACGGAAGGGAATTGACTCGATAGAGCGTCGCACTCTATGCCTACGTATTCTCAAGAGAGAAAGTCAGAGTCAACGTAGTTCGGGACTACGGGGAAATTGGCTCGCCAAGACCTCGCGTCTTGTGCCTACGTACTTCCACACTGCATGGAAGATCAGAGCTTTACGTAGTTCAGGCTAACTACGGTTAGGCTGGGTATTCTCACACAGCAGTGAGAAAATAAACTGGTTTTAAAGGTACGGGAACCTATGGGCAAAACTATGGTTTGGTCTCAAATGCACTCGGGCAAGAGAGAAAAAAGGGGAACAATTAGTCGTCAGCGGGAAAGTCTCGATCGCACAGCAGCGAGAGAACAGAAAGTCAGTTGTTAGTGTGCTCGCTAGGATATCGCATCCAATGCCTACATATTCTCGTCGGGCACGAGAAATCAGAGCAGCTGTAGTTCGGCTACTTTCGGGACCACAGCTCAAATCTCATTTTATTAACATTCTGAAAAATGGTTACAATGAGTGAATACTGAAAATAAACCCCTAGGAAATACTATCCTATCCTATCCATCTATAATGGGAAAAATCAAATGGAAAATAGTCCCCTAACAAGTGGACTTCTAAAACTACCTCTAAAAGGAAAATAAACTCTATGTACTCTAAAAAATATTAAAACTAATATTTTTTACTATTTCTTTCCATTCTTTTTCTCTTTTTATTTTTTTCAAAATACATTCTTTTTCTATATTTTTCTATATATTTCTCCATATTTTTTTCAATATTTTCTATTTTTTTTTATTATTTTTCAATATTCCTCTCTTTCTATTTTTTTCTCAATATTTCTCTTCATTTTTTATATTTCTTTTCTCTCAAAATATTTTCTATATTTTCTCTATTTTTCAATATTCCTCTCTTTCTATTTTTTTCTCAATATTTCTCTTCATATTCTTTTTCCTTTTTCCAATATATTTTTTTTTCATATCTTTTTTCCATTTTTAAAATCTCAAAACAAAAGAAAATAATAAAAGAATGAAAAAATACAAAAGAGGGGAGGGGGTGTAATCTGTTACAGGGGAAATTATAAGCAGAAAAAAATAACAAACAGACTGGGCCCAGCCCAGTATACCACAAAACGGGGGGAAGGGGTGCTGTGAGTGAAACGAGGGGTGCAGACAGCAACAAGGAACTCGTATTGGGCCCAGCCCAATGCCTTTCAGCAAAAAAAACGGAAGGATGGAAAAAAACAATGGGCCTCGTGGCTCCAAGCCCAATCTCGTCTCCCCACTCTCCTTTCACTCTCCCTGTCCCACAGAAACCCTAATCCCTATCTTCACCCTCACCGCCGCCGTGAACCCTCTCTCGTTCAAACCTCCGTCCCCATCGTTCAACCTCTCTCTGTTTCCCTCTCTGAACTCCTTCAATCTTTCATCTCAAACCTTCCTCCTTCACAGATCGTTGAAGATTGATGAGTCGTTGCATCCGGAAGCGATGTAAGTTGCATGTTGATCGTTGTTGCTTAACGAAGAACAACGAAGGCGGTGATCGGTGAATCTAGGTCTTGAAATTGCCGTAAGAAGATTCGTCTGGAGATTCGGAAGAACGCTCTTGAAGATCTTGTGAATGTTTCCTGGAAAAACTGATGGTGATAATCACGATGAACAACAGGTGGATGAAGGTTCAAATAGTTGTTGATGGATGTTGAAAGATATGATGGCCTCAGGACGAACTTCTGGAAACACCTGAAGGTCTACGAAGAACTGAACAACATTCTTGATGAGCAGTTGAATATTCCATGAAGATCGATGAAGATCGTTTGAGGAAGATGACTATTCTGGAGATTTTTCTGAAGGACCTTGAAGGTATTCTTGGAAGGCGAAGAACGATGACGAACGCATGAAGATTCTATGAAGATCATAACTTCTTCTGGAAAAATCTGATGAAGACAGTTGGATCTTGACGATTGTTTGAAGGTCTTGGTGATGAACCTGATGACGATTCTGGGAAATGGTGAACATGATGGTGATTGAAGCTGATGATTGTGCTTATCGTTGATGACGTTGATCAGAAAGATGAAGGTTGATCGGTTAAATCTGGAGATGATGATTGTGGTTGAGAGTTGTTGAGAAGGAGAGTTGTAGGAGGATGAAGATTGGGAGATTTCTGGGAATTTTGTTGATTATGGATGATGAAAGTAAATCGGAGGAGATGAAGTTCTGGAGGTGAGGGATGAATTTCTGGGTTGTTGGTGTTCTCCGGCGAGATGCACGGTGGCCGGAGGTAGTTGAGGGTCGCCGGAGTTGGTTGGGGGCGGGGGTTGCATGGCCGTCGGCCATGCAACCGGTGGAGTCCGGTGAGGTTTGTGGTGGAGACGCGTGTCAGCGTTAGTGGGAAGAGTGGATGCATGGCTTACACGTGTGTGTGTGTGGCAGAGGGATGGGAAGTATGTGAGATGAGGTGGCGTGGCAGTGTGAAGTGTGAAAATGTGGCTCCCTCCCTGAATAACACGTGGCCTGCTGATTTTATACTGAGACTTGGAAATTTCTGGACAATTCTGGACTGATTCTGGGCTTCTGCGTGAATTGGGCTTCACTTGATTGGGCCCACACGAAAATGATTACAAAAGCTTGAAAAAAACTGGATAAAATGGATTAAATCTGGATTAAAATCAATGAAGATGATTAATGGCCAATTAAATGGAAAAAACTGGATTAACAAACCAATTAAACTCTGAATTAATACTAATGAGAGTAAAAACAAAATGGTTAATGGATTATTAGACTTACTCAATTAAGATTGACTAACTAAAAGCTAATTAACACCAACTCAATTAACCTAATTAAATCCTAATTAAAAAAACTCTAATAAACCCACTAATCTAAAATTTATTAAATTCCTATTAAATCTCCTATATTATTTATCTAAAACATTATATCCTAAAAAAACTATTATTAATAAAAGAAAAAAAATATATATTCTAATAAAACCTATTAAACTCTATAAAAGGCTAAAAAAGATTTAAATCTATTAAAATATCTATTAAGATCCATAAAAGAAAATCTATTAAAAGAAAACTCTATTTATTCTATTAAGAAAATAGTAAAAAAAATCTATTTAAATTCTATAATATTCTAAAAATGAATTAAAAACCATTAAAACTATTTTTTAAAAAAAAACTATTAATATTCTATATTATCCTAAAATGATTAAAAAGCTATAAAACCCTAAAAATAGCTAATAAAATCCAGAAAAACCACAATAATTCCCGAGGGAACAAAAATAGCACCGAACGACAAATAACACTGCGAGAGCGCACAAAAATAGCCGGTAAAAATAAACGGGCACCGAAATATCCCTAAAACAAACAGCGCGAGCTGAAAACACCGGGAAAAGCACGGCTTCCCGAAAATACGATTCTACCTATCTAAACTGATTAAAAACACCTGAGACGCGAGACGAGAGCTGTGATCCCGATAAAATCAAACCAAATGAAAAATGCGCTGTATGCGATATGCATATGCGAATGCGGTCATGCGTCGAAACATCGGGCCAGATACGGGACCCGGTTGGTCAAATTTTAGGGTGCAACAGCTGCCCCTATTCAAGCGGCTTCGACCTGAATGGGTGAAGAGCGCTCAGCCTTCAAACATTCAAAGGTAGATGACGGTTGAATACAAATGAAACCCTGAAATTTGCCAACCGCGGGAATATACTACAAACTGCTTGAGGAATAGCTTCCAATAAACTGAAGTTTGGTTGTCACGACAACAACTGGTCAATTTTCTGATAAATTTTCTTCTCCCTTGCAACACCAATCACCTGTGCGACGCCACAAGTATTGGAATAATGCTTCGAAAAGCAAACGACTTGATTCCTATCTCTCTTATGGGATCAAATCCTGTCAACTCACAGTTCACAGCGAACTTGAGGACAATTCTCCTGGGGAACTTCTGAATCGACTGCTTGGCACCCATTCTGTCAACAGGCCGCAGCTTCACAAAAAGCTTGATATATGTCAATCTTTGGTTCTTTTTTTTCAGTGCTGACGTAACAACTAAATATGAAGAATCACTCCGCTGGGGAAGACGAGAAGCTTAACCACACAACTCTGCAGGGGGACAATAATCCAGAACCGAACCCAGCCGTCACGGCAACAAACTGATCAATCATCTAGTAAAGAACTCCTGATTTTAACACCCGTTACTCGCGTGATACCACTGATAACAAACCTGAGGGTTGCAACAAAACATCTGATCTTCTCACATCGTCTACTGATAGACAGGAAGAGAAATATACTCACATCGTCCGAAGATAGACGGAAAGACACCCAAAATCCCGAAGGAAAAAAATTCAATACTCACATCGTCTAAAGATAGACGGCAAGACACCCCATTCTGAAGAAACAAACCAATACTCACATCGTCTAAGGATAGACGGAAAGACATCCAGAATCCAATACTCACATCGTCTAAGGATAGACGGGAAGACATCCAAAATCCCGAAGGAAAAAAATTCAATACTCACATCGTCTAAGGGTAGACGGGAAGACACCCATAATCCCGAAGGAAAAAAATTCAATACTCACATCGTCTAAGGATAGACGGGAATACATCCAAAATCCAATACTCACATCGTCTAAGGATAGACGGGAAGACACCCATAATCCCGAAGGAAAAAAATACAATACTCACATCGTCTAAGGGTAGACGGGAAGACACCCAAAATCCCGAAGGTAAAAATTCAATTCAATACTCACATCGTCTGAGGACAGACGGGAAGACACCCATAATCCCGAAGGAAAAAAATTCAATTCAATACTCACATCGTCTGAGGACAGACGGGAAGACACCCATAATCCCGAAGGAAAAAAATGCAATACTCACATCGTCTAAGGATAGACGGGAAGACACCCATAATCCCGAAGGAAAAAAAATTCAATACTCACATCGTCTAAGGATAGACGGGAAGACACCCATAATCCCGAAGGAAAAAAAAATTCAATACTCACATCGTCTAAGGATAGACGGGAAGACATCCATAATCCACTTCAACATCATCCCTCAAATTTCAGAATCCTTTCGTCTACGGGAATTGATGGAAAGAACAATATCTTTAAAGGGGCCATATCGTCAGTATGGACCGACAGGAAGAAAACCACCTTCAAATAGCCCTGTCGTCAATAAGAATCGACAATCAGGAAAACCCTCTTGAAATATCATCTCATCCAATAAACAGAAAGAAACCCACCATCCGAAAGATCGCTTTGAAACCCCCTCAACATCTAAAGATAGCCGGAGAAGACTCGCTGGGGAAACACGCCATTCATATGATCTGACGATAAAAACCCGCTGAAAAACCACCTGAAACTTCACATCGTCTACTGATAGACGGAAAGAAAATCACATTCAAACTCAAGACGTCTAGTGATAGACGGAGAAATCCACTTACTGGAGGAACACATCGTCAATATGAATTGACGGGAAGAAAAAGTTTGTCGATACCAGATGACTGATTGATCAAAGCAAAACTGTTGTATGATCTGAAATACGAATACTGCTGAACTGTCTGAACACTGCTGCTGGATGAATGC